>CM034392.1:26049886-27547000 GCA_019925095.2 Dendrolimus kikuchii | reverse complement strand
TCAATATTACATAGTTCAACTTAGATTAGTTTAAATTATCATTTTTTTCAGGCGTCTCGAGACGCATACTTTTTTTTCCATTTATTACTCTCATCTTAAACTCAGTTTAACCTCAAAATCGGCATAACACAATCAAGACCGCGACGAATAAAGCCTACCCAACAAAAGAGAACGAAACATTGAGTGATGTGTTTTCGCTCCTTTTGCCGTAGATGTTGTTGAAGACAGAATACATTACCGGTTCAAATCATTTGTACTTGTCAGTTACTCTGTTATACGGCTATCTACAACGCCTAAAACACTAACATATAATTAATTACGCGCTCTGTATTACGCTCTACCGCTTCTATGGTTTTGACGTTTGATGTTTTTGATTTATTGCCGCTTAAAACTGTTACAAAATTTACGTTAATCTACATATTGTTAGGAGCTACACAGGACTCGAATTTAAATGCTGTTGGAATTAGTATAGAGTTTATTAGAACTGTACAAACACGTATAAAACAGGTACAAATATACTGGATACAACCAGTAACACTACTTGTTACAATCTGCACGATCAGTAACACGCGCAAAGTCCGTCACTATATCGCTTGTTGAATGTACACGTCTTGCTGGTATCGTAATCATCGCTCGACTGCCGATCTCTCCGTTCGGGCATCCCTTTATACTCAGCTTACAATGTCTCACGACCGGGTAAACAATGACTTCCACGAATCACACCTGCGCTTCTGTCGACGCAATTCCCAGGAAACATAATGCTGCACACCTGAATAATTATGCCTGCCAACGGCCATAAACCAGTACGATAACAATAGGCTATTTTCTAATTGCAAGTTTTAAACACGCACTAAAGAAAAGAACTCCAAATGCGGAGGGCCATAAAACTGTGTTTTATGGCTGGCTGGTGTTCAAAAGGTTCAAAAGGTGAGTAAATATGAAAAAAAATGCTTGGAATATAGTAAAAACAACAATTTTGCTTTCCCTAAGAAACTATTCCTACCTGTCAAACATTTGATGTTCGTCCCGTCGTTTAGAAATCAATTAAATTTAAAAGTCGTTCAGAAATCAAATTAAATTTACAAGTGAAGATTTTTTTCATTTTTTTGGTTTTGAATGTCAAACGTGTGATGTTCGTCCCGTCGTTCAGAAATCAACGTTTTTTATTTACTAATTCTGAGGCGGTACGAAGTTTGCCGGGTCAGCTAGTTTTGAATAAAAACTTTTGAATTTGAATTTGAATATATATTACCTTCCTTTCCCTATGAGAAACAAGCATGTTGCCTTGTATTAAGGGATACATACATACATACATACATACATACATACATACATACATACATAACTTCACGCCAGTTCCCTTGCGGGGTAGGCACGAACCACAGAGCGCCATTTAGGCTTATTCTTACACACCTCACTTGCTTCTGTGACATTCATAACTCTTGTCATGCACGCTCGTCTGTTCTTAAGGCTCCTGACATCACCTTCTGCTAGTACACGATCAATTTGATCATGGAAGGTGTGTCGTGGCCTTGCACGACTTCTGCATCCATCCACTTTTGCATTGTATATCTGTTTAGTCATTCTTTCCACATGCCCGAACCACCGGAGCATTCCTTTCCTTACCTTCACCCCGACACTCTCTTTCAGACCTATTAAGGGATGAATGATGTAATTCGGCATATAACACCAAAACTCCAGAAACGATGGTAAAACAAGTTTTACCTTCAAGGGTAAAACGTGTTTAATCTAACTTACCCATACTTGTAACTGAAACTCATGAGGAGTTTCAGCAAGTAGGTAACCTTCAACATACTCATTTGAAATAAAGTGATCGGTTTGCATAATTCAGTTTAGTGTTTTTTCCTTTAATTATATTTAATTACGATTGAGTTAGTTTTAATTTAGTTAAACCACCAAATCTATATATATAAAACAAAGTCGTGTTAGGTAGTGTGTTCATCCGTGCAGGAACGGAGAGAGAATACAATTTCCTGCGGCCGGGCGGCCTGTCGTAAGAGGCGATAAAACAACCCACAGCCAGGTGGTAGGGCATTTGCCCGAGTGGATGGCTACCCCTGGTCTAAAGTATGTCGCCATAACAACCTTGAGTTGTGTTCCGGCATTAGTGACCAGGTTCCATTCTCCCTTAAGAGAGCAGCAGCGCATTTGTAGCACATTTGGTGTGACAAATGTCCATAGGCGATGGTAACCGCTGTCCATTAAGTGGGCCGTCTGCCTGTCTGCTGAATTCCAGCAATAAAAGAAAAAGTTACATTACACCATTTATAACTCAAGAACAGCTGGACCGATTTTTATGATTTTTGTGTTTTAACCGACTTCAAAAAAAGGAGGAGGTTCTCAATTCGTCGGTATCTTTTTTTTTTGGTTTTTTTTTATGTACGTTCACCGATTACTCCGAGATTTATGATTCGATTTACGCGATTCTTATTTTGTTCGACGCGGAATAGCTGCCATTTGGTCCCCTAAAAATTTAACATAGTTTGGCCTAGTAGTATTCATTTTATGAACATTTTTTATGAAATAATTTCCATTCCGTTCCGTATGTACACCGATTACGCTGAGATTTATGATCCGATTTACGTGATTCTTGTTTAGTTTGATGCGGAATAGTTGCAATTTGGTCCCTTAAAAATTTAACATAATTTGGCCCAGTAGTTTTCATTTTACGAACATTTTTTTTCCCGTTTCTTGGGACCTATATTTTTTAACGAGCGCGGCACCTTTCGTAGGTCTACCCATACATAGCTAGACACTCAAAAGTAACAAATAACTTATTTCTAAAGCTATTATTATTAATATATACTATCTAAAACATCTTGAAGTCGGTGCAAAGCAAAACATAAAAATTACTATATTTTTTTGAAAATTACTAAGCACCGACTTTAAGATGTTTTAGATAATACATATTAATAATAATAGCTTTAGAAATAAGCTATTTTATACTTTTTAGTTTTTTATTTTTTGGAATTGTCTTCGTCCGGAATAGGATAATAAGTATTAAGATATGATATTCATAAATAAAAAAAATATATCAACAATAAACATCAGTCACAGCATCAGTCTAGCCATTCATCTGTTATCTTTCCCGGCCAATTTCGGCAATGATGAATGGTGATGCATAAAATGCAACTGACCTACCTCATGTCATGTTGTCTATGGTTTGTTTTGAAAATATCGTAAAACGTTGAAATTGAAATTGATCGGTCGATCTGTTTGTTTTGTGGCGAGTGTCACGAGTTTCTACGAGTATTATTATAGTAATTATCTTTTTGTGCCGATATTATTGTTACAAGTTGGGCCACCTGCATACCTGTAGACAAAGCACATTTATTACCTGCCGCGGCGTTTGAGCTAACAACATTGAAACTATTTATGACTGTCTTCTTTTGTTTACTTTGTGTTTAAAACTTGTAATTAGAAAATCAGGCCATTGTGTGTTGTGATCTTTTATGGTAGTCATTAGTCAGGTATGTCGAACTAATTCTAAGAAATTGTATCGGTGCAGTATAAAGCAATGGTCCAATGGAGAGATCGGCAGTCAAGCGATAATCAGCAACGAGACAAGACGTGTGTACATTCGATAATCTATATAGTGACGGACTTTGCGCGTGTTATTGAATCGCGCATTACGTTTGAACTGATTGTGTTCAGTTATATTTGTACCTGTGTTATACGTGTTTGTATAGTTCTAATAAATTCTATAGTAATTCCAATGGCATTTTAATTCGAGTCCTGCAACTCGTAACATTATTATTAATTAACAATGCCGCGACCAAGAAGGTCTAATCTCTCCCGACAAAGCCGTAATGCAATTAGGGTTCGAAACTACTGAAGAAATACAAAAACAAAAAAGTGAACTTAATAATTTTGAATTAATCTTACATACATTGATCTGGCCGATTGCCAGATTTCAAGGGTGCAAGGGTAAGAGGGAATGGAGATAAATGGACTCACCCGTAATAATATGAGCTGAGTAACCGGAGCGTCTGCGATTGTTCTCTTGTTATATATCTCCCGCTTCACAACTAGATTCACTTGCCACTTATCACCAAGCTCTTGGAACCCGATTAGTATTGCAATTGGGTGGATATCTCAAATGCGCGCGCGATGCGTGAATGTCTTTACGACGGGTCGATTCAGACTGATCGTTGAGACGCGGAAGTGCGGGGTAAATTACTTTTTCGGGGAATCATCGTTCGTTACGCGGTGGCGTGACTGGTCTCGTTAAGCTGCCATCCTTGGTGCTGAGTTCTACGACTCGGACGACGTCATCCTTTCCGGGCAGAATCTTCTTTATTCTTCCCATCTTCCACTGGAGTCTGGGAAGATTATCCTCCTTTATGAGTACCAGCTCACCAATCTTGGGTCGACTGGTTTCCGTAGTCCATTTAGATCGGGATTGGAGAGTGTGCAGGTAGGATTTCGACCACAAGGTCCAAAATCGCTGAGCCAACGCTTGCACTAAGCGAAAACGTCGTAGGGTTGATGGAGGAGAGGATTCATGGGAATGTTCGGGTAATGCGGTAAGTGGGCGACCTATAAGGAAATGACCAGCGGTTAGGACTTCGAAGTCTGTAGGGTCTGAAGACAGAGGGCAGAGTGGTCGAGAGTTGAGAACGGCCTCAATACGGGCTAAGAGTGTAGAAAATTCTTCAAAGGTCAGATGCTGCTCACCTAATACGCGATAGAGTAATTGCTTAGTAGATTTCACGGCTGCCTCGTGCAGACCGCCAAAAGAAGGAGCTGAGGGCGGATTGAGCAACCATGTGATCTGCTGTGTGGCTAGCTTGTGCGTAATTCTATCATCATTGGCCTTTAAGAAGTTTTGTACTTCTATGAGCTGATTTCTTGCGCCGACATAGTTTGTACCGCAATCAGAGCGAATTAGGGTAGGGATTCCGCGCCGACTAACGAACCTTTGCAGTGCCGCAAAAAAGGCGTCCGTAGAAAGTTCCGAGACAGCCTCTAAGTGCACTGCCTTGGTGGCGAGACAAACGAAAACACAAAAGTAGCCTTTGAGAAGTTTGGCATTGCGTAGAGTACTTGATTTAATTAGGAATGGTCCGGCAAAATCCGTGGACACTTGACTAAACACCGGTTGTGGGCTGACTCGATCAGCCGGTAGGTCGGCCATAAAAGGGGGATTCGGCTGAGCTCGATGCCTAAAACAGCGTACACATTTAAAGACACGGTGACGAATGACTCGCCTTCCAGATAAAATCCAGTATTGTTGACGGAGTAGTGCGTGTAGTGTATCTGCGCCCGGGTGGCAGTGTATAGTGTGGAAATGATCTATAATTAGGTCCACAAGGGGGCTTGAACTGGGTAAGATGAGGGGATGTTGTGTGTCATATCTAAGGGCTGAGTTGGACAAGCGCCCTCCTACTCTAAGAAGACCATCCTTGAGAAAGGGCGAGAGGCGTTGTATTCGCACTGTACATAATTTGTTAGTTTGCAGTCGGTGGATGTCTTCAGCGAACATATTTTGTTGGACTGAGCGTACCCAGTGTAAGAGCGCTTTCTTACGTTCGTCTACGGTAATGGGACCAACGATGCGAGAGTGAGAAGATACCAAGCAATTGTGTGCAAAACGTTTAATACATGCGGTTACGCCTACAAGTGTGTCTAAGGAGCTGAATCTCGTGAGTAAATCCGTGTCTAGATCAGGAACCGCGATGTGAGCTACCATTTTTCTTGGTTTTAGACCAGGCAGTACGTGATGACCCAAAGCAGGGGGCATCGTGGGCCAGGTATCAGGTGGGGCCTTGAGCCAAGTAGGCGACCACCATAGGTCATAGGCTAAGAGTTCCTGTGCTGATATTCCCCTGCTAGCACAGTCGGCAGGGTTAAGAGCTGAGGGTACATGTCTCCAAGTAGGGTTACATGGATTGGCTGCAATGGCAGAGACTCGATTGGCCTCAAAGACCTGTAGGGATTGAGAAGGAGTTTTAAGCCAGGCGAGTACGATAGTACTGTCTGACCAACAAAAGTGTTGCTGAATGGTAATGTGGGCAGAAAGTTGAACAGAGACGCGAGAAATGAGCAGCGAAGTGAGGTGTGCAGCTGAAAGTTCCAGCTTTGGTATAGTCTGTCGGGTTTTAATGGGGGCTACCTTGGATTTAGAAACAAGTAGTCTGACGTGTACCTGACCCGTGATATTCGTTTCATGAAGATAGACTGCGGCTGCATATCCGGATTCGGATGCATCGGCAAAACCGTGTAGGGTGTAGGTGGAATCTTTGCTGGTGCAAATTGTTCTGGGGAGTCGAAGAGCAGAGAGTAGAGGTAAGTCTTCAAAAATGTGCTGAAATTGAAATGTGACATCATTGGGAGCCGATTCATCCCAGTCTAACTTTAGAGTCCATAGGTGCTGAATGAGCAGTTTTGCGCGGAAAATAACTGGGCTGATCCATCCACTAGGATCGTATAAACGAGCGATGGTACTGAGTATTGACCTTTTGGTAAATTTTTCCAGTGTAGGTACCGAAATGTGATATGTAAATTCGTCCGTTTGTGGTATCCATTGCATACCAAGTACCTTGATTGCATTGGAGTCGGGTACAACATCAAAATCCTTGGGTATGTCACATTGATCATCCGGGAAGCGTTCTAAAAGCTGACGAGAGTTTGAGGTCCACTTTCGCAAATGAAATCCCCCTAGGGCTAGTAACTCAATGAGTTCAGTCTGCAGAGCTATTGCCTTGTCAACTGAATCATGCCCAGTCAGAATGTCATCCACGAATATGGAGTGCGTAAGAACCTGTGCAGCCTGGGGAAAACGGTGACCTTCATCAGTGACCAGCTGTATAATAGATCGATTGGCGAGGAAGGGGCTGGGTCGTAGGCCATACGTGACAGTGGACAGGGCGTAAGTGAGCAGAGGTTGATCTGGAGAAGAGCGCCATAGAATGAGTTGGAACCGTCTGTGGTCTGGGTGAACTAGTATATTTCTAAACATCATCTGGATGTCTGTACTAAAGACCACTTTGTGAGTACGAAAATTTAGAATGATGTCAGTAATATCACGTTGGAGCGGTGGGCCAGTGTGCAGACAGTCATTAAGACTGACACCATTAGAGCTCTTACAGCTGCCATCAAAAACCGTGCGAAGTTTTTCAGAGTTGGCTTTGAAGATGCCATGATGCGGGACGTAAAAATGGTCTTTTCCTTTGAATGTGCTGGGGTGACAAAGAGCCATGTGGCCCATGTCAATGTATTCCTTCATGAAGTCGATATATTTTGAGCGGAGGGTAGGATCTCTTTGGAGTTTGCGCTCCAAATTAAGGAATCGTCGTAGTGCAATAGCGTGGGTTGCACCGAGCTTAGGTGCCTTTGTAAGAAAGGGAAGGGATACTATGTATCGCCCTGTGGGATCACGTGTGGTGGTAGAACGAAAGTTCTCCTCACACTCGTCAGAGGTTGAGTTGTCCTTTGATTGCACTTCTTCGACTTCCCAGAATCTCTCCAGAGCGGAGTGTATTTCTTTATTTGAGTGTTGGGGTTGTAAACAGTCAATATTTACTAGTGCTGAATTAACTTGAGGCTCAGGCTTTGTGTAGTTTGGATTGATAGGACCTAAAAGAGCGAAATTGAAGATCGTGCCGAAGGCTATTGGCCTGCCGGGGCCCAAAAAAATTTTGTTACCATCCAAAATTTGGCCCAAGACATCAGAACCTAAAATCAAGTCAATAGCGGCTGGAAAACGATAAGACGAGTCTGCTAGGGGAAGCTGTGTCGAGTCGAGGAGTGGAACAACGTCAGGTAACATTGTTAATGGTAAAAGACCTGTCAAATCTGGTAGAATGTATGCCTTTGCGCTAATTACTGGGACTTCGGTGTGAATAGGGCGGAATGTGATGGTAGTTGAAGAACTAGAGTTTTGAGTCTGTTGATTACCGACTCCTGTAATTTTTAGTTCTGTGTGCTCGACAGGCAAACGTAATTTTTGTGTCATAGTTTTAGTTAACAAGGTTAGCATGGAACCGCTGTCTAATAATGCTCTTGCCTTATGAAATTCTCCAGCGTTGTCTGCTAGTTCTAGGGACACAGTGGGTAATAAAACTGGTGGATCGTGTACTGTAATGTGCTGAGTATGTGCTGAAATATGACTGTCATTTTGGTTAGCTTTATCAGAGGAAGTAACAGGGCTGCCGGGCAAGTGATTATTATGATAAACTTTATTATCATAGTGCTGAGTATGAAACTGGGATTTATTTTGTTTACGTGATGTAGTGGATGGTGTATATTGTAGCGATGGTATGGGTGGGTGTAGTGTAGTATTGTGTAAGTGAGTAGCAGGTAGTCATTGTTGTGAATTAATAGGTGAATTACGACGAGAAGAGTTTCTTGATTCCGTGGTTGGGCGGGTGTGTTCTTGTCCTCTTAGTTGTGGGGGCAAGAGGTGAGAATTGTCATATGTGGGTGATTCAAAGCCACTGCGATGTAAGGTGGTATGGTGTTTCTCGCTATCACATTCTCTACACCGTCCTGTGGATCTGCACTCGTCAGAGTAATGGGGTCCTAGACACTTACGGCACCGTTCATGAGCTTGGATAAAATCCCAGCGCCCTTGCGTAGGCTGTCTTAGGTATTCACCGCAGTTCAGCAACCTGTGTCCTCTAACGTGACACCAAGGGCAGTAATAATTATTGGTCGGTGCTGGTGGGTGGGCGGAATCTTGTGCTATGGGCTCGAAATATTGTGTAGACTGTGGGTATCCTTGAGCGTACTGTACAGGGTACGCTTGACTTTGTAGAGGATATGCAGGGCGCGTTAAAGGTGGGCGGACGGAAGTAGTGGGCTGAAAACGAACGTGCCGAATTTCTGGTCTGGGTGCAGAAGCGCGTGGTTGGTACCGTGCTGAGGGAGAAGCACGTTCAGTTTGTCTGTATGTCGGGCTGAGGGGAGGGGGGGGTGGGTTATATGTCTCAGTTTCTGTGCAACGTGCATGGTCTTCTAAGAATGTGATTACATC
The DNA here is from genome assembly GCA_019925095.2 of Dendrolimus kikuchii. NCBI lineage: Eukaryota > Metazoa > Arthropoda > Insecta > Lepidoptera > Lasiocampidae > Dendrolimus > Dendrolimus kikuchii. The sequence goes on along the minus strand of CM034392.1, from coordinate 27,538,002 downwards.
CTTTAAGGTGGGCAGAGTGTCTGAAGACCCATGCGTTCGTTCAAATAATGTGCGAAGCTCGCCCTTTAACTTCCGCACTACTATTGACACTAGGACGTAGTCTGAGTCATGTAGTGGTAAGTTTAGGTTTTTAAGCGCCGATTGGGTTGAAATAAGAGGGGCTAAAAATAACTGTCTGATTTGTGAGCGGGTGGTGATGTGGGGTAACTATGATCTGGCCGATTGCCAGATTTCAAGGGTGCAAGGGTAAGAGGGAATGGAGATAAATGGACTCACCCGTAATAATATGAGCTGAGTAACCGGAGCGTCTGCGATACAGGAGCAGCAGTGCGTGTTCTCTTGTTATATATCTCCCGCTTCACAACTAGATTCACTTGCCACTTATCACCAAGCTCTTGGAACCCGATTAGTATTGCAATTGGGTGGATATCTCAAATGCGCGCGCGATGCGTGAATGTCTTTACGACGGGTCGATTCAGACTGAAGCGCCATTCAGGCTTATTCTCACACACTTCACTTGCTTCTTTGACATTCATAGCTCTTGTCATGCACGCTCGTCTGTTCTTAAGGCTCCTGACATCACCTTCTGCTAGTACACGATCAATTTGATCATGGAAGGTGTGTGGTGGCCTTCCACGACCTCTGCATCCATCCACTTTTGCATTGTATATCTGTTTAGTCATTCTTTCATCGTGCATTCTTTCCACATGCCCGAACCACCGGAGCATTCCTTTCCTTACCTTCACCCCGACACTCTCTTTCAGACCAAATAGGAACAAATTATTTAAATAATGACGATTAAGATCCTGCTTATTTGCACACCATTGAAACTGGTAGAATGTACTGAACCATGTATGTCTAGGAATAACACATGTATACAACTACATTTATACATACATACATACATACATAACTTCATGCCAGTTCCCTTGCGGGGTAGGCACGAACAACAGAGCGCCATTTAGGCTTATTCTTACACACCTCACTTGCTTCTTCGACATTCATAACTCTTGTAATGCACGCTCGTCTGTTCTTAAGGCTCCTGACATCACCTTCTGCTAGTACACGATCAATTTGATCATGGAAGGTGTGTGGTGGCCTTCCACGACCTCTGCATCCATCCACTTTTGCATTGTATATCTGTTTAGTCATTCTTTCATCGTGCATTCTTTCCACATGCCCGAACCACCGGAGCATTCCTTTCCTTACCTTCACCCCGACACTCTCTTTCAGACCAAATAGGAACAAATTATTTAAATAATGACGATTAAGATCCTGCTTATTTGCACACCATTGAAACTGGTAGAATGTACTGAACCATGTATGTCTAGGAATAACACATGTATACAACTACATTTATACATACATACATACATACATAACTTCATGCCAGTTCCCTTGCGGGGTAGGCACGAACAACAGAGCGCCATTTAGGCTTATTCTTACACACCTCACTTGCTTCTTCGACATTCATAACTCTTGTAATGCACGCTCGTCTGTTCTTAAGGCTCCTGACATCACCTTCTGCTAGTACACGATCAATTTGATCATGGAAGGTGTGTGGTGGCCTTCCACGACCTCTGCATCCATCCACTTTTGCATTGTATATCTGTTTAGTCATTCTTTCATCGTGCATTCTTTCCACATGCCCGAACCACCGGAGCATTCCTTTCCTTACCTTCACCCCGACACTCTCTTTCAGACCAAATAGGAACAAATTATTTAAATAATGACGATTAAGATCCTGCTTATTTGCACACCATTGAAACTGGTAGAATGTACTGAACCATGTATGTCTAGGAATAACACATGTATACAACTACATTTATACATACATACATACATACATAACTTCATGCCAGTTCCCTTGCGGGGTAGGCACGAACAACAGAGCGCCATTTAGGCTTATTCTTACACACCTCACTTGCTTCTTCGACATTCATAACTCTTGTAATGCACGCTCGTCTGTTCTTAAGGCTCCTAAAACTCCTAAGCTCCTCCTAACTACATTTGTGCAAGAATAAATATTTCAATTTCATATAGATAAAGCTATAATTAAAGAAAGAATGACTAATCAGATATACAATGCAAAAGTGGATGGATGCAGAAGTCGTGGAAGGCCACGACACACCTTCCATGATCAAATTGATCGTGTACTAGTGGAGGGTGATGTCAGGAGCCTTAAGAACAGACGAGTGTGCGTGACAAGAGTTATGAATGTCAAAGAAGCAAGCGAGGTGTGTAAGAATGGGCTTAAATGGCGCTCTGTTGTTCGTGCCTACCCCGCAAGGGAACTGGCGTGAAGTTATGTATGTATGTATAATTAAAGAAATAGTCGTAAATATTAAACCTTTAACTATTCTGTTATTACGTGCAGACATGTCGCATTGATATAAGAGATGTCACAGTATGGTTCCAATGCGTTCATTAACGCCATCTAAAGGCCAATGAACCCGAAATAGGATGGCAACGTTTAAAGTATTAGCAGGATTCGGTGGGAATTACCCGAGCGTAAAAAACCTTGGTAAAGCGCGATTGCTTTTTAAAAGTTTTCTTTGGAAAAATATTCTTGGCGTTGCGATCATTGATCAAGATTAAATTAATTCGGGCGTAATCTGTTCGGATTTATAAGAATGTTCGATAAGCGTTCAAAAATCTCTTCATTATTTTGTTGATTATAATATTGGTGTATAATTATATCAGCGCAATTATTTAGACTTATGTTTATGAACTTCTACGGAAATTAGTTTGTTAGAGCACTGTGACTTATGCTCAGCATTCTGCTTAAGAGATTATACTTAGAATACTGTTACGAGCTACAGGACTCGAATTAAAATGCCGTTGGAATTACTATAGAATTTATTAGAACTACACAAACATGTCTAACACAGGTACAAATATAACTGGACACAACCAGTGCAAACTGCACGATTCAATAACACGCGCAAAGTCCGTCACTATATAGCTTGTCGAGTGTAGACACGTCTTGCTATCATCATAGTCGTCGCTTGACTGCCTTACCCCTCCATTCAGGCATTCCTTTTATCCTGTAAAATACAATATGTCGATGCAAAACAATAATTTCCAAGAATTAGTTCGACACACCTGTCTAATGACTGCCATAAAAAGATTAAAATACACAATAGACTGTTTTTCTTAATTACACATTTTAAACACAAAGTAAACAAAAGAAGTTCAAATGCGGGGAAGTTAATAAACTGTTCTTTATGGTAGGCAGGTGTGCATTTGCTTTTGTCGGCATGTAACAATACAATATACTTAATTAATATTAATGTTGCTTATACTGTAATATTTTTCTTCTTTTCAGAAGGGATATCTAATGCATATATAAACATATATTTGTATTTTTCATTAAAAAGGGGCCAGGGCACAATAATTAGGGATCTACACACTTAACATAAATATAGTATATAAGGCTTTAAAATAAAACGCATGTAGAATAAAGATATCAATCGACACAATGTAGTTTTGACACTTACAACAACCTTACTAACTTAACGTAACTTAGACGGCCTCTGTGGTTGAGAGGGCTAAGCCTTTGCCGGGCTAGCTCACTGCAACGCAGAGGTACCGGGTTCAATTCTTGGTGTGGTAAATTGCGAAAACGAATTTTCTCCGTTATTTACTATGGTCTGGGTGTCTGGGACGGCCCCAGAATAGTCCGTTGTATATCACCCATAACAGAAACGTAACTTGCTTAATTTTGGGATATATCTAACAGCCCATAAACGTCCTACTGCCAGCAGCCCAGGCTCGGGCCTCCCACTGTAGGGGGAACGGATAGTATACCCGCCACGCTTGTCCAAGGCGGCTTGGCACGTTGAACGCATCGGTTATCTCGATGTGCAGGTTGCATCACGATGTTTTTCTTCATCGTTGCTAGCACGTGGTAATTGTAATAATATGGACATTAGGTTAGAAAACTGCCTAAGTGGCGTATGCGTTTCGGCCAGGATCGAACCCGCGCCCTTTGAGTTGGGGACGCGTGCGCTAGCCATTACGCTACCACGACTGGGGATATACAACATGTGTGTTTGTCTGCCGATTATTTATTTATTATTTATTATTACCAACTAAAACTACGAGAAACACCTGCATACCACAATACCACCGTAGCTATTATCATCTTAACTCATTTCAAAGGTTGTCTGAAAGAGATCGCTTTTTAGCGACAAGACTGCCCTTTGTGTACAATTAGATGTAGTTTTAGTCTCCAAGTTCTTTTTTATATTGTGTACAATAAAGTGTTATCTATTAATTAATTAGGTTTAGTTAAGATTCAGTTCCATTCTATGAATAGAACTTAATCTTAATAATAATTTATATATGGTAGGGAATACAATTGTCCCATTATTATTTTTTATTGCACGATTTTAGCAAACAGGCAGATAGACCACCTGATGGATTTGATTTGAATCTATACTATAATATAAAGAAGGCAAAGTTTTTTGAGTTTGGATTTTCGAGGTAATCACCGATACTACTGACCCGATTTTAAAAAACCTTTCACCAATAGAGAGCTATATTATTCCCGAGTGAGACAGACTATATTGTGACTAATAAATCAAAAAAGTAAAAATGTTTTACACCCAACGAAATGCGCACGGGAATGCCTGTCAAATATGTTACAGCACTAACGAAAATGAATGTATTTATTTAAAAATGGAATCATACAGATACTTACGACGTTTCACGCAAGAATTGCGCATATCCTCGTACGAGGCACTGCAAGTGCTTTCTGCGTTTGTGAATTAATTAAAGGTTACAAAGTTTAATTAAATCTTGAATCATCTGCGTGCCTGTGTGCGTGTGTATTTTTGAATGACACCTAGCAAAGTAGGCACTGATCAGCTAGTAAGGTATGAATCGATTTCTTATTAAATACTTCAAACATAATCCTCTATTCTGTTAATTCGAGTAACGACCACATCATGTCCTTTATGGCTTATAGCGATAAGCAATAGTTAAGTACAACGCGACAAGCGTTAATAACGGATGTTGGAAGCAACCAATCCAAACATCAACACAACAATAAACTAAGCTACAAGAAGGAAAGACTTAAAAAATAAAATAATGCCATCTTTAAATGTTTTAAAGCACAGTTTCACATATCAGGCTGTTGAAATTTTCAACAAACTTCCTACTCACCTAAAGCTAAATATATACAAAACGTATAATCTTTTAAGCGTAATGTTAAAGCATTCCTTCATAAACAAGTATATTATTCAGTTGACGATTATTTTTCTACATACATACATACATAACTTCACACTAGGTCCCTTGCGGGGTAGGCACGAACAACAGAGCGCCATTCAGGCTTATTCTTACACACCTCACTTGCTTCTTTGACATTCATAGCTCTTGTCATGCACTCTCGTTTGTTCTTAAGGCTCCTGACATCACCTTCTGCTAGTACACGATCAATTTGATCACGGAAGGTGTGTCGTGGCCTTCCACGACTTCTGCATCCATCCAATTTTGCATTGTATATCTGTTTAGTCATTCTTTCATCATGCACATTATTTTGTGCTTAAATAATTTCTTCCTAGTGACATATTTTTTGTAAAATTAATATTGTTTATTGTAAATTAGAAATTTTTATACTTGTAATTATGACTACGTATTTATATTTCAAACACAAATGTTTTTTGTTAATGAATTAATATAAATAAAAATCGTCTCGCCTAAACCAAAAGTCGTGGCCGGGCCGTAAATGATACAGTCTCCAAATATACGTAAAGTTTGGTATCTTCAGCATAGGGAAAGTAAACAGGTTGATCGGTGTTTGCTCATAGCATCATCCGGCGCTCTTTATTAACTGGCGGCGTTGCTCTTCCATCCCCTCATGACCCATTAGCCTTTCAGTGATCGAAATAGGTTTGCACGGAGTTTTATCATCTTCGGTTTATTGCCTTCGATTATGGAGATTGTGTTTGAGGTTTCTTCAATAATAACTGTGTACACGGCCCCTTAGCAATGTAGGGGGACGCTAATTCACAAAGCTATAAAATGTAGACATGCTTATTTTTGCAGGAGATCAGCAGACAGGCAGACGGCCCACTTGATGGAAGGCGGTTACCATCGCCTATGAACATTTGCAACAGCAAAGTTGCTACAAATGCGCTGCTGCTCTCTTAAGGGAGACTGGAACCTGGTCACTAATGCCGGAACACAACTCAAGGTTGTTATGGCGACATACTTTAGACCAGGGGTGGTAGCCATCCAGTCGCGCAAATGCCCTACCACCCGGCCGCAGGAGATTGTATTCTATCTCCGTTCCTGCACGGATAATGCTACAAATATTTAAATTCTCTTTTTTAAACCAGTCTAAGCAGTATTTCATCCCGCAGCAAAGACTTGTGCTTTAAAAAGCACAGATTAGGCCGCATATGGAATACTGCTTACACTTATGGGCTGCAGAAGCATACCAGACTGACCCTCTCGACTCCATACAGCGCGCGCCGTTCGTATAGTCGACGATTCTATACTAACAGGCGGTTTAGAATCTTAGCCTTCGAAGAGACTTTACGTCCCTCTGCATATTCTATTCTATTCATGGAAAGAATGCATGATGAAAGAATGACTAAACAGATATACAATGCAAAAGTGGATGGATGCAGAAGTCGTGGAAGGCCACGACACACCTTCCATGATCAAATTGATCGTGTACTAGCAGAAGGTGATGTCAGGAGCCTTAAGAACAAACGAGCTTGCATGACAAGAGTTATGAATGTCAAAGAGGCAAGTGAGGTGTGTAAGAATAAGCCTAAATGGCACTCTGTTGTTCGTGCCTACCCCGCAAGGGAACTGGCGTGAAGTTATGTATGTATGTATATTCTATCCCCTGTACAAAGGTGAGTGTTCTGAGGAACTCCTTGTTCTGGTGCCAACAAGTTCACCCCGATTTTCTTGATCTCCCACGTTCAACTATGCAACGGTACTCAAGAACATTTATTCCGCGTACAACAATGATCTGGAGGGAACTTCCAGCCGAGGTTTTCCCTTTACGCTGGAGACCCGTACTCCATGCAGGAACGGAGAAAGAATATAATTTCCTGCGGCCGGGTGGCCTGTCGTAAGAGGCGACAAAACACACTCACAGCCAGGTGGTAGGGCATTTGCCCGGCTAGATGGCTAACATCCCTGGTCTAAAGTATGTCTCCATAACAACCTTGAGTTGTGTTCCGGCATTAGTGACCAGGCTCCAGTCTCCCTTAAGAGAGCAGCAGCACATTTGTAGCACCTTTCGTGTTGCAAATGTCCATAAGCGATGGTAACCGCTTTCCATCAAGTGGGCCGTCAACCGAACAATAAACAGTATTTTTTTTATTGCATGAGTTCAGCAGACAGGTATATGACCCACCTGATTGAAAGCGGTTACCATCGTCTATGGATATTTGCAAATGCCACAAATGCGCAGATTCTCTCTTAGGGAAGACCCACCTGTTCCATAATGCCGGAACACAACTCAAGGTTGTTATGGCGGCAAACGCTAAACCAGGCGTGGTAGCCATCCAAACGGGCAAATACCTTACCATATTACGATAGGCCACCCGACCGCAGGAAACTGTATTCTTTCTCCATTCCTGCACGGATGAAAGTTGTCCGGTGTATATTACACATAATAACTTTTTAAAACAGATATACAATGCAAAAGTGGATGGATGCAGAAGTCGTGGAAGGCCACGACACACCTTCCATGATCAAATTGATCGTGTACTAGCAGAAGATGTCAGGAGCCTTAAGAACAGACGAGCGTGCATGACAAGAGATATGAATGTCAAAGAAGCAAGTGAGGTGTATAAGAATAAGCCTAAATGGCGCTCTGTTGACCGTGCCTACCCCGCCAGGGAACTGGCATGAAGTTATGTATGTATGTATGTAACTTTTTAAAAGACAATAAAAGAGTGAGATCAAATAAATTGGATAAATATTTTGAACGAAAGATGTGGCCCCAGATGGACGAGGCTGGTAATAAATATGAACAAATGGAGGAAATTGGGGAGGCTTGCGCCGCGAAAGCCATTTCTGTAGACGCAATGAGGGACAAACTTAATTAATGGTAACAGAAGTTATATATGTTTTTAATAAAAAAAGTATTGTATTTTGTTTTTTTTTTTAATTGCAGGAAATCAGGGGACAGGCAGACGGCCCACTGGATGGAAAGCGGTTACCATCGCCTATGGACATTTGAAACACCAAAGTTGCTACAAATGCGCTGCTGCTCTCTTAAGGGAAACTGGAATCTGGTCACTAATACCGGAACACAACTCAAGGTTGTTATGGCGACATACTTTAGACCAGGGGATGGCTACCATCCAGACGGGCTAATGCCCTACCACCTGGCTGTGGGTTGTTAAGTCGCCTCTTACGACAGGCCGCCCCAACGCAGGAAATTGTATTCTTTCTCCGTTCCTGCACGGATTTGATTGATTTAATATAGTAATACTGGAGCGTAGGAACTCTTCAATGAAGCAGCTTTTGCTTGATAAATGCATGTATTTTAAATATTATGCGATTTTACAGTAATTTTTGTTGCGCGTACAATCGTCCGTCTTTGTTCCGTCGTGAATTTTCGAATATTGGCGGTTGGCCATAGACAATGAGCGTTTGTCATAGTAAATTTTGATATTGCGTGTACACACCGGCGCGAGCGTACTGATTTCATACTCGGATAGACCGGTGTGTACCTTCCTGTGGTAAATCGTGCCGCGACAAATACTGATTTCTACATTCTTACACTAATATATAAAGCTGAAGAGTTTGTTTGTTTGAACGCGCTAATCTCAAGAACTACTGATCTGATTTGGAAACTTGTTTCAGTGTTAGATAACCCATTTATCGAGGAAGGCTATAGGCTATATATCATCACGCTAAGACCAATAGGAGCGGAGCACCAATGAAGAATGTTTCAAAATCGGGTTTTTTTTAAATTTCTTTTTTTTACAATTCCACGCGGAAATAGTCGCGGGCAGAAGCTAGTCTATATATATATATATATATATATATATATATATATATATATATATATATATATATATATATATATATGTATATAGATATAAAAGTAGTGTTAGTTACACCATTTATAACTCAAGAATGGCTTTACCGATTTGGCTGAAAATTGGTGGGGAAGTAGCTTAGAACCAGGAGACGGACATAGGATACTTTTTATTCCGTTGGAACCGGTAGGTGGCGCTGAGATCGGGTCCTAGGATCCTCCTAATCACCTGGAGTGATTTTGGTGATTTTGTTTTTGTGTGTTTGAGTGGGTTCCCGGATGGTTTAGATTCGCAAATGGAACCGGTAGGTGGTTCTGGGATCGGTTCCTATATTTTTATTTTTTCAGAGCAGTACAACGTCTCAACGCCCGTGGTCGAAATTCGACCATAATAATTAATATCAAAGACTATACTTCTATGATTACAGATTACGCCAAGGCTACACTGTTACTTTGACTTGAACAATAAACAAAATAATGTATATGAGTGTGTGTGTCAAATTTATGGTAGTGTCTGTAATGTTTTTTTTATTGATTTAGGACCCCTTGCATGAGGTTGTTTAAATTTTTTTAAGAAACACAACACGTATTTAACACCCTTAAATACAATTAGCGTCTTGCACAACGCAAAATTTACCGCTAAATATGCTTAAAGAATTGTCAATACATACATACATACATACATACTTCACGCCAGTTCCCTTGCGGGGTAGGCACGAACAACAGAGCGCCATTCAGGCTTATTCTTACATACCTCACTTGCTTCTTTGACATTCATAACGCTTGTCATGCACGCTCGTCTGTTCTTAAGGCTCCTTGTCATTGTCAATACGTTATGTGTAAAACATATTTAGGCAGTTTAATATGATTAATTAATTTTATTTAAAGGCGATAGTTATGCAAGCGGCCCTTAATGTATTTTTATGCATAAATTAAACAATAAATTAGCATTCTGCACTCCTTTTCTATATAAACTACAAGTGTGCGAAATTTAATTTTTTTTAAATTTTTATTGCAGGTGTTCAGCAGACAGGCAGACGGCCCACTTGATGGAAAGCGGTTACCATCGCCTATGGACATTTGCAACACCAAAGGTGCTATAAAGGCGCTGCTGGTCTCTTAAGGGACACTGGACCTGGTCACTAATGCCGGAACATAACTCAAGGTTGTTATGGTGACTTACTTTAGACCAGGGGTGGTAGCCATCCAGTCGGGCAAATGCCCTACCACCTGGCTGTGGGTTGTTTTGTCGCCTCTTACGACAGGCCGCCCGGCCGCAGGAAATTGTATTCTTTCTCCGTTCCTGCACGGATAAAATTTTATAAAATTTCATACTCCGTCCGTCATTTTCGTAAAAAGAGGTACGAAGTTTTTACTGTGTTTTTGCTTCACAAACTGATGAAAATTTCTGTCTAGAAATTAGGGTTTTCAACATAGATATGTTTATTTGTTATAATATATTCATTCATGAATTGCTAAAGGCTCATAAATATGCTCCACATATCCCAACGATGTTATCGCAAAATTATGCAGCTTTTGGAATAATATCACTTAAATGTTATCCAATATTTACAACTACGTAAACGAACGTAATAACTTAACAGTAATTATCACATAATATTTTCTTAAGTTTTCGCGACTTGTATACATAATAAAACTACGTCTCACCACCATCCTAGTCAGATAGCTACCGTGGGCAAATCTTTGTTTCAAGGAGCACGGAAAATTTGTGACGAGAACCACATAGCTGGAGAGCTTCAGCATGTCAAGCGAGTTCTACAACGCAATCAGCTGAAGACTCCACACCAACGTCACAAAGGCCCCAAACCACCTTCAGTTGAACGGTGCCCTGCTACCCTACCCTACATCAAGGGGGTCACAGACAGAATTGGTCACATCCTCAGGCGAGCTTCAATCAAAACATATTTCAAGCCGCAGAAAAAGATTACCCAATTTCTGAGACCTGTGAAATGCAATATCCCACTCCAGGATGCAGGGGTTTACAAGCTTGATTGTGAGTGTGGATTGTCATACATTGGGCAAACAAAGAGGAGCATAAAAACACGAGTAAAAGAACACATTGCTGACATGAAACACACAAGGTCTACGAAGTCTGCGATCAGTGAACACACGCTGGATAAACCCAACCACTACATCAGATTCGATAACCCACAAATCCTCGCGAAAGAGAATCGTTTCATACCTAGAATGATGCGTGAGGCTATTGAAATCAAAAAACACCCAAATTTCAATAGAGAAGATGGTTGGCAAGTACCACCTGTTTGGGATCCAATTATCAAAACTATTAAGACCCAAACCCAGCAAAAACCAACTGCCAGACCTCAAGACACTGTGAGCTCTTTCTGCGTACAACGGAACACAAACCAACTTGACTGATAATTACTTTTATTTTTCCTTCCACCCATTTTAATATTATATAAAATTATTAAAGCTAGGCATGTTTGCTGAACAGTTTCTTGCGCCGCTTCTTCTCTTCAAGCCATAACATGTTGCGAAGCGGTAGTAAATTAGATTAGGCTCCCATAGATTAAATAATAACCATAAACAAAATTAAAATTAAATAATTAAAATTAATAAGTTGGCGGTAGGCTAAATAAAACTTTAACAATACTCGTTGACACTTGACATCTTTGTCTTCTGTGATCACGGCCACTGAAAAGTGGCCGAAACGTCGGAAAAACCAAAATCAAATAAAATTACCGCGCTTAAAACCGTTAAAACGTAGTTTTATTAAGTAATTATCACGTTTGTGTGTAGATGTAATCCTGAAGATGTATCTTAACTAATATCACACACACCTTCTATAATCACGAGGAGTTTATATCCTATAATAATATTACGAGGGCGGGACTCGAATCCAAAAATGCCGTTAGAATTACTACAGAGTTTATTAGAACTATACAAACACGTATGACACAGGTACAAATATAACTGAACACAATCAGTTCAAACGTAATGCGCGTTTCAATAACACGCGCAAAGTCCGTCACTATATAGCTTATCGAATGTACACACGTCTCGCCTTGATCGTGATGCACCGATGCCATATGTCTACCTGGCAAGTGTCGGCGCAATTCCCAGAAAACATAATCTGCCAGGTGGTAGGGCATTTGCCCGACTGGATGGCTATCACCCCTGGTCTAAAGTATGTCGCCATAACAATCTTGAGTTGTGTTCCGGCATTAGTGACCAGGTTCCAGTTTCCCCTAAGAGAGCAGCAGCGCGTTTGTAGCATCGTTGGTGTTCCTAATGTCCATAGGCGATGGTAACCGCTTTCCATCAAGTGGGCCGTCTGCCTGTCTGCTGATCTCTTGCAATAAAAAAAAATCTGCAAACCTGCGTAATTATGCCTGCGAACGGCCATAAACGAGTACAATACACAATAGGCTATTGTCTAATTACAAATTTTAAACACAAAGAAAACAAAACAAGATAGTCATAAAACAGTTTCAACGTTGTTAGCTCAAACGCCGCGGCAGGTAATAAATACAGGTATGCAGATGACCCAAGTTGTAACAATATTGTTACGAGTTTAGCGGGACTTGAATTAAAATGCCGTTAGAATTACTATAGAGTTTGTTAGAACTATACAGACACGTTTAACACAGATACAAATATAACCGAACGCAACAAATCCAAACGTAATGCAGAAGGTTGTAATTCAATACTGCTCCCTCTCTCCATCAAGCCGTCATTTTATACCTCACAAATATAAATGTGCCCGTATCGTAGTCGACGCACTCCGTAACACCTGGCTAATGATTCGGCCGCAAGCCGTAAATGATTAATATAGAATAATAGGCTGTTCTCTAGAAACGCATGCCAATAAATAAGTAAACAAAAGAAGACGATCATAAAAGAATTATAATCAGTTCATATGCCGATACGTCATAAAATGCAGTTTCTTTACAGATATGCAGGTGGAATTTGTTTTTTGTTGGAACCTAAGTTGTAACAATATTCTATAATATGACATAATTTTAATTTTATTTGTGACCTGTTTATTTAAGTGATGTAGAAATTTATACGTCACAAATACAAATGTGCCCGTATCGCAGTCGACGTAATCCGCAACACCTGGCTAATGATTCGGCCGCAAGCCGTAAATGATTACTATAGGACAATAGGCTATGCGCACCCTAATCGGCTAGATAGGCTTATGCGATGTAGGCGTCACTGTACAAGCTGGTACTGGTACGGGCAGTACGGGAGGGGATATATTTTGAATTCGCTTAGAAGGTACCTAATTAAACTCAACAAAAAAAATAAAGAGGTAAAGTTTGTGACGTTCTAGGGGGTAATCTCTGGATCTACTAAACCGATTTTGAAAGTTCTTTCACCAGTGGAAGCTACATTATTCCTGTGTGTGTGTGTGATATAGGGTTTATTCGATTGTGATTAATAATGAGTATTTTTTTTTCTGATGCTCAGCGAAGTGGGCATGGGTGAGCTAATAATTTTGTATAATATTAAAATTGATGGGAGGAAAAATAAAAAGAAATTATCAATCAAGTTGGTTTGTGTTTCGGTGCACGCAGATAGAGTTCAGTGTCTTGAGGTCTGGCAGTTGGTTTTCGCTGGGTTTCGATCTTAATGTGGTTCGAAACGTCGGAATGATAAAAAATTAAAATTCGCGAAACCTTAAGAAAATATTAATTTATTTACATTTTAAATATTACATCGATTTGTTAGTGACAAACATTACATCTATGTTAGACAGACAACAGAACATAAAAGCAGAAAAAATCGCCTATTTCTACTCTTCCTTCGACACTGGATAAGTAACCACCCCCAGTATCGAAGGAAAGGGGAGTCCATTCTTTCAGCGAACACCCTCAGGACACTACTAGTACTAGCCCGAACTCTGAACAGTGAAGACGCGGCTTTATAACTACCCACAAATTTAATATCAACAAAATTCCTCAATCTGGAGACCCCGCTTCCACCCTTCTAATACTATTGTTACGAGTGTGAGAATCGAATTAAAATGCCGTTGGAATTACTATAGAATTTATTAGAACTATACAAACACGTATAACATAGGTACAAATATAACTAGACACTACTAGTACAACTGCACGATTCAATAACACGCGCAAAGTCCGTCACTATATCGCTTGTCGAATGTACGTCTTACTCGTATCGTAATCCTCGCTCGACTGCCCCACCCCTCCGTTCGGGCATTGTTTTATAGTAAACTGTACAATACACAATGGAAGCTCGTGGGCTGGGTTCTTCCAAGAAAATGTAATTTGCACACCTGCGAACGGCCAACAAAGTTGAAAACAATAACAATAAGGATTAGTTCGACACTAATGACGGCCATAAAACAAGTAGAAAAACAATAGCATTTTTTTCTAATTTCAAATTCTAAACACAAAGTAAACAAAAGGATTCGTAAATCCGGGAAGGCAATAAACCGCGCTTTTACGGCCGGCAGGTGTGCGCATTTCTTTGTCGCTTTGTAACACTATTTATAAGGTTTATGAAAATCAAAATATCTCTAAAATTAAATTCCGTCTGGCACAATTCGAGGGATACGAATTGCGGACCAATTGGTTCATGGTTGAAATGTAAAGGGATATTTCAATATTAATGAAATTTATTAAAGCGGAATATCAATTCGCTCGGCAAACACCTGTCGGACCTCGGATCCGGCATTACTCTCACAAAGCCATTGCATAGAGCCCCGAGGGGCCTTACTTTTTTCAGATTTATAATCGACCTAACACTAGCGGCAGCGACAAACAATAATTTATTTTGGAAACATGCATACAATTTAAAAATATATAATTTAGACACATATCAACTAAATTACCATTCATATTAGACATAGGCTCATACAACTATAAGAAAACAAATATTGGAAAATTAGATAAATTAATAATTAAATTAAGTTTTTTTTTTTTAATTTTTTTATTGCAGGAGTTCAGCAGACAGGCATACGGCCCACTTGATGGAAAGCGGTTACCATCGCCTATGGACATTTGCAACACCAAAGGTGCTACAAATGCGCTGCTGCTCTCTTAAAGAAGACTGGAACCTGGTCACTAATACCGGAACACAACACAAGGTTGTTATGGCGGCATACTCTAGACCAGGGGTGGTCGCCATCCAGTCGAGCAAATACCCTACCACCTGGCATAAATAAGGCTGGCCTGTATTTTGGGTAGCGTATAAGCATTTCCATCCAATAGTAAAGTCGCGGCCAGCGTAATTACGCTTTAGCATGTATTATTAGATTGTTACGAGTGCGGGACTCGAATTAAAATACCGTTGGAATTACTATAGAATTTATTAGAACTATACAAACACGTATAGCACAGGTACAAATATAACTGGACACAACCAGTACAAATTGCACGATTCAATAACACGCGCAAAGTCCGTCACTATATAGCTTGTCGAATGTACACGTCTTGCTCGTATCGTAATCCTTGCTTGACTGACTCACCCTTCCGTTCGGACATTGTTTTATACTAAGCTGTACAATAGAACAATCAACCGCGTAGACTGAGTTTTCCAAGAAAACGTAATCTGCACACCTGCCGGCCATAAACGAGTACAATAACAATAGGATGTTTTTTCTAATTACAAATTTTAAACACAAAGTAAACAAAAGTCCAAATGCGGGAAAGGTAATAAACTACAGGTGTGTATTCACTTTGTCGGCTTGTAACAATATTATAAACTAGTATAAGTATTAATAATGTAATACAATAAAAGAGAATTCTGATACCCTGGCAGTGTGGCAAGCCTTTGGTGTGGGATGCGACTTGCGTAGAATTTATCAAACACGTCTAAATCAGCCGGTTCGGCGGCGGAAACAGCTGAATCACTCAAGAGGCGCAAATATGCAACCCTCAGTGAGAGTTATATGTTTGTACCGTTTGCTGTTAAGACGCTTGGACCTTGAGGTCGTGAGGCCATGAGCCTCTACCAAAATTTATCAAAACGACTCATTGACGGTTCAGATGATCAGAATTCCTCAGCGAGGACACGTAGCCAGCCTTCTGGGCACCTTACCCACAGAAGATGGTGATCTAGGCTCGGCATTCTACTTATAGTCTTGACTATGGGTAGAATACAATAAAAATGAGTTAAGTTCTCTTTTATTGTATTACATTATTATATTTATATATTTTAATATTCAGTTTACCTTCCATGATCAAATTGATCGTGTACTAGCAGAAGGTGATGTCAGGAGCCTTAAGAACAGACGAGCCTGCATGACAAGAGATATGAATGTCAAAGAAGCGAGTGAGGTCTGTAAGAACCCGCAAGAGAACTGGCGTGAAGTTATGTACGTATGATTTGTCGCTAGGAGCGGTAAAATATGAGTAGCCTACAGGCGTCATATTTCTAAATCCGCCACTGCTCCCAGGAGCAAGTAGAATAGGCAAATCACGGTCGTGGATATGGTCGTTTTGAGTCTCTTATTGAACGTAGCCATTGTCGTGATAAAACAAATGAAATTTCTTTTTATTCCGTGCGCTTAATACTTACGCCATGAAACTCGCCATACTGTCAGCGCACTGGAGTCAACGGACTATCTGCACAATGAAATACGAGACTACATGTTCCAAGTCTTGACTCCTTTTCTATGACATTAAACATTTAACTTCTCACAGTGAAATTAAACTACGTTTTAACGGTTTCAAGCGCGGTATTTTATTAGATTAGAAAAGCTATGTAATAGAATTGAGTACAATTTGTAAATTTTTCATAAAGAAATAAATAAAAGAAGTCCCAAAATCTAAATAAACAAAACGGGTCAACAAGAAACGCTAGTGACGTATAATGATTTTAGGTAAACTTAGTTTTAAATAAATAGCAATAGGAGAGAAGTGTGAAACACGGTAGACAGATAGAACAAATATAAATAAATGTAAGCAAAAGACAAAAACATAAAAAACAAATAAATAGATGATAAGTAAAATAAATTTTCAGTTTACCTTCCATGATCAAATTGATCGTGTACTAGCGGAGGGTGATGTCAGGAGCCTTAAGAACAAACGAGTGTGCATGACAAGAGTTATGAATGTCAAAGAAGCAAGTGAGGTGTGTAAGAATGGGCCTAAATGGCGCTCTGTTGTTCGTGCCTACCCCGCAAGGGAACTGGCGTGAAGTTATGTATGTATGTATGTATAAGTAAAATAAGACACTTACGGCCTTACTTATAATAATCTCGTTAAGAAACGATTAGCCATCTCTTAAGTAAGAGAATCGGTTTCAAGCGCGATATTTTATTAGATTAGAAAACCTATGTAATAGAATTAAGTATAATTATTAAATTCTTGGTAAAGAAATAAATAAAAGTAGTAGATTTGGGCATATCTCGTTCGCCCGGCCAAAACTGGAGACAAATATCCTAAGTCCAAAATCTAAATAAAGAGAACGGATCAAGAAGAATCAGCAGACAGGTAGACGGCCCACTTGATGGAAAGCGGTTACCATCGCCTATGGACATTTGCAACACCAAAGTTGCTACAAATTCGCTGCTGCTCTCTTAAGGGAGACTGGAACCTGGTCACTAATGCCGGAACACAACTCAAGGTTGTTATAGCGACATACTTTAGACCAGGGGTGGTCGCCATCCAGTCGGGCAAATGCCCTACCACCTGGCTGTGGGTTGTTAAGTCGCCTCTTATGACAGGCCGCCCCAACGCAGGAAATTGTATTCTTTCTCCGTTCCTGCACGGATATGGAAAATCGACTAAAAATATTATCTATGACGATTGTCTATGTGATATTAATATACACTATGGTTCTCATGGCTACTGTGGTGGACATCTTGTAACACAAACGAGCGCATGGAGGAGGCGATAAAAACAAAGTTCACCGAAAACCTACAAAGTACTTTACAACAGAACACCGCTATACAAAACAAAGAAGGAGAACTAAATACTCCATTATTTTTCTTATAAATCAATTTTATATATTTTAATAGCCGTTAGCATTTTTTTTTTCAAACGTTTTGTACAAAACAAACTCCGGAGTACTTACTCAAAAAAGTTGTTTACAACTTAGTTAATTGTTACACAATTTGTGAACAAACAACAATGGGTTCTGAAGGCTTTGATTGTGCAAATTTTATTTATTAGAGGCTTTTGTGCGGTAAACAATTACGCGGTTCTTTATACCATCCGTGCGGAACTTTCTTATGTACTTTTGCCTGAATATACAAATACAGGCTGAAAATGTAGGGTTGTAGAACGCTGCTTTATATTTTTAACCGACTTCAAAAACGATGAAGATGATTCTCAATTGATTTTGATGATTCTTCATGCGTTCAGCTTCAAAATGGTCAAATTACATTCCATCAGTTTTTTTCAACAACTGTACAGACTTTATTTCCGTACTATTCTTTTACAATTAAATTTAGGAAAAAATTTCGAAGTTATACACTGTAACAGCCTTGCAGAGATTTGGGTAAGAAAGTACCATATATACCAAATATTAACTAACTAAGGCGCTCGAGCCCGGGGGAGCAACTTGCTCGAGGGAGCTCCCTAAGGAGTTTTACCTCGGCTGGACTGTTGCCATGAGAGGGGGATGAATTTAATGATGCCCACCATAGGGCGACACAAAGCACTAATTGAGAACGGGTGACGGGTAATATAAAGCCCGAGGGGAAGGATCCCGGCGGGCCGGGATCGGTGGTTCGCGGCGGCCTACGCTATCTTACTGCCGTTTCGCAACGTGTTATCGCTGGGA
This sequence comes from Dendrolimus kikuchii, assembly GCA_019925095.2. Lineage (NCBI taxonomy): Eukaryota > Metazoa > Arthropoda > Insecta > Lepidoptera > Lasiocampidae > Dendrolimus > Dendrolimus kikuchii. Next base: position 27,519,242 of record CM034392.1, on the reverse strand, counting down.
GAGAAGAAACGGCGAAAGAAACTTCCCAGCAACACGCCTAGTCTAGCTATGTCTCCTAGCGTCCCTCGCGGGGACGTGGAGAGATCTTGATTGGTGGCGTCTGAGACGCCGCCGTGTGTGTCTGTCTGTCGGTGCCTGCCAGCCTACCGTCCTAACCGCGGGGGGACTGATCCGGGCCAGCCGTTTTGTAATAACGTCGACTCTGTCCGTGAGGACGTTACGCGGTCGTCGTCGTCGCCTTTCGACGAGGCTTGAATGAACACAGTCTACACGCCACTAGGCCTTTTATACGAAGGTACTACTCTACAAAACAATAACATTGCATCATAATAGCAATTACATCGTAGTGTTGCCAGGATCACAAAAACAATTATAACAATTAGTTACTGATGCACTAAATTATCTGGACGATAATTTAATGGGCTTATAAAATTAACTAACCGGTAGAAAATGGTAATTTAATTATAAATCGTATCATCTTACCACATGATTCGATTCATCGATTAATCGACTAAACATTTTAGTATAACAATTGTCTATGTGATATTAATATACACCATAGTTCTCATGACTACCATGGCGGACATCTTGTAACATACATACATACATACATACATAACTTCACGCCAGTTCCCTTGCGGGCTAGGCACGAACAACAGAGCGCCATTTAGGCTTATTCTTACACACCTCACTTGCTTCTTTGACATTCATAGCTCTTGTCATGCACGCTCGTCTGTTCTTAAGGCTCCTGACATCACCTTCTGCTAGTACACGATCAAATTGATCATGGGAGGTGTGTGTCGTGGCCTTCCACGACTTCTGCATCCATCCACTTTTGCATTGTATATCTGTTTAGTCATTCTTTCATCATGCATTCTTTCCACATGCCCGAACCACCGGAGCATTCCTTTCTTACTTCGGTATTACGAACGCGGTCCGCGAGCGTCACTCCGCAGATTTTGCGCAGTGCTCGCATCTCGACCACGTTTACTCCACTTTCATGCTCTCTCTTCCATACCCAACTCTCGCTTCCATACGTGAGCGTAGGTACCAGCACCGCGTTGTGTATGGCGAGCTGGGCCTTCTGGCTGAGGTTCTTAGCGCCTAGAAGTTTACCTAACGCTCCATTCACACTATTCCCCAAATTCACTCTTCTTTCTATATCAGCGGTGTACCTTGTAATAACACGCTTATTTGTAATATTTGTTATTGTGTGTGACATTTAATGAATGTGTGTTTGTGTAGTGGTGTACCTTAACCCTTAAGACAATTATCGATATACCAAAAAGCCGCAAGACTAACACTATCACTATCTCGTAATATACCAAGAAAATATACCCATTTCATACAACACCTATATAAACAGAGTGAGACAACAACACAATTAACGATCACGTGCACAAACGCGATCTGCACTCTCATCGCGGACACATATGTGCTAATAGTGAGCTAAAGGGTTAAGGATAACTTATCATATTAATTTAATCTAGTTTTAATACTAAACTTATACGGTAAATCTATAGCTTATTTATACAGGAATTTTAAGTAGTGGGGTGGTAAAGTGGGGAGTGGGGGAGGCATACTTACCTTTACTACAACCCCTAGGGTCCGGAGATCTTGAAATATTTTTTTTTTAATGAACATAACCTCACTTATTTTCACTGATTTTTTCGCTAATGTTGCACTTCTATCATAGGTCCGAAATTGAAAAATCCTTTCAAAGTTCCAAAAAAAAGCCAGTAATCAACATAAAAAGAGCCAAAATAACCCAAAAACCAGCTTAATTGGATAAAAATGAAGAAAAAACACAATAGAGCACATTTATATACACTACAAGAGTAACCATTCAAAATGGCGACCAATAAAGACGATATTTTTTTGTGAGCATGCAGCACGTAGAGTGTATCTGTTACATGCTGGTGTTGTGAGGAAGTGCATGTGCAGTGTGGGCCTTATATCTATACTTATATATAGTCCTATCTAGTGCCATGTGTGTTGGTTTTTTTTCTTTTCTGTGCTTGGGTTATTAATTCCATCGTTATTAGGTACGATTTACCTACATAACCTAACAGTAAAATCTAGCAAAAAGAAACCAACTTCAAGAGTATTTAAAAAGCAAAAAATAGATACTTTCTCTTGAAGTTGGTGTGAAGTAAAATTTAAAAAACAATAAAAATTTGCAAAATATGGTAATTTTTATGCTTTACTTTTGTTTTTCATCTCTATCCGTGCTGAAACGGAGAAAGAATACAATTTCTTGCGTTGGGGCGGCCTGTCGTAAGAGGCGACTTAACAACCCACAGCCAGGAGGTAGGGCATTTGCCCGACTGGATGGCTACAACCCCTGGTCTTTTTTTTTTCTTATTGCAGGAGTTCAGCAGACAGGCAGACGGCCCACTGGATGGAAAGCGGTTACCATCGCCTATGGAAATTTGCAACACCAAAGGTGCTACAAATGCGCTGCTGCTCTCTTAAGTGAGTCTGGAACCTGGTCACTAATGCCGGAACACAACTCAAAGTTGTTATGGCGGCATGCTCTAGACCAGGGGTGGTAGCCATCCAGTTGGGCAAATGCCCTACCACCTGGCTGTGGGTTGTTGAGTCGCCTCTTACGACAGGCCGCCCGGCCGCAGGAAATTGTATTCTTTCTCCGTTCCTGCACGGATAGTCTAAAGTATGTCGCCATAACAACCTTGAGTTGTGTTCCGGCATTAGTGACCAGGTTCCAGTCTCCCTTAAGAGACCAGCAGCGCATTTGTTGCAACTTTGGTGTTGCAAATGTCCATAGGCGATGGTAACCGCTTTACATCCAGTAGGCCATCTGCCTGTCTGCTGAACTCCTGCAATGAAAAAAAATTTAATACAATATTATAAACTAATATAAGTAGCAATAATCTAATACAATAAAAGAGAACTTAACTTTGTTTTGTATTGTAATTTGTATTGTATTCTACCCACAGTCCCTCAAAACTATAAGTAGAATACTGAGCCTGGATCACCATCTTCTATGGGTGAGGTGATCCGTTGCCCGAGGTAAGCGCCAGGCGTCTGAGCACCGGAAGAGTTTTACATAGTAGGTACTAACTTCAATATGAAGATTTTTTAAAATAAGTAAAATAAATCTAAAAAACTTTGGCAAGAACTACTATGCCAGGTGGTAGGGTATTTGCTCGACTGGATGGCGACCACCCCTGGTCTAGAGTATGCCGCCATAACAACCTTGTGTTGTGTTCCGGCATTAGTGACCAGGTTCCAGTCTACTTTAAGAGAGCAGCAGCGCATTTGTAGCACCTTCGGTGTTGCAAATGTCCATAGGCGATGGTAACCGCTTTCCATCAAGTGGGCCGTCTGCCTGTCTGCTGAACTCCTGCAATTAAAAAAACAGTATTTTATATTTTTATATTACGTCGCTATTTCTTCAATAGCATCTTTACCCATTTTTTGTTTCATACTGTTCATTCTGAAATAAATTAATTAATACGATCATTACGAAAATGCAAAAGTGGATGGATGCAGAAGTCGCGGAAGGCCACGACACACCTTCCATGATCAAATTGATCGTGTACTAGCTGAAGGTGATGTCAGGAGCCTTAAAAACGAGCGTGCATGACAAGAGCTTTGAATATCAAAGAAGCAAGTGAGGTGTGTAAGAATAAGCCTGAATGGCGCTCTGTTGTCCGTGCTTACCCCGCAAGGGAACTGGCGTGAAGTTATGTATGTATGTATGTATTACGAAAATATCAATCGTCATTTGTGAACGATGCTATAAATTTAACTGAAAATCCTAAAGATTAAACAAACGGGTTTGTAGTTGTCATTTCATTATATTTGAGTAATTTCCTTTGGAGCGCACTCGGTCTGATTTCGTTGTTAATTATTCTGCCGCTAATCGAATGGCGGTGTCTAGGCCACTCTGAGCAGCTGTCAGGGAGATAGGGAAGCCAGGGTTGGGATACTCTTTATCTATACTAATATATAAAGCTGAAGAGTTTGTTTGTTTACTTGAACGCACTAATCTCAGGAACTAGTGGTCTGATTTGATTTGGAAATTCTTTCAGTGTTAGATAGCCCATTTATCGAGGAAGGCTATAGGCTATATATCATCACGCTATGACCAATAGGAGCGGAGCACCAATGAAGAATGTTTCAAAATCGGGGGTTTTTTCTCCATTTGAGAGCTTCCGCTGCGTGCGCTGCGTAAACGGTTAAAGTTTCGCAAAATCATGTGTGACAGAATTGTTCCCCTTTAAAAGTTGTAAAAAAAAGTCCGCAACAGCATATGTCTGTCTTTTAAGGTTGGCTCACTATAACCTTTTTTATACATACATACATACATAACTTCACGCCAGTTCCCTTGCGGGGTAGGCACGAACAACAGAGCGCCATTTAGGCTTATTCTTACACACCTCACTTGCTTCTTTGACATTCATACCTCTTGTCATGCACGCTCGTCTCTTCTTAAGGCTCCTGACATCACCTTCTGCTAGTACACGATCAATTTGATCATGGAAGGTGTGTCGTGGCCTTCCACGACTACTGCATCCATCCACTTTTGCATTGTATATCTGTTTAGTCATTCTTTCAGATTGCATTCTTTCCACATGCCCGAACCACCGGAGCATTCCTTTCCTTACCTTCACCCCGACACTCTCTTTCAGACTAACCTTTTTTATGATAACAAAATTTGTTCTAAAATAATGCATTATTTGCGAAGGTGTTTTTATAAACATGACATTAATCCTTATCCAAATAAATACATTATTCATCACAAGTATTTCATTTAAAACAAAATTGCAATTCACATCATTCGATTTCAATGAATATCTTAGGAGATATCGCAGTTTTAAAATAACACCGCAGCAAAATAATGATCAAGTACTGCGCGCGCATTTATGATGTGCAAGGCTGGCGAGCAGTCATTAAGATTTAAAAATAATTTCACCTTCTAAAATAACTATTCCACGCTTACAAAGTCGCAGCCAGAAGCTAGTCTATATATATATATATATATATATATATATATATATATATATATATATATATACAAATAAATAAAACTGAAGTGTCTGTAATGTCAAAATAACAGCTTTTTACAAAATGCATATGAAACTATCTGTGCAGGAACGGAGAAAGAATACAATTTCCTGCAGCAAGGCGGCCTGTCGTATGAGGCGACAAAACAACCCACAGCCAGGTGGTAGGGCATTTGCCCGACTGGATGGCTACCATCCCTGGTCTAAAGTATGTCGCCATAACAACCTTGTGTTGTGTTCCGGCATTAGTGACCAGGTTCCAGTCTCCCTTTAGATAGCAGCAGCGCATTTGTAGCACCTTTGGTGTTGCAAATGCCCATAGGCGATGGTAACCGCTTTGTGCCGCTGTGGGCCGACTTCCTGTCTTCTGAACACATGCAATAAAAAATATCAGCTAAGCCGTGCCCATTTCGCTGGGCGATTTAAAAAAAATAAAAATTATTAATCGCAATTAAATATAGCCTATGTCACTTATAAATTATCTAGCTTTCTACAGGTGAAATAATTTTCAAAATCGATTAAGTAGTTCAAGAGATTATTACAAACAAACTCATAAATTTTACCTCTTTTATTATTACTATAGATTAGGATACCAAACATTCAAAAACTTATATCGATATCCAAACAACAAATATCGGTTAAATATCCGTTTGTAAATCCAATAATGCCCGTAGGTTATATCAAAAGTTAATTAGCTTTCAAACCACCCCAGTTCTACTTTATAGATACCTAGTGCTTAATTTCCTGCAGAGGAATTCAAATCGATTAAAATTTATAGTATGCTAGTTCAATTAATTCTTTCACCAGTAGAAAGCTATATTTTTGTAGACCACGGGCCATAAAAATGGCCCGGACATTTGGAAGGCCAACACGTAGAGGCCCCTTGATAAATTTTATGTAAATGTGGCGTGACACTGACCGGCGATTATCAGTGTCTACACCAAACAATGCACCCAAGGACAAGCCCCGGCTAGTGTAGGACTACTGTAGGAAAAGAGGACAAAAAGTACCGGGCTATTGGGGTGAACTGCTAGTGGTACTAGGGGTCTGGGAATATGGGGACTATTTTTTTTTTATTGCAGGAGTTCAGCAGACAGGCAGACGGCCCACTTGATGGAAACCGGTTACCATCGCCTATGGACATTTGCAACACCAAAGTTGCTACAAATGCGCTGCTGCTCTCTTAAGGGAATCTGGAACCTGGTCACTAATGCCGGAACACAACTCAATGTTGTTATGGCGTCATACTTTAGACCAGGGGTGGTAGCCATCCAGTCGGGCAAATGCCCTACCACCTGGTTGTGGATTGTTTTGTCGCGTCTTACGACAGGCCGTCCAGCCGCAGGGAATTGTATTCTTTCTCCGTTCCTGCACGGATGTTCAGGAAACTTGGAAAAATGGGCAGACGGGGACTCGCCACTCCCTGCATGGGCCCCAAAAAATGCCATAAAGACAGGGACAACATGGGTGTGAGTGGCTAAGGGGTGTCGAGAGGTGGGCTGCAGGTTCACCGAAGCTACTTCTGACGTGATGCCATTTATCACTTCCACCCCTGGAAAAAAGCTATATTATTAATATAGATTTTTATATATACATACATACATACATAACTTCACGCCAGTTCCCTTGCGGGGTAGGCACGAACAGCAGAGTGCCATTTAGGCTTATTCTTACACACCTCACTTGCCTCTTTGACATTCATAAATCTTGTCATGCAAGCTCGTCTGTTCTTAAGGCTCCTGACATCACCTTCTGCTAGTACACGATCAATTTGATCATGGAAGGTGTGTCGTGGCCTTCCACGACTTCTGCATCCATCCACTTTTGCATTGTATATCTGTTTAGATTTTTATACCTAAGACTTTATGGTGTTTACCCATTTTATCCTTTAATGTACCCCACCTTGTTTGTCTTAGGCATGGTTGGATATAATAATTTGGCATCCAGACGAAAGTTTGCTTTGGTCTCCTATTTATGTATATTGTTAAGAGGTAAATTATTGAACCCAGGAGTATTAGCTGAAATCAAACTGAACGTTCCAGCGAATTTTGTGCTGAGACGTAGGCAGCCACCAATGTTCTTAGTACCATATGGCAGGACCAACTTGTTTAATAAGGCGCCGATGACACAGGCCTTGCGAACATTGAACAAGATATGTCAACAAATTGACATTTTTATCTGTACTGCGACTGAATTCGCAAGAACTGCCTATTATATTATACTAGCTGTCCCGACAGACGTTGTTCTGCCCTGAAGAAATAAAATTTAGAACCCGATTGCAGCGCCACCTACAGGATCCAAATGTAAGCTATCCTATCTTTCAAGTCGGATCAAACTGCACACGCTGTGCAAATTTGATTAAAATCGGTCAAGTAGTTTAGGAGTCCATCGCGGACAAACAACGTGACACGTAATTTATATATGTTAAGATGTTATGACAACTGAATTGGTATATATATATCTATAGTGTATTATGTGTACCACGCTATAGTATTGGTGGCAACTGTGTTTGTAAGGTATTAAATAATTCCCAAGTGACATAGGCTATATTTGATAGTGATTAATAAAGCAAATGTGAGGCTTGGACCCTAACACTGAAGGAGGAGAACAAGCTGTTGGTGACTGAAAGAAAGGTCCTAAGAAAGGTCCTGGGTCCGACACGGGGAAGCGATGGCAACTGGCGAATTCGAAGAACTGGTGGATGTGCCCAATATAATAGACGAGAGCAAGGCACATCGCTTGCGCTGGCTTGGCCATCTACATAGAATGGGGAAGGATCGCGCGGTGAAAAGAGCCTATCTGGGTAGACCAACGGGATGGCGACCAGTTGGTAGGCCCAGATATCGCTGGAGGGACGTAGTGGAGGCTGATCTGTGCGAACTTCATGCCGATGACTGGCTGGAGACAGCGCTGAACTGGAAAGAGTGGAGTATTCTCACTTCGGAGGACAGGACTTATTTTGGGTCGATGAACCGCAGCAGTTAGTTAGTTAGTTTTAATAAATCAAAAAAGTAAAAAAGCTTTACGCCCAGCGTAGTGATTGCGGAAACGCCTGTCAAATATGTTACAGCAATAACGTTCCACGCAAGAATTGCGCACATCCTCGTACAAGGCACTGCAAGTACTTTCTGCGTTTATTAATTAATTAAAGTTTACAAAGCATAATTAAATCTTGATATGCGTGTGTGCGTGTCTGCATGTGTATTTTTTAGACGCTCTGCGAAGTGGGTGCGGATTGACTAGTAAAATAATAAAATGTTTTTTATGTGTTCCTAAAAGTTTATACAGAAGATACATTGCATCAATTTTTTATCTAGGCGTTATTCGCCTCCAGCTATTTCTATGCACCAAACCCAATTTCTGGGATACAAAGTATCACCAGTCCATTCTCGATTTGAGTCTGTCTTCCTTTTGCGTCCATTCCATATTCTTTTAATAGAACCAAGTCAATTTTTTATACCTCAAAAGTCCTTATCCAAAATCAGTTCGAACAATTCTGACCAGTACTAGAAATTTAAATTACACAACACCGGTGTGGTGCCACCGGTGCTCTTTGCTATTATTTTCCAGTTAGTTATGCACAAAAACGAAAAGAAAATACCTTTTTTCGGTATAAAGTTTGCTTTTGTGATAGTTATAATAATAATACTCATTTTTCAATTTTTTCATAAATTTTAATTGATTTTAATATTTTTAAAAAGACCGCGCGGTGAGAGTGGGGTATTAACGTTTACACTGTGCCGCTAGATGGCACCCGAGTGATAAACAACCATCAGGTGTTATTTACAAGCCCAGAATAACTTAAAATGTCGTCACGAAAGTGCAAATACGATGCTGATGCATTTTGTTTTATATGTGGTCAGTTTATTAAAGTTCGAGACGTGAAATATGAACTAAAGACATGTCACGTTCTCTGTGAAGCCTATGAAGCATATTTTGACTTTCCTGTACGGAATCAAGATAAGCCATGGGCTCCACATGTTGCTTGTAGTTATTGTAAAAGTTGTTTGGAAGGTAAGCAATTTTTATTTAATTAAGCGATGAATCCAAAATAATAGACATATTAATTTTTATTTTTATATTTTTAGGTTGGTATCGAGGTGAGAAAAGGTCTATGAAATTTGCAATACCAAGGATTTGGCGAGAACCTAAAGACCATATTACTGACTGCTACTTTTGTATGGTGAATCCGAGTAAAAGACGTAGAGGTAAAAATGCAAAACCTATTGAATATCCTGACCTCGAATCTTCTTCTGCTCCAATTGCTCACGACCTGACACGACCAGTACCTGAGCCACCAAAAAAATTATCGCAGAAAAGTAGCTCATCTTTTAGTTCTTATAAAAGTAATTCCGATAATAAGGAGTTTTTGCCTACACCTGAACAACCAAAACACTATCATTAAAAGTACATATGCTGCATGCTCATTTGGATAAATTTAAAAACAATATGGGAGCCTATTCCGAAGAGCAAGGAGAACGTTTCCATCAGGATATCATGAATATTGAACAACGCTATCAAGGCCAATACAATGAAAACATGATGGGCGACTATATTTGGGGTTTATTGAGAGAAAGTAGCTATGAACATAAAAGAAAAAGTAGAAGTGTGCACTTTTAAGTTATTTTCCACTTTTCTGTAAGCTAATTTGATAGTAAAACTTCATAAAAATAATAAACATTTTTATTTCAATAGTTTTATTTTCAATCAAAAATTAAAATCCGAGATTTTTAAAAATTTCGTTCAATCAGTCTTCTAAGCACAAAAGCAAAGTTTTTCATGCTATATATTTTTTTTCCGTCTTATTACGACCTAAACTACCGAAATTTAATGCTTTGCAATCAAAGTCAAATTTCATGTTGACCCGTGTTATATAAGGATACGACAGAACTCATAACCCGACTAGCTAAATATATACCAATTTTCAGTAAAATTGTTATCGTGGTTTTCTGGTGAAAAGTTAATATTGATATTACATTAATCAACAAAATTTAATCAAATTAGCAAAGTATGACGAGTGACAAAGTATGACATTGAATGTGTCAAGATTATGTTTATATGGATCACTTCGGTGGATTTATCAAATTCAAAACTTTTTATTCAGAATAAGTTCCACTGGAGAATACTTTTTGAAGATCATACATATAGGTTAAAATTTTACTTCCTAGTCTATGTACACCGCTTCGCAACGTGTTATTGTTGTTCAGGAGAAGAAGCGGCAAGAAACTCCCCAGCAACACGTATAGCTAAAAACTGATTAACTTACTTTTTTTTTAATAAATTTTGTACAGAAATATGTTGCACAATTACTTTTCGAAAAATTAATCGAGTTGTATGTAGCAAACAGTACATACTCAGTAAGACAAGACACAATAAATATCTAAATTGAAATTCAGAAATGAACCGTCTAGTTTCATCTTAGTATTGCGAAATGGGGTCTAAGTAGCCCCGAACATATCTCATTTAAGATGTGCTATTAAACCAGGATTCCGTGGTATACCTTTTTTTTTGGGGTGTAATCTATCATGGACACCCCCCCGCTCGGGGATAGCAGTAGCATAGTTTTGGACTCCTGATGGCATGCTACGAGCAATCATTCAACCACCCGTGTTTTCCGTCTCATCGCCGTATATCAGGACCTCGGGAACCAGAGACGCATATGATAGTTCGTGATATACCTTCCTTAATAACAGGTGGTTGCGCTGAGAAGCACCTGCTTGTAAATACTTCCTCCCCACCTTGCCTTCAAGAACAAGAATAAACTTTTGAATGCCATAAATGACAAACTCTTATGCCAGTGTCACCACAATATAACGTTGGAACGCAATAAAGTATATATTTAAGTATTTATTTACGTATATCTTTATGTATATATCTTTAGCTGTTAACAAAATTGTTCTATAAGGTACTTTGTTCAATAGTTCCGTAGTTTGTTTGTATAATTGTTGTGAAGAAAGCAGAAAGAAGAAGAAAGAAAAAGATTTAAGAAATGAAAAAATACGACGCTATACATTAAAACACATAATACATCCACATTAAATTTTACACAAAAACAAAAAAAACCTGATTCACAAAACACAAAAACTCACATAAGAAATAAATAAACTGACTACATCGGATTTTTTACATACACTTGACATAATTTATTCTTAAATAGCTTGAATATGTACGTATATTCTATAAATTTTATTGTTTATTTATTTGGCCTCAAATTATTTAAATTTATTTTGTAAATATAAGTTAGTATTACCTATATATATTATACATACATACATACATACATACATAACTTCACGCCAGTTCCCTTGCGGGGTAGGCACGAACAACAGAGCGCCATTTAGGCCCATTCTTACACACCTCACATGCTTCTTTGACATTCATAACTCTTGTCATGCACACTCGTCTGTTCTTAAGGCTCCTGACATCACCATCCGCTAGTATACGATCAATTTGATCATGGAAGGTGTGTCGTGGCCTTCCACGACTTCTGCATCCATCCACTTTTGCATTGTATATCTGTTTAGTCATTCTTTCATCATGCATTCTTTCCACATGCCCGAACCACCGGAGCATTCCTTTCCTTACCTTTACCCCGACACTCTCTTTCAGACCAACTCTCTTTCTTACTTCGGTATTACGAACGCGGTCCGCGAGCGTCACTCCGCAGATTTTGCGCAGTGCTCGCATCTCAACCGCGTTTACTCTACTTTCATGCTCTCTCTTCCATACCCAACTCTCGCTTCCATACGTGAGCGTAGGTACCAGCACCGCGTTGTGTATGGCGAGCTGGGCCTTCTGGCTGAGGTTTTTAGCGCCTAGAAGTTTACCTAACGCTCCATTCAAACTATTCCCCAAATTTACTCTTCTTTCTATATCAGCGGTGTACCTTCCATCCCTGCTAAAAGCACATCCAAGATATACAAACTCATTCACTTGCTCCAGCATAACATAATCGACCATTATCCTTGCATTCGTTCTGGTTTCTTCTCTTTCAAACACCATAAACTTTGTTTTCTTCGCATTCAAATGTAAGTCTCTCGCCTGACAGTCATCTTTCATCATTGTGACTAGTGTTTGCAGTTCTGATGGCGATTCGGCTAAAAGCACGGCATCATTCGCATAAAGCAAGGTGCTTACAACTAGATCACTCATTCGCACCCCAACATCCATCAATCTTATTCTCTGGAGACAATCGTCCAGGTATAGGATGAACAGCAAAGCCGACAGCACGCAGCCCTGCCTGACGCCAATATTGACGTCAAACCAGGGCGACAGGCTGCCATCCAGTCGCATGCATGCCATACAGTCCTCGTAAGTGGACTGCACAGCACGCATCAATTGGCCATTAATCCCATATCCGGGCAATATGTCCCAGAGGTCCTTCCGCACAACCCTGTCAAATGCTTTCTCTAGATCCACAAAACCGCAGAAACCTTCCGGCCCATAGCCAGCTGCTTCTCTACGATATTGCGGAGAGAGAAAACTTGATCCATACATCCCCTTCCATTTCTGAAGCCACCTTGTGCATCCCACAGTAATCCATCGGATACCACTCTCATTCTCTTTTCAATAATCTTCGTATACACTTTAGATGCTGTGCTGATCAAACTGATGGCCCTGTAGCTGGCGCACTCCATACGTGACCCCTTGCCTTTATACAAGGACACGATGACAGCGCGCCTCCAGTCCTTGGGAACCTTTCCCGTCCTCCAGCACAAGTTGCATAAGGACAGGAAAGCGTCCCGGACGCAGGTTCCACCATATTTGATCATCTCAGCGGACACACTATCGATTCCTCCTGCCTTTCCATTTTTCAGACTTCTTATCGACCATTCGATCTCTTCCAACGTGATCTCGGATGCTGACTCCTCGGAGTCAGTCACAGACTCAGTCGTGGTGCCAGCATCCGGGATATCATCATACATTTCTCTAAAATATTCACTCCATCGCGCTAACACCTCTTGTGGGTTAGCATATATATAGCTTATATATATTATCTTATACATATACAAAAAACTGACCAAATTTTATTCTTTTTCATCTGCCTTTTCATTATAAAACTTCGACATTGGCAAAATGAGTGTCGTGTGCGTTGAAGCCATTAAAAAAACACAATAAATAAAATAGCTATATAACAATTAAGTAACTTGTGTTGGTGTGTGAACCTCCCGGGGGATGAGTGAGGTGTGGCTGTTGACTGGTGGCGAGGTAAGGTCTCCTTCATCTGCTTCTGTCTTCCACGTTGCTTGGCTTTTCCTGGCCATCGCAACGTGCCCGCACCGGGCTACCTTGACCTAGTACCGCAGCAGGTGCCGCCACAATGGTAGTTTTAGTACAAGGCTTAAAACGCCCCGCTCTGAAATGGACAGTACAGATAAATCAGCACCGCTGCGAACATGTCATAGACAGAGTTACTTTTTCATTTATAATATTAATAAAAATATGGCGCAGTCTATAATTATGCCATACAGGAGAAAGACGATTAAGAGCTGGGTCACATTAGGTGGAACCGGCAGTTTTACCGGACCGACAAAAGTGTCGGATGCACATTTGCAAATGTATTTCGCTTTAAGGCTATCCGTTAAAATTGTCGACACATTTACCGGACGTTCAGCCACGATTTCTGACGGGTCGGATATAATATTGGTGTATATTGCTTTCTATAGAGCTGTTCACAGTTGTGGGATCGTAGCGGTGAAGACACCACCATCACCCACCCGTGCGTTCCCTGCTGCTGCCAGCAGTTTCGCTGGCGTATACGCCGGAAGGAATCATTTAAACATGAACGGCGAAATTAATATAAAAAATTTGATTTCTCTTGTGAAAGGCAGGATTATTGTGGGATAAGACATCTGAAGAATATAAAAATAAAAATTTAAAACTAGCCACAGAGCGTGAAATTTGCAGCATATTACAACCTGATTTTATGAATTTAAGTCATACTACACACATAAAAAGAATGTAAGCTAGCATTTTACTAAAAACTGTGCCGGAATAAGATAATTTTTATGCACCCGAGCAATTACAAACTGCTCCCGGAAAAATTCCCACAGGATTCCCAGTATAAAAAGTAGCGCAGATGTTAAGTCCAAGAATTTGTTGTCGATCAGTGAAAACAACATCGAAATCTGATTAGTAGTTTTTACGTGAATCAGTGAAAACAGACAAGAATTAAAAAAATGCATCGTTTATATAGTCTATTCCATTTGCTTTTTTAAGAGTTTTAATGTACAGACTCGACATGTTTAAGTAGTATTATGTATAGATTGTAATATAGATAATTTAAAGAACATTGTCGCCCTCTATTGCATACAAAAACCAACTCACAGCTGCTGAACAACAACCGCAGCGATTGGATATCTGTATTAATAAGGTCAGACAACAGCTTTAATGTGAACAATATGAGCCGACAGTGTACCAACGTTAAAACTATCGGTCCGACCTAATGTGAACCTACCTTAATCATTCATTCGTCGGTCCACAGTTTCTAATCTGCATCCGACACAATGACGTCTTTGTTGGATTTTCAACAAAGGAGGAGAAAGTAATCAGTGTGTACAATAACTTGCGTAATTCCTAAAGAAGTATTACTGGTAATAAAAATAGTAGATTTTTTTTTTATTGCAGGAGATCAGCAGACAGGCAGACGGCCCACTTGATCAAAAGCGGTTACCATCGCCTATGGACATTTGCAACACCAAAGGTGCTAGAAATGCGCTACTGCTCTCTTAAGGGAGACTGGAACCTGGTCACTAATGCCGGAACACAACTCAAGGTTGTTATGGCGACATGCTTTAGACCTGGGGTGGTAGCCATCCAGTCGGGCAAATGCCCTACCACCTGGCTGTGGGTTGTTAAGTCGCCTCTTACGACAGGCCGCCCCAACGCAGGAAATTGTATTCTTTCTCCGTTCCTGCACGGATAAAAATATGAGAGATGAAATTAACCTATTTAGGCATGAGATGGTTTGGCGTATGAGAGTCGCGAGGACGTTAATAGTTCGAGTGCCTGAATAGACCTTTCACCCGAAGTTAACACTCTACTTTTTATTTCGAATGTGACGAAAGTAAATAAAAACTGATTATTTAACAAACAACTACTTCTCTAATGAAATCAAGCGTTAAATCCATTCCCAAATGTAGAAAAACTTAGATAATACGTCACATATGAAACGTCAAGTAAATTTCTTTTTCTGTGGAATTCTACCAGCCTGTATTTTTTTTTCACTGATGACAGTAAATATTTAACTTAAATTTATGTAAATTAAATAATAATTTAGTGAAAGGTATAAAATGATGTTACAAAATTGTTGATGAAGAATGACTAAACAGATATACAATGCAAAAGTGGATGGATGCAGAAGTCGTGGAAGGCCACGACACACCTTCCATGATCAAATTGATCGTGTACTAGCAGAAGGTGATGTCAGGAGCCTTAAGAACAGACGAGCTTGCATGACAAGAGTTATGAATGTCAAAGAGGCAAGTGAGGTGTGTAAGAATAAGCCTAAATGGCACTCTGTTGTTCGTGCCTACCCCGCAAGGGAACTGGCGTGAAGTTATGTATGTATGTGTGTGTATGTAAAATTGTTGATATTTTTTATTACAATTTATATCGCGATTTAACAACAGTGGCTGTAAAAGAATTTGTGACATGAGTCGCATGTATTATCTATGGTAAAAAGAAAGAAAAGAAAATATTTATTTTTAAAAATGCGACACTTAAACAATGATTTATAATAGCATTGAAATTGTGTCCCGCAATTCGCGAAATGAGGTTGGCACTCCGTTTTTTGCTGTGCCGAAACATAGTCCGACACAGCACTGATTTTCAGTGCCCACCTCCTTATTTACAAAAACAAGTGGTACGTTTTTTAATTTTTTTAACAGGAAAAGTTTTTGTAATTTCATCTCTGTGATCAGGTAACTTTAAGCACATTTTCAGAATATTAGAAATGATTTTTATTTTTTTAATAACATATTTAGATATAGATTTTAGATTCAAATTCAAAAGTTTTTCTTCAAAATAAGTTCCACTGGAGAACATCTTTAGAAGGTCATATATGTAAGTCAAAATTTAAATCTACTTCCTATTCTATGCACATCGCTTCGCAATGTGTTATCGCTGTTTAAAGGAGAAGAAGCGGCAAGAAACTTTACAGCAACACGTCTAGCTAAAAAAGATTTTTTCATCATAATCATTTATATATTATATCAGGCTCTTTTTTTATAAATACATATAGAACTCGTATTACAATTACTTTTCAAAGAATGAATGGAGTTGTAACAAATAAAAAATATTGTTACCGCCGCAGTAATGATATATATATCAAATTGATCGTGTACGAGCGGAGGGTGATGTCAGGAGCCTTAAGAACAGACGAGTGTGCATGACAAGAGTTATGAATGTCAAAGAAGCAAGTGAGGTGTGTAAGAATGGGCCTAAATGGCGCTCTGTTGTTCGTGCCTACCCCTCTAGGGAACTGGCGTGAAGTTATGTATATATGTATGTATGTATGTATGTATGTATGTATGTATGTATATATATATATATATATATATATATATATATATATATATATATATATATATATAATAGACATAGTAAAGCCATGCTAGCTAGAGTCATTATCTTGATGTCAACTGTTAGGGCTGGCTCGACCAATATGATACCACGCTCTCACGGAATGTCCTCGTATAGCCTTAAGCCATTTTGTTTCAAACGATGAGTTAGAGTTTCGATGATCAACTTTCCTTTCCCTCTACCCTATCTTCTGTATCCCATCGTACAGGTTGACAACGCGTTGGCTTCGTTTCTGGTGTTGCGAACGTCTGTAGGCGACGGTGACTACTGTATAGTGCTGGATCACGGATCCCACACAGCTTCGCTGGTTCGAGTAATTGTTTTTAGTGGACTGTAGGTCATACTTGAGGGAATATATGAAAGTAAGTGGTTTGCCAAATCCTGCACAAAAACCAATGGGGTAATAGGCACGAATAACCTTGGAATCCACCTCCAATAGAGAAGCTAGACAGCTGCTGAGAGTGCACGGCACTAACAAGTCCTCGGATGGCACTTAGGTCTTCAAATTATCGCACACTCACACTAAAGAGCAAGCACGGTTTGTATATGAAGAACGGACTCGCGTCGTCGAAGACTCGCTTCACCACCACGCAATGGCGGCGAGACCGAAAGCCAGCGGCACTTATAAAACTACCCACATAAGTATAAATTGTAACGATCCAACAACTACTTTCCAGGTTTCTTAAGCGTCTTGCTAACTCTTTGATTGCTCAATTTTAACTCTTGAAAATGGAATACATTTTATGGCGTGATTGATAATAATAATCCGAGGTCGAATAGCGCCTGATAAAAAATTGATGCAATGTAAGCTTTGTGAATTTTTGCTATCGTGTTAAACTTCAATAGAATTATGGGGTTTAACCTTGTTATTTAAAACCCCATTTAATAGATAAATCTACATTCATTAACTTCAATAGCGTACGTTATACAACTAAACTAATACCATTATGGAAATTCAACCTGATCCCGAATCATTAATATTAGTTATGTTCTACAAGCTTTTGTTACATTTCATGGACAAACTATGAAACAAAGTTTAACATTACTACCCCACAATACATAGATATCTATGTATGATGAGGTTAACAAAAAAGAGTTATCTATCTATCTTGTCTATTTAGGTAAGATAGACACATGACTCTTTATTGTACAAGCATAGCCAAACCAAACCAAAAGAAAACAAAGCGTATGTAAAAATAAACAATAGTACTGTTACGTATTTGCGTGATACGAATTAAATGCCTTTGGAATAATAACAAAGTTTATTAGAAGTACACACACATACCTTACAGTTCTTACAAACAAAGCCTATTATAAAATGAATGTATTTACTTAATGCACTTGTCAGGAGCCTTAAGAACAGACGAGTGTGCATGACAAGAGTTATGAATGTCAAAGAAGCAAGTGAGGTGTGTAAGAATGGGCCTAAATGGCGCTCTGTTGGTCGTGCCTACCCCGCAAGGGAACTGGCGTGAAGTTATGTATGTATGTATGTATTTACTTAAAAATGTTTTGTTATTATTTAATGTATTTACTTAACATTAATACCAATTATCAATGTAGAAAACCAGCAGTCTTTTCCCTTCAACTGTATCGTATATAATAATACTTTTAATTTCAATCCATTGGTTCGAATGTGTCGCCTTTTTAATAAACTCACCAAATTATTTGAACATTGATATTTTTAATTGTAGTCAATTTAAGTTTATCAATAAAACCAAAAACTTCTCACACACAATCGTTAATAATATCTATTGTCGATTTTCGACTCAGTTTCTTTACATTTTTTTTATTGCAGGAGTTCAGCAGACAGGCAGACGGCCCACTTTAGGGTTACCATCGCCTATGGACATTTGCTACACCAAATGTGCTACGAATGCGCTGCTGCTCTCTTAAGGGAGACTAGAACCTGGTCACCAATGCCGGAACACAACACAAATTATTTGTAAAGTGACCTTTTTTTGGTTCTTCTAATTAGCACATAATTTAGATTACAATCTTAGCCTGTACATTACATTGTTATTGTTGGATTTTAACGATTGTAATCTATTTTATGCTTAAATAAATAACTGAAATGGAATCTTACAGATTACTTATTAAAAGTCAGGAGTCTACCATCGCTTCCGATGCAATTCTAGGTACTGTTAAAGGAAAAGAAGCGGCGCAACAAACTCCCCAGCAACATGTCTGTACTTTATACATTCATGACCTTGTTTATGTTCTTGAACTAATACAAGGTTTAACAAGTAATTTGCATGAATAATTACAGTAAGAGCTAGGTACCGATCACATTATATCCTTTTGTATAGTAAGCCTTCTTAACACAAAGGTTGCTACACTTTTTTTTTAAGTATCTGTTGAAAGTTTTGAATTATAAATATTCATATTGTTATGAAGCCGGATATTTTTGGCAAAGGTACACGGGCCAACAAAGTTGCCATAATGTTTTTGTAGGCGTTCATTATTTGTATTAAGTGAACATCGTTTAAAATGCACCTATCTATCTGTATTCACTCCATTACGTGTAACTTTTAAGACATTATAAATGAAGGTTAACCACGTATCCGGAATTTTAATTTTTCTTCCCTAAGTTCTCTTACACATATTCTTCACTAATATACTCATATTCTTCGTTTTGGGACCACAATAAACAAATAGAAAGAAAGTTTTTTGTGTTTTATTAAGTATTTATACAGTAGGAAATCAAAACTAACTTAAAAAATAAAACTATATTACAAAGTAAACCATCTTAAAAATTAAATACAATAACATGTAATAACATATTGTTACGAGTTGTGAGACTCGAATTAAAATGCCGTTAATATTACTATAGAGTTTATTAGAACTATACAAACACGTGTAACACAGGTAAAAATATAACCGACCACAACAAGTACAAACGTAATGCAGAAGGTCGTAATAAAATAAAACGCGCAAAGTCCGTCACTATTCGATTCCCGATTGTAGTACACACATCTCGCTTTTGATTCTCGCTCAACTGCCTCCTCCCTATCAGGTCATCGTTTTATACTGCACAAATGCAATGTGTCCGTATCGTAGTCGACATAATCCGAAACACCTGACTAATGAGTCGGCCGCAAGCGACCATAAATGAGTACAATAAAACAATGGGCTGCTCTCTAGAAACATATGTCAATAAATAAGTAAACAAAAGAAGACGATCATAAAAGAATTACAATTAGTTTAAATGCCGACAGGTAATAAAATGTGTTTTGTTTCAGATATGCAGGTGGATTTTGTTTTTGTCGGGACCTGAGTTGTAATAATATTTTTATTATATTAGTCTATTTACGATTCTTCGAGCGATAGTAAACAGTGGATGAGCGGCTGTTGATGGGACTTTCAATAGTTATTTTCAAGATTATGTAACATTTAATCAAACAAAAAGCTACTGTATTAAGGGACTTGTAAACCTAGATTAGACGGACTAAGTTTTGGTACAGTAAAATGCTGAGTGCCAACCTCATTCTCAAATTGCAGCATACAATTTCTGTATAATTTTATTTTGTATTGTGTCTCTAAGAAATAAAAATTAATACTTTTCTTTCTTCTTTCTTTCTACCTATGCGATTATATATTTACATAAATATATGCAACGTTGTGTTTATTATGGTTATAAGATTGCTTACCTACCTATATATAATAAAACTACGTTTTAACGGTTTGACGCGCGGTAATTTATTTGATTTTTTATTATTATAATTTTTTTTATTGCAGGAGATCAGCAGATAGGCAGACGGCCCACTTGATGGAAAGCGGTTACCATCGCCTATGGACATTTGCAACACCAATGTTGCTACAAATACGCTGCTGCTCTCTTAACGGAGACTGGAACCTGGTCACTAATGCCGGAACACAACTCAAGGTTGTTATGGCGACATACTTTAGACCAGGGGTGGTAGCCATCCAGTCAGGCAAGTACCCTACCACCTGGCATAGTATTCCGAAGTTTCGGCTACTTTTCAGTAGCCGTGATCACCGATTATTTAGCCTACCGCCAACTTGTTCATTAAATTATTACACTAATTTTTTACGGTTATTATTTATTCTATGGGAGCCTAATCTAATTTACTACCACTTCGCAACATATTGTGGCTTGAAGAGGAGATGCGGCGCAAGAAACTCTTCAGAAAACGGGCCTAGTTTTAATAATTTTATATAATATTGAAATGGGTGGGAGGTAAAATGATACCGCGCTTAAAACCGCTAAAACGTACTTTTATTATGTATACTAGTCGCGAAAACTATATATTTAAAATTCTTTAAATTAAAATTCTTAGTAATATTGATCATCATCTGATTCATAAACGATTATAAACCTCTGCATTCAAAATGTATAAATACGAAGCCATTCGTTTGTGAGATTCGCAGATAAATAAATTCGTTATGTGTCATCCATCGCGCCCCCTACCAGCTGCGATGCGAAATGCGTTATCACCGCACTACTGACCTATTTCCTTGAGCACACAATAAAACCACCGCCATGAGTTATACACTAACGCCGTATGCTTAACTCTTACACACTGCTCTATAACTCCTCGATCAAACTTAAGAAGAATGCTGAACCTATTTCTTCTTTATCTGTAATTTTCGATACATGGAGTTAGTATGTTTTATATTTATTTGCTTACAAAATGATATTTTAATGATGTGAATTTAACCTTTCTGCTGTACTCCGACAATTAAACATATTAGTTAACATCCAGTTCTGGGTAAGAAGAGCATAACTCACTTTGTAATTTATGTATACAGGCTCTTGCTTTTCCAACTATCATAATAGGATTGATATCGCTGCTCGTCAACAGTATTGTTAACCTGGGAAAAATAAGTCAAGTTCTGATGAGTCGATCGGATCCCAGGTACATCGCGAATAACCCTTATTAAAAAACGACGTGCGCCTAAATTCTTAGCAAAACGCTTGTATATTACGCGTGTAGCTATTACATTTTCGGCAGGCGCTTAATTATCTTATATTCTTGTTAAGCAATTTCTCCTTTAATTGTTGATTGTTTTTTTTTCCTTTATTCATAAGTATATACTTCCGAAGTAATTCCATGGTTACAAAGTCAGGATCTGACGAGTGGATTCCAGATAAATCAGATAAATCGAGAGTAAACCTTATTAAAAACGCCGAGAGCCTACATTCTTCTAAAAATAAAAGCTGTATATGTTGTATAAGCACTGGCATGCGTATACAAACAAGCACTATTTCACTTTCTACAGGCGCTTAATTTTTTTATAGGTATGATACGCAATTTCTTCGTCAATTGTGGACCAATTTTCAAATTGTTTTTTTTAACTCCCGAAATGGTCCCATAGTCACCAAGTCAGGATCTGATTTGTGGATCGCAAGGAAGTCGACAGCAACCCTTGTTGAAGGGCAAATTTGTATACGCGTGCCAGTTGTACAATTTCTACGGGTGCTTAGTAATATATTATTACTAAAGTTATTGAAGTATTTGCGCAACTAAAAAGTAAAAAAAAATATTTAAATCAAAAAATTCTTCAGACCAGAAATCAACAACAACAAATTTACAAAATATAGTAAAAAAGAAGTTATGTGAGATGGCCGCCAGAGGAAGTTTTATAAAATCAAATATTATTATTAAACTTTAATTACATTGATTACTTACAATGATAACTTATAATTAATTATCACGATGATCAGTTATGACCGTGTGCTACCGCGATTGGAGCCAGTCTGTACCGTCCATCAGTCCGCAGGGTGGCTCCGAGGCATCCCAGAAAACTCCAGTCATCACTTTCTCACGCGCATGCATGAGTCACTCACAGGTGGCTTGATTGAGGTGTTTTCTTTGAATTTGTTAAGTTGTTGTGTGAGTAACGACAGGGTTGCCTCATATGTGTGGAAAACCGTAGGGTTACCACACATAACAAAGACAACAACAAGTTTACAAAATATAGCAATTTTTATGTTTTACTTCACACCGACTTCAAGATTTTGTAGAAAGAAGTCGGTTAAATATTTATTTCTTCATTTTTAGTGTAAAGTCAGTTTTGTTTTTGTTATTTTTTTTTATTAAAGTGACATTATTAGAATAATTTTTATTACCGTTTTAACAGTAATGAATAGCTACATACTTTATTTGACATGTTGAAGAGATGACGTCATAATTTGCTAAAATCATTCAAAATCTTGGAACGTTTGGCCTTTTTAAAGACGATAAAAAAATGTCTCAATTCCTTTGTCTGTCAACTAGCCTATTATGTAAACTTTCAAGGTTTATCCATACTTTATATTACTAACCAGAAACTAGTTGTTTGTTTAATGCCTTTTCATGATTAAATAGCTGAAAGTATTTTGATGTTTGAGCAGAAGATAGACCACAGGGAAGAACATATTATGCTACCTGTCTTAATAAATACGGATGCAGTAGCGGGTGTAGAATAGAATAGAATAGAATATACTTTATGTCATAACATTAAGATACAATTCAAGAAGTTGAAGTACAGAAGACAATGGGCGGTCTTATCACTAAAAGCAATCTCTTCCAGACAACCTTAGGATGGATTAGAGAAAAATTGTGTAACATGTGAGTTTTGCAATATAACTAGAAATATAACGGGTAATGACTAGTATTCTGTTATTTTAATCCGTGCAGGAACGGAGAAAGAATACAAATTCCTGCGGCCGGGCGGCCTGTCGTAAGAGGCGACTTAACAACCCACAGCCAGGCGGTAGGGCATTTGCTCGACTGGATGGCTACCACCCCTCGTCTAAAGTATGTCGCCTTAACAACCTGGAGTTGTGTTCCGGCATTAGTGACCAGGTTCCGTCTCCCTTAAAAGAGCAGCATTGTAGCAATTTTGGTATTGCAAATGCCCATAGGCGATGGTAACTGCTTTCTATCAAGTGGGCTGTCTGCCTGTCTGCTGAACTCCTGCAATAAAAAAAGAATCTCAGTCCGTTGTGTTAGCCATCCTTGATATCATTGTGTAGCGCTGTTCGCTCACACATCGGGGCCATTACTGGCTCTCCCTCCCCGCGGGTCGTTCACCCCAAGGAACTAACAGGCGACAAGTCTCAACCAACACTTTGTAAAGGCCTGAAACCATTGAAACAATGTCATCTGGGAGTGGGATGAAAATGGTTTCAAAGTAACGAGAAAATTTGGAGCAATGTGTTTATTCAACATTCTAGAGGGCAAACGTAGCGAGTTATTTTCTATGAGCTACTTTCTTGAAGGATAAAATGCAAAGGGTTTTTCTAAGACTCCACAGAATAAATATTTTCTCTGTGTCGTGTGGGAATTTTTATATTTTACCAGATTGAAGAAACTACAATTAAATAAAATATGAAACACAAATTTTTAAATAAAACAATGTAGTTCTCTATAGCATATGATAATTAATATATTTTAACAATTTACCCTTTCCAAGCATTTATTTTACTTTTGACAGGACGATGACTCGATTTGTTATAAAAATCGACTTATGTAACAACATCACTTAATATAATCAACATAAAAAGAAACCACATCGATTGTAATGCATAGTTTTACCAACGCATCACTAGATGGCGCTGTACAATATCGGCGAATAACTACATCGCGCTGACGAGTTTTTAATGCAAAACATCAACCTCGCGGAAAATCCATGTTTTGTCAATCCAGCTTACATGCGCTCCGCTACGCTTCTGGTTAGCTTCCTCCTTGGAACTATCCTGGAACTCGTTACTTCACTTTCTCTCACGCTTCTTCGTAACTTCCCTTCGGGAACTATTCAGAGCGTCTTATCTCGTACACTCACCTGTCGCGTAGCCGCAACGTATCGGTCCGCACCGCACCGCTTGATCGTCGTGTGCTTCGGTTCCGTGCCGTCATCTACCACGCCGTACTCTTACCCCGATCTCTGGAGTAGGGGGAGACCTTGCAGCGTGTAACATCCCGATTGTGCTAAATACACGTCATCTATTATCTGCTATCCGTCTATTCTTGCCTTCTGGGCGTGCCACCGAATCCCCGCAAACAAATATACGTTTCACTTATTTATTTTTAGAATAGAATAGAATATACTTTATTGTACAATAAAATTTATGAAATAATACACAAAAGCAGCTTAGAATTAGGTACAAATGGCGGTCTTATCGCTGACAGCGATCTCTTCCAGACAACCTTGGGATGGAGAGAGAAATATGGCACAAAAGTTAGGGCAGGGTTTGCTGCACAATATTTTAAAAGTGTTACATATTTTATATATTAATATTATTATATAAATATACATACAGATTTATATACACACGATTAAGTACATAAAGCATAGTAATATTATATATATAAACATACATATATATAAATACATCCATACACACACACACACACACACACATATATATATATATCGTCTATTAAAAGGAATACATATTATATTAATTCAATAAATAGCATAAAGATACGTACAATAATAACAACACAAATTATACTTTGAGGTAGTAATCCTTAACAAGTCTATTAAAGGCTGATACAGATTGGGCTTGCCTTACTTCCAGTGCAAGCATGTTCCATAATTGGACAGCTTGAACACTGAAAGAGTGATTATAAAACCTGGTTGTATTGAGCGGTGTCTCTAGTCTCATATTCACTGATGACCTGAGGAATTTCCCTTGATTCAGATTGAAAAATTGGAAACGTTCCTTAAGATAAGGAGGAGATTTAGGACTAAACAATACATTGTATAATAGAGACAGGATATGCGTATTCCGGCGAAGGCGGATAGGGAGCCACTTGAGCTTAGTGTGAAATTCAGATATATGATCATATTTGCGCAAACCAAATATGAAACGGATACAAAAATTCTGGAGTCGCTCAAGTTTATCTAACTATTTTCATTTATTTTAAACACTTTATTGTTCACCACATACACATAGTAAAAACAATTTACAGTAGTCACATTTAAACAGTAAAAGTAGGAGCAACGGACGGCCTTATCGCTTTAGAGCGATCTCTTCCAGACAACCCGGGCTATGGATTTTATCAACGGGAGATTCGCAAGTGTATGAAGGTGGTGTGCAAATTAAATACATATACAAATAGGATATATAAATATCACACAATACATATACCTAAAATGAATAAAAAATAGAGACTAAACAATAATATATATTAATATTATATATATACTAATATACATAATATTAATATATAAATACACTAATAAATGACGCGGACCTCATTCGTAATACCGAAGTAAGAAAGAGAGTTGGTCTGAAAGAGAGTGTCGGGGTGAAGGTAAGGAAAGGAATGCACCGGTGGTTCGGGCATGTTGATGAAAGAATGACTAAACAGATATACAATGCAAAAGTGGATGGATGCAGAAGTCGTGGAAGGCCACGACACACCTTCCATGATCAAATTGATCGTGTACTAGCAGAAGGTGATGTCAGGAGCCTTAAGAACAGACGAGCGTGCATGACAAGAGTTATGAATGTCAGGGAAGCAAGTGAGGTGTGTAAGAATAAGCGTAAATGGCGCTCTGTTGTTCGTGCCTACCCCGCAAGGTAACTGGCGTGAAGTTATGTATATATGTATGAAAAGGAACAAACAGTGTACAGCCCGGACAATCTAGTTCGTCCGGAGTGAGGAGAATAAAAAAAATAAACAATAATCAAGGCTCAAAGCATTATCTTGCTGTGATTGATCGTTTCCGAAAATACACTGTCAAAAGCAATCTATCTTGTTATACAGATGTCATTTCGTTTGCGTACGAGTTTCTCAAATAGGCTACTTTGTTCCCTTAATCAGTTTACAGTTATTTATAGTGACAGAGATGAAGTTGTAAGATAAATTTGCTTTCTCTTCTTTATCCATAATTCCATACTAATATCATAAACGCGAAAATAAAATTGTGTCACTTATGTTTTCACAGAAAAACTACGTTACTATTTTTCCTGCTATCTATACTAATATTATAAAGCTGAAGAGTTTGTTTGTTTGTTTAAACGCGCTAATATCAAAAACCGCTGGTCCGATTTGAAAAATTCTTTCAGTGTTGCATAGTACATTTATCGAGGAAGGCTATAGGCTATATTATATTTTCAGAAAAATTAGGGATCCCTACTAAAAGTCCAATAATGTAACCCAAGGTGTAAAAAAAATGACCCGAAAAATCCTTACACGGCGTGCGCTGCGAAAACTATTGATTATAGAACAAAACAATGTACTACCACTTTGCAGAACATATACATGTCTACAAAAAATTTTGCGTAACCATATGTCTAACTATTGTAGTTATCTCACAATAAGTGTTTTCTTTAATTTTTTTAAATAATTCAAATGCCGTCGCTTCAAAAACTTTTTATTTTGTACCTTGGTATTAATCCTTATCAAAATAAATTACTCCATATTCAAGACGAATTCAATACCTTTCTAGAATTTTTGTAATTATTCAATTCGGACATTTCATTCAAAAGATATCGCGATATTTATAATGTAAGTATTAGTGTTGTAGCCAAATATACTAATATTGTTTAATTGAACGCGCTAATCTCAGGAACTACTAGTCTGATTTGAAAAATTCTTTCAGTGTTGGATAGCCCGTTTATCAAGGAAGGCTATAGGCTATATATCATCACGCTAAGACCAATAGGAGCGGAGCACCAATGAAGAATGTTTCAAAATCGGAGGGGTTTGAAAGCAAATTCCATGCGGACGACGTCGCGGGCACAGCTAGTCATATTATAAAGAGATAACATTTTTGAGTTTGAATGTTGGGTGTAATCTCCGGTTCCACTGATCCGATTTTCAAAATTCTTTCACCAGTAGAAAGCTAGTCCCGATTGACATAGGGTATATTTGATTGCTGATTGTAATTAATAAATTAAAAAAGTAAAAATGTTTTACTCCTAGCGATGTAGGCATGGGGACGCCTGTCAAATGTGTTATAGCAATAAGGTCCCACTCAAGAATTGCGCACATCCTCGTACGAGGCACTGCGAGTTCTTTCTGCGTTTATGAATTAATTAAAAGTCACAAAGCATAATTAAACCTTGATATGCGTGCGTGTGTGCGTGGATGCATGTGTATTTGATAATGACGCCCAGCTATCCGGTTGGCTAGTTTAATATATATATAAGTAGATGTATAATTGTATATGTAGTCTCAATGTCGAGAATGGATATTATACTTTTTAATTAGGAAACTTGGATAATGTCCAATATAAAATTAATACCGAAGTAAGAAAGAGAGTTGGTCTGAGTGTCGGGGTGAAGGTAAGGAAAGGAATGCTCCGGTGATTCGGGCATGTGGAAAGAATGCATGATGAAAGAATGACTAAACAGATCTACAATGCAAAAGTGGATGGATGCAGAAGTCGTGGAAGGCCACGACACACCTTCCATGATCAAATTGATCGTGTACTAGCAGAAGGTGATGTCAGGAGCCTTAAGAACAGACGAGCTTGCATGACAAGAGTTATGAATGTCAAAGAGGCAAGCGAGGTATGTAAGAATAAGCCTAAATGGCACTCTGTTGTTCGTGCCTACCCCGCAAGGGAACTGACGTGAAGTTATGTATGTATGTATAAAATTAATTAAATTGTTCAGAGGCAATTGGCGCCTTGATAAAGATTTAACGCAACGTGAGATATGTGAAACTTTACTTTCAAAATAGTATGAAATTCATTTGACTCAGAATTTGGGATGGCTACTGTGGGATACGGAGTACGGTTCGGAAGTTTCTGTTGGTGAAGCTACAGAGAAGACTTTAGTATAATCTATATCTCGGGCAAAGTTTATTATAATTTACTAACTATATCTTGAGTTAAACGGGTCTCCATGATGTAGTGAAATAGGACAATTTTCATTAAACCATTGCTATGACGTCAAATAAAGGCAAAACATAATGACTATTCCATTAGGTACCTCCTTATGTACAGTCGCGGAATGAAAAGGTTCGTCACCTTTTACTTGCATGAGTTCAAGAAACAGTACTGCCAACATTTTAATAAACGTTACGTTTATAATATATAGAAACGTGAAAAAAGAAAATTGTAATGTCGACAATGACAGACACTGTGATTAACAACAAGAAATAAAGAGGATGTAATCACTACGCTTATCATATCTTATCATTTTATCCGTGCAGGAACGGAGAAAGAATACAATTTCCTGCGGCCGGGCGGCCTGTTGTTAGAGGCGACCAAACAACCCACACCCAGGTGGTAGGGCATTTGCCCGACTGGATGGCTACCACCTCTGGTCTAAAGTATGTCGCCATAACAACCTTGAGTTGTGTTCCGGTATTAGTGATCAGGTTCCAGTCTCCCTTAAGAGAGCAGCAGCGCATTTGTAGCTCCTTTTTGTGTTGCAAATGTCCTTAGGCGATGGTAACCGCTTTCCATCAAGTGGGACCAAAAAAAAAGGTTTTATATCTCTAAGCAATATTCTTAGACTTTATTGTCAAACAGTTAAACATAATATTATGTGGAACAGTCTGTTCTGTGACATAGTTTGAAAAGGTATCATGTGCTCGCAGAACGTTAAATGATTTGAAAACTGGAGAACTTTGTCATACCACGTACAGTGCTTTATTGAAAACCAAGCCATTTGCTTCCCGCGTTATATTCAAATCAGCAAGAAATCAAGAAGATCTAAAGCAGTATTTCGAAATTTATGCGGCCATTCGCAAAGTGTTGACGACTGCACATTTCCCTGTCCGCGTGCAACGTAAATGCCGAAGAGGTTGTAAATGTGAGGTTTTTTTGCAGAACGAATGGCAAGAGGCCACCATTTCGCGGCTTTATGCTTGTAATAAACTTTTCTGGGGCAAAGGTGAGCTGGAAAGGCGAGAGCACTAGTGTTTTTGTGTTGCCTTTTAGTTCTGCTGTCTAAAATGTCACCTCGCATTTCTTCTAATGTAATTAACCCAAACTAGATGTGTTGCTGGGGAATTTTTTTTCGTTTAACGGTAATAACACTGCAAGGTGTTGCAAAGTCATTTTCAATTTTAATTTATATTCTTTTGTATGTGTGATTTTCAAAAATAAACTATTGGAACTTAGTTTGAATTAAAACTTTATGAGGTGTTATTGCTATTTTAGTAGAAAAAACTTCCCAGAAATATATCTAGATAAAAATTGTTTTGCTTCATATTTGTCTGTCTCAGGATATTTTAAGATACATAAATAACTTATACAATTAGTTTTCGAAAAATTTATGGAGTTGTTGCAAACAGCTCACAAAAAGAAAATAAATAAATTTAGCGTCGTAATAATAACAAAGATTACATTATAATTCTAACTAGTTTTTTCCGCGGCTTCGCTCGCGTTAATATATATTTTGTGAACGGGGAGAGAGTAGCCTGGGGAACCAGCCGTTGGGAGTCCCACACGTCCTCCGGTAACCTCCTCCTGGACTCGAAGATAGTGCGCAAATGCCTTCCTCAAGTTGCAGTAGAGAAAGTGGAACTAACCATAAGAGCAACACATTAAAATTACGTTGTCATTGTCGTTGCTATCACAATACATTTGTTAGTAAGTTGAAATGGTAGCACCAATACAACGCGATCAGAGCTCTATTTTTTCGGCCTATGAATGAATGAATGAATGAAAACTCTTTATTGTTCACCATAATCTTAAATCTAGACAATTGATATGGATACATTTGCATTAGAACAATGGGCGGCCTTATCGCTTATAGCGATCTCTTCCAGGCAACCCGGTGTTTAAGGAGATTTTAAACGAAATTTCAATATAAGATTTTTGGTGGTGTATTACAAAAAAATTAATTCTATATTCGTCTATACCTCGAAAACAGCACTTTTTTCTGAATGAAAGGTATCCCTGACAACGTGTATGTCTGTATGTATCAGTGGCGTGGACTTCATACAACACGATTCCCCATAGCCTACCTTTAAGAAACTATGAATGAATTTAGTGGAGCTTACCTTTTTCAAACATGCGTATGTTATTACTGTATTACTATCTTACTTACGCTCGGCGGCTTTTCACACGCATTGGATGAAATAGCAACTCATAACCCGATCGGGCACCGGCTTTTGTTTCAAAATATGCGGTAAGATTGCAAAATTTAAAACACAAATTATTATAAAAAAAATACATCGCGAGTTTCGACGTATTTCAACAGCGGTTTAATCGACGCTTGCATCATACGGCACGTTCAATCGGCTTACTCTAGCCGAATTTCCACCCTGCGCCACTGGTATATATGCAAAATTTCGTGATATGCTGTGTAGTTTAGGTGTGAAAGCGTTATAACTTCGTAAGCAAACTCACATTTGTATTATGATATGACAATTATAACGCAGCAGTAAATAGAAGGTAATACAGCCCTTAGAAGTAAAGCTTTCTTCCCATAATCACGCGTTTGGCAGCCGCTACACAGCGCTACATAACATTAAAGGCTGTTATATTTCAAACTAAAATTTCATCCCACAAAGGGTTCGTACGAGTAACAAGAGAATTCACTTTCCTCCAGCGGACCTCTCTCCCGTCGAAACAAACTTAGACATTTTAATAGCCCTTTGTTATATGCGTCTCTATTCAGCTGTTCAATTTCAAAACTCAGTAAGTGCATTTAAGTTTTACAAAATATCACTAAGAACTTGTCAAGAACTTGACCATTAATAGAAAGACTGAGTCGCGGACTCTCAAACTGGAGCCAGCTAAAGGATGACAATCGCGCCGCAGTGTATTAGGAGAACTCGGTATTTCATAGAATTAAATTAATCGAATTAATACTGATAAAGGTGGGATTGTATTCAATGGATACATAGACACAATCTACGTGTATATTATACACTAGCGGCCCATCCCGGCTTCATACTGGTGAACATTTATTTTGTAAACATTTTGGGTTATTGCAGTTTTAATAGGGATCCCTAATTTTTTATAGTAATAAATATAGCCTATGTTACTCAAGAATAATGCAGCTTTCTAATGGTGAAAGAATTTTTACCATCAGATCAGTAGTTTTTGACTTTAATCGTTACAAACATACAAAAATAGTCTTTCACACAAGTTTGTGAAAAATACTTCGCTTTATTTGGACATTTTTGTTTTTGTAGGCTCTGTCTATACCTACTGTTATTTCGTCTGAGGTCAAGTATTTCAAAGAGAAAGAAAGAGAGTTGGTCTGAAAGAGAGTGTCGGGGTGAAGGTAAAGAAAGGAATGCTCCGGTGGTTCGGGCATGTGGAAAGAATGCATGATGAAAGAATGACTAAACAGATATACAATGCAAAAGTGGATGGATGCAGAAGTCGTTGAAGGCCACGACACACCTTCCATGATCAAATTGATCATGTACTAGCAGAAGGTGATGTCAGGAGCCTTAAGAATAGACGAGCTTGCATGACAAGAGTTATGAATGTCAAAGAGGCAAGTGAGGTGTGTAAGAATAAACCTAAATGGCACTCTGTTGTTCGTGCCTACCCCGCAAGGGAACTGGCGTGAAGTTATGTATGTATGTATGTATTTCAAGTATTTCAACGCTAAACAATTTCAAAACTATTAACTGTTTATTGGAAAGTATACCATAGTTTGTTAAAATATTACATTTCTTGGCTAGCACAATACATCGGCGAAAGCCTAGCTAGCATTACAATGAATGTACAGTCGCGAAATGAAAATGTTCGTCACCTTAAAGTCGACGTTTGTTTGCACGAGTACAAGAAACAATAGTGTCAACATTTTATAAAATATAGAATCGTGAAAAAAGGCAATTGCAATGTTGACAATGACAGATGCTGGAATAAACAATAAGAAACAAAGCGGATATAATCACCAAGTTTTACATAAACATTAAAACCAATAAATAGGTTTTATATGTACAGACAATATTCTTGACACAATAGAAAATCAAACAACTTTGATCTAAGTAATTTTAAACTTTATTGTCAAATAGTTAAATATAATTTTCTGTCTCACAATCTGTTCTGACTTCGTTTGAAAACGTAATAAAATATGTGCTTATAGAACGTTAAATGAATCAATTTGAAAACTGACAAACATTTTAATACCACGACTGTACAAAACATTCATTTAAAAAACCATGTCAGTTGCTAGGTTTTTAAATTGAACAGCTGTATGCACCTTTCAGTGGTAACCTCATGTTCGTTCTTTGCGTGTAGAATATTTATTGGCAGCTAAGGTTTTACTAGGTTTAAAAGCCGTGGTTTCAAATGACGTTGGTTTGAATAAAAGCTGGTATACATACATTTATAAAAAGATTTAATAATTCATATATTCGTAACTACCCGCATATGCACTACACGAACAATGAGTACTATCCATTATAATATTATACTATCCATTATTATTTTTATCCGTGCAGGAACGGAGAAAGAATACAATTTCCTGCGGCCTGGCGGCCTGTCGTAAGAGGCGACTAAACAACCCACAGCCAGGTGGTAGGGCATTTGCCCGACTGGATGGCTACCACCCCTGGTCTAGAGCATGCCGCCAGAACAACTTTGAGTTGTGTTCCGGCATTAGTGACCAGGTTCCAGACTCCCTTAAGAGAGCAGCAGCGCATTTGTAGCACTTTCGGTGTTGTAAATGCCTATAGGCGATGGTAACCGCTTGATGGTAACAGCATTTGATTTTGATATATATAGATTACTTTTAAACCCAAGTGTTATCGAAATAAATGCTTTTTTATCTCAGCATATTCCCAAGGTACACTGCACCTAAGTGGTCGGAAGTTCGTGGGGAGTGTTATTTTTATGCGGACAAGAGCATCACGGTGCACTAATCTAGGTTCCGTGAGGTCCAGCTAGAGTGCAAGAATTGCGCGCAGGTTAAGTTTAGTAGGTAGTTCGGAAATCAGTTATAACCGGTCGTTGAGAGTCCTACACGCGTTCTATGTAGGCGCCTTAAACGCATTAAGCGCTCCCTCATATGGCCAGGGTATGAAGTTTTTATAGCTGGAGTACAGCAAACAAGCCGACGGCCCACCTGGTGGAAAGCGGTTACCGTCGCCTATGGACGTTTGCAACATCAGAGATGTCACCAACTCACTGCCGGCCTCGAAGAAATTTTATGACACCCTTTTTGAAAAACTCTATATCATAGCGCTGTGGGAAAACTTCGGCTGGAAACTCACTCCAAATTCCCACGGTACGCGAGAGAGACGTTCTACAGAACCTTTGCGTATATGAGCGGTTCAAGGAAGTGGGGGTGAACTCCCAACCGATGGCGAGAGGTGCGATGGTTGAAAGAGGATGAAGGCACCATTCTAAACAGATCTTCGGAACATTCCCCGTTATACAGTCGGTAGAATACGCAGAGGGAAGCAAAGTCTCTCCTAAGGCCAAAATATCCAAAGACATTCTCTTTTCTTTTCTTTAGGATCCTTTACTAGGTATTAGACCAAAGCGACGGGAGGTGAGACCACGAATGGGCACCAGAGTCAAATCGCCGGCTTGTGTGAAGACTCGACTAATCAATACTCCACTAAAACCACCCTCCTCCCATGTGCCCCGCGCTCATGGTAGGAAAAGCGTGAGACTTAGAACGTAGTTACGCCCACGCTGATCCTAGCGCATCAGTGCTTGAGAGTGCACCGGGAATCAGGGCAAACTCACTTCGTCACCAGGGGTGAAGGCTCCTCCGCTTCCTAGATACTGTAGGGCCAAAGATATTCCCTTGCGTTAACCAAAAAAAGGGATATTTTTATATCGGCCTAAAGCAATTTAATCAAAATTGGTGTAGAAATTCTTTTTATTTCTTCATGTTTAGTGTTTGTTCTAGTTTAGTTATATTGTATATAGTTACAGCTGGCGCAAGCAAGCAAGTGAGGTATGTAAGAATAAGCCTAAATGGTGCTCTGTTGTTCGTGCCTACCCCGCAAGGGAACTGGCGTGAAGTTATGTATGTATGTATGTATGTACAGCTGGCGCACTCCATACGTGGCCCCTTGCCGAAGTAAGTTAGAGAGTTGGTCTGAAAGAAAGTGTCGGGGTGAAGGTAAGGAAAGGAATGCTCCGGTGGTTCGGGCATGTGGAAAGAATGCATGATGATAGAGTGACTAAACAGATATACAATGCAAAAGTGGATGGATGCAGAAGTCGTGGAAGGCCACGACACACTTTCCATGATCAAATTGATCGTGTACTAGCAGAAGGTGATGTCAGGAGCCTTAAGAACAGACGAGCGTGCATGACAAGAGTTATGAATGTCAAAGAAGCAAGTGAGGTGTGTAAGAGTGGGCCTAAATGGCGCTCTGTTGTTCGTGCCTACCCCGCAAAGGAACTGGCGTGAAGTTATGTATGTATGTATGTATGTATATAGTTACATATTTATTTTGTTTAAATAGTTGCATTTTATCACCATATCTTGTATATGTATATAACTTATGTGTATATTTGTATATATAGTATAGTTATATATTTATTATTAAAATGTAAGTAATCTTACAATAATTATGTATACCACCGTCGCCACTCCTAATCAGCAATATTCTTGCCACGGGTTGTCTGGAAGAGATCGCTTTTTAGCGATAAGACCGCCCTTTGTACACAATTAGTATAATACTAGTTCGTAAGTTTTCTGTAATGATGTACAATAAGGTGTCATCTATCTATGTTTGGAAACTTCTTCATTTGAAAAGGAATGGATTATATACCCCCAACATTTTTCAAAGCCAGATTAGCGAGTTTCATTGACCAGTAATCTCAATTGACAGTTTCCTCACGATGTTTCCTCTTATAGTGTGTAGTATTACATCGTCAGTACGTAGTGGATATTATTATATTAGACGAGAACATCTTCGTTAATCCTAGTGTTTTCTGCCAAGATTTCAATCACTCCATTTGTATATGACACTAGGTGTGCCCGCGACATTGTACGCGTGGAATTTGCTTTCAAAAATCTCCGATTTTGAAACATATTTCATTGATGCTCCGCTCCTATTGGTCTTAGCGTGATGATATATAGCCTAGAGCCTTCCTCGATAAATGGGCTATCCAACACTGAAAGAACTTTTCAAACCAGACCGGAGTTCCTGAGATTAGCGCGTTCAATCAAACAATATTAGTATATTTGGCTACAACACTAATACTTACATTTTAAATATCGCGATATCTTTTGAATAAAACGTCCAAATTGAATAATTCAAAAAGTTCTAAAAAGATATTGAATTCGTCTTGAATATGGAGTAATTTATTTTGATAAGGATTAATACCAAGGTACAAAATAAAGAGTATTTGAAGCGACGGCATTTTAATTATTTAAAAAAATAAAAGAAAACACTTATTGTGAGATAACTACAATAGTTAGACATATGGTTCTGCAAAGTGGTAGTACATTGTTTGGTTCTATAATCAATAGTTTTTGCAGCGCACGCCGTGTAAGGATTTTTTCGGATATTTTTTTTACACCTTGGGTTACATTATTGGACTTTTAGTAAGGATCCTTAATTTTTTTGAAAATATAATATGTCCTATGGCCTTCCTCGATAAATATACTATTCAACACTGAAAGAATTTTTCAAATCGGACCAGCGGTTCCTGAGATTAGCGCGTTTAATCAAACAAACTCTTCAGCTTTATAATAATAGTAGTATAGATGAATGCTACACAAATAGATCTGCCACAATACTTATATGCAAATATAAAAAGTACCTCGAAATATCCTTCCATTTGGGACTGATGTAAGCTGCGAACAAAACAGACATGATAAGTAGGCCCTTTTCTGCAGTCCGACTATAAAGAAGGTAAACGAATGACCGGCAATAAATCGCTCGTGTGGCCCGCCCCTAAATCTGGTAGAAAAACGTCAAGTTCCGCAACCACTCACTCATAACTAGTGTAAGAATGTCACCCGGACTCCCGGCATGAATACCGACCGGATAAAATTTATGCCGTAAAAAGGAAACCGGGGCAACTTTTATTAAATTCCCAAAGTCGATATTTCTGAGATACTCACTGTGTTATGCAATAAATATTGTGATAATGGATTGTAAAGCTCTCCCTTGGTTGTCTTTGGGTCACGTTTGCTTCATATCACGTCGTAAATTGTAAGGAAAGGACGGCCAATGTTACTATACTATAACTTCAAGCCAGTTCCCTTGCAGGGTAGGCACGGACACCAGAGCGCCATTTAGGCCCATTCTTACACACCTCACTTGCTTCTTTGACATTCATAACTCTTGTCATGCACACTCGTCTGTTCTTAAGGCTCCTGACATCACCCTCCGCTAGTACACGATCAATTTGATCATGGAAGGTGTGTCGTGGCCTTCCACGACTTCTGCATCCATTCACTTTTGCATTGTATATCTGTTTAGTCATTCTTTCATCATGCATTCTTTCCACATGCCCGAACCACCGGAGCATTCCTTTCCTTACCTTCACCCCGACACTCTCTTTCAGACCAACTCTCTTTCTCTCATGCAAATGTTCTGTAGAATATACTTGAGTTTTTATTCTGTTTACTCAAGTATAATAGTATGAAATATTATTATTATTATTATTATTATTCAGACTCTGTAATTGATTGGGTTAAGCTTTTGCTGGTCTAGCGTAGCGTACTGGAATACTAGTATGATAAATTTTGTAAATGACATTTCCATTTTTAACTAGTCTAGGTATCTGGAATCGACCCAAAATCGGTCCGTTGTAATCACTCATGTACTCAATACGTAATTTTAAATACACAAACATACCTTACTTAAACTGCGGATATATAATCTGTGTGTTTGTTTGCCGATTATTGTTTTATATATATTTTTAAACTATAATAATACTTAGTAACTAACAAAAAATGACCTATAAAGATATATGATAGACAAAATGGACAGTCGAACGAGCGGATAAGACGATTTTACAGGGGTTTCGGTCTTGGCGAATCACTAAAGGAATTTTGATAATATATATAAAATGTTTAAATTATACTTAATATATTATTTTACATTACTAGATTAACATAACAAGTTAAAAATAACCTCCAATAAGGCGTATCTATGAAAAGATAAAAGTCGTGGTAGCGTAATGGCTAACGCATGCGTCCCAAACTCAAAGGGCGCGGGTTCGATCCTGGCCGGAACGCATGCACCAGTTTTCTGATCTAATGTGCATATTGTTACAATTACCACGTGCTAACAACTGTGAAGGAAAACATCGTTATGCAGCCTGCTGCACATTGGGTTAACGGATGTGTCAAACCTGCCAAGCCGCCTTGGACAAGTGTGGCGTGTATACTGTTCGTCCCCCTTATAATGGGAGGCCCGAGCCCAGCAGTAGGACTTTTATGGGCTGATATTATTATATTATATATGAAAACATGATTGTTTGTCAGGAAGATAAAAAGTGTACCGCTATGAGAGACAAGAGTAATAAATTCAGGCTATCTTAACCCTAAAACCTGATACGTTAAAATTCTGTGTTTACATATTATTATCACAGCTAAAAATATATATGATTATATTTATTAAGGCATAAACGACGATATCTTTGCAAATGTCAGACTATCTAAACCGACACCTATCGTTGGCCCTCAAATCGGTCGTTGAACTCACCCCATTGTCCCCCAGGGGCCAATAAAAGTCTTTAATGGTCTACATCCGACGCGACTGGAGTTTCGTACTGACATTTCGAGTGTCACCTTTCGCCTTATAATGACATGGCTATATATTTAAGTCCGTGACTCCTTTCAGCTTCATCGATATTCAATATAATCTATACTATCATAAATATGTTAGTTGAGTTTGTGAAATGAATTTAAAAATGAGAAACAAATTCAATTAGGGTTAATAAGGACCAGCAGATTCCGAATGCTTATTCATACATACATACCTACATATTATAGAACTCTTTGAAGGGGGTAACCCGTATAGAGTGGAGGAGCGAGATGGAATTAGGGATGCAAACAAAACATCGATGTTTTCAAAAATCGATAATCGAACGGGCCATCTTGCGCTCTATCTGTGATCTACACAGATTTTCTTTATATTATTTTTTTCATAAATTTTCTTATTGTCAATAATAATTTATAACATAAAAGTTGATTGTTATACTTATTCCTTCCATTTTTATTAAAAATGACAATCATCTTTAGATGTACATTTATTTTAAATGGTGATAGGGATATGTTAGTGTGTGCCTACGCCGTTGAATAGTAAGTACGGTACTGAATGTTGGATAAAGCAAAAGACATATAAATAGAATAAACATAACATAAGGTGTGCTTCGTATGGAAGCGAGAATTGGGTATGGAAGAGAGAGCATGAAAGTAGAGTAAACGCGGTCGAGATGCGAGCACTGCGCAAAATCTGCGGAGTGACGCTCGCGGACCGCGTTCGTAATACCGAAGTAAGAAAGACAGTTGGTCTGAAAGAGAGTGTCGGGGTGAAGGTAAGGAAAAGAATGCTCCGATGAAAGAATGACAAAACAGATATACAATGCAAAAGTGGATGGATGCAGAAGTCGTGGAAGGCCACGACACACCTCTTCCATGATCAAATTGATCGTGTACTAGCAGAAGGTAATGTCAGGAGCCTTAATAACAGACGAGCGTGCATGACAAGAGTTATGAATGTCAAAGAAGCAAGTGAGGTGTGTAAGAATAAGCCTAAATGGCGCACAGGTGTGCTAAGGTGGTTTGGGCGATACATCGATGTTAAAAAAAACGATGTTTCATTTGCATCGCAGGAACAAGCGTCAAAAGCTTATGTAAATGGTTATAAAAAAACATCGATATATCGTTCATAAACGTCGATATTTTTAACATCGATATTTCACTTTTCAAAACATCGATATCCTAACATCGATGTTTTTTATGAGCGATTTGAAGGTCATACTGAAGGGGGTGACCCGTATAGGGTGGAGGAGCGAGATGAAATGCTCCTACGTCTCAGAGGAAGATCTTCCAGCGAGGCTGGTGTTGTTCCTTGCAGGCCTAGGCCCGTCTGTAGTCTGTTATAGTCGAAAATTTGTATATATTCTTTGTATGTTTTGGGAAAAGTTTGTGACATCAATTAGGTTGGAGTGAAATCTTGAAGTTAATTTTTGACACTTCATTGAAGGTAGTTTGAGATCTTGAAGTTATTGAAAGTTGAAGTTCCTTGATTGAAGGTTTAATGAAGTTATTGAAGATTGAAAGTTGTTGAAGTGAAGGTTGCATGTTCGTTAGTCGAGGGTCACCAGTGAAGGGGGTGCCCCGTACGGGATGAAGGACCGAGATGGAATGCTCCTTCGTCTCAAAGGAAGATCTTCCAGCGAGGCTAATGTTGTTCCTCGCAGGCCCATCTGTTACTGTTGAAAATTTGTATACATTCTTTGTATGTTTCGGGAAACGTTTGTGACATCAATTATTGAACAGCGCCATCTATTGGCTTGTAAGTGTTCAACTACGTCTTCATACCTACATACCTACATATTACAAAAGTTTACATACATACATACCTACATATTATAGACGTCTTCATAGATACATACCTACATATTATAGAACTCTTCATACATGCATACCTATATATTACAGAAGTCTTCATACATACATACCTACATATTATAGAAGTCTTCATACATTCATACCTACATATTACAGAATTCTTCATACATTCAAACCTACATATTATAGAAGTCTTCATACATACAAACCTACATATTATAGAAGTCTTCATACATACATACCTACATATTACAGAGGTCTTCATACATACATAGCTACATATTACAGAATTCTTCATACATACATACCTACATATTACAGAATCCTTCATGCATACAAACCTACATATTATAGAAGTCTTCATACATACATACCTATATATTACAGAGGTCTTCATACATATATAGCTACATATTACAGAATTCTTCATACATACAAACCTACATATTACAGAAGTCTTCATACATACATACCCACATATCATAGAAGTCTTCATACATACATACCTACATATTACAGAAGTCTTCATACATACCTGCATATTATAAAAGTCTTCACACATACATACCTACATATTACAGAAGTCTTCATACATACGTACCTACATATTATACAAGTCTTCATACATACATACCTACATATTACAGAAGTCTTTATACATACATACCTACATATTACAGAAGTCTTCTGTATACTATATACTATCATAAATATGTTAGTTGAGTTTGTCAAATGAGTTTAAAAATGAGAAACAAATTCAAGTAGGGCTAATAGGGACCATCAGATACCGAATTTGCAACTTTTAATTTTTTTTGCGTGTCAAAACGCGAAAACTGCTAAACGGATTTTAATGAAACTCGACGTAGAACTAGTCTGAAATCCAGGTATTGACCTAGATGATGACACTTCTACGTCGAGTATCATTTCAATCCGTTTAGTAGTTTTCACGTTTCGACAGACAAACAAAAAATTTCATAGTTGCATATTCGTAATCTGCTGGTCCGTATTAACTCTACCTGAATTTGTTTCTCATTTCTAAATTCATTTTACAAAGTCAACTAACATATTTATGATAGTATAGATTATACTGAATATCGATGAAAATAATATTGATTTAGGATACTTTTTGTTCCTATAAAAAATATATACATAGATGAAATTTAGCCCCAAAGGCTGTTGTCACATTATTATTATTTTATTGCAGGAGTACAGCAGACAGGCAGACGGCCCACTTGACGGAAAGAGGTTACCATCGCTTATAGACATTTGCAACACCAAAGGTGCTACAATGCTGCTCTCTTAAGGGAGACTGGAACCTGGTCACTAATGCCGGAACACAACTCAAGGTTGTTATGGCGACATACTTTAGACCAGGGGTGGTAGCTATCCAGTCGGGCAAATGCCCTACCAACTGGCTGTGAGTTGTTTTGTCGCCTCTTACGACAGGCCGCCCGGCCGCAAGGATTCTTTCTCCGTTCCTGCGCGGATAATTTTATGGCTTGGCAGCTAGCTTAAAGAGAGATGAAATTATATTTTGCTAATTATTGTGGTAAAATGAGGAATGCGTGCGAAAGCGCGCTGTCATTTTATTTTATTTATGTTTATGACTTGGCAGCTAGGCCTTTAAGCCAGATCTTAGATTCAATGTAGTTTCTTCATTTTCTTAAACCTATGTGTAGCACAGCTGAACTGTAGGTTATCAGCTAGTGCCATTCAACGGAGTTCTTGTGACAACTCAAAAGGCCCCATTTGACTTTACAGTTCACATTTCTCACAAAACACATAATTACTACTCAAAAATTATCAATATCCTACAACTATTGTTCATTTTAGAGTAATTTTATAAGAAGTACAGGATAAAACATTTATTAAAATGTTGGTAGTACTGATTATGTAGTCGTGTGAGCAAACTCGACTTTATGGTGACGAACCTTTTCATACCGCGACTGTGCGTATTAGTTAGACATTAACGGTCTTATTCAGAGAAATATAGAAGTTTGAACGCTTCTTTGTGGTTTTTAAACTAGAGTTTATCCTGCGGCTGCACCGCGGGTCAAACTTCGCGGGCCAAAACTTGTTTAACGACCAGGCGTTAATACAGGTTACATTATATTAAATTTTTATAATAATAATAATAATGGTCAAATAACCAAATTGACCAAAATTGACCAAACTGATCGAAATGACCAAATTCACTAAAATTACCAAAATTATCCAAATGAACAAAATAACCAAATTGACCAAAATTGACCAAACTGATCACAATGACCAAATTCACTAAAATTACCAAATTGACCAAAATGATCCAAATGATCAAAATAACCAAAATGGCTAAATTGACCAAAATTGACCAAACTGATCACAATGACCAAATTCACTAAAATTACCAAATTTACCAAAATGATCCAAATGAACAAAATAACCAAAATGACCAAATTGACCAAAATTGACCAAACTGATCGAAATGACCAAATTCACTAAAATTACCAAATTTACCAAAATGATCCAAATGAACAAAATAATTGACGGCCTCTGTGGGTGAGCGGGCTAAGCCTTTACTGGCTTACCTCACTGCAACGCAGAGGCTCCGGGTTCGATTCCTGGTATGGTAAATTTCGGAAACGTATTTTCTTCGTTATTTAGTCTAGGTTTCTGGGATCGGCCCCAGAGTGGTCCGTTGTATATTACCCATAACACAAGCGTAACTTGCTTAATTTGGGGATATACAGTGTGTGTGTTGGTCTGCCGATTAAATCAAAATGACCAAATTGTCCAAATTTACCAAAATTACCAAATTCATCAAATTTACCAAACTGACTAAAATGATCCAAATGAACAAAACAATCAAAATGACCAAAATGATCAAACTGACCAATATAACCAAAATTACCAAATTGACCGTGAGTTCATTGATTGAGTTTGAAGTATAAACTACGGAGTTGGGTTAATCAGAAATAGTGAAATCTTAAAAATCTGTTTAACCAATATCTTGTTTGTATATTTCCAATACTAGAATAAATCACGTTTTTCCATTATAAAAATTGATTACATTCGTCGTAAAATTGCCTTCTCGAAGCTATTCAGTGGCGAGTAAACAGAGAAATAATTTCAGCTGACGAACTCAGCCCCAAGTCTATTACATCGAAAAGTTGGTACACGAGAGTACGTCTATTGAAAACATGTCATGAATATCATTAAGTACCAGTGATCAGAATAATTAACGTCAAAGACTATACTTCTATAATCACATATCCGTGCAGGAACGGAGAAAGAATACAATTTCCTGCGGCCGGGCGGCCTGTCCTAAGAGGCGACTTAACAACCCACAGCCAGGTGGTAGGGCATTTGACCGACTGGATGGCTACCACCCCTGGTCTTAAGTATGTCGCCATAATAACCTTGAGTTGTGTTCCGGCATTAGTGACCAGGTTCCAGTCTCCCTTAAGAGAGCAACAGCGCATTTGTAACACCTTTGGTGTTACCAATGCGCTGTCTGCTGAACTCATCCAAAAAAAAGACCATAACATAAATATAAGATTTTAGAAGGTTCATCCAGTTTTAGAGTGGACCCAAAAGGGGTACTGTCTTTTAATACGGTTTTTAAATCAAATATTTCTCCAGTACAGTAATTTAATTTTTAATTTAGTTGGTCCGAAAAAGTACGCCATTGGGATTAATAAAAGCGACGCAATACTACCACTTATAATGGAAATAGCTGTGCCCGCGACGTCGTCCGCGTGGAATTTGCTTTCAGAACCATCCGATTTTGAAACATTCTTCATTGG
Source organism: Dendrolimus kikuchii (assembly GCA_019925095.2). NCBI lineage: Eukaryota > Metazoa > Arthropoda > Insecta > Lepidoptera > Lasiocampidae > Dendrolimus > Dendrolimus kikuchii. The sequence continues at coordinate 27,475,455 of CM034392.1, read as the reverse complement.
TGCTCCGCTCCTATTGGTCTTAGCGTGATGATATATAGCCTATAGCCTTCCTCGATAAATGGGCTATCCAACACTGAAAGAATTTTTCAAAACAGACCAGTAGTTCCTGAGATTAGCGCGTTTAAACAAACAATATTAGTATATTTGTGGCTACAACACTAATACTTACATTTTAAATATCGCGATATCTTTTGAATGAAACGTCCGAATTGAATAATTCAAAAAGTTCTAGAAAGGTATTGAATTCGTCTTGAATATGGAGTAATTTATTTTGATAAGAATTAATGCCAAGGTACAAAATAAAGAGTTTTTGAAGCGACGGCATTTTAATTATTTAAAAAAATAAAAGAAAACACTTATTGTGAGATAACTACAATAGTTCGACATATGGTTACGCAATATTTTTTGTAGACAATTATATGCTCTACAAAGTGGTAGTACATCGTTTAGTTCTATAATCAACAGTTTTCGCCGCGCACGCCGTGTAAGGATTTTTTCAGGTCATTTTTTTACACCTTGGGTTACATTATTGGACTTTTAGTAAGGATCCCTAATTTTTTTGAAAATATAATCTAGCCTATAGCCTTCCTCGATAAATGTACTATTCGACACTGAAAGAATTTTTCAAATCGGACCAGTGGTTTTTGATATTAGCGCGTTTAAACAAACAAACTCTTCAGCTTTATAATATTAGTATAGATTCATGTTTATACGCGGCTTTTGCGTGAGATTAAAGTACTTAACTTAATTATTTGTGCTTAAACAATATCCCTAATCCCGACTTATGGTTCAAATGGGAATCTCCTTTCAATCCTCTAACCCTTGTTTATTAGAATAGCTTTTGACTTTCAACTTGCTAGACAATATAATACAAATTAAAAAACCAAGACTTTAATAGTTCGTTAAGACTATATCAAATCCAACTTTTATACTTTAGCGAAGGGTAATTATAATTTGCTAATGGTCGCCCAGTTTTTATCCGTGCAGGAACGGAGAAAGAATACAATTTCCTGCGGCCGGGCGGCCTGTCGTAATAGGCGACTTAACAACACACAGCCAGGTGGTAGGGCACTTGCCCGACTGAATGGCTACCACCCCTGATCTAAAGTATGTCGCCTTAACAACCTTGAGTTATGTTCCGGCATTAGTGGCCAGGTTCCAGTCTCCCTTAAGAGAGCAGCAGCGCATTTGTAGTACCTTTGGTGTTGCAAATTCCTATAGGCGATGGTAACCGCTTTCCGTCTGCCTGTATGCTGAACTCCTGCAATAAAAAATAAAAAAATGAACTTTAAGCTTTTATCACATCACCACGGTCTGATTGTTACGGGACGTTGCTCAAAGGCGTATTTTTGTCTTGTTTTTTAGTAAGAGTGTGGGCGAGCCGTCTTGTTGATGCACAGTCAATAAAGGCAACAATAGTTCCCAACCGCTCTTGTATTATCTTAATTACAATATTGCACGATTTATAACAAAATAATACTTGTTAACATTTGAAATGCGTAAAGTTGCAAAGTGTATATTGGGTGAGTTTTGTTTTAACAACTGTCACCTCGCAAAGAACTGCCAACTTCATTGTAGTATTAAGTTTTACGGGTGAGCCACTCGCGGCGCTGGTGCGCCTGCGCAGTTGATCTGCGCATGCGCGAGCAGAGGTTGTTGCCCCCTTTATACGACACGACCGATGATGCCTTACGACCAACGATATTTGATCATAAGGTTGGGTCGTGTCGATATATACTTATATTTAATATTGATGAACTTACATACACTATATAATTGTAATTATGTATATGAATAATGTATAATAAATATACATACATAACTTCACGCCAGTTCCCTTGCGGGGTAGGCACGAACAACAGAGTGCCATTTAGGCTTATTCTTACACACCTCACTTGCCTCTTTAACATTCATAACTCTTGTAATGCAAGCTCGTCTGTTCTTAAGGCTCCTGACATCACCTTCTGCTAGTACATGATCAATTTGATCATGGAAGGTGTGTCGTGGCCTTCCACGACTTCTGCATCCATCCACTTTTGCATTGTATATCTGTTTAGTCATTTTTTCATCATGCATTCTTTCCACATTCCCGAACCACCGGAGCATTCCTTTCCTTACCTTCACCCCGACACTCTCTTTCAGACCAACTCGCTTTCTTACTTCGGTATTACGAACGCGGTCCGCGAACGTCACTCCGCAGATTTTGCGCAGTGCTCGCATCTCGACCGCGTTTACTCTACTTTCATGCTCTCTCTTCCATACCCAACTCTCGCATCCATACGTGAGCGTAGGTACCAGCACCGCGTTGTGTATGGCCAGCTGGGCCTTCTGGCTGAGATTCTTAGCGCCTAGAAGTTTACCTAACGCTCCATTCACACTATTCCCCAAATTCACTCTTCTTTCTATATCAGCGGTGTACCTTCCATCCCTGCTAAAAGCACATCCAAGATATACAAACTCATTCACTTGCTCTAGCATTACATCATCGACCATTAAATATAATAATATATATGTGATATATGGGTGAGTTTGTGTATGAAAGTGTGTGTACATGTGTATGTTGTGTAATACTCCCATAAGAGTATCGTTGCAAGCTTACGTAATACCGGTAACTTTAATAACTTACAAAATATAACCATGAATGACTGAAAATCGGTTTGAGCAACAATACCTGACATTGCGAAGTGTCTTGCGAATAGGATATTAATCATACATTGTTGCTGTGACGGGTCTTGTCAGAAACGGCTGCTGAAGGCGGTTCCCCACCGCGATCTAAATGAGCTCAACGGTTTGGCACGACTTGCAGCGGATTCTAGGATTATTACTGCATAAATAACAAGTGAAACGTGACGAAATTTTTTTTTTTTTTTGTTTTGAGGTGAGGGAAAATGCTTAACCGATTTACGCACAAACTGGGTCATTGCTAGGGGAACAACACGCGTCGGTCGGGGGCGATAACACTGCAGCAATAGTATGTATGCTCTTGGCAGCGCTCCGTCTGCGATCGACGTCACAGAATAGTGTGGAAGACTCCGAGCGTTGCTGCACGGGCGAGCAACCCCAATACCCACTAAAAACCCCCTCCTCCCTGACGACCCTGCGCTTTGTATGTGTTGGAAAGGCTGAGATTTAGAACATAGTTACGCCCAGCCGGACGTGACGAAATTACGTTAGGATCGGGCATGTGCGTAAGTCGTCGCTTACCTCGTCCCCGCCGCGTCTCTTGCCGCTTCCACCTGGAGCGGTGAAAAAAGAAGTGATTCACGTGCCGCATCATAGAAATAGAGACAGTCGTGCATAGGATGCAATACTCGTACAAGGCGTTCGCGTGTCCCGACTCCAGCGCACGCGCGAATACATTAGTTTTATTCTCATGGTTTATGGATGTAATGTCGAAATGCTCAATAAATAATGTTAACTACATTACAGAAGTAATTAATTAATTAATCAGCGCTATATTCAAATACATTGTGAAATTTTACTCTTTTTCTATCTATAGTATAGAAGTGTGTCTTTAATGTCAAAATAAATGCCAAAGTGTCATGTCACGAAATGATACTTCTAGAACTTTTTTCTTTGTCTCTGTGAATGTTATTCAAATTGAAAATTAAATTCAAAAGTTTTTATTTAAAACTAGCTGACCTGGCAAACTTCGTACTCAATAAATAAATAAGCTGAATGATAATTGCAGAATGTTTTAACTTTAGTAAAAAATGTGGTTAAACCTTAACCGGAACGAACATCAAACGTTTGACATTCAAAACCAAAAAAAAGAAAAAAACCACTTTTAAATTTAATTTGATTTCTGAACGACGGAACGCACATCAAATGTTTGACAGGTACTAGTTTATAAGGGAAAGCGAAATTGTTGTTTTTACTATATTCCAAGCATTTTTTTTTCATATTTACTCACCTTTTAAACCTTCCCTGGACTTCCAGAAATAGTTCAAAACCAAAATTAGCCAAATCAGTCCAGTCATTCTCGAGTTTGAGCGAGACTAACGAACAGCAATTGATTTATATATATAGACTAGCTGTCCCGGCAGACGTTGTTCTGCCCTGAACTAATAAAATTTAGAACCCGATTCCAGCGCCACCTACCGGGTACAAATGTTAGCTATCCTATCTTTCAAGTCGGATCAAACTGCACACGGTGTGCAAATTTGATTAAAATCGGTCAAGTAGTTTAGGAGTCCATTGAGGACAAACATTGTGACACGAGATTTATATATATTAAGATAAGTTTTTTTTTTATTGCAGGAGTCCAACAGACAAGCAGATTGCCCACTTGATGGAAAGCGGTTACCATCGCCTATGGACATTTGCAACACCAAAGGTGCTACAAATGCGCTGCTGCTCTCTTAAGGGAGACTGGAACCTGGTCACTAATGCCGGAACACAACTCAAGGTTATTATGGCGGCATACTCTAGACCAGGGGTGGTAGCCATCCAGTCGGGCAAATACCCTACCACCTGTTCCATCAGAGACCACTTTTTGAGGTCATACATATAAGTTAGGAGAAGAAGAGATGAGAAATTCCGCAGCAACACGTCTAGCTAGAAACTGATTAACTCAATTTTTTTTAAATATATTTCATACAGAAATATGTTACACAATTACTTTTCAATAATTTATGGAGTTGTTTGTAGCAAACAGTGTATACTCAGTAAGACAAAGACAATAAAATGAAAGAAAAATATTGTTACATACCGCCAAAGAAATGCGCACACCTGCCTGTCGCAACTATGCAGTATTAAGCAATGGTCCGATGGAGGGACAAGGCAGTCGAGCGATAACCACAAGCGAAGCAAGACGTGTGTACTACAATCGGGAAATTTTTAGTGACAGTCTGCGCGTTTTTATGAAATTACGACCTTCTGCATTACGTTTGGACTTGTTGTGTTCGGTTATATTTGTACCTGTGTTATACGTGTTTGTATAGCTCTAATAAACTCTATAGTAATTCTAACGGCATTTTAATTCGAGTCCCGCGACTCGTAACAATACTATGAACTATATATGCCTGCGACTTCTTCCACGCGGATTTGTTTTTTTTTTCGAATAACCCTAAGAAAAAGTAGCCGGAACATCCAGACAGACAAAAATTTTAATAGAAATGTAACTATGAGCATAATTATAAAGTTTGTAAGCTTTTGTTTGTTAATTAAATTTCATAGACAATTTTACGAATTTCCAAATACTTCAGAAGCAATTTCAACTTTCTATAAAGATATTAGATAATGTTAAAGTGGTTATATGTGAGTTTTTATTAAAATTATACATTAACTAGCTGTGCCTGCGACGTCGTTCCCGTGAAATTTGTTTTCAAAACCCCCCGATTTTGAAACATTCTTCATTTGTGCTCCGCTTCTATTGATCTTAGCGTGATGCTATATAGCCTATAGTCTTCCTCGATAAATGGGCTATCCAACAATGAAAGAATTTTTCAAATCAGACCAGTAGTTCCTGAGATTAGCGCGTTCAAACAAACAAACTTTTCAGCTTTATATATTAGTACTAGCTGTGCCCGCGACGTCGTTCGCGTGGAATTTGTTTTCAAAACCCCCCCCGATTTTGAAACATTCTTCATTGGTGCTCCGCTCCTATTGGTGTTAGCGTGATGATATATAGCCTATAGTCTTCCTCGATAAATGGGCTATCCAACACTGAAAGAATTTTTCAAATCAGACCAGTAGTTCCTGAGATTAGCGCGTTCAAACACACAAACTCTTCAGCTTTATAAGATTAATATGATATTGCTCTGTTTTGGAAATAAAAAAATATCTAGTATATACTTAGTTAGATGCAAAATTCATCGCTTTTAATAAGATTGTTTTACTCGCTGTCAATGCGACCCTACACGAACTTGAACCTGCTTAAGACCGCAACGTCTGCATTACAGCGGTAATCATCTCAGTTCAATAGCTTGAAAGCATTATAACTTGCTAATAAACAACTGTCTGTTAAAGCAGTTGCAGCATAATAGCATTAACTACTGCATATTTTTGAACTTGTTTAATTGAGATTTGCCAGGTGGTAGGGCATTTGCCCGACTGGATGGCTACCACCCCTGGTCTAGAGTATGTCGCCATAACAACCTTGAGTTGTGTTCTGGCATTAGTGACCAGGTTCCAGTGACCCTTAAGAGAGCAGCAGCGCATTAGTAGCACCTTTGGTGTTGCATATGTCCATAGACGATGGTAACCGCTTTCCATCAAGTGGGCCGTCTGCTTGTCTGCTGAACTCCTGCAATAAAAAAAATTGAAGTAAAACTTCTTTACAGACGGGGTGTCTTAAGATTTTTCTGTCACGAAAAAGCGTTACGGCCGCGTGGAGGAGCGGCATAAATTTAGACTAGACGTGGTGAGGCGGCATAGTTTTAGAGTAGACTATGGATGCGTTTTTTGGTTCCGGATCGAATTCAGTTTTTTTGTTTGATAAAATAAAATATGTTTAAATATAAAATGCATTAATTAAAATCTACCTAACCTAACCAACTCATAATTTGCAGTAAAGCTGCGAAAAATCTAAATGTGTGCTGGGACATATAGTAGAAGTGAAACTTCAACGGACAAGTGGAAAAACAAATCACAACAAAATTTTAGCTTGAAGCTTTACGGACAGGTTTTCAAATTAGACAAGTACATAACCATAAGGTTATTATTTACTCTATGGGAGCCTATTCTAGTTTACCACCTCTTCGCAACATGTACAGCTTGAAGAGAAAAAAACGGCGCAAGAAACTACTACTATTAATTATTGAAGTGCTTCAGCTTCAATAATTTCATCAAAATCGGTTCATCAGTTTCTTTTTTTAAATAACAAAGACACTCTTCTTCTTACACCCTTCTATTTATCAATAACAAAACATGCACCATATTAATTATACATACATACATAACTTCACGCCAGTTCCAGTTCATTTAGGCTTATTCTTACGCACCTCACTTGCCTCTTTGACATTCATAACTCTTGTCATGCAAGCTCGTCTGTTCTTAAGGCTCCTGACATCACCTTCTGCTAGTACACGATCAATTTGATCATGGAAGGTGTGACGTGGCCTTCTACGACTTCTGCATCCATCCACTTTTGCATTGTATATCTGTTTAGTCATTCTTTCATCATGCATTCTTTCCACATGCCCGAACCACCGGAGCATTCCTTTCCTTACCTTCACCCCGACACTCTCTTTCAGACCAACTCTCTTTCTTACTTCGGTATTACGAACGCGGTCCGCAAGCGTCACTACGCAGATTTTGCGCAGTGCTCGCATCTCGACCGCGTTTACTCTACTTTCATGCTTTCTCTTCCATACCCAACTCTCGCATCCATACGTGAGCGTAGGTACCAGCACCGCGTTGTGTATGGCGAGCTGGGCCTTCTGGCTGAGGTTCTTAGCGCCTGGAAGTTTACCTAACGCTCCATTCACACTATTTCCCAAATTCACTCTTCTTTCTATATCAGCGGTGTACCTTAAATCCCTGCTAAAAGCACATCCAAGATATACAAACTCATTCACTTGCTCTAGCATAACATCATCGACCATTATCCTTGCATTCGTTCTGGTTTCTTCTCTTTCAAACACCATAACCTTTGTTATAGGCGTTTTTTAATTATTTTAAATAATTTGTGGGCACACTGACAAGAAATCTATAAAAAAATGCATCGTCCTCTTCGTCGTTTATATAGTCTATTCCTTTTTTTTCAAAGTCAAACTCAAAGTAACTAATTCGTTTGAAACTTGGACATTTTTGCAGATGTTTGCTAAATTTCGTCTTTGACATGCAAACAATTTTTTTGTAATTTTGGTTACAAGTCAATTTGTAGTCCTTATGATTACATATACATATTATGAATTACGATATTATTATAATTACACGACGGCCTCTGTGGTTGAGCGGGCTAAGCCTTTGCCGGCCTACCTCACTGCAACGCAGAAGCTCCAGGTTCGATTCGTGGTATAGTAAATTTCGGAAACGTATTTTCTCCGTTATTTACTATGGTCTGGGTGTCTGGGTTCGGCCCCAGAGTAATCCGTTGTATATTATCCATAACACAAGCGTAACTTGCTTAATTTGGGGATATACAGTATGTGTGTTTGTCTACCGATTATTATTATTTTTTTTGTAGACCACGGGCCATAAAAGTGGCCCGGACTTTTGGAGGGCTTGCGTGGGGGAAGGCCAACACGTAGAGGCCCTTTGATAAATTTAATGTAAATGTGGCGTGACACTGACCGGCGATTATCCCTGTCTACACCATATTGTAATGCACCCAAGGACAAGCCCCGGCCAGTGTAGGACTATTGTGGGAAATGAAGACAAAAAGTACCGGGCTATTGGGATGAACTGCTAGTGGTACTAGAGGTCTGGGAATATGGGGACTATGGCATCTGCCCGTCGCAATGTTCGGAGAACATGGAAAAATGGACAGACGGTGACTCGCCACTCACTGCATGGGCCCCAAAAAATGCCATACAAGGCAGGGGCAACATGGGTGTGAGTAGCTAAGGGGTGTAGAGAGGTGGGCTGCAGGTTCACCGTAGCTACTTCTGACGTGATGCCATTTATCACTTCCACCCCTGGAGCTTGAGTCTTAGCTCTAGCGATCTCCACTCCGTGCCGGCTGGCTAAGGCATGCACGGAGGCGGGGGCCTTGTCTTGGCCCCCGGAGTCAGGTACGAGGTGTCGCTACTCACCTAAGGCTTCGCCACAAAGCCCCCCTGCGGTTTATTATTATTATTATTATTTAATTTATTATGTCTCTATCAGTTAGATATTATGCATAAAATTAGGGTAACGTCGTTTATAAATATCTCCAATACACAAACACGGCATGTTTAGAATTTTATAATATTACTAGGTGACCCGGCAAACTTCGTACCGCCTCAGAATCAATAAATAAAAAACGTTGATTTCTGAACGACGGGACGAACATCAAACGTTTGGGAGTTTTTGGCGGGAACTGAAAGGGAACGTTGTGCTGTGCAGTTTTATTTTCTAAAAATGTGTAAAATTACTCTAAAATGAACAATAGTTGTAAGATATTGATAGTTTTTGAGTAGTAATTATGTGTTTTGTGAGAAATGTGAACTGTATAATCAAATGTGGCCTTTTTAATTGTCACAAGAACTCCGTTGAATGTCACTAGCTGATTACCTACAGTTCAGCTGTGCTACACAAAGGCTTAAAAAAATGAAGAAACTATATTGTTAACTAAGATCTGGCTTAAAGGACTAGCTAAAATGACTTCACCTATAAATTTAATTTGAATTCTGAACGACTTTTAAATGTAATTGATTTCTAAACGACGGGACGAACATCAAATGTTTGACAGGTAGTAATAGTTTCTAAAGGAAAGCGAAATTGTTGTATTTACTACATTCCAAGCATTTTTTCATATTTACTCACCTTTAAAACCTGCCCTGGACTTCCATAAATAATTTAAAACCAAAATTAGCCAAATCAGTCCAGCCGTTCTCGAGTTTTAGCCAGACTAACGAACAGCAATTGATTTTTATATATGTAGGAATGTTAAGGATGTTTGATGTGTAACGGAACGCAAGTGTAGATCGAATGAGATGAATGAACGAAAGGTTTGATTGATTTTTGGAATGGACAGAGCAGAGTCGTTAGTTGGAAGCGAAAGAGGGTGGCAGGGTGCGTGTAAGACGAAGTTGTTGTTCTAAAGGTGTATTTAATTAAAAGAAGATTAAAAAGGGTTTCATTTCAAAGAAGGTGTTTTATCGAAGACGAGCCAAATTTTTATCAACGCACCCCCCCCCCCCTCCCCCCCCTCACATATATATATAGATAGACAGTAAGAATGTTTCACGTATTGTTTTATGGCGCTTTGTTTTTGATATCTAGAAACGTATCGACTTTATGGTTTTAATATTCAAGATAAAATGAATACGTTTAAAACAGGGTATTTGGAGGCGTAGATATGTAAATTTATACAACAGTTTCAAACGTAACTGTTTTGAATTTCAATTGAAAATGTGTCTGCAGCTTTAATTACTCTCCAGTGTGTACTAAATATAGTACAACATTTTCATAAGTATTAATATATATATAATATTATAAAACTGTTAGGCCCACTTGCACGCATAGTCAGGTTAACTCTTTCCAGGAGCCAAATTTAATATTATTTTTGTCCAAAGTCTGCCAGCTGCCATCAAAATTACCGCGTCAAAACCAAGAGAATTATACCGTCTCTTTTATTCTAATACAAATTCTATTAGGTTGGGGAAAAAGTTTCTTCGCATTTTATATAAAAATTCAAAAGGTTTTTTTATAAAGTGTTAACCTGACACTACCTAAGGAATTCTGCAGAGACCGAAACAGGGGAAAATTTGAAGATGCAAGGTCAGGACTATACGGCAGATGCATTAACACCTCCCAGCCAAACTCTCGTAATTTTTGCTGAGTGACTAAACATGTGTGAGGTCTAGCGTTATCATGATGAAAAACCACACCCCTTCTGTTGATTAATTCCGGCTGCTTTCTCTCAACTTTTTGCTTTAATCTCATCAGTTGTTCGCAGTACACTTCAGAATCGATGGTCCTGCCTGGCGGTAATAGCTCATAATGAATAATGCCCTTCCAATCCCACCATACACACAGCATCATCTTGTTGCGAGTTAACCCGGGTTTCGCCACAGTCTGTGAAGCCTGACCGGCCTTTGACCACGATCTTTTTTACACGTTCTTGTCGTATGTGATCCACTTTTCATCACCAGTTATCAGTTTCATGGTTCGGTTTCATTACGTCGTAATAAAGAATCACAAATGAGTACACGATTTATTAGGTTTCTTTTAGCTGTCTTTGAGCTTATGAGGCACCCAAATATCGAGCTTTTTTGTGTACCCAACTTTTTTCAAATGCGCCAAAACCGTTTTGTGGCCAATTCCCAGTTCTCCAGCTACATCGTAACTACTAATATGCCGATCTTGCTTCAGTTTTTCAAAAATGGCATCAATTTTGTCCGTAACAGGGCGACCAGAGCGACGTGCATCTTTGATATAAAAAATTCCGGATTGAAAACGCTTAAACCAAATTTGCGCTACTCTCACAGATATTGCATTAGGTAGATGAACATCACAAATTTTTTTCGCGGTTTGTGTTGCATTTTTACCTTTTATGTAGTAAAATTTTAAAATGTATCGAATTTTTTCATTAGATTCACTCATTTTAACAATAAGAAAAACAAATGAAAATCACACATTTTCCTATTTTGAATTTGGAATTGTCTTCTTTAAAATTAAAACTTTTTAATGATACCAAAACCAGCCAGATACAAATGGTATAGCCAAAGAGATCTTATTACAAGTTCATACATACTATATGCAAAAAGACTTTTTCCCCAACCTATTATGTAGTGCGAGGTAGAAAGCATCAGTTCAACGTTCGTTTCAATTATCTGTATTTAACCACAAAATTGTGGTACTTCCCAATGCGGCGTGTGTGACAGTTCGGCAACAAACGGTGGCGTGGACAAAAGGTGGCGCTGCGGTCGTGTTTCTTTTCACAACAATTGAAATAGCTGGTAGAATTAAATTACAATGATGTAGAAATGTTCTTATTTTTTTTTGTTTTTTTTTATTGCAGGAGTTCAGCAGACAGGTAGACGGCCCACTGGATGGAAAGCAGTTACCATCGCCTATGGACATTTGCAACACCGAAGGTGCTACAAATGCGCTGCTGCTCTCTTAAGGGAGACTGGAACCTGGTCACTGATGCCGGAACACAACTCAAGGTTGTTATAGTGGCATACTCTAGCCCAGGGGTGGTAGTCATCTAGTCGGGCAAATACCCTACCACCTGGCTGTGGGTTGTTTTGTCGCCTCTTACCACAAGCCGCCCGAGCGCAGGAAATTGTATTCTTTCTCCGTTCCTGCACGGATAGATAAAAATTGGTAAATAGTATTATTTTATTCTATCATCAATAGTTTACGCAGCGCACGCGATTTTAGGTATTTTTTACACCTTGGGTTACACTATTGAAGTTTTAGTAAGGATCCTTAATTTTTTTGAAAATATAATATAGCCTATATCACCCGGGGATAGTGTAGCTTGCCAAAAGTGAAAGAATTTTTCAAATCGGTTCAGTAGTTTCGGAGCCTATTCAACGCAAACAAACAAACAATCAAATCTTTCCTCTTTATAATATTAGTATTGTTACAAATCGGGTCCCGACAATAACAAAATCCACCTGCATATCTGAAACAAAACACATTTTATTACCTGTGGGCATTTAAACTAATTTTAATTCTTTTATGATCGTCTTCTTTTGTTTACTTATTGATTGGCATACGGCCCATTGTTTAATTGTACTCTTTTATGGCCGTTTACGGCCGAGTTATTAGCCAGGTGTGGCGGATTAAGTCGACTACGATACGGGTACATTGCATTTGTGCAGTATAAAACGATGGCTTGCTGTAGGGAGAGGCAGTCGAGCGAGAACCACGATCGAAGCGAGACGTGTGTACATTCGGTAATCTATTAGCGACGGACTTTGCGCGTTTTATTGAATTACGACCTTCTGCATTACGTTTCGATTTGTTGCGTTCAGTTATATTTGTACCTGCGTTATACGTGTTTGTGTAGTTCTAATAAACTCTATAATAATTCCAACGGCATTGTAATTCGAGCCCTGCAACTCGTAACAGTATAGACAAATAAATTCACGTTGTCATATTATATTGCAAGTTATAAAATTTTGTAATACGGCGAAGAGATCTTGTGGATCGACGAAGCGTTCAAAATCAAATCGTAGCATAGTCGTAGCTCATATCCCACTGTACTACGGCGTAGCATAATCGGCGTAGCAACGCAAAGCTCGAGGTCGCCTGCTATATTTCAATTCAAATTGAATTATAATGGAATTTTCTTTGCTACTTTAAAATATGAGAAACATTTTCAGTCATTTTCTCTATTTTCACTTCATACGTAATATGAAAGAACAGGGTTTCTTTAAGATCAACGCACTCTGCTAATGGAAATTCTGCAGTTTTATTTTAGCAACACGACATTTGAAAATGTGATTTCAAAGAGTTATATGAATTTTCTCTTCACAAATTTAAAATGATTCATCTCAGGAAAGTAATATGGAGATGTAATTAAGTCTTTGAAGACATTTTTTTAATTTCCCGCAGGTAAAGGTTCGTATTTCACCATTTTACAAGTTGTAGAGAAGATACGTACGAGGGTCTTTTCATAAGTCGGTCTAAGCCTGCGAGAGAATGAGATATGAGTTTTATATTGTGCATCACAGATTAGAGAGTCAATAAGACCGATGATTAAACATAGGTCCTATTTGGACCGAAATAAAACTGATAATTATACATTGCAAACTCCATGTAACGTAACTCGATTTAACGACAAACTCCCTTACGCGGCGAAATCACTTAGCTTTGGTTGGTTTACCTTGTCTTGCACTACGCTGGATCGGACTGGGCGTAACTACGTTCTAAGTCTCAGCCTTTTCTTCATAAAAAGCGCGGGGCACATGGGAGGAGGGTGGTTTTAGTGGGTAGTGGGTGCTGCCCGTGCAACTTCTCTGAGTCTCCACACAAGCTGGCTTGATTATTGTCCGGATTGCCCCTTGTCAAAGGGGAAAGCCCTCATGATCAACTATGGTCTAATCCCTTGCAAAGGACCCAGTATTGGGCGTAAATAGCATTTCCCCCGCCTTAAAAAAAAAACCTTGTCTTGCATATAATGATACACTCTATATAGTATTACACCCACTCTCAATAACGACAACAATTAAGTAATAAAAAGTACCTATTTAAGTTGTCAAAATTAGAAAAAACTGCGCAGTTGTTTACGTTTTTTAATCGCTTTATTATCCTAGCCCATAATAAACTCGACTGTCGGCATCATGCATACAGAAATTTCTAAGAAATTCCGAAATACCGAAAATTCTGAGCACTTCCTTTTTTCACCAAGATGCCTCAATATCGCAAGATATTAATAAAATAAGTATAAAAATACAACAAATATATTTGGTGCAGCAAAAGACGTCAGACAAAAATAACTGACTGGCTCCATTTAACGACACCTCTCTATAACGCCATAAAATGCACAGGTCCTCCAGTGTCGTTATATAGAGTTTGCACTATATTTTTAGACAACAGCGAAGAATTGAAAGTGACATTTTAGAAGTTTATTTTGAATTATATTTTGTTGACGGATGTAGGCTAGTTTTATATTGCTACTAGCTTCTGCCCGCAACTTCGTCCGCGTGGAATAGAAAAAAAAGTTAATTAAAAAAACCCCGATTTTGAAAGGTTCTTCATTGATGCTCCGCTCCTATTGATCTTAGCGTGATGACATATAGTCTATAGCCTTCCTCGATAAATGGACTATGTAACACAGAAAGAATTTTTCAAATCAGACAAGTAGTTCCTGAGATTAGCGCGTTCAAACAAACAAACTCTTCAGCTTTATATAAGATTAGATTATTGCACTAATTTAACGAGTTGATTTATTCTTAGAATAATAGGGTAGTTTGTATCCATTACCTCAATACTCGGCTCGTTCGGTCATCGCTCGTATATAAAAGCGTGCGGATGGAACGACGATACGACAATCCCACCATAGATAATACACTATAATTATAAAATAGATAATCCTCTCTGGAATAAAATATCATTTACCCTGTCCGATAGATGGCGCCACAATCGATCGATAATTCTATAAATTCCACTAGATGGTACTAATAAGTTATAACTTGTTCTAAATTGGAATAAAGGGAAAGGCAGAATAAAATTTGTTTAAAAAACAAATTATATTATAACACTATAATTTATGCCGAATGCCCGAACGCAAGCGGAGTTCAAGAAAGAAAGAAAGAAAGAAAAGAAGCAACTTCTAAGAGCGACACATACACACATGACAAAAAGTAGACAATACATATTACATACATACATACATAACTTCACGCCAGTTCCCTTGCGGGGTAGGCACGAACAACAGAGCGCCATTTAGGCCCATTCTTACACACCTCACTTGCTTCTTTGACATTCATAACTCTTGTCATGCACGCTCGTCTGTTCTTAAGGCTCCTGACATCACCTTCTGCTAGTACACGATCAATTTGATCATGGAAGGTGTGTCGTGATCTTCCACGACTTCTGCATCCATCCACTTTTGCATTTTATATCTGTTTAGTCATTCTTTCCACATGCCCGAACCACCGGAGCATTCCTTTCCGTACCTTCACCCCGACACTCTCTTTCAGACCAACTCTGTTACTTACTTCGGTATTACGAACGCGGTCCGCGAGCGTCACTCCGCAGATTTTGCGCAGTGCTCGCATCTCGACCGCGTTTACTCTACTTTCATGCTATCTCTTCCATACCCAACTCTCGCTTCCATACGTGAGCGTAGGTACCAGCACCGCATTGTGTATGGCAAGGTGGGCCTTCTGGCTGAGGTTCTTAGCGCCTAGAAGTTTACCTAACGCTCCATTCACACTATTCCCCAAATTCACTCTTCTTTCTATATCAGCGGTGTACCTTCCATTCCTGCTAAAAGCACATCCAAGATATACAAACTCACTCACTTGCTCCAGCATGACATCATCGATCATTATCCTTGCATTCGTTCTGGTTTCTTCTCTTTCAAACACCATAACCTTTGTTTTCTTCGCAATACATATTATTAACATATAATAGGATAGTAAATGTATAAATGACTAGGACGATGATGATAATGGAGCAATAATACAATACGTGTTATTATGTGATTTAGATAAATCAAAATTTGATCAAAACGACTCATTGACTCTTCAAGTGACCAGAAGGCTGGTGCTGACCTCTGGCAACGGATCAGTATGGGATCCCGCGAGGAAACGTAGCCAGCCTTTTAGGCACCTTACCCAGTGCTCAGTATTCTACTTATAGTCTTGAGGAACTATGGGCAGAATACAATACAAATAATTTAAGTTTTCTTTTATTGTATTCGATTATATGTAATTTTATAATTGTTTTCTGAAATTATTTTTAGTTTTATTTTTTTATTGCAGGAGCTCAACAGACAGACAGACGGTCCACTTAATGGAAAGCGGTTACCATCGCCAATAGACATTTGCAACACCAAAGGTGCTACAAATGCGCTGCTGCTCTCTTAAGGGAGACTGGAACCTGATCACAAATGCCAGAACACAACTCATGGTTGTTATGGTGACATACTTTAGACCAGGGGTGGTAGCCATCCAGTCGGGCAAATGCCCTACCACCTGGCTGTGGGTAGTTTTGTCGCCTCTTACGACAGGCCGCCCCAACGCAGGAAAATTGTATTCTTTCTCCGTTCCTGCACGGATAACTTATTTGATATTGTAGATAGATAACACTTTATTGCTCACCAAAACAAACAAAATGCATAATTACAATACTTCTTGGCAAAACAACAGGCGGCCTTATCGCCAAAAGCAGTCTCATCCAGGCAACCTAGCTTAAAAGGAATTCTTAACTAATCTGGCGATGTAGGTGAAGCAGAAAAAAGATAGGACTGTACTATTTAAATATACATACTTACACTAATTTATAAATTTAATTTGTAGCTTATATTTAATTTTTATATATAATTCCAGAGTAGAGTAAACGCGGTCGAGATGCGAGCACTGCGCAAAATCTGCGGAGTGACGCTCGCGGACCGCATTCGTAATACCGAAGTAAGAAAGGAATGCTTCGGTGGTTCGGGCATGTGGAAAGAATGCATGATGAAAGAATGAATAAACAGATATACAATGCAAAAGTGGATGGATGCAGAAGTCGTGGAAGGCCACGACACACCTTCCATGATCAAATTGATCGTGTACTAGCAGAAGGTGGTGTCAGGAGCCTTCAGAACAGACGAGCGTGCATGACAAGAGCTATGAATGTCAAAGAAGCGAGTGAGGTGTGTAAGAATAAGCCTGAATGGCGGTCTGTTGTTCGTACCTACCCCGCAAGGGAACTGGCGTGAAGCTATGTATACAATTCAAGAAAAAATAATTGAATAAATTAGATAAATCATAAAACGTTAACAAATTTTGTAATTTATTTTAATTCATGAACGTTGTTCTTCCATAAATCCAATTTTGAACGTCCGAAAAGTCTGTGACTTTATTTAAAGTGGCGTTGTAGACTAAGTAGAGTAAATAGACGCAAATATCGAAATTACGCCTAAAGGGTCGTTTACACGGAGAGAGTTTCTTGCCTCGAAGATACGATTGTCGAAAGAAAGAAAATATTTATTTCCAATTGCGATTCACACAATATAAACTGATTTTATCCGTGCAGGTACGGAGAAAGAATACAATTTCCTGCGGCCTGGCGGCCTGTCAGAGGAGACTCAACCACCCACAGCCAGGTGGTAGGGTATTTGCTCGACTGGATGGCGACCACTCCTGGTCTAGAGTATGACGTCATATCAACCCTGTGTTGTGTTCCGGCATTAGTGACCAGGTTCCAGTCTCCTTTAACAGAGCAGCAGCGCATTTGTAGCACGTTTGGTGTTGCAAATGTTCATAGGCGATGGTAACCGCTTTCCATCAAGTGGGCCGTCTGCCTGTCTGCTGAACTCCTGCAATAACTGTCGAAACACGTTCCGACACAGCACGGTTTTCAGTGCCTACTTCTAAGATCTTATATGTCCTAAGACCCGAATTATGTGGCTAACCTTAAACTACATTAATAAAAAAAAATGTATAAGAATTATACAATAATATACACTAACAAAACAATTAAATAATAAAAAAACCTACAATTAACTACAACTTAAAGATATCTCAAGTATTACTTGAACTTTCAAATCATGGATACAAAACTAATTACAAATTTCATCAATTCCTGTCCCCAAGTAAATAAAATTATGTCTTTCGTTTATAAAGAAGATTGAAAAATAAGCTATAAAAGTCATCACAATTAAATTAACTATATAAAAAAGAAAAGAAAAGAATACGTTCTTTATAATGATGATGTTAAAAAAAAAACAGGTCATAGATATATCTAGGGTCTTCTTTCTGTAACTGTATTAAATATCTTTTATAGTGAAATTTGAAGGTAAAACTTGATTTCAAGTCAGGTCATTTTTTTTTATTGCTTGAGTTCAGCAGACAGGCAGACAGCCCACTTGATGGAAAGCGGTTACCATCGCCTATGGACATTTGTAACACCAGAGGTGCTACAAATGCGCTGCTGCTCTCTTAAGGGCGACAGGAACTTGGTCACTAATGCCGGAACACAATTCAAGGTTGTTATGGCGGCATACTCAGACCAGGGGTGGTAGCCATCCAGTCGGGCAAATGCCCTACCACCTGGCTGTGGGTTGTTTTGTCGCCTCTTACGACAGGCCGCCAGGCCGCAGGAAATTGTATTCTTTCTCCGTTCCTGCACGGATAAAAATCGAAGATCATTTCAGCGATAAGCACATAATTTAATATTGACGTCCTTTTGTAAAAATACAACAAAATATCGTGCTCATCACCGAGCTCGAAAGGCAAGTCTCGCATTCAAATTGGTTCAAACTGATTCGTACGATACTCGAATGAAATTGAATAAATGGCATACGAGTTCTAGTTTAGACAAGTCGAGAATTCGTAGGCAAATATCTCAATGCGATTTCTGTCGTAGTGTAAACAAAACTCTTGGTGATAATTACCGTACGATTATCGTATGACATACTTGTAGACGAGTTTTTGTTTTTTGATTGAATATAAACATGTCAATGTGATTATTGTCTAAAGAGTATCTACCGCCTACAAAAGTAGTACACATACACAACGCGGTGCTGGTACCTACGCTCACGTATGGAAGCGAGAGTTGGGTATGGAAGAGAGAGCATGAAAGTAGAGTAAACGCGGTCGAGATACGAGCACTGCGCAAAATCTGCGGAGTGGCGCTCGCGGACCGCCTTCGTAATACCGAAGTAAGAGAGAGAGTTGGTCTGAAAGAGAGTGTCGGGGTGAAGGTAAGGAGAGTAATGCTCCGGTGGTTCGGGCATGTGGAAATAATGCATGATGAAAGAATGACTAAACAGATATACAATGCAAAAGTGGATGGATGCAGAAGTCGTGGAAGGCCACGACACACCTTGCATGATCAAATTGATCGTGTACTAGCAGAAGGTGATGTCAGGAGCCTTAAGAACAGACGAGCGTGCATGATAAGAGTTATGAATGTC
Source organism: Dendrolimus kikuchii (assembly GCA_019925095.2). Lineage (NCBI taxonomy): Eukaryota > Metazoa > Arthropoda > Insecta > Lepidoptera > Lasiocampidae > Dendrolimus > Dendrolimus kikuchii. Next base: position 27,456,281 of record CM034392.1, on the reverse strand, counting down.
AAAGAAGCAAGTGAGGCGTGTAATAATAAGTCTGAATGGCGATCTGTTGTTCGTACCTACCCCGCAAGGGAACTGGCGTGAAGTTATGTATGTATGTATGTATGTTAGCCCAATAACTACAGTAAAGTTCCGTAACTGGTTTTTAATTAGTTGAAGCATCAGAAAGAACCCTATCCATACTTTAAAAATGTTTTGGATGTGATTTTCATATTATCATAATATGGCGGCACCGATGTTAAGTCTTCTGCTGTTTTTTTTTTAGAAAAATTCAGGAGTGATTTTTATTTTTAAAAGTAGCGCACTGTAAGTCATTTAATAAATGACGTACTATGATCTATATCAAAATTTGCTTTAGAGCACTGCGTCACCTGATCTTTAGCAAAGATGTGTTCAAGACGTAGTATATTTATTTACCAAATATTTAATAGCACAATGACAAGTACCCGGGATAATTTCATCCGTGCAAGAACGGAGAAAGAATATTAATTTCTGCAGCCGGGCAGCTTTTTTTTTTAAGGCGGGGGAAATGCTATTTACGCACAATACTGGATCCTTTGCAAGGGATTAGACCATAGTTGATCATGGAGGCTTTACCCTTTAATAAGGGGCAATCCAAACAGTATATATGTATGCATGTACAAAAATAGTATACGATTTTTACCCAAAAAAGTGCGATAAACTCTTCACATCTAAATGGCCTTTTAAATAGAATTAAATGACAAAAACGTGTTCTTGAAGTCTTCGAGGCAAATATTTAACTTTTATTCGATTCGTTTCGTTTGAAACTTTTTCACTATAATTTTGAAATGATAATTATGCAACGTAATCCGCTAATAACATATTATTATAGAATTCCAAGACTACCAGCCTTATAGGCATATACGTCCATGCGGTGACTACAGAGCGTTGAATACTATCACGTCGGGGTCACCACTGTTCGGTTTTTAGTCAGATGGTCACTGGTGTTATTACGCCACCGAGGTTTGCTGTGATGGTATGTGAAGGGGGCCCCGTAGAGGGTGGAGGAGCGAGATGGAATGCTCCTCCGTCTTAAAGGAAGATCTTCCAGCGAGGCTAACGTTGTTCCTCGCAGGCCTAGGCCCATCTATTATAGTTGAAATTTTGTATATATTCTTTGTATGTTTCGGGAAACGTTTGTGACATCAATTATTGCACAGCGCCATCTATTGGCTTGTAAGTGTTCCACTACATATGTATGATTCTCTTCTGACTCCAATTAGGCGTGTCGGGCAGATGGAGATTAAATGAAATAAATAATTAAATTATATAGCTGTCTTTAATTTACTTGTATGTACGACTCGACTCGGAAGGTGACGTGGGGCGACTGACGACAGTGCCGCGAATATCCACACATTACGATTTTTTGCTGAGTTGCAACTGTCGCTAGCCGTCACAAGGCAGACTACCCAGCGACAGCGGTTTGCTTGGACTGGACTGATTATAGTGTTTTCTTCTTAGTATATAATATATTTGCTAGGGGTGGTTTGATTTGTATGTATGTATGTATGTAGTTTCATTTTAATTTTTATATAAGTACTAGCGGCCACCCACCCCCCGAAAGACGTTGCTACCTCCCCACCAATTTTCCTGTACTCTGAATTATAAAAAAATAACACGACTTTCTTTTAAAATCTAGGACCCGATAGAACCCGATCCCAGCGCCACCTACCGATTCCAATTGTGAATCTAAACCATCCGGGAACCCACTCAAACACACAAAAACAAAATCACGAACATCGATCCAGGTGATTAGGAGGATTCTAGAACCGGATCTTAGAGCCACCTACCAGTTCCAACGGGATAAAGGTATCCTATGTCCATCTCCTGGTTCTAAGATACCTCCCCACCAATTTTCAGCCAAATCGGTACAGCCGTTCTTGAGTTATAAATAGTGTAACTAATACGATTTTCTTTTATATATATACTAGCGGCCCCGGCAGACGTTGTCCTGCTCTGAAAAAATAAAAATCTACGACCCGATCTCAGCGCCACCTACCGGTTCCAATTGTGGATTTAAACCATCCAACCACTCTAACACACAATAACAAAATCACCAACATCGATCCAGGTGATTAGGAGGATTCTAGAACCGGATCTCAGCGCCACCTACCGGTTCCAACGGGATAAAAAGTATCCTATGTCCGTCTCCTGGTTCTAAGATACCTCCCCACCAATTTTCAGCCAAATCGGTACAGCCGTTCTTGAGTTATAAATAGTGTAACTAACACGACTTTCTTTTATATATATAGATTTATTTTAAGACTACTGTTTAGATTAGGTTAGTATATTCGTAATTATTATATTAATACGTGAAGCAAAAACTTTGTAACCCTTTTTAAGAAAATTGCGCGGGCGGAGGAGTATGAAATTTCGCACACTTATAGTTTATATAGAGAAGAAGGGCAGAATACTAATTTGTTTTTAAATTATGCATAAAAAATACATTAAATCAATAAAAAAACATTACACACACTACCATGTATTTGACACACACACGCATGTATACTCTTTTGTTTATTGTTAAAGTCAAATTAAGTGTAGCCTTGGTGAAATCATTGATTATAGAAGTATAATCTTTGATAACAGAACCTTAATAATGTTCAAACTTATAATTTAATTAATTTTGCCAGGTGGTAGGGCATTTGCCCGACTGGATGGCTACCACCCCTGGTCTAAAGTATGTCGCCGTAACAACCTTGAGTTGTGTTCCGGCATTAGTGACCAGGTTCCAGTCTCCCTTAAGAGAGCAGCAGCGCATTTGTAGCAACTTTGGTGTTGCAAATGTCCATAGGCGATGGTAACCGCTTTAACAAGTAGGCCGTCTGCCTGTCTGCTGATCTCTTGCAATAAAAAAAATGGTCGAATATCGACCACTGGGCGACCACTAGTTTTTGATTAATTTAAATAATATTTCCAATTTTAATGTGATTTTAATCACGTCCAAGTTCAGATTGTGCTTCCAGTTTCAAACCATTCGACGGATAGCACCGTAATCCGTTGAAATATGTTATTAAAGTGTAATATTAGAATATTATCATATAGATGGGATTCGCAATTGCATCGCCACCTGAATGCGCGCCCACCAGCCGTTAAATGAGTGCCAGCGGCGCAACTATCCCAAGTTATTGGGCACTCAACTGCACTTATGTGTATATCTTAATGTATATAAATTACGTGTCACGTTGTTTGTCCGCGATGGACTCCTAAACTGCTTGACCGATTTTAATCTAATTTGCACACCGTGTGCAGTTTGATCCGACTTGAAAGATATGATAGCTTCAATTTTATTTCTTCAGGGCAGAACAACGTCTGCCGGGACAGCTAGTATAAGTATATAAAAGAAAGTCGTGTTAGTTATATTATTTATAACTCAAGAACGGCTGTACCGATTTCGCTGAAAATTGGTGGGGAGGTAGCTTAGAACCAGGAGACGCACATAGGATACTTTTTATCCCGTTGGAACGGGTGGGTGGCGCTGAGATCGGGTTCTAGAATCCTCCTAATCACCTGGAGCAATTTTGGTGATTTTGTTTTTGTGTGTTTGAGTGGGTACCCGGATGGTTTAGATTCGCAATTAGAAGCGGTAGGTGGCGCTGAGATCGGGTTCTAGAATTCTCCTTGTCACCTGGACTGATTTTGGTGATTTTGTTTTTGTGCGTTTGAGTGGGTTCCCGGATGGTTCAGATCACAATTAGTACCGGTAGGTGGCGCTGAGATCGGGTTCTAGAATCCTCCTAATCACCTGGAGCAATTTTGGTGATTTTGTTTTTGTGTGTTTGAGTGGGTACCCGGATGGTTTAGATTCGCAATTAGTACCGGTAGGTGGCGCTGAGATCGGGTTCTAGATTTTTATTTTTTATAAGCAGGACAACGTCTGCCGGGGTCGCTAGTTTGTATATATAGTATAGTTATATATTTAGTATTAAAATGTAAGTAATCTTACAATAATTATGTATACCACCGTCGCCACTCCTAATCAGCAATATTCTTGCCACGGGTTGTCTGGAAGAGATCGCTTTTTAGCGATAAGACCGCCCTTTGTACACAATTAGTATATTACTAGTTCGTAAGTTTTCTGTAATGGTGTACAATAAAGTGTTATCTATCTATCTTATATATAATGCAGTGAAACGGACATGTTCAGCGACAGAGCAAGACATTTCATTTTATCTATTTAAAGTGAAAATTTTTTTTTAAAGAAAATGTGTTATTTTAGTTTTTATGCTTTAAAAATTTATTTATCATTATTTATTTTATTTAAATCATTTTCCGTGTGTATTTATGATTACTTTTTGCTTTGGCCGACCAATATCTAATATTTTTTTAAATAATCATATGTATCTGAACAAAAAGCACGAGAATTGAATTAGAGATGAAAATATAGTACATTCCGTACTTTATATTTTTACTAGCTTTGCCCGCGACGTCGTCCGCGTGGAATTTGCTTTCAAAACCCTCCGATTTTGAAACATTCTTCATTGGTGCTCCGCTCTTATTGGTCTTAACGTGATGATACATAGCCTATAGCCTTCCTTGATAAATAGGCTATCCAACACTGAAAGAATTTTTCAAATCAGACCAGTAGTTCCTGAGATTAGCGCGTTCAAACAAAAAATCTCTTCAGCTTTATATATTAGTATAAGATTTCGTACTATAACTTTTTATTTATAACTAGCTGACCCGGCAAACTTCGTACCGCCTCAGAATCAATAAATAAAAAACGTTGATTTCTGAACGACGGGACGTACATCAAATGTTTGACAGGTAGGAATATTTTCTAAGGGAAAGCTAAATTGTTATTTTTACTATATTCCAAGCATTTTTTTCATATTTACTCACCTTTTAAACCTTCCTTGGACTTCCACAAATAATTCAAAATCAAAATTAGCCCAATCAGTCCAGCCGTTCTCGAGTTTTAGCGAGACTAACAAACAGCAATTGATTTTTATATATATAGACTAGCTGTCCCGACAGACGTTGTTCTGCCCTGAAGCAATAAAATTTAGAACCCGATTGCAGCGCCACCTACCGGGTCCAAATTTAAGCTATCCTATCTTTCAAGTCGTATCAAACTGCACACGGTGTGCAAATTTGATTAAAATCGGTCAAGTAGTTTAGGAGTCCATCGCGGACAAACCACGTGTCGTACCTTATTTATTCTTCTTCTATGGTCAGGCATCCATTCAACAAAACAAAAATGACAGGGTCAACGTCCTGCAGCTCATACGCTTTTTTATGTGAAATGTGACAGGTGTTAGAGTTATAAATAAATTCTGCAGATGGTCTTTGTCTAGACAAGTTTTACTTCGCACTAACATTTTTACTGCTTTATGCGTTTTCTGCCATTAGATAAGGCACTCGCTTCGTGATAGTGGAACATGTGCGTACTGGCAAAAGCTATATTTACTATGGTTTCAGATGCAATAACGATGCCATCTGGCTTAAAGGCCTAGTTGCCAAGCCATAAATATATTAAAAAATAACGATGCCATCATACGCAGCTTGTAAGCGATGCATGCAACCTGTATTTCTTTTTAAATGCTGTCACAAGTAGGAAGCTCCATTATTCCTGCGTAACATAGCGCTATATTTAATTGTGATTATTTTTTAATGACGCCCAGCGAAGTAGGCACGCGTGTTTGTAGAAAGTAAAGTTATATAGTTTTTTGTCGAGTGAAAATTATTGAGAGGAATACACGTATAAATATCCATTGTTGTGTTTATTGGGTTTATTTATTTGAAATAACACAAAAAGCAGGATATTTCTATTTAATTTTACTGATCGCGTTCGCTTCGTTTCGCGCCGCACCGCACGTGCGTTTGGTCACGTAGGCCACTTCAATAGGTTTCGACTGTTTGTTGTTATCGCGCCGCGCCGCGCCGCGCCGCTACGCTTCGCGTTCGCGTCTAGATCGCTCACGCAGAACGTCGCGTTACTATCCCGTTTATAATCCTCCGTGCAGGAACGGAAAAAGAATACTGTTACAACCTAGGCGCCGACAAAAACAAATTCACACCTGCATATCTGTAAAAGCATATTCATTACCCGTCGGCATTTGAACTAATAACTAATAACATTGAAACTATTGTAATTCTTTTATGATCGTCTTCTTTTGTTTACTTATTTATTGGAATACGGCCTATTGTTGTATTATAATCGTTTATAGCCACCTGCGGTTGTAATTATTAGCGAGGTGTTACGGATTTTAAAGTACAACCTGATTCTAGGAAACTCGGCCCACGTTTCCGGGCGGGCATATTGTATTTGTGCAGTATAAAGCGATGGGCTAAGGGAGGGAAAGGCTGTCGAGTGAGAAGTCAAGGCGAGACGTGTGCACATTCGATAGTCTATTAGTGACAGACTTTGCGCGTTTTATTGAATTAAACCTTCTGCATTACATTTGCATTTTTCGGTTATATTTATACCTGTGTTATACGTGTTTGTATAGTTCTAATAAACTCTATAATAATTCGAACGGCATTTTAATTCGAATCTCGCAACTCGTAACAATACTAACTGATGCAGCCGGGCGGCCTGTCGTAAGAGGCGACAAAACAACCCACAGCCAGGTGGTAGGACTCTGAGTGTGCCGCTATAACAACTTTGAGTTGTGTTCCGGCATCAGTTGCCAGATTCCAGTTTCTTCTTCAAGGCCGGTAGCACATTGGCAGCAATTCTGGTATTGCTAATGTAGGCGACGGTAACCACTTTCCATCACAGTCAGCCTGTCTGTTGCGCTTCAGCAATGAAAAAAAATTTAAACAAAGGTTTTTGATATCCATTAACCATCACATCATTAACTTGTAATTATTTGTACTTTCCTTTTACAACTTCAAAAATTTTCATATCCGTAACTGAAACTATCGAAAAATCCGAAACGATTTCATATCCATAACCGTAGCTGAAAACGGTATAATATTATTCATATATCCGAATCCAGATCAGAAATTTTACATCCTTAATATCCCCGGTGTGTAGCTTGTGGTCTGTCGCAGCCGCCATTGACAAAGAGGCATGATTGCGGCAACTCATAAATGTCCGCACATTACGATTAATATTCCGCGAGGGATATTTACCGCTCCGCTGCGGTCGCTTAATGAACAGTTAACGGCAAATGTGTTTGTTGTGCAGTAAACCGTAATGGCCAGCAAAAAGGAGGCATGTTACAAATCATAGATATAGATTGCTAAGGTTGGTAGCATAACGGAACCCTTGTTTATATTATAACCCTTTTTCTTGAAATAAAGTTTATTTCTTTCTTTCTTTCTTTCTTTACAGTGTTTGACTGCGATATATATATATAAAAAAAGCTTTTAGCAGGGATGGAAGGTACACCGCTGATATAGAAAGAAGAGTGAATTTGGGGAATAGTGTGAATGGAGCGTTAGGTAAACTTCTAGGCGCTAAGAACCTCAGCCAGAAGGCCCAGCTTGCCATACACAACGCGGTGCTGGTACCTACGATCACGTATGGAAGCGAGAGTTGGGTATGGAAGAGAGAGCATGAAAGTAGAGTAAACGCGGTCGAGATGCGAGCGGAGTGACGCTCGCAGACCGTGTTCGTAATACCGAAGTAAGAGAGAGAGTTGGTCTGAAAGAGAGTGTCGGGGTGAAGGTAAGGAAAGGAATGCTCCGGTGGTTCGGGCATGTGGAAAGAATGCATGATAAAAGAGTGACTAAACAGATATACAATGCAAAAGTGGATGGATGCAGAAGTCGTGGAAGGGCACGACACACCTTCCATGATCAAATTGATCGTGTACTAGCAGAAGGTGATATCAGGAGCCTTAAGAACAGACGAGCTTGCATGACAAGGGTTATGAATGTCAAAGAAGCAAGTGAGGTGTGTAAGAATAAGCCTAAATGGCGCCCTGTTGTTCGTGCCTACCCCACAAGGGAACTGGCGTGAAGTTATGTATGTATGTATATAAAAGAAAGTCGTGTTAGTTACACTATTTATAACTCAAGAAGGCTCTACCGATTTAGCTGAAAATTGGTGGGGAGGTAGCTTAGAACCAGGAGACGGACATAGGATACCTTTTATCCCGTTGGAACCGGTAGGTGGCGCTGAGATCGGGTTCTAGAATCCTCCTAATCACCTGGAGCGATTTTGGTGATTTTGTTTTTGTGTGTTTGAGTGGGTTCCCCGAATGGTTTAGATTCGCAACTAGAACTGGTAGGTGGTGCTGAGATCGGGTTCTAGAATCCTCCTAATCACCTGGAGCGATTTTGGTGATTTTGTTTTTGTGTGTTAGAGTGGGTCCGGATGGTTTAAATCTACAATTAGAATTTCAGAGCAGGACCACGTCTGCCGGGGCCGCTAGTCTGTTTATAAAAGTAAAAAAAGCTATTTTAGTTAACCAGATGAATTCATAACTACAGTACGGTACGTTGCTAATATAATTACTTCCACAAAGTCACAGCATTAATTATTAAATTAATACAGAAGAGCGAAAACCTTGGATGTTAATAAAAGCAATTAAGTTGTATCAACAAGTCTCCTTGGTGCTTTTATAAGCAGCTCTTTTGGTTTTCATATTTAAAGACGCTGAATTTTTAACATTACGGGGAAACGTAGAAAAAAATTAAACCTTGGCTTACTTGGGTGATCTTAGTTAATTAGCGTAATGATAGCTTATACATTATTACTTATTACTGTTCTTATACACAGGCATTTTTTAATTACTTTTTTCTTGAGTGCAAGCAGAGTCCATAATGAAGGGGGGGAATTTTCAATTTCTGATTAGCACTCATTAGGCTTATATCACGATTTTGCAAATCTAAGCTCAGTAAGCTCTTGAAGAGCGTCGCACATTTCGTATGAGCGGTATTTGTTCAGGAAAGATAGATTAGATTTTGTATTTGGATAATTTTGACCTATTAAATAATTAAATAATTTTAATATTTTCTTAAGTTTTCGCGACTTGTATACATAATAAAACTACGTTTTAACGGTTTTAAGCGCGGTAATTTTATTTGATTTTGGTTTTCCCGACGTTTCGTTACAACGGAACACAAACCAACTTGACTGATAATTACTTTTATTTTTCCTTCCACCCATTTTAATATTATAAAAAATTATTAGAGCTAGGCATGTTTGCTGAAGAGTTTCTTGCGCCGCTTCTTCTCTTCAAGCCATAACATGTTGCGAAGCGGTAGTAAATTAGATTAGGCTCCCATAGAGTAAATAATAACCATAAACAAAATTAAAATTAAATAATTAAAATTAACAAGTTGGCGGTAGGCTAAATAAAACTTTAGCAATACTCGTTGATACTTGACATCTTTGTGTTCCGTGATCACGGCGACTGAAAAGTGGCCGAAACGTCGGAAAAACCAAATGCAAATAAATGACCGCGCTTAAAACCATTAAAACGTAGTTTTATTATAAAATCCAATTTTGTTTTTTTTTCAAATTATTTGATTTTGTTCAGTTTTTATAGCAATTTTTCGAAATTTTCCAAATTTCCTAAGAAAAGCCCCGCTTATACATACTTTTTATCCGTGCAGGAACGGAGAAAGAATACAATTTCCTGCGTTGGGGCGGCCTGTCGTAAGAGGCGACAGAACAACCCACACCCAAGTGGTAGGATATTTGCCCGACTGCATGGCTACCAGGTCTAGAGTATGCCGTCATAACAACCTTGAGTTGTATTCCGGCATTAGTGACCAGGTTTCAGTCTCCCTTAACAGAGCAGCAGCGCATTTGTAGCACCTAAATGTTTATAGGCGATGATAACCGCTTTCCATCAAGCCGTCTGCCTGTCTGCTGAACTACTGCAATAAAAAAAAAGAAACTAATGATACTGAAGAAACTTCGTTCGAGTTGTCATGACAGCGTGTTTGTTAGTGGATTGCAACGATTATATCAAATTAACGCGACTGAAGCCCCATTTCTCGATCATATTTGTCTATTCTGCGATAATACTATGATTATGGGGTTATCAAGTTATCTTAAGTATTGATTCGGAATATAAGTTACCTGTATGTCGAGTTTCATTTAAATCCGTTGCGTAGTTTTCACGTGATTACAGACATAAATTCTAAAAGCTGTGGTTTTTGGAAATTGCTGGTCCGGATTAACCCCTCGGGTTTTTTCCTCCTTTTTAAATTCATTGTCACTATACATACTTGATACCCCTACTATGGCACTAACAAATATGTCGTCGTCGTCGACTACGCGAACTATAGTTCGTTGGCACGTGCTAGTTGTTTATATATTAAACTAGCTTCTGCGCACGACTTCTTTCGCGTGGAATAGTAAAAAAAATTAAGTAAAAAAAACCCCCCGATTTTTAAACATTCTTCATTGGTGTTCCGCTCCTATTGGTCTTAGCGTGATGATATATAGCCTATAGCCTTTCTCGATAAATGGGCTATCTAACACTGAAAGAATTTTTCAAATCAGACCAGTAGTTCCTGAGATTAGCGCGTTCAAACAAACAAACTTTTCAGATTTATATCTTGGTATAAGATAAGAAGAAAAACAATTTATAGCTAGACGTGTTGCTGGAGAGTTTCTTGCCGCTTCTTCTCCTTAACAGCAACAACACGTTGCGAAGCGGTGTACATATACTAGGAAGTGAAATTAATTTTTAAATTATATGCATGACCTTCAAAAAGTGTTCTCCAGTGAAACTTATTTTGAATAAAAAATTTTGAATTTGAATGTATATTAACCACGTACCTCGTTTCCAGTTTACCTTGCAATATTGCATATTGCAACCCTTGAACCACGTTTATTACATCTGTGCTTTTCTGCAACAGTCTCGTTTGTACGTGCTTTGTACTACAGTCATGACCCAGATGGCTAAGGATTTACATCTCTCGCGGGAAAATAAGAGGTAGTTGCTACTTAAGAAACTAGCTACATAACAAATTAAAAGGATTCTTCTTAATATTGTATAGATTCGCGTTTGACCGACATTGCGTCTGATGTCAGGTGGAAATGCAGTCTAAGATGGAGTACGCTCGTCTAGAAGATAGTTCTACGTTCACCAAAATTGTATATTTCATAAAATACAGACAACGGTAAGGACCACTCCTGGACGGTACGTATTATAAAGGTGGAAGCATAGCGCGTCGTCCCATTGTCAGCCCGGAAGCAGCACGCTTGAGGAGGCACCTCCTGTGAGGTTCGATCTCGGCTCGACCGCTGCGGGGGATTGACTCTATATTGAGAATTAGCCGCTAAGGCTGAAAGAGCTAAGCCAATAGGCTGAAGTGATTATTTGGGGACCAATTATCGACTCCGCCGGCGGAGCCAATCCTAGTCTATCATTACTACCGCTTCGCAACGTGTTATAGCTGGAGGAGAAGAAGCGGCGGAAGAAACTCTCCAGCAACACGCCTAAGCTAATCTTGTATGGCTACTTGTGTCTGTAGTCAGTGAGTGTGATTGGTGGATCTTACCTTTGTGTAAGAGGATCCGAGCCGGGGGCTCTCCGGCGTCTGTTTTGTCTGCTTCTGTTATGCCAGGCTGATGTTCTGAGCCTCGGGGGGTTCATAGTCGCGAGGAGACGGGTGATTTTATCGGGCTCGTCAATGAGTATATTGCGAGGCCGACGATTTCTCATGGGAGCGTTCGGTGTGGGTTTATAGTTGACCGTTTCCGTCACCAGAGGGTTCGGGTGATGGGGGGCAAGGTCAAAGAATCTGCGCGATAGAGTGACTATATAATCTTTGATGGAGGGAAGCTCCAGATCGCGATGCAGGTCGGCGAGCCGCATATAGCGCGGGGCGTCGACTGCAGCACGCATAAAATGATTCTGGATTCTTTGCAGTCTCCAGATGTTTGTATCGCTGGCGTGGCCGAAGACCACACTCGCATAGGTCATGATGGGGCGGATGCAAGTTTTGTATAGAATCCGCGGCACACTCGTCGGGGTGTATCTTATATGTTGCGTACAGAGAGCACCCCCCTGACCCGCCCGCTGGAGCACACCTACTCTCCGCGCCCCGCATACAGCCGACGCCCATAGCTCGCACAATTAGCAGCTAGGCGTCGGACGGGATGTGGGATATAGGAGCGGCTTTGGAGGCCGAAAACTTACTTGTTACTTGCGACTTACCACTCTTACACCATTCTCACTCGACGCTCTCGCGCACTTATACTATGTATAATTCAATTTATGTAAATAGTTCAATAATGATAATCATACAGTCCATTATATAGAGTTTTTTTTTTTTAAAGAAGCAACTGCCATCAATACTATATATTAGCGATAAACTAGCGACTGTGCGTCGAGTTTTAATTGAGATTTTTTTATAAAATTAAGAACGGATTGGTGACGCCAATTATGATTGCAGTATGTTACTAGTTGAGTTCTTCTTCTTTCTGTAGATATAAACACTAAGCACAAGATCTAAAATAATAACAAGTAGACAATCTTTATTAGATATACTAGCGGCCCCGGCAGACATTGTCCTATTGTGAAAAAATAAAAATCTAGAACCCGATCCCAGCACCACCTACCGGTTCCAATTGTGGATTTAAACCGTCCGGAAACCCACTCAAACACACAAAAACAAAATCACCAAAATCGGTCCAGGTGATTAGGAAGATTCTAGAACCCGATCTCAGCGCCACCTACCGGTTCCAACGGTATAAAAAGTATCCTATGTCCGTCTCCTGGATTTAAGCTACCTCCACACCAATTTTCAGCCAAATTGATACAGACGTTCTTGAGTTATAAATAGTGTAACCAACACGACTTTCTTTTATATATATAGAATTGAGCAACCTAAATATAAACCATTATTTGTGTCGCGACCAATATTCGGTCACTGCGATCCCAAAAGTACAATCAACGGGTGAAATGAGCCAGGATAATCCGCATCCACACTCAACGAAACACATTTGGGGAACGAAACGTTTGCCGATACGGTAATGGGTTGTAATCGCGCGATTCACACGCAATTACGCGCGATCACGCGAGCGAATAAGGAAACTAACGCTAAGCGCGGCTGGCATTATAACTTCTAATGAGATGATAATTGTTGCGGACAGAGAGCACCCCCCTGACCCGCCCGCTGGAGCACATCTACTCTCCGCGCCCCGCATACCGCCGACGCCCATAGCTCGCGCAATTAGCAGCTAGGCGTCGGACGGAATGCGGGATATAGGAGGCTGAAAAACCCTGAACAACTATAAATTCAGCCATTCATAATATTGTTCTCAACTCTCTTGCATACTTTGTTCTACTCATTAAATGTATATTTATAATTTAATAATAATCGTACAGTCCATTATTACATCGAGTTTTAATTTCCAAACACAAGAAGCAACTGCCACCAATAAAAATAATCTTATAGAAATACTAGCTGACCCGTGACCACTTCGCTGGGCAACAGACAAAAATTAAAAAATACTTATCATTAATCACAATCAAATATACCCTATGTCACTCAGAAATAATGTAGCTTTCCACTGGTGAAAGAATTTTCAAAATCGGCTTAGTAGATCCAGAGATTACCCCCTACAACCTCACAAACTTTACCTCTTTATTTTTTGTTGAGTTTAATTACCTACTAAGCGTATTCAAAATATTTCCCCTCCCTAACGGCCTGTACCCCAGTGACGTCTACATCGCATAAGCCTAGCTAGCCGATTAGGGTGCGCGGCGACCACGCAACTTTTTCTAATACTTACATTTTAAACTCGTGATATCTTTCGACTGAAATGTCCAATTTGAATAATTCAAAAAGTTATATAAAGGTATTGAAGCAGTCTTGAATATCAAGTAATTTATTTTGATAAGGATGAATATCAAGATACAAATAAAGAGCCTTTTCTAGCGGCGGCATTTTAATTATTTTTTTTATAATAAAAGAACACTTATTGTGGCATAACTATAATAGTTAGACATATGCTGTCGCGACACTTTTTGTATGTAATGATGTGTTCTGCAAAGTCGTAGTACATTATTTTATTCTATCATCCATAGTTTTCGCAGCGCTCGCGTTTTTAGGTTTTTTTTTACACCTTGGGTTACACTATTGGAGTTTTAGTAAGGTTTCCTAATTTTTTTGAAAATACAATATAGCCTATGTCAACCGAAAATAGTGTAGCTTACCAAGAGTGAAAGAATTTTTTAAATCGGTTCAGTAGTTTTGGAGATTACCCCCTACAACGTTACAAACTCACAAACTTTACCTCTTTATAATATTAGTATCTTATCCGTGCAGGAACGGAGAAAGAATCCAATTTCCTGCGGCCGGGCGGCCTGTCGTAAGAGGCGACTTAACAACCCACAGCCAGGTGGTAGGGCATTTGCCCGACTGGACGGCTACCACCCCTGGTCTAAGGTATGTCGCCATAACAACCTTGAGTTGTGTTCCGGCATTAGTGACCAGGTTCCAGTTTCCCTGAAGAGAGCAGCAGCGCATTTGCAGCAACTTAGTGTTGCAAATGTCCATAGACGATGGTAACCGCTTTCCATCAAGTGGGCCGTCTGCCTGTCTGCTGATCTCCTGCAATAAAAAAAATAAAAAAAGTATAGATTAAGAGTAAACTTCTTGTTCGCTAAAGAGGACGAATCAGGGATGTTGTTAAAGATATGACATTTCGGATGTGCGACATCCGTACCTGAAACCGATATAATGTTATTCATATAAACGGATATAATATTATACCGGTTTTCGTTACGGATATGAAATTATTTCGGAATTTCCGTTAGTTGCGGATATTTTCCGTTACGGATATGAAAATTTTAAGCAGTTGTAAAAGGAAAATACACATAATTACAAAGTAACGATTTCACAGACAGTGTGGAAAGTAGACGGTTTATATCTGTCTTCTAACTTCGATAGAAATTGGACATTGTCAAATTTGAAAAATATACAAACATGTTTAACGTGGTTCCTCATTAATTTTTAACCACTTACTAGCTGACCCAGCAAACATCGCACCGCCTCAGAATCAATAAATAAAAAACGTTGATTTCTAAACGACGGGACAAACATCAAATGTTTGACAAGTAGGAATAATTTCTAAGGGAAAGCGAAATTGTTGCGTTTACTATATTTCAAGAATTTTTTCATATTTACTCACCTTTTAAACGTTCCCTAGACTTCCACAAATAATTCAAAACCAATATTGATTAATAGCTTTAAGCTATAGATAGAATTTATGTATTTCACCTTTTTATTGTAACATATTGTTAAAGTAATTGAGATCTTAATACATATATTCTTAAGCCCATATCTGCGATAATGGCAAAATTGTGAATATACTAAAAATCGTAGATGTATATGTAATATATTAAAAAATAATCGGTAAATTAAAATCTGTAAAAGTGGATATCGTGTCTTAAAAAAAAAATATTAGCCAAATCAGTCTAGCCGTTCTCGAGTTTTAGCGAGACTAACGAACAGCAATTGATTTTTATATAAATAGATTTTTATTTCATTGTTTTCTAGAGGCTTATTTTTATGTGTATGTGGTGCATCGATGATGGTTCAGACTCAACCGCTGAAGGCGAGTACAAAATAAGACAAAGTGTGTTGTGCTCTCTATGTAATTATTGCTTTATTTTTTTAACATTAAACTTAAGACTATATACAGAAATATTAACTGCTACATCAAATTATGTAAAACCTAAACATATTCGTAGATGCATCTCAGAAGGTTTTCCGTTTTCTGTATTGACAGATTTTGGCCACGTAATGGACTACGCCGTTATAACCTTGCTAATTCTTTAGCAGTAAATTATTCCACGTACATGACGTAACATGTCTCTTAGGTTAAGGAGTATTTTCAACAACAAAATTGAGTTTAAAATATAAAATATATATATTGTTACATACCGACACAGACAATACACACACGCGGTGCTGGTACCTACGCTCACGTATGGAAGCGAGAGTTGGGTATGGAAGAGAGAGCATGAAAGTAGAGTAAACGCGGTTGAGATGCGAGCACTGCGCAAAATCTGCGGAGTGACGCTTGCGGACCGCGTTCGTAATACCGAAGTAAGAAAGAGAGTTGGTCTGAAAGAGAGTGTCGGGGTGAAGGTAAGGAAAGGAATGCTCCGGTGGTTCGGGCATGTGGAAAGAATGACTAAGCAGATATACAATGCAAAAGTGGATGGATGCAGAAGTCGTGGAAGGCCACGACACACCTTCCATGATCAAATTGATCGTGTCCTAGCGGAGGGTGATGTCAGGAGCCTTAAGAACAGACGAGTGTGCATGACAAGAGTTATGAATGTCAAAGAAGCAAGTGAGGTGTGTAAGAATGGGCCTAAATGGCGCTCTGTTGTTCGTGCCTACCCCGCAAGGGAACTGGCGTGAAGTTATGTATGTATGTACCGACACAGAAATGCGCACATCTGCAGGTCGTAGAACGCAGTTTATTGCCACCGGATTTAGGAATTCTTTTGTTTAGAATTTGTAGTTCAGAAAAACATGCTAATGTTTTTCTACTTCTTTTATGGCCGTCATTAGTGTCGAACTAATCCTTGCTTGCCAGGTGTGCAGATTAATTCGGTTATCACGGTCCTTTGTTCTATTATACAGTTTAGTATAAAACAATGACCGAACGGAGGGGTGAGGCAGTCGAGCGACGATTACGATACAAGCAAGACGTGTACATTCGACAAGCGATATAGTGACGGACTTTGCGCGTGTTATTGATCGTGCAGATTGTAACAAGTAGTGTCTTAGTTAGTCTTAGTTTTATTTGTACCTGTTTTATACGTGTTTGTATAGTTCTAATAAACTCTATAGTAATTCCAACGGCCTTTTAATTTCGAGTCCCACACTCGTAACAATATAATATATTAAAAAGCAGTTAGAAAGCCACTTATGAAACTTTTTTACAATGAACAACGTTTTTCGGATAAATTTTTGTTTCGGATATCCGATAGCATCAGTTACGTATAAAAGTTTGAAAACATCTCTACAAAGGTGAAGTAAAAACATCTTGATACTACTAAGGATCATTTTTATTTATCTACTAAATATTATTAAACTTTTAATTATAAAAGTTTTCTTTTTAAATATCATATAACGTTGGTTAACGATTTTTAATCATTTTAATAGAAAAAGGGAATAGATAAAAAGCGACATAGTAAAAAAAACTGTTCAAGTGAAATTATCCCAAACTTCTGCTGTTTTCTAATTATAAATTTTAACGCCTTTGCTTTTATGGTATGCAGATGTGAATCGACTTTTGTCGGCGTGTAGGTCGTAACAATATAAAGAACAATGCATTAGAGAGTATAATATATGATATTAAAGAAAGAAACACTACAGAGGACATGAACACCCTCTATCTTAAATTACGAAAGGGGCGGAGGTGAAAAAAAAACTCATATAGATAGATTAGTATTAGATAGTATAAGGATTCCGTTTTTAAGGCAATAACTACAGAATACTAACATTACGTTAGTTTAATATTAATGTATATTGTTTACGCCGTTTATAGTATTGAATTAATATTAATATTGAATTAATTAATATCCACATTTTATACATTCGATATGTGCAATTGTGTCAGTATAATAAATAAACCGTCGCCTCATTATTTATTTAAATAACATTGCTTGAGTGCATGACGTGTCCATCCATCCCTTTCTTTCCTTCATAACTCCTTATATTTGAGCCAAATATACCTTGCTCACTGGTGAGAGGAAATCGACGAAAAGAATGGAGGTAGTCCAATTGTGCTCTGTGCGTAAAATCGAAATTAAGTAAAATTACATACATACATACATACATAACTTCACGCCAGTTCCCTCGCGGGGTAGGCACGAACAACAGAGTGCCATTTAGGCTTATTCTTACACACCTCACTTGCCTCTTTGACATTCATAACTCTTGTCATGCAAGCTCGTCTGTTCTTAAGGCTCCTGACATCACCTTCAGCTAGTACACGATCAATTTGATCATGGAAGGTGTGTCGTGGCCTTCCACGACTTCTGCATCCATCCACTTTTGCATTGTATATCTGTTTAGTCATTCTTTCATCGTGCATTCTTTCCACATGCCCGAACCACCGGAGCATTCCTTTCCTTACCTTCACCCCGACACTCTCTTTCAGACCAACTCTCTTTCTTACTTCGGTAAGTAAAATTAATATTACAAAATACTTTTAAATCAAATTGTGTAGTGCTTCAAATGTGTGAAATGTTTATCAGACAATAATAGTGGCCAGAAAATATAATAATATAGTAGAACTGTGCCGTTCAACCCCTTAAAGGAGATCCGGTGAGTTCCCTTTATGTCCTTCCAGTTAATACTGATTGTGCTCAAACATTAGTTTATTAATATTGAACAAAGCGTAATCATATATAATCTCCGAATTATATACTTTAATACTGAAAAGCTTGAATATTTAAAATATACAACAAACCATAATAATTTAACAGCACATAAGAAGGGTTCCCAAAGTGGTCGATATCGACCCCCTGGAGTTGAACAAAAAATTTGTATGCCTGTCAAGGCGAAACATTTATCTTATCATTATTTTTTTATTGCAGGAGTTCAGCAGACAGGCAGACGGCCCACTTGATGGAAAGCGGTTACCATCGCCTATGGAACATTGGCAACACCAGAGGTGCTATAAATGCGCTGCTGCTCTCTTAAAGGAGACTGGAACCTGGTCACTAATGCCGGAACACAATACAAGGTAGTTATGGCGGCATACTCTAGACCAGGGGTGGTCGCCATCCAGTCGAGCAAATACCCTACCACCTGGCTGTGGGTTGTTTAGTCGCCTCTTACGACAGGCCGCCAGGCCGCAGGAAATTGTATTCTTTCTCCATTCCTGCACGGATAATAACTTAATACGTAGGATAACATCGGCAAAAATGTCCATGTTTCAAACAAATCAATTACTTTTCGCCTTTGAATTTGACCTTGAATTCGGTTTCCCAGGTGTCGAAATAAACGAAAACTGATTTTTGGGGTCGAATGTATTACAAGTATTGCAAGTTCTTATTTGAAACTTTCAAGATACTGCATAAGTGATGTGTATTAATAATTATTAATGTTACCACCGAGGTACCGACAAAAGTGGATTCACACCTGCATACTATAAAAACACACTTTATTAATTTTCCGAATTTGGACTTCTTTTAATTACTTTGTGTTCAATATCAATAATAAATGTTAAAATTATTCAGGTCTACACTTATTAAGAGCCGATCTTTCAATCACCAGATATAAGTTATTATATAGAACAAAACATAACATGTGAAAATATAAGCTAAACTAAATTATAAATAAGAACTATTATAAACACCAAAAACAATAACATAAATAAAACTAATTATAAATTAATATCAACTAAAATTAAACTACAATATAAATATAACTAGACTTACAAAATAACAAACTATAAGTAAAAAATAGACTCCAGGTCGCTATTTATTTGTGTTTAAAAATTGTAATTAGAAAAACAGCCCATTGTGTATTGCAATCTTTTACGGTAGTCATTAGCCAGGTGTGTCGAACTGATTCTAATAAATTCGGTCTACGCAGTCGGGCAGCCATATTGTATCGGGGCAGTATAGAGCAATGGCCCAATGGAGAGACCGGCAGTCTAGCGATAGCCACAAGCGAAGCAAGACGTTAGTGACGGGCTTTGCGCGTGTGATTGAATCGTGCATTACGTTTGGACTGGTTGTGCACAGTTATATCTGTACCTGTGTTATACGTGTTTGTATAGTTCTAATAAATTCTATAGTAATTCCAACGGCATTTTAATTCGAGTCCTGCAACTCGTGACATTAGTAACACTTGATATTTACTGAATTTTATGTCTATTTATTTTGTTAAATTGTGATGAGAAAATGATGTTAAGTTTGTACACTTACCATCCGCAAAGTTTTTAAATTGATAAATAAGTATTTTGTATCAATACGAATAAAACTAGAGATAGGATGTTTACAGTGATTTGCCTGTGGGGGTCCGAGGTATCACAGTTCCTTTTAGAAAAAGGGGTCTCTTGCCCAAAATAGTTTGGGAATCTCTGGTATATAAGATCAACAGTTTTCCTGACAAGATACGAGACGCGAGTTTATGCTCGTGAACGTGATAATAAACATGATTGGTACGATAAAACTCCTATTGCAATGCACTTATATATAAACGGCTTTATGTCCCATACACTCACTCTTATTTGAAATATATAAAATTCTAAATTGCAAGATAGAAATTATCCGTGTAATATCGCCTTAACACAAGGTTTCATCTCCAATAAATATTTAAGTGTTATGTTCATTTTCAAATAAAAAAAAAGTAATATTTGTTCTTTCTTTAGACATTGAAACTAAAATACATTATGTAGCAGATCATTGCCAACGGGGAGCGTGCCCAGGAGGCTGGCTGCATTGCCACGCTGTATGGCAATACTTATTTGTTGTGCAAAATATGAGCCAGCCTTCTGATCACGGGTAGTGTCAAAGAGTTTCTTACATATGTCTTTAAAGAAACTCTTTGCCGACGGACCCCACGGGCCTAATGTTTCAACTCCAAACGGCACAAATATGTAACCCCTTGCTAAGGCTCCATATTTGCGCCGTTTGACGTCCTCAGCTGAAGCGGCAGCGTTGCCAGCCCCTGACTCGGTCTTTGGAAGATGCGACGGGGCCAGTGTGTCAACACAGGTCGCATCCCACACTAGCGGCCGCCCCATCTTCCAAGGGACGAGTGACATTCCGTCCGGTCTCTTGCCATCGTCACGCACCAGGTCACTCGGTTCCAGAATGGCCGGGACGCCGACGCTGACAAGAGCTCGGCGAATGATGTCGTTGAGGCTGGCATGACGAGATCTTCTTCCTGCGCTTTTTAAACATGACAACCCGTGGTGTCCAAATCGGTCTACCATAACTCCACATTGACAGTGATGTGGTACGCAACATGGTTTCCCCAGGCGGAAACTTGCGGCTGATCGGAATGTAGTGTTGTCCAGAAGTGTATTATTATAAAATGATGGGTGTGCTTGTAACCACTGTCCAGACTCCCAATTAGCGACGGCTAAGAGGCGGGCGCGCTCTGCTGAACTGGTACACGTTTGTAGAAGATTATCCCGCGTAAGTTCGCAGAGCGGCCCATCCCAAGCATGCTGTGAAGTAAGCACAGTAGGTACATTGACGTTAGGGCAAGCCATTGACCAAACTCTTCTGGCATCGGTTAAATAGGGAATTTCGAACTGAAAATTGGTCTTTTGTAAAATTTTGAATACTAAATCACGCGTACTGTAAGCCGATGACAGAAAAGCTGGCAGAGCGACACTGGAGATTTTGCGGACGCCGAGGCCACCCAGTTTTACCGGGAGAGAACACTGTGACCATGCACGGTCGTCCATTTCTAAATTTATGATGGAATTTTGGATGAATTCAACACCCAAATTTATTCAATTTCGTTGATCCATCTAATATTAGCATTAGTAAATTCTAAACATTGCAAGTCTGTACATTGAAGTTATTAAAAAAATTCAACGGAGAAGTGAAAAAACGAATCGCAACAAAATTTTAACTTGTAATTTTTCGGGCAGTTTTTCAAATTGGACAAGTACATTAACAATCTGCCCGTAAAAGTTTTTCCACTTGTCCGTTGAAGTTTCACTTCTACTATGTGTCCCGGCACATAGCGGTATATAGCGTCTTATTATATAGCCTATGACACTCCCGGTTAACGTAGCTTTCGAACAGTATAAGAATTTTTAAAATCGGTTTAGTAGATCCAGAGATTACCCCCTACAACGTCGCAAACTTGCAAACTTTACCTCTTTATAATAATATTAGTATAAAATTGATGGAGAACACGGTGTAATTTTTTTATATTTCTTGTCGAAGCGGTTTTCCCTGATCGACAGCTAATTTTTAGACTTAAACTATGCGCTACATTTTATCCTGGAAATTTCTCTAGGAACGATTTATAATGGTCAAATTTCCAATAGCATTTTTTTTACTGAACAATAGCAAATCTATAGGATACACTTCGGGGAGTATGCAACGGGATTACATGAATTGGTTCCACCCTCACCATTTTACCAGCGGACAAGCAGACGTACAAGCTCACGCCACCGATATATGGTGGAAATATCGACGCTTCCTCTTTCATCATACGCACCGCTGAAGAGTGGAACTCTTTACCGTCGTCTGTTTTTCCTGAAGAATACAATCTAGGTGTGTTTAAGTCTCGCGTGAACAGGTACCTTCTAGGTAAGCCTGCTCCATCTTAGACTGCATTTCCACCTGACATCAGGCGCAATGTCGGTCAAACGCGAACCTATCTTATACTTCTTATACTAATATATAAAGCTGAAGAGTTTGTTTGTTTGAACGTGCTAATCTCAGGAACTATTGGTCTGATTTGAAAAATTCTTTCAGTGTTAGGTAGACCATTTATCGAGGAAGGCTATAGGCTATATATCATCACGCTAAGACCAATAGGAGCGGAGCACCAATGAAGAATGTTTCAAAATCGGAGGGCTTTTTAACTATTCCACGCCAACGAAGTCGCGTGCAGAATACTTGATATCATTGTTTATTGGTTTTTCAAGCATTCAAGGATCATTTGTTTGTAAGTGCTGGGCCTGGTTGCCGCTATACCTATTAAGTAGAAATTGTGACTATAAGAATGTAGTAGCTGGTAAAGCGGAGATCATTTGCCGACGCGACGTTTGTCCGGCAACGCGTAGTCGCAACCAATCGGCAGGAGCCCCGGCAATGTATCCCGGTTGGAACCGTATAACACAATTTATTAATTATAGATGTACAATCGTCTCTATTATGACGTAAATCATATAGAAGCATCGCAGCAAGCTGCAATCTTCTGTGTTCAAGTTTAATCTTATATACTATTGCTTGCTTGAACGCGCTAATCTCAGAAACTACAGGTCTGATTTGAAAAATTCTTTCAGTGTTAGATAGCCCATTTATCGAGGAAGGTTATAGGCTATATATCATCACTCTAAGACCAATAGGAGCGGAGCAATAATGCATGTTTCAAAACCGGGGGGGTTTTTTGAACTTACTTTTTTAAACTATTCCCCGCAGACGTAGTCGCGGGCAGAAAGAAGCTAGTTCATTATAAAAAATAATGTAATAAAACGTGTGATATTATTTATCCCGCGGGAATTTTCCCGGTAGCGGTTTGAAGTTATTTGGATGCATAAAAACTAGTTTATTCCGACACCGTTTCTATGGAAAAGATAGCGTACATCCATTTTTTCACTGCTGTGATACTGCGTGTCCTGGGAATCCCGCGGGAATTTCAAGTTGAGATGAAATCGCGGGCAAATTCTAGTCTATAAATAAAACTGTCATCATGAAGTCGGTACTTGAACGTAATACACGGGTGGAGGCCCAACTGAAAAATATTGGGCCTCCAGGGCCAAATCCTTGACTATACAAAATAGCGAAATAATAGAAATAGACAAAGGAATGTACCCAAAGGCCATAAGATTTATCCGTGCAGGAACGGAGAAAGAATAGAATTTCCTGCGGCCGGGCGGCCTGTCGTAAGAGGCGACTTAACAACCCACAGCCAGGTGGTAGGGCATTTGCCCGACTGGGTGGCAACCACCCTTGGTCTAAAGTATGTCGCAATAACAATCTTGAGTTGTATTCCGGCATTAGTGACCAGGTTCCAGCCTCCCTTAAGAGAGCAGCAGCGCATTTGCAGCAACTTTGGTGTTGCAAATGTCAATAACAATCTTGAGTTGTATTCCGGCATTAGTGACCAGGTTCCAGCCTCCCTTAAGAGAGCAGCAGCGCATTTGCAGCAACTTTGGTGTTGCAAATGTCCATAGGCGATGGTAACCGCTTTCCATCAAGCGGGCCGTCTGCCTGTCTGCTGATCTCCTGCAATAAATATATATATATATATATATATAAAGTATAACTAGTATATTCTGATCAAATATCTAAAAAGCGCTGTTTAGCTTCATAAAATATTACGCTTAGTTAAACAAATAAATCCATTTATCGTGAACTTCAACCCTTTTAAATCCGATTAAAGCCTGAAGATCCACATTCAAATTTAAATAAATCATTTTTGGCACATTTATTTTAACTCCCAAACTAATAAATCCAATTTAAGATAGCTTTTCTATATTTAACGATCTGTCTGCAATTGCTGAAACTAGGTTTTTATTGACCGTGCTCCAGTCTCCATTTAGAGAGTAGCATCACATTGGTAGCACATTTGGTGTTACAAATGTCTACAGGCGATGGTAACCGCTTACCATCAGTCGGGCCGTCTGCCTATCTACTGAACTCGTACAAAAAAAATACATACTAAATAAACCGACTTTAAAAACTAAAAAAGTATAAAATAACTTATTTCTAAAGCTATTATTATTAATATATAATATCTAAAACACTTTTTTTTATTTTATTTGTTACTTTTTAGTGTCTAGCTATGTATGGGTAGACCTACGAAGGGTGCCGCGCTCCTTAAAAAATATAGGTCCCAAGAAACGAGAACAAAAAAATGTTCGTAAAATGAAAACTACTGGGCGAAACTATGTTCAATTTTTAGGGGACCAAATGGCAACTATTCCGCATCAAACTAAATAAGAATCACGTAAATCGGATCATAAATCTCGGAGTAATCGGTGAACATACATAAAAAAAACAAAAAAAAAAGAGAGATTCCGACGAATTGAGGACCTCCTCCTTTTTTTGAAGTCGGTTAATGAATATATATAATCCGGTCACTATAAATGACCGGTCTGTATACATAATGCCCGTATCGAGTGGGCAATATAAATAAAACTGCATGATTAAACTCCCGAAATTATCCTATTGTCACAATGTCAGGATCTGATGAGTGAATTCCAAGGAATTAGAGAAACTCGCGGAAATTATTAACCAATTTTTTCGTAACACGTTATCTCCGTCAATTGTACACCGATTTTCATGTTGTTTCCTTTACTCGTAAGTGTATACTCCCGAGGTAACCCTATGGTCACCATGTCGGGATCTGATGAGTGGATTCCAAGGAATTAGGGAAACTCACAAAAATTGTTAACTAACTTCTTCGTAACACGTTATCTCCGTCAGTTGTACACCGATTTTCATGTTGTTTCCTTTACTCGTAAGTGTATACTCCCGAGGTAGCCCCATGGTCACCAAGTTAGGCTCTAATGAGTGGATCGGATCCAAGGGATATCTAGCATAACCCTGATTAAAGAACGCCGTGCGCCTAAATTCTTGCGAAAAAGCTTGTTCACGCATGTAGCTATTATATTTTCTACAGGCGCTTAATTTTTTATAATCATGTTACACGATTTCTCCGTCAATTGTGGATCAATTTTAAAATTTAAAAGAAACATTAATGAAGACTTTTTGTAATATATTTCTTTTGAATAACTTTATATTAAAAGTTGGACAAAATAATACAATAATTCACTTATTCAGTAATCACTATTTTGACACGAAACGTATGAAATTTTCTTGATTAGTCGGTGGTCGCGCGTATTTAATTTAATATTTATATTGAAAATTCTTAAAGTAATGGAACGAATCGTAATACTTCAAATCATGTAAAACCACCTCCTATCTTTTTTTCCTCTCCTGTACATACCCTAGCAAGCAGAAGAAAGGAGACGGCATGAGACTTCAACTGCATCGCTATATTGGTCATCGGATAGAATAATCATCA
Source organism: Dendrolimus kikuchii (assembly GCA_019925095.2). Classification (NCBI taxonomy): domain Eukaryota; kingdom Metazoa; phylum Arthropoda; class Insecta; order Lepidoptera; family Lasiocampidae; genus Dendrolimus; species Dendrolimus kikuchii. Next base: position 27,430,640 of record CM034392.1, on the reverse strand, counting down.
TCGCTTACGAACTGCAACGCATACGCATCGCCTTTGAATATTATAAACAATTTTCGTCCATATACTTTATATATCACTGAACTAGTTGGATTCGTGAAATTGTGCGTGTCGTGCTAACTTTAAGAATCACGGAGAAACCATCGCTTCACTACGCAAAGGTACTGTACCATACTTCCTTTATATAGCTGCCTATATTTCCCTGTGTTCTGTGCAGCTATATTTCCATCATTGTGGTTTTACAATTAAGGGGAATGAATATACGTAACAATTATCAATTCGCGTAACTAAGTAAAAAAAAAAGAAAGACGTTCTTGGGCCCATTAGCCGACTATGGGTAATACATACATAACTTCACGCCAGTTCCCTTGCGGGGTAGGCACGAACAACAGAGCGCCATTTAGGCCCATTCTTACACACCTCACTTGCTTCTTTGACATTCATAACTCTTGTCATGCACACTCGTCTGTTCTTAAGGCTCCTGACATCACCCTCCACTAGTACACGATCAATTTGATCATGGAAGGTGTGTCGTGGCCTTCCACGACTTCTGCATCCATCCACTTTTGCATTGTATATCTGTTTAGTCATTCTTTCATCATGCATTCTTTCCACATGCCCGAACCACCGGAGCAGGGGTGGTAATGGGTAATACCACTCATATAAAAGAATATTAACGCTATGTATATGATAAAAACGATATTTATTTATGTAAGTGTATTTTATAATATTTTATTTACATACATACATACATAACTTCACGCCAGTTCCCCTGCGAGGCGGGTACGTACAATAGAGCGCTATTCAGGCTTATTCTTACACACCTCACTTGCTTCTTTGACATTCATAACTCTTGTCATGCACGCTCGTCTGTTCTTAAGGCTCCTGACATCACCTTCTGCTAGTACACGATCAATTTATTTACATATATCATATTAGTATAATATTTATATATATATATTTTTATTGCAGGAGTTAAGCAGACAGGTAGATGGCCCACTTGATGGAAAGCGATAACCATCGCCTATGGACATTTGCAACACTAAAGGTGCTACAAATGCGCTGCTGCTCTCTTAAGGGAGACTGGAACCTGGTCACTAATGCCGGAACACAACTCAAGGTTGTTATATTTTATTAATGTATGTATATGTTACAGCCAAAGTAATAAATCCGAATATTATCTAGCCATTATTTATAATGTCTACTCAATTTAGATAAAGTGACAATTGACACAGAATTAATCACATTAACTAGCAATTTTATATAATATCTTCGATGACTTGGATAATGTAATAAAACAAGTAGGTATAGGTAAAGATTATAAAATTATATTTCAATTTGCCTAAGATTTAAAATAACATTGTCATAGATAATAATTCTACGCTAATTAGCATTGTTTAAAGTTATTTAACTTTAATTTATAAACTAAATTTATAGCTCTCTAGCCATAAAACAAATTTAAAAAAACACAGAGATCAATACAAGTACTTGGTATCACTCTTTAAAGACTACAATAATAAAATTTTAAAATGAACTGACTTGAATTAACTGGGTCATAATTATTATTTATTCCCACAAGCAGGATGAAAAGCGGGAGGGGTAGCAAGTCAGTTAGACCGTATTTATATCAATATCCCACTCCAGGATGCAGGGGTCTACAAGCTTGATTGTGAGTGTGGATTGTCATACATTGGGCAAACAAAGAGGAGCATAAAAACACGAGTAAAAGAACACATTGCTGACATGAAACACACAAGGTCTACGAAGTCTGCGATTAGTGAACACACGCTGGATAAACCCAACTACTACATCGGATTCGATAACCCACAAATCCTCGCGAAAGAGATTCGTTTCATACCTAGAATGATGCATGAGGCTATTGAAATCCAAAAACACCCAAATTTCAATAGAGAAGATGGTTGGCAAGTACCACCTGTTTGGGATCCAATCATCAAAACTATTAAGACCCAAACCCAGCAAAAACCAGCTGCCAGACCTCAAGACACTGAGCTCTTTCTGCGTACAACGGAACACAAACCAACTTGACTGATAATTACTTTTATTTTTATTTTTCCTTCCACCCATTTTAATATTATATAAAATTATTAGAGCTAGGCATGTTTGCTGAAGAGCTTCTTGCGCCGCTTCTTCTCTTCAAGCCATAACATATTGCGAAGCGGTAGTAAATTAGATTAGGCTCCCATAGAGTAAATAATAACCATAAACAAAATTGAAATTAAATAATTAACAATTAAATAATACTCGTTGACACTTGACATCTTTGTCTTCCGTGATCACGGCCACTGAAAAGTGGCCGAAACGTCGGAAAAACCAAAATCAAATAAAATTATGTCTTCTTCTTCTTCAGCCACTCTCAGTCCACTGCTGGACGTAGGCCTCCCCAAGTACGCGCCACATATCCCGGTCTCCCGTCTTCCTCATCCAGCCCCTGCCGGCGATCTTGCGCAGGTCGTCAGACCACCGGGCTGGAGGACGTCCTACGCTACGTTTGCCGAGACGTGGTCTAAACTGACTCGTTTGCTCCATCGGCCGTCGGTCCTGCGACAGACGTGACCGGCCCACTGCCACTTCAACTTGCTAATTTTGCGATACATAATGTCCAGTCATTATGTATATTAACTATTTCATCACTATGACTGTAACATATATATTTATAAGATACTAATTCGATAGTGAGAATAATGCAACATACCTCTGTTCTTATCAATTTTTTTGCCCATTCAAAGGTTGTCTGGAAGAAATCGCTAAAAGCGATAAGACTGAATATTGTATTTGAAAATTTTATTTATATTAACTGTTTAAAACGCAATAAAGCATATTAATTCATTCGCAAACGAGTGAAATATGTTTTTTTATTTTTTTATTGCAGGAGTTCAGCATACAGGCAGACGGCCCACTAGATGGAAAGCGGTTACCATCGCCTATGGACATTTGCAACAACAAAGGTGCTACAAATGCGCTGCTGCTCTCTAGTTAACCTTTGGTTTTGTTAAACTGCTTATATATAATTCTATTTTAAATAACTAATTTCTATTTTAAATAACTCTAAATAAACATTATTTTCTTTCTTTCTTTCTTTAACCTGTGTACCGTAAACCCGCGGACTGACTTTACCAAGTTATACTTGTGAGCGGCATTACCCCTGTTTCCCCTAGATACGTATCCTTTTTAAACTCTGGGGTAAGGCATTTTCGCGCTATCTCCAGACCATGGAGGAGGTTGTCGGAGAAAGATTTTTTTTACTTTATTCTTTATTGCATGAGTTCAGCATACAGGCAGACGGCCCACTAGGTGGAAAGCGGTTACCATCGCCTATGGACATTTGCAACAACAAAGGTGCTACAAATGCGCTGCTGCTCTCTTAAGGGAGACTGGAACCTGGTCACTAATGCCGGAACACAACACAAGGTTGTTATGGCGGCATACTCTAGACCAGGGGTTGTTTAGTCGCCTCTTACGACAGGCCGCCGGGCCGCAGGAAATTGTATTCTTTCTCCGTTCCTGCATGGATAAACGGTAATAACGTATTCAAATTTTTTGCTAAATACAACAAATAATTATCTAAATTAATAGTAGTAGCAATAAAAAAAATATTTAAATATTAAAATTAGCAGTAAAAACGTAGAGCCAACAAGTTGTGTTAGCGGGATCAAAAACAGACAGACTTACTTCTTTTTTTCGTGCTGTTAGCGAATTTGAAAAACTAATTACGGTTCGCTCTCGCATCATACCCCCACGCTTTAGTAAGCCTGGTTGAGCCTTTTTCATAGTTATAATTTTATAACTATGAAATGTTTAAATGGAGCGTTAGGTAAACTTCTAGGCGCTAAGAACCTCAGCCAGAAGGCCCAGCTCGCCGTACACAACGCGGTGCTGGTACCTACGCTCACGTATGGAAGCGAGAGCTGGGTATGGAAGAAAGAGCATGAAAGTAGAGTAAACGCGATCGAGATGCGAGCGGAGTGACGCTCGCAGACCGTGTTCGTAATACCGAAGTAAGAAAGAGAGTTGGTCTGAAAGAGAGTGTCGGGGCGAAGGTAAGGAACGGAATGCTCCGGTGGTTCGGGCATGTGGAAAGAATGCATGATGAAAGAATGACTAAACAGATATACAATGCAAAAGTGGATGGATGCAGAAGTCGTGGAAGGCCACGACACACCTTCCATGATCAAATTGATCGTGTACTAGCAGAAGGTGATGTCAGGAGCCTTAAGAACAGACGAGCTTGCATGACAAGAGTTATGAATGTCAAAGAGGCAAGTGAGGTGTGTAAGAATAAGCCTAAATGGCACTCTGTTGTTCGTGCCTACCCCGCATAGGAACTGGCGTGAAGTTATGTATGTATGTATGTATAATTTTATATTAATTTCATTTCTTTTTGTACATGACGTACCTATTATTATTTTTCAAAGTCGTTATTTTCACATTTTAATAATCGTTTCATAACATATTGTTATATACCGACAAAGAAATGCGCACACCTGCCGTTCGTAAAGCGCAGTTTATTGCCTTCCCAGATTTAGGAATTCTTTTGATTACTTTGTATTTGGAATTTTTAATTTAAAAAACATGCTATTGTTTTTCTACTTGTTTTATGGCCGTCATTAGTGTCGAACTAATCCTTATTGTTATTATTTTCGACTTTGTTGGCCGTTCGCAGGTGTGTAAATTACATTTTCTTGGAAGAAACCAGCCCACGCAATCGATTGTGTATTGTGCAGTTTACTATAAAACAATGCCCGAGCGGAGGGGTGGGGCAATCGAGCGAGGATTACGATACGAGTTAGACGTACATTCGACAAGCGATATAGTGACTGACTTTGCGCGTGTTATTGAATCGTACAGTTTTGTCCTGGCTGTGCCCAGTTATATTTGTACCTGTTTTATACGTGTTTGTATAGTTCTAATAAATTCAATAGTAGTTCCAACGGCATTTTTAATTAGAGACCTGTGTAGCTCGTAACAATATTATCTACTTATTGTATCTTTTGTCTATTCTTTGTTTGATGTTGTTCTAATTATAAATAATATTAAATGTTCATTAGTTATTTTTTCTTCTGTGAAGGTGACGTTACTGCCTGGCACTAACGGAAGACCAGCGTTGGTTGTTATCAACCAGCATTTGCTGAGTTAGGGCCTCTTTAGAGCTAGTCAACCTTTGGTTTTGTTAAACTGCTTATATATAATTTCTATTTTAAATAACTCTAAATAAACAGTATTTTCTTTCTTTCTTTCTTTAACCTGTGTACCGTAAACCCGCGGACTGACTGTACCAAGTTATACTTGTGAGCGGCATTACCCCTGTTTCCCCTACATACCTATCCTTTTTAAACTCTGGGGTAATGCATTTTCGCGCTATCTCCAGACCATGGAGGAGGTTGTCGGAGAGAATTTTTTTATTTTATTATTTATTTCATGAGTTCAGCAGACAGGCTGACGCCCAGGTGATGGAAAGCGGTTACAATCGCCTATGGACATTTGCAACACCAAAGGTGCTACAAATGCGCTGCTGCTCTCTTAAGGAAGACTGGCACCTGGTCACTAATGCTGAAACATAATTCAAGGATGTTATAGCGGCATACTCTAGACCTAGGTAGCCAATCAAACGGGCAAATACCCTACCACCTGGCTGTGGGTTGTTTTATCAAGAACGGAGAAAGAATACAATTTCCTGCAGCCTGGCGGACTGCCGTAAGAGGCGACTAAACAACCCACAGCCAGGTGGTAGGGTATTTGCTCGACTGGATGGCGACCACCCCCGGTCTAGAGTATGCCGCCATAACAACCTTGTGTTGTGTTCCGGCATTAGTGACCAGGTTCCAATCTCCTTTAAAAAAGCAGCAGCGCATTTGTAGCACCTTTGGTGTTGCAAATATCCATAGACGATGGTAGCCGCTTTCCATCAAGTGAGCCGTCTGCTTGTCTGCTGAACTCTTGCAATAAAAAAAATATACATAAACCCATCCGATGCCGCGGGTAAAAGATAGTTTTATATAAATGTTACATTATATAAAGTCCCTGTTTTTCTAATATCTCTTTGTACTAGATTCTGCTTTTATCTGATGGTAATTTCTCATACGTATCACCATATGTAATAATTTCCCTGGCGATTTGCGTGATGTACAGTCGGGCACGCTACATTTGCTGCACAAAAGAAATCACTATGATATTAATATCATGGAGTGCTTTTGTTCATTCATTAAGACGTATGGCTGGCCATGAAACATGGAAATACATACATAACTTCACGCCAGTTCCCTTGCGGGGTAGGCACGAACAACAGAGCGCCATTCAGGCTTATTCTTACACACCTCACTTGCTTCTTTGACATTCATAGCTCTTGTCGTGCACGCTCGTCTGTTCTTAAGGCTCCTGACATCACCTTCTGCTAGTACACGATCAATTTGATCATGGAAGGTGTGTCGTGGCTTTCCACGACTTCTGCATCCATTCACTTTTGCATGGAACTGTAGTCTTGTAATAAAAATTATGATTCCAAGCTAGTAACTTCTTTAGAATCGTTGTGAATTGAAACTGGATGAAACGAAAAAGCGTAATGAAAAAGTGACACTAAATTCTTAGGTTATCCCAGGTGGTAGGGCATTTGCCCGACTGGATGGCTACCGCCCCTGGTCTAAAGTATGTCGCCATAACAAACTTGAGTTGTGTTCCGGCATTAGCGACCAGGTTCCAGTCTCCCTTAAGAGAGCAACAGCGCATATGTAGCACCTTTAGTTTTGCAAATGTCCGTGGGCGATGGTAACCGCTTTCCATCAAGTGGGCCGTCTGCCTGTCTGCTGAACTCCTGCAATAAAAAAAGGTATTTTTTTGTGATTTGCCATTTTCGTCATTTTGGTTATTTTGGTAATTTTGGTAGTTTTTATAGTCTCTTCTCTCTTGTCTGCTAAACAAGTTGTAGATATCATTATGTTCGCTTGTATATTCTTTGAAATTACACTTCGACTGCGTGTGAACTTCCTATAAAAACGGACAAGTGGAATAACGAATGGCAACGGACAAGTGGCAAAACGAATCGCAACAAAATTTTAACTTAAAGTTTTACAGTCTGATTTTTAATGTACTTGTCCAATTTGAAAACCTGCCCGTAAAACTACAAGTTAAAATTTTGTTGCGATTCGTTTTGCCACTTGTCCGTTGAAGTTTCACTTCTACTATGTGTCCCAGCACACATTTAGATTTTTCGCAGGTTTACTGAAAATTATGATTTGGTTAGGTTAGGTACATTTTAATGAATGCATTTTTATTTAAACATATTTTCTTTTATCAAACAAAAAATAAACTGAATTCAATCTGGAAGCAAGAAAAACATCGATAGTCTACATTATGCCGTCTTTCACCACGGCCGTAACGCTTTTTCGTGACAGAAAAAATCCTAATACCCCCGTCTATTTTTTTATTTTTTATTGCAGGAGTTCAGCAGACAGGCACATCGCCCACTTGATGGAAAGCGGTTACCATCGCCTATGGACATTTGCAATACCAAAGTTGCTACAAATGGGCTGCTGCTCTCTTAAGGGACTCTGGAACCTGGTCACTAATGCCGGAACACAACTCAAGCTTGTTAGGGCGACATACTTTAGACCAGGGGTGGTAGCCATCCAGTCGGGCAAATGCCCTACCACCTGGCTTTGGGTTGTTAAGTTGCCTCTTACGACAGGCCGCCCGGCCGCAGGAAATTGTATTCTTTCTCCGTTTCTGCACGGATAGAAACGCCTGGCGAGAATAACTGATCAGTAATCAACTGCCGAGAGTAGAAAACCATTAAAGTACTAATATCGCTATTATAAAATAGGGGTTGGTGGTGGAAGGATAAAAATTTAGGGTTGTATGTTTTTTTTATGCTGAATTATAAAAAAATGTCTAAAAAGTATTTTTTTTTTTGGAGTGGACCACCCTTATCATTTAGGGGGTATGAAAAATAGTTTGCATCCTATTCACAGACTTACTATATATACATACAAAATTTCATAAGAATCCGTCAAGCCGTCTCAGAGGAGTTTTGTTACAAACACTGTGACACGAGAATTTTATATATTAGATAGATGGCCACCGAGGGTAGAACTTTCTGGCAGCGTAAGCCGGTCTCAACACTTTTAGAAAAAGGTTGAAGATTCTAGAAGGAAAAGACAGAGATAGATAGATGTTACAAAGAGATAGATGATGAACGAAAGCTCTAGAATAAAAGGTTCGGGAAGGAAAAGACAGAAATAGATAGATGTTAGTTATAAAGGGATAGATGATGAAAGAAAGTTCTAGAATAGAAGGTTCGGGAAGGAAAAGAAAAAGATAGATAGATGTTTAGAAAGGGATAGATAATAAATAAAATAATAACCAAATATCGAAATTATGGGTTCTAGAAGATTCTTCAGGGTATATTAAGCAGCGTAAGGCACACCTACCAGGGAGTTCAGTTCAAGACTGCAAAGCGACAAGTGCGATACGAAACAGTTCGAAGAGAAGTTTAATCGGAGACAGTGGCGAGTTTAGTGGTGAATTTAGTGAAAAGTTTAGTGCACAGTTCAGAAGCGAGCTACAAGCGGGAAATTCGGGGGTGAGCACTGCAGTAGCAGGGGGTGGTCTACGCAATATCGGCGACGGTGTTGTAAGTGAGACATCTGATCGTTGCGAAATTAAAAAGTTAAATAACTGGTGTTTCCTTCCAATCCTAAGTGCGTACTCCCGCTCGCACGTAACAATATCACGCGTGTAGGTGTTTTACACAAATTGGCAGCCATAAAACAGCAACCACCTGTTCGACAATAACAAAATAATGGAACCTATGTTTAAATACAATTTTAACCAACGTGAACGGAAGCCATGAAATATGAAGCGTGGAAGACATTAAATATGAAACCTCTTTTTATATTTGGTCGTAAATTTTATGGCAGTAAAAATAAGGTTATTTTTATCAGCTGTGCGAAGGCGTAAAGTTATATCGCCAATAATACACTTTCTTACATAGATAAGTGATTTTTTTTTTAAATATTTGTGTGATAGTAAAATTGCCTTTAATGTTCGGGATTTTATGATGTCAATGTTAGAACTACATACACTTAGTGATGAGCAGTACGCGTGTGAGACAGTACATTTGTTCCGTACAAAATACATTTGTACTGATATGGCTCAAAATTATCAAAATTATTTTTATCCGTGCAGGAACGGAGAAAGAATACAATTTCCTGCGGCCGGGCGGCCTGTCGTAAGAGGCGACTAAACAACCCACAGCCAGGTGGTAGGGCATTTGCCCGACTGGATGGCTACCACCCCTCGTCTAAAGTCTGTCGCCATAACAACCTTGAGTTGTGTTCCGGCATTAGTGACTAGGTTCCAGTGACCCTTAAGAGAGCAGCAGCGCATTTGTAGCACCTTCGGTGTTGCAAATGTCCATAGGCGATGGTAACCGCTTTCCATCAAGTGGGCCGTCTGCCTGTCTGCTGAACTCCTGCAATAAAAAAATAAAAAAAAATTAAATGTACCACTGCAAAATTTTCGTCGCGCTATTACTATATGTTTATTATGTTTAAATAGTTGCATATTATCACCATATCTTGTATATGTATATAACTTATGTGTATATTTGTATATATAGTATAGTTATATATTTATTATTAAAATTGTGGTGTATGGTTGCCGGCTTGTGTAATTAAACTATACTTTTTGCAGCACATTTTATATTTGAAAAAAAAAAAGGTACAACAGCTGCTGCGCGTAAAAAGTCCTACCGCATTCAAAGTAACCGCGACAAGACTGCTCTCTCTCTCTCGCGACCGAGACAGACTCTCTGTCGACAGCGTTTAGCTGTCGGAGGAAGAGGGGCGACGTAAGTGCGGAGCGGGCGGCGAATAACGTAAAGGCGGCTTGCCACGGTTATATCGCTTAGGCAGCCTGCTGGCCGCTACAAAATGTAATTAATCGTACAATAATTATGTATACCACCTTCGCCGCTCCTAATCAGAATATTCTTGCCACGGGTTGTCTGGAAGAGATCGCTTTTTAGCGATAAGATCGCCCTTTGTACCCCACTAGACTAATACTAGTTCGTAAGTTTTTCTGTAATGGTGTACAATAAAGTGTTATCTATCTATCTATCTACTCAAATGTAAAAGGAAGGACGGAACGAGGCTTCTGCTACAACAGTACAATAACACCTCTACGGATATTAATGACAAAGAGGGACAACATGACAATGTCATAGTATGACTGTTAGTAAAATGAGGTGACCAAGGCCGAGCACATCCGATTCTTAACGAACATTTCCGAACTAATTTTGAACGGGACAAATGTTGATGAGGGAATGAAGCTCACCGCCTCACCGGCCTCATCGCTTCAAATGCACTGCCGCGGTACAAACAGTACAAATCTTTTCGCCTCGTTGGAAGTAGTACATTATACTGGTTCAGTATAAAATGTCATGTTACTCTTACATACTCATTTTAAAATCATGTACTGCTCAACATTATCAATAAGTATCGAGTAAACAATGTAGGATTATGACTCGTTCCTTTTATTTTATTTTTAGTCCATTAAGAGTACAATATAATAATGTCCTACGTATAATGTTACGGAACAGAAGACTCCCGGTTTTGCGGCACTAATACGACAAAGTAGCGAACAAAAAAGAAGGATTTTATAACTCCCAAAATAAAATCGCTGCTCTAGTTAAAGTTAAAGTATGCCAAAACACACCCTCCGCCAAAGAAATGTCAGCACCAAAGCTTAAACACCAAGTTAGTAAATGGTTAAAAACATTAAATTACAGTGACACGGAAAGCACAATACTAAACTGACCACAACACTAGGGCACACACACACAAGCCGACACACACAACACACACACACACAAACACATAGGCACTCATAGTTTTAGGTTAATTAATTAACAAATCAATTATATTTAAGTTTCTATAATAAAATTGTGTTGGGTGCCGCGATACAGGCCTAGAGTCTAGTGCAGCAACCGCCGCCAAAAAAAAATTGTAGCCTTAATTTTAACTACTATATAAGTTTTAGATGTAACTATATAAGGCCTAGAAATAAGTTTATACGAATAAATGAATTTGAATTTGAAGTTAAGCAGTCGGCTTGCGTTTGCCTACAAAAGTGCTGACCATGTAGCGCTTGGTCATCATTTAGACTAATAATTAGATAATATATTTTCTTAAGTTTTCGCGACTTGTATACATAATAAAACTACGTTTTAACGGTTTTAAGCGCGGTAATTTTATTTGATTTTGGTTTTTGCGACGTTTCGGCCACTTTTCAGTGGCCATGATCACAGAAGATAAAGATGTCAAGTGTCAACGAGTATTGTTAAAGTTTTATTTAGCCTACCGCCAACTTGATAATTTTAATTTTGTTTATGGTTATTATTTACTCTATGGGAGCCTAATCTAATTTACTACCGCTTCGCAACATGTTATGGCTTGAAGAGAAGAAGCGGCGCAAGAAACTCTTCAGCAAACATGCCTAGCTCTAATAATTTTATATAATATTAAAATGGGTGGAAGGAAAAATAAAAGTAATTATCAGTCAAGTTGGTCTGTGTTCCGTTGTACGCAGAAAGAGCTCACAGTGTCTTGAAGTCTGGCAGCTGGTTTTTGCTGGGTTTGGGTCTTAATAGTTTTGATGATTGGATCCCAAACAGGTGGTACTTGCCAACCATCTTCTCTATTCCACATGCCCGAACCACCGGAGCCTTCCTTTCCTTACCTTCACCCCGACACTCTCTTACAGACCAACTCTCTTTCTTACTTCGCGCATCTCGACCGCGTTTACTCCACTTTCATGCTCTCTCTTCCACACCCAACTCTCGCTTCCATACGTGAGCGTAGGTACCAGCACCGCGTTGTGTATGGCGAGCTGGGCCTTCTGGTTGAGGTACTTAGCGCCTGGAAGTTTACCTAACGCTCCATTCACACTATTCCCCAAATTCACTCTCATTTCTATATCAGCGGTGTACCTTCCATCCCAGCTAAAAGCACATCCAAGATATACAAGCTCATTCACTTGCTCCAGCATAACATCATCGACCATTACCCTTGCACTCGTTCTGGTTTCTTAGTATAAGATTATAATTGCAATAACCCTTTCTAAAATGTATCTGTCCTTGTCTTTTCCTTCTAGAAACTTCTACCTTCTTCTAAGTCTTGATACCAGCCTACGCTGCCAGAAAGTTCTACCCTCGGTCGCCACAATACCTTCATTCAATGTAGAAATTAAGAACCCTTTAATATGTTACATAACTCGTTCATACATCCATGTTTTTATATTATCATATTATTTTGTAATTTTTGTATGGCGTGTATTACTCTACTCATCGATGATGATGATGATGATGAGTGGCGCCGTCTTGGGGAGGCCTACGTCCAGCAGTGGACTGCGAATGGCTGACAACGATGTACTACTCATAATATAAGTAATACAAGTGATAGCTTTTATTTAACTTGCAATGGATGTATGTATGTAAGTTCGGGTGGAATCTTGCAAGTTAAATTTGACCAACTTCCCGATTTCCGATTGAGCTGAAATTTTGCACGCATATGTATATCGCGTGACAATGCAATAATATAGTACCATGGAGCTGATCTGATGATGGAGTGGGAAGGTGTTCATAGGAACTCCTGTACTAAACAAAATAGACTCGTCGTGTTTGGGCTCGTTTCACTTGTCTTGGCTAGCACTCTGCTGCTACATGATATCTACGTTCTCAAAAGCTTGTATTTAAAAACCTTTTTAAAAAAGCTCATTTTTTTATTTTGCAACATTATTCTTTTTCAGCATTTAATAAAGCAATACAGAAGCAGTAATCTACATTTAAATCGACACGTTGATTAGAAAAGCAACTCCTAATGGACTCATTAAAACCGTTGATGGAGTAAACAACCCCCAGTTTAAATATAAAACTACCAAACAACCTTTGCGGAGTTCTCGAAAATGGAATTTACATTTCCAAAATATTTGCAATTATCATGGGATTAATTGTTTTTCTTCTCTTTGGCGTAGAATACAGGAAATGATACTTTTCGTTCCAATCCGAAATAACCCTAAAATGCTCCCTGACTGACGAGCATTCGCCTGTAATGTAACATATATCATTTGATATTTTGTTGATATTTGATTGAACATTACATTACACTACTGCCTCCCTGACTGACGAGCATTTGCCTGTAATGTAACATTTATCATTTGATTTTGAACATTATATTACACTACTGCCTCCCTGACTGACGAGCATTTGCCTGTAATGTAAGATTTATCATTTGATTTTGAACATTATTACATTACACTACTGCCTCCCTGACTGACGAGCATTTGCCTGTAATGTAACATTTATCATTTGATTGTGAACATTACATTACACTACTGCCTCCCTGACTGACGAGCATTTGCCTGTAATGTAACATTTATCATTTGATTTTGAATATTACATTACACTACTGCCTCCCTGACTGACGAGCATTCGCCTGTAATGTAACATTTATCATTTGATTTTGAACATTACATTACACTACTGCCTCCCTGACTGACGAGCATTCGCCTGTAATGTAACATTTATCATTTGATTTTGAGCATTACATTACACTACTTCCTCCCTGACTGACGAGCATTCGCCTGTAATGTAACATTTATCATTTGATTTTGAACATTACATTACACTACTGCCTCCCTGACTGACGAGCATTCGCCTGTAATGTAACATTTATCATTTGATTTTGAACATTACATTATACTACTGCCTCCCTGACTGACGAGCATTCGCCTGTAATGTAACATTTATCATTTGATTTTGAATATTACATTACACTACTGCCTCCCTGACTGACGAGCATTCGCCTGTAATGTAACATTTATCATTTAATTTTGAACATTACATTACACTACTGCCTCCCTGACTGACGAGCATTCGCCTGTAATGTAACATTTATCATTTGATTTTGAACATTACATTACACTACTGCCTCCCTGACTGACGAGCATTCGCCTGTAATGTAACATTTATCATTTGATTTTGAACATTACATTACACTACTGCCTCCCTGACTGACGAGCATTCGCCTGTAATGTAACATTTATCATTTGATTTTGAACATTACATTACACTACCGCCTCCCTGACTGACGAGCATTCGCCTGTAATGTAACATTTATCATTTGATTTTGAACATTACATTACACTACTGCCTCCCTGACTGACGAGCATTCGCCTGTAATGTAACATTTATCATTTGATTTTGAACATTACATTACACTACTGCCTCCCAGACCGACGAGCATTTGCCTGTAATGTAACATTTATCATTTGATTTTGAACATTACATTACACTACTGCCTCCCAGACCGACGAGCATTTGCCTGTAATGTAACATTTATCATTTGATTTTGAACATTACATTACAATACTGCCTCCCAGACCGACGAGCATTTGCCTGTAATGTAACATTTATCATTTGATTTTGAACATTACATTACAATACTGCCTCCCAGACCGACGAGCATTTGCCTGTAATGTAACATTTATCATTTGATTTTGAACATTACATTACAATACTGCCTCCCAGACCGACGAGCATTTGCCTGTAATGTAACATTTATCATTTGATTTTGAACATTACATTACACTACTGCCTCCCAGACCGACGAGCATTTGCCTGTAATGTAACATTTATCATTTGATTTTGAACATTACATTACAATACTGCCTCCCAGACCGACGAGCATTTGCCTGTAATGTAACATTTATCATTTGATTTTGAACATTACATTACAATACTGCCTCCCAGACCGACGAGCATTTGCCTGTAATGTAACATTTATCATTTGATTTTGAACATTACATTACAATACTGCCTCCCAGACCGACGAGCATTTGCCTGTAATGTAACATTTATCATTTGATTTTGAACATTACATTACACTGTTACCTCCCTGACTGACGAGCATTTTCCTGTAATGTAACATTTATCATTTGATTTTGAACATTACATTACACTGTTACCTCCCTGACTGACGAGCATTCGCCTGTAATGTAACATTTATCATTTGATTTTGAACATTACATTACACTACTGCCTCCCAGACCGACGAGCATTTGCCTGTAATGTAACATTTATCATTTGATTTTGAACATTACATTACAATACTGCCTCCCAGACCGACGAGCATTCGCCTGTAATGTAACATTTATCATTTGATTTTGAGCATTACATTACACTACTGCCTCCCTGACTGACGAGCATTCGCCTGTAATGTAACATTTATCATTTGATTTTGAACATTACATTACACTACTGCCTCCCTGACGGACAAGCATTCGCCTGTAATGTAACATTTATCATTTGATTTTGAACATTACATTACACTACTGCCTCCCTGACTGACAAGCATTCGCCTGTAATGTAACATTTATCATTTGATTTTGAACATTACATTACACTACTGCCTCCCTGACTGACGAGCATTCGCCCGTAATGTAACATTTATAATTTGATTTTGAACATTACATTACACTACTGCCTTCCTGACTGACGAGCATTCGCCTGTAATGTAATATATATAATTCGACTAGCTGACCCGGCAAACTTCGTACCGCCTCAGAATCAATAAATAAAAAAGCTGAATGATAATTGCAGAATGTTTTAATTTAAGTAAAAAATGTGGCCAAAACTTAAAGGAAACGAACATGAAACGTTTGATATCCAAAATAAAAAAAAATAACTTAAAGTTTTACGGGCAGATGGTTAATGTACTTGTCCAATTTGAAAACCCCGTAAAACTTCAAGTTGAAATTTTGTTGCGATTCGTTTTGCCACTTGTCCGTTGAAGTTTCACTTCTACTATGTGTCCCAGCACACATTTCGATTTTTCGCAGGTTTACTGCAAATTATGATTTGGTTAGGTTAGGTACATTTTAATGAATGCATTTTTTTTATTTAAACAAAAAAACTGAATTCGATCCGGAACCAGAAAACGCATCCATAGTATACTCTAAAATTATGCCGCCTCTCACCACGTCTAGTCTAAATTTATGCCGCTCCTCCATTCCGCTTTTTAGTGACAGAAAAATCCTAAGACCCCCGTTTATATAGAAGTTACAGTTCAAAAAAATGACAAAAACTTCACTATTAAATTTAATTTGATTTCTGAACGACTATTAATTTTAATTGATTTCTAAACGACGGGACGAACATCAATGTTTGACGGAGTTTTTGGCGGGAACTGAAAGGAGATGTTGTGCTGTGCAGTTTTATTTTCTAAAAATGCGTAAAATTACTCTAAAATGAACAATAGTTGTAGGATATTGATAGTTTTTGAGTAGTAATTATGTGTTTTGTGAGAAATGTGAACTGTATAGTCAAATGTGGCCTTTTGAGTTGTCACAAGAACTCCGTTGGACGGCACCAGCTGATAACCTACAGTTCAACTGTGTTACACATAGGCTTAAGGAAATGAAGAAACTGTACATATTATTGTAAACTAAGATCTGGCTTAAAGGCCTAGCTGCCAAGCCATAAACCTAAATAAATAATACTCAATGTTTGACAGGTAGGAATAGTTTCTAAGGGAAAGCGAAATTGTTGTGTTTACTATATTTTAAGATTTTTTCATATTTACTCACCTTTTAAACCTTCCCCGGACTTCCACAAATAATTCAAAACCAAAATTAGCCAAATCCAGCCGTTCTCGAGCTTTAGCGAGACTAACGAACAGCAATTGATTTTTATATACATAGATGTCGAGTGTGGGAGTTAAAGTAAGATGGCGCTATGCTGCGCAGCGACGATCATTGGGAGGGAGCCTCCAAATGCTGCGAGGCGGTAATGTCTCAAAAGAAGGCCGCTGAACGAGACAAGGAGAGTGTTGCGCATGCGTCCCGCGGGTATCCACGTCAGTCGGGGCAACGTAATATGGCTACAGGTGTCCTCCAGCATCTGGAGAGCGGAGGAACAAACCCCTGCTCACGAAGTGAGTCAGCTGCTTCCCGGGGCATTCTCAAGCACTGATGCGCAGGATCAGCATGGGCGTAACTACGTTCCAAGTCTCACACTCTTCCTACCATAAGCGCGGGGCACATGGGAGGAAGGGGGTTTTAGTGGGATACTTTTTTTTTAATTGCAGGAGATCAGCAGACAGGCAGACGGCCCACTTGATGGAGAGCGGTTACCATCGCCTATGGACAGTTGCAACACCAAAGTTGCTACAAATGCGCTGCTGCTCTCTTAAGGGAGACTGGAACCTGGTCACTAATGCCGGAACACAACTCAAGGTTGTTATGGCGGCATACTCTAGACCAGGGGTGGTCGCCATCCAGTCGGGCCAGTGCTCTACCACCTGGCTGTGGGTTGTTTAGTCGCCTCTTACGACAGGCCGCCCAGCCGCAGGAAATTGTATTCTTTCTCCGTTCCTGCACGGATAGAAACGGTTTTAGTGGGGTATTAGCACATGGGTTACCTCTTCACATAAATAGGAGTACCTTGCTGATTCCCCACACATGCCGGCAATCGACTCTGTTATCTGCGCTATCTTCAGTGGATAACTCTCATTGCTTTGGTCTGATCCCAGTTAAGGACCCGGTAGTGTACGAAATCTATTTCCACTGCCTCAAAAAAAAAAGTTGACTGGTGAGTCGATGATGGTTACCTCGTTGGATAGGGTGACGACTGGCGAGAGCCCATGGCTCAATCGTCTGAGAGAGGAGTACAAAATAAGACGATGAGTTGTTGTACTCTTGCAGTATATTAATTACTTCATTGTTGGTTCATTGGTGGTAGGGCATTTGCCCGACTGGATGGCGACCACCCCTGGTCTAGAGTATGCCGCCATAACAACTATGTGTTGTGTTCCGGTATTAGTGACCAGGATCCAGTCTCCTTAAAGAGAGCAGCAGCGCATTTGTAGCTACTTTGGTGTTGCAAATGTCAATAGGCGATGGTAACCGCTTTCCATCAAGTGGGCCGTCTGCCTGTATGCTGAACTCCTGTAATAATTTTTTTTTCTTAATTTAACATAGACTATACCTATATACACAGAAACCTTATCGATTACACAATGTCCACGCCAGTATTCTATTCCACATGAAATATTATATTTACACGTTTATGACTTTGGACATTTTTGATGATTTAGACCAGTGGTTCCCAAACTTATTTTGTAAACTGCCCACGTTGAGAATAAATTATTTTTTAGCGCCCCCATTTTTTCACCTACTTAAAAACCACTATAACGTCAAATTAAATGAATTGATTATTGTGAGCTATATTAGTGGAGAACGAAGCGACTGATTGACATGATTTTTATTTCATTTATTCAATAAAACAGGACAGATATATGAAATATCGAATCAAGTTTGATCAATCTCTTAGCAAATATTAGTTGATGTTCACAAGTTGTAGTCGAGACTCGAGAGTTCAATCCGTGTCTAAGAGTCCTGCTAGCTAGATGAAATTACAAATCGCCCCCCAAGCCTCTGCACAACGCCCCATTACTTTTTTTCTGGGTCTTTTACCGCCCCCTTTAGGCCTGCAGTGCCCACAAGGGGGCGTTATCGCCCACTTTGGGAAAGGATGATTTAGACTAGTAGCTCTAAGGGCGATATCTATTACCTCTATAGCATCACGTTCATGTATTTGCAATGATCTTTAATTGTGCTAAATTGTATTGGTCGTTGAAACATGACGCAACAACGAGCATTACGTTACAATACTGCCTGGCTGACGAGCATTCGCCTGTGACGAAACATTTATGACTCGATTATACGAATTTTTTTTATTAACAACTCTACGGAATCGACTTCCGTACCCTTTTTACAACTTAATTTCTAGATAAAATTTTTTGAATTTAACACGCTTATTAGTTACTTTGGTTCTTGTGTGTGACATTAATTTATTGATTTTTGTGTTGAGGTGTATGTATCTTACGAATAACTTATTATATTCATTTATTCTAGTTTTAATACTAAACTTATACTAATGTAGAGTGTATCTGTTACATGCTGGTGTTGTGAGGAAGTGCATGTGCAGTGTGGGCCTTATATCTGTACTTATATATATATTGTCCTATCTAGTGCCATGTGTGTACAAGTTGTACATACATACATACATAACTTCAGGCCAGTTCTCTTGCGGGGTAGGCACGAACAACAGAGCGCCATTTAGGCTTATTCTTACACACCTCACTTGCTTCTTTGACATTCATAACTCTTGTCATGCACGCTCGTCTGTTCTTAAGGCTCTTGATATCACCTTCTGTACAAGTTGTATTAAAATATTGCAGTTTGTATCATTATAGGTTGCGCATTGTAATGCTTGGTTATCCTCCTTCATTGATGTAATGCTCGGATTTGTAATGTTACATGACAGGCGAATGCAGATGTGGATATACCTATTATTACAATAGATTCATACATTAATCTTTACTACAGTAATCTTTTGGGCAGTATAAGTTAGTATAGTGAATTTAAAAATAGTGTTACAACTTAGGTTCCGACAAAAACAAATTCCACCTGCATATCTGTAAAAACACATTTTTATTACCTGATGGTCTTCTTTTTGTTTAATTATGTATTGGCATACGTTTCTAGAGAGCAGCCTATTGTTCTATTGTAATCGTTTACGCCGAGTCATTAGCCAGGTGTTGTGGATTACGTCGACTACGATACGGGCACATTAGTATTTGCGAGGTATAAAACGACGGCTTGATGGAGAGAGGGGGCAGTTCAGCGACAACTACGATCAAGGCGTGACTTCGGCGTAAGGCGTATAATCGGGAATCTAATAGTGAGAGACTTTGCGCGTTTTATTGAATTATGACCTTCTGCATTACGTTTGGATTTGTTGTGTTCGGTTATATTTGTACCTGTGTTATACGTGTTTGTATAGTTCTAATAAACTCTATAATAATTCCAACGGCATTTTAATTCGAGTCTCGCAAGTCGTAACAATAAGCAAAGAAAACCAGGTCGCTATGGGACCACCACAATTGATTTTTTGAATTTGCTCTGTCTCGGTCAATCAGTTAGAACGTCACGTGAAAATTACTCAACAGGGTTTTGTCTTCCTCTTAATAGACAGTAAGGAAAGTGTCAATGGACACTTTCTTCTATAGATAAAAGATCTTTTCACAAGTGACATCAATTTGACATTTGACATACATAGATAATCTTATACTAATGTATAAAGCTGAAGAGTTTGTTTGTTTGAACGCGCTAATCTCCGGAACTACTGGTCTGATTTGAAAAATTCTTTCAGTTTCGGATAGCCCATTTAACGAGGAAGGCTATAGGCTATATATCATCACGCTAAATTGATAGGAGCGGAGCATCAATGAAGAATATTTCAAAATCGGAGGGTTTTGAAAGCAAATTCCACGCGGACGACGTCGCGGGCAGAAGCTACTACACAATATATTACCTTTTAAAATCAAAGTTAATCTTCATTTACATTTTCATTTATAAAGCAATAGCCGATTTAATTAAGTCTTACTTCTCGGACAATAATTAGCATGTGCATCGTATCAAAGCCGGAGTGAGGTTCTGCACCCGACCAAAGTCGGAGTGGGTGTATTATCGATTAGTGCGCTAATAGATACAAACTGCCGTGTACTATTATTCTGTCAGTTAATAATACGATAATCTAATAAAAGTAATGCTATGCAAAGCAACTTCTGTTGAAGCAATTTGCATAAAATTCCATATACGAAAATGGGAAGCAGCAAAAGTTAAAATTTAATAGGAAAAGTTGGGGTGCAAATGCAACTTGCAGTTGTATGAGTGGAATGGAACGGTTTGTGCTAATCGGCAGGAGCTGCATGGACCCCCTACAACGGCTTATCAAGTACAACTGCGCAGGGCTGACTCTGCTTTCGGTCCCAAATACATACTCTTATTCTTCTATTTAACCGACATTAAAAAAGAAGGTAGTTCTCAATTCTTAGTTTAATGTTCATTTATGATTTTCAGTCATATTTTCCAAGTGAAACTCCTTGAAACGAAAATGTGGTACTAAAAAGAGATAAACACATAAATACATAGTACTAAGCGAGAGAATGAGATACGAGTCGAAATTACATTGTGCAGCGCAGATTAAAGAGCCAATAAGGCCGATGATTAAACATAGGTCCAATTTGGACCGAAATAAAACTGATAAAAACATTTTTTAGACTAAAACAGTGAAAAATTGAAAGCGATACTTAAGAAGCCCACGGATGTCGGCTAAAAGAATTTTATTTATACTAGCTGTCCCGGCAGACGTTGTCTTGAAACCCAATTGCAGCGCCACCTACCGGGTCCAATTGTGAATCTAAACCATCCTCGAATCCACTTCAACACACACAAAAAATTCATTCAAATTGGCCCAGCCGTTTAGGAGTTCACTGTCAACACACGTACAGAAGAACTATATATATAAAGATTAACAAAAGTTAGAGAAGTTATCTGTGAGTATATTGTCTGAAGTTTCACTTCTACTGCGTGTCAGTTCACACACACAATTTTGAAACTGTAGCCAGCCAGTGACGTCATGTTTTCAGAATTTTCCTCTACACATTTCAAAAGTTAAAGGAAGAAACACAATTTTCACGATTTTCGAATAAAGGATATCCCTCACCTCATTGATTTAAATAAATAAAAAATGAATAAAGAATAAACCGTAACAAAAAACGGAATCAACTTCAAAAGTACACACATACATACATACATAACTTCACGCCAGTTCCCTTGCGGGGTAGGCACGAACAACAGAGTGCCATTTAGGCTTATTCTTACACACCTCACTTGCCTCTTTGACATTCATAACTCTTGTCATGCAAGCTCGTCTGTTCTTAAGGCTCCTGACATCACCTTCTGCTAGTACACGATCAATTTGAAAAAAGAAGGTGTGTCGTGGCCTTCCACGACTTCTGCATCCATCCACTTTTGCAATGTATATCTGTTTAGTGATTCTTTCATGATGCATATTTTCCACACGCCCGAACCACCGGAGCATTCCTTTCCTTAACGAAACCCCGGTACTCTCTTTCAGATAAACTCACTTTCTAAATACGGTATTACGAACGCGGTCCGCGAGCGTCACTCCGCAGATTTCGCGCAGTGCTCGCATCTGGACCGCGTTTACTCTACTTTCATGCTCTCTCTTCCATACCCAACTCTCGCTTCCATACGTGAGCGTAGGTACCAGCACCGCGTTGTGTACGGCGAGCTGGGCCTTCTGGCTGACGTTCTTAGCGCCTAGAAGTTTACCTAACGCTCCATTCAAACTATTCCCCAAATTCACTCTTCTTTCTATATAAATCAATATTTTATATTTGTTGAAGCAATGTATGTATATACTAGATTTTGAAATGATAGCTTCTTATGGGAGGGTAAACTGCTTCGTCATGTCATGCGTTACGTAACGCGTTACGGCGCCAGTCTCTCTGTTCAGTGATCACGGAAAAAGTACTTGACCAACTTAGATTAGTTTAAGTTATCACTTCTGTCGGGTGTCCTAAAGACACCTGATTTTTTTATTATTATACGGGGCACTGACACCAAGATGTTGTAGAAAATAAAAAAACTTCGTTTAAAAAACCGACTTCAAAAACTAAAAAGTTTAAAATAACTTATTTCTAAAGCTATTATTATTAATATATATTATCTAAAACATCTTAAAATCGGTGCTTAGAAATTTTCAAAAAAATATAGTAATTTTTATGTTTTACTTTGCACCGACTTCAAAATGTTTTAGATAATATATATTAATAATAATAGCTTTAGAAATAAGTTATTTTATACTTTTTTAGTTTTTGAAGTCGGTTTTGTTTAAACGAAGTTTTTTTTATTTTATTTCTTACTGTTTAGTGTCTAGCTATGTATGGGTACACCTACGAAAGGTGCCGCGCTCCTTAAAAAATATAGGTCCCACAAGAAACGCGAACAAAAAAATGTTCGTAAAATGAAAACTACTGGCCCAAACTATGTTAAATTTTGAGGGGACCAAATGGCAACTATTCCGCATCAAACTAAACAAGAATCACGTAAATCGGATCATAAATCTCGGAGTAATCGGTGAACATACAAAAAAAAAATACCGACGAATTGAGAACCTCCTCCTTTTTTTGAAGTCGGTTAAAAATATTTATTATTTACATTTTAGTTCACTTTCAAGATTTCTTCTCTTTTTTAAAATGCAATTTGATATTTTTTTAAATATTTATTTATGCTACTACAGACTCTAGATCCATACCCTTAAAAGTCTCAGTTAAATGTATTTTTTATTACCTACATAAAGGTTTTTTTATTGTTAGTAATGAAATAATAATAATAAACACAATTAACCCCCAGGGGGCTTTGTGGCGAAGCCTTAGGTGAGTAGCGACACCTCGAACCTGAATCCGGGGGCCAAGGCAAGGCCCCCGCCTTCGTACTTACCTTAGCCGGCCGGCACGGAGTGGAGATCGCTAGAGCTAAGACTCAAACTCCAGGGGAGAAGGTGATAAATAGCATCACGTCAGAAGTAGCTTCGGTGAACCTGCAGCCCACCTCTCCACACCCCTTAGCCACTCACGCCTATGTTTCCCCTGTCTTCTTTGGCATTTTTTGGGGCCCATGCAGGGAGGGGCGAGTCACCGCCGGCCCATTTTTCTATGTTCCCTGAACATTGCGACGGGCAGACGCCATAGTCCCCATATTCCCTGCTAGTACCACTAGCAGTTCACCCCAATAGCCCGGGGCTTTTTGTCCTCATTTCCCACAATAGTCCTACACTGGCCGGGGCTTGTCCTTGGGTGCACTACTGTATGGTGTGGACAGGGATAATCGCAGGTCAGTGTCACGCCACATTTACATTACATTTGTCAAGGGGCCTCTACGTGTTGGCCTTCCCATGGCCCCACGCAAGCCCTGCAAATGTCCGGGCCATTTTTATGGCCTGTGGTCTTGAAATAAATACAATTAATACTAATTAAAACATAATATAAATTAAAAAATTAATTTCATTAATTTATATTAAAAATTAGAACTAAGTATAAAAAGGGTATATATATATATATATATATATATATATATATATATATATATATATATATATATATATATATATATATAATCCTACTATTCTACTTCTTATCCTACTATAATAATATTATAAACGCGAAAGTTTGTAAGAATGTATGGATGTGTTTTTTTTTATTGCAGGAGCTCAGCAGACAGGCAGATGGCCCACTTGATGGAAAGCGGTTACCATCGCCTATAGACATTTGCAACACCAAAGGTGCTACAAATGCGCTGCTGCTCTCTTAAGGGAGACTGGAACCTGATCACAAATGCCGGAACACAACTCATGGTTGTTATGGCGACATACTTTAGACTAGGGGTGGTAGCCATCCAGTCGGGCAAATGCCCTACCACCTGGCTGTGGGTTGTTTTGTCGCCTCTTACGACAGGAAAATTGTACTCTTTCTCCGTTCCTGCACGGATATCTGAATATCTGTTTGTTACTCTATCACGCAAAAACTACTGAATGGATTTTGATGAAACTTCACAATAATATAGCTTACACATCAGAATATACATAGACTATAATTTATAAAGATTCATACATACATACATAACTTCACGCCAGTTCCCTTGCGGGGTAGGCTCGAACAACAGAGTGCCATTTAGGCTTATTCTTACACACCTCACTTGCCTCTTTGACATTCATAACCCTTGTCATGCATGCTCGTCTGTTCTTAAGGCTCCTGACATCACCTTCTGCTAGTACACGATCAATTTGATCATGGAAGGTGTGTCGTGGCCTTCCACGACTTCTGCATCCATCCAGTTTTGCATTGTATATCTGTTTAGTCATTCTTTCATCATGCATTCTTTCCACATGCCCGAACCACCGGAGCATTCCTTTCCTTACCTTTACCCCGACACTCTCTTTCTTACTTCGGTATTACGAACGCGGTCCGCGAGCGTCACTCCGCAGATTTCGCGCAGTGCTCGCATCTGGACCGCGTTTACTCTACTTTCATGCTCTCTCTTCCATACCCAACTCTCGCTTCCATACGTGAGCGTAGGTACCAGCACCGCGTTGTGTATGGCGAGCTGGGCCTTCTGGCTGAGGTTCTTAGCGCCTAGAAGTTTACCTAACGCTCCATTCACACTATTCCCCAAATTCACTCTTCTTTCTATATCAGCGGTGTACCTTTCATACCTGCTAAAAGCACATCATAAAGATATAGTCTGAATTATCCAAATTATAACAATTTTCCAACACCACGGGAGTGAGACCTGGTTATGTATAAAATATTGCCCAAAAGGCTAGCGCACGTTGTGTGTGTGTAATGCTCTTAATCTTTGAGCAAAATGGACGCCAGCCTTTTGGTTGCGTGCGTGAGATTTGTTATTAATTCTTACTCGCTAAATTAATTACAAATATTATTACAGGGGGATTGTTTCTTATGGTGTTAGTAATGTCCTTAGACTATATATTATTACTTAAACTAGTGGTCGTCCGTGGTCGAAATTCGACCATAATAATTAATGTCAAAGACTATACTTCTATAACCACAGATTTCGCCAAGGCTACACTGTTAATTTGACTAGAACAATAAACAAAAGAGTATATATGCATGTGTGTGTCAAATATACGTAATTTTTAAAACATATTAGCATTCGTTACATCTTCTCTATATAAACTATAAGTGTGCGAAATTTCATACTCCTCCGTCCGCGTAATTTTCGTAAAAAGGGGTACAAAGTTTTTGCTTCACGTATTAATATATAGATTTATATAAGTACTAGCGGCCCCGGCAGACGTTGTCTTGCTCTGAAAAAATAAAAATCTAGGATCCGATCCCAGCGCCACCTACCGGGTCCAATTGTGGATTTAAACCAGCCGAGAACCCACTCAAACACACAAAAACTAAATCACCAAAATCAGTCCAGGTGATTAGAAGGACTATAGAACCCGATCTCAGCGCCACCCACCGGTTCTAATTGCGAATCTAAACCATCCCGTAACCACCTCAAACACACAAAAACAAATACACCAATATCGCCCCAGGTGATTAGGAGGATTCTACAACCCGATCCCAGCGCCACCTACCAGTTCTAACGGGATAAAAAGTATCCTATGTCCGTCTCCTGGTTCTACGCTACCTCCCCACCAATTTTCAGCCAAATCGGTACAGCCGTTCTTGAGTTATAAATAGTGTCTCTAACACGACTTTCTTTTACATACATAGTATTTAACATACATACATACATAACTTCACGCCAGTTCCCTTGCGGGGTAGGCACGAACAACAGAGCGCCATTTAGGCTTATTCTTACACACCTCACTTGCTTCTTTGACATTCATAGCTCTTGTCATGCACGCTCATCTGTTCTTAAGGCTCCTGACATCACCTTTTCTGCTAGTACACGATCAATTTGATCATGGAAGGTGTATCGTGGCCTTCCACGACTTCTGCATCCATCTACTTTTGCATTATTTAGTATTTAAAGAGCCTATAAACCTCCTACTATAGTATATCTTTATTTCCTTTGGAAATAGTTATGATAGCAGCCCTATAGCAAATAGGGTGCATTGAGCATGCCACTCAAGTTTTCCTATTGTGAGCCACCTAGAGCATTGTGCACAGCCTCGCATACAGGAGTTCTCATTGTGAATTTGGCCTTAATTAAAGCTCGCGCAAACATCGCATTACTATGACTCTACATCGTCTTTTTAGTAGTACATATTAAATTTAATTATGCGAAGTTCTACATTTATGTACTCTAAGACAATTATTGAAGCCATTGGTATGTTAAACGTGTTAACTCCTAATTAAGAATATACAAGACAACGATATTCACGCTTTTGTAGTACTATAGTATGTAGTAATTAGCATTGTTACGAGTGCGGGACTCAAATTAAAAAATGCCGTTGGAATTACTATAGAATTTATTAGAACTATACAAACACGTTTTTTTTTTTTATTGCAGGAGTTCAGCAGACAGGCAGACGGCCCACTTGATGGAAAGCGGTTACCATCGCCTATGGACATTTGCAACACCAAAGTTGCTACAAATGCGCTGCTGCTCTCTTAAGGGAGACTGGAACCTGGTCACCAATGCCGGAACACAACTCAAGGTTGTTATGGCGACATACTTTAGACCAGGGGTGGTAGCCATCCAGTCGGGCAAATGCCCTACAACTTGGCTGTGGGTTGTTTAGTCGCCTCTTACGACAGGCCGCCCCAACGCAGGAAATTGTATTCTTTCTCCGTTCCTGCACGGATAAAAATATGTATATATGTGTATAAATTAGTGGCCAAATTTTTAGATTTATTATTATATTTCTTTCATTTTCATCTGCCTCTTCATACTCCGACATTGGCAAAATCAATGCTATTTGCATTGCAGCCATGAAAATTAAAAAAAAAAAATTGTTACATTGGAACAATCATTATTTAAAAAATTTGTATGTTGTTTACATTACTGCGTTTTGCTAATGCAACATTCATATAAAATGGCTCTGTAATTCTCCATACTTACATATATAACTTCACGCCAGTTCCCTTGTGGGGTAGGCACGAACAACAGAGCGTCATTTAGGCTTATTCCTACACACCTCACTTGCTTCTTTGACATTCATAACTCTTAAGGAACCTGACATCAGCTTCTGCTAGTACACGATCAATTTAATCATGGAAGGTGTGTCGTGGCCTTCCACGACTTCTACATCCATTCACTTTTGCATTGTATATCTTTTTATTCATTCTTTCATCATGCATTCTTTCCACATGCTCAAACCACCGGAGCATTCCTTTCCTTTCCTGACACTCTCTTTCTTACTTCGGTATTACGAACGCGGTCCGCGAGCATCACTCCGCAGATTTTGCGCAGTGCTCGCATCTCGACCGCGTTTACTCTACTTTCATGCTCTCTCTTCCATACCCAACTCTCGCTTCCATACGTGAGCGTAGGTACCAGCACCGCGTTGTGTATGGCAAGCTGGGCCTTCTGGCTGAGGTTCTTAGCGCCTAGAAGTAATTGTAAGTGTTTTAAAAGCAGATTGGTTAGAAAACTTGACTTTTAATGACAATCGTATATCACAAAAGGTCTCTTCTTTTGAAAATGTATTTATTTTGTAGTTATACCTACCTCAACTCATTGAATTACTTTGCGTGTACTTCTACTACCACTATGTTGCGTTAGCAAAACGCTTGGGAGCAAATTAGTAACTGATAACCGACTGTATTTCTAACTGTCAATGAGGTTATGAAACGCTCATATAGCCCACTTAACCATCGGTTATTGGTAAAATCAATCAGTTACTATTACAGACAATCGTCGGTTAAATATAGAAACCGGGGTTTAGTCCAATAACAACGGCTTTAGGAGAATACGGCTCTAAAGGAAACTTAATAAACAAGATACCCAATTACTATATAAGCTTCTAAGAAGGCCTTATGATTTTATAATGAAACCGGTTATTGTATTCTGCGCTTAGTCGTCCAGGGAACACAACTCACTATTGCTTGATTACAAATAATAATTATTTCCAGGAACTAATCTGCCGGGACACGCGTCCTGCCCCGGAGCAAATAAAGCTGTTAGCACCGTTAGAACACATATTGCATTGAACCGTCCCTAATGAATGGTGTTCAACAAGATCGAACCTAATATAGGAGTGGTATATAATTGTATATACCCACACAGTGTGAGTAAAACTTAATTATTGAAATGTATGTATGCTGATCTGCATAAATAGGAAGGTAAAAATAATAGTAATACAAGTAGATACAATAAATGATTTAATATGCAATAGTTATGTGGATAAGAAATAAATAAACATATAACAAATAGAATTAATTGGATAGATAGATAAATAAATGTCTATATTTATAAAAAAGAGAGAAAATCTCATCCGTGCAGGAACGGAGAAAGAATACAATTTCCTGCGGCAGGGCAGCCTGTCGTAAGAGGCGACTTAACAACCCACAGCCAGATGGTAGGGCATTTGCACGACTGGATGGCTACTATCCCTGGTCTAAAGTATGTCGCCATAACAACCTTGAGTTGTGTTCCGACATCAGTGACCAGGTTCCAGTCTCCGTTAAGAGAGCAGCAGCGCATTTGTAGCAACTTTGCTGTTGCAAATATCCATAGGCGATGGTAACCGCTTTTCATTCAGTGGGCCGTCTGCCTGTCTGCTGACCTCCTGCAATAAAAAAAAAAGAAAAGAAAAAGATAAGAAAACATAAAAAGATTAACCAACACAGCCCCCCCTCCCCCCCCCTCCCCCCCTCCCCTCCCCCCGTTTATTATCCCTGGTATACTAGAATAAGACTATTAAAACAAGTCAAAAAAAAGAAAAGGCGATAAAACAAACCTAATATAGAGTAAGGCACTACACGACTATAATATAGAAAAGAGTGCTATGCCATGTTACTATTTCCCTAAATATTGAAAGTTCATGTCTCTTACTAAATTGAAATATAATAAACTAAGTTCTAAATAAATTAATATATACTAAAACTTAATTTAAAAATAAATAAACTAAATTATACTATAAATAAAGCTTACAAAATAAAATAAATCTATAAGTACAAAATTGACTCCAAATCGCTGTCGGCGGGGAGAGTGCCCAAAACGCAGGCCTTGCCTATTACATACATACATACATACATAACTTCACGCCAGTTCCCTTGCGGGGTAGGCAAGAACAACAGAGCGCCATTGCCTATTACACCGTACAAATATAACTGAACACAACCGGTCCAAATGTAAAGCACGATTCAATAATAGTCTCAAAGTCCGTCACTAGATAGATTATCGAATGTACACAAGTCTTGCTTCGCTCGTGGTTATCGCTTGACTGTCGATCTCTTCATTGGCCCATTGCTTTATATTGCACAGATACAATATGTTTGCCCGACCGCGTGACCGAATTTCTTAGAATCAGTCCGACACACCTGGCTAATGACTACCATAAAAGATTACAATACACAATGGGCTGTTTTCTAATCACAAATTTTAAACACAAAGTAAATAAAAGAAGTCCAAATGCCGAAAGGTAATAAAATGTGTTTTACCGGTATGCAGGTGTGAATCCACTTTTGTCAGCGTGTAGATCGTATCAGTAATTTTTATGTTTTACTTGACTTACATAAGCAATCTACCCACATATATAAACTACACGGTCGAGTTTAAACCGAGCGCACTGATTGACCCGATACAAAAACTGATATGTTAAAAAAGCATGGGAGAAAATAACTGCAGCAAAACACAGAGTTTGTTAACAAACATTATAAAAAGTTGAAAATGAGAAAAGTTGTATCGCGAGTGCAATTTTCATGATTTTAATAAAGTTATGCTGCAAGTTTGCTGCTTTGGTTGTATACATCGGATAAGAATATTATACTATAGTTGGGCCGTTTTAATAAGCCACATTGCCTGAAAATTAATAACCCAGGCACAAAAAAAGAAAAAAACAACACACATGGCACTAGATAGGACAATATATATATATATATATATATATATATGTATATATATATATATATATATATATATATATATATATATATGTATATATATATATATATATATATATATATATATATATATATATATATATATGTATAGATATAAGGCCCACACTGCACATGCACTTCCTCACAACACCAGCATGTAACAGATACACTCTACATTAGTATACGTTTAGTATTAAAACTAGTATAAATTAATTGTTGCGGACAGAGAGCACCCCCCTGACCCGCCCGCCGGAGCACACCTACTCTCCGCGCCCCGCATACCGCCGACGCCCATAGCTGGCGCAATTAGCAGCTAGGCGTCGGACGGGATGCGGGATATAGGAGGCAATAATTGGCCATTTAAAAAAAGGCCTGATCTTGAACAATAATTAATTCAGACATTCTTCAGCCATTCATATATTGTACTCAACTCTTTTGCATATTTTGTTCTACTCATTTGTATGTATATTTATAATTTAATAATAATCATACAGTCCATTATTACATCGAGTTTTAATTTCCAACAACAAGAAGCAACTGTGATGTCAGGAGCCTTAAGAACAGCTGAGCGTGCATGACAAGAGTTATGAATGTCAAAGAAGCAAGTGAGGTGTGTAAGAATAAGCCTAAATGGCGCTCTGTTGTTCGTGCCTACCCCGCAAGGGAACTGGCGTGAAGTTATGTATCTATGTAAGAAGCAACTGCCACCAATATTAATATAATAAGTTATTCGTAACATACATACACCTCAACACAAAAATCAATAAATTAATGTCACACACAAGAACCAAAATAACTAATAAGTGTGTTAAATTCAAAAAAATAAATCTAGTAATTAAGTTGTAAAAAAGGGTACGTAACTCGAGTCCGTGGAGTTGTTAATAATAAAATAGGCCACATTTGGCATCTATCAAACTGATTTTAGTAGTTACGTGACTTATGGATTAACATAGCTAAGACTCAAGCTCCAGGGGTGGAAGTGAGAAATGGCATCACGTCAGAAGTAGCTACGGTGAACCTGCAGCCCACCTCTACACCCCTTAGCCACTCACACCCATGTTGCCCCTGTCTTTATGGCATAGTACCCATGTCCCCGATCTGGTACTTAACTATCAGTTCACCCCAATATCCCGGTACTTTTTGTTCTTATTCTCTACAATAGTCCTGCACTTACCGGGGCTTGTCCTTGGGTGCATTACTATAAAGTGTAGACAGGGATAATCGCCGGTCAGTGTCACGCCACATTTACATTAAATTTGTCAAGGGGCCTCTACGTGTTGACCTTTCCATGGCCCCACGCAAGCCCTCCAAAAGTCCAGGCCATTTTTATGACCCGTGGTCTGCAGAGACATACATGTAACATCATTGGATACTGTCGCCGCACGATTATCCGTGTTTTATCCGTGCAGGAACGGAGAAAGAATACAATTTCCTGCGGCCGGGCGGCCTGTCGTAAGAGGCGACTTAACAACCCACAGCCAGGTGGTAGGGCATTTGCCCGACTGGATGGCTACCACCCCTGGTCTAAAGCATGTCGCCATAACAACCTTGAGTTGTGTTCCGGCATTAGTGACCAGGTTCCAGTCTCCCTTAAGAGAGCAGCAGAGCATTTGTAGCAACTTTGGTGTTGCAAATGTCCATAGGCGATGGTAACCGCTTTCCATCAAGTGAGCCGTCTGCCTGTCTGCTGATCTCCTGCAAAAAAAAAAATGACAGCAAAATAAAAAGATGATGAATATTTTTTAATGTTTTGAATAAATAAGTAAGGTGTCGATAATTGAGTGGAGTGCCAACAATGATTGTTGGGCTTGCGGGCGCAGGGTCGCCCTAAATGAAACACCCCTTAGCAAGTTAACTGTATATATATTTATAGACGCTGCAACAGCAACAGGTGCGATCAGTACAACTGTATCACACGGCACGTTCGAGTTTAATCGACACAACTTAGCACTAGCCCCGGACGTTACACTGAACGTAGATAGCACTAATTATACCGATTACACCGATCAACACGAGTGGCACTAATCACAATCACTGGTGGTTCACAATATCCACGTAGACACGCTGAGAGTCCGTTGGCTGTAGAGTCTTCCGAATGCCCCTTGATCTTCCTGGTCTTCTTAGTCTTCCTTGTGTGTATATACTCTTCCTTGTGTGTATATATTTGACCGAACGAACAAGGTATACTTGGTTGCGTGGCGTGGCGTAGGCTCGCCCCGTGCTTACTAAGGTACTACAAAAAATGCAGACGCTTAGCAGCTAACGGAGCGAGCTACGTATCCGCGGTAAGCGGGGCCTGGGGGTACGAGATTTACGGGGGAGAGGTCAGGGGGGTGATTCTGTCCGCAACAATGATAATATAGTTTCCCCCATATAGCATCTTCCAGGCATCCTTGCAAAATCTCATAAAACTAAAATTGTATTTCTAACTTCCTTGCCTCTCTTACCTATCATTAAAAAGTACAAAACACTAAGGGCCTTACTTATAATCGTTTCTTAAATTTAAAGAAACTGCTCAGCAACTGATTAGTGAAAATCTTACCCTTAAACTCCTCTTTAGTCGAATATTTTGGGTACAACCTACGTTAATCATTCAAATTTCGTTTATCTGTGCTCCTCTTAGATAAACAACAGATAATACACGTTTATAAGTGGAATCATTGATTAGGGTCTGATTCTGATTCTCTTATTTAAGAGATAGCTAATCGTTTCTTAACGAGATTATTATAAGTAAGGCCGAATATGTATAACTCATTAACGTTTTATGGATAAACTTTTTGTGTTCTTTCAGTTTATGTACCTGTAAAGATTAAAGCGAAGTGAAATGTTTATAGAAGTATAGTCTTTGACATAATGTTGAAACTTATAATTCAAATTAATTGTGGTCGAATTTCGATCAATGGGCGACCACTAGTATGTATAGTTACGTGAATGCATGCTCTAGATATTCAAGTAGAAGAAGCCACAAGCATATACACAACTGTCCGTATCCAATTTCACAATTGAGATTAGTTCCGCAGATACGTTCGTCATGGAAGCTACTCGTCGTTCGGCCAACTTGCCAATATTGCTTACTGAATCCTTTGCTGTGTCAAAGATTATGCGCATTATATACAGATGGATATCTTCTTATGATTTCAAGTTAATGTCATTGAACCATACTTGATCAATTACTTTAGGATTTATTCGCAATTTAAAACAATTTGATTGATCTACTTACATAGAAAATGCCAGGCATTTGCCCGTCATAACAACCTTGAATTGTGTCCCGGCATGACTGCCCAGGTTCTAGTGTCCCTTAAGAGAGCAGCAGTGCATTTGTTCCATAGGCTATGGTAACCACTTTCCATCGGGTGGGCTGTCTGCCTGTCTTCTAAACTCATGCAAAAAAAACAATATTGAAATTTACGTAAAATTAATCGTGTTTGTCTTAAGTCGATATAAGGCGCTTAATTCTGTCTTTCAATTTGCATGCATCAACCAAAGTAATCCATATAAACATAAAATTGAGTCATTCAATGCTATTGAATACCGTCATATTCTTTCAGTTCTGTGCCTTTAGTACTAGACGGATCAACCAAATTTATTCAATTTGATTGAACCTTCTAATATTGACATTATTTTATCCTCTCGTTTACATGTCATAGCACTGGCAGCGCGTCTCTAATATTCAAAGAAGTTACGTTGTCATACTCACGCTGCCCACTTCCCAAGTCACTTTACTGTCTACTGCCGTGAAAGTGAACGTGATGCTAACTGTGGTGTTTATGTGTTGACGGCGTAGCCTTCCATCACCGAATGAGACTCACAATTAAGGAGTTGATATTTTATTAGTCAAATATCAAGCTTTTGTTATTATAAATTAATTACATTATATTATAACAAACACAAGACAAGAACATATATTTAGATTCGCAAGACGGCATTTACGCGTGACATTTCATAAGGTCATTCAGCGGCACTGCCGATCGAACAACTCGGGTGCGTGTCCACGGGCGATACGTCGCGTCACGCAGGCGCACCTGGCGGCGAGCTGCGCTTGCGCATCTTCGCCGGTTGTAGCTACGATACGCAGAGACGATGGTGTGATAATTTTATGTAACGGAAGGCCACAAAAGTTAAAACCCAGTAATCTGCCTTGGACAAGTGTGACAGATACACCCGTACCTGTTCACCTGGAAATTGAGAGGCCTGAGCTCAGCAGTGGGACATTCATGAATTTATACTTACTGTATGGGTTTAAAGATGTGTGACGCGTCGATGATGGTTACCCCGTTGGATAGTGATGCACCACTCCATCGCCGTGAGGAGAGTACAAAATAAGACAACGAGGAACTCGTTGTCTTATTTAGTATTGTTGTATAATATATAACTTTCTTAATTGTTCCTAATAACTTAGGCTATATGTGGGGGTTTATTTTTATGTATGTGGTGCGTCGATGATGTTACCCCGTTGGATGAGGGTGACGCACCACTGGTGAATCGCCGCGGGAGCTAGGCTCGACTGCTTGAGAGGGGAGTCCAAGTTAAGACGACGAATGTTGTGCTCTAGGAGCCTTACTTATAATCGTTTCTTAAATTTAAAGAAACTGCTCAGCAACTGATTAGTGAATATCTTACCCATAAACTCCTCTTTAGTCGAATATTTTGGGTACAACCTACGTTAACAATTAAAATTTCGTTTATCTGTCCTGTCTGCTCCTCTTAGGTAAACACAGGTAATACACGTTTATAAGTGAAAAAAAGATATTAATTGATTAGGGTCTGATTCTGATTCTCTTACTTAAGAGATGACTAATCGTTTCTTAACGAGATTATTATAAGTAAGGCCGTAGATGTAAGTATTGCTCAATTAATTTAAGATTAAATTTTAGACTATATATACATACATCTTAACTGTTACGTGAAAATATGTAAAACACTAAACATATTCGTAAATGCATTTCCAAAGGTTTTCTGTTTTCTCTATTGACTGATATTACCACCTATATGGACTACTCAATTATACATACATACATACATAACTTCACGCCAGTTCCCTTGCGGGGTAGGCACGAACAACAGAGCGCCATTTAGGCCCATTCTTACACACCTCACTTGCTTCTTTGACATTCATAACTCTTGTCATGCACGCTCGTCTGCTCTTAAGGCTCCTGACATCACCCTGACATCAATCTGCTAGTACACGATCAACTACTCAATTATAACCTTGCTAATTACTTACTGTAGATCTGAAATTTCAAACAGTAATTTAAATCCAGGTTTCAGATGTTATCTATCACTAGCTGTGCCCGCGACGTCGTCCGCGTGAAATTTGCTTTCAAAACCCTCCGATTTTGAAACATTCTTCATTGGTGCTCCGCTCCTATTGGTCTTAGCGTGATGATATATAGCCTATAGCCTTCCTCGATAAATGGGCTATCCAACACTGAAATAATTTTTCAAATCAGACCCGTAGTTCCTGAGATTAGCGCGTTCAATCAAACAATATTAGTATATTTGGCTACAACACTAATACTTACATTTTAAATATCGCGATATCTTTTGAATGAAACGTCCGAATTGAATAATTCAAAAAGTTCTAGAAAGGTATTGAATTCGTCTTGAATATGGAGTAATTTATTTTGATAAGGATTAATACCAACGTACAAAATAAAGAGTTTTTGAAGCGACGGCATTTTAATTATTTAAAAATATAAAAGAAAACACTTATCGTGAGATAACTATAATAGTTAGACATATTTTTTGTAGACAATTATATGTTCTTCAAAGTGGTAGTACATTGTTTTGTTCTCTAATCAATAGTTTTCGCAGCGCACGCCGTGTAAGGATTTTTTCGGGTCATTTTTTTACACCTTGGGTTACATTATTGGACTTTTAGTAGGGATCCCTAATTTTTTTGAAAATGTAATATATCCTATAGCCTTCCTCGATAAATGTACTATTCAACATTGAAAGAATTTTTCAAATCGGACCAGCCGTTCCTGAGATTAGCGCGTTTAAACAAACAAACTCTTCAGCTTTAGAATATTAGTATAGATTAAACTATCATTTTGTACCATTGCGAATTTACTATTTCTGTTTTGTTCGTCACTTCTGTCTATTTTTTTTTTGTTCGCTTTCTTTTATTTGTAATTAATAACAATGTTCATATATACTGCTAATTACATAAGCTCTATCTAACGTTTATTGTTTTTAATTTGCTTTGTGGAGCTAAGCCGTGGCATCACTTAGACGTACTTGCGGAAGATCAGCGCTGCTTGTGAAACTAGCGTTATGTTGAGCAAGAGCCGTTTTAGGACACCACAATTAATTGTTAAATCTATTATCATGTAAGTAGTAGTAGAGTAAACGCGGTCGAGATGTGAGCACTGCGCAAAATCTGCGGAGTGAGGCTCACGGACCGCGTTCGTAATGCCGAAGTAAGAAAGAGAGTTGGTCTGAAAGAGAGTGTCGGGGTGAAGGTAAGGAAAGGAATGCTCCGGTGGTGCGGGCATGTGGAAAGAATGACTAAACAGATATACAATGCAAAAGTGGATGGATGCAGAAGTCGTGGAAGGCCACGACACACCTTCCATGATCAAATTGGTCGTGTACTAGCAGAAGGCGATGTCAGGAGCCTTAAGAACAGACGAGTGTGCTGACAAGAGTTATGAATGTCAAAGAAGCAAGTGAGGTGTGTAAGAATAAGCCTAAATGGCGCTCTGTTGTTCGTGCCTACCCCGCAAGGGAACTGGCGTGAAGTTATGTATGTATTATCATGTAAGACTTTTTGTATCTTGTACTAAATAAATATTCCTTCGGTTTTGAGCGCGGTAATTTTATTTGATTTTGGTTTTTCCGACGTTTCGGCCACTTTTCAGTGGCCGTGATCACGGAAGACAAAGATGTCAAGTGTCAACGAGTATTGTTAAAGTTTTGTTTAGCCTACCGCCAACTTGTTAATTTTAATTATTTAATTTTAATTTTGTTTA
The DNA here is from genome assembly GCA_019925095.2 of Dendrolimus kikuchii. Taxonomy (NCBI): domain Eukaryota; kingdom Metazoa; phylum Arthropoda; class Insecta; order Lepidoptera; family Lasiocampidae; genus Dendrolimus; species Dendrolimus kikuchii. The sequence continues at coordinate 27,393,145 of CM034392.1, read as the reverse complement.
TGGTTATTATTTACTCTATGGGAGCCTAATCTAATTTACTACCGCTTCGCAACATGTTATGGCTTGAAGAGAAGAAGCGGCGCAAGAAACTCTTCAGCAAACATGCCTAGCTCTAACAATTTTACGTAATATTAAAATGGGTGGAAGGAAAAATAAAAGTAATTATCAGTCAAGTTGGTTTGTGTTCCGTTGCACGCAGAAAGAGCTCACAGTGTCTTGAGGTCTGGCAGCTGGTTTTTGCTGGGTTTGGGTTTTAATAGTTTTGATGATTGGATCCCAGATAGGTGGTACTTGCCAACCATGTTCTCTATTGAAATTTGGGTGTTTTTTGATTTCAATAGCCTCACGCATCATTCTAGGTATGAAACGATTCTCTTTCGCGAGGATTTGTGGGTTATCGAATCTGATGTAGTGTGTTCACTGATCGCAGACTTCGTAGACCTTGTGTGTTTCATGTCAGCAATGTGTTCTTTTACTCGTGTTTTTATGCTCCTCTTTGTTTGCCCAATGTATGACGATCCACACTCACAATCGAGCTTGTAGACCCCTGCATTTTTATTATGTATACAAGTCGCGAAAACTTAAGAAAGTATTAAATATTTTTTCTTTCTTTCTTCTTTCTGTAGATGAATAAAAAGTAGATAGCATACTAACGCCAAAAAAATCTTGCAAGCACGTACAAATCTGCGCAGTTTACCAGTACTTTATCAAACCAATTGATGAATAAGGGAATGTCCTATCTGTTCATTTCTTTAATATATGTGTGCACCTCTATAGCAGTAAATGAGGGACGGGGAAGATGGATGCGTTCTATTGTGTTCCAACTTATTGGATTCCAGCATGCAATGAAATATGAAATCATTTCACTATAACCAACATATTTTATCCGTGCAGGAACGGAGAAAGGCCTGTCGTAAGAGGCGACTTAACAACCCACAGCCAGGTGGTAGGGCATTTGTCCGACTGGATGGCTACCAGCCCTGGTCCAAAGTATGTCGCCATAACAACCTTGAGTTGTGTTCCGGCATTAGTGACCAGGTTTCAGATTCCCTTAAGAGAGCAGCAGCGCATTTGTAGCACCTTTGGTTGTTGCAAATGTCCATAAGCGATGGTAACCGCTTTTCATCAAGTGGGCCATCTGCCTGTCTGCTGATATCCTGCAATAAAAAAAAAAAACGCTCTATCTTACCTGAAATCAATAATATTTTAAAGCCTAGAAAGTATGTCAATACATTTTCGATCGTTTCCCATAAATATATCCTCTTACCCTCTAGACAAATAGTGTTAGCGCGAAACGAATAGAATGATTGGCTTAAATTAGATTCCTTGAGTAATTTTTGAGATATGGAGTATTTTAGAATATAATATTTTTATGATTTCTTTTCCAAAAGACAAAAAAAGAGAAAAATCGTCACTTCTATGGTACATCTTTTTAAATTGTAAATAAATTCTAAAATTAATAATTACTATTCAATAATAAACTAGTGATGGCCCCTGTGGTTACACCTTTGGCGGCATCCTCACTGCAGCATAGAGGCTCCGGATTCGATTCCTGGCATGGTAAATGTTAACTTTCCGTTATTTACTATGGTCTGGGTGTCGGAGATCGGCTTCAGAGTAGTTAGTCACCTTCAACTTCGCCATACACACATGGCAAGACTGGCTCTAACACCAACCAGTCGTTATGGCGAGAAGATATTTTTTATCCCAAACACCATGGCTACATGCAATTTGATGTTCCTTCGCCATATAAAGTCTTGGAGCGCGGCAAGAAGGTCTTTAAAATCCAGGTCAAAGGCAAAGAGACCACAGTCTCCATTGATAGAGTGAAGCCAGCCTATATGACCAAGGATGACATCAGCACACCGTCGAATTGCACACAGGATGCTTTTTTTTTTTAGCCAGGGTAAATCCGCTTGACGACCATAAGCCGCGACAAGGGCAGAACCTTGGGGGATATTCGCGACCCGTGTGTGGGATTCGCCAGATCGGGGCTGGCACCAGCATGCCCAGTCAGAACTGGTGCCATGCTGTTGCCACCCCCGATTAGGGATACCCACTAAAACCCCTGGGTGTTCCGTCCTTCGCCTTATGCCAGGGCTACGGGTATATAACCTAGCCTCTCCGCAGCCCTGGCAGGCGTGTGTCCCCCTCACGAGGCGTCTTCCATTGCCGAGGACTCATCCTCCGGCATCATCGTGCTCTCTTTGGCGTGGGGCGGTCTATAACGCGCCCCACGGGAGGAGAGATGAGCGTGGGCGGAACACTCGCGCTCTCATCTCGACGGCATATGCGGGTGAGTGAGAACCCCTATACCCCAAGGGGCCCCACCCGCGCTGTCCGCTTACGGTGGCCGAAGGTCGAAATCCGCTCTCCGGCGTCGGCGCGTTCTCCTTTGGCGGGAGCGGAGCAAAGATGTCCGCTCACGCTCCCGCTCCGCCTCCTCCTTCGCAAGCATAACGCGCTCGCAGAAGGAGGAGACGACGTCCCATCCGGTTGAGCTCCCGACCATGGTGCGTACCATGGCCGGGAGGCACACAGGATGCTGGCACAACCTTACCCGGTTCAACGACGCAACCAAGCGTTTAAAAACGAACCTTAGCTTGCACCATCAGTCTCAGGAGGGGAATAGTGTAGTGGAACAGTTACAAGCCAATAGATGGCGCTGCAAGTCCGCACCATTCCAATAACTCTCCTGGCTGACGAAAAGGTTATGACACAAGGTAAGCCTCCCAAGGAAAAAAGGCTATAAGAAAGCAAACCATAGAACGGTGGCAAAAGATGTGGGAGGAAGAAGTAGAAGACAGCTGGACAAAGCAGCGTATTCCCGACATAAGAAAATGGTACTGGAGGGAGTTCGGCGAAACAAACTACATAACGCAGGTGATAACTGGCCATGGCTGCTTCCAGGACTACTTGCGCAGGATTGGGAAAGTAGATTTAGAAACATGCCCTTGCTGCGAAAAAGTGGACACCGCGGCGCATACTATCTTAGAATGTGAAAGATGGGAAGAGGCGCGACGAGCAGCCGAAACAAATCTAAGTTCCAAAATAGCATCAAGTACAATTTTGGACATAATGCTACAAAAAGAAGAAAATTGGCACAATGTCAATAATATGATAACAGAAATTATGTCCAAAAAGGCTCGTGACGAAATCGAAAGGAAAAAAAAATCCCTCTCTTCCCCGCTGCGGTATACCACTGCAGTGCGAGGTATAAATTAAAAAAAAAAGATGGCGCTGTGCAATAATTGAGGTCGCAAACGTTTCCCGAAACATACAAAGGATATATATATAAATTTTCAATAACAACAGACGGATCTGGGGTCAGGATAGACTAGACGTGTTGCTGGGAAGTTTCTTTCGCCGTTTCTTCTCTCCCAGCCATAACACGTTGCGAAACGGCAGTAAGATAGCGTAGGCCGCCGCGAACCGCCGATCCCGGCCCGCCGGGATCCTTCCCCTCGGGCTTTATATTACCCGTCGCCCGTTCTCAATTAGTGCTTTGTGTCGCCCTATGGTGGGCATCATTAAATTCATCCCCGTCTCATGGCAACAGTCCAGCCGAGGCAAAACTCCTTAGGGAGCTCCCTCGAGCAATTTGCCCCCCCGGGCTCGAGCGCCTTCGCTTCGCGAAGGCACTCGTCCCAAAAACCCCGGTAAAGTTGTAAGGTCTTCGGACCAACAACATAAAGTCAAGTCCAATAAAAAAAAGACGGATCTGGGTCTGCGAGGAACAACACTAGCCTCGCTGGAAGATCTTCCTTTGAGACGGAGGAGCATTCCCTCTCGCTCCTCCAACCTATTCGGGGCACCCCCTTCAAATCCGTAATTAGTAATTACGGACTAGGTAATTACTAATCCCCAAATTAAGCTAGTTACGCTTGTGTTATGGGTAATATACAACGGACTACTCTGGGGCGATCCCAGACACCCAGATCATAGTAAATAACGGAGAAAATACGTTTCCGAAATTTACTATACCAGGAATCGAACCCGGAGCCTCTGCATTGCAGTGAGGTAGGCCGGCAAAGGCTTAGCCCGCTCGACTACAGAAGCCGTCAATTTCTTTTTACAAAAATGATTTAGTGTCAGTATTTCGAAAAACATTTTCTAGATACCTGCGTAATCTTTGAGAGTCCTTTTTATTGTAAAAGGCTCATTTTTGGCAAAACAATACAGACCGTTTTAAGTGTGTGTAATCAAAAAGTTAGACGAGCGAAGCCATAAAAAAATCACAACAAAATATATTCAGAGAGAAGTTTTCAGAAAAAGTTAATTAAAATACGTACAGAACTTAAATAAATACAACTTAATTAAACAAACTTGGTATATAGCTATAAAAGTATATTGAAGTTAGGCGGAGTTACTTTGATAACGCAATTAATTAAACACAAGTCTTACATAAGTGATTAATAAATATTTTTCAAGTTTAAACATTTCGAGGGCCATTAGGAAAGTTAGCGAAGTTTATTCAATTTGTTCTTCATCAATTTATTCGGTTTAATTTGTATTTTGAAAGGACATTTAATAGAATCTACACTCAGCTGTTTTGCTTCATTAAGCAATAAGGATGGGCGTGGTCAAGGGTAGGTACCTATCTATCCGTGCAGGAACGGAGAAAGAATACAATTTCCTGCGGCAGGGCCACCTGTCGTAAGAGGCGACTTAACAACCCACAGCCAGATGGTAGGGCATTTGCTCGACTGGATGGCGACCACTCTTGGTCTAGAGTATGCCGCCATAACAACCTTGTGTTGTGTTCCGGCATTATTGACCAGGTTCCAGTCTTCTTTAAGAGAGCAGCAGCGCATTTGTAGCACCTTTGGTGTTGCAAATGTCCATAGGCGATGGTAACCGCTTTCCATCAAGTGGGTCGTCTGTCTGTCTGCTGAACTCCTGCAATAAAAAAAAACTACAATATTAATGTTCTTCATATTTTCGTCTTGGTACTGAATCTTATACTAATTTATAAAGCTGAAGAGTTTGTTTAAACGCGCTAATCACAGGAACTACTGATCTGATTTGGAAACTCGTTTCAGTATTAGATAGCCCATTTATCGAGGAAGGCTATAGGCTATATATCATCACGCTAAGACCAATAGGAGCGGAGCACCAATGAAGTATGTTTCAAAATCGGGGATTGTTTTTTAACTTACTTTTTTTTCTAACTATTCCACGCGGACGAAGTCGCGGGCAGAAGCTAGTATTTCATATAACTAAGCGGGACCGTCTATTACAATTGTGTATCCTTCAAAATTGAGCTCAGTATAAAGAGTGTTTCACAGAAAGAGTGTTTTGCCAGGTGGTAGGGTATTTGCTCAACTGGATGGCTAGCTACCACCCCTGGTCTAGAGTATGCCGCCATAACAACCTTGAATTGTGTTTCGGCATTACTGACCAGGTTCCAGTCTCCCTTAATAGAGCAGCAGCGCATTTGTAGCGCCTTTGGTGTTGCAAATGTACATAGGCGATGGTAACCGCTTTCCATCAAGTGGGTCGTCTGTCTGTCTGCTGAACTCCTGCAATAAAAAAAAAACTTTGTATATATTTCGCTATTTCTTATAATTAAAAATTTGGCATGCCGGCACACTAACAAAATCAACCTGTTTACACTACGAACACTTATATGCTGCACAATTTTCATTTTGTTACCAGGATATAGAAAGAGAAAGAAGACGTAACAAAAGTACGTTTTAAGGGCCTTACTTATAATCGTTACTTAAATTTAAAGAAACTGCTCAGCAACTGATTAGTGCAAATCTTACCCATAAGCTCCTCTTTAGTCGAACATTTTGGGTACAACCTACGTTAATCATTCAAATTTACGTTTATCTGTGCTCCTCTTAGGTAAACATCTTTTTTTATTTCATTTTTTTTATTGCAGGAGATCAGCAGACAGGTAGATAACCCACTTGATGGAAAGCGGTTACCATCGCCGCAGGGGCCACGTTCACTGAGTCAATCCGCACATCTTGCAATCTTCGACGCGATGCAATAAGAACAAGGATTAGTTCGACACTAATGACGGCCTTAAAATAAGTACGATAAAAATAGGATTTTTTAAATTTTAAACACGAAATAAACAAAAGAACTCCGAATGCAGGAAAGGCAATAAACTGCGTTTTACGACAGACAGGTGTGCGTTCTTTGTCGGTATATAACAATACATATAGAAGTATTACAATTACTTTTCAAAGAATGAATGGAGTTGTCACCGTTGCAATAATGACATACGAAGAATTCATACTGCGACAAATCTCCATAGATTCCTAACATGTAATGCTAAATATAAACGTTACAAAGAAGATACATAAAAGACTGGAGCGAGTAACTATGCAATTTTTTTTTTTGCAGGAGTTCAGCAGACAGACAGACGACCCACTTGATGGAAAGCGGTTACCATCACCTATAGACATTTGCAACACCAAAGGTGCTACAAATGCGCTGCTGCTCTCTTAAGGGAAACTGGAACCTGGTCACTAATGCCGGAACACAACTCAAGGTTGTTATGGCGACATACTTTAGACCAGGGGTTGTAGCTATCCAGTCGGGCAAATACCCGACCACCTGGCTGTGGGTTGTTAAGTCGCCTCTTACGACAGGCCGCCCCAACGCAGGAAATTGTATTCTTTCTCCGTTCCTGCACGGATAAAACAACAGGTAATACATGTTTATAAGTGAAAAAAAGATATTAATTGATTAGAGTCTGATTCTGATTCTCTTACTTAAGAGATGGCTAATCGTTTCTTAACGAGATTATTATAAGGCCGTAAAAGTTTTTTCAACACACTTGCTCATAAAGTGGCTCTATGGTCACCGCAATTAGGCACAGAATGACAACCATAATCAAACTGTGACTAAAAAACATTATAACTCACTAGTGAGTTACAGATATTTTTTTTAATTTTATTGGTCGAGTTGCTTTGTTCTTAAAAAAGTTTTTATTCAAAAAAAAAAGATCGTGTTCTATAGAACAAATAAATTAATGTTCCTATTGCTTGCGCATTTCATGCAACTTCTTATTTAAATAGATAATTTTAACTCGTACGTTTAATAAATAAAACTTTCACTCATATATAACTTTTTTTATCTACCAAATAAAATGAGCTTTTGTTGTTATTTTATTCACAAGTGTGTTGAAAAACGTCGTATGACACACGTGTGTATTGATGATTACCGTCCTCGGCTCTCTTAAGACCCTCGCCTACGGCTCGAGTCTCAATGGCGCCTCGGCGGTAATCACCAATGTTACACACTAGTACCATAATGTACTATTTCTCCATTCCATAGTTTTCTGTTCTCTAATAGGTATTAGAGGGTAAATTATCAAAAAAGAATTATTATGTCCAATACAGTTATATCAACGGAAAGTCACTGTATTGAATTAGGCTGTAATCCACCTAGAAAAAATAGTATCAGCGAACAATTGCTATTTTACAGCTATAATAAACGCGTCTCCCATTGTGGTTTGTTCATTTATTTTCTATTTCGCACTGGACCACCCATAAAAGATGGTCGTTTACGACACGCATTAAAATTAAATTCCGCTGCGACAGGGAAACCTACTCACGCCTGCTTTATGGCTTATATTATAACGAATTTTTATTATATAACATATATACATACATATATAACTTCACGACAGTTCCCTTGCGGGGTAAGCATAAACAATAGAGCGCCATTTAGGCTTCTTCTTACACACCTCACTCGCTTCTTTGACATTCATAGCTCCTGTCATGCACGCTCGTCTGTTCTTAAGGCTCCTGACATCACCTTCTGTTAGTACACGATCAATTTGATCATGGAAGGTGTGTCGTGGCTGTTGGCAACACCAACATAAAATATTTTTTACTAGCAACATTGCAGTTGCTTTTTTATTCTTCTTCCGTCTGGGTTGTAGCCGAAGGCAGACGCTTTCATATGTAAAGTGATGTTATTACAAGTTTTCACCGACTAACAGTGTTTTAACTTCTACGACTACATCGATCTGGGTATCCTAGAACCACCACCATCAGCGTGTACCACAAGTATATATTATATGGGCGACGAGCTCCGCGCAGTGGCCTTCCACGACTTCTGCATCCATCCACTTTTGCATTGTATATATGTTTAGTGATTCTTTCCACATGCCCGAACCACCGGAGCATTCCTTTCCTTACCTTCACCCCGACACTCTCTTTCAGACCAACTCTCTTTCTTACTTCGGTATAACGAACGCGGTCCGCGAGCGTCACTTTTATTATTCTCATATAACTATCTACCACGTGAATATTTCTTGATAATAGATATAGATAGATAAAGAATATCAATTGGACAGAACACGAGGTTATGAAAAAAACAAAAAACAGTTTTAATTTTTTTTACACTTTTTTTATTTATTTTTTATTGCAGGAGTTCAGCAGATAGGCAGACGGCCCATTCGATGGAAAGCGGTTACCATCGCCTATGGACATTTGCAACACCAAAGGTGCTACAAATGCGCTGCTGCTCTCTTAAGGGAGACTGGAACCTGGTCACGAATGCCGGAACACATCACAAGGTTGTTATGGCGGCATACTCTAGACCAGGGGTGGTCGCCAACCAGTCGAGCAAATACCCTACCACCTGGGTGTGGGTTGTTTTGTCGCCTCTTACGACAGGCCGCCTGGCCGCAGGAAAATATGCCATTATGCCAATATTTTGCCAGGTGGTAGGGTATTTGCCCGGCTAGATGGCTACCACCCCTGGTCTAGAGCATGCCGCCATAACAACTTTAAGTTGTGTTCCGGCATTAGTGACCAGGTTCCAGTCCCTTAAGGGAGCAGCAGCAGCGCATTTGTAGCAACTTTGGTGTTGCAAATGTCGATAGGCGATGGTAACCGCTTTCTATCCAGTGGGCCGTCTGCCTGTCTGCTGAACTACTGCAATAAAAAAAAATAAAAAAAAATTATATTCTTTCTCCGTTCCTGCACGGATGGACACTATTCCACCACTTAAAGAAAATTGAAAAAATTCATAAGTAGAAAAGATTGAAAAACACATATTCAGAAAAATATGCTGATATATAAATTTAAAAAACCCGAGATAAAAATATTTTAGTTTTATTTTATTTTAAAAAAATCGGCTTTTCATCCAGGGATTACAACGAAAATATTGTGTAATGCCTTTTGGTCCCAAGTATTGGTAAAAAATTTGCTACGAGTGTAATTTTACTATTAGAAAAATCAAAATCGGACAATTAGATTTAAAAAAAATATGGAAAAATACTTAAGATAAAAAGCTGAAAATATGGACTAATTATTTTTATTTCATAACAAAACGATCCCCATAGTAAAATTAGAAAACGCCGCCTAGGCAGTTTCTATTTAGACATACATACATAGCTTCACGCCAGTTGCTTTGCGGGGTAAGCACGAACAACAGAGCGCCATTCAGGCTTATTCTTACACACCTCACTCGCTTCTTTGACATTCATAGCTCCTGTCATGCACGCTCGTCTATTCTTAAAGCTCCTGACATCACCTTCTGCTAGTACATGATCAATTTGATCATGGAAGGTGTGTCGTTTTTATTTAGAAACCCTGCTATACCCTTTACAGTCAGTCAGTTAGGGTGCTAATATCTCGCCACTTTTTGTCATAATTAAAATTTCTTAAAAAGCATCATCAAAACAGAATCCTAAGAATCCATTTCTGTTTGAAATCTATGACGCATGAATTTATCGAAGCAATATTCAACCTAACGTTGTTATATTCACAGTAACCGAGGCTTTGATAGCAAAGTAATTTGATCTCGGGCTCACGTCCCCTGACCACTATTAGCCACTGGGTGGTCAATAGTGGTCAAGATTAAACTTAAGCATAAAACCTTCTGTTGTGAAATTGGTTTTATGAAAATTACTCAAGAGTCGTTTGCGGAAGTTGGGCTCTTAAGCTTTGATCAACAACTCTGCCCTCCTTATAGCATTAGCAGCTATTTTATACGTGCAGGAACGGAGAAAGAATACAATTTCCTGCGGCCGGGCGGCCTGTCGTAAGAGGCGACAAAACAACCCACAGCCAGGTGGTAGGGCATTTGCCCGATTGGATGGCTACCACCCCTGGTCTAAAGCATGTCGCCATAACAACCTTGAGTTATGATCCGGCATTAGTGACCAGGTTTCAGTCTCCCTTAAGAGAGCAGCAGCGCATTTGTAGCACCTTTGGTGTTGCAAATGTCCATAGGCGATGGTAACCGCTTTCCATCAAGTGGGCCGTCTGCCTGTCTGCTGAACTCCTGCAATAAAAAAAAGCAAACGCAGTAGGTACTTGCAAATGGCGGTTTCGAAAAAACGTGGTTAACATATCTTTAGATATGTAAATAACTTAATCTAATCTAAACCTAATAAGTTTCTAGTGTATGCAAAAAATCAGGCTTTATTCAAATTCGAAAGTTTTTATTCAAAATAAGTTCCACTAGAGAACACCTTTTGAAGGTCATACATGTGAGTCAAAATTTAAATCTACTTCCTGTTCTATGTACATCGCTTCGCACTATGTTATGGCTGTTTAAAGGAGAAGAATCAACAAAAAACTCCCCAGCAACACGTCTAGCTAAAAAAGATTTTTTCATCATAATTATTTATATATTTATCTCAGGCTCCTTTTTCTTAATACTGTTACGAGTGTAAAATGCCTTTAGAATTACTATAGAATTTATTAGAACTATACAAACACGTATAACATAGGTACAAATATAGCTAGACACTACTAGTACAACTGCACGATTCAATAACACGCGCAAAGTCCGTCACTATATCGCTTGTCGAATCTACGTCTTACTCGTATCGTGATCCTTGCTCGACTGCCCCACTCCTCCGTTCGGGCATTGTTTTATACTAAACTGTATAATACCGACAAAGGGGCCGCGTTCACTGAGTCAATCCGCACATCTGGCAAGCTTCGACGCGATGCAATAAAAACAAGGATTAGTTCGACACTAATGACGGCCATAAAATAAGTACGATAACAATAGATAGATTTTTAAATTTTAAACACGAAGTAAACAAAAGAACTCCGAATGCAGGAAAGGCAATAAACTGCGTTTTACGACAGCCAGGTGTGCGTTCTTTGTCGGTATGTAACAATACATATAGAAGTATTACAATTACTTTTCAAAGAATTAATGGAGTTGTAACAAACAAACAAAAATAGTGCCACCGTAGTAATAATGACATACGAAGAATTCATACTGCGAGAAATTTCCATAGATTCCTAACATGTAATGCTAAATATAAACGTTACAAAGAAGATACATAAAAGACTGGAGCGAGTAACTATGCAATTTTTTTTTGCAGGAGTTCAGCAGACAGGCAGACGACCCACTTGATGGAAAGCGGTTACCATCGCCTATAGACATTTGCAACACCAAAGGTGCTGCTGCTCTCTTAAGGGAGAATGGAACCTGGTCACTGATGTCGGAACACAACTCAAGGTTGTTATGGCGACATACTCTAGACCAGGGGTGGTAGCCATCCAGTCGGGCAAAGACGGTGGGTCTTGTCTCTCATGCGTATCGCCATTTTTATATTATTATTTATTTTTTCTTGGGGGATGGTATATGCTTCTTCAATAAGATTCCGAGTAAAATGTTAGATCTGTCTTTCACTAAATTAAAAAGCAAATTAAAAAGTCTCTTGCTAAAAAAGGGATACTACACTATTGAAGAATACTTAAATGACAAAACTTCATCTACATAGCAGCTCGCTCCAACCTCTTATACTATATTTTGTATAACTTTTTATCTTGCTAAGCATGTAACGAATTTATTGAGATATGTTGTAGCATAACATTTTAGTACATACATACATACATACATACATAACTTCCCGCCAGTTCCCTTGCGGGGTAGGCACGAACGACAGAGCGCCATTTAGGCTTATTCTTACACACCTAACTTGCTTCTTTGACATTCATAACTCTTGTCATGCACGCTCGTCTGTTCTTAAGGCTCCTGACATTTTAGTACATCATGTCTTTATTATAACTATGACAATATTTCACTTTCCTTTTATTGTGTCTCAATCTTATTGAATATGCACTGTTAGCTACAACTCCATTAATTCTTCAAAAGTCATTCTGTAACATACTTCTGTATAAAGCCTATAAAAAAAGAACTTGAGATTTAAATAGAATAAGAAATATAAAGAACAACAATTTTTAGCTCTGTGTTTGAGCGGGCTAAGCCTTTGCCGGCCTACCTCACTGCAACGCAGAGGCTCCGGGTTCGATTCCTCGTATAGTAAATTTCTAAAACGTATTTTCTCCTTTATTTACTATGGTCTGGGTGTCTGTGATCGGCCCCAGAGTAGTCCGTTGTATATTACTTATAACACAAGCGTAATTTGCTTAATTTGGGGATATACAATATGTGTGTTTGTCTGCCGATTAGCTAGACGTGTTGCTGGGGAGTTTCTTGCCGATTCTTCTCCTTAACAGCAATAACATGTTGCGAAGCGATGTACATAGACTAGGAAGTTAAAATTTCAAAAAGTGTTCTCCAGTGGAACTTATTTTGAATTTGAATTTGAGTTTGACAAAGCCGCAAAAGAGCCTCGCTACCTGGCTAAAATGAAATTTGTAAGCTTTAAACAAAAAACAAAATACTCAGTGAAAATGTATAACAACAACGTTATCAGTCCATTCCGCGTGACTGGACTGCATTATGTTGAAGCGACCCATCGAACATAATGGCTCCCAGAAACAATCATTTTAAAAATATTTTTATATTAATTTTTTGAGTACCTTAGAGCGCTGAATACAGATAAAATAATTGAAGAGTCTGTTCGTAATGTCAAAATAAAAATGTGAAAAAATCAGGGGGATAATTTGGACTAGGACATTCCGAAATTGCAATTTGTTGAGTTTTTGTCTATCAGTCTGTCTTTCTGTCTGCCTAGATGTTCTAACTAAGCTCTTATTAAATGGCTGGATCAACTTTGACGGGAAATATTACAAATATAATCGTACAAAGATTTGAATTCAATTTAAACAATTATAACATATCTAACTTTATAAACCTAGTTTGATTTAATATATATTAAATACAGAGATAAAAGAATGTCAAAAATATAGAATAAACTAGAGTTAACCCCGCGGCTCCGCCGCGCGTCAAACTCTAGTGCGTACCTCTTGTTTTAAGAGCATGCGTTAATACAGGATATATTGTATTGTATTTTTATGTTGGTGCTATTTGCCCTCGGAAGATTTACTTCATTTTATATCGCAAACTATCCCAACTACCGGGATGAATAGCATCGATGTCATTTTCGGTATTCAGACAGACAGATCGAGTGAAAGTCGCATTTTTTTAAAGATTATGAATTTTTATATCTATAAACTTGATAAATGTTTGGTTCCCCATACAAACTTTAATACCCTATTTCAACCCGTTCTAGTTTTATTTATATAACTTAATATTGTGTAAACTACACAAACCACCAAAACTATCAAACGTACTAAAACTACCGAAACTACTAAATCTATCAACCAAAACTACCACAACTACCAAAACCACCACAATAACAAAACTACCACAACTACCGAAACTACCACAACTGCCAAAACTACCACAATTATCAAAACTACCACAACTATCAAAACTACCGCAACTACCAAAACTACCAAATCGTCAAACCAAAACTACCACAACTATCAAAACTACCACAACTACCAAAATAACCGAATCTACTAACCAAAACTACCATAACTACTAAATCTACAAACCAAAACTACCACAACTACCAATACTACCACTACTACCAAAACTACCACAACTACCGAAACTACCAAATCTACAAACCAAAACTACCACAACTACCAAAACTACCATAACTACTAAATCTACAAACCAAAACTACCACAACTACCAAAACTACCACAATTACCAAATCTACGGAAACTACCAAATCTACAAAACAAAACTACCACAACTACCAAAACTACCACAACTGCCAAAACTACCACAACTACCAAAACTACCACAACTATCAAAACTACCGCAACTACCAAAACTACCAAATCTTCAAACCAAAACTACCACAACTATCAAAACTACCACAACTACCAAAATAACCGAATCTACCAACCAAAACTACCATAACTACTAAATCTACAAACCAAAACTACTACAACTACCAATACTACCACTACTACCAAAACTACTACAACTACCAATACTACCACTACTACCAAAACTACCACTACTACCGAAACTACCAAATCTACAAACCAAAACTACCACAACTACCAAAACTACCAAATCTACAAACCAAAACTACCACAACTACCAAAACTACAACAATTACCAAATCTACGGAAACTACCAAATCTACAAAACAAAACTACCACAACTGCCAAAACTACTACACCTACTAAAACTACCACAACTACCAAAACTACCACAACTACCAAAACAACCGTAACTACCAAAACTACCAGCATAAACTACCGAAAATAGCAAAACTACCACAACTACCAAAACAACCAAAACTACCAAAGAAAACTACCAAAACTACCTAAACGACCAAATTGACCAAAATAAACAAAAAGACGAAAATGGCAAATCACAAATAAAAAACCTATCCTAGTTTCCGGGATAAACTTTACATAAATCTATCCCAGTATCCGGGATGAAAAGTATCCCTTGGCCACCCTCGGTATTCAAATTACATATGTACCGAGTATCAGCCAAATCGGTCCAATAGTCTTTCCATAAAAGGATAACAAATAGAGAGACAAATATACTTTTATCCCGGAAACTATCCCATTTTCCGGGATAAAAAGTATCCTATGTTCATTCTCGGCATCGAAAATATATATTGAGTTTCAGCCAAATCGGTCCAGTAGTTTTTACGTGAAAACGGAACAGACAGACAGACAGACAGACAGACAGACAGACAGACAGACAGACAGACAGACAGAGTTACTTTCGCATTTATAATATTAATAGGGATTAGATGTCAGAGATAAAAATGTAAATATAATCATTTATGTAATAAAATCCCTAATGTCGTAAAAACTCTTATCCATCAGCCATGAATGTAATTTTTATTTTTATTTTCTTTTTGGCAATTCTCTTATTGATATGTGAATCGAATTAAAGACTTTTATGATCATCACTTGCCAGTTTTTTTGTCCTAACGTAATTAACTATATAATATTGGTATGAGAGTTGGTCTGAAAGAGAGTGTCGGGGTGAAGGTAAGGAAAAGAATGCTCCGGTGGTTCGGGCATGTGGAAAGAATGCATGATGAAAGAATGACTAAACATATATACAAAGCAAAACTGGATGGATGCAGAAGTCGTGGCCTTATGATCAAATTGATCGTATACTAGCAAAAGGTGATGTCAGGAGCCTTAAGAAGAGACGAGCGTGCATGACAAGACGTATGAATGTCAAAGAAGCGAGGTGTGTAACAATAAGCCTGAATGGCGCTCTGTTGTTCGTGCCTACCCCGCAAGGCAACTGGCGTGAAGTTATGTATGTATGTATACATATTAGAATTAAAATCAACAGATTTCATTAAGGAGGTTTACTGCAGGAGCGATATTACAAGAAGCAAATATTTAATCACTGCATTCATTAGGGAAATGTAGATTTATGCTTATAGTTTGAAAGGAATGAATACGTTAGGTAGAATGTATAATTACAATTTCATGAAAGCATATGTTTTGATTGTTAACAAACCATATTTAGTATTAAGATCTGATTGTATAGTTGGCGCGATAATAAGTTGATTTTTAAAGAGAGATGAAATTATATTTTGCTAATTATTGTGGTAAAATGAGGAGTGCGTGCGAAAGCGCGCTGTCATTTTATTTTATTTATGTTTATGGCTTGGCAGCTAGGCCTTTAAGCCAGATCTTAGTTTACAATATAATTTCTTCATTTTCGCCTATGTGTAGCACAGCTGAACTGTAGGTAATCAGCTAGTGCCATTCAACGGAGTTCTTGTGACAACTCTCAAAAGGCCACATTTGACTATACAGTTCACATTTCTCACAAAACACATAATTACTAGTCAAAAACTATCAATATCCTACAACTATTGTTCATTTTAGAATAATTTTACACATTTTCAGAAAATAAAACTGCACAGCACAACATCTCCTTTCAGTTCCCGCCAAAAACTCCTGGCGCGATAATAAGTTGAGTTTTAATGAGAGATGAAATTATAGTTTCCTAATTATTGTGGTAAAATGAGGAATGCGTGCGAAAGCGCGCTATCGTAGAGCACGGGGCTTGCTACGCGCGAGACGTACTGCGGCCATTTTGTTTCGCCCTTTTTTTCTCTCTGTATTCATTACGCGCGCCATCACCCACAGTCACATCTATACTAATATTATAAAGCTGAAGAGTTTGTTTGTTTGTTTTAACGCGCTAATCTGAGGAAACGCTGATCAGATTTGAAAAATTCTTTCAGTGTTGAATAGTATATTTATCGAGGAAGGCTATATTATATTTTCAAAAAAATTAGGGATCCTTACTAAAAATCCAATAATGTAACCTAAGGTGTAAAAAAATGACCCGAAAAAATCCTTACACGGCGTGCGCTGCGAAAACTATTGATTATGGAACAAAACAATGTACTACCACTTTGCAGAACATATAATTGTCTATAAAAAATATCGCGTAACCATATGTCTAACTATTGCAGTTATCTCACAATAAGTGTTTTCTTTTATATTTTTAAATAATTAAAATGCCGTCGCTTCAAAAACTCTTTATTTTGTACCTTGGTATTAATCCTCATCAGAATAAATTACTTCATATTCAAGACGAATTCAATACCTTTCTAGAACTTTTTGAATTATTCAATTCGGACGTTTCATTCAAAAGATATCGCGATATTTAAAATGTAAGTATTAGTGTTGTAGCCAAATATACTTATATTGTTTGATTGAACGCGCTAATATAAGGAACTACTGGTCTGATTTGAAAAATTCTTTCAGTGTTGGATAGCCCATTTATCGAGGAAGGCTATATATCATCACGCTAAGACCAATAGGAGCGGAGCACCAATGAGGAATGTTTCAAAATCGGAGGGTTTTGAAAGCAAATTGTACGTGGACGACGTCGCGGGCACAGCTAGTCTTAAATAACGCGGCAGCACAAACTGAAACCCACAGTTTACAAATTCTAATCCATGTGCAATTTAATAAAATAGTTCGCGTATTCGTTGCTTGATTTCGGCACCAGATGGACGTATATTTTTAAGGCTTTAAATATTATAATTTCGTAATGGCTGACTGTTTTCTATTTTGTCACCTAAATTTTTTTTGTCAAATTCAAAAGTTTTTATTCAAAATAAGTTCCACTGGAGAACACTTTTTGAAGGTCATACATACATACATACATACATAACTTCACGCCAGTTCCCTTGCGGGGTAGGCACGAACAACAGAGCGCCATTTAGGCCCATTCTTACACACCTCACTTGCTTCTTTGACATTCATAACTCTTGTCATGCACACTCGTCTGTTCTTAAGGCTCCTGACATCACCCTCCGCTAGTACACGATCAATTTGATCATCAAGGTCATACATATAAGTGAAAATTTAATTTTTACTTCCTATTCTATGTACACCGCTTCGCAACGTGTTGATGCTGTAAAGGAGAAGAAGCGGCAAGAAACTCCCCAGCAAAACGTCTAGCTAAATATTGTTTTTCTCTATATTTCATATTCTATTTATATATCAAATTCTTTTTTTTATAAGTTTTGTACAGAAGTATGTTACAGAATTACGTTTTGAAGAATTAATGGAGTTGTAGCAAACAATACATACTCAATAAGACCAAGACAATAAAAGGAAAGAAAAATAATGTTTTTTGTATGGTAAGAATTGTTCTACAGCATCATGTAGTACGCGTCCGACTGTCACTAAATTGATAGAACACGTCACCACGTGTGGTGTTACAAAACTGAAGTAAAGAATAGAGAGGAAGAAGATTAAGGTGGTATAGGCATGTTTTTATCCGTGCAGGAACGGAGAAAGAATACAATTGCCTGCGGCCGGGCGGCCTGTCTTAAGAGGCGACTAAACAACCCAGGGTATTTGCTCGACTGGATGGCGATCACCCCTGGTCTAGAGTATGCCGCCATAACAACCTTGTGTTGTATTCCGGCATTAGTGACCAGGTTCCAGTCTCTTTTAAGAAAGCAGCAGCGCATTTGTAGCACCTTTGGTGTTGCAAATGTCCATAGGCGAAGGTAACCGCTTTCCATCAAGTGGGCCGTCTGCCTGTCTGCTGAACTCATGCAATAAAAAATAAAAATAAAAAATGAAGAGGGATGAAAGTACATATAGATACATACATACATAACTTCACGCCAGTTCCCTTGCGGGGTAGGCACGAATAACAGAGTGCCATTTAGACTTATTCTTACACACCTCACTTGCCTCTTTGACATTCATAATTCTGTCATACAAGTTCGTCTGTTCTTAAGGCTCCTGACATCACCTTCTTCTAGTATACGATCAATTTGATCATGGAAGGTGTGTCGTGGCCTTCCACGACTTCTGCATCCATCCACTTTTGCATTGTATATCTGTTTAGTCATTCTTTCATCATGCATTCTTTCCACATGCCCGAATCACCGGAGCATACCTTTCCTTACCTTCACCCCGACAAAAAGAAAAAGAATGTTAAACTGCAAGATTGATGGGTACAAATGTAAATATAGACCAAAAAAGAGAGGGGTGGATTGTGTAAAGTATACATACATACATACATACATAACTTCACGCCAGTTCCCTCGCGGGGTAGGCACGAACAACAAGTGCCATTTAGGCTTATTCTTACACACCTCACTTGCCTCTTTGACATTCATAACTCTTGTCATGCAAGCTCGTCTGTTCGTCTGCTCGTCTGTGCTCGTCTGTGTAAAGTATGATATGATTATTTGTAGTGTGACAGAGAACATATGTCAGAATAGAGAAATATGGAAGAAAAAGACATTTTTTTTTATTGCATGAGTTCAGCATACTGGCAGACGGCCCACTTGATGAAAAGCGGTTACTATCGCCTATAGACATTTGCAACACCAAAGGTGCTACAATTGCGCTGCTGCTCTCTTAAGGGAGACTGGAACCTGGTCACTAATGCCGGAACACAACTCAAGGTTGTTATGGCGACATACTCTAGACCAGGGGTGGTAGCCATCCAGTCGGGCAAATGCCCTACCACCTGGCTGTGGGTTGCTTTGTTCCTGCACGGATAAGACATATTGTGCCGAACCCAATCATTGGGAGCAGGTGAAAGAAGAGATATACTTCTGATATAGACGGCGTCTGTGGTTGAGCGGGCTAAATCTTAGCCGGCCGAGCTCGCTGGAACCCAGAGGCTCCGGGTTCGATTCCTGGCATAGTAAATTTCGGAAACGAACTTTCTGTTATTTACTATGGTCTGGGTGTCTAAGATTAGCCCCAGAGTGACATATTGTATATTACTCATAACACAAGCGTAGCTTGCTTAGCTTGGGAATATATGTGTTTGTCAAAAAAAAATATATTAGATTATAGCGTAGACAATGACTAGACATCGGATTATATCGAGGGGTGAAAGGCTATTTGTTTTAAGCGACATTTTGTGACAGAATTGACTTGACGATTTTCTTGCATCCTAATGTCTCAAACTTAAGGGAATTATAATGAAGCTGGTATCCAACTAAAGCTACAGGTTTTTTTTCTTTTTTAAATATAGTATGTAGTTTACTAATGAAATCTTTTTGTGGGTCATTGAAACTTCAAACTCCTCTATCGACACAATTTCGCAAATGTCGCTTAAAACAAATAACCTTGGACCCCTCGATATGCACTATCAAATTGGCAAAATAGGCATGCAAATATGCACTAAAAAGGGGGCGAAATATGCACAAAATATGCACAACCAATAAACCATTTATTATTAGATTAATTAGAATTTAAGTTTATTTTCACATTATATTTATATATTAAACACATCTTAATATACTTCCTTCATACATCACATACACTCAATTTGCGCTCCACTAATAATCTCCTGTTAATGGCACCTGCACACTCTTCAACATTTTATTCCAACTCCTTCGCCATGCAGGCTGTCTTACTTTGGAACTCTTTGCCCACTGATGTCAGAAAAGCTAAATCATTTGCCATATTTAAAAATTCACTTACGAATCATTATGTAAGTCTTACGCAATAATGTATGTGCTAGTTTACAATAGACTGAATCTGCTGTCCATGTATGTCATATTTTTTCTTTTTTCCTTTTCTTTGTTGCATAATAATTACAGATAATTTAAGAATTTCCTTTGAGTCAGGTTGCCTGGAAGAGATCGCTTTTAGCGATAAGGCCGCCTTTTGTTTTACCTAGTAACTATTGTCTTGTTGTACATTTTTTTTTGTAATTTTTGTTTTGGTGAACAATAAAGTGTTGTCTATGTCTATGTCTATGTCTAATATGAGTTATAAATTATTATTATAATAATTTATTTATTATAATTTGAGTGAGTGAATTTGGGGAATAGTGTGAATGGAGCGTTAGGTAAACTTCTAGGCGCTAAGAACCTCAGCCAGAAGGCCCAGCTCGCCGTACACAACGCGGTGCTGGTACCTACGCTCACGTATGGAAGCGAGAGTTGGGTATGGAAGAGAGAGCATGAAAGTAGAGTAAACGCGGTCGAGATGCGAGCACTGCGCAAAATCTGCGGAGTGACGCTCGCGGACCGCGTTCGTAATACCGAAGTAAGAAAGAGAGTGTCGGGGTAAAGGTAAGGAAAGGAATGCTCCGGTGGTTCGGGCATGTGGAAAGAATGACTAAACAGATATACAATGCAAAAGTGGATGGATGCAGAAGTCGTGGAAGGCCACGACACACCTTCCATGATCAAATTGATCGTGTACTAGTAATCGGTGAACATACATAAAAAAAAGATCCCGACGAATTGAGAATCTCCTCCTTTTTTTGAAGTTGGTTAAAAATAAACCTTCCTCAAAAATATCTAACTAATGATGCAAAATAACTTGGTGATGCGTTATAGGATAATAGGAATAATATGAAACACTGACTTGCTTCTTGGGTTTGCTGGTTCAATTTGGAATTTAATTTTTCATGACGTGATGTCAGGAGCCTTAAGAACAGACGAGCGTGCATGACAAGAGCTATGAATGTCAAAGAAGCAAGTGAAGCGTGTAAGAATAAGCCTGAATGGCGCTCTGTTGTTCGTGCCTGCAAGGGAACTGGCGTGAAGTTATGTATGCATGTATGTACTTATTATAATTCTTGTGGCAGTAAACAATAACATATTTTTCCAGGTTTTCTGTAGGAAACTTGTGATGTTGGTCACTTAATATTAATTTATAGGATGAAAATTACCTTTCGACGTCAACTGACGTCATCGGACAGTACTTGAAATTTGGCGCCATTTCTGCAGAGACTTCTTCAGGTAGAGTTTGTCCGGTGCCGTTGATAAATGCGTCAATTTTCTTTATTCTTTCAAGACCGGGGTGTTTACACAAAACTGCATTTAGTTCGCCACAAACCTGCGATAGTGAACTCGGAAGGGCGTTACTCTGTTCAATCATTTTTTCGTCGTGTCGTCGGCATAATACAAGACGCCTACCACGTATAACTACCAAAATAAGCACTGTCAATGAAAAACTACCAAAATATGCAATAACGCTATAAAAATAGATTTATATGCATTGGCATATGCAAACATGCAAATGCAAATAATCCGATGTCTAATAATGACTACATACATACATACATAACTTCACGCCAGTTCCCTTGCGGGGTAGGCACGAACAACAGAGTGCCATTTAGGCTTATTCTTACACACCTCACTTGCCTCTTTGACATTCATAACTCTTGTCATGCAAGCTCGTCTGTTCTTAAGGCTCCTGACAATAATGACTAAATATAATAAAAAATTAAATAAGTATAAGTGTATCTTCTTATCGGTTAGTCTGTGTGGAATTAAGCATTCAAAGGCTGCTGGAAAACGCTTCGTTAAGCCTCTCCTAATAAGCTTTTGCCTCCCGCCATCTTTTGTCCTAGGGCTGTCCTGACCTTTGTCTTAGATTATGTATTGTGTTATTATTACTATAACGTAATACCGAAGTAAGAAAGACAGTTGGTCTGAAAGAGAGTGTCGGGGTGAAGGTAAGGAAAGGAATGCTCCGGTGGTTCGGGCATGTGGAAAGAATGCATGATGAAAGAATGACTAAACAGATATACAATGCAAAAGTGGATGGATGCAGAAGTCGTGGAAGGCCACGACACACTTTCCATGATCAAATTGATCGTATACTAGCAGAAGGTGATGTTAGGAGCCTTAAGAACAGACGAGCGTGCATGACAAGAGTTATGAATGTCAAAGAAGCAAGTGAGGTGTGTAAGAATGGGCCTAAATGGCGCTCTGTTGTTCGTGCCTACCCCGCAAGGGAACTGGCGTGAAGTTATGTATGTATGTATGTATTACTATAACGCCAAGTACATTGTAGGGATGCAAACAAAACATCGATGTTTTCAAAAATCGATGTATCGTTCATAAAAATCGATGTTTTAACATCGATGTTGAAACCAAAACATCGACGATACATCGTTGTTCAAGATCGATGTTTTATGAACGATGTTTTATCCTACATAGACATAACGCGCCATCTTGCGCTCTATCTGTGATCTACACAGATTTTCTTTATATTATTTTTTTCATAAATTTTCTTATTGCCAATAATAATTTATAATATAAAAGTTGATTGTTATACTTATTTCTTCCATTTCTATTAAAAATGACAATCTTCCTTAGATGTAAATTTATTTTAAATGGTGATAGGGATATGTTAGTGTATGCCTACGCTGTTGAATAGTACCTAAGTACGGTACTGAATGTTGGATAAAGCAAAAGACATATAAATAGAATAAACATAACATAAGGTGTGCTAAGGTGGTTTTGGGCGATACATCGATGTTAAAAAAAAACGAGGTTTTATTTGCGTCGCAGGAACAAGCGTCAAGAGTTTATGTAAATGGTGATAAAAAAACATCGATACATCGTTCATAAACATCGATATTTTCAACATCGATGTTTCACTTTTGAAAACATCGATATCCTAATATCGATGTTTTTTATGAGCGATGTTGCATCCCTACTCAGAGGAAGATCTTCAAGCGAGGCTAATGTTGTTCCTCGCAGGCCTAGGCTCCTCTGTTATAGTTAAAAATTTGTATATGTTCTTTGCATGTTTCGGGAAACGTTTGTGACCTCAATTATTGCATAGCGCCATCTACTGGCTTCTAAGTGTTCCACTACAAAAACATTAGTATTACGTCCGAAATCAATTATTAACCAAAAACACAACACAACAAAAAGACTTGTTAAGAATCCTCTTATAGTCCAGGTTTATCTTTGGGAACTGCCTTTTGTATTTTTCCCACCTCTCCTAACTTTTTATTTAGTCAGGATATTCTTGTTTTTAGGGTATTTTCTCTTTATATTTTATTGCTTTTTTTTCTCATCTTTTTCCCTTGTTGCATTTCTTACTCTATTATAATTAACTGTGAACTCACTACTCTATATTTTATGCTACTTATACTTATTTGTACTTACTTATACAGGCTGTTTCAGCACGGAACACCTGCTTGAAACCGTTATATTGTACCGGGAATATATCTTAATCGAGATGCATTATAATTTTATTATTTAATAATAACAAAGGTATAGGGGATGGAAGGTACACCGCTGATATAGAAAGAAGGGTGAATTTGGGAAATAGTTTGAATGGAGTGTTAGGTAAACTTCTAGGCGCTAAGAACCTCAGCCAGAAGGCCCAGCTCGCCATACACAACGCGGTGCTGGTACCTACGCTCACATATGGAAGCGAGAGTTGGGTATGGAAGAGAGAGCATGAAAGTAGAGTAAACGCGGTCGAGATGCGAGCACTGCACAAAATCTGCGGAGTGACGCTCGCGGACCGCGTTCGTAATACCGAAGTAAGAAAGAGAGTTGGTCTGAAAGAGAGTGTCGGGGTGAAGGTAAGGAAAGGAATGCTCCGGTGGTTCGAGCATGTGGAAAGAATGACTGAACAGATATACAATGCAAAAGTGGATGGATGCAGAAGTCGTGCAAGGCCACGACACACCTTCCATGATCAAATTGATCGTGTACTAGCAGAAGGCGATGTCAGGAGCCTTAAGAACAAACGAGCTTGCATGACAAGAGTTATGAATGTCAAAGAGGCAAGTGAGGTGTGTAAGAATAAGCCTAAATGGCGCTCTGTTGTTCGTGCCTACCCCGCAAGGGAACTGGCGTGAAGTTATGTATGTATGTATGTATGTACCTCAAGTATTTATAAACACGTACTACAATATGAACAATAAGAAGATATAAGTTTAGGCGAGGAACTTTTTCAAAAGAGAATTTTTTATGCACGACTAGCAAGTGGGAGTATGTGGTTCTCAAAGTACATTCGTATGCATAATGCATATCACAAATCTGATAATCAACATCTTTATCTATACATATAATAAAATTGTAGATGTCGAATTTCTGTACAATTAAAAATGCTAAAAACCGAGACAGGGGTATATAAGAAGTGAAATAGAACTAAAAAAATTAGATTTTTTTTAATTTTTTATTTCTCTGTCTGTTTGTACCGCTTAATCTCCGAAACGACTGGACCGATTTAAATGAAATTTTGTGTTGTGGTAGCCTATATCCCTGATCAACATATAGGATACTTTTGATCCCGAAAAATTAAAGAGTTCCCGTGGGATAGTTAAAAAACTATAGTTAGTTAAAAAAGTATAGTATAACACAAAGTTACTTTCCGAGTCTGTCTGTCCCTATATCCGCTAACTCCACCTAAACTACGCAACGGATTTTTGAGTGCCATTGACGCCATATACACGCAACCGCGAAAAGAAAAGAAAAAATAATATCCACCCATTGTCCTCTCTCCCTGTCTGTCCTATCGGCCACAACACTTGCATGAACGAGACGCACAATGGGAAGAAGCAAAGTCTATGGCGTTGCGCTTCCGTAGCTGTCAAGTGGCATGCAGTCTTACAACGCTACCGCTTGAAGTACATTAACTTACATACATACATACATACATAACTTCACGCCAGTTCCCTTGCGGGGTAGGCACGAACAACAGAGAGCCATTTAGGCTTATTCTTACACACCTCACTTGCTTCTTTGACATTCATAACTCTTGTCATGCACGCTCGTCTGTTCTTAAGGCTCCTGACGTCACGTCATGAAAAATTAAATTCCAAAATGAACCAGCAAACCCAAGAAGCAAGTCAGTGTTTCATATTATTCCTATTATCCTATAACGCATCACCAAGTTATTTTGCACCATTAGTTAGATATTTTTAAGGAAGGTTTATTTTTAACCGACTTCAAAAAAAGGAGGAGATTCTCAATTCGTCGGGATCTTTTTTTATGTATGTTCACCGATTACTCCGAGATTTGTGATTTTTTTGTTCGACGCGGAATAGTTGCTATTTGGTCCCCAAAAAATTTGACATAGTTTGGCCTAGTAGTTTTCATTTTATGAACATTTTTATGAAAAAAATTTCACTCCGTTCCATATGTACACCGATTACGCTGAGATTTATGATCCGATTTACATGATTCTTGTTTCGTTTGATGCGGAATAGTTGCCATTTGGTCCCCAAAAAATTTGACATAGTTTGACCCAGTAGTTTTCAATTTATGAACATTTTTTTGTTCCCGTTTCTTGGGACCTATATTTTTTAAGGAGTGCGGCATCTTTCATAGGTCTACCCATACATAGCTAGACGCTAAAAAGTAACAAATCAAATAACAAAACTTCGTTTAAAAAAACCGACTTCAAAACCTAAAAAACTAAAAAGTATAAAATAACTTATTTCTGAAGCTATTATTATTAATATATATTATCTAAAACACCGCGTTCGTAATACCGAAATAAGAAAGAGAGTTGATCTGAAAGAGAGTGTTGGGGTGAAGGTAAGGAAAGGAATGCTCCGGTGGTTCGGGCATGTGGAAATAATGCATGATGAAAGAATGACTAAACAGATATACAATGCAAAAGTGGATGGATGCAGAAGTCGTGGAAGGCCACGACACACCTTCCATGATCAAATTGATCGTGTACTAGCGGAGGGTGATGTCAGGAGCCTTAAGAACAGACGAGCTTGCATGACAAGAGTTATGAATGTCAAAGAGGCAAGTGAGGTGTATAAGAATAAGCCTAAATGGCGCTCTGTTGTTCGTGCCTACCCCGCAAGGGAAGTGGCGTGAAGTTATGTATGTATGTATGTATGTAAGAATAAGTGGCATTATAATAATGCGGAGACGTACTAAAAGTTTATACAGCAAGCACATTTCTTATATGCAATCTGATTGAGAACGGGGCGTTTATTCTCCGACTATTTCTTATTTATTTTCTTGCTATGCTCAGCCCTGCCACTCATAGAAGTATCATTATCTTCATTTAACTGGGTTCCGAAAATTATCATTCGATTCGTGGAAACCGGGCTCAGTTGTCCACAGAAAATTGACTCTTATTCCAAGGATGTAAGGTATATAACAGTCTGAAATTTCACTGAATCATTATGTTTATATCTGAAGAAAAAATTGTAATTCGCATCGTTTCTTCCTTTGTCTGATTGCTTAAATGCTGCCTAAGGATTTTCTCGTATTATTTGTATGGAATGATTTTTGGGCGTCAATTCCTCTATTTAAGATCAGATATCACTTATTTAGCACATGCTAACTATTTTTTTCGAGATTGGTTAGTCGATACTATACTAGTCTTATTAATAAAAAAGTCTTAATCCTAGGAGTAATCAACCTTTAGGCCGGATTAGTTACTATTTGAGTAAGTAAGTATTAACTTCGTCGTAAGAATTTTATTAATATTATTATTTATTTAGGTTTATGACTTGGCAGCTAGGCCTTTAAGCCAGATCTTAGTTTACAATATAGTTTCTTCATTTTCTTAAGCCTATGTGTAGCATAGCTGAACTGTAGGTTATCAGCTGGTGCCATTCAACGGAGTTCTTGTGACAACTCAATAGGCCACATTTGACTATACAGTTCACATTTCTCACAAAACACATAATTACTACTCAAAAACTATCAATATCCTACAACTATTGTTCATTTGAGAGTAATTTTACACATTTTACATAAAACTGCACAGCACAACATCTCCTTTCAGTTCCCGCCAAAAAACTCTCAGAGTAACAATGCCTTCCTTACACCATAGATTAGTGAATAAATTATGGCAACACGTATCATTTAAAAGTAAAAAGACCGATTTGGTGAATGAAATGACAAGTAATGTTGACAATGACATTTATAGTGTCTAATTGATAAATGATTCTTAATTTCCTACACAAACGTTACCTAAAATTTATTTGAATTTGTTTTGTAGTGCCTAGTTTGTTTTCATTTGCAAAGTTAAAATCACGCAAAAACCACTAAAACATAAGTTAAAAACGTAACCGCTCATTAATTGGGATGATGAGGAAAGGGTGTCAATTACTTCGTAATTTTGAACCGTGATATTTCATACATACATACATACATAACTTCACGCCAGTTCCCTTGCGGGGTAGGCACGAACAACAGAGCGCCATTTAGGCCCATTCTTACACACCTCACTTGCTTCTTTGACATTCATAACACTTGTCATGCACGCTCGTCTGTGCTTAAGGCTCCTGACATCACCCTCCGCTAGCACACGATCAATTTGATCATGGAAGGTGTGTCGTGGCCTTCCACGACTTCTGCATCCATCCACTTTTGCATTGTATATCTGTTTAGTCATTCTTTCATCATGCATTCTTTCCACATGCCCGAACCACTGGAGCATTCCTTTCCTTACCTTCACCCCGACACTTTTTTTCAGACCAACTCTTTTTCTTACTTCGGTATTACGAACACGGTCCGCGAGCGTCACTCCGCAGATTTTGCGCAGTGCTCGCATCTCGACCGCGTTTACTCTACTTTCATGCTCTCTCTTCCATACCCAACAATTAGTTTCAATTTAGTTAAGCCACCAAATATTATTTAATTTTTCTTATAATATCTCCTTAGACACCGGGTTAAGGCCGCCCATTGTTCTAATTTAAATGTGTTTGTAATAAATATTTAGGTTTAAGTTATGGTGAACAATAAAGAGTTTTCATTCATTCATTCATTCATTCATTCATACGTCATTAGACGGCTTCTGTAGTTGAGCGGGCTAAGTCTTTGCCGGCATACCTCCCTGCAATGCAGAGGCTCCGGGTTCGATTCCTGGTATAGTAAATTTCGGAAACGTATTTTCTCCGTTATTTACTATGGTCTGGGTGTCTGAGATTGGTCCCAGAGTAGTCCGTTGTATATTACCCATAACACAAGCGTAACTTGCTTAATTTGGGGATATACAATGTGTGTGTTTGTCTGCCGATTATTATTATTATTATTATTCATACGCAGTTAAGAAATTCCACCTAAGCCTTTGCCTTTCAGTTTGCTTGATCCATCTAATACCAGTATTAGGTTATCTCCTTTTACGAAGACATTATATATCTTGGAAAACAATAGTAAACTAGGGTGATTTATTAATAGAAAACAACAGGAAAGAGACTAATGCCCGTAAAAGTAGAAAACAAAAAACAAAAGATGGAACAAGCATTATATTTCGGCCGTATTTATGCGAAACTTTTGGTTTCCCCTCGTGATATATAATATGAAAGAAATATGGATCACAGGTCATGGTTTGCGTTATTGAAATAAGGAAGGAATACTAACACCGGCTCATAAACACGAAAGATAAGATCTTGCTCACGAGGTTACCGCTATGTGGAACCTGGACTCAACAACCATAGTCCCGATAGTGGTGTTAGTGAATGGATTAATAGCGAAGAGCCTTGACCGCCACCTTGAAAGGATCTCGCTTGGTATCTGGTTGAAGGGTCGGATGCAGAAGGCAGCTGTGTTGCACACGGCCCGTATTGTGAGGAGATTCCTGTGTCTGAAGCCTTAACCACCGGTAGCCTGGACCCTAGGCCCCACTGCCAGCGAAGATCAGTTTTTTATATTAATAAATGTATATATTTTATAAGAAAATTTTAAAAAATTTGGAAATAAAATATATATATGAATAATAATAAACCCGCAGGGGGGCTTTGGCTGGGGGCTGACTCCGGGGGCCAAGGCAAGGCCCCCGCCTCCGTGCTTGCCTTAACCAGCCGGTACGGAGTGGAGATCGCTAGAGCTAAGACTCAAGCTTCAGGGGTGGAAGTGATAAATGGTGTCACGTCAGAAGTAGCTTCGGTGAACCTGCAGCCCACCTCTCGAAACCCCTTAGCCACTCACACCCATGTTGCCCCTGTCTTCTATGGCATTTTTAGGGGGCCCATGCAGTGAGTGGCGAGTCACCGTCTGGCCATTTTTCCATGTTCCCTGACATTGCGACCACTAGCAGTTCACCCCAATAGTCCTACACTGGCCGGGGCTTGTCCTTGGGTGCATTACTATATGGTGTAGACAGGGATAATCTCCGGTCAGTGTCACGCCACATTTACATTAAATTTGTCAAGGGGCCTCTACGTGTTGGCCTTCCCATGGCCCCACGCAAGCCTTCCAAATGTCCGGGCCATTTTTATGGCCCGTGGTTTACAAAGATATACAATAATAATAACAACCCATAAATGCCCCACTACTGGGCTCGAGCCTCCCATTATAGGGGGAACGGACAGGACATCACGATGTCTTCCTTCACCGTTATTAGCACGTGGTAATTGTAACAATATGCACATTAGGTCAGAAAACTGCCTAAGTGGTGCATGCGTTCCGGCCAGGATCGAACCCGCGCCCTTTGTGTTTGGAACGCGTGCGCTAGCCATTACGACACTATCCAATGTAATTTGTCCTAAATAATAGTACATTATGGTACTAGTGTGTAACATTGGTGATTACCGCCGAGGCGCCATTGAGTCTCGAGCCGTAGGCGAGGGTCTTAAGAGAACCGAGGACGGTAATCATCAATACACACGTGTATCATACGACGTTTTTCAACACACTTGTGAATAAAATAACAACAAAAACTCATTTTATTTAGTAGACAAAAAAAGTTATATATGAGTGAAAGTTTTATTTGTTAAACACGTACGAGTTAAAATTATCTATTTAAATAAGAAGTTGCATGAAATGAGCAAGCAATAGGAACATTAATTTATATGTTCTATAGAACACGACCTTTTTTTTTGAATAAAAACTTTTTTAAGAACAAAGCAACTCAACCAATAAAATTTAAAAAAAATCTATAACTCACTAGTGAGTTATAATTTTTTTTACTCACAGTTTGATTATGGGTGTCATTATGTGCCTAATTGCGGTGACCAACCAGCCGATCAGTACATCTACAAACTTATCGTGACAAATTACGGGTTCTAAGGAGAGCATTATTCTTCGCTCGGCATACTTCGGTTCATCGGGTTTTGAGCTTAACCCGCGCGATGACGTGGGCCCCAGAGACCCGGTATATTTTATCATATTTCTGAAATATTAGTTTAAATCGAAAACTATTGTTCAATGTAAATTAATCTTATTTATACGCTTTTATCAGTTTCATACGTATGTTAGTACGTAACGGAATGTTTCAAGTTAAATTTGATCGACTTCCCGGTTTCCGATTGAACTGAAATTTTGCACGTATGTGTATATCGCGTGACAATGCAATAGTATGGTACCATGCAGCTGATCTGATGATGGAGTCGGAAGGTGGCCATAGGAACTCCTGTACTAAACAAGATAGACCCGTCGTGTTTGGGCTCGTTTTACTTGTCTTGGCTAGCACTCTGCTGCTACACGATATGCAGGATCTCAAAAGCTTGTATTTAAAAACCTTTTTAAAAAAGCTTATTTTTACATAACGTTCCATTTTATCATAAGTACTGTATTTAATTCTTTTTTCAAAGTTTCCACGGAGAAGGGAATTAAATCACTAAATAATCACTAAAAAATGAAAAATAATTAATAGTTTAAAATAGCTAAAAAATACGCTTTTTAGAAAATCCAACTAAAAAATAGAAAATAAATTTTAATAAATTTGAATTAAAAATAGTGGTGGGGTGCTTTTCAAACTATTGATACCATGCACCCCACGCTTTTTTTACAATAAAATCATTTTTTCTTACACTATTTTTAATTCACCTTCCATGATCAAATTGATCGTGTACTAGCAGAAGGTGATGTCAGTAGCCTTAAGAACAGACGAGCGTGCATGACAAGAGTTATGAATGTCAATGAAGCAAGTGAGGTGTGTAAGAATAAGCCTAAATGGCGCTCTGTCGTTCGTGCCTACCCCGCAAGGGAACTGGCGTGAAGTTGTGTATGTATGTATTTTTAATTCAAATTTATTTTCTACTTTTTAGTTGGATTTTCTAAAAAGCGTATTTTTAATTTTTTTTAAACTATTATTTTTGTAGGGGCTTTAGTTAAGAAAATCTTTAATATTTATATCCTTGATAAATATCCTTGGCGCGTCATCCAAATGCTATCGTCAATAGCGATATATTGTCAGTCAGAGCATCATGTCCAGGGTATTTATTTATCTATATATCAATACGTGAAGCAAAATCTTTGAACCCCTTTTTACGAAAATTGCGCAGACGGGGAGTATGAAACTTCGCACACTTATAGTTTATACAGGGACGGAGTGCAGAATGCTAATATTTTTTTAAATTATGCATAAAAAATACATTATATCAATAAAAAAAAATATTACACACATTACCATGTATTTGACACACACACGCATATATACTCTTTCGTTTATTGTTGCCTTGGCGAAATCTGTGATTATAGAAGTAGTCTTTGACATTATAGAATAGAATAGAATATATTTTATTGCGTAATGCATGTACAAAGTTGTTACGGTTTTTACACTGTCAAAGCATTCGTCCCATAATTGGGCGTGCAAAATTAAAACATTGCAATATTTATTTATAAAAATATTACAATCAATTATTGAATACAATTAAAATTAATAATGTCTAATATATTTATGTCAGTTATACATAATAAATACATTTTAAATCTATAAAAAGAAACATTACACACATTATCATGTATTTGACACACACACGCATATATACTCTTTTGTTTATTGTTAAAGTCAAATAAACAGTGTAGCCTTGGCGAAATCTGTTATAATAGAAGTATAGTCTTTGACAACAGAACCTTAATAATGTTCAAACTTATAATTTAAACTAGCTGTGCCCGCGACGTCGTCCGCGTGGAATTTGCTTTCAAAACCCTCCGATTTTGAAACATTCTTCATTGGTGCTCCGCTCTTATTGGTCTTAGCGTGATGATATATAGCCTATAATAGCCTTCCTCGATAAATGGGCTATCCAACACTGAAAGGATTTTTCAAATCAGACCTGTAGTTCCTGAGATTAGCGCGTTCAATCAAACAATATTAGTATATTTGGCTACAACACTAATACTTACATTTTAAATATCGCGATATCTTTTGAATGAAACGTCCGAATTGAATAATTCAAAAAGTTCTAGAAAGGTATCGAATTCGTCTTGAATATGGAGTAATTTATTTTGATAAGGATTAACCAAGATAAAAAATAAAGAGTTTTTGAAGCGACGGCATTTTAGTTATTTAAAAAAAAAGAAAACACTTATTATGAGATAACTACAATAGTTAGACATATGGTTACGCGATATTTTTTGTACACAATTATATGTTCTGTAAAGT
This sequence comes from Dendrolimus kikuchii, assembly GCA_019925095.2. Taxonomy (NCBI): domain Eukaryota; kingdom Metazoa; phylum Arthropoda; class Insecta; order Lepidoptera; family Lasiocampidae; genus Dendrolimus; species Dendrolimus kikuchii. The sequence continues at coordinate 27,360,380 of CM034392.1, read as the reverse complement.
GGTATAACATTGTTTTGTTCTCTAATCAATAGTTTTCGCAGCGCACGCCGTGTAAGGATTTTTTCGGTTCATTTTTTTACACCTTGCGTTACATTATTGGACTTTTAGTAAAGATGCCTAATTTTTTTGAAAATATAATATAGCCTATAGCCTTCCTCGATAAATTTACTATTCAACACTGAAAGAATTTTTCAAATCGGACTAGCGGTTCCTGAGATTAGCGCGTTTAAACAAACAAACTCTTCAGCTTTATAATATTAGTATAGATTATGGTCCAATTTTGATGTGGGTGGGAGGGCTCAGTCGTCGGTTTTTCTTTGGGATGTGCTTGTGACAGCGATTTGTAGCTACCTCACCGATCGGAAACGACTCGGCATTGCTCGGTAAGTATCGAACCGATCAAAGTAAACGGGGTTAGCTTTTCACGAAATTTATGAACACTCATTTCGCACCCTTAGAACTGTAGAGAGCTAATTAGAAAACTTAACTTATTTGTATTGTATTCTACTCATAGTCCCTCAAGACTATAAGTAGAATACTGAGCCCAGATCACCGTCTTCTATGGGTAAGGTGCCCAGAAAGCTGGCTACGTTTCCTCGCTGGATAAGTTAAGTTAAGTTAAGATGAATAAGTTAAGTTTTCTTGCATTGTATTAGACTATAATAAATATTCCAAAATATTATATTATACGTACCTAATTAGAAATATTAAGTTCTTCAATTTTCTATTGCCTAGAAAATATTGTAAATATGGTCCATTTTTGTAATAAACAACTTCACACCTGCATATTTGTAAAAGCACATTTATTACCCGTCGGCATTTGAACTAATAACTCATAAAATGTTCGTCTTCTTTTGTTTACTTATTTATTGGCATGCGTTTCTAGAGAACAGTCGATTGTTGTATTGTAATCATTAGCCAGGTGTTATGGATTTTAAAATACAAGCTGATTCTAGGAAATTCGGTCCACGTTGCCGGGCGGACACATTGCATTTGTGCAGTATAAAACGATGGCCTGATTGAGAGACGGGGGGGGGCTTAATTCGAGTCTCGCACTCGTAACAATATTTTGGTGTACAATCAAATTCTATTTCTCTCTCTCTCTCTCGCTATCAGAGTTCGCACTAACGTCATTTGAATGAAACACAGATGACTTTGCCACTGAACCACCATGACGTATCTATACACAAATACATATTTTTTTTTATTTTGGAACGAAGTTCCTCATCGCGCGTTGCGAAAGGGGCTGGACGAAAAAAATTAAGACCAAAAGTTGTAACGACACTTTTTGCTATAGTTGTAAGCCGTGCGGCGTGCGCGTGTTTCTCTGTCTGTCTCTCTCCCTCATAGAAAGCAAGCCAGTTATTGTCGTTTCGTCTTTCTATTTCGCATCGAACAGTGTAGTGTCGCGACGATTATTTTTGTTGAGTGTATACAGGTTTTTTGTACATAATAAATAATATAATTGTTTTTTAACTTAAAAAAAATCAAAAATTATTACAATTCGTTCACTAATTAATCGAAAGGAACTTCGTTCCATCCGGGTGTCCCTTGACACCTCTCAAGTTTTATTATTGTAATATAGATTCGCGTTTGACCATATTATCGCCTTATGAGGAGCGAAGATTTGGTCTCTGATGAAGCATGCTTCCCTAGAAGGTACCTATTCACACGGGCCTTGAAGACACCCAGGTTATGGGTATCGGGAAAGACAGACTCCGGCAATGAGTTCCACTCCTTTGCGGTGGGTATGATGGAGCTAGATGCAAAGCGCTTCGTTCTTATAGGTGGGATATCCTCCATATATCGATGCCGCATGGTGCGTCTGGTTATCCGATGATGGAAGACTGATGACGGGATCAGATCGAAGAACTATATTCCTTTAATATTACCTACAGCAAACTTTTCTTAGATTTACCTCTGCCTTTATTGTATGCGTCTTTTTTATTGTTGAGTTATAAATCATCCCCGCAGTTACACTTAATTTAACCGGGTGAATTAACATATTGTTACGAGTTGCAGGACCCGAATTGAAATTCCATTGGAATTATTTATAGAATTTATTAGAACTATACAAACACGTATATATAACACAGGTACAAATATAACTGTACACAACCAGTCGCAAAGTTCTTCACTAACGTCTTGCTTCGCTTGTGGCTATCGCTAGACTGCCGATCTCTCCATTGGGCCATTGCTTTATACTGCACCGATACAATATGGCTGCCCGAAAGCGTAGACCAAATTTCTTAGAATCAGTTCGACACAGCTGGCTAATGATTGCCATAAAATATTACAATACACAATGGGCTGTTTTCTAATCACAATGCGGAAAGGTAATGAAGTGTGCTTTTACGGTATGCAGGTGTGAATCTACTTTTGTCGGCGTGTAGGTCGTAACAATATAATTTATCGCTGCATGAATAGAGCAAAATCATTGTCAACCCATGAATAATGACTTTGTTATGTAGACGTTAAAATTACTTTCAGTTCATAAATAAATTAAGAAATAAATAAGACTGTCGTCTTGAGTATAAGAGCAATATGAAAATCACTACTTTAACAATGTAAAAAAGGACAAAATAGGTAAGGAGTGTTAGTTGTGTTCACTGGATTGAACGAGTGCATTGAACCGCGAAGCCTAATGAGATCTTGTTAGAGGGCCTCTTCTCGATGGCCCCTACGTATAGTGAGTCAACTGTAGAATTCTAATCTATTCGGCGGCCGACCTCCCCCTCTTCTATTATGCGGTGGGTTTCTAAAAAACCCAAACGCCGCATTGTAAAATCATATTTTTTTTTTATTGCAGGTGTTCAGCAGACAGGCAGACGGCCCACTTGATGGAAAGCGGTTATCATTGCCTATGAACATTTGCAACATCGAAGTTGCTACAAATGTGCTGCTGCTCTCTTAAAGGAGACTGGAACCTGGTCACTAATGCCGGAACACAACACAAGGTTGTTATAGCGGCTAATCTAGACCAGGGGTGGTCGCCATCCAGTCGAGCAAATGCCCTACCACCTGGCTGTAGGTTGTTAAGTCGCCTCTTACGACAGGCCGCTCGGCCGCAGGAAATTGTATTCTTTCTCCGTTCCTGCAGGGATAAATAATTAATAATAATAATAATTAAATAATTTATTACTGATATATACAATATTTTGATATTCACTGATTTTAACGTTACCCATGGGATACAGATTAAAATAAAGAACGGCTTTGACTTTAAGAACTTCAAAGGGCAGAGTGCCGCCGTTTGATTTCGCGAATACTAAATAACCGTCTGGTCTCGATGGTGATCTTACTGCATCTCTTCCTTTTTTTTTAATGGACTTGACTTTATGTTGTTGGTCCGAAGACCTCACAACTATATCGGGGTTTTCGGGGCGCTCGATCCCGGGGTTCTACTTGGTCGAGGGAGCTCCCTAGGCAGTTTTACCTCGGCTGGACTGTTGCCACAAGAGGGGGATGAATCTAATGATGCCCACCATAGGGCGCGACACAATGCCCTAATTGAGAACAGGCGACGGGCAATATAAAGCCCGTGGGAAGGATCCCAACGGACCGGGATCGGCGGTTCGCGGCGGCCTACGCTATCTTACTGCCGTTTCGCAACGTTTTATGGCTGGGAGAGAAGAAACGGCGAAAGAACCTCCCAGCAACACGCCTAGTCTATTCTATAGGGGGGCTATGTCTCTTGGCGTTATATATTGCTTCGCCTCTTGTTGACGACGCAGATGACTCGTGCAGTTGAGTGACCGCATCACATGACCGCACTCGCCGCAGAGCCGCCTTTGGTTGAGCAGAGGAGTCTTCACCCCTGTCGTCGAAGTAAGTTAGCTCTTCCAGGGGCTTTCTCAGGCACTTATTGCGCTTGGATCGGCGTGGTCGTAACTACGTTCTAAGTCTCATGTCTTTCCTGCCATAAACGCGGGGCATCGGAGGAGGCTGGTTTTAGTGGTTATTAGCCATTTGGGATCGAGTCTCCACACGAGCCGGTCGATTACTGTTAGGATTGCCCCTTCTGGGAATGCCTCCATGAGCGACTATGGTCTAATCCCTTGCAAAGGACCCGGTATCGTGCGTAAATAGCATTTCACCCCGCCTGAAAAAAATAGGCCGCCTTCGATTTGTTGCTATGGGGAATGATATGATATGATCATGATTAAATGGGACTACCTGATGAACCACCATAAAGATCCAGATCGAGACTTATTCAGTATAAGTCTGGTTCTTTTAAAATGCACAGATAGGTACTTAAGCTTTTTCTAGTAAACAAATCCATCAAAAAGTCTAAATATCTGAAAATGTTCGTTGAATCACTATACGTAGGAACCATCGTGCTGTCCCCGCCTACGTTCAACGATTTACTGATTTTCATTCTATATCTTTATAAAATAAAATTACATTGTCTGCTACATTTGAATTCATCTCAAGAGTAATAACACCTGTGGATATCATTTTCGAACTTGTCAATTTTTTTTTATTGCAGGAGATCAGCAGACAGGCAGACGGCCCACTTGATGGAAAGAGGTTACCATCGCCTATGTACATTTGTAACACCAAAGGTGCTACAAATGCGCTGCTGCTCTCTTAAGGGAAACTGGAACCTGGTCACTATTGCCGGAACACAACACTCAAGGTTGTTATGGCGACATACTTTAGACCAGGGGTGGTGGCCATCCAGTCGGGCAAATGCCCTACCACCTGGCTGTGGGTTGTTAAGTCGCCTCTTACGACAGGCCGCCCGGCCGCAGCAATTTGTATTCTTTCTCCGTTCTTGCACGGATAATCATGGATTTCAATTTTTTATAAAAAAAAAATATGACTAATATGACATGCATCAGAAAAAATCATACTTTGGATAAAATATAATACATTTTGTCAATAAATTAGATAAGTGCTTAGCGCTCCGGGCATAGTAAGGGTTTCCGTAGAGGCAGCAAACGTCTCCTATTTGCGTTTTTTGGCTATAGGACCATAAAAAACCCTAACACAGGGAGTTGCGATGGCTGACTTTCTCCTCCTATTTTATTCCCATCCATCTCTTCTATGCCATCCCCTAAGTCCCACCCCCTTTGTCATATCTCCTTTGTCCCATCCCTTTTGTCCTAACCACTTTATCCCACATCTTTTCCCAACCCTTTACCCTATCCCCTTTATCCCACACCTGTTGTCCTATCCCCTTTGTCCCATCCCTTTTATCCCAACCCCTTTGTCCCATCCCCTATGTACCATCCTTCTTGTCCCATCTCTTTATTCCAACCCTTTATCCCATGCTCTTTATCCTATCCCCTTTGTCCCATTCCTTTTGTCCCAATCCCTTTGTCCCATCCCCTTTGTATTATCCCCTTTGTCCCATCGGGCCTATCCTTTTCCCTCTATCCCATCCTAAAGGCTAGTCAACAGGAAATGTGGTAAATAAGTGGTCAATAGAAACCGCAGTATTTAGAGGCTATAGGCATATGATAATTATGTGTAATTTTAGAGTCTGTTTAATATAGTAGTAAGGTACACCACAACATAAAAATCACTAAATTAATGTCACACACAGTAACAAAAATAAACAATAAGCGTGTATGTACTCTAAAAACTTTCATAGAAATTAAGTTGTTAAAAAGGGTACGGAACTCGAGTCCGTAGAGTTGTTAAAAAAAAAAATATAGTAGTAATTAGATGCAGTCATACTTAGCTGTTAATAAAATGGTACTTGCTTGTCGACATTACAATCAAAAACTCTAGTGGAACGGATTATGGGGCGTTGATATCAACGACGAAATACACAAATGTCATTGGTTGATTTGAAAATCGCGCCTTTTTTAATGTCAACCGATAGAGAGAATCAATGCTCTGTGGTCAACGCCCTCTTCGACTCAGCTCTTGACATGGGTTGTTGTGAGCGCTGTGTGATCGAAAATGATGTTTTCGCCACGACCACAACGACCGTGGTCGCCATATGGAACGATTGACGGAGCATTTTGGGCGTTGTGAGCTATTAGCGGAACGCGTCCAAGGTTGTTACATACTCTATACGGACAATTGACACACCACCTCGTTATGGGTTGTTTTGTTGCCTCTTCCTAAAGTAGATAAGAAAATTTTATCTATACTAATATTATAAAGCTGAAGAGTTTGTTTGTTTGTTTAAATGCACTAATCTCAGAAACCGCTGGTCCGATTTGAAAAATTCTTTCAGTGTTGAATAGTACATTTATCGAGGAAGGCTATATAGGCTATATTATATTTTCAAAAAAATTAGGGATCCTCACTAAAAGTCCGATAATGTAACCCAAGGTGTAAAAAAATCACCCGAAAAAATCCTTACACGGCGTGCGCTGCGAAAACTATTGATTATAGAAAAAAACAATGTTATACCACTTTGCAGAACATATAATTGTCTACAAAAAATATTGCGTAACCATACGTCTAACTATTGTAGTTATCTCACAATAAGTGTTTTCTTTTATTTTTTTAAATTATTAAAATGCCGTCGCTTCAAAAACTCTTTATTCTGTACCTTGGTATTAATCCTTATCAAAATAAATTACTCCATATTCAAGACGAATTCACTACCTCTCTAGAACTTTTTGAATTATTCAATTCGGACGTTTCATTCAAAAGATATCGCGATATTTAAAATGTAAGTATTAGTGTTGTAGCCAAATATACTAATATTGTTTGATTGAACGCGCTAATCTCAGGAACTACTGGTCTGATTTGAAAAATTCTTTCAGTGTTTGATAGCCCATTTATCGAGGAATATAGGCTATATATCATCACGCTAAGACCAATAGGAGCGGAGCACCAATGAAGAATGTTTCAAAATCGGAGGATTTTAAAGCAAATTCCACGCGGACAACGTCGCGGGCACAGCTAGTCAAACATAAACAAAGCAAATTTATCCATGTTATTTTAATTTTAACTTTGATTCAAGTCTAAAATCCGCTAAAAAATAACTATATACCTATGTAACAATACCAAGTTTCACGTGAGCAGTGATTTTTGAAGTTTACCAAGGATCTATAGTGCAAACATTGCTTCGTTATAATTCTACGATATTTATCAAAGAACAGCCGACATGATAGGTTTGTAATGGTTAGTTTAGCTTCTTTTTAACCGACTTCAAAAAGAGGAGGAGGTTCTCAATTCGTCGGGATCTTTTTTTTATGTATGTTCACCGATTACTCCGAGATTTATGATCCGATTTACGTGATTCTTGTTTAGTTTGATGCGGAATAGTTGCCATTTGGTTCGCTAAAAATTTGGCATTGTTTGGCCCAGTAGTTTTCATTTCATGAACATTTTTTATGTAAAATTTTCCATTCCGTTCCATATGTACACGGATTACGCTGAGATTTATGATCTGATTTACGTGATTCTTATTTAGTTTGATGCGGAATAGTTGCCATTTGGTTCCCTAAAAATTTAGCATAGTTAGGCCCAGTAGTTTTCATTTTACGAATATCTTTTTGTTCCCATTTCTTGCGACCTATATTTTTTAAGGAGCGCGGCACCTTTCGTACATCTACCCATACATAGCTAGACACTAAAAAGTAACAAAAAATTAAAAAAACCGACTTCGACCGAGTAAATTTCAAAATATAGTAATTTTTATGTTTTACTTTGCACCGACTTCAAGATGTTTTAGATAATATATATTAATAATAATAGCTTTAGAAATAAGTCATTTTATATTTTTTAGTTTTTTAGTTTTTGAAGTCGGTTTTTTTAAACGAAGTTTTTTTTCAATCAAATAATTCTCGTGTCAACTATCGCAACGTGTTATAGTATTGTAGTCATTATTATTAAAGTAAACATCATAGGCTATGTTGACAAAATGCGTATGTCGTAACTAAAGCAACTTGATACTTACACGATGTTTGATGTCGTACTAAAAATGACTCGTAAGTATCGAAATTACTCTAGACCTAATTGGAGTTGAGAGTTTAAACAAACTTGCGAAAGTGGCGCCCCTATTATTATCTACATTATTTTGCCAGCCTGTATTTCGACACCGCCAAGGAAAGAAAGAAAGAAAGAAAATATATTTATTTAGGACAAGATACAAAAAGACTTATATGATAATATATATAACAATAAATTGTGATGTCCTAAAAAGGCTCTTGCTCAGCATATTGCTAGTTTCACAACCAGCGCTGGTCTTCCGCAAGTACCTGTAAATGATGCCACGGCTTGGCTCCACAAAGCAAATTAAAACGATAAACATTTGTTTTAAAATTATACAAAATAAATTACTAATTATTTGAACATTGTTCTATTACAAATAAAAGAAAATAAATAAAAAAACTGGACAGAAATGACGAACAAGACAAAAATAATAATAAAGGGGTACTACGCCAACTTAATTTTAAATATATTCTGTTTTTAAGGGGAAAACACTCATTAATGTTATTGGTGGCAGTTGCTTCTCGGGTTTGGAAATTAAAATTCGACGTAATAATGGACTGTATGATTATTATTAAGTTATAAATATACATTTAAAGAGTAGAACAAAGTATGCAAGAGAGTTGAGTACAATATATGAATAGCTGAGTGGCTGAATTCATAGTAGTTCTTGATGTAGTAGTTTTTTCAGGTTTTTTCGGCCTCCTATATCCCGCATTCCGTCCGACGCCTAGTTGCTAATCGCGCCAGCTATGGGCGTCGGCGGTATGCGGGGCGCGGAGTGTAGATGTGCTCCGGCGGGCGGGTCAGGGGGGTGCTCTCTGTCCGCAACAAATGTCTTAGGCTACGTTCCATTAGGGACTCACAACGACCACGTCCACGACCGCGAGTTTTCCCGTTCCACTTGGTTCTTTTTTTTTTTTTTTGGTTTTGAGGCGAGGGAAAATGCTTAACCGATTTACGCACAAACTGGGTCGTTGCTAGGGGAACGACACGCGTCGGTCGGGGGCGATAACACTGCAGCAATAGTATGCTCTTGGCAGCGCTCCGTCCGCGATCGACGTCACAGAATAGTGTGAAAGACTCCGAGCGTTGCTGCACGGGCGAGCAACCCCAATACCCACTAAAAACCCCCTCCTCCCTGACGACCCTGCGCTTTGAATGTGTTGGAAAGGCTGAGATTTAGAACATAGTTACGCCCAGCCGTTCCATTTGGTTCTTGGCGTAACAATCGGAAACCCAAGTGGAACGGCTATTCGACCCACCTATTGACATGGGCCGTCGTGAGCGTTGTGTGATCGAAAGTGATGACGTCATTAGTGACGTTTCGGCCACGACCACAACGATCGCGGTCGCCTTGTGGTACGGCTAACTGAGCGTTTTGGGCGTTGTGAACTACTAGCGGAACGCCCTATTAATATATTATGATTCTAAAATTATATAAAAAAAATGACAATATAAATACATTTAGGGCCGCTTGCATGACGTTCCTTAAATTGATTTAAAAAACACTAAACGCATTCAACACCCTTAAATACGATTAGCGTCTTGCACAACGCAAAATTTACCGGTAAATACGTTTAAAGAACTGTCAAAGTTAATCATCCAAAAATGGGTATTTAACTGCCTTAAACGCGTTTAAGGACAAAAAAATGTTGAGTAACCTCTTTTCATAAATTAACATATACCATTCTTTATGAAATTGTCAGTTATTAAAAAGTCAATTACAGATTGTCACTCGTATATTATTTGCTTTAATTATTTTTCTCATTTCTAAATACCCATTATTCGTACAAACTTTAACATGGTAGCAGAGTAATAAAGTTCAGGATTTGGATGCGGTAAAGATATTTTAACTTGGAAAGAATAAATACAATATTCTAGCATTGTACTCGGCCTGGCGTTCACCATGGATAAGGCGATCGCAGGGGCTTATAAGGTATAAATTATGCACCTAGATGGTAAAAACTATAAGCATTGGTGGTATTGTATTGAAACAGTGTGTAGGGCAATACCCGGCGCTGAAGAAATTTTGCAAGGAAAACTTCAAAAGCTCCACGAGCCTGTAGCATCTGATGATGCAGATGCTAAAGCAAAATATGAAATAAATTCACAACAATTTGTAAAAATTGACTGTGTCGTTTTAACTCTGATGACGACAAACACGACGGATGAGATTCTGGAACAAGTTATACGATATAAAAGCGCTAAAGAAGTATTTGATGAGCTAGAACGCCTATATAATGGAAGCAGCGAAGACAAACCTGTGATCTTTATCTAAAATTCCTTTGATTATAAAAAGGACCCTGAACAAGAGATGGGAAAGCATATTAAAGAACATTACATTAAAGAACATTTCAACAACTGTTGCCATAAATTAATATTTAGGTATTATTCTTTATAAAATTGTAAGTTATTAAAAAGTCAGTTACATATTGTCACTCGTATATTATTTGCTTTAATTATTTATATCAATGCTAAATACCAATAAAATCGAAAATAAAACAACACAGCAAAAAATCATTCTTCAGGTTGCCGCCAAAAATTCCGAAGTAAACCTAACCAAACGGAACAAAATTTCAAATGTCAAGTTGACATTGGCCAACTAAAAATCCCTTTTTACGCAAGAAATAACTAACATTAAAGCTAAATTTCATGTTTTTGTCCGAAAATATGGATCGCCGCGTGAAACGGAACACATCTGGCTGTTTTACCGACGGCATAAATACATTTAGCTAAATAACATGGGAGACCGCCTCATGCAAGACATCTTAAATACGTTTTGTGTAAAACGTGTTTAGGCAGTTTAATATGATTAACTAAATTTGATTTAAAGACGATCGTTGTGCAAGCGGGCCTTAATATCTCAATATTTTATTTATGAAATTTTAGGAACATAATATTAAGATATTAATGAGTGTTTTTCCCTTAAAAACAGAAAATACCTAAAATTAAGTTGGCGTAGTATTCCTTAGAGGTGTCGATCTAATGGTACCTTAAACAGTGTAAGTCAGGTCTTAGCGCCAGCACTGGCACCAGTTACTGACACGATATAATTAGTCTTCACAACAGACCCTGTCGCAGGAATTAGTATCTACTCCCCCCTTTTTTTTATTGCAGGAGTACAGCAGACAGGCAGACGGCCCACTTGATGGAAAGCGATTACCATCGCCTATAGACATTTGCAACACCAAAGGTGCTACAAATGCGCTGCTGCTTTCTTAAGGGAGACTGGAACCTGGTCACTAATGCCGGAACACAACTCAAGGTTGTTATGGCGACATACTCTAGACCAGGGCTGGTAGCCATCCAGTCGGACAAATGCCCTACCACCTGGCTGTGGGTTGCTTTGTCGCCTCTTACGACAGGCCGCCCGGCCGCAGGAAATTGTATTCTTTCTCCGTTCCTGCACGGATAACAAATTTGTATCTAAGAATACATGATACTGAGATCTTGACTACAAAGTGAACCCGTAACCCGTCTTATTACCTACAGTTATAATTGACTCAAGACAATCCCACCCCAAAATACACGTCTTGGGTAATAAGTTACGCAAGACAGAATTTCATTTATGAATGAAGGATATCGCATTGACGTCATAGCATTAGGTAAAGTTGTTTTATAACTGATTGTACCCACGCATTGCGATGTCCGTGGACAGTGATTAAGGTTCAGAATCATCCGTTTCAGAAATAATTAAAGTATATAGTATTAGAGAAGTTTGATGAATTGGAAATTTTCGTCGCCCTCGCGATGGTTTACCATGCTCGCCGCCGAGTCGTAGTTAGTCTATTCCGAACACGCATGTCAAGAAACCTGGATAACCATCCAAAACTCCGAAACCGGCTTTTTGGCTAATGGACAATGACTCGCCAACCGACAACCGACGTCTGACGGCTAAGCCGTAAACTTCTTTGGTTTTAATCGACAACCATTAGCCAGTTGGCAAATAGATGACGACGGTTGACAGCTAAGCTGTAGACATAATTGACGGTTTCTGTTCAGTTGGCGAATTGGCTAACAACTTAGTCGCGGCTATTTTGTAACAAATTCGCTGGCTTTTACAATAGTAACCCACCTCTAAATAGGCCGCACGCTCACGCTCTCACGGCACGCGAAGCCTGCGCTAGATCCTAGACGACTCGACATCATTGTCTCCTTAATAGATATATATGTTTTTTTTTTTATTGCAGGAGCTCAGCAGACAGACAGACGGCCCACTTGATAGAAAGCGGTTACCATCGCCTATAGACATTTGCAACACCAAAGGTGCCACAAATGCGCTGCTGCTCTCTTAAGGGAGACTGGAACCTGGTCACTAATGCCGGAACACAAATCAAGGTTGTTATGGCGACATACTTTAGACCAGGGATGGTAGCCATCCAGTCGGGCAAATGCCCTACCACCTGGCGAATCGTCTATGGACATTTGCAACAGCAAAGTTGCTACAAATGCGCTGCTGCTCTCTTAAGGGAAGAGAGCAGCAGCGCATTCTCTCTCTCTCTGTTTGGTAAGTTACAGGTGTAGAATAAGATATGGAGAGGCAAAGAAATCATTTTTTTGCGAGGGGAAACCAGTTATTCACATTAGAGATAATCGCAGGGTGACGTCACGGTGCAACGGGAAGGCCTTGCCCTAGGCGAACCGCCTTGAAGCCCGTATTCACGTAGCCCTGGCATAAGGCGCAGGACGGAACACCCAGGGATTTTAGTGGGTATCCCTACTGGGGCGTGGCAATAGCGTGGCACCGATCCTGGCCGGGCACGCTAGTGCCACCCCGATCTGGCGAATCCCACACACTCACACGGTTCGCGAACATCCCCCCAGGCTCCTGGGGGAACCGCCTTCACAATCACGATGTCCCCTACGCTCTGCGGTAAGGAGACCAGACGCAAATCTTAATAACCCATTTTTTTTTATGTCAATGAACGTTAGCCTTAAACATGTACTGTCTACTAGCCTCTAAGTTATAAAGTAAAATGTCAGCACATCCGGCACTTTCAATACGGAAAGGTTTCCTAGGTTAGCTCCATGATACCCGGAAATAGGATTTGCGGCGATACAACGTTCGCGACACACTTTATAGCTATAATAAATACCCATTCGCGTAACAACCGCAGCGTTTTTTATTGCTTCCTCGTGCTTTCTCAAGTCAGCGTCACACGAATTTAACTAGTTTTTAATCCTTATTAATTTTGTAGTGGAACATTTACAAGCCAATAGATGGCGCTGTGCAGTAATTGAGGTCACAAACGATTCTCAAGACTTACTTGTTGAAATATTATTAATTCCGATTTATACTTATTGCTATATGCGTAACGTCGACCTCCACCGCGATCTGGAGCTTCCCTCCATCAAAAACTACATTACGTCGCTCTCGCGTAAGTATTTCGATCTCGCGCCGCACCATCGAAATCCGCTCGTCGTGTCCGCGTCCGATTATAAGCCTCGGCGAAAGGCTCTCGTGCGACGACCGCGTAACGTCCTGACGGACACAGTCGACGTTATTACGAAACGGCTGACCTGGATCAGTCCGCCCACGGTTAGGACGGTAGGCTGGCAGGCACCGACAGACAGACACAGACGGCGGCGTCTCAGACGCCGCCAATCAAGATCTCTCCACGTCCCCGCGAGGGACGCTAGGAGACATAGCTCCCCTCACAGGATAGACTAGGCGTGATGCTGGGAAATTTCTTTCGCCGTTTCTTCTCTCACAGCCATAACACGTTGCGAAATGGCAGTAAGATAGCGTAGGCCACCGCGAACCACCGATCCCGGCCCGCCGTGATCCTTTCCCTCGGGCTTTATATTACCCGTCGCCCGTTCTCAATTAGTGGTTTGAGTCGCCCTATGGTGGGCATCATTAAATTCATTCCCCTGTCATGGCAACAGTCCAGCCGAGGTAAAACTCCTTAGGGAGCTCCCTCGAGCAAGTTGCCCCCCCGGGCTCGAGCGCCTTCGCTTCGCGAAGGCACTCGCCCCAAAGACCCCAGTAAAATTGTAAGGTCTTCGGACCAACAACATAAAGTCAAGTCCAATAAAAATAAAAAATAAAAGTATACTTATTGCTTGTGTGCAATAAAGAATATTCTTATCTATTTTTGTTTCTTATTTCAACTTCCAACTGATTTGCGATGTATTCAAACCCGTCTCTTCTTAAAACCTTTTAATTTTTCCGGAACCTAAATGTGATTTTGGGCTATTTTACTTAAATTGCTAAAAAAACTAACAAATTTTTGTGTGTTTTGTGTTGTATACAAAACAAAAATGCACCAGAATTACACACAATACTTTTTTATTTTGAACTAAAATTTAAAGTGTTTCTTACCTTTTGAATGTTTTATCTTCAGAGTCCTGCAAAAAGTTCGTTGAGAAAAACAGTAAGTTTTTAGAAGCTTTAAAAAAAGTTATTATAATATAACTAGCTGATACCCGCCCGCTTCGCGTGCCGTAAATTCCGTCATCTTAGCTGACCTCTACTTGGCGAAAAGAAGGTCCATGTAAAATTTCAAGTCTATAGGTATTATAGTTCCTGAGATATCGTGATGAGTCATTATATACGTGGATTTCAATTGTATATATGCATACATACATACATAACTTGACGCCGGTTCCCTTGCGGGGTAGGCAGGAACAACAGAGCGCCATTTAGGCCCATTCTTACACACCTCACTTGCTTCTTTGACATTCATAACTCTTGTCATGCACGCTCGTCTGTTCTATATATATATAGCTAGATACTGTAAAATCAACTATCTACATAATATGTAGACATTATCCGACAGGCAGTGTTCCGGTCACATCTGTCGCAGGACCGACCGCCGATGGAGCAAACGAATCCTGGAGTAGAGACCGCGTCTCGGCAAACGTAGCGTAGGACGCCCTTCAGTCCGATGAACTGACGACCTGCGCAAGGTCGCCAACAGGGGTTGGATGAGGCAGACTGGAGACAGGGATATGTGGCGCAAGCTTGGGTAGACCTACGTCCAGCAGTAGACAGACTGGCTGATTATCTGACAGGTATGGACTACATTTATAAACGCTGCTTCTTTTCACTGAAGTGCGTACGACACGTGTTAGCGGAAGTTACTTCGTTGCCAGTTTGCGAGAACACTATTTAGTCAATCAAAAACTAACTGAATCTTTGAGCTTCGTAGAAACATGCGAATCCTGAATATAGTACTCAATTTTTCTTTAGAGTGTTAGAAGATCAGTCCAATGAGTTTATGCATAGAGGGCTGTATACTCTTCCTCTGTCTTGTCGTTGATATGTGTAATTACTGCTACTAAATGGTAAGTGTTGGAATCTCCAACAAAAAGTATTTATTACTTTAGTGTGGCATAGTACTGGCCACTAAATATTTAAATTTAGAACGAAGTTGGTTTTTTTCTTTTATCTGTATATTTTCCCTCCGTTGCCATTAAAATCATCATATATTTCGCACGTGCAGTTTTTATTTATAATTAAAATATTAATATGTGTTTTTTTTTTATTTTTTATTGCAGGAGTTCAGCAGACAGGCAGACGGCCCACTTGATGGAAAGCGGTTACCGTCGCATATGGACATTTGCAACACCAAAGGTGCTACAAATGCGCTGCTGCTCTCTTAAGGGAAACTGGAACCTGGTCACTAATGCCGGAACACAACTCAAGGTTGTTTTGGCGACATACTTTAGACCAGGGGTGGTAGCCATCCAGTCGAGCCAATAGGGCATTAATAATACATTGGGAATTAATAATAGTGTGAATGGAGCGTTAGGTAAACTTCTAGGCGCTAAGAACCTCAGCCAGAAAGCCCAGCTTGCTATACACAACACGGTGCTGGTACCTACACTCAGGTATGGAAGCGAGAGTTGGGTATGGAAGAGCATGAAAGTAGAGTAAACGCGGTCGAGATGCGAGCACTGCGCGAAATCTGCGGAGTGACGCTCGCGGACCGAAGTAAGAAAGAGAGTGTCGGGGTGAAGGTAAGGAAAGGAATGCTCCGGTGGTTCGGGCATGTGGAAAGAATGCATGATGAAAGAATGACTAAACAGATATACAAGCAAAAGTGGATGGATGCAGAAGTCGTGGAAGGCCACGACACACCTTCCATGATCAAATTGATCGTGTACTAGCAGAAGGTGATGTCAGGAACCTTAAGAACAGACGAGCAGGGTTATGAATGTCAAAGAAGCAAGTGAGGTGTGTAAGAATAAGCCTGAATGACGCTTTCCTGTTTGTGCCTACCCCGCAAGAGAACTGGCGTGAAGTTATGTATGTATGTATGTATTATACTTGCCATTTGAAAATTTTATATACTTATATTTTAAAAAAAATCTAGTTATATTGCAAAACCCACATGTTACACAATTTTTCTCTAATCCATCCTAAGGTTGTCTGGAAGAAATTGCTTTTAGTGACAAGACCGCCTATTGTCTTCTGTAGTTAAACTTCTTGAATTGTGTCTTAATGTTATGCAATAAAGTATATTCTATTCTGTTCTATTCTATTCTCTATTATTTTATTAAGTACCTTTTTGTGTAACCTGGATAACCATAGCTTACATTCCTTTTTAAATGCTGCGGTATTTTGTGTCCCGGGAAATCAGTGGGAATTTCAAGTTGAGTGTGAACGAAGTCGCGTGTATATATACATATATACATAACTTCACGCCAGTTCCCTTGCGGGGTAGGCACGAACGACCGAGCGCCAATCAGGCTTATTCTTACACACCTCACTTGCTTCTTTGATATTCATAGCTCTTGTCATGCACGCTCGTCTGTTCTTAAGGCTCCTGACATATATGTATATATATATATATATATCCTAGTAAATTTTATGCGATGTCGTTGGTGTTCAGGTATTCAAAGTTTTCGTTGGTGCTGTCAGTGAGGTTGCCGCCTGGTACTCGCTGAAAGTTCATCAATCAATGTATACATAAATACACACGGATGCCTAGTGTGGCGTACTATAAGAATTCCAAAATTCATAAATATCACAAAGCCTAATAATATTGTTACGATTTGGGCCACCTGCATATTTGAAGGGTGAAGGTAAGGAAAGGAATGCTCCGGTGGTTCGGGCATGTGGAAAGAATGACTAAACAGATATACAATGCAAAAGTGGACGGATGCAGAAGTCGTGGAAGGCCACGATACACCTTCCACGATCAAATTGATCGTGTACTAGCAGAAGGTGATGTCAGGAGCCTTAAGAACAGACGAGCGCGTATGACAAGAGTTATGAATGTCAAAGAAGCAAGTGAGGTGTGTATGAATAAGCCTGAATGGCGCTCTGTTGTTCGTGCCTACCACGCAAGGGAACTGGCGTGAAGTTATGTATGTATGTATGTATGTAATTATAAACAGATACAGATATTTTAAGTGTATGACGTACAAAAATAGTGGATATTAACTTTGTAAATTTGCAACTACAGTCGAAGTCAAGTGACATGGTAGAGTCATTCTGGAATCATTACCTTCATTTTAGCTTTTAGGACTGGCTCGACCTAAAGGATACCACGCTCTTACAGAATATCATCGTGAAACGGTTAACATTGAGCTAAATGTGCTTTGTACGATGATTGAAAGTTCCGGTGGTTCACATCCTCCTATCTTAAAGGCTAACAACGCGTTGCCATCGTCCTTGGTGTTTCAAACGTCCTTTTTATTTATTAGAAAGATAGAAGAAAGAAAGAGAAGATATTTATTTAGGACAAGATACAAAAAGTCTTATATGATAATATATGTAACAATTAATTGTGATGTCCTAAAAAGGCTCTTGCTCAGCGTATTGCTAGTTGGACAACCAGCGCTGATCTTCCGCAAGTATCTCTAATGCCACGGTTTAGCTCCACAAAGCAAATTAAAACAATAAACATTCAAAAATAAATTACTAATTTATATGAACATTGTTCTAATTATAAATAAAAGAAAATAACAAAAAAAAAACGGACAGAAATGACGAACAAGACAACAATAATAATAAATTGGCAATGGTTTCATAGCGTAATAATCAAGATATTATAATATTATAAAATACTTGTGTTGTATTTAAGGTCTCTCTGGCGAAATTGATGGTCAATTAAGAAGTTTTTTAAGTTAGTTCAGAACCCAAAGACAGACTATTAAATTGTCTCCTCCTCTGTCTCATTTCGAGGCAAAGGTTTTTATTACTTTTACATTATTGAAATATTTTACTACACCTAACTATGAGCGAATTATTATTATGACTATTAAACTTAGAACGAACCTATGACTTCGGTTATCCTCAGGCGTCCTTAGATGACGATAATTGACGTAAACTGATCACGTCAGCCCTAGCTAGAGGCCTGACCTTCTGTCAGGTCGAAATCGAGGCGATCAGGAAGCGGGAAACCGCCTCCATGATCGCCGTCTGGTCTCAAGAGCTCGACAACCCTGCGGCCTATGGCGGCTACACGGTGGATGCAATCAGGCCACAGCTTAAATGGGTTAACCGCACCAGCGGCACCCTGACCTTTAGGACGAAATAGAAACTTACCGGACTCGGATGTATCGATAACTTTTTTTATCGCATCACAATGCCCACAGGCTGCCCAGTTTTTGCTTGCCTTCCCCGGACTGTCACAAGTGCGGCGCGCCCGAAACGTCGTATGATACACCGTGTGTATGCGATGCATTGCCGTCGCAGCGGCTCGAACTTAAGACGCACGTAGGTCCGGTCGACTCGCTCGGTGACTTGGTCAAGGCCATGCTGCAGAGCAGCGACAACTGGGGGGCTGCGGTTACTTTTTGTGAGACAGTAATGTCACTCAAGGAGGCCGCAGAACGCGACAGGGAGAGACGTCCTGCAGCGCGTGCTAACTATGAGCGAATTATTATTATGACTATTAAACTTAGAACGAACCTATGACTTCGGTTATCCTCAGGCGTCCTTAGATGACGATAATTGACGTAAACTGATCACGTTGGGCACACTCCAGGCACTTTATTGCGCTGGATCGACTGGACCTAACTATGTTCTAAATCTCAGTCTTTCCAACACAAACAAAAGCGCAGGGTCGACAGGGAGGAGGGGGTTTTTAGTGGGTATTGGGGTTGCTCGCTCGTGTAGCAACGCTCGGAGTCTTCCACACTATTCTGTGACGTCGATCGCGGACGGAGCACTGCCAAGAGCATACTATTGCTGCAGTGTTATCGCCCCCGACCGACGCGTGTCGTTCCCCTAGCAACGGCCCAGATTGTGCGTAAATCGGTTAAGCATTTTCTCTCGCCTCAAAACAAAAGAAATAAAAACCTGATCACGTCAAGAGGGCCGTTTGTCTTTTTGCCCTCTTCCGACAATAACAACATGATATAAATAATAAAATCTTTATTGTCAGAAAGTCAAATTTACATTATTTATATTACCTACTGGTCCCAAATTAGGCGAAGCCTGTATTCTGAAGACCACAGTCGATGTTTATAGCCACAGCGGGCAGACGTGTGTTTCGTGTATAGGTGTGTGAGAGTGTGTGTGTGAGTATGTGTGCGTGTGTGTGTTTATGCATTTTCGTAACACACTATTCAGACGGTGATTTTTAGCACATTTTCAGTATCGTCGTAAGTTAGACTGCTTAGCCATGCCTGAATAAATTTTTTGGCCTCTTTACATACATACATAAAAAAAAATAAAAAAAAAACTTCACGCCAGTTCCCTTGCGGGGTAGGCACGAACAACAGAGTGCCATTTAGGCTTATTCTTACACACCTCACTTGCCTCTTTGACATTCATAACTCTTGTCATGCAAGCTCGTCTGTTCTTAAGGCTCCTGACATCACCTCTTGGCCTCTTTGACAGACTTATTTTTGATGTCACAGAATTTAACCACCACATTATAGACGTCTGTGCTAACGAACAAGCCAGTGTGGCGGGCAAATGACTACCGTACATTTTGTTCTGTACACTCGAAGGCAATGTGTAGTTGTTATTTCTCAGCCATTTCTTTATTGAATGAAAAAATGTCGCCTCTTGAGTTATGGCTGTGCGCGCGTGAGCTGCCTGCCCGTATGAGCGCCTTCGAATCCAGAAGCCATTTTTATTTATGTCATGAATATATGCCGATTTCTTGCTTTTAAATTCTTTCCATATTTCATCATGATACCACGAAGTCACGATGGCTGAGTAGTTAATGGGTTTTGTAAATAAGTTTTTTTTATTGCAGGGGTTCCGGAGACAGGCAGACGGCCCACTTGTTGGAAAGCGGTTACCATCGCCTATGGATATTTGCAACACCAAAGGTGCTACAAATGCGCAGCTGCTCTTTTAAGGGAGACTGGAACCTGGTCACTAATGTCGGAACACAACTCAAGGTTGTTATGGCGACATACTTCAGACTAGGGTTGGTAGCCATCCAGTCGGGCAAATACCCTACCACCTGGCTGTGGGTTGTTTTGTCAGTCCAATATATCAATTTTATCCGTGCAGAAACGGAGAAAGAATACAATTTCCTGCGTTGGGGCGGCCTGGCGTAAGAGGCGACAAAACAACCCACAGCCAGGTGGTAGGGCATTTGCCCGACTGGATGGCCACCACCCCTAGTCTAAAGTATGTTGCCATAACAACCTTGAATTGTGTTCCGGCATTAGTGTCCAGGTTCCAGTCTCCCTTAAGAGAGCAGCAGCGCATTTGTAGCACTTTTGGTGTTTTAAATGTCCATAGGCGACGGTAACACTTTCCATCACAATTGAACCGTAAACCTGTCTGCTGTGTGTTTCATTTCATCGAGTTTCAAATCACAACGATTCTAAAGAACTACCACTTCAATAATTTACGCCTAAAATATTTACCGGAAAGATCGTAAATTTTTCAAGTTCAAGGAAAATGTTTCCCCAAAAAGTTTCTTATGATAACAGAAAAGTTTTCCTGATTTCTTACTGTTATCTTACGCTTGTTATTTCAAAAATATTTTCCCCAAATTGGCTGCTTCGGTGTAATTCTATCTTCTTAATTAGCTGAAAACTCTTGCGAATTGATTCTTAATTCATAGAAGTGTTTGCCTTCACCAGGGAGTTTAGTTTATGTTCTTTATGATGATTACGGCGTCCTGGTAATTAGCTTTGCTTCCTATAAGTGCATACGTAAAAGGCCAGATATAGAAATCTGTCAATAGGCGGTTTAGAATCGCTTAGCCTTCGGAGAGACTGCGTCCTGTGTATTCTGCCGCCTGTACAAAGGAGTGTTCCGAGGAGCTGTTTGATGTGGTGCCAACGCCTCATTTTTACAACCGCACCGCTCGCCATCGATGGGATGTTCACCCCCATTTCCTGGAGCTACCACGCTCAACTACGCAACGGTATTCTAGAACGTTTATTCCGCGTACAACAATGATCTGAAAGGAACTTCTAAAAGGAAGTACGGGATGCTTCCTCAGCATCCCGTACTTCTCATCCGACTGCACCACACAGTTCGAGCCAGTTCGGATCACGCCACCTCTGGAGTTAGATATATTCTTAACATCCTACATTTTTAAGTAAACGAGTTTTATTCCTTCATCTAAAATAAATAAATCTTTTTTAAAGAGTATTCTTTTAACAGGTACAACAGTTCGCAACGCTCCTGGTCTTGTAAACGTTCATAGGCTACGGTAGCCACCTTTCATCAAGTGGGCGGTAAAAAAAACTTATATTTCTTCAATAAAAATGTGAGTAGAGCATAATTTAAAATAAAATTTAATTAATTCATTTATTCTTTACTAGCTATGCCTGCGACGTCGTCTGCGAATTTGTTTTCAAACCCCCCGATTTTGAAACATTCTTCATTGGTGCTCCGATCCTATTTGTCTTAAATGATATATGGCCTATAGCCTTCCTCGATAAATGGGCTATCGAACACTGAAAGAATTTTTTAAATCAGACCAGTAGTTCCTGAGATTAGCGCGTTCAAACAAACAAACTCTTCAGCTTTATATATTAGTATATGATTGTATACAAAAAGTTACGTACAAGATTATAGAATAGTGATGTACAAAGGCGAGCTTAACCATAAAAGAGTTATCTTCCAGCAAACCTATGAGTCTAGAAAGAAGGGGAGAAGCAAAAGGCAGGGTTGTGTACACCAAAGATATTTTACAATATAACATATTGTTCAACCGACAAAGACCAATTCACACCTGCAGTTTATCACCTTTCAGTATTTGGACTTCTTTTGTTTACTTTGTGTTTAAAAATTGTAATTAGAAAACAGCCTATTGTGTATTGTACTCGTTTATGGCTGTTCGCAGGCATAATTACGCAGGTGTGCGGATTACGTTTTCTAGGAAATTGCGTCGACGCTTGCCAGGTGATATATTGCATCGGTGCATCATAAAGCAATGGCTCAATGGAGAGATCGGCAGTCTAGCGATAGTCACAAGCAAGGCAAGACGTGTGTACATTCCATAAGGTGTCTAGTGATGGACTTTGCGCATGTTATTGAATCATGCATTACGTTTGTACTGGTTGCGTCCAGTTATATTTGTACCTGTGTTATACGTGTTTGTATAGTTCTAATACATACATACATAACTTTACGCCAGTTCCCTTGCGGGGTAGGCACGAACAACAGAGCGCCATTTAGGCTTATTCTTACACACCTCTTGTCATGCACGCTCGTCTGTTCTTAAGGACATCACCTTCTGCTAGTACACGATCAATTTGATCATGGAAGGTGTGTCGTGGCCTTCCACGACTTCTGCATCCATCCACTTTTGCATAGTATATCTGTTTAGTCATTCTTTCATCATGCATTCTTTCCACATGCCCGAACCACAGGAGCATTCCTTTCCTTACCTTCACCCCGACACTCTCTTTCGGACCAACTCTCTTTCTCTCTCTTAGTTCTAATAAATTCTATAATAATTCCAACGGCATTTTAATTCGAGTCGACTCGTAACAATATAATATAAACAAATTAACTAAAATAAATTATATACAAGATACTCCTAATATACATACATACATATATAATGTAAAATATAGACATATATGGATAATTTAAGATCAGATATTTTATCACCAGAGCCGTGGTGAACATTGGCATGATAACAAACCGTAAAGAAAAAGCAGCCTTCATCATACAAAGTTCAAAGGATATGCTTCAAATTACTTCAAAACTTTTTCATGTCCGCTGTCCATCAAAATGTTTTACGACTCAACCGGTCAAGAGTCACGTTCTGGCGGACAAGACAGGACAACATGCGATCAATCCAGCGACCCGTAGCCTTGGAAATTTGCTCCATAACTTCGACCCTCGTTCGCTACAACTTACTTATAATCAGGGCCGTCTTAAGCGTATTGGGTTCCCGGAAGCGAAAAAACAGTTTTGCCCCGACCTTTTCAGCAATAAAAAACACTATTTATTTTTATGGATTCTTATGCATTCTTCATGTTCGTCCATCCGTCTATATACTACAGTCATTTTTCTCACACCACTGGGTTGATATTGTTGCAAGCCGATAGTAATCCTTTGCAAGTGTCTTATTACCCGTTTGAATTTGAATTATCTATTGTTCGCGCTAATCTCTTTGTTCACGCCCCCGTAAGAAGTCATAAAACCTTCTTTCCTCTGTTGGTATTTATGCAAATTCTTGGAAGCTATTAAGCTGACCGTTTAACGATTTCAAGAACTAGTAGGCGGCATGTTGCTAGGAAGCCATGTCTAATTTTTCAAATGGAAATGCGCGAGTCGTGTTCAGAATGCGAACGCAACGTTATCTAGTGCACTTTCGGAGCGAGTATTTTATAACGATGAACTTTACGCGATTTATATTATGACGATTTTCTGCCCTACCTTTTGATTTTTTTTGTATTCGGCTATACTTGTAAGAACTGTGAATTATATGTGTGTACTTCTAATAAACTTTGTGATAATTCCAACGGCATTTTCGAATTCACACCCTACAAATTCGTAACAATATTATAACAGACCATAAACGTCCCATTGCTGGGTTCGGGTCTCCTATTTCATAGAGGAACAGCCAGCTTGTCCAAGGCGGATTGGCTCGTAAATATGGCGTTACACATTGGTTTTTTGTTTTGTTTTTAATTAATTTTGTTTATGGTTATTATTTACTCTATGGGAGGCTAATCTAATTTACCACCGCTTCGCAACATGTTGTGGCTTGAAGAGAAGAAGCGGCGCAAGGAACTCTTCAGCAAATATGCCTAGCTTTAATAATTTTATATATTATATTTCATCTATATAAATAAAAGAAAGTCGTGTTAGTCTATTTATAACTCAAGAACGGCGGTACCGATTTGGCTGAAAATTGGTGGGGAGGTAGCTTAAAACCAGGAGACGGATACAGGATACTTTTTATCCCGTCGGAACCGGTAGGTGGCGCTGTGATCGGGTTCTAGAATCCTCCTAATCACCTGGACCGATTTTGGTGATTTTGTTTTTGTGTGTTTGAGTGGGCCCCCGGATGGTTTAAATCCACAATTGTAACCGGTAGGTTGCGCTGGGATCGGGTCCTAGATTTTTATTTTTTCAAAGCAGAACAACGTCTGCCGGGGCCGCTAGTTATTTATAAAATGTTTTAATCAGTCGATATTGAGATCGGCCCCAGATTGCTCCGTTGTATATCACCCATAACACAAGTGTAACTTACTTAGCTTAGGGATTTCAAATATGTTTGTTTGCCGATTATTAAAAAAAAAGATTGCGCCGATTGTAAAGACGGCCCTGTTTCTTATGTAGCCGAGCGAGGCCAACGGGCTGAATTATATTGATGGACGCCAGCCGGATGGGGTAAAGGCCGGAAAATGGATATATAAGTACGGAATAGGAGGCGAACTGTGGAGTCACCTTACAGCTTAATGTCAGATCCCGTGTTTAGGAATCAATTCCACTTAGCCATTTATCTGTTTGCTATTTGGCTTAATTACTTTACTGTGTGCTGATTTTATTGAGAATTTAAGATATAAATAGAATGTGAAATATAAAGAGGCACAATATTTAGCTAGACGTGGGGGAGTTTCTTGCCGCTTCTTCTCCTTTACAGCATCAACACGTCGCGAAGCGGTGTACATAGAATAGGAAGTAAAAATTAAATTTTAACTTACATGTTACATGACGGCCTCTGTGGTTGAGCGGGCTAAGCCTTTGCCGGCCTACCTCACTGCAACGCAGAGGCTCCGGGTTCGATTCCTGGTATAGTAAATTTCGGAAACGTATTTTCTCCGTTATTTACTATGGTCTGGGTGTCTGGGATCGGCCCCAGAGTAGTCCGTTGTATATTACCGTGGGATATACAATATGTGTGTTTGTTTGCCGATTATTATTATTATTTATTATTATTATGTATGACCTTCAAAAAGTGTTCTCCAGTGGAACTTATTTTGAATAAAAACTTTTGAATTTGAATTTGAATTGTCTAACTGACCTGTCTATGTTCGTTTTATATATCGGTCTTTGTATTTATATACTAGCATTACCCCGTGACTTCATCCACGTTGGACAGGTAACAAAGATTACAGTTATTTTGCCAAAATTTAAAATCAAAGTTATTTCCAGCACGGCAATGGAATACATGGGTTTTCTTAGTATGGAAATACAGTCTAAACTTTATATAACGACACTGAAGCGACTTATGGCGTTATAGAGAGTTGTCGTTAACTGGAGAGAAGTCTGTTATTATTGTCTGACGTCTTTTGCTGCACCAGTAATTTTGTGATATTTTTTTACTTATTTTAATCATATTGTTACGAGTGTGGGCCTCGAATTAAAAATGCCATTGGAATTACTATAGAATTTATTATAACTATACAAACACGTATAGCACAGGTACAAATATAACTGAACACAATCAGTTCAAACGTAATGCGCGCTTCAATAACACGCGCAAAGTCCGTCACTATATAGGTTATCGAATGTACGTACACAAGTCTCCTAGTCTGACTCCTCTCTTCATCCTGCCGCCGTTTTATGCTTCACAAATAGAAGTGTGCCCGTATCGTCGACTTAATTTCCTAGAAATCGTAATCCGCACACTTGGTTAATTATGCCTGCAAACGGCCACAAACGGGTACAATAGGCTGTTCTCCACAATAACCAATAAATAAGTAAACAAAAGAAGACAATCATAGAGGTATTACAATTTGTTCAAATGCCGACATGTAATAGTGTACTTCGTGGAATTTGTCTTTGTCGGGGGGTTAAGTTGTAACAATATCATTCGATCTTGGGGCATCTTGATGATAAAGGAAGTACCTAGAAATTTCGGTATTTCGGAATTTCTCAGAAACTTCGGTATGCATGATGGCGACAGTAGAGTTTATTACGGGCTAGGATAATAAAGCGATAAAAGAACGTATACAACTGCGTAGTTTTTACTAAGAGTTTGGCAACTAAAAAAATACTTTTTATTACTTAACTATTGTCGTTATTGAGAGTAGGTGTAACGCTATATAGAGTGTATCATTGTATGGAAGACAAGCTAAACCAACCAAAACCAAGTGATTTCGACGCTTAATAGATAAAGAAGTAAGTCGTAAGTCTAGGGTGACTGGGAGTCGCCCCAGACTTACGTGATTTTAGGAAAGATGAAATTTTTAGGATCGGTAGTTTAATATAAATTTAGAAGGGAATGGATAGTCGCTGGGGTACCGCTAGAACAATGATTGATTACTCTACTATGTATTTAGTTTCTCTTTCTTATTATTATGTATAATTATTAGTATTTTTAGATTTAAATTTTGCTAGGACTAAATAATGATATTTTTTTTTATCTGTGCAGGAACAGAGAAAGAATACAATTTCCTGCGGCCGGGCGGCCTGTAGTAAGACGCAACTTAACAACCCACAGCCAGGTGGTAGAGCATTTGCCCGACTGGATGGCTACCACCCCTGGTCTAAAGTATGTCGCCATAACAACCTTGAGTTGCGTTCCGGCATTAGTGACCAGGTTTCAGTCTCCCTTAAGAGAGCAGCAGCGCAATTGTAGCAACTTTGCTGTTGCAAATGTCCATAGACGATGGTAACCGCTTTCCATCAAGTGGGCCGTCTGCCTGTCTGCTGAACTCCTGCAATAAAAAAAAATTATACGGGTCTTAAGTTAATATGTGTAGAATAGGAGGTGGGCAGTGAAAATCAGTGCTGTGGCGGGGTATCTCCCGACACAGCAATATACTGAGTGCCAACCTGGTTTGACGAATTGCGGCATCTACAAACATATTTTGTCTCGTCTATTTTATAATTTAGCAGAAAGTGATGTCAGGAGCCTTAAGAACAGACGAGCTTGCATGACAAGAGTTATGAATGTCAAAGAGGCAAGTGAGGTGTGTAAGAATAAGCCTAAATGGCACTCTGTTGTTCGTGCCTACCCCGCAAGGGAACTGGCGTGAAGTTATGTATGTATGTATGTATGTATTTTATAATTTGTTTGTGTCGCATTTGGCAAATAAGCGTTTTAATTCTTTCTTTCAATGCTATGTATAGGCTTACTGTATTTCATTGAGGGTGATAAAATAACGCTCAAGGACCTTGATGTTGGTGGACCAAGTATCTAATATTTTGGTAGAAAAATCTATTTTTTAAAGAACTAGAACAAAACAATGAGCGCGATGTTTTGTCTAATTTAACAGACGTTTTTGATGATACTGGCATGTAGGTACGTATGTGTTGGAATCGAGCACTAGGGGCATTTATTTTCCTGCGGCCGGGCGGCCTGTCGTAAGAGGCTACAAAACAATCCACAGCCAGGTGGTAGGGCATTTGCCCGACTGGATGGCTACCACCCCTGGTTTAAAGCATGTCGCCATAACAACCTTGAGTTGTGTTCCGGCATTAGTGACCAGGTTTCTGTCTCCCTTAAGAGAGCAGCAGCGCATTTGTAGCACCTTTGGTGTTGTAAATGTCTATAGGCGATGCTAACTGCATTCTGGACCTTCTGCCTGTGTGCTGCACTCCTGCAATAATATATAATTTACTATCGAGCAGTGAAAAAATCACATTGGAAATCGATTTTTTTTAATACGGCTATTTTAAATCATTCCCAGAATAATTCCCGCGATAAAAAGTAGTGCAGATTTTAAATCGAAATTCCTGTCGATCAACTAAAACTGCATCGAAGTCTGAACAAACAGACAAAATAATAAACAGACAAGAAATCTAAAAATATGCATCGTGATCTCCATCCATTTATTATGAACAGATCCGATTTTTTTTAATATACGTTAGGCTAAGGCGGGAAGCAAATGAATGTTTTTTTTTATAATAAATAAAATTTCCATATAACTATACCCTAACCTCATTTAATAAATAAAAAACTACAGTTCATCTGTGTTTTATTATGTTGCCCAAGATAAAGCCTTCATTATTCACACTGACCAGGAAAAATGATTAATCATGCGGTTTTATTTATACTGCCCGATTGGTACGGGCATTATGTATACAGACCGGTCACTATTCATAGTGACCGTATTTATCAAATTGCCCGAACATAACAATATGCATTGACAAAAAACTGTCTAATAACAGCTCTCTGTGTGTCTCTCGCTCTGCCAGGATTCGAACCTACGTCATTTTAGTACGTTATACCTACATTAGCCACTGACCCAACACGATTATCACGCACACAGACGACGCTATATCCAACCAAAACAACGAACCATTTCCAGTCGTTCATAGCAACTAAGTCATAGTGAAAAACTTGCATAAAATATCATAAGGGATATATGAAGATGAAGGCTTGCCAGTGTTGCCACGCTCAACTGAACTGGGAGTGGATATATCCAAGATTTGCGGGTTTATGGGTTTATGTATAAGACAAGTGAAGGCAGATCAGTGGTGTTACACGTGGAACTCAGTATCACGTATGATAGCCCATAATTTTTTTTAATGTTAGATGTATTTTATTGCAAGCAGGCGACCGGCCTATTGGTAAACGTTGATCATTGCCTATCGACATTTTTAACAAACACCAAAAGTTACTGTCTTCTTTAAATTGATTATTTGACGATGAAATATAATTTATAGTAATGTGACATTGATTTATGTTTCTATAAAGATAAAGTTTTATATTAATTTAATAATTTATTCATTGATTAAATAATGTAATTATGGCCAGGCAGCATTACAATCGCCTGTATTGTACGTCCGAAGGGACAAACTGTCGTTCCAACAAAAAACTCGAACAACTTTGTAATTTTATGATTGTGACAGTTTATACAATAAATGTTTATTCTATTCTATTCTATTTTTTAGGTTTTAAGACAAAAAATGTATCCAACAATTTTTCTACTAAAGAAAAATACATGAAACCGGCGTGGCAATATAGATAAATAGATAACACTTTATTGCTCACCAAATACGCAGTTTCAAAATTGCACAATTACAATATTGTTATGGTTGGTCATGGCACTAGTTAGGTTAATATATATAGGTATAGACATAAGGCCCACACTGCACATGCACTTCCTCCCAACACCAGCATGTAACAGATACACTCTACTTTAGTATAAGTTTAGTGTTAAAATTAGAATAAATTACATACATACATAAATTCACACCAGTTCCCTGGCGGGGTAAGCACGAGCGACAGAGCGCCATTCAGGCTTATTCTTACACACCTCACTTGTTTCTTTGATATTCATAACTCTTGTCATGCACGCTCGTTTGTTCTTAAGGCTCCTGACATCACCTTCTGCTAGTGCACGATCCATAAAATAGAAATAAATACATATATATATAAATAAAATAAATTTGAATAAATTAATATAATAAGTTATTCTTAAGGTATACACCACAACATAAAAGTCAATAAATTAATGTCACACACAGTAACAAAAATAAACGTGTATGGACTCTAAAAACTTTCATAGAAATTAAGTTGTAAAAAAGGGTACGGAACTCGAGTCCGTAGAGTTGTTAAAAAAAAATTGTCATGGTAGAAATAATAGGCGGCCTTATCGCATAAAGCGATCGCTTCCAGGCAACCAAACTTTAGGAATAATTTAATGGTGCAGATTATTAAGTAGAACTTAAACGATTGATGAATGAATGAATGAATAATTTATTGCTAGAGTGTATGTACACAAGATGTTACAATATGCGTTGTTACAATACATTTTGCCTTATTAGGCCTGCAATGTCCGAATACATGTCAGAATTATAAAACTAAATTACATTAAAAAACATATCTTTATATATATAATTCTTCTGTACGTGTGTTGACAGTGAACTCCTCCTAAACGGCTGGACCGATTTGAATGAATTTTTTTGTGTGTGTTCAAGTGGATTCGAGGATGGTTTAGATTCACAATTGGACCCGTTAGTTGTCGCTGCAATCGGGTTCTAAATTTTATTTCTTCAGGGCAGAACAACGTCTGCCGGGACCGCTAGTATGATATAAAATATTGCAATAAATTTACGAAGACTTTTAGTTACAAAATATTATTAGTCATATCTTTTTCACTGTCATATTTTTTTTTATTTTTTTTTATTGCAGGAGTTCAGCAGACGGGCAGACGGCCCACTAGATGGAAAGCGGTTACCATCGCCTATGGACATTTGCAACACCAAAGGTGCTACAAATGCGCCGCTGCTCTCTTAAGGGAGACTGGAACCTGGTCACTAATGCCGGAACACAACTCAAGGTTGTTATGGCGGCATACTCTAGACCAGGGGTGGTCGCCATCCAGTCGAGCAAATACTCTACCACCTGGCTGTGGGTTGTTTAGTCGCCTCTTACGACAGGCCGCCGGGCCGCAGGAAATTGTATTCTTTCTCCGTTCCTGCACGGATAAGAAAAAGTTCCTGCATATTCATCTACAGTATAATAAACTTTGTTCAATAAAATTTTCTTAAGAGACTTTTTAAACAAATCTATAGGCTGAACTCGTAACATTTCTGGCAGTTTATTAAATATGATAGGCGCCATTTTTGTAGAGCAAATACAGACTATGCTGGTCCCGTCTATTCCGAAAAGTAAAGGTACATATGTATATATATATAAAATAAAGTCGTGTTAGTTACACTATTTATAACTCAAGAACGGCTGTACCGATTAGGCTGAAAATTGGTGGGGAGGTAGCTTAGATTCAGGAAACGGACATAGGATACTTTTTATCCCGTTGGAACCGTTAGGTGGCGCTGAGATCGGGTTCTAGAATCCTCCGAATCACCTGGACCGATTTTGGTGATTTTGTTTTTGTGTGTTTGAGTGGGTTCCCGGATGGTTTAGATTCGCAATTAGAACCGGTAGGTGGCGCTGAGATCGGGTCCTAGATTTTTATTTTTTCAGAGCAGGACAACGTCTGCCGGGGCCGCTAGTATTTTATAAATTAAATACACATGCTTAAATTACTTTGTGAATATGTATTGTATATATGTTCAAATGTGTGGTTATTTTTGTTACGGCCTCAGGAATAGACCGATTTGTGATAAAGACGTAGTTTTGTATGTAGGTAACAAAATTATCCCGTGTCAAAGCAGCTTTAATCTGACACGCGTAGCTTTTCACCTTACTCGTGTGCCTTGACTGTGTTATCTGGTTGCGACCCCAATATATGAGGTCAGGAAATGAGATGGGTCACAATAACCTCCGGGGGTCAGTTGGTTAACCTCATTGGAAGATCACCGACATGTAAGTTTTGAGGGGACGCCAGTTACGCTTATCATCATCATCATCATATTTATTTTGCATTAGACACGGTTACAAGATGTTACAATACATGGTGATAGTTTCACGTGTGCTAGCTAAATTGGCGTGCAAAATTATTCTTAAAGTACAATGTTATTATTCTAATTATCTTATTATATTACAATTAAATTATAAATGTCAATAAAAAATTAGTCAATATTGTATTTATCTCATATAATCCTGCATTGAATAGACACATTTATCCACCAGCCAGTTAAAAAGCTTTATATTAAATAAGTTACCTTTTCAACACACTTGCTCATAAAGTGGCTCTATGGTCACAGCAATTAGGCACAGAATGACCCATTATCAAACTGTGAGTAAAAACATTATAACTCACTAGTGAGTTATAGATTTTTTTTTTAATTTTATTGGTTGAGTTGCTTTGTTCATAAAAAAGTTTTTATACAAAAAAAAGATCGTGTTCTATAGAACAAATAAATTAATGTTCCTATTGCTTGCTCATTTCATGCAACTTCTTATTTAAATAGATAATTTTAACTCGTACGTGTTTAATAAATAAAATTTTCACTCATATATAACTTTTTTTTATCTACTAAATAAAATGAGTTTTTGTTGTTATTTTATTCACAAGTGTGTTGAAAAACGTCGTATGATACACGTGTGTATTGATGATTACCGTCCTCAGCTCTCTTAAGACCCTCGCCTACGGCTCGAGTCTCAATGGCGCCTCGGCGGTAATCACCAATGTTACACACTAGTACCATAATGTACTATTATATTCTTTGATAATTGGAGGTATTTTGTTATAGATTTTTATAATCATAATATGGCTATTTCTACTATAGAGATGGCTGTTCACCGGGAGGTGTGCTAAACGATTTCCATGACGAGTGTTAAACCTGTAAACATCTTCAAATTTTAGAAATAGCTCTGGATTGCTTTTCACAAATTTACAAGCTTAGTTTTAGAGATCCGGTGGGTACTTTTCTCTCAGTGCAGGAACGGAAAAAGGATACTAAGTCCTGCGGCCAAGCAGCCTGTTGTAAGAGGCGACAAAACAACCCACAGCCAGGTGATAAGAAAGAAAGAAAGAATGTATTTTCGAGCAAAGCGACAATACAAGGATTTTTTTTTATTGCAAGTGTTCAGCAGACAGCCAGACGGCTCACTTGATGGAAAGTGGTTACCATCGCCTATGGACATTTGCAACACGAAAGATGCTACACATGCGCTGCTTTTCTCTTAAGGGAAACTGGAACCTGGTCACTAATGCTGGAACACAACTCAAGGTTGTTATGGCGACATACTTTAGACCACCTGGCTGTGGGTTGTTAAGCCGCCTCTTACGACAGGCCGCCCGGCCGCAGGAAATCGTATTCTTTCTCCGTTCCTGCACGGATAAGCTAGCAGCTCTTGTAAATTTGTGAAATCAATAAGAACACAGACACCCTAACAAATAACGCCGGGCAAACTATAAACTATAAGAAATTCGGGTGCCATCCACATGAAGGTTTCTTTATTACATTCAGACCCTTTCGTGAACTTAATCAAAATGGTTGTCATAAAAGGTGTTGTTTTGTTTTGTTGTTGCACGCATGTGTCTCGTGAGGCCGTGCTGAATAATAGTGTAGTCTTGCGTAGTTCATGAAGGATGAACTATTAGGAAATGGTTCCCGACACTAATGACCGCTTCCTGTATCTTACCGACCGTTCATTTTCCTTACTATCGGTTAAAAATTGATAGATAGATAGACAACACTTTATTGTAGACCAAAGTATATATACACAGAAATAGAAAAATACAAGAGATACAACGGGCAGACTTATCGCTAAAAAGCGATCTCTTCCAGGCAACTCTTGGCAGGGATTAATGGCTTTTTAATTATAACGGTGGTGCAATTTATAAATAATGATAAATGATAAGTATACATAATACATATAAATACAAAAACAATATAAATATGAATACATAATAGGTTGGGGAAAAAGTCTTTTCGCATATAGTATGTATGAATTTGTAATAAGATCTTTTTGGCTATACCATTTCTATCTGGCTGGTTTTGGTATTATTAAAAAGTTTTAATTTTAAAGAAGACAATTCCAAATTCAAATTAGGAAAATGTGTGATTTTCATTTGTTTTTCTTATTGCTAAAATGAGTGAATCTAATGAAGAAATTCGATACATTTTAAAATTTTACTACAAAAAAGGTAAAAATGCAACACAAGCTGCGAAAAAAAATTGTGATGTTTATGGACCTCATGCAGTATCTGTGAGAGGAGAGCAAATTTGGTTTAAGCGTTTTCAATCCGGAAATTTTGATATCGAAGATGCACGTCGCTCTGGTCGCCCTGTTACGGACAAAATTGACAATACAAACATACAAATATACTAGCTGTCCCGGCAGGCGTTGTTCCGCCCTGAAGAAATAAAATTTAGAACCCGATTGCAGCGCCATCTACCGGGTTCAATTGTGAATCTAAACCATCCTCGAATCCACTTGAACACACACAAAAAAATTCATTCAAATCGGTCCAACCGTTTAGGAGGAGTTCACTGTCAACACACGTACAGAAGAATTATATATATAAAGATAAGTATATCATCTGATCATTTAGCGATAAGGCCGCCCGTTGTACAATCTCTTTTATTTTTCTATTTTTGTTTATCTATGGTTTGGTGTACAGTAAGTGAACTGGGAGTTTTTGGCGGGAACTGAAAGGGGACATTGTGCTGTGCAGATTTATTTTCTAAAAATGTGTAAAATTACTCTAAAATGAACAATAGTTGTAGGATATTGATAGTTTTTGAGTAGTAATTATGTGTTTTGTGAGAAATGTGAACTATATAGCCAAATGTGGCCTTTCGAGTTTTCACAAGAACTCCGTTGAATGACGTCGATTGTAGCCTACAATACAACGGCGCCTGGCTTAAAGGCCTAGTTGCCAAGCCATAAGCATTAAAAAGTAAACTAGTTCAGTGACGGAATTGTACGGAGCGCTCACTCGGATGACCGAATAAGTACAAGAGTAGTCTGGACTGAACATTAATGATTTTCCACATGGCAGCATTCTACTATTGTACGGTTCCTTGACTCCTTGGGTTTACGAGGTCTGTTACAAATACATCTGCCCCATTAAGGATGGCCCGCACAACATTACTGTTGTTAAGTACGTATAATTAAA
Source organism: Dendrolimus kikuchii (assembly GCA_019925095.2). NCBI lineage: Eukaryota > Metazoa > Arthropoda > Insecta > Lepidoptera > Lasiocampidae > Dendrolimus > Dendrolimus kikuchii. The sequence continues at coordinate 27,325,706 of CM034392.1, read as the reverse complement.
ATTTAATACATTTTAACTAAATTACTACTGTGTACTAAAATGACGCTATTACCACAATTAACAACCGCTATTAAATACATATACAAATATAATTAACTAGCTGTGCCCGCGACGTCGTCCGCGTGGAATTTGCTTTCAAAACCCTCCGATTTTGAAACATTCTTCATTGGTGCTCCGCTTTTATTGGTCTTAGCGTGATGATATATAGCTTAAAGCCTTCCTCGATAAATGGGCTATCCAACACTGAAAGAATTTTTCAAATCGGACTAGCGGTTCCTGAGATTAGCGCGTTTAAACAAACAAACTCTTCAGCTTTACAATATTAGTACAGACGCGCTAAGAACCCGAGTAGGTGCTAGACGAGGACCAGCCTTACTATACTTACTTACTATTAGCAAATATAATAATAACTAGAGGCGACTCAAAGCGTGAGTGACGTGGGCCTTCGCCTACAGCTTCGAAATCCTAGGGGCCTCGCTCCTCGGAAGACTTCGTTCTTCCACACAAGCGTGGGTATGAAACGCAGTCCTAGGTTTAGCGGAGTAGTTGGTAACGTCTTTACTAGAGTCATCGCAACCGCTGCGCGGCGCTAGTTGCCGCAAGTCGGTCCCGCCCTTCCACACTCAAGAGTGGCTCAGTATGGTACGAAAGGAATCCCCGTTGCGTTAATAAAAGAAAAAGTACCTCCTCTGGGATAATATTAAAGATATAGGCCGATGGATTTTTTTTATTTAAGTTTATGGCTTGGCAGCTAGGCCTTTAAGCCAGATTTTAGTTTACAATATAGTTTCTTCATTTTTTTAAGACTATGTAGCACAGCTGGAATGTAGGTTATCAGCTAGTGCCATTCAACGGAGTTCTTGTGACAACTCAAAAGGCCACATTTGACTATACAGTTCACATTTCTCACAAAACACATAATTACTACTCAAAAACTATCAATATCCTACAACTATTGTTCATTTTAGAGTCATTTTACACATTTTTAGAAAATAAAACTGCACAGCACAACGTTTCTTTTCAGTTCCCGCCAAAAAACTTTGTGGCGATAGATGTAATGCGTTATTTGTAGGGATGAGCCGAATGTAATTTGAACCGAATACGAATTTCGGCCGAAAATTCGGTTAAAATAAAAAATTGGGCCGAACTTCGGTTTCATTTCGCCGCGCTTTCTCGAGGGCAACATGTCGTCACTTGTTGACGTTGTGACTTGATAACGACGAATCTTTAGCGTTTTACACCATAACCTGCTTGAAATAAATTATAATAGTTTTTTTTTTAAATTCAAGTTGCGCATTATATAACTTATTTAATTAGGTAAAGATTTATAAGACTTAAGTAAAAAAGAACTACTTAATTTAATTTAATTTTTGTCAAATTGCAAGTTAAGGTTTACATCATGTTCCTAACTAAAGTAAATGACCATGAGTCATTGATATAGAAAAAAAATGAACATCAATATCATGAGTACATAAAGGTCTAATATTATTTTATGCTTATGGTAGATATGATTTTGATTAATTTATGTGAAAATACTGCAAGTAGGTATTTTACTTTTTTCTTGCACCGAATGTTCGGCATTTAAACCAAATTTCGTTCGAATGCCGAAGTTCGGCTCAACCTACCGAAATTCGGTCAAACCGAATATAAAACCAGTTTTGGCTCATCACTGGTTATTTGTGATCTAATTGGGCCACAATCAATATCTGTGACATTATTGCAGGTGTGGTCCCAGCATAAAAATCGACGTCGTTAGAGTTTAGACAAATTTGCGAAAGTGGCTATTATTTTCTACTTTAATTTGCGACACTACATTTTTCATAGTACTGGTAATAATAGAACTAAATAACAACTTATTTATTTATAGTTTAAAGCGTTATAAGAGTTAAGTTAATTTTTTGACCTATCAGCAGTTTATTATTATTCTGTATACACAAGAATTTATTTTTAGTTACATTACTACAAATTAAAGAAATTTTTTATAAACTGCCATCTAAACAAATATTATGATTTTTCAACGTAACCTTCTATGTATTTTATGACAATTATTCTCAAAAGGAAGTATAGATGCCACTGTTACATATCTTATTACTAAATGAAAATATATTAAAATTCTAATCGTATATGAAAATTTAATACCGTTTTTCACATTAAATTAGTACAGCTTTCTCAACTATTCATCAAAATAAGCCATAAATTTTTCAATAGTTTCTGGTGGTCAATAGATGGCGCTACAAAGATAATTTTCATTGTGTTAATTTTATATTTAACGTAAAACTGAATTCTCAATCTGCTATTAAATCTTATTAAATCAAATGTTGCTGAAATGTGTTTTATTACATCGTAATTTCAATATTACACCAATAAAATCGTTGCTTTTTTTTAAAGCTTATCTGGCAATCTGTTATATTGTCTATGTTTGCCTGGGTCTCTAAAAAAAGTAAAAGTTGACACTATGATATATTTGTGTCATTTTCGGTCCGTAGAAATAAGAGGAAAGCTACGCCGGTGAACAATTTATTTCAATTATCATGAATAAGCTCACCAGAGACGCTGTGTGTTAATGCTTGTTATAGATAAATATTTGAAATACATTAATCTATTACGTGAAGTATTCAAACTGGTGTCGTTTAACGAATAATGGTTTGCAAATATACGACAGTGACGTCTAAGGATTCAGCCTTGGATATTATGGTTACGAGAAAAAGCGTATTTTGAAAATATACCAAGTGTTTTCGTATTGAAAACGTCTGTGAGATATTTATTGAACGTGTTGTGGTGTTGTTCGTGATAATTGTGACCGTTGATCGCTGCTATGTCGGGCGGCAGGAGCATCGACAAGGAGCGCAAGTCGCCCCGGGAAAGCGGTGAGGATTCCGAAGACGAGAGCGAAATCCTCGAAGAAAGCCCCTGTGGCAGGTGGCTGAAGCGCCGGGAAGAGGTAAGCCCCAATATTTACCACTCTGCTTGACGTTTTCACGGTATTTAGGTCACTTTAGACAAAGATCGTCAGCTGATTCGCAAGGTTACCTAATGTTCAACAAATAAGACGCAATTCCTCGTCTGTTTATCACTGACCAATTCGTGTTTATTAGTAATGAACATTTTTATGTATGAAATGATAATTTTAATTATCTTAGGCAAAGTCATCGCATAGTAAACTATGACCAGAAATCAATATTTTATTCTAAAATACATGATCGTAACCTAATATAAACACTTCAATTTAGATTTTTCGAAAACTTTCTTCTTTTTTCAACAGTAGCAATTCTGCTAATTGTTCCAATAAAGGCCAAATGAGTATGCAGTTGCAGTTTTTAAAATGAAACTTTTATATATAGTAAAGGAAAAACATTACTTCATGCAGAAGAAATACTTTGGGGTTAATTTAAAGATTTTTATACTTTTAATTTACATTAATCATGTTAGTTGATGTTAAGTATATCTTGAAACTCTTATTACAAATATTCTGCACTACTTAATATTTGGATTAATCCAGTAAAATGATAATACACTGTTGTAACTGGCTCACTAACCAGTTTTGTATAAAAAACAACTAACTTTTAAGTATATATTATCTCTAAATTATAGTAATGTGAACTATAACCAACATATATTATGTTCTATTTAAATAAAACATCCTTTTCATAGTATACTCTGAGTTTAGCCAATTTTAGCTTGAGAAGAATGTAATTTAAAAGATATAATCCCTTTCCTAAGATGCTAGAAAGATGTCGGAATGCAGTTGTCGTTAGCAATTGCAACCACCTGCTGAATGTTAGCCTCCCCAAATTTGCACCAGATATCCTGATCCTCTGCTTTCCTCAAGCTTCTACTGGTGACCTTGCGTAGGTTGGACAGCATCTTACTCTATGTTTATCAACAATCAGTCTCTAATCCAGGACATGGTTGCTCTGTTAACAATTAATAATCTTTATTTTCTCCTAAAAATTCAAGTGTTTTATCTGTGCAGAAACGGATAAAGAATACAATTTCCTGCGGCCGGTCGGCCTATCGTAAGAGGCGACTTAACAACCTACAGCTAGGTGGTAGGGCATTTGCCAGACTAGACGGCTACCACCCCTGGTCTAAAGTATGTCACCATAACAACCTTCAGTTGTGTTCCGGCATTAGTGACCAGGTTCCAGTCCCCTTTAAGAGAGCAGCAGCGCATTTGTAGCACCTTCGGTGTTGCAAATGTCCATAGGCGGTAGTAACTGCTTTCAATCAAGTGGGCCATCTGCCTGTCTGCGGAACTCCTGCAATAAAAAAAAATATAGCTATACTAAGCACCTTTAAACTTATAGACTCGCCTCACTGTCAGTATCCACTTCTGTGAGACAAGAGCTTATGTTGGATATTATACACTGCTTAAAGACTTTCATTTTTAAGCATCATAGAATGGTCATTCAGATAGTATTATTTGAAATTTAATACAGTTGATTATAAAACAGATATTGTATCAAGTCAATATAAGAATCATTTTGTCATCTAATAATTCATAAAATTGGAAAAATAATAGAATTATAATCTGTATGTAGTAGCTATTCATTACAAAGATTAATTAATTTCCCAATCACTCCAACTAGCTTACTTCACTGGTACTAGCCAGAAAATGACACTTCTCAAACAACACTACTTCTATTAGCTCCAGGGGTAGACTTAGGATATGAGATTTGTTACAGAAAGGTTTTTTCTATAGTTTGCCTCATTTCCATAGTCTGTTAATTCCAACACTCTGTGGTGCATCACTCTGTTTAAATACATAATATTCACAAGCAAAAGATTATAAAATAAACACTTAAAATGTTGGTAGCTCTTTAATATTAATTTCAGCTACCGCCATTTCTGCTGCTGTTAATACCAATCTTTTTCTACTATTAATCTGCTGCACTGATATCAAGAAGATATTGTGTATTTAGTTGAATATGAATTTTTGACACTTATTGTAATGGAATCTTACTTTGAATATCTTGGCAATGCCAATTGAAATAGCAGAATTAGGCCCCAGATGTGTTTCCAATGCATTATTAGTCTCAAAGAACAGTGCCCATTTTGGGCCCACCCTGAAATTGAATGAACCTTAACAAAATATCTATCTAAAATCATATATTATTTTTTATGTAATTATAGTAAAATTATAGTTTTTTTTATAATCCAGCATAAAAATTACAACTACATAAATATATTTTTGTTTTCCGCTATCCACATTGATGGTTCTTGATGGTTCCTATCTTGACTTTTAGGGTTTTATTTAACCTTTTAAAGTAAGTAGTACTTTAAAATTATTACTCTTTATTTAGTTCAATTATCCCAAATATTGTTGACTGTCAAACTCACTTACGTACCTCCACAAATAAAACACACACAGTTGATATACTGACACCTATAATGCCACCATAATAAATAAAAAAATTACAAACAGGGCAAGGCAGCAACTATAGTATGTATTAATAATGAATAGCTCCATGTAGTTTTGAATGTTGTAACTTCAAAGTTATGTTTTCCTAAGAAATACTACTCTACAAAAATGAATATGTCTCTAAACCTGGTTTTAAGATCTAAATATTTTTAATGTATATAATAATTATTTAAATTTTCTACAAAATAGTGAAAATGTCATGAAGGCTCATGCGGTTTTATATGCCACCCAACTCTTCAAACAAACTGGGCAATGCCCAAAAACATAAGGACTACCTCTATAGTCAAAATGTGCTTCACAACACATTTGCAAAGTGTAGCCACTTATTGCAGATTGAAAATTGTTAAGAAAAATATTATACTACTATATTACTGTCTAAGAATAGAATAGAATATATTTTATTGCTTAGTGCATGTACAAAGTTATTATGGTTTTTACAGTATCAATGCATTCGGCCCATAATCGGGCATGCAAAATTAACATTACAATATTGATTTATAAACATTTTTTTACAATCAATCAATTGATCAATATAATTAATAATAAAAATCTATAATTAATCTAAATAATAAAATGTCGACCATTACAGCATGTCAAATATATTGTATGTCAGTTCATATTGTTTTATCCTCTATAAACATGTTAATATTATAACTAGCTGTGCCCGTGACGTCGTCCGCGTGGAATTTGCTTTCAAAACCCTCCGATTTTGAAACATTCTTTATTGGTTCTCCGCTCCTATTGGTCTTAGCGTGATGATATATAGCCTATATATAGTCTTCCTTGATAATTGGGCTATCCAACACTGAAAAAAATTTTCAAATCAGACCAGTAGTTCCTGAGATTAACGAGTTCAATCAAACAATATATTAGTATACTTGGCTACAACACTAGGACTTACATTTTAAATATCGCGATATCTTTTTAATGAAACGTCCGAATTGAATAATTCAAAAAGTTCTAGAAAGGTATTGTGTAAGGTTTTTCGGGTCATTTTTTTACACGTCGAGTTACATTATTATACTTTTAGTAAGGATCTCTCTTTTTTTTGAAAATATAATATAGCCTATAGCCTTCCTCGATAAATGTACTATTCAACACTGAAAGAATTTTTCAGATTGACCCAGCGGTTCCTGAGATTAGCGCATTTAAATAAATAAACAAACAAACTCTTCAGCTTTATAATATTAGTATAGATAACATTTAGTGGTCAGTAGCAAATTTTTTTTTTTTAATTATGTACATGGCAGCTCTCTAAGAGACTTCGGAAGCTTATTGTATAGGAAGGGCTCCATGCAATAGACACTTTTGCGCATTCATGCCATAATTGAATTGAGGTTTTCGTATTCATAGAATGCACAAATATTGCTTTAGCAAAGGTTGTTGAAACATCATAGTGGAAATTAAAAATCAAATTAAACACCAAACCATAATCTGTTTAAAACCAGATTCAATTATGAAATTTTAATTGAATTCGAGCATATTAACAATAGAAAAATTAATGTTCTAATTAATGAAAGTATAATTAGTTGAATAAAACATATTAGATGATGTGTTTTTTATTCTATTTTGCTTTGTAAAATTTCAAATTAGTTGTAATAAAATTCTAATAACCAATTTAATATTTTCATCAGTGATAATTAAAACTAGTTTATAATGAATTTTAGCATCTGTTTCATTGTGTATCAGTCGTGGTAGCGTAATGGCTAGTGCACGCGTCCCAAACTCAAAGGGCGCGGGTTCGATCCTGGCCGGAACGCATGCACCACTTAGTCAGTTTTCTGATCTAATGTGCATATTCTTACAATTATCACGTGCTAATAACGGTGAAGGAAAACATCGTGATGCAACCTGCACATCGAGATAACCGATCTGTCAAACCTGCCAAGCCGCCTTGGACAAGCGTGGCGGGTATACGTCCGTTCCCCTATCATGGGAGGCCCGAGCCCAGCAGTGGGTCATTTATGGGCTGATATTATTATTATATTCATTGTGTAGGTGCTATTTGTAAACTTTTATTTTATTTTTTGATTGATAGAAAGGGAGACATTCTCAATTGAATGAAAGAATTGTTTTATTTAGGACAAATAGACGCTCAGGAGCCTTAAGAACAGACGAGCGTGCATGACAAGGGCTATGAATGTGAAAGAAGCAAGTGAGGTGTGTAAGAATAAGCCTAAATGGCGCTCTGTTGTTAGTGCCTACCCCGCAAGGGAACTGGCGTGAAGTTATGTATGTATGTAAATAAACACTTTAACAATATTGAGAAAAATAAAATAAAGACATCAATATAAGTCCTAAAATTTGACCCAGACTCAGCATAATGCTAGCCGCCTGGGACCAAACACAAATAATTAAGGATGGGCCGAAATTCGTTTTACATTCGGTTTGACCGAATTTCGGCAGCTTGAGCCGAACTTCGGTTTAAATGCCGAACATTCGGCGCAAGGAAAAAGTAAAATACCTAATTGCACTATTTTGACTGTGTCGTGAAGTCGTGGAAGGCCACGACACACTTTCCATGATCAAATTGATCGTGTACTAGCAGAAGGTGATGTCAGGAGCCTTAAGAACAGACGAGCGTGCATGACAAGAGTTATGAATGTCAAAGAAGCGAGTGAGGTGTGTAAGAATAAGCCTGAATGGCGCTCTGTTGTTCGTGCCTACCCCGCAAGGGAACTGGCGTGAAGTTATGTATGTATGTATGTATGTACTATTTTGACTGAAGTTCATAGAAATCATATCTGTAGATATAAAAAATTTCATCTATACACTCATGGTCATTTATTTTAGTTAAGAACATGTAAACCTTAATGTTCAATATGATAAAAATAAATCAAATTAGTTCTTGATTGAGTCTGCCTCATTAAATAAACATCAAATTAAAGAATGGAAAGAATGCATGATGAAAGAATGACTAAACAGATATACAATGCAAAAGTGGATGGATGCAGAAGTCGTGGAAGGCCACGACACACCTTCCATGATCAAATTGATCGTGTACCAGCGGAGGGTGATGTCAGGAGCCTTAAGAACAGACGAGTGTGCATGACAAGAGTTATGAATGTCAAAGAAGCAAGTGAGGCGTGTAAGAATGGGCCTAAATGGCGCTCTGTTGTTCGTGCCTACCCCGCAAGGGAACTGGCGTGAAGTTATGTATGTATGTATTTATGTATCAAATTAAAACAAAAATAAAATAAATTTATTATTCTTCTAAGAAACATCAGTAAGTAGTGCAACTGCTTAATTATAATGCGTAATTTGAATTTTAATAAAAACGCGTCTAAGGGACATCAGCAATTACAAATTTAAAGCCTTTGAGTTAGGGACCACGGCTTTTGCTAGACTTTCAACCTATGTAATTGGACTAAGTTTTTTTTTATTGCACGAAATCAGCAGACAGGCAGACGGCCCACTTGATGGAAAGCGGTTACCATCGCCTATGGACATTTGCAACACCAAAGTTGCTACAAATGCGCTGCTGCTCTCTTTCAGGAAACTGGTACCTGGTCTCTAATGCCGGAATACAACTCAAGGTTGTTATGGCGACATACTTTAGACCAGGGGTGGTGGCCGTCCAGTCGGGCAAATGCCCTACCACCTGACTGTGGGTTGTTAAGTCGCCTCTTACGACAGGCCGCCCGGCCGCAGGAAATTGTATTCTTTCTCCGTTCCTGCACGGATAGAAAGTGACAAACTCTTTTACCACTGAGCCACCGTGATTTGTAATGTAATTAAACTTGAGAATATTTTTGACTCACACTGCATACAATTGATGAAAGTCGAAAAAAGAAAGTTGATTGTGTTCAAATAATGATAGATGGATGCACATTATGTGCCGTCAATATTGTGTGTATGTACATTCACTTGGGTACTTAGAGCATGTACCTCTCAGTGAAAGTTGCTCAGGAGATAGAACTTTACTAAGTTAGATGGTGCAATGACCTGCTAAGTATGGGCACTTGTATGTTTTCTATTAAACGTCTTAGTATTTTATTGGTTTTTTTTTTTTTATTGCAGGAGTTCAGCAGACAGGCAGACGGCCCACTGGATGGAAAGCGGTTACCATCGCCTATGGACATTTGCAACACCAAAGGTGCTACAAATGCGCTGCTAATGCCGGAACACAAGTCAAGGTTGTTATGGCGGCATGCTCTAGACCAGGGGTGGTATCCATCCAGTCGGGCAAATGCCCTACCACCTGGCTGTGGGTTGTTCAGTCGCCTCTTACGACAGGCCGCCCGGCCGCAGGAAATTGTATTCTTTCTCCGTTCCTGCATGGATAAAAATACATACATAGAGCCATTTAGGCTTATTCTTACACAGCTCACTTGCCTCTTTGACATTCATAACTCTTGTCATGCAAGCTCGTCTGTTCTTAAGGCTCCTGACATCACCTTCTGCTAGTACACGATCAATTTGATCATGGAAGGTGTGTCGTGGCCTTCCACGACTTCTGCATCCATCCACTTTTGCATTGTATATCTGTTTAGTCATTCTTTCATCATGCATTCTTTCCACATGCCCGAACCACCGGAGCATTCCTTTCCTTACCTTCACCCCGACACTCTCTTTCAGACCAACTCTCTTTCTTACTTCGGTATTACGAACGCGGTCCGCGAGCGTCACATAATATAATAGGGGAAATAAAAGCCCACCGCCTCCGCTGGCTCGGTCACGTAGAACGGATGGGTGAGGATCGCAGCGTGAGGAAAGCATATTTGGGACGGCCGGTAGGTCGGCGTCCGGTCGGCCGTCCCAAATATCGCTGGAAGGACAGGGTGGAGGCTGACCTGTTGAAGCTACGAGCCGTGGCAGCTTTCGTTACGGAGGCCAAGACCCACTTTGGGTCGCTGAGCCAACGGAGTAGTCATTTTAAAACAGATTTTAAGTCTTAAGATTTGCTGTCGATCAGCGAAAACCGCATCAATATCGTTCCAGTAGTTTTTACGTGGATTCCGGACAAACAAACAAACCGATAAACAGACGAGATATCTAAAAAAAAATGCATCGTATTCTCCATTGTTTATAGTCTATTCCAAATGGTTTTTTTTTAATAGCTTTAATGTACAGACATTGCATTTTTAGAATTTGATAATATTATAGATAAATTACTAGATGGCAGCACAAGTAATTTCGATCGCGGTATGGTCTGTTTTACTGGTGACACTAAGTAAAAAAAAAAAAATTCATGCGAAGATTTCCCCGTGCATTTCAAAGAATCAAAGAATTTTTAAATACGTGGTGAATAGCTTGCTCATTGTTTTTAGTTGGTCAATCCAGGTTACATATCGTCCAAATCCAATACAATATAACCTATATATACATACATACATAACTTCACGCCAGTTCCCTTGCGGGGTACGCACGAACAACAGAGCGCCATTCAGACTTATTCTTACACTCCTCACTTGCTTCTTTGACATATATATATTACAATATAACCATATTATATATTAACTACTTTCTGCCCGCGACTTCGTTCGCGTGGAATAGTTAAAGAAAAAACCCCCGATTCCCCCCCGAACATTCTTCATTGGTGCTCCGCTCCTATTGGTCTTAGTGTGATGATATATAGCCTATAGCCTTCCTCGATAAATGGGCTATCTAACACTGAAAGAATTTTTCAAATCAAACCAGTAGTTCCTGAGATTAGCGCGTTCAAATAAATAAACTCTTCAGCTCTATATATTAGTACTAGCTGTGCCCGCGACGCCGTCCGCGTGGAATTTTTTTTCAAAGCCCCCCGATTTTGAAGCACTTTTCATTGCTGCTCCGCTCCTATTGGTCTTAACGTGATAATATATAGCCTTCCTCGATAAATGGGTTATCCAACACTGAAATAATTTTTCAAATCAGACCAGTAGTTCCTGAGATTAGCGCGTTTAAACAAACAAACTCTTCAGCTTTATATATTAGTATAAGATTTTTTTTTTTATTGCAGGAGTACAGCAGACAGGCAGACGGCCCACTTGATGGAAAGCGGTTACCATCGCCTATGGACATTTGCAACACCAAAGGTGCTACAAATGCGCTGCTGCTCTCTTAAGGGAGACTGGAACCTGGTCACTAATGCCGGAACACAACTCAAGGTTGTTATGGCGACATACTTTAGACCAGGGGTGGTAGCCATCCAGTCGGGCAAATACCCTACCACCTGGCAAAACCGATAAAACTACGTTTTGACGGTTTTAAGCGCCGTAATTTAATTGATTTTTATTATTCCGACGTTTCGGCCAGTTTTCAGTAGCCGTGATCACGGAAGACGAAGGTGTCAAGTGTCAATGAGTATTGTTAAAGTTTAATTTAGCCTACCGCCAACTTGTTCATTTTAATTTTGTTTATGGTTATTATTTCCTCTATGGGAGCCTAATCTGATTTACCACCGCTTCGCGACATGTTGTGGCTTTCTAGCCAGAAGAAGCGGCGCAAGAAACTCTTCAGCATATAGTAAACTTTAACTTCATGCTCTGTGATATAGCTAACTAATTTTAGTATGTAGCTGTGTAGTAATACTATATTTATCAGGTTTTTTTTTCTAAATATGTGTACGCTATCTATGCCACTGGCCACTACTCATTAGTATTTTTTTTTTTGCCTGTCAATCAACGCACGTTCTACTGAACTGCGTCTAGCAGAGCTATTAATACCGCTGACTTGCCATTTTTATATCTACACTAGTCTTTTCAGAAGGTACCCAGTATAATAACACTTTCTATCAGCTGAAACAAATAGTGGTTCGTAATTTTTTATCTTGTACTAATATATAAAGCTGAAGAGTTTGTTTGTTTGAACGCGCTAATCTCAGGAACTAGTGTTAGTTAGATAGCCCATTTATCGAGGAAGGCTATAGGCTATATATCATCACGCTAAGACCAATAGGAGCGGAGCATAAATGAAGAATGTTCCAAAATCGGGGGGTTTTTCCACTATTCCACGCGGACGAAGTTGCGGGCAGATGCTAGTCTGCTATACATATGACGCGTGTCGGTTCACAAAGTCCACATTAATCTGATCTGAGATTAATTACAAGTTGTTAGTTAGGTACGGCACTTTCCCCGTGGCCGGCGCGCCGGTCGTCGACCTGCAGTTGCAATTCGGCGCTTGCGCAACCACAATCACTGTCACTTTCTAGGCTTAGGGTGCGATCGGTTTAATGTTTGGCCTATCGATAACCATGGTGACCACTGTGCTCTATATAAGAGCAGCGGACAGGTTGACGACCCGCCTGTTGGAAAGTGGCTACCATCGCCTATGGACATTTGCAACGTCAAGATGCTATGCAGGAACGGAGAAAGAATACAATTTCCTGCGGCCGGGCGGCCTGTCGTAAGAGGCGATTTAACAACCCACAGCCAGGTGGTAGGGCATTTACCCGACTGGATGGCTACCACCCCTGGTCTAAAGTATGTCGCCATAACAACCTTGAGTTATGTTCCGGCATTAGTGACCAGGTTCCAGTCTCCCTTAAGAGAGCAGCAGCGCATTTGTAGCAACTTTAGTGTTGCAAATGTCCATAGGCGATGGTAACCGCTTTCCATCAAGTGTGCCGTCTGCCTGTCTGCTGAACTCCTGCAATAGAAGAAAAAAAACTCTACACCAAGGGTCGTAGCCACCCAGACGAGCAAATACTCGGCAAAAATTCTTTTGCTGTATTTTTGCTTCTTTTTACCCAGTTCTTTGCTATACAGAAGTCACGTTTATTTTATTGTTTGATTGAACGCGCTGATCTCAGGAACTACTGGTCTGACTTGAAAAATTCTTTCAGTGTTGGATAGTCCATTTATCGAGGAAGGCTCTAAGCTATATATCATCACGCTAAGACCAATAGGAGCGGAGCACCAATGAAAAATGTTTCAAAGTTCACAGATAGTGTGCAATAAATTTACTCATTCATTCATTATTTATTGCCAAGTGATACTTACATAGACCAATTGCGTACAGTCCTAGCACAGTGATGATTATTAGTAGTCGTCTCGACATTAAGCAATCACATTAATCATCACAAAAATGTAAAATAAGTATAAGAGTCTAATTTGCGTAACATGTGCATTCGCTTTGCATATGATGTAGATGACCGATGACGTCAGCAGAATAAAATGAAAACAGGCCAAGTGCGTGTCAGTTGATGAATGGTCTGGTCCCGCAGATGTGGCGAAACAACACTATATTAATAATTTTCTAAATGAGATCTTTAATTGATATTCAGCCATATCTCAAAAACTACGGATCTGCTGTAACAAATTTTGGATGAAGATATTCTTTAGGTTCTACTATTTATTTCAAAATGTTGTGCCCCATAGTTTCTAAAGTGTTTTATAGTGTCCTTTGTAATGAATATCTCCCTATCTGTTGATCCAAAGAAACATATATGGCTCATAGGCCAAACAACTTCGCCCCTTGGTTACATGTATGCGAGCTGCATACGTCTGGTCATCGCAGCGGACAACGAACTACTGGCTAGCGTTTTTTTTTTATTGGACTTGACTTTACGTTGATGGTCCGAAGACCTCACAACTTAACCGGGGTTTCGCTTCTCGAAGGCGCTTGAGTCCGGGGGGCAACTTGATCCAAGGAGCTGCCTTTTTTTTATTGCAGGAGATCAGCAGACAGGCAGACGGCCCACTTGATGGAAAGCGGTTACTATCGCCTATAGACATTTGCAACAATAAAGGTGCTATAAATGCGCTGCTGCTCTCTTAAGGGAGACTGGAACCTGGTCACTAATGCCGGAACACAACTCAAGGTTGTTATGGCGACATACTTTAGACCAGGGGTGGTAGCCATCCAATCGGGCAAATGCCCTACCACCTGGCTGTGGGTTGTTAAGTCGCCTCTTACGACAGTCCGCCCGGTCGCAGGAAATTGTATTCTTTCTCCGTTCCTGCACGGATAGAAAGTGTTAAGAAGGGTATTCGCAACTATAGTCGTTTGCAACACTAAGAGTGTAGCCAACGCGTTGCTAGCTAGCCTTTACGATGGGATAGCAATATGAGATAGAGGGATGAGGCAGTCAGTATGGGATAGAGGAGATGTGATAGGGGATTGTAAATGGTGGTCGGAATAGAGAAAGGGGAAAGTGGGCCATCAGAACTCTCACTCATCGCACGCATGGTTTCACGCCGATATTCTGTGAGAGCCTGGTATCACACCGCTCGAGCCGGCCTAATGGTTACGGAGTTCTAAAATTATTACTAAAACTGACGCTGTGTATTAATAAATTGACAGTATGCAGTACCAAAAATATTTAGCAAGAAGAGGATACTAAATGCAAATGACCGCTCATTAATGTCTCAATATAGAGCCGGGCCCTCGTTGAAGGGGATATGAACATTATACCGACCACCCTTGTTTGACACCGAATACCCGCTACTGAGAATTAGTCTTGTGTAGTTCATGAACGATGTACTATTAAGATCCGATTCCCTACACTACTAAAAGAAGCGTTTCACATTGACAAACATTAATCGTTCTATTAGTTCAGTCGCTCAGCGCGCCAATCGGCGATCCGACAAGAAGAAAGAAAGAAAGAAGAAAGAAAGAAAACAAGTTTATTTTTAGGACATATACAACAAACACATTAAAAGTAAAAATTAAATACAATAAAAAAGAGAAAACAACCACAAAGTATCTGATAATATACATATTAAGTCCTAAAAAAGGATCAAGCTCAGCAAAAATGTCGATCTGTTAGACCAACGCTGATCTTCCGCTTGACCCTAGAGCGACGTCACGGCAAACTATCTATCTACTACATATATCTACTACAGTCTTGCGTAGTTCATGAACGATGTACTATTAGGATCCAATTCCCTACACTACTAAAAGAAACGTTTCACATTGACAAACATTAATCGTCCTATTAGTTCACTCGCTCAGCGCGCCAATCGGCGATCCGACAGTCTTGCGTGGTTCATGAACGATGTACTAATAGGATCCGATTCCCTACACAACTAAAAGAAATAATCGTTCCATTAGTTCACTCGCTCAGCGCGCTAATCGGAGATCCGATTGCGTAGTTCATGTACTATTAGAAACCGGTTCCCTACAATGTACAAAAAGAGATGTGTCACATTATCAAACGTTAATCGTTCAATTAGTTCACTCGGTCAGCGTTCGGCGCGCTAGTAAGCGACCCGAAAGTCTTGTGTAGTTCAGGAACGATTAACTATCCGTGATAGGATTGCTAGCAAAGAAGATCGAAAAGTTCTAATGACCGAATAACACTAATATAGTTATTGGTAGCAGTTGCTTCTTCCAAATAAAACTCGATGTGGACTGTATGAATTATTATTGGCGTTATTTAAAATTAAATTAAAACTATACATAAATGAGATACAGAGGTGAAGTAGTGCGTATTTGTGCCATATATATGTGAGCAATGTGATCCAAGTGAGCCTTACCGGTCTCCAAGGCCGCTTCTAAATCCCGCGTTCCGTCCGACGTCTAGCTGCTAATTGCGCGAGCTATGGGTGTCGGCGGTATGCGGGGCGTGTAGAGGTGTGCTCCGGCGGGCGGGTCAGAGGGTGCTGCCTGTCCGCAACAATACCATTAAGTTGAACTAGTTCAGTGACCGAAATATACTTAAAAAGAGCGCTCACTTAGATGAACGGATAAGCACAAGACTACAGAGAATATGTTGACTTTTTAACCGAGTTCATTATGAATCATTTGCACGCACCCCGACAGCTCAACATGTTGCTAACTTAAGAGCATAATCTCAATCCTCTTCGTATTACGTGAGTCATCGTGGGATTACAAATTCATGTCAGACGCTTGTTTATGTTTCATTTCCGATTATCATGACTAGACGAGTGGATGTGTAAGAAAGTTTAGATTTATGTTAAGCTAGCTATTTTCAGTGGAACTGGGATATATACTCTCCCGTAGCTTCGCCTTTAGCATTACCAAAACTATCTCGTAGGAAACGTAATTCGACTAGAATATATGTAGTACTGGAGTTTTTCTCGCGGCTGCGGCGCGGGTCAGACCAAACAAGTTATTATTTAATTCAAATTCAAATTCATTTATTTTATAAACTTATTTCTAGGCCTTATATAATTACATCTAAAACTTATATAGTAGTTAAAATTAAGGCTACAAATTATTTTTGGCGGCGGTTGCTGCACTAGACTCTAGGTCTGTATCGCGGCACCCAACACAATTTTGAATTTGAATTTATGAGTAAATCTAATTATATACTAGTTCACAGAAATATATAATACGCTCACAGAAGTCGTGCGCAGAAGGTTTGCAGATGATCGTCATTTAATATATATATATATATATATATATATATATCTAGGCCTTATATATTTATGTCTAAAACTTATGGTAACAACACGTGTGTGTTCTTAAATTCATTTATATATATATATATATATATATATATATATATATATAACTAAATGAATTTGAATTTGAGAACACACACATTGTCTATTCGTAGGCAAAGTAAGTTACGTTTGGTTTATAAGTAACATACGACGGACCACTCTTAGGCTGATCCCAGAATTCCAGACCATAGTAATTAACTTTAGTCGACGGTCACCACTTTCCATCAGGTAGGTATGCTTGTCGCCCATACTCCAGGAACTAGAAAATAAAAAGAAATACATTTTTCAAAACAACACGAAATGATTTTTGTTGAAACACAAATTTAGATTGACAAGTTCGCATCTTAGAGCTGTGACGTAACATTCTGCAGATAGTGACGCCGCATCTCCTTGTGGAACAATACGATCTAATAATAGCCGATGCAACATAGGTGAAATGTGTTCTTTCCTAAGCGCGAATGATAATACCTCGGGGTGCTGTTGTTTTTATGATGGGACTACCTTATTACTGTTGACTGGGATGTTTAGCTTAGGCCCCGATGATTGTTCTACAGCTTTACTACCTTTTGTTTGCATCATTGAAAAGGCAATACCCAGTAATCCCTATTAATATTATAAATGCGAAAGTAACTCTGTCTGTCTGTCTGTTCCGTTTTCACGTAAAAACTACTGGACCGATTTGGCTGAAACTCAGTATATATATATTTTCGATGCCGAGAATGAACATAGGATACTTTTTATCCCGGAAAATGGGATAGTTTCCGGGATAAAAGTATATTTGTCTTTTTGTTTGTTATCCTTTTATGGAAAGACTATTGGACCGATTTGGCAGAAACTCGGTACATATATAATCTGAATACCGAGAGTGCCCAAGGGATACTTTTTATCCCGTATAATGGGATACATTTTGGGATAGATTTATGTAAAGTTTATCCCGGAAACTAGGACAGGTTTTGTGATTTTGTCCATTTCGTCCACTGGGTCCACTGGGTCCACTTTGACCACTGGGTCCACTAGGCCAGTTGGGTCCACTTTGTCCACTGGATCCACTGGGTCCAGTTGGTCGACTTGGACCATGTTATCTATTTTGTCATTTTTGTCAAGTTTTGTCATTTATGTAGTTTACATATAGACGGGTGTGGTATAGTTTGCGATATAAAATGAAGTCAATCTTTCGGGGGCAAATACATACAAATTTAATACAATGTAACCTGTACCACTTGCTTTTTAAACAAGAGATACGCACTAGAGGTTGACCCGCGGCGCGGCCGCGAGGTAAACTCTAGTCTATTAATATTTGTTTTTGTTTCAACAGTCTCGATTTCACTTCCATCCTACGTTTTTTGGAGCGTGAATATTTAATTGACCTTAGGCCGTTTGACATTCCTTCACGGAAATTGATCCTAACAAGCTACACAATGATTTGATGTAATAATACGGACTGTATTGTTTTTTAGGAATGCTCCGGTGGTTCGGGCATGTGGAAAGAATGACTAAACAGATATACAATGCAAAAGTGGATGGATGCAGAAGTCGTGGAAGGCCACGACACACCTTCCATGGTCAAATTGATCGTGTACTAGCAGAAGGTGATGTCAGGAGCCTTAAGAACAGACGAGCTTGCATGACAAGAGTTATGAATGTCAAAGAGGCAAGTGAGGTGTGTAAGAATAAGCCTAAATGGCACTCTGTTGTTCGTGCCTACCCCGCAAGGGAACTGGCGTGAAGTTATGTATGTATGTATATATTTATGTATTGTTTTTTTTTTTCAAAATTCGCCGATTTCATGCCCAAGAAGGTTAAATGATTCTTCAAAAATATAAAGATGCCACTTTAGTCTTCTTACATTTCGGCTCCGCGAATCTTTTGAGTGTTATTCGCTATTTCATATACTTTAGGGTTTGGACCTAAGGGACCACTTTGTAAATTCACAATATGAAAAATTAGATTAACTAGTGGTCGTCTAGTGGTCCAAATCCGACCATGATTAATTTAAATTATAAGTTTGAACATTACTAAGGTTCTGTTGGCAGAGACTATACTTCTATAATCACAGACTTCGCCAAGGCTACACTGTCAATATGATTTGAACAATAAACAAAATATTATATATGTGTGTGTGTGTGTGTGTGTGTGTGTGTGTGTGTGTTAAATACATGGTAGTGTGTGTAATGATTTTTTCTATTGATTTAATGTATTTTTTATGCATAATTTAAAAAAAATAGCATTCTGCACTCCTTCTCTATATAAAGTATAGCTAGCGCGATTAGCAACTAGGCGTCGGACGGAATGCGGGTATAGGAGGCCGAAAAAACTGAAAATGACTTACTGCTGATACTACCACTTCAAGAAAAATTATCAATTCAGCCACTCAGCTATATTGTACTCTCTTTGTTATACTCTTTAAATGTATAATGTATTTATAAATAATAATCATACAGTCCATTATTACGTCGAATTTTCATTTACAACCCGAGGTGCAACTGCCACCAATAGTTTTTTGGTACTTCGCCGCCGGATAGAAGAATCGCAAAGAAGAAACGAGCAGTGTCTTTTGCTCCATCGAAACCTCAAGAAAGAAGAAAGACCAACTCTATACGGTCTCGTAGCGGCACCCTAAAGAAGAAAGAAGATTATTATAGAAGATCATCGTGGGCAGCCCGGACTACGTACTAGGAGACCAAGAGTTCCTGCCGGACTACGTACCAGGAGACCAAGAGTTCCTGCCCCGGACGCCGAGGCTACGCGTCTGCAGGATCAAGACCGGAAGAAAGAATAACGTTACTTCGTACCGTGACCGAGTGACTGTCCACCTAACGGTGCCAAACGGCCAGTTCACAAAGTCGTAGACGGTGCGCTGTTTCCAGTTAGGTCGGTCAAAGGTCTCAGTGTTTAGTGTTTAGTGTAGTAAATTAGGATCGTCGGTTATACACACACATATATACACACTGGTCAGGGTAGTCGGTCATACGTGTTAGGCTAAGGCAAGGACCGAAGATGCCGAACACCAGGAGCAAGACCGCCGAAGACAGAGTGCAGAGAGCGTATCAAGAACCCCCCGCGTCGCCGTCCGTACATATATCCGCGTCCGCGTCCGCGCCGAACGTATCGCGACCCGCGTCGCCCGGAATGCAACAGACGACGACCGCGCAAGTACACACCGCGATTCGTACTGAACGCCAATCGCGATCACCGTCCGTCCGATCACACCGTTCGCAGCTCAGCGCCGCCACTTTGGTGAGGCAAGTGGAACTGGAAGCAGAAGAACAAATCGCCGCAATCCGTCGGGAGGAGCTCCGGTTACAAGTGTCGCTGATCAAGAAGAGGGTCGCTGCGAACATAGCCGCCCTCAAGGAGCAGACAGACGGGAACAGCGTGTGTGAAGACGATGGGGTGGAAACAGAGAGAAATATAACAGAGTGGTTGAAGAATACCCGCATACGGGGGGAGTCGCCGAGCGCAGGCGACAGGACCGAGCCCGGAACGAGAGGAGCCGGACCGCGACCACCGTTAGACGCTGCGGGAAGAGCAAGGGAAGAGTATCCAATGGCGCGGGACCGGTCTGCAGAAACGAACGACCAGACCGCTCGTGTGACGTTCAGAACGCCGCGCAACGCAAGATCGCCGACGCCGACCAGATCCAGGGATCGTGGAATCGACCGTCTAGCAGACGTACTGGAGCGCATGACACGCAACAGGCCGACACCGCGACAGTGCCAGGAGCTGCCTACCTTTAGCGGGGCCCCGGGAGAGTGGCTACCGTTTAAAGCTGCAATGCGCGAGTCGACGAGCTTACACGGATTTTCACCTGCGGAGAACTTAGGCCGTCTACGCACTTGCCTTAAAGGCGAAGCAAGGGAGTGCGTGACAGCCCTGCTGTATACCGCCGTGGACCCTGCGATCATTATGAAGACGCTGGAGCGCTGCTATGGACGTCCAGAGATCATAATCAGTCGCGCATTGGAAGACATCAAGAAGTTGCCACGATCGGGTTCGTCTGCCAGCGAACTCAACAGCCTAGCCACCAAACTGCAGAATATAGTGACGGTCATCTCGTGTGTCGACAACAAGGGATATTTACTTAACCCTATGTTGACACGACAAGTCGTCGAGAAGCTCAGCCCGCATCTACGAACGAAATGGTGCGACTTTGCAGATGAATTCTCGAGCCGAGACGAGCCGGAGATTATGACACTATCGAAATTTCTAACGGGCGAAGCAGACAGAGCAATGAAGTATTCTTTCATGACGTCATCACTGCCTACGACGAGTGTAAACGTCACTAAAGAAAATAAAGTGAAGCCGCCGAGGATGAACGAGCGTCGCCGTGTGTATGCTACAACGGAAGCCAAGATCGTGTGCTACTGTTGCGGAGCTGAGCACCAGACAACGCAGTGCGGCAAGCTGGCTTCGATGTCGTTGCCAGCCAGATGGGAGTGGGCCAAGGAAACGAGAATATGTTTTTTGTGCCTACTAAGTAAACACAGACGGTTCCGTTGTAAGGCGAGGAAGTGCGGTGTTAATGAATGCCGCGAGCCGCATCACGCACTTCTACACCAACGAAGGGAAACTGGAGCCGTCAGTGGACCGATCGACCGAGCGGAGTCGGTCAGTCAACCGGCCGACAGAGAGGAGTCGGTCATGACGGCATCGGCACACAATTCTAACACCGAGAGAAGAGTGTTATTGAAGGTGTGTCCGATTACCGTCAAGGGGCTTAACGGAAAGGAAGTGAGCACGTACGCGCTGCTGGATGAAGGGTCCACGATCACGCTCGTCGACGAGGAGATAGCCGGGATGCTAGGGGCAGATGGCCCGAGGAGGCCATTGAACATTCACGGCATCACGTCGAGCCAGCGGGAAGCGGAAAGTAGGATGGTGAGCGTCGCGGTGCGCGGAAGAGCGCAACCGCACTACCATCCTATCAAGGCGCGCACCGTGAAGAAACTCGCACTGGGAACTCACTCCGTTAAGTCTGAAGTCATACGACAGTTACACCATTTGAAGACGCTTCATATAGACGACGTGTGCTTTATGAACGCCAAGCCGCGCGTATTAATTGGAGCTGACAACTGGCATCTGATCGTGACTAGAAAACTGTTGGCAGGAAAGAAGAGCCAACCAGCCGCTTCCCTGACCCTCTTGGGGTGGACCATACACGGGAGTGCACCCAGAGGCCTGGTGACGCAGGGAAACGACACCGTATTACACGTCCGAACGTGGCAAGATAAAGAGCCGCGGGAAAAGGACGAATTATTCGAAATAGTGAAGTCTCATTTCGATATCGACGCACTCGGTATATCGAACAAGGTGAAACCTGTAGCGGAAGAACAACGGGCGCTGAAGATATTTTCAGAGACCGTGAAGAGAGAAAACGGCCGCTTCGAAGTCGGACTGCCCTGGCGAAACGATGACGTCACCATGCCACCGAGCTACGACATGGCAGTGCGTCGTCTACGCGGGATCGAGCGCAAAATGGATAAGTCGCCGCAGTTTAAACAAGCATACACGGCCCAGGTCAACAGGCTACTAGCAAAAGGATACGCCGAGCCTTGCGAACGAAGCCACGAAGGAAACCAACGCATGTGGTACATGCCTCACTTCGCCGTTACGAACCCGAATAAGCCTGACAAAGTGAGACTGGTATTTGACGCTGCCGCCCGTTCAAACGGGGTGTGCATGAACGATGCGTTACTGGATGGGCCAGACTTGCTACGTGCCTTATACGGAATCCTGTTCAGATTCCGGGAAGGGAAGATCGCCGTAACAGCTGACATACGTGACATGTTCCTTCAGGTGAAGATAAGGAAAGAAGACAGAGCGGCGCAGCACTTCTTATGGCGCGGTGACGACCGCCATAACCCGCCTCGGCGCTACGTTATGACGTCTATGATATTCGGAGCACGAAGCTCGCCATTCCTCGCACATAGCGTGAGAGATAGGAATGCGAGTGATCATAAGGAAACATACCCACGGGCGTATCACTCAATCACGCAAAACCACTACATGGACGACTGGGTTCAAAGCTTCGAAACGGAAACGGAAGCGGCCAAGGCGATAGCGGAAGTACAAGAAGTGCACAGGAAGGCCGGCTTTCAGCTCGCGGGATGGGATACGAATCGCGAGCGCCTTATGGAAAATATCCCGGATGAAGAGAGAGCCAGACAGCCCAAAGAGCTCGGTGCTAGCGCGCATCCCTACGGGAAGACATTGGGTGTGTTATGGATGCCGGAAACGGATGAACTCGCGTTTAATACCGCTATGCCAAGAGTTCCACACAGCATAAAATGCGGCACGCAAACACCCACCAAGAGAGAGGCCCTGGGCATGGTCATGTCACTTTTCGACCCATTAGGCTTACTCAGCCCGTACACTATAAGGGCGAAGATAGTGCTACAAAGACTCTGGAGGCTTAAGCTAGGCTGGGATGAACCCTTGCCAACGGAAGAGGCAAGTGAATTCGAAGAATGGATCCGTGACTTAAACTCTATAAAAGAGTTAAGATTACCGCGGTGCTATGGAGGGGATAGAGACGTCGTAAACATGCAATTACACGTCTTTACGGACGCCAGCGAACAGGCCTACGCAGCAGCGGCTTACTGGCGCTTTGAGCAGCGCAACGGGAACGTCGGCGTCACTTTAATCGCGGGAAAAGCGAAAGTGGCCCCGATGAAGGCGCAAAGCATCCCGCGGATGGAGCTACAAGCCGCGCTAATAGGAGCCAGGTTAGCGGCGGAAATAAAAAAGGAACATAGTTTCAAGCGTTATGACGTCATCTTTTGGAGCGACTCGAAGACCGTTCTTCACTGGATAAGAAACGACTCGGTACGATATACCCCATACGTTGCACACAGACTGAGCGAAATCGGCGAAATAACCGAGTCTGAGCAATGGCGATGGGTGCCGACAAGTTACAACGTCGCCGACGACGCAACCAGGATTAACGTCTCGAGTATGAAAACGGACGACCGCTGGTTTAAAGGCCCGGAATTTCTCCATGGACCCCCGACGAATTGGCCGAAAGAAGAACCGACGGAAACCGAAGATGACGAGGTCGTGGTAACTTACACGACCGATGAAAAGCCACTCGTTGACGTCACAAGATTTTCGTCATACGGAAAATTGCTACGAGCGACCGCCTACGCGCTCGCCTTTATCGACAAGTGCAGACGAAGGACTCGCACTATGGAAACGCGACATATAGAGCGAGCTGAACGTTTACTCATTCGTCAAGCGCAACAGGAAAGCTTCCCGAAGGATTACGAGCGTTTGAAGAAAGGAGAACGCGTGTCACGTGACAGCCGGCTTTATAAGCTCGACCCCGAATACGGGGGGGACGGGGTAATAAAGCTAAACGGCAGGATCAATGCGGCCACCCTGCGCGAGCTTACCGGCAACCCACCGATCTTAGACGGGTCACATCACCTCACTCGGCTGATTATAAGAGGTGAACATGAACAGCATCATCACATAGGGAGAGAACATGTCGTAAACAACGTCCGGCAAAAATACTGGGTGCTACGAGTGCGACCTACTGTGCGAAACATCCTGCGGCAATGTACGGTCTGTCGTTTGAAGAAGACTGCGCCGACAGTACCGGTGAAAGGAAACCTGCCAAAGGACCGTCTAGCTGCCTACGCACGGCCTTTTACCAATTGCGGAATTGACTGTTTTGGCCCCATGTGGGTGACCATAGGACGTCGTAAAGAAAAACGATGGGGAATGCTGTTTACATGTATGGTGACTCGTGCCATTCATATGGAACTTATAGCAAGCCTTAGCACAGACTCTGCTATCATGGCCCTAAGAAGGATGGGAGCACGACGCGGCTGGCCTCAAGTGATATGGTCTGATAATGCAATGAATTTTCATGGAGCGGACACAGAGTTACTAACGGCGTACGCGAGATGGAAGGAAGAGATGCCAGATCACGTAAAAGGGAGACACTTAGCGTGGCGTTTCATCGATCCCGGCGCACCGAACCAGGGGGGAGCTTGGGAACGGTTAATTCGGTCGGTGAAGACGGCACTCCACGCGACATTGGCGGAACAAGCTCCCAGGGAAGAAACACTTACGACTGTCATCACGGAAATAGAACATACCGTAAACTCGCGCCCGCTAACTCACGTGTCGGTGAGCCCTGAAGACGACGAAGCGCTCACCCCGAACCACTTTCTAATCGGGTCGGCGACGGGCTTGCCAATCACGGGAACGAACGAGTTAGCAGACAGGAAGACATGGATCGCCACTCAAGCTTTAGCGGACATGTTCTGGACTCGTTGGCTACGCGAGTACTTGCCTACATTGACACCGAGGGACGACGTAAGACGACGTGAGGAAAGCATACGTGTTGGAGACGTCGTTATCATTGCGGACGGTCTGTTGCCACGTAACGTATGGCCCCGGGGTCAAATCGAGCGCACTTATCGCGGACCGGACAACATAATACGGAGCGCGGACGTGCGAACGCGGGGAGGCATCTTCAGGAGACCAGTAAGGAGGCTCATCGTCCTGACGAGAAGAGATGGCTTCGAGGATCTGCGCCGGGGGGAGGATGTTGCGGACAGAGAGCACCCCCCTGACCCGCCCGCCGGAGCACATCTACACTCCGCGCCCCGCATACCACCGACGCCCATAGCTAGCGCGATTAGCAACTAGGCGTCGGACGGAATGCGGGTATAGGAGGCCGAAAAAACTGAAAATGATTACTGCTGATACTACTACATCAAGAAAAATTATCGATTCAACCACTCAGCTATATTGTACTCGACTCTCTTTGTTATACTCTTTAAATGTACCTTTATAAATAATAATCATACAGTCCATTATTACGTCGAATTTTCATTTACAACCCGAGGTGCAACTGCCGCCAATAAGTAATAAAGAAATTCGTGTTACAGTTCTGTGTTTACTCCTTTTTTGAACTCGGTTAAATAACAATGGCATTTGCTAGATTTTCACATTGTGCAGCTGAACTACCTATCGTGTTAATCCGATATCTCAATGTTATCTCAAAGCATTCCACATTTATAATATTAAATATTTTAGGCTGGGCGCAATCGAGCCACCGGTGGCTATCGCGCGCCACCACCATTTTTCCAGCAGTGACTGTGGTGAGCTCGTAGCAGCTGCAAGTGGCTAGTCGTATGAACTACTTGTCGCTGGCCACCGGTGGCTCGTTTGCGCCGAGCCTTGGCTGAATCGAAACGGGCTCTATCTTGCGAGGAATCAAGATTGATTAGGCAGCAATGACAAGTTCCCCCTTTTATACTGCTTTCCATGAATATCTTCCCTCGTGTTTTCTTATAAGCGGTCAACGGACGTGTCTTGGCAGGAATGGGGGAGCGGAATCAACACCCCTACGATTCCACCCTCTGTGTTTATTTTTAACTGCACTCAAGTCCTTAAGAACTTGTTTAGAGATGAAACTATTGTTTACACAACAGTTAATGCGTTTTAGTAGTCGATAATTTTAGTTGTGGAAGCGTGATCAATATTGACAGCTGTTTCCAAGCTGGTTTAAAGCGGCATATTCTAAACTGGATTGGATTATCCGTGCAGGAACGGAGAAAGAATACAATTTCCTGCGTTACTGACTGGATGGCTACCACCCCTGGTCTAGAGTATACCGCCATAACAAACTTGAGTTGTGTTCCGGTATTAGTGACCAGGTTCCAGTCTCCCTAAGAGAGCAGCAGCGCATTTCTAGCAGCTTTGGTGTTGCGAATGTGCATAGGCGATGGTAACCGCTTTCCATCAAGTGGGCCGTCTGCCTGTCGGCTGAATTCATGCAATAAAAAAAAACTGGCTGTAACCGCAGATTCGTCTGCATAGGACTTTATATACTTTATTTTTTTTTATTTAAATCATAAAGTTAACAAAATATTGATATTGTTTATTCAATGAAGGTATATATTATTACTAGCTGTCCCGGCAGACGTTGTTCCGCCCTGAAGAAATAAAATTTAGAAACCGATTCCAGCGCCACCTACCGGGTCCAAATGCAAGCTATCCTATCTTTCAAGCCGGATCAAACTGCACACGGTGTGCAAATTTGATTAAAATCGGTCAAGTAGCTTAGGAGTTCATCGCGGACAAACAACGTGACACGTAATTTATGTATATTAAGATTTACAAATTAAATACGACCGTACCGAATGGGAATAATTTTTTTATACTTTTTTGACATTTTCTGAATCTTGAAAAAATTATATAAATGTACTTTAATGTATATCAGATGTGCAATTTGTAAACCTAGCAAGTGACATTGCTTTTTAAATGTTTTTTTTGCATTTATTGTCTAACGAGGCATTTGCTGATGCATTGTGCTTGCCTAGACTTTGAATACCGTATCAAAATGTGATAACGCTCCCAATGAGCTTAATAAATACCGCCACGAGAATGTGCAGGCTGTATAATGAGATTGCAAGTACAAATAGATCCATTGATATTTTCAATTCCTCCTTCTTTAAATTTAAACGTGAAATTCGGGCAATTATTTGCGCGAATATTTCTGGCATAATTACATAATAGTTTTCTTACATAACCACCGCAGAACTAACATTATAGTACATACATACATAACTTCACGCCAGTTCCCTTGCGGGGTAGGCACGAACAACAGAGCGCCATTCAGGCTTATTCTTACACACCTCACTTGCTTCTTTGACATTCATAGCTCTTGTCATGCATGTTCGTCTGTTCTTAAGGCTCCTGACATCACCTTCTGCTAGTACACGATCAATTTGATCATTGAAGGTGTGCCTTCTGCATCCATCCAGTTTTCCATCCACACACCTCACTTCAGCCTTGCAATTTGAAAAACAAGCAACTGACATTCTTTTGTAAATGAATTTTTGTGCATTAATGGTCTTGCTATGCATTTGCTGGTGTATAGTTTGTCAAAACATGTTAAAACTGTATCACAATATGATATTTCTTCCAATAAGCTTAATAAATAATTTTGAAACGTGATTTAATTGAAGATCATGTATTTTATTGTGTTGAGTTGTAATTTTTTTTTGGGAAGCACTTACCGGGTTTTGAAAATGCACAGCTGACTTGCTTCTTTGACATTCATAGCTCTTGTCATGCACGCTCGTCTGTTCTTAAGGCTCCTGTATGACTAACATTATAGCAAGTCATACTAATAATATTATATATATATGTTTAGATTTAAGGCTTAGACCTAATAATTGATACATAATATGCAATATGTAATTTTTAGGTGTTTCTTGTTTTGTGTGCCAAATAAATAAATAAACAGTTTTAAAATTCTATATTTTTGAAGTATATGATATATTTTTGAGCTGTGGTGTATAATTGTAGAATGCACTTGCTTGGTTTTGATATAACGCTGCTAAGGTGTTGATGACCGACGTTCTCTTTGTGTATATTTTTTTATTGCATGAGTTCAGCAGACAGGCAGACGGCACACCTGATAGAAAGTGGTTACCATCGCCTATGGACATTTGCAGCACCAAAGGTGCTACAAATGCGCTGCAGCTTTCTTAAGGGATACTGTAACTTGGCCACTAATGCTGGAACACAATTCAAGGTTGTTATGGCAACAGACTCTAGACCAGGGGTGGTAGCCATCCAGGCGGGCAAACAACCTACCACTTGGCTGTGGGTTGTTTTGTCTCCTCTTACGACTTTTTATCCGTGCAGGAACGGAGAAAGAATACAATTTCCTGCGGCCGGGCGGCCTGTCGTAAGAGGCGACTTAACAACCTTGAGTTGTGTTCCGTCATTAGTGACCAGGTTCCAGTCTCCCTTAAGAGAGCAGTAGCGCATTTGTAGCAACTTTGATGTTGCAAATGTCCATAGGCGATGGTAACCGCTTTCCATCGAGTGGGCCGTCTGTCTGTCTGCTGATCTCCTACAATAAAAAAAAAACGACTTGTATTCCTCCGTTCCTGCACGGAATAGAATCATTCATTCACTCGGATGTTGTCAGTATAACTTCTGTTTTAAATCCTAAAACTTTTGTTGAAGTCCATCGGGTCGTTTCGTTGCTTATTCGAGACAAACTTTCAGACAGACTAAGAAATGATAATTTTAATAAAAAAAACCGACTTCAAAATGTTTTAGATAATATATATTAATAATAATAGCTTTAGAAATAAGTTATTTTATACTTTTTAGTTTTTGAGGTCGGTTTTTTTAAACGAAGTTTTATTTTATTTTATTTTGTTACTTTTTAGTGTCTAGCTATGTATGGGTAGACCTACGAAAGGTGCCGCGCTCCTTAAAAGATATAGGTCCCAAGAAACGGGAACAAAAAATGTTCGTAAAATGAAAACTACCGGGCCAAACTATGTTAAATTTTTAGGCGACCAAATGGCAACTATTCCGCATCAAACTAAACAAGAATCACGTAAATCGGATCATAAATCTCGGAGTAATCGGTGAACATACATAAAAAAGAGTTCCCGACGAATTGAGAACCTCCTCCTTTTTTTTGGTCGGTTAAAAATCACTCACCGTTTATTATTATTATTATTAGTCATTAATTTTGAAATTATATATATTTCAATTTTATTTATTAGCATAGAGTATAGAAGATACGGTTTAATTATAAGAATCAAGTTACTGGTATCATATTACAACTAGTATAAAATTTAAATTCTTTAGCTTAGCAGGGACACATAATTATCATAGTGGTCGTCTAAATTATTCTAATTCTAGAGTTCCCCGTCCTTTTTGGTAAATCGCCTAAATGTGACTAAAGCCTATCTCATTTCAAAATAATTTTATTTGCATCTAAACACGGTTATAAGAATGTTAAAATAAATCGTGTACTAGCAGAAGGTGATGTCAGGAGCCTTAAGAACAGACGAGCTTGCATGACAAGAGTTATGAATGTCTAAGAGGCAAGTGATGTGTGTAAGAATAAGCCTAAATGGCACTCTGTTGTTCGTGCCTACCCCGCAAGGGAACTGGCGTGAAGTTATGTATGTATGTATGTATGTAAAATAAATCACAAGGTTTGAGTTCAAATATAACTTGTCCAATTAATTTTGCTGTTCTTTTTTTATAGTAATTAATTACAATTTATTATAATAGAAACAGTATTAGTCTATCATAGGTCATTAATTATAATTATCAATAAACAAATTCAATTACATTATTATAAGGATTATAATTTTGATTACGCCGCCATATTTTTTACAAGTTTGTTTCATGAATATAGTTGCATTAGATGACTCGTTGTGTAATTTAAACAAAATTGATATATATATATATATTTTTCTTTCTTTTATAGATCATGAATTTTTATATCTATAAACTTGAGACAACTACCGAAACCACCAGCCAAAACTATCAAAACTATCGAAACTACCTAAACGACCAAAGTGATCAAAATAAACAAAATGACGAAAATGGCAAACCACAAATAAAAAACCCTTCCTTACTTTCCGGGATAACCTTTTCATAAATCTATCCCATTACCGGGGATGAAAAGTATCCATTGGCCACCCTCGGTATTAAAATTACATATGTACCGAGTTTCAGCCAAATCGGTCCAATAGTCTTTCCATAAAAGGATAACAAACAGAGAGACAAATATACTTTTATCCCGGAAACTATCCCATTTTTCGGGATAAAAAGTATCCTATGTTCATTCTCGGCATGGATAATATATATATATATATATATATGTACTGAGTTTCAGCCAAATCAGTCCAGTAGTTTCTCGGTGAAAACGGAACAGGCAGACAGACAGAGTTACTTTCGCATTTATAATATTAATAGGGATATATATTTACAATAAATTAATATAATATGCATGCAATTTTAAATATAATTAATTATTTAATCACAACACATTCATATATAAAATTCAGTTATGCGTTTGTCAGGTGGCCATCGTGTTAACGGCCGGCGAGTGTTGTAATTGTGTAATTATTACAATTGAAAATCGAACTTGCACTTATAACTTATTAAAACTTCACATCGGGTACTGTAGAATTATAGAAAACTTTACGTCCGTATTATAGTTATAGTGGAACCCTACTTACGCATGTCCGACTCGCACACGGCCTTTTGTTCTTAAACGACGCAATAAATTGAACTTGATTATTATCATTATTAAAATGTGTGTTACTATTATTCAAATATATCGCCGTTTTATACGATTTTAACCTAAAACGTTATCTTAGTTGGTTAACGCTCTATTTTTACTTTATTATAATGAATGAATATTTTATCTGTGGATGCTATTAATTTTAAAACGTAGTTTCTTATCTATAAACTCAAATCAAATCAAAATACGAGATACAGCGCGAAAACCTTTTGTATCCCTTTTTCCAAGATGGCCGCCGGGGACAAGGGTGGCGACCGCACAAACTTGAACTTACGCTTATAATAATGTTACATTTTGGGCCACCTGCATATTTGTAAACAAAGCACATTTATTACCCGTCGGTGTTTGAGCTAATTGAAGCGCTTTTATGAACGTCTTCTTTTGTTTACTTTGTGTTTAAAAATTGTGATTGGAAAAATAGTCCATTGTGTATTGTAATTTTTATGTTAGTCATTAGCCAGGTGTTATTCTTAGAAATTTAGTCTACAGACATATTGTATTTGAACAGTATAAAGCAATGCCCCAACAGAGGGGTGAGGCAGTCGAGCGGCAATCAGCCGCGAGGCAAGGCTTGCGTACATTCGATAATGTATTTAGTGACGGACTTTGCGCGTGTTATTGAATCGCGCATTACGTTTGGACTGATTGTGTTCAGTTATATTTGTACATATATACATACATAACTTCACGCCAGTTCCCTTGCGGGGTAGGCACGAACAACAGAGCGCCATTTAGGCCCATTCTTACACACCTCACTTGCTTCTTTGATATTCATAACTCTTGTCATGCACACTCGTCTGTTCTTAAGGCTCCTGACATCACCCTCCGCTAGTACACGATCAATTTGATCATGGAAGGTGTGTCGTGGCCTTCCACGACTTGTGCATCCATCCACTTTTGCATTGTATATCTGTTTACTCATTCTTTCATCATGCATTCTTTCCACATGCCCGAACCACCGGAGCAGTTATATTTGTACCTGTGTTATACGTGTTTACTCGTAACAATAATAACCCCCTCTGCACATGAAAAAAATAAAATTACGTCCACTGAAAAACGCACGCTAAGGCCTAAAAATGTAAGATTTCTATGGCCTGTGAACCGCTTCGGTGTATTTTTGTGTTATAATTAACAACGACTAGAGGTTATAAACTTGTTATAACCACACGTTAAACAGTGACAGCTTCGAAATGACGCAAATTTAGTTAAATGTGGTACTTTTATAACAGTTAGGTAATCTAACTAACGTGAGTTGCGGTTTAGGTAAACAACTAATAACATTGTTATGAAAAATACATAGAAATAAATCAGGGATGGGCCGAAATTCGTTTTACATTCGGTTTGATCGCATTTCGGCAGCTCGAGCCGAACATCGGACTTCGGCCGAAAATCGATTTAAATGCCGAACATTCGGTGCAAGAAATAGTAAAATACCTACTTGCACTGTTTTGATTGAAATTAATAGAAATCATATCTATCGTATGGGGAATAGTGAGAATGGAGCGTTAGGTAAACTTCTAGGCGCTAAGATTATTATTATTATTATATCTATCATATGGGGAATAGTGAGAATGGAGCGTTAGGTAAACTTCTAGGCGCTAAGAACGTCAGCCAGAAGGCCCAGCTTGCCATACACAACGCGGTGCTGGTACCTACGCTCACGTATGGAAGCGAGACTTGGGTATGGAAGAGAGAGCATGAAAGTAGAGTAAATGCGGTCGAGATGCGAGCACTGCGCAAAATCTGCGCAGTGACGCTCGCGGACCGCGTTCGTAATACCGAAGTAAGAAAGAGAGTTGGTCTGAAAGAGAGTGTCGGGGTGAAGGCAAGGAAAGGAATGCTCCGGTGGTGCGGGCATGTGGAAAGAATGACTAAACAGATATACAATGCAAAAGTGGATGGATGCAGAAGTCGTGGAAGGCCACGACACACACCTTCCATGATCAATTTGATCGTGTACTAGCAGAAGGTGATGTCAGGAGCCTTAAGAATAGACGAGCGTGCATGACAAGAGTTATGAATGTCAAGGAAGCAAGTGAGGTGTGTAAGAATAAGCCCGAATGGCGCTCTGTTGTACGTGCCTACCCCGCAAGGGAACTGGCGTAAAGTTATGTATGTATGTATATCTATCATAAACGTAAAATAAAATTAGGCCATTATTTATTCATGATCATTTATTTTAGTTAGGAACATGTAAAACAAAAAAATAGTTCTTCTTGATGGAAGAGCTTTATAAACCTTTGCCTAATTAAATATATATATCAGATTAAAACAAAAATGAAATAAACATAGTATTCTTCTAATCCTTTTGAAAATTTCATCAGTAAGTAGTGTAACTGCTTAATTATATTGCGTAACTTGGTTTTAAAAAAAAACAACTAACTGCCAGACCTCCGGACACTGTGAACTCTTTCTGCGTGCACCGGAACACATACCAACTTGACTGATAATTTCTTTTATTTTTCCTTCCACTCATTTAATATTATATAAAATTATTAGAGCTAGGCATGTTTGCTGAAGAGTTTCTTGCGCCGCTTCTTCTCTTCAAGCCATAACATGTTGCGAAGCGGTGGTAAATTAGATTAGGCTCCCATAGAGTAAATAATAACCATAAACAAAATTAAAACGAAATAATTAAAATGAACAAGTTGGAGGTAGGCTAAATGAAACTTTAACAACACTCATTGACACTTGACATCTTTGTCTTTCGTGATCACGGCCACTGAAAAGTGACCGAAACGTCGGAATAACAAAAATCAAATAAAATTACCGCGCTTAAAACCGTCAGAACGTAGTTTTATTATGTATACAAGCCGCGAAAATTTATGAAAATATTGTAGAAAAACATTTCTAACGGACATCAGCAATTACAACTTTATTTTGATTGAAATAACTTTTTTAGGTCTTATTGATAGACACTTAGAAATACGGCAAAGATTCGGGCATTATCAAGTCACGACGTGTTGCTTTCAAGGAAGCGCGGCGAAATTTAACCGAAGTACGGCGGAATTTTTTATTTTAACCGAATGTTCGGCCGAAGTTCGTATTCGGTTCAAACCACATTCGGCCCATCCCTAAAGTAAATGTTTCCTGTCTAATGCGTAATCGGACCAGACTGTCTGAATGGGCAGTAGCCTTGTACGATAGCCATTTAAATCTCGGCCGAGAGTCGTGATGCCTAACTAGGTAATTCGAGAGCAGACAGGCCATTAAGCGAACAAACAATGTATTAACCGAGGCGACACGTGTCACTCAAAGCTAGTTGAGTATATCTTATATATAAAATTCTCGTGTCACAGTTTTCGTTGCCATACTCCTCCGAAACGGCTTGACCGATTTTGATGAAATTTTTTGTGCTTATCCGGTATCTATGAGAATCGGCCAACATCTATTTTTCATCCCCCTAAATGTTAGGGGTAGTCCACCCCTAAATTTTTTTTTTATTTTTTAGACAAAATTTTTTATTTCTATTTTTTTATGATACAACATACAAAAATACATACAACCCTAAATTTTCACCCCTCTACGATCAACCCCTATTTTTTATTTGTTAATTATAAACTTTAAAATCTTTTGGCAAGATTTTTAATCTTATTTTGTCATGACCTAGAATAAAAAAAATATATTACTCTTTTAGATTCACAATTAGAACCGGTAGGTGGCGCTGAGATCGGGTTCTGGAATCCTCCTAATCACCTGAAGCGAATTTGGTGATTTTGTTTTTGTGTGTTTGAGTGGGTACCGGGATGGTTTAGATTCGCAATTAGAACCGATACGTGGCTCTGGGATCGGGTTCTAGAATTTTATTTTTTAAAGGCAGGACAACGTCTGCCGGGGCCGCTAGTGATTAATATATATATATAATATAACCTACTTAGCTTTTGGAAAGACATGTGAGGTTACGATGTTAAAGCTGGGCGCAGATTGTAAAAAGATGACAGGGATTATCTTAATATCCTATATCTTATATATAAAATTCTCATGTCACAATGTTCGTTCCTATACTCCTCCGAAACGGCTTGACCGATCCTCATGAAATTTTGTGTGCATATTGGGTAGGTTTGAGAATCGCAGAACATCTATTTTTCATCGCCCTAAATGTTAAGGGTAGTCCACCCCTAAATTTTTTTTTTAATTTTTAGATAATTATTTTTATTTTTTTAGGATACAGCATTAAAAAATACATACAACCCTAAATTTTCACCCCTCTACGATCAACCCCTATTTTTTATTTGTTAATTATAAACTTTAATTTTTTTGGCAAGATTTTTAATCTTATTTTGTCATGACTTAGAATTAAAAAAATTATATTACTCTTAATTTTCCACCTCTCTACTATCAACCCCTATTTTTCCATCGCGATTTTTTTTTTTAACTATGAATCGATCAGCTGTCCTCGCTAGATGTCTACCTCTCATCCAGCAAACATCATGGCTCTGGGATCGGGTTCTAGAATTTTATTTTTTAAAGGCAAGACAACGTCTGCCGGGGCCGCTAGTAAGTATATATAAAACAAAGTCGTGTTAGTTACACCATTTATAACTCAAGAACGGCTGGATAAATTTTTATGATTTTTGTGTTTTTGCAATTATCTTCGTCCGGAATAGGATAATAGCACTTGACGATGGTAGGCGTCCGGACGGAATGACTCTAATTCCCTGGCACCGTGGCAAGCCTTTGGGGTGGGATGCGACTTTCGTAGACACGTTGGCCGCATCCCATTTACCAAACACGTCTAAATCAGCCGGTTCAGCGGCGGAAATAGCCGAATCACTCAAGCGGCGCAAATATGCAACCCTCTGTGAGAGTTATATGTTTGTGCCGTTTGCTGTCGAGACGCTTGGACCGTGGGGTCCTGAGGCCATGAGCCTCTACCAAAATTTATCGAAACGACTCATTGACTCTTCGGGTGATCAGAGGGCTGGTGCTTACCTCGGCCAACGGATCAGTATGGCGATCTAGCGAGGAAACGTAGCCAGCCTTCTGGGCACCTTACCCATAGAAGACGGTGATCTGGGCTCAGTATTCTCCTTATAGTCTTGAGGGACTATGAGTAGAATACAATACAAATAAGTTAAGTTTTCTTGCATTGTATAACATTTGTAATTATTATAAGTATTAAAATATGATATTCATCAATAAAAAAATTATATTAAACAAACATCAGTCACAACATCCATCTAGCCATTCATTTGTTATGATCTCTCCCGGCCGATTTCGGCACTGGTGACTGCGTTTAAACTCATTTTCATTTGTCTGGTTTAGGTGATTTATTTTTGTGTGCGTTCAAGTGGGTCCCGGGATGGTTTAGATTCAAATTTGAACCAGGTAGATGGCGCTGCAATCGGGTTCCAGG
Organism: Dendrolimus kikuchii; assembly: GCA_019925095.2. Taxonomy (NCBI): domain Eukaryota; kingdom Metazoa; phylum Arthropoda; class Insecta; order Lepidoptera; family Lasiocampidae; genus Dendrolimus; species Dendrolimus kikuchii. The sequence continues at coordinate 27,289,503 of CM034392.1, read as the reverse complement.
ATTTAGGTGTACCCCTTTTTACGAAAATTGCGCGGACGGAGGAGTATGAATTTCGCATACTTATCTTATCTTATACTTCTTGTATTAATATATAAAGCTGAACAGTTTGTTTGTTTGTTTAAACGCGCTAATCTTAGGAACTACTGGTCTGATTAGAAAAAGTCTTTCATTGTTGGATAGCCCATTTATCGAGGAAGTCTATAAGCTATATATCATCATTGTAGTTATCTCACAATAAGTGTTTTCTTTTATTTTTTTAAATAATTAAAATGCCGTCGCTTCAGAAACTCTTTATTTTGTACCTTGCTATTAATCAGTATTAAGACAGTATGAAAGGCAGCGAGCGAGCAGCTTTTCTCGTGGAATTTATCTGACCGTCTTACTTTTCAATTAGTGTAGTGGTAAAAAGTACCCTATGTTCATCTCTATTAGATAAAAAATCATTGTAATCGCTCTACGTCCAAGATATGTACAAGGTTCAAACAAATTGTTTCCAAATTTATATGTATGTACATACATACATACATAACTTCACGCCAGTTCCCTTGCGGGGTAGGCACGAACAACAGAGTGCCATTTAGGCTTGTTCTTACACACCTCACTTGCCTCTTTGACATTCATAACTCTTGTCATGCAAGCTCGTCTGTTCTTAAGGCTCCTGACATCACCTTCTGCTAGTACACGATCAATTTGATCATGGAAGGTGTGTCGTGGCCTTCCACGACTTCTGCATCCGTCCACTTTTGCATTGGATATCTGTTTAGTCATTCTTTCATCATGCCCGAACCACCGGAGCTTTCCTTTCCTTACCTTCACCCCGACACTCTCTATGTATGTACACTATGTAAATTAAACTATATACAAACGACTTCTTTATGAGTAACTTAAAATGATCAAAGAGAAACTTAAAGGATTTGATGTATTCTCCAATCTTTTGATGTGTTTAACTTTGTATTCTGTTATCTCTGACGCGTGTCTTGTACGTTTGAGATCTTGCGAATATGATAAATGGGTATTGTCTTCCACGCTCACAAAGGTTGCTTTGGTTTCATATACTACTTTCATCGTTACACTCTCAGGCATATGAAGGCTTTGGCGATACACGTATAGTAAGATTCCTGTCATAACAACATTGATTGGGAGAAGATAGGAGATAATAAAACTACGTTTTAACGGTTTAAAGCGCGGTAATTTTATTTGATTATTATTCCGACGTTTCGGCCACTGAGTGGCCGTGATCGATAACCCACAAATCCTCGCGAAAGAGAATCGTTTCATACCTACAATGATGCGTGAGGCTATTGAAATGAAAAAAAAACACCCAAATTTCACTAGAGAAGGTGGTTGGCAAGTACCACCTGTTTGGGATCCGATCATCAAAACTATTAAGACTCAAACCCAGCAAAAACCAACCGCCAGACCTCAAGACACTGGGAGCTCTTTCTGCGTGCAACGGAACACAAACCAACTTGACTGATTATTTCTTTTATTTTTCCTAACACCGATTTTAATATTATATAAAATGACTAGAGCTAGGCATGTTTGCTGAATAGTTTCTTGCGCCGCTTCTTCTCTTCAAGCCAAAACATGTTGCTAAGCGGTGGTAAATTAGATTAGGCTCCCATAGAGTACATAATAACCATAAACAAAATCAAAACTAAATAATTAAAATTAACAAGTAGGCTAAATAAAACTTTAATAATACTCGTTGACACTTGACATCTCTGTCTTCCGTGATCACGGCCACTGAAAAGTGGCCGAAACGTCGGAATAACAAGAATCAAATAAATTACCGCGCTTAAAACCGTTAAAACATAGTTTTATTTTGTATACAAGTCGCGAAAACTTAAGAAAATATTAAGACAGGAGATATCATGAAAGGCACAATCTTTCTTAATCTCTCTTTTCTTTCACCTTCTCCCAATTATTTGGCGTCGGTGCAATATGTCTTTTTCTTCCGTACTCTTCTATTCTGACATACGTCCTCTATCACACCACAAAGCATCATATCGTTCATCCATCTCTTTTTTGGTCTACCTTTCCATTAATATCCATCAATCTTGCAGTTTAACATTATTTTCGTCACGTGACATTCATCCCTCCTCATTAGGTACATTCTCGCCACCTCAGTCTTCGTCCTCTCAATTTAACTTTCAAAGATCCTCTTATGTACTCATTTCTTATTATATCCATTCTTGTAATACCACAAATCCATCTCAGCTGAGTGAAGACGTTTGTGGTTTATCACTTTAGTGGCCCAACATTCGGACCCCCGTATGACACTGCAGGTCGTATGATAGATTTTTACATTTGACCTTTTTTAGTTTCAGTGGCATTAGTTCAATCTTTGTTAATATCAGCCCCTCGGCCCCCATTGTTATCCGCTAGTGTGTTGAATATTCTGATGCAATAAAATTAAGCTTGCTATACTTGATGTGTTGTTGCGTCGTTACATTTCCCTCGTGTCGATGCTATTCACGGCTTCCGCCTCGTGTGAACAATACCGCTCGTCCGTGAGACCTAGGTCAGGGTTGGACCTTTGTTATTACACCTGTATTGTGCCTATTCAGAGGTTTTCATGTAGGCGATCATTTATTTGCCCATTTTTCAACTTTTCTTTGGCTATGGTATGCTATGCTATATACCTTGTGAATTGAAAAAAACCAATACAGTCCTTGCTCTACGCTGCCATTTGTATCAGACGCGAGTATTCAAGCCCATATTTTTATAATTTTAATTAAACATGCTATTAAATCCCTTAAAGACGCTTATAATAATTTAGGGTTCTCACTCGGTGACCCGTATAGCTGTCAAAGGGAAGATTTTCCAGCCGTGGCTAGAGAAATGCCCGACAGGAAGTGTGGAAAAGAAGAAACGGTACCTAATCAAATAGATTACTTTGACGCATCATAAATAAAATATGTAAAGGAAAAAATACAACGCAGGTATAAAAACTACAAGAAACTAATAACTATATTCACTACGCTCATTTTAGCATTGTTTTTTATTTTTATTGCAGGAGTTCAGCAGACAGGCAGACGGCCCACTTAATGGAAAGCGGTTACCATCGCCTATGGACATTTGCAACACCATAGGTGCTACAAATGCGCTGCTGCTCTCTTAAGGGTCACAGGAACCTGGTCACTAATGCCGGAACACAACTCAAGGTTGTTATGGCGACATGCTTTAGACCAGGGGTGGTAGCCATCCAGTCGGGCAAATGCCCTACCACCTGGCTGTGGTTTGTTTAGTCGCCTCTTACGACAGGCCGCCCGGCCGCAGGAAATTGTATTCTTTCTCCGTTCCTGCACGGATAAGAGCATATCCTCTAATCAGCGCACCTTCTTTCTTTTTGCATATGATTGTATTGTTGTTATTTGTCTTCAATTCATTCTCTTTGTTTCTCGTATCTTGACAAAATAACTAAAAGAAAAGGGAGCTCGGCTCTCTCAAGTGATTGTATTAGAAAGAACTAACAAAGTTATTTTCATTAACGACACAGTGAAAGCTATCGATAAATCACAATGAAGTAAACCGTGGAGCGCGAGCGGGCACGCCACGTCGTGGGTGTGCCCGGCGACTGTTCGGTTGCTATCTGCATCGAAATTAGTCTGGCCAGAACTTATCACCGGTAATGGTAAAACTGGTGTCTTATTTTTATCGTGATTCGTGGGTACATTTTCACTGGTAGAGAACTCGGTCGATATGCAGCATGCGAAGACATCCCGTAGGCGAGATAACGCTAAAGTGAAGTTGGTCATGTAGTAGTAACGCCGTGTGAAGTATTCTACTCAAGCGGTGTAACAACTAATGAAATTTACCGGCCAGTAGATATAAGGGATTCGGCGCATCAAGCCGGTGAGAACGATATGATTGATACCTTCATGTCTTGAAGTGACGCTCTTTTTTAACTTGTATTTGCCGAATCTGTACCGACTAGTATAGGGACTCCTTGAGTCATAAATCGTAACAAAATAAGTAAAAGAAAACGTTAATGAGAACAGGTATATTATTGATGATGCATAAATAATGTTTTTAATCTGTCGTTATCATTAAACAAAGAAGTGGTCTTAATAATTTTGAAGCACGCACAATTGCACTCAATGTCAGGTATAATATTCTAGTAAACATTATCCCACAGCCAGTAACCGATCCCAGTTGTCCATAACAAGCGTTTCTCTTTTGGTTTAAGGCGTAAACTTTTAGATTGGTAAAGAGGAAATTAATCAGCGAGGAATAAGTTTGTATTGGCTATTACCAAAGTTTGCGAACTTGCAAAATTGAAGAGTTATTATGCTTTGGAGAAATTTTCCAATTGAGAAATAAGTCGTCTATTAAGTAGATATCTGTCCAAATGACGATTGGGATTTATTCGCAAACGAATTAACTACTTATCGAATGCAGATACAAATCAGGCTTAAGAATAAACCATATTTTTGAAGAAAACTTACAATTCTTCAAAAACTTCTCAAATTTCTTGAAAACTTCTGAAATTTTAAAGTTTATAAGCCATCGGTTAGAAGTGAAAAAATTACAATCATTACAAAAAGGTAGAAAAAGTTGTTTTGCTTTTTCAAAAAAAAATTGTGGTTTCTTTGTTACAACAGCTAAAATAGTTCTAGTATCGATTTAATATAGCCTTGTAGCCCCGAGGGCTCTGATCAGACCTAGTACGAGAACCAGAGTTTCCTTTGAGATGACTCTTGTAATAACTTCACGTCAGTTCCCTTACGGGGTAGGCACGAACAACAGAGCGCCATTCAGGCTTATTCTTACACACCTCACTTGCTTCTTTGACATTCATAGCTATTGTCATGCACTCTCGTCTGTTCTTAAGGCTCCTGACATCACCTTCTGTTAGTACACGATCAATTTGATCATGGAAGGTGTGTCGTGGCCTTCCACGACTTTTGCATCCATCCACTTTTGCATTGTATATCTGTTTAGCCATTCTTTCATCATGCATTCTTTCCACATGCCCGAACCACCGGAGCATTCCTTCTCTTCCTTTCCTTCTCCTTCTTTCCTTATCTTCACCCCGACACTCTCTTTGACTCTTGTATTATTAATAATATCTTATGTACTGTATGTTTATTATGCGTTAATAAATTTAATTTTAATACTAGTAACAATTCGCTTGTCGTCTTTATATTGTGCCTTAGGCCAACAACTGAGCGCTGTGCACAGGCCAGCCTACGTTGCAATTTGCGCCGGCAGCCGGCTCGCCGTGCAATTTATCGTCGCCTTCAACTTGATCTGTAATGCAAGCCTCTCGCGTTGCACCACCACACTCAAGTTGACCATTACTTTTTGTATGCCATTCACATATACATAGAGATGGTTTAATACTTATTTCATTCACGTTATGTTTTTCTCCTTATTTCCAAGCAAAATTTTAAAATGCTGTTGTATACTACGTAGTTCAATATTATTAGAACTGCATAAGCTGTCAGCGAAATTAAGCATATAACGTAGCCTAATTCTTCTACCGTTTTGCATGGTATTCAGATTTTGATTCTTGAAAATTTCTAACACTTCGTTTAAGACGCATAACTCCTACTGTTAATTAAAATCAGTAATTGGGTCAAATACATCACCTATGCACCGACTAACTATAGTAATTGTATTAGCGTGAATTGTGATCCGTTTCAAACCGCTCTACAATTTGCCCTATGCCTGTACGTATAGCGATGGCTGTGGCATTGAATGTAGCCAATGGCCCGTGACAATATCAACTCGGTCTACATTCCACAGCGTCTATCCGCTGTAAGATCTAGGCAAAACGGACTAAACCTGCCTTGTTTCTATGTTAACTAATACGGGTGGAATTCTGTTTGCTATTCAACTAAATAAGACGACGAACGTTTTTGTTATGTGTACACTTCAACTTGTCGTGTTTTAGATCCAGCAATGACATTGCCTATCCTTCCAGGTCCATCTCATCCTGGTTTACTTTTATCGTTAAACTCCTTTATGACTTGTAATAGGAACTTTCTTTGTCCTAATGCCATGTAAAATTAACTTCTTGCTAATACGTACACAGCTTGGAACATCATATAGATATGTTCATCGGTTGGCCATACGGTATCGAAATGATAACGTATGAGAATACAAATACTAAGAATGGCATTTCAAAATTATCGTTCAATCGCTAAATAGTGAAACAAGATGGATCACGTAACACTGAATCGAACCCGAGTACATTGCACCCGATCATGGGTCCACCAGCAACTAAGCCAGCCGCCTTTCTCTTGTCTGCCGCTTGTCTGGGCTTGCGACACGCACGATTAACAATCGGTCTTGGATAATACATTTGTTGACTATGCAAAAAGCCTCATAAACTCTATCAATTCGTGCTTCAATTTATACCTACATATTCTATGGATAGATTGCTTGTATCATAGTTTATTAGTTATGCTATCACAGTTTAAAATTATTATACTGTATCATAGTTAGATAATAAAGTAATTTAATAATCTCTTTTGTATACTTATATGGCTACTTCTGTATCGTAATAAATTCTTCTTTACGAACAAGTTGCAAATCTCGAGATCTTGCTAACAAACCGTTAACTTTGCGGAAGACATGAGAAAATACCAGCTAACTTTAAAACATATTGCGAAGTGCAATGAACAGTTTCCACGGGCGTGAATTTTCTATATATAAAGTCTGAAGAGGTTGACAGCAACAAATCATCCGCATTACGGTTAATTAGGATGCCTCGTGTGCATATTTCGCTCGTTGTATCAAATGAGGGTGAGTTTAAAGGGATTCGTATTACAACATTAAAAATTACTCTTTGACGTACGTAATCTTAGCCTTCTCTCATTTCAGTTTAATAATAACTGTTTTTAGCCCTGCAGACGTCAATGAGACATTTTTGGTGGTTGATAATTGAGTTTAATAATGTAATTCATAACCTCTTTAGCATTCTTAAAAATCATATCAAAGAACTCTCTACTGTAATTATGTAGGTGCTAGAGAAACTTATTACTGAGAATTGAACATAATGCTATTAAAGTACTAATGAATTGGAGCCTAGCCACTTTCTCTTTTATGTGTAAGTAAACCTTGGTATGTAATTTAATAAATTTAGCCTTAGTAGCTGTAAAATTTATAGTGATAATGTTTTCATTTTTGCTGCAAATCTCAGACTACGAAGAATCTGGTAAAAACTGGAAAACTAATAAAATGAAAAGATTTATCAGAAAATCCTGATTAATTACATAGATAAGGTCTAGCGCTGATAAATGTAAACTATGAACCGGTGAACGCGAAACTTGTCTAATTGGACATGCGGCAGCTAAGAAAAAAGTGCCGGCTGGCGATAATTGTGACGTAGAAGGCGGTTGGTTCTGTAATTGCTCGTTTGAAGATGTAGGAGTGATTTTATTTGATTGACTTCTCAATCAAATTGGAATGAGTGAGAGATGCAATTCTATTAATTGGTTCTGTAGTTGGACAGTTTTTGATAAATACAATTTTAATCTACATGTTTCAGCTCTACTCTACCTTGCTGGTTAGGTAACTAATAAATTAGTATCATATATCAAATCTGCCACAATCCTTTTATTCTAAATCTTTAATTTAAATGTTTGTAGTCATTGTACTGCATAGTTTTTTATTGCTGGGGTACAGGAGACAGACCGAGGGCCCACACGATGAAAGGTGGGTAAAGGCCCTACTACCTGAATGTGGGTTGTTTTGCTGCCTCTTATAGGTTGCCCAGCCGCAGGAATTAGAATTATTATTAGAAGCATAATGTAATAGTTCTTTACTGATCTAAAATTAAATTCATTGTTTTGTGGTTTGCTCAATAAAGAATTGTACTCAAAAAGCTTAAAAGCCGAAGTTAAGCTGTTAACGCACATCACTAGCAATCATACAAACGAATTTAGCACATCACTAGTATCTGCCATTTTGTCAGCGACGCACGCGCATGTAACACATAGTGCAAACATTAAGGAAAAATTAAGGTAAAGACAATCCCCAACATGAGCAGAAAATGAAATTGGTTTCCTATCAAATTCCAAATGGATATATTGACTTTTTCGTAATCTAGAACAATTGTGGGTAAGATTATAACTTAACCCTTACTTTATGTGAACTACACAGATAAATGAAAAGTAATAAAAGCTGTAAAAGTCTAAGACCCATTAATTTATTTTTGAGATGCGCTGTAATTTAGATTAAATATGGTTTAAAATGCTGTTGATGATCATTACCTCTACGGAACTCCTGGCTGTGCGCAGACTGACTCTGGGTCATTTTTTTGTTTTTGTATTGTGTCTATTGTATTTTATTTCGGCATTCTAATTACTTAACATCAATTGACCCTTTTCATCCAAGTTTTGAAAGGTTCTTGTATTCTCGTTTAAAATGTTCGTGTATGCGGTGTTTCATAAAGTCGACGACTTTTCCCTCTTTATGTATTGCTTGACCTTTAAGCTTTCTGCCGCTATATCGGTGAAAGGTCGTTTAGGTAAGATTGTGAGTTCAGTGAAGTAAATCAGAGAAGCTTTGAAGGTATAACGTATTCATTGGAAGCTTTATTCCTATACTAAGGAAATGTGTCGAAATTATATTGAATCTTAAGTGTAAATATGTATACGAGTAAGATGCTGTTAATAGTATTAAAACAGAAAAGCGATAAAGAAACAATTGTTATAGAAACGAAATACAAATCTGAAGGATTATTTTGTTTATTATTTATACTTTCAGCTCCCGACGTGAGTCTATCATCTACAGATGGATTTTGACGTTTAATGGTTCTATGAGAAATTTTACCATGAACTCACCGGCTGTAAGACTGCATTGTCTACTCGATGTGAGCCTGTAATCTATAGATGGATTTTGACGTTTAATGGTTCTATGAGAAATTTTACCATGAACTCACCGGCTGTAAGGCTTCATTGTCTACTCGATGTGACCTTGTAATCTATAGATAGATTTTGACGTTTAATGATTCTATGAGGAATTTTACCATGAACTCATCGGCTGTAAGGCTGTATTGTCTACTTATATTAAATAGTTTAATCATCCACTTATATCTCTACACGGTGAGTATATTCGATAGCAGATCCCCAAAAAATCGACGACTGTAGAATTGTAAGTGACTTACCTGTGTTACGCGTACCCACAGAAAAAAGTCTTAGTTACCAAAAAATCGGATTAGATACGCTATCCTAATTCGATCGGGAAGGTCTCCATCGGCACTTTCTTCTTATGGACGGAATTAAACGTCGCAAACGTAAACTTGCATTAGTCGAAGATCGCTAGGCCGATGTTCTCATGAATAATTCAGTACAAGGACGCTCTAAAACTCGTTTTCTTGTATGTAGCTTTCTTTTCGATGAAAATTCCTGGTGTAGCTTTAATGTTTGAATACTAAAATGGCACAGTTGTTGAATGCGCCTTTCTTTGTGCTCGTCCTGACATTTTACACGAATATCCTCGAGTTTTATCGAATGCGTACATTGGTTTAAGGGGCGTGTATATAAATATTTAGTACATACATACATAACGTCACGCCAGTTCCCTTGCGGGGTAGGCACGAACAACAGAGCGCCATTCAGGCTTATTCTTACGCACCTCACTTGCTTCTTTGACATTCATAACTATTGTCATGCACGCTCGTCTGTTCTTAAGGCTCCTGACATCACCTTCTGCTAGTACACGATCAATTTGATCATGGAAGGTGTGTCGTGCCTTTATATTAGTCTAAATATTTAGTCCTGCTTTTAAAACGATTTTTAGTTACGATTACGGTAGTTTATTTAGTCTATGCATTAGATGACTCACATAACGGCACTGCTATGTCGTTTAGAACAATGAAGTATGACAATTGTGTAAAATTTACCGTCATAAATGGGCTACTTGATGAGCGTGCAAGCGTCAAAATTAAAATAATCGCTTGGACAAGGTATAATATCTGCGTTGCTAGATAGACAGATAACTCTTTATTATACACCAATACAAACATGAACTTAAAGGCTAAAATTATATCTAGTTATGTACAAAGGACGGTCTTATCGCTAAAAAGCGATCTCTTCCGGACAGCCCCAGGAATGAATTGACATGATAATGGCGATGGTGACATACGTAACATATAGTACAGACTACTTACATTTTAATAATAAATACATAAATGATATATATACTTAATATACATATGTACACAAATATATAAATGTTGCTAGTACATGATTAACTCTGTACAGAAAATGATTAATTTTTTAATGCTTTAATAGTGATTGCGAGCTCTAAGAGCGGCGCCGGCGCACCGAGAACACATTACTTACACGGCATACTACGACGCCGGTTGTCATTATTCATTAATCACGATCTCAGATCGTGCTCGGCTTAGTGTGCGATTATCTTGAAAAGAAGACATTTCTAAGATCCAACGATGATTTTTAATAAAAACCTATACCGTTATTTGTGAACAGTGAGTTGACTTAATACAAGTAACATGTAGCGTCGTTGCTACAACGTTGTTAATACAGTTAAACATTAATTAATTTAATTCTTCATACTATTTTATGAACAAGGTAAATTAATTTCTGTATGTTAGAAAATCCTGTATCTGTTTGTTATTTCCGTACTTTTTTAATGAGTAAGCGTTTGACTGTTTACGTATTGGTGATGTCAAGCCAATTGCAAACATTCCGCTAAACAGGAGATCTCCTAGCGTACGCCACAGACATCTGTGCTGAAGCCATCGAGAAGAATGGAGAGGCGCTTGCCGTTTCTCTTGATATCTCGAAGGCATTTGACAGGGTCTGGCACGACAGCCTTATTAGCAAACTTCCAGCTTACGGATTACCTGGCAGTCTCTGTGCTTGGATATCTGATTTCTTGAGGGAACGATCGATAAAAGTGGTTGTTGATGGCTACTCTTCCGATCACATGGCAATCATTGCCGGAGCCCCTCAGGGATCTGTTCTCTCCGCATCTCTCTTTGTGCTGCATATAAACGATCCACTTAAACCCGGCGTTTTTGGCTACGCAGACGACAGCACGGTTGTGGAGAGATATATGTCCAATGCTCGAGATAACAGGGTCCAGATCCAGTTGCGTGTACTCGCAAAGGTGAGACAGTATTTCCCGTCAGAACAACTGCTGAACTTATAGCAATCACAAACTCTGTTCCTTAGTATTGTTCTCATCTTTGGCAGGGCTCAGTCAAATACCAGTTAGAGAGGCTGGAATCTATTAAGAAAAGAGCCAGGAAGCTAATCGGTAATGACCGTCTTTTTTATGCTCGACTTCAGAATTTAGAGCATAAACACAAGGTCGCGGGCCTTATCTATCTTCTATCGGATACATTTCGGGGAGTGTTCCTTAGAACTGCACGAGCTGGTTCCTCCATTCCCATTTTACCATCGAACAACCAGATGCACTGGTTTGCGCAACCGTTACATGGTGGAAACACCACCAGTCAGAACCAAGGCTTCGCTTGATTTTTCTGATGCGCACTGTCGAAGAGTAGAATAATTTTCCGGAGTCTGTTTATCCTGACAAATATAAGTCTTAAAGTCTTCAACCTTGAGTTTTGTTCCGGCATTAGTGACCAGGTTCCAGTCTCCCTTAAGAGAGCAGCAGCGCATTTGTAGCAACTTTGATGTTGCAAATGTCCATAGGCGATGGTAACCGCTTTCTATCAAGTGGGCCGTCGGCCTGTCTGCCTAACTTCTGCAATAAAAAAACCCGTTACCTCAAGCAGATTTGTTATATTACAGATAGATATTCTTTTCTTGACCTAAAATAGGTCCTTAGTTACCTTTGATATAAACGTGATTGGACTTTCGTCCTACACGACGCACAGTTATTTTCCAATGAACTGTCACGGCGAAGGCGCGACTGATTTCGATCTGAGTCATCGATAAAGCGGCGCATCAGCAGCCGATGCATGTTGTATCGTTGGACGAATGAAACGCTTACCGAATTCGTCTATCTGGTATATCTGTTTTGGCATAAGAGTATATGTTATATTTTCTTAAGTTTTCGCGACTTGTATACATAATAAAACTACGTTTTAACGGTTTTAAGCGCGGTAATTTTATTTGAATTTGATTTTTCCGGCGTTTCGGCCACTTTTCAGTGGCCGTGAACACGGAAGACAAAGATGTCAAGTGTCAACGAGTTTTGTTAAAGTTTTATTTAGCCTACCGCCAACTTGTTAATTTGAATTATTTTGTTTATGGTTATTATTTACTTACTCTATGGGAGCCTAATCTAATTTACTACCGCTTCGCAACATGTTATGGCTTGAAGAGAAGAAGCGGCGCAGGTAACTCTTCAGCAAACATGTCTAGCTCTAATAAATAAAAAATAGCTTATGTGCTGCAATTACAGAATATATAATATTCTGCCAGGTGGTAGGGCATTTGCCCGACTGGATGGCTAACACCCCTGGTCTAAAGCATGTCGCCATAACATCCTTGAGTTGTGTTCCGGCATTAGTGACTAGGTTCCAGTGACCCTTAAGAGAGCAGCAGCGCATTTGTAGCACCTTTGATGTTGCAAATGTCCATAGGCGATGGTAACCGTGATTAAGTGGGCCGTCTGCCTGTCTGCTGAACTCCTGCAATACTCCTGCAATCTCATCCAGATTCGTTTAGCCGTTCTGGCGTGATTGACATACAAACATCCATCGAAACTTTCGCGTTTATATTATCAGTGCTGCAGGCGAAAGAGATGTATTAAGTTGTTCGTTACCATCATGTAAAATAAATACTAGAAACAAAAAAAGCGTCTTTAAAATCTAACGTAAAGAGCGTCTAAATTTTGCATGACTAGATGATGTCACATATTTTTTATATCAAATCAGTCAAAAAGGCATTCATAGTACTCTCCTTCAATGCTGGATATGCATCCATGCTCGAGAATCGATTGAGTGGAGAGCCAGGGAGTTGTTTTGCCAGGTGTTAGGGCATTTGCCCGACTGGATGGCGACCACCCCTGGTCTAGAGTAAGCCGCCATAACAACCTTGTGTTGTGTTCCGGCATTAGTGACCAGGTTCCAGTCTTCTTTAAGAGAGCACAGCGCATTTGTAGCACCTTTGGTGTTGCAAATGTCTATAGGCTATGGTAACCGCTTTCCATCAAGTGGGCCGTCTGCCTGTCTGCTGAACTCCTGCAATAAAAAAAAAAAGTTGATAGGCAATGACCAGCAATTTAATGACAAAATTCAAAGTCTCGAACATCGACGCAGGGTTGCCAGCTTGTCGGTTTTCTATAGGATACATTTTGGAGAGTGTCTCCCTTCCACCATCGGACAACCAGACGCACTGGCATGCGGCACCGTTATATGGTATACCACCTATACGAAGAAAACGCTTTGAGTCCACCTTCATTATGCGCACCGCAAAGGAGTGGAACTCACTGCTGGAGTCTACAACCTGGGTGTCTTCAAGTCTCGTGTGAATAGGTAGGTACCTTCTAGGTATTCCTGCTCGATCTTAGACCATATCTCCGCTCAAATCGAGCGAGATAATGGTCAAACGCCAACCTATACAGTGATAAAAAAATACATACATAACATCACGCCAGTTCCTTTGCGGGGTAGGCACGAACAACAGAGCGCCATTCAGGCTTATTCTTACACACCGCACTTGCTTCTTTGACATTCATAACTCTTGTCATGCACGCTCGTCTGTTCTTAAGGCTCCTGAGATCACCTAAAAAAAATACTAGAGGTAAATATTATTGCTTAATAAACCAATACAACCAATAAAAGGAGCGGGCCGTCTGTGCATGAATCATTATAATGATGCTAACTAGGCGCACTCGTTAACGTGTTCTGGATTCTCGGCGCGTCTCCGCCTGTGGGCGTCGACTCCTTAATCGGTCCTATACTTAGTACACGGTTCTAATATTACAATAATGCCAACAAATGCTCGCTCAAATCTTTTGACCTTTTCACATTTTTAAAAAATCATAATCGCCAATCTCATCAGTTGTATGTTAATTGTAAGCTAATACATTTAATTATAAACAACTAGGTAGACCGATTTGGACACCACGGGTTGTCATGTTTAAAAAGCGCAGGAAGAAGATCTCGTCATGCCAGCCTCAACGGCATCATTCGCCGAGCTCTTGTCAGCGTCGGCGTCCCGGTCATTCTGGAACCGAATGGCCTGGTGTGTGACGATGGCAAGAGACCGGACGGAATGTCACTCGTCCCTTGGAAGATGGGGCGGCCGCTAGTGTGGGATGCAACCTGTGTTGACACACTGGCCCGGTCACATCTTCCAATGACCGAGTCAGGGGCTGGCAACGCTGCCGCTTCAGCTGAGGACGTCAAACGGCGCAAATATGGAGCCTTAGGAAGGGGTTACATATTTGTGCCGTTTGGGGTTGAAACATTAGGCCCGTGGGGTCCGTCGGCAAAGAGTTTCTTTAAAGACATATGTAAGAAACTCTTTGACACTACCCGTGATCAGAAGGCTGGCTCATATTTTGCACAACAAATAAGTATTGCCATACAGCGTGGCAATGCAGCCAGCCTTCTGGGCACGCTCCCCGTTGGCAATGATCTGCTACATAATGTATTTTAGTTTCAATGTCTTTGGTTTTTTATATTCAATTAAATTGTATATAGTATAATATATTATAAACAAAAAGATTTTGTTTACAAAACGCAAACATTTTTAACGTGTTTATTAACTTTCACGCGACGTCGCGTCATATCGTCCTTCACTAAACTGCTGCTTCACTCGACATCGCGTGGTCACCACAATCAAGCTTCTGTACTTATTTTCAAGACAAGCGATCACGCGCTTACAGTGCGACTAATGCAATAATGCCAACAAACAGCAAAAACAACGAGTTTCTATATCATACTGTTGCGGACAGAGAGCACCCCCTTAACCCGCCCGCCGCAGCACACCTTCTCGGCGCCCCGCATTCCGCCGCTGCCCATAGCTCGCATAATTAGCAGCTAGGCGTCGGACGGAACGTGAGATACAGAAGCGACCTTGGGGGCCGTAAATACACACATACATATTGCACTTAATCGCACTACTCTACTCTCTGCCATTCAGCATTATATTCTCTGTAACTCGTCGTAAATACATACATACATACATAACTTCACGCCAGTTCCCTTGCGGGGTAGGCACGAACAACAGACCGCCATTTAGGCTTATTCTTACACACCTCACTTGCTTCTTTGACATTCATAACTCTTGTCATGCAAGCTCGTCTGTTCTTAAGGCTCCTGACATCACCTTCTGCTAGTACACGATCGATTTGATCATGGAAGGTGTGTCGTGGCCTTCCACGACTTCTGCATCCATCCACTTTTGCATTGTCATTCTTTCCATATGCCCGAACCACCGGAGCATTCCTTTCCTTACCTTCACCCCGACAATATACGGACTTATCGTAAGTAAATCGCGAAATGGCGATGCGAAACTCCATTTAGGTAGGCCCTTAATTTGAAGTACGATAGCATGCAACGCGTCGCACCCCATCGCCACACGTCATCCATTGATAGTGGCATTAGTGACAAATAATGTCGGCCGGGATGCCTCCTGTTTGTATTGGGGATACGTGACGGAAACCATGTCGACCCATGTGCGTGGTTTTTTTTTCTATAAATCTCTTGAATGGAATTGTATCGTGTACGCGCCCGTATTGTTCCTGTCGTTGTTTGCATACAGTAATGCCCCGAATTTCGCGTTAGGTGAAACGGAGCGACGACCGCGTAAGTCGCATTCGAGTAAGTAGGGGTATAAAATATAGGTGAATATTTCAAGTAGGCCCCTTGAGGCCTAATCCTGAACTATATAAAAAAACTTCATTTGAAGAAACCGACTTCAAAAACTAAAAAAACTTAAAAGTATAAAATAACTTATTTCTAAAGCTATTATTATTAATACACTGACGGACTCATAAACTGCATCAAAGTAATAGACGACTTTGAAATAAATATTTTAACCAAGTATGCAAACTTTCTATACAGATTTAAATTGAAACCTCTAGATTGGTTCATGAACTTTAAAACAGCGTAGGGTCATATCCTTAAGTTTAAGTTTGTGTACTGGAAAGGACCTTAAGACTTTTTTTGACGAAAAAACAGAAATTTAAGAAAAATTGGTTTAGTGAAAAAATTGGTTTTAACAATAGACACAAATTTATGCAAGGGTTTATTTATGTTTTAATAAGGTGTATTACCTCCACGTGCCCTTATTACGGATTCTAATCGGTTTCGCATAGATTTTATTAGGGTTATTAAAAGATCTTGCGGAATATTGTCCCATTGTTCTGAAAGTGCTGTTCTTAGTGCTGCCACTGTCGTGGGCAAAGGGTTTCTCGCATATACAGCTCTTTTTAAATTGTCCCAAACATGCTCAATGGGATTAAGATCCGGGCTGCGTGCTGGCCAATTCCTTGTATGTATCCCAACCTCTTCGCAATATTGTCGAACTTGTGCAACAGCGTGCGGCCGGGCATTATCCTGCATTAAAGTAAAATTTTCGCCTATGAAACCCATGTAAGGCACCACGTGATCTTCTAAGATTTCTGTTATGTAGCGATGTGCAGTCAAACCCCCTCTATTACCGTTTTGACGGACCATGTCTATGAACACAAGTTCTGTTTGCCCGTTCATCGATATGCCACCCCAGATCATACACGAACCGCCTCCAAAAGGAACACGCTCCTCAATGCAACTTTGAGCATATCGCTTCCCACGTCGACGATAGACTCTTCTGCGACTATCTGCACCATATAAACATGTCCTACACTCGTCCGTGAACAATACGGAGGTCCATTGCTCTTCTGTCCAATTCAGGTGATCACGCGCAAATCTTAAGCGAGCTTGTCTGTGAGCTACAGACAAATTTGGACCATTTGCTGGTCTAAAAGGGGTGATATCCGCTTCCTTTAACCTTCTTCTTATTGTTCGTGCACTCACGTTTACTCCACGCACTTCATTAGGCTCTGTTTTGATGTTAACAGACGTGAGGAAACGATATCGCAGCGAAGTTGTAACAATAAATCGGTTATCACGACCGGTGGTTGCTCGAGTCCTGCCTGTACCACGTCTCCTTCTGTAAGAACCTGTCTCCACAAACCTTCTGTATATTCTAGAAACCGTAGACTGGTTTAAATTTAAATTTCTACCAATCGTTCGTTGATCCAAGCCCTCCCGCACCAATGCTACAATTTGAGCCGCTTGTTCGGACGAAGTCTCCATATTATGGTTCAAAAATCCGTAATAAGGGCACGTGGAGGTAATACACCTTATTAAAACATAAATAAACCCTTGCATAAATTTGTGTCTATTGTTAAAACCAATTTTTTCACTAAACCAATTTTTCTTAAATTTCTGTTTTTTCGTCAAAAAAAGTCTTAAGGTCCTTTCCAGTACACAAACTTAAACTTAAGGATATGACCCTACGCTGTTTTAAAGTTCATGAACCAATCTAGAGGTTTCAATTTAAATCTGTATAGAAAGTTTGCATACTTGGTTAAAATATTTATTTCAAAGTCGTCTATTACTTTGATGCAGTTTATGAGTCCGTCAGTGTATATATTATCTAAAACATCTTGAAGTCGATGCATAGTAATTTTCAAAATAATATAGTTACTTTTATGTTTTACTTTGCACCGACTTCAAGATGTTTTAGACAATATATATTTTTACTTTTTGAAGTCGGTTTTTTAAACGAAGTTTTTTTTATTTTTTTGTTACTTTTTAGTGTCTAGCTATGTATGGGTAGACCTACGAAAGGTTAAAAGGCTTCTAAAAAAATATAGGTCCCAAGAAACTGAAACAAAAAATGTTCGGAAAATGAAAAGTACTGGGCCAAATTATGTTAAATTTTTAGGGGACCAAATGGCAACTATTCCGCGTCGAACAAAAAAAGAATCATCTCGGAGTAATCGGTGAACATACATAAAAAAAAAAACAAAAAAAAATTCCGACGAATTGAGAACCTCCTCCTTTTTTTGAAGTCGGTTAAAAAGGATGTAAGGAGAAGAATAAATGTAGCATGGCTGAAGTGAAGACAGGTAATCGGTGTCACATGCGACAAACTGATGCCACTGAAACTAAAAGGTCTGATATATAAATCTGTCATACGACCAGTCGTGCTATACGGGTGCGAATGTTGGGCCACTAAAGTGATAAACCACAAACGTCTTCACTCAGCTGAGATGAGAATGTTGAGATTGATGTGTGGTGTTACAAGAATGGATCAGGTGAAAAATGAGTACATAAGGGGCTCTTTGAAAGTTGCACCTGTGACTGAAAAATAGAGAGGAAGAAGATTAAGGTCATATGGGATGAAAGTCACGTGACAATTAGAAAGTTAAACTACAAGAACCAAAATATTTCATAGTGATGAAGTTCTATCTATCGTATACTTCTTGAGAGATTAATCTTTCTAATCTCGATGTCACCACCTTTATTGGTAGCAGTTGCTTCTTCCAAATAAAATTCGATGTAGGCTGTATGACTTATTATTGGCGATATTTACAATTAAATTAAAGCTGTATTGTAATACTTGCCACAAATCAGAAGGGTTTATGATAATAAAAGAACAGCAACTGATCACATAGTTATAACTATCAGAGAACTTTACGGTTTTAACAAATTTATTACACTAATTAACACTAACTAGTGTGAATGGAGCGTTAGGTAAACTTCTAGGCGCTAAGAACCTCAGCCAGAAGGCCCAGCTCGCTATACACAACGCGGTGCTGGTACCTACGCTCACGTATGGGTGCGAGAGTTGGGTATGGAAGAGAGAGCATGAAAGTAGAGTAAACGCGGTCGAGATGCGAGCACTGCGCAAAATCTGCGGAGTGGCGCTCGCGGATCGCGTTCGTAATACCGAAGTAAGAAAGAGAGTTGGTCTGAAAGTGAGTGTCGGGGTGAAGGTAAGGAAAGGAATGCTCCGGTGGTTCGGGCATGTGGAAAGAATGCATGATGAAAGAATGACTAAACAGATATACAATGCAAAAGTGGATGGATGCAGAAGTCGTGGAAGGCCACGACACACCTTCCATGATCAAATTGATCGTGTACTAGCAGAAGGTGATGTCAGGAGCCTTAAGAACAGACGAGCTTGCATGACCAGAGTTATGAATGTCAAAGAGGCAAGTGAGGTGTGTAAGAATAAGCCTAAATGGCACTCTGTTGTTCGTGCCTACCCCGCAAGGGAACTGGTGTGAAGTTATGTATGTATGTATGTATGTAACACTCGGCAAGCATTTTTAAAACACCTCGCCATCCCTCCAACAATTTGACAGTTTAAGAAGCTTAGCATATTGGCACAACCGATAGCGGATTGAATTTATTGATAAACTATTTTAATTAAAGTGTTATGAATGAAAAGCATTTAAGACATTACTGTTTGGAAATTCCAGATAATATTTTATACAAGATATCATATAAAACATTATACTTAAGGTTTTCGGGCATGTGGAAAGAATGCATGATGAAAGAATGACTAAACAGATATACAATGCAAAAGTGGATGGATGCAGAAGTCGTGGAAGGCCACGACACACCTTCCATGATCAAATTGATCGTGTACTAGCGGAGGGTGATGTCAGGAGCCTTAAGAACAGACGAGCGTGCATGACAAGAGTTATGAATGTCAAAGAAGCCAGGGAGGTGTGTAAGAATGGGCCTAAATGGCGCTCGTTCGTGCCTACCCCGCAAGGGAACCGGCGTGAAGTTATGTATGTATGTACTTAAGGTTTTACATGTAATAAAACAAACCGAGCACAGTACAAATCTATTGCGTTTGCCAACATGAAAACAAAATATAGACTATATACAATTGAGAGATATTGAATTATAATCTGTACACTATCACTACATTATAAAGGATAAGGAGTTTTTGGCGGGAACTGAAAGGAGATGTTGTGCTGTGCAGTTTTATTTTCTAAAAATGTGTAAAATTACTCTAAAATGAACAATAGTTGTAGGAGATTAATAGTTTTTGAGTAGTAATTATTATGTTTTGTGAGAAATGTGAACTGTATAGTCAAATGTGGCCTTTTGAGTTGTCACAAGAACTCCGTTGGATGGCACCAGCTGATAACCTACAGTTCAGCTGTGTTACACATAGGCTTAAGGAAATGAAGAAACTATACATATTATTGTAAACTAAGATCTGGCTTAAAGGTCTAGCTGCCAAGCCATAAACCTAAATAGGATAAATATTGTATCAAAATTATTGTAATTTATAGACAACCACTTTATACAAAAGAGGCGCTAATCACAGAATAAATAAAAATATAACATTATTATTCAATTAAGGAAATGGACGATTGTGTCGTTTAGATATAAGAGGGTACATAACAAAATTAATTATTAACTTTAAACGGAAACATGACAAGAACAACTATGGTACTCAATAACTGTAACAATATATAGACAAGTTACGTCGTGCCATATGTATGTGAGCAATGTGAACAATGTTCGGCCTTCAAGGCCGCTTCTTTTATCCCCCGTTCCGTCCGACGCCTAGCTGCTAACTGTGCGAGCTATGGCGTCCGTGGTATGCGGGGCATGGAGAGAAGCTGTGCTCCGGCTGGCGGGTCAAGGGGATGCACTCTGTTCGCAACAAGCTTCGTTCTAAGAAATGATTCTTGATTAAATACCTTCCACTGTATCAAGTTGGTATGGTCTCGAATAAAAGTTGTATCAAATTACCATTGCCTTAACAGAATGTATTGCTGAAATATCAAAACAATTATATTATCAACGTTGCATCTTTATTGAAATAATATCTTACATCATCCCTGACATCACCATTGCTAGTGTTCGGATTGCACTCCATCTTGCGCATAGAATTCGCGTAATCATTAAGATTTGCTGGATAGATTAGATATGCGCACAAAGTATTAGCGTAATCGACTGTATTGCAATACTACGATATGCCCGGGACTTTGTCCACGCCAATGCAATTCCCGGGACACAAAGTATCGCAAAATTTTAAAAATAATGTAAGCTATCGTACTAGTGTGTCGGCCATAAGCTAATTTTTATGCACCCGAACAACTACAGATCGCTCCCGGGAAAATTCCCGCGGGACTCCGGGAAGAGAAAATGTCACACATTGTATTGCATAAAACTTGCTATCGATCAGTGAAAGAATCGCATTTGAATTCGATTGTTTTTCAATCTGGCCGTTTTAAATCATTTCCAAAAAAAAAATCCCGCGGGATTAGCGAGATCGGCCTACTAGTTTTTACGTGAATCCCGAACAAAAGGACAAACGGAAACCTAAAAAAAATTGCGTTGTGTTCTCCGTCGTTTATATAGTGTATTCCAGTTGGTTTTTTTTAAATAGCTTCAATGTACAGACACTACATTTTTAGAATTTTATAATATTTATAGAGAAATAGGATTAGCGGTATTCGCTTAATCTACAACATTACATAATTTACTAGCTGTGCCCGCGACGTCGTCCGCGTGGAATTTGTTTGAACTTTGAAACATTTTTCATTGGTGCTCCGTTCCTATTGGTCTTAGCGTGATGATATGTAGCCTATAGCATTCCTCGATATATGGGCTATCTAACACTGAAAGAATTTTTCAAATCAGACCATTAGTTCCTGAGATTAGCGCGTTCAAACAAACAAACTCTTCAGCTTTATATATTAGTATAAGATTTTCATTTCTCATATTCTGAAAGTACGCTTGGAATTGTCTAATCACAGGGATGAAAACGGCACTTTTCGTCCCTGGGAAACGATTCTCCTACTGTCAAAAGATTTAGAAAACTGCGAACCATAGATAATACATGCGACTCATGTCCCAACTTTTTTACGGCCACTGTTAAATTGCAGCATAAATTATAATAAAAAAATATCAACAATTTTATAACATCATTTTATACTTACAAATTATTTCTCACTAAATTATTATTTAATTTACATAAATTTGAGCTAAATATTTACTATTATCTTACCTTATACTCTTGTACTAAAATAAGCTATAGAGCTGAAGAGTTTGTTTGTTTGAACGCGTTAATCTCAGGAACTACTGGTCTGATTTGAAAAATTCTTTCAGTGTCAGATAGCCCATTTATCGAGGAAGGCTATAGGCTATTTATCATCACGCTAAGACCTATAGGAGCGGAGCACCAATGTTTCAAAATCGGGGAGTTTTGAAAACAAATTCCACTTGGACGACGTCGCGGGCACAGCTAGTCAGTGATAAAAAACAATACTGGCTGGTAGAATGCCACAGAAAAAAAAAATTACTTGACGTTTCATATGTGACGTACGTGATAACGTTTCATCAGATTCGGATATGGATTTAACGCCTGATTTTATTAGAGAAGCAGTTGTTTGTTTAACTGATCAGTTTTTATTTACTCTCCTCGTATTCGTGAAAAGCAGAGTGTTAACCTTGAGTGAACGGCCTATTTAGGCACGAGATCTCGTGCCTAAATAGGTCGCTTTCACCTCTCATGTAACAATCTACTATTACGAAGCAACTCCACTCGGTTTTGATTGAAATTCAACTCAATATAGCGCACATAAAAATCTCTTCTGTCCTTTCGGAAAGCCTTCGAAGATTTTTAATATCCCAATGCACGTATAAGGAATGCTCCGGTGGTTCGGGCATGTGGAAAGAATGACTAAACAGATATACAATGCAAAGGTGGATGGATGCAGAAGTCGTGGAAGGCTACGACACACCTTCCATGATCAAATTGATCGTGTACTAGCAGAGGGTGATGTCAGGAGCCTTAAGAACAGACGAGCTTGCATGACAAGAGTTATGAATGTCAAAGAGGCAAGTGAGGTGTGTAAGAATAAGCCTAAATGGCACTCTGTTGTTCGTGCCTACCCCGCAAGGGAACTGGCGTGAAGTTATGTATGTATGTACGTATAAGTCTAGTGCCGTACAGACATACGTCTGACTTACAGCTTTATTGGATCCTTTACGGTCCGCATTCAATACTGCCGTTTGGGAAACGAATTTAATCAATACACCGAGTTTTGTCAATCAAGAGAATGCGTCATAAAGTTCGTGGGTTACCTCGGTTCTATTTTAGTTCGAGGTTAAAAACTTGATTAAGCTAAGACCCTACGGAATTTAACTTCTTGTGCTAATTATAGTTATTTAGTCGAAGCTATTGAATTTGTCGCGGAAGACAAAGATGTCAAGTGTCAACGAGTATTATTTAAGTTTTATTTAGCCTACTTGCCTACTGCCAACTTGTTCTTTTTAATTTTAATTTTGTTTATGCTTATTATTTACTCTATGGGAGCCTAATGTAATTTACCACCGCTTTGCAACGTGTTATGGATATTTAAATTCACTTATAAACATTTCTATATTTTGTAGATATGTATTTGTATGGTACGTATATTAAGTATATATCTATGTAATATATAAAATTTCTGCATATATATATCATTTATTTATTTATTATTAAAATGTAAGTAGTTTGTACTATATGTTACGTATACCACCATCGCCATTATCATCTCAATTCATTCCAGGGGCTGTCTGGAAGAGATCGCTTTTTAGCGATAAGACCGCCCTTTGTACCTAACTAGATATAATTTTAGTCTTTAAGTTCATGTTTGTATTGGTGTACAATAAAGAGTTATTATCTATAGCAAGTGAGGTGTGTAAGAATAAGCCTAAACGGCGCTCTGTTGTTCGTGCCTACTCCGCAAGGGAAGTTATGTATGTATATATATATATATATATATATATATATATATATATATATATATATGTAAAGCTGATGAAGCGGAAAGTGTGTGTCAGGATCGTAGCAGTTGGAGATACATCGTCTCTGCCTACCCCAATGGGAAACAGGCGTGACAATATGTATGTATGTAAAAAGCGTACTCGACCGCTCTAAAAAGATTTTTTCCATAAGCGCAATTTTAACCTCTTTTATATCGGTTTTTCGTAATTTACTCAATTTTATTACCGGCCAGATAAACTTCGGATTCCAATTCAGCGTTTCGAAATACACGAAGAACTTACTCGATCCAAATACATGACATTTTTTCATATTCATAACTGCAAATTTTCGCGATTCGCTCAAAATTTTGAGACCAAAAGGATCTCGGATTCGGATTATGTGCGTCGGAATACATGGAGGTAGCTGGGCAAATGTACAGATAACTTTTTTCGCTTTGTATGCCGGTGTAATGAATGCACTGGCACATTTTACTTGTATGTCTAGCCATGCCCCCTCCGCCAGGTCCCGATCGAAGGCGAATAACATGCGAACCAATATGTCTCGAAACGGGGATGTTGAAGACCGCGCGAAGTGGAGTAGAAAAAGTAGGAAAGCGGACCCTGGGCGTCGGAATGAAGGCTCCGAACGCGACGGGGACTTAAACGCTCGGATGATGATGCTGATGACATTTTACTTGTAATTATGACGTCACATCATATCATCATCACATAATATTTAAGAACTACGATTTTATTGTTACTTAATTTCGATTAGCTTAAGCGTGTTGCTGGAGAGTTTCTTCCGCCGCTTCTTCTCCTCCGGCTATAACACGTTGTAAAACGGTAGTAACGATAGACTAGGATCGGCTCCGCCGGTGGAGTCGATAATTAGTCCCCAAATAATCACTTCAGCCTGTTGGCTTAGTCCATTCAGCCTTTCACGGCTGAATCTCAATATAGAGTCGATCCCCGCAGCGGTAGAGTCGAGTTCGAACCTGACAGGAGGTGCCTCCTCGAGCGCGCTGCTTCCGGGCTGAACGCCTCCGCTCCCGCGGAGTCGGGAAGCCCCCAAAGTCCGGTATCGCTGAAACAGCCATCTGCGGCTATTCAGCTGGGTCCAGCTAAAAAAAAGTTACTTAATTTGTTAAAGTTCTTCCAAATAAAACAAATACTAAGTGTTGCGGACAGAGAGTACCCCCTGACCAGCCCGCCGAAACACACCTCTCCGCGCCCCACATACAAACGACGCCCGTAGATCACACAGTTAGCAGCTAGGCGTCGGACGGAACATGGGATATAATAAGCGATCTTGGAGGCCGGAATATATTGCACACATACAAATTGCACAAGCACATCATCAAAATAATAAGTCATACAGTCACATCGAGTTTTATTTGGAAGAAGCAACTGCTAAACAAGAAACTCATATGCAGTAAACACATATCACTGTCTGACAACTTACTTGTAACGCGAGTCAGTCTTGTGCACAGCCTATATATACAGTGAAAATAATATATATTAAACATTTCATATCTTAACAGTAAAATAACACAATCAGTATTTTATAGGTTATGAAGTAAAATGTCATTTGTTGCCTCATGCCAGTGACGTGGCACACGGAATGTGGTAATTAACACTCGGCAAGCATTAGCGAATTGTATTCGAATAAATGATACGATACAAGTTGATACACGAGTATTTATTTTAATTTTGTAGCAACGTATTTATTGTTGGTTTTTTATTTAAATTTATTTATTTGTTTTTTCACAATTTAAATATTATATAAGTAGAATTAGTTTTTATTAAATATTATTCTCATTTATTATTTAATTAATAAAACTGGGTCATTTTGGTCTTACACCTAAAGGAAGGTTTGCACTGAAAATCAGCGTTGTGTCGGATATTATTCCGACACAGCAATATGCTGAGTGTAAACCTTGTTTGCTGAAAATGCGGCGTACAAATTCTCAAAATATGCTATGTGTATAAAAATGTATAAGGAATGTAATTGCGTCGCAATTTCTTCAAATAAAGTTTTTCTTTCTTTCTTTCTTTCTTTCTTTGCTATCAATACTAAGGTTTATAAATGTGTTGAGATGAATGCAATGTTCGTCCCGCGACTCGACACCCATACAACAGTCATATTGTATGTGAAGTGGGAACGTTGCCGGTGGTCGTGTCCGTGGCGAGGAATGCGCTATTTCATTATACGTTACAATATCTGGATAATCGGCTTACGGGCTGCGCGACGCGTTAATCCCACGCGTGGTGCTTACGGGCGTCGGGGTAGCGGGGTAGGCACTGGATTTGAAATTGGGTCGACGTACTTTGCTTGGTAGTAGTCTGGAATATAAATGGGATTATGTATTACATTGTAATGTAGCAGCTTAGTTAGGGGTCATCCACAAATTACGTCACACGAATTTCGTGATTTTTGACCCATCCCTGCTTCTTGTCACAGCTGGTCACATTCGTGAGACTGCTTCCTAATATATTGCATAATAACATCACATATTATGCAATATTACATCAAGAAATTCTTAAATGAAAACTAAAGTTCCGTAACTAGTTTTACAGTGTAAACTCCATGTGACGTCACTCGATTTAACGACAAACTCCCTTAAGCGTCGAAATCTCTTTGCATTCGTTGGTTTAGCTTGTCTTCCATACAATGATACACTCTCTGTAGTATTACATCTACTCTCAATAACGACAACAATTAGGTAATAAAAAGTACGTATACGTTTTAAGTTGCCAAAATTGGTAAAAACTGCGCAGCTGTGTACGTTCTTTAATCGCTTTATTATCCTAGCCTGTAATAAACTCGACTGTCGGCATCATGCATACCGAAATTTCTAAGTACTTCCTCCATCACCAAGATGCTTCAATATCGCAAGATATGAATAAAATAAGTAAAAAATACAACGAAATTACTAGTGCAGCATAAGACGTCAGATAAAAGTAACAGACTTCTCTCCATTTAACGACAACTCTCTATAACGCCATAAAATGCACCGGTCTTTCAGTGTCGTTATATAGAGTTTACACTGTATTGCCATGCAAATTATTTTTTAATATTTTTAAACACTGCTCCTACTGATAGAGTTTGAAGTCTTTCGTTAATAATGTTGTCGTGTTTTAAAGCTTAAATGTATTCGATTTTGAAATGTGACGTCACGAAATTTAGGACCCCCTCCCCGCTTGTCACATAATGTCACACTTCGTCGACCCCTCCCCACCTTAACGTGTGACGTAAGTTATGAACGGCCGCTTATGATGTCGACAATCCCGTACTCACAGACACTTTAGATAAGTTCGGGGAGACTTCTTGTCTCTCTACGTGGTCCACCAACTGTATAATAGAGAGTACTCCGAGGAACCGTTCAGATCGGCGTCTTCGTCTTCTGCCACCGCACCATTCGCCATCGGCTGGCCGTTCCTCCTCACCTCCATGAGCTGCTTCGCTAATGTACGCTCCCTTTTTCAAGAACGTTTCTCTTTCGCACCGTAAGCATTAAGAATGAGCTCCCAGCTGAGGTCTTCCCACGGCGCTACGATACGGTTGTTTTAAAAAGAGTGCCATAAAATTTCTTACAGGCCGACAGCGGTTAACATCTGGTTTTTGTTTATTGCAGGAGTTCAGCAGACAGGCAGACGGCCCACTCGATGGAAAGCGGTTACCATCGCCTATGGACATTTGCAACACCAAAGGTGCTACAAATGTGCTGCTGCTCTCTTAAGGGAGACTGGAACCTGGTCACTAATGCCGGAACATAACTCAAGGTTGTTATGGCGATATACTGTAGACCAGGGGTGGTAGGCTATCCAGTCAGGCAAATACCCTACCACCTGGCTGTGGGTTGTTAAGTCCCCACTTACGACAGGCCGCCCAGCCAATCATGCATCATCATCAAACATCCCAAATAAACGTGCATCTATGAAGAGATTAATATCGGCTTCTGTGCTTAAATGAGCTGGAAGTGTTTGCGCGCCTAGAGTATTGGAAAGCGGAGATTCCGGGTTCCTTTCCGGCGTCGTAAATTTCGTAAACGAGCTCTCTGTTATCTACTTTGGTCTGAGTGTCTGGGATCGGCCGGCTCTACAATTAATCTATTTTATACAAACGTAACTTAGCTTAGCCGCTGATATAGAAAGAAGAGTAAATTTGGGGAATAGTGTGAATGGAGCGTTAGGTAAACTTCTAGGCGC
Source organism: Dendrolimus kikuchii (assembly GCA_019925095.2). NCBI lineage: Eukaryota > Metazoa > Arthropoda > Insecta > Lepidoptera > Lasiocampidae > Dendrolimus > Dendrolimus kikuchii. The sequence goes on along the minus strand of CM034392.1, from coordinate 27,261,611 downwards.
TAAGAACCTCAGCCAGAAGGCCCAGCTCGCCATACACAACGCGGTGCTGGTACCTACGCTCACGTATGGATGCGAGAGTTGGGTATGGAAGAGAGAGCATGGAAGTAGAGTAAACGCGGTCGAGATGCGAGCACTGCGCAAAATCTGCGGAGTGACGCTCGCGGACCGCGTTCGTAATACCGAAGTAAGAAAGAGAGTTGGTCTGAAAGAGAGTGTCGGGGTGAAGGTAAGGAAAGGAATGCTCCGGTGGTTCGGGCATGTGGAAAGAATGCACGGTGAAAGAATGACTAAACAGATATACAATGCAAAAGTGGATGGATGCAGAAGTCGTGAAAGGCCACGACACACCTTCCATGATCAAATTGACCGTGTACTAGCAGAAGGTGATGTCAGGAGCCTTAAGAACAGACGAGCTTGCATGACAAAAGTTATGAATGTCAAAGAGGCAAGTGAGGTGTGTATGAATAAGCCTAAATGGCACTCTGTTGTTCGTGCCTACCCCGCAAGGGAACTGGCGTGAAGTTATGTATGTATGTAAGTTGAGATCCATCCTCTCTGTTCACCCATCGGAAACAAGCGTGATAATACGTGTCTGTAATGTAACATGCATGCTCCATTGTATAAGGAAGGAAATAGACACGTAGAACGATGGCACTGATGGTTTAATTTAGAATAACCTATTTTATTATTTTCACGTAAATAACATGTCTTAGTCTGCATCGTTTTGTTTCTGCATTTATTGTGTTCACGCCCGAGTCACGTAGCACCCCCGCAATCGGTATTTACAAAAACAAAACGTATATAATCGTTGAAAAACAATTTTTCCGTGAGACGTAATAGTATGAAGACCTTCTATTTATTTTAACTAGTGGTCGCCCATTGGTTGAAATTCGACCAGAATTAATTTAAATTATAAGTTTGAACATTATTAAGGTTCTGTTGTCAAAGACTATACTTCTATAGTCACAGATTTCGCCAAGGATACACTGTTAATTTGTCTTTAACAATAAACAAAATACTATATATGCGTGTGTGTGTGTCAAATACACGGTAGTGTGTGTAATTTATTTTTTTTATTGATTTAATGTATTTTTATGCATTATTTAAAAAAAAATTTGCATTCTGCACTCCTTCTCTATATAAACTATAAAAGTGTGCGAAATTTCATACTCCTCCGTCCGCGCAATTTTCGTAAAAAGGGGTACAAAGTTTTTGCCTCACGTATTGATAAAACTAAATAACAGTCCCGGCCGACGTTGTCCTGTCCCGAAAAAATGAAAATATAGGAGCCGTTTTATCCGTGCAGGAACGGAGAAAGAATACAATTTCCTGCGGCCGGGCGGTCTGTCGTAAGAGGCGACTAAACATCCCACAGCCACTTGGCACTTGCCCGACTGGATGGCTACCACCCCTGGTCTAGAGCATGACGCCATAACATCTTTGAGTTGTGTTCCGGCATTAGAGACCAGGTTGCAAATGTCCATAGGCGATGGTAACCGCTTTCCATTCAGTGGGCCGTCTGCCTGTCTGCTGAACTCCTGCAATAAAAAATTTAAAAAAACCCGATTCCAGCACCACCTACCGGTTCTAATTGTCAACCTAAACCATCCGGGGACGCACTCAAACGCACAAAAAAAATCATCAAAATCGGTAGTCGTTCTTAAGTTATGCGCGTACGTACATACACTTCTACGATTCATTTTTATTTATATAAGGGTGCTAATTAAACAAGCTTCTTTTTAATAGCATTATTCGCCTCTAAAAATTTATGTTGCCTTCTAAATTACTAAGTCAGCCACAATTAAAGAGCGTCTAAATAATACTATCTAAGCCACTGGTTATCTTCTATGTAAACCAATCTAAATTCAACTCAGTATGATGGTTATTTTTTAGCATCTAAATTTGTAACATGCATTCTAACAGTAAACTTCTAAAATAGTAATATGTGACATCACAAAATATATTTATTTAGCTTCTAATCTTTTAACTCAGTAAGTTTAAAATGTAACTCGTTCCACATTAATTGATCGTCAAAATTTTGCTAAAAATATCTTCAAATAGTTAGTATCCTATTGAGGAGAAACAAGATAATAGTACATTATGGTACTAGTGTGTAACATTGGTGATTACCGCCGAGGCGCCATTGAGACTCGAGCCGTAGGCGAGGGTCTTAAGAGAGCCGAGGACGGTAATCATCAATACACACGTGTATCATACGACGTTTTTCAACACACTTGTGAATAAAATAACAACAAAAACTCATTTTATTTAGTAGATATAAAAAAGTTATACATGAGTGAAAGTTTTATTTATTAAACACGTACGAGTTAAAATTATCTATTTAAATAAGAAGTTGCATGAAATGAGCAAGCAATAGGAACATTAATTTATTTGTTCTATAGAACACGATCTTTTTTTTTTGAATAAAAACTTTTTTAAGAACAAAGCAACTCAACCAATAAAATTTAAAAAAAAATCTATAACTCACTAGTGAGTTATAATGTTTTTACTCACAGTTTGATAATGGGTGTCATTCTGTGCCTAATTGCGGTGACCATAGAGCCACTTTATGAGCAAGTGTGTTGAAAAAGACTTTATTTTTAAAAAATCAATTCGTTTATTGAATTACCATCATTTTACTTATAGTAAATAATAGAAACATACAAAAAGAATGTAGGTAGGTACCTAATAAAAAAAAAAGAAAATTAAACCATTATTGGATTATTAACGCAGTAAAATCCGTGGCCGAATTAGTAAATAAGGTGGCAATGTATAAATAAGAAGGACAAGTCACAATCATTGATGATCTTAACTGTGACGCTTTCTATAGAATATTTAGTTGACCTTGTAAAAAAGACGAATTAGTTTATTAGAGGCTGTCATTTTTCCGTTGCTTAGTTATAAAATTAGAAGTTTAATCACGTGGCCAATAAATAATTTTGTGGCTTGACTTATAATATCTCTTTATATAATAGATATTCACTTCAAAATATTTTTTGAAGATCACACACACACATGTAAGTTAAGTGGCTACCTAAACGGGGTTCGCTATCTCGCTCGCACATTACCACATTTTTAAAGATATCAATTGTCAAAATATATTTACGACAAATCTCTGTTCTACGAATCTCATACAAATAAATTACGAATGTTTGACAGATATTTGATTTTTATTTCATACTAGCTGTGCCCGCGACGTCGTCCGCGTGGAATTTGCTTTCAAAACCCTCCGATTTTGAAACATTCTTCATTGATGCTCCGCTCCTATTGGTCTTAGCGTGATGATATATAGCCGATAGCCTTCCTCGATAAATGGGCTATCCAACACTGAAAGAATTTTTCAAATCCGCGTTCAATCAAACAATATTAATATATTTGGCTACAGTACTAATACTTACATTTTAAATATCCTGATATCTTTTGAATGAAACATCCGAATTGAATAATTCAAAAAGTTCTAGAAAGGTATTGAATTCGTCTTGAATATGGAGTAATTTATTTTGATAAGGATTAATACCAAGGTACAAAATGAAGAGTTTTTGTAGCGACGACATTTTAATTATTTAAAAAAATAAAAGAAAACACTTATTAGGAGATAACTACAATAGTTAGACATATGGTTACGCGATATTTTTTGTAGACAATTATATGTTCTGCAAAGTGGTAGTACATTGTTTTGTTCTATAATCAATAGTTTTCGCAGCGCACGCCGTGTAAGAATTTTTTCGGGTAATTTTTTTACACCTTGGGTTACATTATTGGACTTTTAGTAAGGATCCCTAATTTTTTTGAAAATTTAATATAGCCTATAGCCTTCCTCGATAAATGGGCTATCCAACACTGAAAGAATTTTTCAAATCGGACCAGCGGTTCCTGAGATTAGCGCGTTTAAACAAACAAACTCTTCAGCTTTATAATATCAGTATAGATATAAAGCTGAAGGGTTTGTTTGTTTGCTTGAACGCGCTAATCTCAGGAACTACTGGTCTGATTTGAAAAATTCTTTCAGTGTTGGATAGCCCATTTATCGAGGAATGCTATAGGCTATATATCATCACGCTAAGACCAATAGGAGCGGAGCACCAATGAAAAATGTTTCCTAAAATCGGAGGGTTTTGAAAGCAAATTCCACGCGGACGACGTCGCGGGCACAGCTAGTATTAGTATAAGATGTATAAGGAATGTAATTACGTCGCTGTTTCTTCAAATAAAGTTTTTTTCTCTCTTTCTTTAAAAGTAATAAAATAAGATGTTATTTTCGTCTGTTCTTTTATGTTACATACATACATACATAACTTCACGCCAGTTCCCTTGCGGGGTAGGCACGAACAACAGAGCGCCATTTAGGCCCATTCTTACACACCTCACTCGCTTCTTTGACATTCATAACTCTTGTCATGCACGCTCGTCTGTTCTTAAGGCTCCTGACATCACCCTCCGCTAGTACACGATCAAATAATGTTAGATTTTATTGTAGCATGTGCACGCATCCCTACTGAAAATATTACTTGACGTCATAGTACTCTGTATGCAAAGCGAATGCACATGTTACGCAAATTAAAGCCGTCTGCACTATATTTTTCATTTCATTGTTTGCGATGATGAATGTCGTGGCTCGTATTATGACTGCCATGTTGATGCACGGCCGTTGCGTCAGTCGTTCGTGCAATTTTGAATGGTCTATAGTAAGAACAGTGGGCTTTTGTCACCGCTATTGTATCTACAAGAAGAAAACTAAGCAACGACAATCGTCCTGTAAAAACGACGAATTGCGACACTGTGTGTGGGCGGCCTGTCGTCGTAAGAGGCGACTTAACAACCCACAGCCAGGTGGTAAAGTATGTCGCCGTAACAATCTTGAGTTGTGTTCCGGCATTAGTGAGCAGGTTCCAGTCTCCCTTAAGAGATCAGCAGCGCATTTGTAGCAACTTTGGTGTTGCAAATGTCCATAGGCGATGGTAACCGCTTTCCATCAAATGGGCCGTCTGCCTGTCTGCTGATCTCCTGCAATAATTTTTTTTTTTTAAATCGTGACGATGACAATATCTAACATATTTAATATTTTCAAAACACGTTGGAACTGTTAACGAAATGCTTCAAAATATTTCCATCTCTATCTGTGTGAGAATAGTGTTTAAATTATTTAAAAATATAATTTTAATGGAAATAAAATGAATCATTATATTATATATTGTTACGTGCGGGCGGGGGGTACGTACTTAGGATTGGAAGAAAACACCAGTATTTATCTAAACGCTTTTATTAACTTACGCAGCCGTAAGAGTAGAGCAACCCTGCGGACAGAAATCACTCTGTCCGCAGGGTTGCTCTACTCTCCCGACGATAAGATGTCTCACTCACAATACCGTCGCCGATATTGCGTAGGCCACCTCCTGCTACTGCAGTGCTCACCTCCGAATTTACCACATGTAGCTCGCTTCTGGATCTTCTCTTAAACTACGCTTTACTCCCCCTTCACTGAAATGCTCACTAAACTCGTCACTGTCTTCTTCTTTTTTTTTTATTGCTGGAGTTCAGCAGACAGGCATATGGCCCACTTGATGGATAGCGGTTACCATCGCCTATGTACATTTGCAACACCAAAGGTGCCACAAATGCGCTGCTGCTCTCTTAAAGGGGACTGCAACCTGGCCACTAATGCCGGAACACAACTCAAGGTTGTTATGGCTACACACTTTAGACTAGTGGTGGTAGCCATCCAGGCGGGCAAACGCCCTACCACCTGGCTGTGGGTTGTTTAGTCGCCTCCTACGACAGGCCGCCCCAACGCAGGAAATTGTATTCTTTCTCCGTTCCTGCACGGATAAACTTCTATTGTACTCGTCCTACAACTCTTTTGGTATCGCACTTGTCGTTTTATCATCTATCCCTTTCTAACATCTCTTTATCTCTGTCTTTTCCTTACCGAGCTTTCTATTCTAGAACTTTCGTTCATCGTCTATCCCTTTCTGAAATGTACCCGTCTTTATCCTTTTCTTCTAGAATCTTGCACCTTTTTCTAAGCCTTGAGACCGGCTTACGCTGCCAGAGTTGAATGAATGAATGAATGAAAACTCTTTATTGTTCACCATAAGTTAAACCTAGATATTTATTACAAACACATTTAAATTAGAACAATGGGCGGCCTTAACCCGGTGTCTAAGGAGATATTATAAGAAAAATTAAATAATATTTGGTGGCTTAACTAAATTGAAACTAATTCAATAGTAATTGAAGAAAAAAGAAATACAATAATAAAGTAATAAAGACATACATAATTAAATAGATTAAAATAATATAAATTACATATACTTACATGCGAATAATAGAATTCCATTTACTGCAACACGTTTTATTTAGCGGACAAATAATGGTCAGTGCTCAAGTGTTTGAATGTACCAATGGATGTAGCTTGTCTGATTTTCAAGGGGAGGGAGTTCCACAGGCGAACAGCCTGTGCGGCAAAAGAGTTTCCTACAAAGGACGAAGTGTTTTTAGGTGTCGTTAGCAGATTGATAGAGGAAACTAAAAAGTTCCTTTAAATATGGGGGAGTACAGGGATTGAATAGGACATTGTGCAGAAGTGAGAGTAAGTGAACATTCCGGCGAAGGCGAATTGGCAACCATTGAAGCTTATTACGAAATTCGGAGATATGGTCATATTTACGCAGAGTTCTACCCTCGATCGCCACAATATATAGATAATGCATAGAAATATTTCTAAAAATTTAATTATTTTATTTGTTCACTTAAGAGAGTTGGTCTGAAAGAGAGTGTCGGGGTGAAGGTAAGGAAAGGAATGCTCCGGTGGTTCGGGCATGTGGAAAGAATGACTAAACAGATATACAATGCAAAAGTGGATGGATGCAGAAGTCGTGGAAGGCCACGACACACCTTCCATGATCAAATTGATCGTGTACTAGCAGAAGGTGATGTCAGGAGCTTTAAGAACAGACGAGCGTGCATGACAAGTGAGGTGTGTAAGAATAAGCCTGAATGGCACTCTGTTGTTCGTGCCTACCCCGCAAGGGAACTGGCCTGAAGTTATGTATGTATGTAATTATGTTCACTTATAACAAGCGCACTTAGATATACACAAGCGTTGTATTACGTTAAGTACGCTAAATGCTAATTGCTTCCGGGAATATTAAACTACATAAACGAATGTATAAATACATTATTATTTGACAGTCATTACTCAAATTGTGACGTTAATGGATTAATTTGAATTATTCATATTTTTTATGAGCGCGCCTCTACATTAACTTATTCCAGTCTATTAAAATTATTTATGTGCATCATTATTAAATCATTGGAATCGTGTTGAGATTTACAAGACTCTAGTAGGTATGTTATACGTCTGTGTTATTAACCTTTACTTGCGGCGTTGCCTAAATGGCGTCCGGCTATCTCACCCGCGTATTACAAATTTTTAACCAACGTCAAAAATAATAATAATAAGATCTACCAGCGTCAGTGAACTGGCTACGTTGCGGTGACCTATTTGGGGAAACCGAAGGGTTTGTCTGTGCAATTATGGACGAGGTTATCAAGACGAACAACTACCGGAAGTACATTCTGAAGGATGGCACGCTTGACATATGTCGGGCATGCCACCGCCCTGGTGACTCTCTCAGACAGGATCATCCACCAGCAACTTGCTCTTAAGTACGGACTTGTCTCGTCGGAGGTACCTTATTATCAATACAAACCCGAGCCAGTTCTTGACAATGGTCAATATCTGCTCTACTGGGACCGATCAATTATCACAGACAGGACTATTGTTGCCAACAAGCCTGATATTGTGATAGTTGATCGGTCTGCGAGGCGTGCTATAATTGTAGATGTCGCGATTCCCCATGATGGTAACCTCGTGAATGCCGAGAAAGATAAACAAATAAAGTATATTTATCTTGCTCACGAGGTTACCGCTATGTGGAACCTGGACTCTACAATCATAGTACCGATAGTGGTGTCAGTGAATGGACTAATAGCGAAGAGCCTTGATCGCCACCTTGAAAGGCTCTCGCTTGGTATCTGGTTGAAGGGTCGGATGCAGAAGGCAGCTCTGTTGGACACGGCCCGTATTGTGAGGAGATTCCTGTGTCTGGAGCCTTAACCACCGGTAGCCTGGACCCTAGGCCCCACTGCCGGCGAAGATCAGTTTTTTATATTTTTTTTATAAATAAATTTGTATTTTTTATAAGAAAAATGTAAAAAATTTGGAAATAAAATATATATGTAAATAATAATAATAATCGCCCTAAAAAATTAGCATAGTTTAACCGAGTAGTTATCATTTTATGGAAATTTTCCGTTCCCGTTTCTTAGGACCCATATTTTTAAAGGCGCGCGGCACCTTTCGTAGGCCCACCTATAGCTAGACGCTAAAAAGTAACAAATAAAAAAAAAAACTTCGTTTATAAAACAGACTTCAAATATTAAAAAGTATAAAATGACTTTATAAAGATTTTTGACTAAGAATTTATTTAGTTTATTAAAAGACAAAATAATATAAAATTGTCTACATCTTGAAGTCATGAGGAACAGAAACATCATGAGGACACTTTTTTTTTTTGGCCAGGGGAAATCCATTTGAGGACTAAGTCGCGACCGGTGTGAGTGTGTAGGATTCGCCAGATCGGGGGTGGCACTAGCGTGCCCGGTCAGAACCGGTGCCACGCTATTGCCACGTCACAGTTAGGGATACCCACTAAAACCCCTGGGTGTTCCGTCCTGCGCCTTATGCCAGGGCTACGTGTATACAGGCTTCCCAACTCCGCGTGCCCTGGCAGGCGTGGGCCCCCCTCACTGGGCCTCTTCCTATGCCAGGGGACGTATCCCCCGGCTACAACTAGGTCTAATCCGGTCTGTAACGCGCCCCACGGGAAGAGAGATGAGCGCGTGCGGAACACTCGCGCTCTCATCTCGACGGCATGTGCAGGTGAGTGAGAACCCCTATACCCCTAGGGCCTCCACCCGCGCCGCCCGCTTACGGCGGCCGAAGGTCACTATCCGACCTCCGGCGTCGGCGCGTCCTCTGGCGGGAGCGGAGCAGGGAATTACGCTCACGCTCCCGTTCAGCCTCCTCCTTCGCGAATATGACTTGCTCGCAGAAGGAGGAGACGGAGTCCCATCCGATGATCATGAGGACACCTGCACATTGAGATAACCAATGTGTCAAACCTGCCAAGCCGCCTTGAACAAGCGTAGCGGGTATACTGTCCATTCCCCTATGGTGGGAGGCCCGAGCCCAGCAGCGGGACGTTTATAGGCTGCTATTATTTATTATTATTTTTATATAAAAATGTCTTTCCCGCTAGTATTAACTTTCAATTTAAATAAAACTTACAAGATTTCAAATGAATTTTATCTCTAGCCGTATACGCTTAAGGCAGATTTTCGTTTATACGCAGATCAAAGAAATTTGAGCGTAATAGTGCATTGAATTTTGAACTTTATTGTAGTGATTTAAAGTGTAATTTAGATTGAATTGTTTGAATTGTTGACGGATGTAGGCAAAAGGAATTATATCTATATTAGCTGTCCCGGCAGACGTTGTTCTGCCATGAAGAAATAAAATTTAGAACCCGATTGCAGCGCCACCTACCGGGTCCAATTGTGAATCTAAACCATCCTCGAATCCAGCCGTTTAGGAGGAGTTCACTGTCAACACACGTACAGAAGAATTATATATATAAAGATTAATAAAATTTAGAGAAGGATTATCACTGAGCATATTCTCTGAAGTTTCACTTCTACTGCGTGAGAACTGCACTCACACACACAATGTTATTTTGTATTTTTAAATCGACGGTACAAACTCGGCAGCCGCAAGAGATTTGTTATATTATAGACAACGATACCTGCCCGCCAGACAAGGCTTTTAATCGTAAATCACGGTATCGATGTGCCGCGACGGCTCGCCACCTGCCACGCCTTTTGCGGACAACACGAAACATCGCCATTTATGATCCGGGGGAGTCGAGTCCGACGGCTGGGAATAGAAAGCCGTTCAACTGAAACTTGACTTTAGTGGAATCGTTAGAGGTACAATTTCGCTGTATCTTCAAAAGCGGCCTCTACGGCTATGTTTCTAAGCACAGCCGGATATTACTTTGTGACTGGTATCACGACTCTGAATCGTTCTATGATACGAGCTTGTAAATTTTGGGTTTTTGTAAATTTAAATTTTAGCTTTTATTATCCTCAGTGTAGAGGTAATACTTATATTTCAGTTGTATATAGTCGAGGATAGCATTTTTTTTTATCAATCATAGGTTGTGCTAAGAGTTTTCATACATACATACATAACGTCACGCCAGTTCCCTTGCGGGGTAGGCACGAGCAACAGAGCGCCATTCAGGCTTATTCTTACACACCTCACTTGCTTCTTTGACATTAATAGCCCTTGTCATGCACGCTCGTCTGTTCTTAAGGCTCCTGACATCACCTTCTGCTAGTACACGATCAATTTGATCATGGAAGGTGTGTCGTGGCCTTCCACGACTTCTGCATCCATCCACTTTTGCATTGTATATCTGTTTAGTCATTCTTTCATCATGCATTCTTTCCACATGCCCGAACCACCGCAGCATTCCTTTCCTTACCTTCACCCCGACACTCTCTTTCAGACCAACTCTCTTTCTTACTTCGGTATTACGAACGCGGTCCGCGAGCGTCACTCCGCAGATTTTGCGCAGTGCTCGCATCCTGACCGCGCTTAATCTACTTTCATGCTCTCTCTTCCATACGTGAGCGTAGGTCTTCAAATTTCTAGAAAGTATTCTTTCGAACTACGGGATGGGTCATTTCAAAATTATTCAGTCTAGTAAAACTCATCAAAGTTCTTTCAATGAAAATCGATTTGTAGGAAATTTATTTAGTAGTTTTTGAGACGCGGGGTACATTAGGTTGTTCTCTTTTATTATTGCCAATTTTATTTAAGTATATACCAGAATGAGTCCGCGGCAGCATAACAAGACTTCTTTAGTGTTGCCCACAAGATACAATTTTATCGATTTTAATAATTTTATATTCAGTAATAAATATCCGTGCAGGAACGGAGTAAGAATACAATTTCCTGCGGCCGGGCGGCCTGTCGTCAGAGGCGACAAAACAAACCACAGCCAAGTAGTAGGGCATTTGCCCGACTGGATGGCTACCACCCCTGGTCTAGAGTAAGTCGCTATAACAACCTTGAGTTGTGTTCCGGCATTAGTGACCAAGTTCCAATCTCCCTTAAGAGAGCAGCAGCGCATTTGTAGCACCTTTGGTGTTGCAAATGTCTATAGGCGATAGTAACCGCTTTTCATCAAGTGGGCCGTCTGCCTGTCTGCTGAACTCATGCAATAAAATAAAAAAATCATAATCCTATGATCAATATATGTCATCGATTAGCCTTTTAATTTATTAGAATACAATTATTAGAACATTAATAAATCGATTAAATTTATTGAACACTTGTAAAGTCCATCAAGGGTTGTCAGTTGCCAAAACTTATAATCGCTGTAATACCTCGTCTGAATTCCTTTAATTTGAATAGAGCGTGGGAAGATCTCGCTATTCGGGATTAAGCTTTCAATGCATGAGCCTCTTAAACTTTGCTTCTATTGCGTAATCGTCTCACGAAGCCTTGGCCTTCGGAAAATTTGTCGCATCCATGCTCCTGAAATCGCAATGCGGCTGGGTTTTATTGTCTAATGTTATGGTTATGACGAAGGACGGTGAATTTACCGGTAGTAAATATTTTATGGCTCCGATAATCGACATGTCTAGCCAGACCTGCAATTACTGCCAACAAAAAAAGTTTATTTTATAAATACGAAATGACTACACTTTGACATCAAAATGCCTAAAAGCCAATTTTTTCGTAGGATATGATATAATATACAATAGCAGGAAAGACCTGTGACGTGCGACAAACTAATGCCACTGAAACTAAAAGGTCAAATATATAAATCCTATCATACGACCTGTCATGCTATACGGGTCGGAATGTTGGGCCACTAAAGTGATAAACTACAAACGTCTCCACTCAGCTGAGATGAGAATGTTGAGATGGATGTGTGGTGTTACAAGAATGGATAAGGTGAGAAATGAGTACATAAGGGGATCTTTGAAAGTTGCACCTGTGACAGAAAAATTGAGAGGAAGAAGATTAAGTTGGTATGGGCATATAATGAGGAGGGATGAAAGTCACGTGACAAAAAGAATGTTATACTACAAGATCGATGGGTACAAATTTAAAGGTAGACCAAAAAAAAATGGATGGATTGTGTGAAGGATGACATGATGATATGCGGTGTGACAGAAGAGGTATGTCAGAATAGAAGAGTGTGGAAGGAAAAGACATATTGTGCCGACCCCAAGTAATTGGGATATGTTGAAAGAAAAGAGAGAGCAGGAAAGTCCTAGAATAGAGACCGCGATTCAACGTAAGTGGTGTACGACGCCCTCCGATCGTAGATACAGACACGATGACACTAACGAAGGAACGAGATAAGTGACGCAAATTTGGGAAAGCCTACACCCAATAGTGAACAAAGCTTGTTTGATGATATACTACATAATAACGATATTAAACGAATAACCTTAATTGAATTAATTTGGTTGAAGGACCACAGAACGCAAAGGACCCGACGGTATTCTGACATTGAATGATTCAAGATTATGTCTACATGGATCAGTTTGGTTGATTCTGCCAAATTCAGAGACGAAAATGGGCCGTCTAATGGCATCTTCTAGTTTGCACGAAAAGAACCGAAGCATCGGGATAGAAAACAGTTTTTGTTATTAAATGAATTTACACGTGTGATTGTAACCTGAGCTGTGTAGGCCACAAGTGCATCTGTTGTCCGCTGCGGTGGCACCGCGGTTGCGCGCTGGTATCAAATTACCACTCGCCATCGATTCAACCGCTTCATTATTAACATAAACAAAACTCCTACCGATACAGTTAAGGATTATGAATGATATTTCAATTTTATTGTCACATAAGGGCCTTTGAAAGTTGCACCCGTTACTGAAATATTAAGTGGAGGAGGACTCAAATGATAGACATGTGACAAAAAAATTGTTAAACTGGAATCGATGGATGCAAGTGTAAAGATACACCAAGAAAAAGAGAACAATGGATCGTGTAAAGAATGGCATGTTCGATTTGTGGAGTGAGAGGGTGTATGCCAGCATAGGGCAGTATGGAAGATAAAGATTATTGTGCCGAACCAAAATGAGTGGGTTATAGTGGAAGAAAGAGTGATGTAATTTAAGGGAACAGTCCACTTGTTAGGTTAGAAGAAGGTATCATATTTTTTCTTCTTAGTAATAAATAGGTTTTCGTTTGACCACGATCACGTTTAATGCTGGATGATGATGCGCTGGAGCACGCTTACCTAGATGTATAATATATACCGATACCTATATAAGATATCCGGATTGTACTTTTCGGAAAACACGTACTCTGGTAGTGCATTTCACAACTCTGCCGTACGTAGAAGGAACGTTGAGGCGAAACGTTTAGTTCGCACTGGTAGCGTTTCCACTGTGAAACGATGGCGTAGATCAGAGCGCCTTGTGGTCCGAAGATGGAATGGTGTAAGGGGAATCAGGTCGAACAGGTCAACCGCATACTCTCCGAAATGAATCCTATAAAAAACCGATAGACTAGCAACCCGGCGTCCATGCTCTAGGCTTTGAAGCCTTGTATTGACAAGCCGGTCGCTACCAATCAACCTCATTTGCTCTTCTCTCAATTGACTCTAGCGCTTCAAGCTGGTATTTAACTGAACCGTCCCAAATCTGTACCCAGTATTCTTATAATGATATCAATTTAACTTGAAGATCGTCAGAAACGTTGAAATAATATTTTTTTGTACAGTTTATTCGTGATATATCTGAAAATTCAACAATAACTTTTCCGATTTAATCACTTACTCATAAATAAAGTTTCTTAGTACCGAACTCCCACTCTAGAACGACTTCTCCGACAACTGACGTCCCCTGTGTGTAAGCCTGTAAAAGGAATGAAAACTTTCTTTGGAAAACAAACACAAAAAGTTAAGGACATTAATCATATAAAACACGAAGAAAGATAAACACTGTGTAGTACTATCGACACGTATTTCGCGAAATCAGTTTGACCCAAATAAACAACTAAGTACCGATACCAAATGTTAAATTCCAGTTGATGAAGAATCTTGCCTTGTTAATTGTTTCTGTTGTATCTTCTACAGCATGCTACTTCGTTGTTTGAAATGTACTCCAGATAATGAGATATTAAATATATAAATATTGGTTTTGAAGTAAAGCGCCAATTATTACTTAATTTATTAGTTTCGTTTTCGTAATTCTGTTCCACAAGTTTCTTAAACTTAGCGATCTGACGTCTCGCCATCACAATATCCATTGAGATTAGCATAACTTAGTCCTGCAGGAAGAAAGCATCTGAATAATGAAATTTAATTCACGCGTGGACGAGAATTTTCAATAAAATACCACCATCCCTTCAACAGATTTTCATAAAGGCACTCGGCCCAACTGACCTTTGCTATCCCAGAGCTTTTAACAGAGCATTTAGCCAAAAATAGGAAAGTTTAGTTTATTATATGCCTCTAAAGTATACGGAATATATCGACGGTTAACTGTCAACACCTATTAACCGCTTCGCGCCGATATTCTGTGTTTGCGTATTTTTGTATAGATCGAGCCGACCTTAACAGCTGTAATCGAAATAATGATTCCAACATGGCACTAGTAATAGTACTGAGGTTACCTAACAACGAGTCTGCAAAAGTTTCTTTAAAAAAATTAGGAATTCTAACCTTACCTCGCCTCATATATTAAGTAGCCGTATACGTCAGGGCCAATGATTCCGTGTATATGAAGTATAGGATTAACTCAATTTACTATAATTTTACAGTAAAAATAAAACTCTTTATCTTTGACTTAAGTGCGAATATGGACAAATAAAAACATAGTTCAACTGATTTAAGCTATAAATAGGAGAAATCTATACTTGTAGAAAAGTTTTTCATCATGTGAGATATAATTTTTATGTGGAGAATCAGTACATCATTTTTTTCACGCACTGTTTAGTTGTGGTCAAGAGATGTCAGGTGCAGGAGGTCTTGACAGAACTATTTAACCGTCTATATGTATATTGTTATAATAGTGTATACACTTTCTTCACGCACTGTTTAGTTGTGGTCAAAAGATGTCAGATGCAGGAGGTCTTGACAGCACTACTTAACCGGCTATATGTATATTGGTATAATAGTGTATACAGTTTCTTCACGCACTGTTTAGTTGTGGTCAAGAGATGTCAGTTGCAGGAGGTCTTGACAGCACTACTTAACCGTCTATATGTATATTGTTATAATAGTGTATACAGTTTCTTCACGCACTGTTTAGTTGTGGTCAAGAGATGTCAGTTGCAGGAGGTCTTGACAGCACTACTTAACCGTCTAATATGTATATTGGTATAATAGTGTATACAGTTTCTTCACGCATTGTTTAGTTTTGCTCAAGAGATGTCATGTGCAGGAGGTCTTGACAGCACTACTTAACCGTCTATATGTATATTGTTATAATAGTGTATACAGTTTCTTCACGCACTGTTTAGTTGTGGTCAAGAGATGTCAGTTGCAGGAGGTCTTGACAGCACTACTTAACCGTCTAATATGTATATTGGTATAATAGTGTATACAGTTTCTTCACGCATTGTTTAGTTTTGCTCAAGAGATGTCATGTGCAGGAGGTCTTGACAGCACTACTTAACCGTCTATATGTATATTGTTATAATAGTGTATACACATTCTTCACGCACTGTTTAGTTGTGGTCAAGAAATGTCAGGTTCAGGTCTTGACAGCACTACTTAACCCTCTATATGTATATTATTATAATAGTGTATACACTTTCTTCACGCACTGTTTAGTTGTGGTCAAGAGATGTCATGTGCAGGAGGTCTTGACAGCACTACTTAACCGTCTATATGTATATTGTTATAATAGTGTATACAGTTTCTTCACGCACTGTTTAGTTGTGGTCAAGAAATGCAGGACGTCTTGACAGCATTACTTAACCGTCTATATGTATTGCTATAATAGTGTCAACACAATTTTTCCGCGACAGCTCCAATCTACACATTGTTAGTCAGAGAATTTGATTTATGTCATACACAATATAACATAGATCACGTTGCGTTTATCTGCTGTAAGAATGTTTGCATGTCAGCGTGTTTTTAGTTTAGTAAACCGATTACTGGAACATAAATAAATGTGACACATTGCGTGTTGCGTTCGAGTGAATTGGCTTATTAATTTTTAATTTCAATAACTACAAGATTCTTCAAATCATGTTCTGTTAGATATTGATCCTCTTGGAGCCAAGATTTACTGTTCTAAGCCGAATAAGAGATATTAGATAACAGGGGATTTGCCAATTTCACAAGCATTACGTACGTATTACGTTATTAATGTACATTTGTATGATCTCATCATCATCATCATTCGAGCGTTAGATCCCGGTTGCGTTCGGAGCGTTCACTCCGACGCCCAGGGTCCGCTTTCCTACTTTTTCTACTGCACTTCCCGCATGTCATCCTTCATAACGTCAAGCCAACATTTCTTGGGCCTTCCCCTTCGACCGGGACCTGGCGGAGCCGGCATGGCTAGACATTTGTTCCCAACATAATTAGCCGGTCTCCGTAAAGCGTGCCAGTGCTAGCGTAAGCGACACTCTTGCAGTTTGTCTGCTATGTCACGGACATGAACACTGTCGCGGATGCGGGAGTTCCTGACCCGGTCTTTCAGCGTCACTCCACACATCCAACGCAGCATATTCATCCCCGTGACACGCAGTTCTTGCTTGTGTCGATACATTTGTATGATCTATACGCATAATATGAATGTCAAAGAAGCAAGTGAGGTGTGTAAGAATAAGCCTAGATGGCGCTCTGTTGTTCGTGCCTACCTCGCAAGGGAACTGGCGTGAAGTTATGTATGTATGTATACGCATAATATGTTACTTTGTATTATTATGTGTTTAATTATGTTTAACTAGTTGTAGCGGCGAAACACCGTTCACATGGCCATGACGACATTTTTGTAGTGAAACTTCTTTATAATCGTTATGATTTGAAACTCGATGAAACGATGAAGCGACACTGAAAAGAGATCAACACATAAATTTCTAGGACTAAGCCTGCGAGAGCTGAGATACGAGTTTTGCACGTTTTAGATTGTGCATTAGAGAGTCAATAAGGCCGATGATTAAACATAGGTCCAATTTGGACCGAAATAAAACTGACAATAATATTTTTTAGACTAAAACAGTGAAAAATTGAAAGTGATACTTACGTAGTTTATTTTGAATTATAGTATGTTGACGGGTGTAGGCTAACGGAATCATATTTATATTTGGTGATGCGGGTGACAAAGGTAGAATTTGTTGGTGATGGGAGGAGGCAAAATCCACAGCCTGGTAGAATAAGCGGCGCTCACCTGCGGATCCCCGATCCACGTCGTAAAGCACGTCTTCTTGGGGTTGCGTATATTCACACCAACAACAGGAGCGGGTTTAAGGTAAAAGCGTTCTATGCGAATCACTTATGCGCGTGCGGTGCTCGCGAGGCCGTCGACGTACTGGGCCGCCCGCCGGCACGAGTCGTGGTTAGCCGACAGGTGGCACCACCTGTCTCTATCCAGCGTACGGATTTGCGGAAAGGAGGGGAAAGGTAGGAAATATAAGGCGCCTAACCAATATTAATAAAAGTTAGAGAAGAATTATCTGTGAGTATCGTAACGGAAGTCGTGGTAGCGTAATGGCTGCGCACGTGTCCCAAACTCAAAGGGCGGGGGTTCGATCCTGGCCGGAACGCATACACCGCTTAGGCAGTTTTCTGACCTAATGTGCATATTGTTACAATTATCACGTGCTAACAACGGTGAAGCAAAACATCGCGATACAACCTGCACATCGAGATAACCGACGTGTCAAAGCTGCCAATCCGTCTTGGATAAGCGTGGCGGGTATACTGTCCGTTCCCCCTATAGTGGGAGACCCGAGCCCAGCAGTGGTACATTCATGGGCTGTTATTATATACATAATATATACATACATACATACATACATAACACATAAACGGACAGAAAATTGATATAGTGAATTTTATGGAATTGCTGTTACGAATATATCCACAATTATAACGGCATTCTCTGCATACACAATTTACAAAATACTAGGGATGAGCCGAATGTGGTTTCAACCGAATACGAACTTCGGCCGAATATTCGGTTAAAACAAAAAAAATTCGGCCGCACTTCGGTTCGATTTCGCCACGCTTTCTTAAGAGCAACACATCGTGACCTGTTGACAACATCAACTTGATAACACCGAATGTTTGGCTTTTTTACACCATAACCTGCCTTTAGTAAATTTTAAGTATGAGTAGGTGGATAAAAGAATAGATTTTTAGACCTTTGATTGAAAAAAAATCACCATTTCAGAATTCTAAATTCATAATGTTTAATTCCTAAAAAGTGATTGCAATCAAAATTAAAGTTGTAATTACTGATGGGACATTAGACGTGTTTTTTTTTCAATTCAAGTGGCGCACTATAATTAAGCAGTTGCACTACTTACTGTTGTTTCTTAGAGGAATAATAAGTTTATTTTATTATTGTTTTAATTTGATGTCTATTTAATTAGGCAAAGACTTAATCAAGAACTAATTTTATTTATTTTTTATCACGTTGCACGTTCAGGGTTACATGTTCCTAACTAAAATAAATGTCCATGAATGCGTATATGCCAATTTTTATATTACGGTTATGATAGATATGATTTCTATTTGCTTCAGTCAAAATAGTGCAAGTAGGTGTTTTACTTTTTCCTTGCACCGAATGCTCGGCATTTAAACCGAATTTCGGCCGAATGCCGAAGTTCGGCTCAAGCTGCCAAAATTCGGTCAAGCCGAAGTTCGGCCCATCCCTACAAAAAATATATACGACATTTTTCCCTATAAATCTAAAATAAAGAGTTTACCTCACTTGAAAGTAAGGTATATAATATTACAAAACACATGACCTTTTCTGAAAGAGAGTGTCGTGGTGAAGGTAAGGAAAGGAATGCTCCGGTGGTTCGGGCATGTGGAAAGAATGACTAAACAGATATACAATGCAAAAGTAGATGGATGCAGAAGTCGTGGAAGGCCACGGCACACCTTCCATGATCAAATTGATCGTGTACTAGCAGAAGGTGATGTCAGGAGCCTTAAGAACTGACGAGCGTGCATGACGAGAGTTATGAATGTCAAAGAGGCAAATGAGGTGTGTAAGAATAAGCCTGAATGGCGCTCTGTTGTTCCAGCCTACCCCGCAAGGGAACTGGCGTGAAGTTATGTATGTATTTAAAATAATATCAGCCATTATAGGGGAAACGGACAGTATACCCGCCACGCCTGTCCAAGGCGGTTTGGCAGGTTTAACACATCGGTTATCTCACGGTTGTTAGCACGTGGTAATTGTAACAATATGCACGTTGGCTCAGAAAACTGCCTAAGTGGTGCATGCGTTCCGGTCAGGATCGAACCCGCGCCCTTTGAGTTTGGGACGCGTACGCTAGCCATTACGCTACCACGACTTAGCATTAGCGCTAATGCCACTTGTCAATAAGGCTAGTATAGTTTCCTATATTGGCTTTACCAAGACTGGCCTTGTGTAGCCAACGCCTATCAGCAGTGTTAATTTCTCAGTTATTTAATTATAACAAATTGTTTTTCTAATCAATCAATTGGGCCTTTCATTATGGTCGGCTGCGTTCCGATATTTGCGTGCTCGTAAAGCAACGCTCCAATGCTCGCCTCTAATTAATTGACTAATTAGCATAATGCACGGATTATTGCGGTTCATCTATCTGCGTTACACCTGTACGAGGCTAGTTAGTGCCGTTCACTTTCCCATGGCGATATATCTGATATATGAATGAATATTTTCTCTCTCCGCAATATCGTAGAGAAGCAGCTGGCTATGGGCCGGAAGGTTTTCTGCGGTTTTGTGGATCTAGAGAAAGCATTTGACAGGGTTGTGCGGAAGGACCTCTGGGACATATTGCCCGGATATGGGATTAATGGCCAATTGATGCGTGCTGTGCAGTCCACTTACGAGGGCTGTATGGCATGCGTGCGGGTGGAAGGCAGCCTGTCGCCCTGGTTTGACGTCAATATTGGCGTCCGCCAGGGCTGCGTGCTGTCGGCTTTGCTCTTCATCCTATATCTGGACGATTGTCTCCAGAGAATAAGATTGATGGATGTTGGGGTGCGGATGAGTGATCTAGTTGTAAGCACCTTGCTTTATGCGGATGATGCCGTGCTTTTAGCCGAATCGCCATCAGAACTGCAAACACTAGTCACAATGATGAAAGATGACTGTCAGGCGAGAGGCTTACATTTGAATGCGAAGAAAACAAAGGTTATGGTGTTTGAAAGAGAAGAAACCAGAACGAATGCAAGGATAATGGTCGATGATGTTATGCTAGAGCAAGTGAATGAGTTTGTATATCTTGGATGTGCTTTTAGCAGGGATGGAAGGTACACCGCTGATATAGAAAGAAGAGTGAATTTGGGGAATAGTGTGAATGGAGCGTTAGGTAAACTTCTAGGCGCTAAGAACCTCAGCCAGAAGGCCCAGCTCGCCATACACAACGCGGTGCTGGTACCTACGCTTACGTATGGATGCGAGAGTTGGGTATGGAAGAGAGAGCATGAAAGTAGAGTAAACGCGGTCGAGATGCGAGCACTGCGCAAAATCTGCGGAGTGACGCTCGCGGACCGCGTTCGTAATACCGAAGTAAGAAAGAGAGTTGGTCTGAAAGAGAGTATCGGGGTGAAGGTAAGGAAAGGAATGCTCCGGTGGTCCGGGCATGTGGAAAGAATGCATGATGAAAGAATGACTAAACAGATATACAATGCAAAAGTGGATGGATGCAGAAGTCGTGGAAGGCCACGACACACCTTCCATGATCAAATTGATCGTGTACTAGCAGAAGGTGATGTCAGGAGCCTTAAGAACAGACGAGTGTGCATGACAAGAGTTATGAATGTGAAAGAGGCAAGTGAGGTGTGTAAGAATAAGCCTAAATGGCACTCTGTTGTTCGTGCCTACCCCGCAAGGGAACTGGCGTGAAGTTGTGTATGTATGTATGTATGAATGAATATGCTTTATTGTGTTTTATAAGATGCAGTTAACAGAAATAAAATTTTACAATACAATAGGCGGTCTTATCGCTATTAGCGATTTCTTCCAGACAACCTTTGGATGGACAAATTAGATAAGAACCAGTATCTTATATATATATATATATATATATATGATAATAAGAATAAGCCTAAATGGCACTCTGTTGTTCGTGCCTACCCCGCAAGGGAACTGGCGTGAAGTTATGTATGTATGTATGTGTATATATATATATATATATATATATATATATATATATATATATACACATATACATAAATTAATTAAATATAAAAATTATACATATATACATACATAACTTCACGCCAGTTCCCTTGCGGGGTAGGCACGAACAACAGACCGCCATTCAGGCTTATTCTTACACACATCACTTGCTTCTTTGATATTTATTTTTTATTATTTTTATATTTATTGATTTTTTGCTTTTTCTGATATAGTGGGGTGATAAGAGTTATCACTTTGTATTTAGCACCCGAAATCAGTGTCTGCTAATGCGTCACATAATCTTATGTTATGACTAGTAAATTTCAAGCTTTATTCTTAGTTGAATTTGAATTGAATTAAAGTATTAATAAATATGCTGGGGGTGTCGTATTTGTTTAAGTTATTTAAAAATGACAAAAATATTCGGTGAATTTGGATCAGCAGATTTCGAAAATAAATATTGAAATTTTGCCTAATTTTCTCCGGGAAACTATCCCATTGTCTGGGAGGAAAAGTATCTTATGTCTATAATCGATACTTAGAATACATCTTAAGGGTTGTTTTCGAACAAAATGTTCCATATTCCATTCATTAAATAAACCTCACCCCATTTTGTTTGCGACTACGCGTTGCCGAACAAACGCCGGCAAACGATCTCCCCTTTAGCAGCTAGTGCATTTATATAATCACAGTTTCTACTTAATAGATATAGCGGCAACTAGGCCCATCACTTATAAACAAATGATCCGTTCCAATTGACGGCCTCTGTGGTTGAGCGGGCTAAGCCTTTGCCGGCGTACCTCACTGCAACGCAGAGGTTCCGGGTTCGATTCCTGGTATAGTAAATTTCGGAAACGTATTATCTCCGTTATTTACTATGGTCTGGGTGTCTGGGATCGGCCCCAGAGTAGTCCCGTTGTATATTACCCATAACACAAGCGTAACTAGCTTAATTTGGGGATATACAATGTGTGTGTTTGTCTGCCGATTATTATTATTATTATTATAATGATCCGTGAATGTCTGAAAAAGAAGTAAACCGCTATATCAAGTATTTCTGGCAATTAGCGTCCTCGCTGCTGCTGGTCGCAGGCATTCGGTGTGCTCTTGGCTCTGGCTCTGCGTTCTGGTGGTCTCCCTTTCTTTCTTCTTCTTTTTAGATATTGTATACCAAACCTTGTTTTTTTTTCCTCTCTTTTGCTTTTACTTACGGTAGCTAGTGTAATTTCAATTACTCAATACGTGGCAAATGATGTTGTTGTTGTATTAAGTAAAACTACTTGTGTATAAGAGTCATAATACTAAACTCTGTACAATACTGTTTTTTTTTGTCCAAATTTTTTTTTTTTTTTTTAATATCCACAATCAGTCGCAACCCGACTTTAAATGAATGGCTTGTGCTAATTTTTTTATTGATGAGTGTGTTCTCCATTGAGAACACTACTCTTTGTTTTATGGAGCAGTCCTCTCCTGTAACTTTTGGATATCATGCCTTTTCAGCCGAGATGGGTACGTACGCTGCATTAACTTGGCTGCCAATTTATTTACATGCAGAGCCAATCGACATTGGTAGCTCTTAGCAAGTTCTCGGATTTCTTCTTTTGTTGTTTTTACTCCGAGATGTTCGTGAATCTCGCTGTTTCTTATATACCAGGGTACACCTGAGATAGTGCGTAGTGTGACATTTTGCAGTCTTTGGATCATAGAAATGTTAGAGTTGCTTGCACTACCACTACCCCAGATTTGAATCCCAAATTGTGCAAATAAATGAAAAAAAAACAAAATGCAATATGGAAATTATGTAAATTATTCTATTTTTCATATTTTAATATGTCTCTATAAATTGATATTCGAAACGCACGTAAATTTAACCTCAATGAGTCAAATCAGTAAAGTAAAGTAAAACATTCATTGCGTTCAATTTTGATGTGATCAAATGACCGGAATAATTCGTCTATCCGTGCAGCAATGGAGCAAGAATACGATTACGAGCGTTGGGGCGGTCTGTCGTAAGAGGTGACAAAACACCGCTTTTGGCCTTTAGCTATCAAGGGAGCAAAGGATTCATCACCCCCGCTGACGAAGTGAATGTGTTCTGATTCCCGGGGCACATTCAGGCACTTTTTGCGCTGGATCGGCCTGGGCGTAACTAGGTTTTAAGTCTCAGCCTTTCCTACATAAAAAGCGCGGGGCACATGGGAGGATGGTGGTTTTAGTGGGTAGTGGTGGTTGCCCGTGCAACTTCTCTGAGTCTGCACACAAGCTGGCTTGATTATTGTTCGGATTGCCCCTTATCAAAGGGGAAAGCCTTAATGATCAACTATGGTCTAATCCCTTGCAAAGGACCCAGTATTGTGCGTAAATAGTATTTCCGCCGCCTTAAAAAAAAAAAAGAGGCGACATAACAACCCACAGCCAGGTGGTGGGGCATTTGCCCGACTGGATGACTTCCACCCCTGGTCTAAAGTATGTCGCCATAACAACCTTGAGTCGTGTTCGGTATTAGTGGCCAGGTTCCAGTCTCACTTAAGAGAGCAGCAGCGCATTTGGTGTTGCAAATGTTCATAGGCGATCGTAACCGCTTTCCATCAAGTGGGCCGTCTGCCTGTCTGTTAAACTCATGCAATAAAAAAAAGCATGTTACGCTTGTGTTATGGGTAATATACAACGGACTACTCTGGGGCCGATTTCAAGACACCCAGACCATAGTAAATAACGGAGAAAATTCGTTTCCGAAATTTATCACACCAGGAATCGAACCGGGAGCCTCTGCGTTGCAGTGAGGTAAGCCGGCAAAGGCTTAGCCCACTCAACCACAGAGGCCGTCATGGCAGTATGGAGTAAACCTCGTTGCCACACCTTCCTTGATGGCCGCTAAAGACTTCCCTCTAAAGCATTTAATTTTCACTAGCAATGAACTCAATGCTTCATTACGCCGAATCACGTACTAATGAACATCTTGTTTACCGTCTATGAATCTTTGTTAAGTTTTGAAACTTGTTTAATTTAAAATAAAGTCCATTTTACCCTAAACTTGACGGTTTGGAGGGACTTACGGCTGCCTCTCTCATTAATGCAGATAATGGGGTTGTTAAGATGAATTACTTGATTATTTTCTAGAGTTATATGCTGGCGTTTGATTTTGTCATAAACTTATAAACTTTGGTGTTGCAAATGTCCATAGGCGATGGTAACCGCTTTCCATCAAGTGGGTGGAAGAGTACTTGCCGCTGCCAGGTGGTAGAGTATTTGCTCGACTGGATGGCGACCACCCCTGGTCTAGAGTATGCCGCCATAACAACCTTGTGTTGTGTTCCGGCATTAGTGACCAGGTTCCAGTCTCCTTTAAGAGAGCAGCAGCGCATTTGTAGCACCTTTGGTGTTGCAAATGTCCATAGGCGATGGTAACCGCTTTCCACTAAGTGGGCCGTCTGCCTGTCTGCTGAACTCCTGCAATAAAAATAAAATAAAAAAAAAACCCAAATTTTATAGTCCTTAACAACTTTGTCGTCCGCATTTAACTATAAATATCAATAAAATACGACTTGATTGTAAAAGCTATGATTTTGGTACGAATGCCAAATTGTAGAACTTCTAAATCTCTTCTTCTCAAAGCTTCCAAGCACTCATCGACATGTTATAGTGGTTCTTTCTCAGTCCACGCAGTTAGATTATGGAACGCCCTGCCGCATACGATCCGAGATGGTTCATTTTTTTTATTTTTTTTTATTGCGAGAGTTCAGCAGACAGGCAGACGGCCCACTTGATGGAAAGCGGTTACCATCGCCTATGGACATTTGCAACACCAAAGGTGCTACAAATGCGCTGCTGCTCTCTTAAAGGAGACTGGAATACAACACAAGGTTGCTATGGCGACATACTCTAGACCAGGGGTGGTCGCCATCCAGTCGGGCAAATGCCCTACCACCTGGCTGTGGGTTGTTTAGTCGCCTCTCACGACAGGCCGCCAGGCCGCAGGAAATTGTATTCTTTCTCCGTTTCTGCACGGATAAAAAGTTCATCGGTGAGAAAGAAGAAAGAAAGAAAGAAAATAATTTTATTTAGGACAAATTATATAAATACAGTAAGCATAATTGCTAACAAATTTAAAACTAGTGTCATACAATCTTGTCCCAAAAGGGGCATCAGACTCAGCATGATGCCGGTCGGTTGAAACCAGCGCTGATCTTCCGCTGTGCCCATGAGGTATCGTCACGGTAGACATTACATCATTGTAATAGCATAAAATTAGAATCTTAACTATATACATATACATACATACATAGTACATACACAATAGATAGAAATAGGGAAAGGTGTTATAGATACGTTTAAAAAAAAATTAAAATAAATAAACTGAAACGAAATTACGATTAAATTAATTTAAATACCACTTGTATCGTGTTTTAAGTCGCGTTGTGAGCAGTTTCAAATAAAAAGTCAAAGAGCACTCTATTCATATTATCATATTCCTATCCGTGCAGGAACGGAGAAAGAATACAATTTCCTGCGGCCGGGCGGCCTGTCGTAAGAGGCGACTAAACAACCCACAGCCAGGTGGTAGGGCATTTGCCCGACTGGATGGCTACCACCACTGGTCTATAGTATGCCGCCATAACAACTTTGAGTTGTGTTCCGGCATTAGTGACCAGGTTCCAGTCTCTCTTAAGAGAGCAGCAGCGCATTCGTAGCACCTTTGGAGTGTTGCAAATGTCCATAGGCGATGGTAACCGCTTTTATCAAGTGGGTCGTCTGCCTGTCTGCTGAGCTCCTGCAAAAAAATTATATTAGCCGTACCCGGCAGACGTTTTGTTGCCCTTGAAAAATAAAAATCGAAATGTGTGCTGGCACACATGGTAGAAGTGAAACTTCAACGGACAAGCGGCAAAACGAATCGCAACAAAATTTTAACCTGTAGTTTTACGGGCAGGTTTTCAAATTGGACAAGTGCATTAACAATCTGCCCGTAAAACTTGAAGTTACTTGAAGTTTGCCAGGTGGTAGGGCATTTGCTCGACTATATAGGCTATATCGAGGAAGGCTATATAGGCTATATTATATTTTCAAAAAATTAGGGATCCGTACTAAAATAACAAATAATGTAACCCAAGGTGTAAAAAAATGACCCCAAAAAATCCTTACACGGCGTGCGCTGCGAAAACTATTGATCATAGAACAAAACAATGTACTACCACTTTGCAGAACATATAATTGTCTACAAAAAATATCGCGTAACCATATGTCTAACTATTGTAGTTATCTCACAATAAGTGTTTTCTTTTATTTTTTTAAATATATTGCGGAAATGTGAAACACAAATTCAAATTTTTTCCATGAGTTACGTTCGGTTTCCCTTAATACAATAACGTAGGCAAAACGATAAAACGTGGAAAACAACAATAAAACAGCACTAGCCTTGAATTGTTGCGAAGAAATTGCCGCCCCATGTCGTAAAAATTGCAAACGCCACAAGCAAGAGGCCCGCGAGACGGAACGCTTTTCATCAGATATCAATTGGGCGTATAATGGTAAAATTCAAAATATGTAGGGTGAGCTATACCATTGTTGGCACCCCAATCAATTGTTGGCACTCTGTCAATTTATTCAAGACTAGCATGCGCTTGCCAGCGACACTTCGTTCGCGTTTATTTAGGAATGACGATATGTGGCTCCTTGGAGGTACAGAGAAACAGAAGCGTGCCCAAGCATTTTGAACACGTTGGATTAATCGATCTGTTTTGTTCGACAGCCGAGGTTAATAAACTGTACTAGCGTAATTCAACTTGACATAATTAATGATTCGGTCAGCTGTACGCCTAAATCCCCTGTTAGATAAGGCCTTCTTTTTTTGAAGGACCTTAAGGCGATAGGAATATCTTATAGATTCATCTATGTGTTTTTCAAATCATTGGTGTCCGTCTAAATGTAATTCAAGATTACTCGCGTCGTATACTGTGTCTATTGGTTTATCCATGTATATGTATGTAATAATCTTTTTGTACCAAAAACTACATATTTCGTTTTGTTAGGATTTAATAAGAAACAACGACCATTAGACCATTTGGATAAACTTTGTAAACTCTCGTTTAGGTTTTTGATACCTTTTGACATGCAATTGGCTATAATGAGATATAAACTTGGATATTATCAGCATAAATATGATATTTACAATTGTGTATTAAATTTATGATATTCGCACCATAAAGAATAGGGTCCAAAATAAAACCCTGTGGCACACCTCAACTTAAAGCATTATGTGGAGATGATATACAATTCCCATCACTTGAATTTAATTCTATGAATTGTTGCCGATTTGTCAAGTAAATATGAAACCAAAGAATTAGTCTTTGGTCAAAACCATAATAAGCAGATTTGCACAACAAAAAGTTAGTTTTAATTACATCGATAGCACGAGAATAATCCAGCAGCACTAACAGGGTACGTATACAAAATAATATCTAAAGTGTAGTTGAAGTGCTACATTTCTGTCTAAACCTCGACTGTAATACAGGTAATATGATATTTTTCAAGTAAACAGTTAATTTGTTGCAAACTATTTTTTCCAAGATTTTGGATAGACAGGGAAGGTCTTTAAAATTGATTGAATTGAACTTTTTCGATATAGGCCTTACCATTAGTAATCCTTCTCATAGGCTCGTTACGTCGTATTGGGCGGTGACAACGATATCAAAAATGCTCTTATATCGTAGTCGTCGTAGGCGTAACACTTTTTGGCTTGTGTCTGCCGAATCCGTGCCGACTACTGTGGGATTTCCTAGTACTCCCTTACTTCCTACTAGTCTGTGGTAGTACTCCCTTACACGTATAAAGTCTGTTTATGTGTACTGTCAACATTCACCACATAAGCACATTGAGAAGTTTCACACGTTTTGTTCACTGTTATATTTTTTAAATTTTCTTTTGTCTTAAACTATTATGTGCATGAATCTTTATTTTAAGCATGCTCTGTTCATCAATAAGGCCATTCAGCGACCATGCTCTATATTTTCTACATTTCTTTAAAACTACGGAAAGCTGAGTTGGCCCATTTGCGAAAATATATATAAAAAAAGTCACGAGCTCACTACAATGTAACGTATCTTAAAGACGCAATAACATTCCCATTTATCTTCAAACCGCACTAAAGTCCGTCGTGTAGAATTCCTTTGAATATACAAAATGTTTTTACGTGACTGTACGTCGATAGTAAATAAAGCGTCACGTGCTGAACCAAATTAAACTGTGACTGTCCTAAACAAACTTTGCTGGATGTTCAAGCGTCAAAGGTAATTCGAAGAATCGAATTTAAAATTAACGGTCTAACATTTCGGAAAGATCGTATTGCAGTCCTAGAACCGAATAGAGGACACATTTCCGTCCTTGCGCCACGCGCCCTTTTAGTTCACGAATGAAGAGTGGAACTCTTTACCGTCGTCTGTTTTTCCTGAAGAATACAATCTAGGTGTCTTCAAGTCTCGCGTGAACAGGTACCTTCTACGTAAGCGTGCTCCACCTTAGACTGCATTTCCACCTGACCTCAGGGGCAATGTCAGTCAAACGCGAACCCATCTTATACTAATATATAAAGCTGAAGAGTGTTCGTTTGCTTGAACGCGCTAATCTCAGGATCTACTGGTCTGATTTGAAAAATTCTTTCAGTGTTTGATAGCCCATTTATCGAGGAAGGCTATAAAGCTGTATATATCATCACGCTAAGCCCAATAGGAGCGGAGCACCAATGAAGAATGTTTCAAAATCGGGTTTTTTTTTACTATTCCACGCGGTCTAAGTCGCGGGCAGAAGCTAGTTCATTAATTAAAAAAAAGAATGCGCCAACCTCTAAGCTACCACGGCTTGTCCTATTGGTTTATTGATGACTTATGAGCGATTTTCAAATTTCTCGACCATGATTTCAAAATCTTTTTTATTACATTATTATTACCTTTCTTCACCTGGGGTGAAGGTAAGGAAAGGAATGCTCCGGTGCTTCGGGCATGTGGAAAGAATGCATGATGAAAGAATGACTAAACAGATATACAATGCAAAAGTGGATGGATGCAGAAGTCGTGGAAGGCCACGACACACCTTCCATGATCAAATTGATCGTGTACTAGCAGAAGGTGATGTCAGGAGCCTTAAGAACAGACGAGCGTGCATGACAATAGTTATGAATGTCAAAGAAGCAAGTGAGAACTGGCGTGAAGTTATGTAATGTAATGTAATGTAATTATTACCTTTCCGATTATACGACACCACGCAATAGTAACAAAAACAGAAGTAACGAAGTCACGGTGTGAAACCTTCAAGAAATATATTCTGTTGTAAAGCGATGCCTTTAAACTCTTAACGTAATAAGTTCTTTGAGAGTAATGACGACAATTGAGTTAAAATTACTGTAATATCATTGGGACAAGCAGTTTTTCCATACACTCCAATTTCCAATGTATTTGTTTTTATACTCTACAGCTACAACTCCATTAATTTTTCAAAAAGTAATTCTGTGACATACTTCTGTATAAAACATATATATATTAATAGAATAAGAAATATAAAAAAAAAAACAATTTTAGCTAGACGTGTTGCTGGGGAGTTTCATGCCGCTTCTCTCCTCCTTAACAGCAATAATACGTTGCAAAGCAGTGTACATAGAATAGGAAGTAAAATTAAATTTTAACTTGTGACCTTCAAAGAGTGTTCTCCAGTGGAACTTATTTTGAATAAAACTTTTGAATTTGAATTTAGTTTCTTAACAAAATTGACTTACTTTTTAAGAGTTTTAATATAATGTGTATTGATCATTTGATTTGATAAGTTGTGAAGTCACCAAAACCAAATATCGACATGTATGATTACTTTTGCAAAAAAATGTGTATGGTCAAAAATACGCTCCTATAAACAATCTTTGTACTCTGCTATTCCAATTTGAACTCTTATTACAGAACGCAACGATTAAAGTTATACTTGCTAATTCTCCGATTCTTCAGATGGTTGCAATTGTTAAGTGTTGGTCATCGATCTTGGTTTGTAATGTCAAGTCATTAACGATTGCAAGTTATAATGTCACAAATCAAACATCAATCAAGTCTTTCCCTTAATTTGAGATTCCTTTACAGTATTGGATCATTACTGGCTACACTTTGATTTGGTGTAATAATACGAGTGTGCTTTATTTTCAAAATCAGCCTTTTCTATTCCTGACCAGGGTTATAGATTTTTCAAAAATTCAAAGACACCGTTGTACATACATACATACATACATAACTTCACGCCAGTTCCCTTGCGGGGTAGGCACGAACAACAGAGCGCCATTCAGGCTTATTCTTACACACCTCACTTGCTTCTTTGACATTCATAATTCTTGACAGCGTTGTAGTTATCATCTAATTCGGCCTCAAGACACCTTTGAGTATTCACGCTATATCTTATACCTTCGGTGTTGGCCGTGGGAGGCCCTCGTGAATAATTCACCTGTAAGTTTTAATGTTTATTATAAAAATTAAGTCGATTCACAAGAATTAACAATTTGTTATGTCTACATTAGTTCTCAAATAAAATTAAATTTCTTTGATATGATTGTTGATGGATATAAATGAGCAGCTAATAGCCATA
Source organism: Dendrolimus kikuchii (assembly GCA_019925095.2). NCBI lineage: Eukaryota > Metazoa > Arthropoda > Insecta > Lepidoptera > Lasiocampidae > Dendrolimus > Dendrolimus kikuchii. The sequence goes on along the minus strand of CM034392.1, from coordinate 27,230,543 downwards.
TTTCAAACGCTTTGTATAACATAAAAGCTCGTCTTCCAAATATTTCACGCGAAATGACAGCTAATCAAAACATACACGTAATATTATTGAATTATCTATAGCTAACATTTAAAATGCTTTGCTTTAGTAGGCTTTTTTTTTTATTGCAGGAGATCAGCAGACAGGCAGACGGCCCACTCGATGGAGAGCAGTTACCATCGCCTATGGACATTTGCAACACCAAAGTTGCTACAAATGCGCTGCTGCTCTCTTAAGGGAAACTGGAACCTGGTCAGTAATGCCGGAACACAACTCAAGGTTGTTATGGCGGCATGCTCTTGACCAGGGGTGGTAGCCATCCAGTCGGGCAAATGCCCTACCACCTGGCTGTGGGTTATTAAGTCGCCTCTTACGACAGGCCGCCCCAACGCAGGAAATTGTATTCTTTCTCCGTTCCTGCATGGATAAAAGGCTGATTTTGAAGGCTATATTATGCGTACTTATAGTCTGTCAAAGATAAATTTCCTTTAATCTCTATTTTCATTTTATTAAGAATAATAATAATAAGCTATATATTGTTACAGCTTAGCCCCCCCGACAAAGACAAAATCCACGAAGCACATTTTATTACCTGTCTGCATTTGAACTAGTTGTAATACTTTTATGATCGTCTTCTTTTGTCCTGTTGTACTCGCTCATTAGCATCATTAGCCAGGTGTTACAAGCTAATTCTAGGAAATTGTGGCGGCGTTGCCGGGCGAACATACATTTGCATTGGCATTTGTGGAGCATAAAAGGACGGCCTGATGGGTGATGGAGAGAGGAGGCAGTCGGGCGAGAACCACGATCAAAGCGAGATGTGTGTACAATCGGCAATATAATAGTGACGGACTTTGCGCGTTTTATTGACTTACGACCTTCTGCATTAAGTTTGGATTTGTTGTGTTCGGTTATATTTGTACCTGTGTTATACGTGTTTGTATAGTTCTATTAAACTCTATAATAATTCCAACGGCATTTTAATTCGAATCTCGCGACTCGTAATAATATTAATACGTGAAACAAAAACTTTGTACCCCCTGTTTACGAAAATTGCGCGGAGGGAGGAGTATGAAATTTCGCACGCTTATAGTTTATATAGAGAAGAACTGACGAATGGTAATATTTTTTTGAAAATTATGCATAAAAATACATTAAATCAATAAAAAAAAACATTACACACACTACCATGTATTTGACACACACACGCATGTATACTCTTTTGTTTATTGTTCAAGTCAAATTAACAGTGTAGCCTTGGCGAAATCTGTGATTATAGAAGTATAGTCTTTGACATTAATTATTATGGTCGAATTTCGACCATGGGCGACCACTAATATAATAATAATCGGCAGACAAACACAAACATTTTATATCCCCAAATTGAGCAATTTACACTCGTGTTATGGGTAATATACAACGGACTACTCTGGGGCCAATCCCGGACAGTAATTTACCATGCCAGAAATCGAACCCGGAGCCTCTGCGCATTGAAGTAAACCGGCAAAGGCTTAGCCCGCTCAACCACAGAGGCCGCCATTGAAACCCGTTAAGCCGTTTGGTAGACTATTCGAGCAAACTTTCAAATGGAGAGACTTTTTTTTTGTAAATAGGCAGTTTTTGCAACGATGTTCCATTGCTAACAAACAACAACGCCAAAAACGGCATCAAAAACGCGAAGCGTTGCTAAGTTCACTCTGTGTTTTCGGGATATCAGGAAAAAAATATTACCCCATTTTTTATAATTAAATATTTTTTATGTAAGTGAAAAGTTTAAATGATCGTTATGTTTTAATCGCTTTATGTGTTATAATTTAATATTACTCCGAGGTTTCAGTTTTTTTTAAATAAAGTATTAGCAACAAAAGTTGTGTGTCTTGGAACGAACCATAAAAAAATACATGCACAAATAAATTCATAACACATTCATAGCACATGTAGTAATTTTAATTCGCAATAAAATGTCTGTACAGATATTAGTACATATTTATAAGTCTGTTAATTACCAATACTAATATAATAATTAAAAGAAAACTATTCATAATGGCAAATTATTTTTGTGTTACACATCATGTTCACGAAGGTTATTAGATGACTATTTATAACCCAAAGATTATCCTGCGCTAAAAGTCAGTGAAATCATTTGTAATAGTAGATTTGGAACGATTCGATAGGTTCATATTGGGTAGTAGGCTTTATGTATAATCCAAATTTTATATCAGTAGTAGGAATTACGGGATAGGTACACGGGATAGTTTAATGCAGGGACTTAAGAGCAACTAAACCACTTGAAAAGGGCTATTATAGAAATAAAAATATTCATATCCAAAAGTTTTTATTCAAACAAGTTCAGTTTGATTATTTTCTGAACTAAAATTTGTTTTTTATCATATTAATATATTAAATTATTTCTTTATTAGGAATTAATGGAGATGCAGCTAACAGAATATAGACAAAATTAATATCTTAATTATGACAATAAAGAATTATCTATAATATTACTAGCGGCCCGGCGCGGATTCACCCGTGGTCTGTCCCGCTCCCGTGGTATAAAGCGTCATGTTATGCCTATGACACTCCCTGTTAACGTAGCTTTCCAACAGTAAAATAATTTTTAAAATCGGTTTAGTAGATCCCGAGATTACCCCCTACAACGTCACAAACTTACAAACTTTACCTCTTTATAATATTAGTACAGATAACTCCGACCGAAGCATCTGCTTTAAACGATATTCAGTTTTTTTTACATCCTCTTTAACGATATTTGCAGCACGCATTCTGTCAATTCTATGTCAAACGTCATAAGGTTACATTAAAAAGTTTATATTGTCCAAAGCGCTAAGGTTAGATTAGAAATAATTTTACATGATGGTTAAGTATTCTTAAATTTTCTAATTATCGTTCACACAACTTACATCTTATCGGTCACGACCATATATAATTATTTTAGGTACTTTATTTCAATACAATTGTGCCGTTGATAAGAAAATATAGAAAACATAGTGTAAAAATATCTCCGAAAATGATTCAAAATCCATCTCTTTGTCCAACAATATGCTACAATTGGATCCGTAGGAAGTCTAAAACGTAATATAAACTAGTTTAAGAAAACCGGACACACAAACATTACATGTCTGTTTTCTATAGATTTTTTCAATTATTCATATTTCATAAAAAAAAATCGTAACAAAAGTCCCCAAATTTTGGAAAATAAGTCACACTTCTCACCTGACAACATCAATCAATTCGATAACCTTGAAAATGTCGAAATTAAATTTCACGTTTTTACAAAGAAATCATGAGAAAAGTGTTAAGTTTTCCGATTAAATGACATCTCATCCTTATCCTTTCCCGTTTTAAAATAGTTCCGACACATTTTAATAGCGCAGGCCGACATAATTATTTTTTTTGCGAGAGCTCTAACCAGTAAAGTAATCGAAACGACACTAACAGGCGTGGGAAGCCACTGAAGCCAGTGCACCAATAAGCAACAATTCATCTGTATTTTGTGTTAGGTAATATGCGAAAATGCATAAAAAGCGTAGGTACACAAAATTGCTGGTTCTGAGCCAAAATGCATTCAGTGTATTCAGAAAATTCGATGCCCCACGTAATCGAAGCTAACGCGGTGATAGTGAACGCGATGCATGAATTGCAGCGCAGCCAATACATTTAAAAGTTGGGACAGAAAATTCTGGACTGCCCAAGTTTACACAATGCTGCAATTATAAATTGCCATATAGGCTCCGTGCAGGAACGGAGAAAGAATACAATTGCCTGCGTTGGGGCGGCCTGTCGTAAGAGGCGACTCAACAACCCACAGCCAGGTGGTAGGGCATCTGCCCGAGCCAAATGCGTAACAAGAATTATTGTTTTAGTGGAAACTTAGTTGATATGTGTTTTTAGTAAGAATTATAATTATTGTATATTTCCCAAATAAATTAAATAAATAAACACTAGCTGTCGCCCAGTGGTCGAAATTCGACCGAAATTAATTTAAATTATACGTTTGGACATGATTAAGGTTCTGTTGTCAAAGACTATACCGGGCGGCCTGTCGTAAGAGGCGACTTAACAACCCACAGCCAGGTGGTAGGGCATCTGCCCGACTGGATGGCTACCACCCCTGGTCTAAAGTATGTCGCCATAACAACCTTGAGTTGTGTTCCGGCAATAGTGACCAGGTTCCAGTCTCCCTTAAGAGAGCAGCAGCACATTTGTAGCATCTTTGGTGTTGCAAATGTCCATAGGCGATGATAACCGCTTTCCATCAAGTGGGCCGTCTGCCTGTCTGCTGATCTCCTGCAATAAAAAAAAGGCTAGTCCTAATTACCAACGTTGCTACCATCGTTATAAATGTAAAATTGTGTTGAAATTAAATTATTTTGTATTTTATTAATATTTTGTATAATTATTTATTACTAGGATATGCCCGCGACTTCATCTACGCTTTACTTGAAAGTCCCGGTTCAGAGAATACCGCAGCATTTGAAAATGTAAAAAGAATGCAAACTATCGTTCTAGTGAAAACTGTGTCAGATTAAGCAAATTTTTATGCACCCGAACTACTACAAACCGCTTCCGGGAGAATTCCCGCGGGATTTCCAGGATAAAAAGTAGCGTGGAGTTTAAGTCTTAAGAATTAGCTCTCTATCGGCGAAAACCGCATCGAAATCGACCCCGTAGTTTTTATGTAAATCCCGAACAAACATACAAGAAACACAAAAAAAATGCATTGTGTTCTCCATCGTTGATATAATCTATTCCAGTTAGTTTTTTTTTAATTGCTTCAATGTACAGACATGGCATGTTGAGAATATTATAATATTATAGATGTTTAATTACACCGGCCTACAGAACAAGAATAGTGGTCTGTACTTTTGACCAAACCCATCTATTCTTATGTATTTCGATGCGCTGAATCCGAATCAGTTTGGTCCAAGGCGGTTCGGGTTTATGCATCGGATATCTCGATGTGCAGGTTTCATCACGACGGTTCCCTTCACCGTCAGTACGCGCTAATTACTCAATCATACAACTGCCTAAGAGGTGCATAGATTCCCGGATCCGAACGCACATTAATCGAAACATAAGTTTGAGGCGGGAGCGCATTAGCCATAAATTCTATGGCAATATTTTAGAGCTACCTTGCAATATCTTAAAGAAAGAGTAAAAAAATCTAGGAGTCATATTTGATAGGGAGCTATCTTGGCGACCCCACATAACTGAATTGAGTCGATGTCTCTTCCCCTCTTCGAAATCCCTCGGGAGGTTGAAAAACTTCCTGGCCATAACCACCAGTTAAGCTTGCAGAGTCCTTACTACTCCCCATTCTTGATTATGCTGACGCCAGCTATATTGATTTGACTCAAGAGCAACTTAATAAGCTTGAGCGCCTCCAAAATTTTTGCATAAGGTTCATATTTGGGTTACGCAAATATGACCACGTCTCTGAATTTCGTAAAAAACTCAAGTGGTTGCCAATTCGTTTTCGCCGGAATACTCATATTCTTTCACTCCTTTACAGTGTGCTGTTTATCCCCGCAACCCCGTATTATCTCGAAGAACGCTTTGAATTCGGCTCTTCCTCTCACAATTTAAGACCTTCTACGAATCTTAGACTTAGTACTCCCAAACATCATTCATCTCTCTTCAATAATTCTTTTACTGTACAAGCTATTCGACTCTGGATTGAGCTACCTGTTACTGTTAGACAAGCGAAGTCACTAACAATATTTAAGAATATGACAAAAAAGCACTACCTACAGCATAGTGATATTTGATATTTTTACGTATATTTATGTATGTGCTATCACTATGTGTATTTATATGTGTCTATTAATTATAATTCTTACTTATATAATATTTCACATACTTATATGTTTATAAATAAATAAAATATACGTAAGTAACTGCATAACCTCTAATATTTATTTATACCAACCAACTTTGCCAATACAATCTGTTTGATTCCTGCCACGGGTTGTCTGGAAGAGATCGCTTCTTAGCGATAAGACCGCCCATTGTGCACATTTACAATATTTTTAGGCTATAAGATTTTCTGTTTTCTGTAATGGTGTACAATAAAGCGTTATCTATCTATCTATCTTCGACGTATATTTTCCACGCACTCGTGGGGCGCTATCCTCCGATCAGTAAGTGCCGCGAAGCGATAAATATGCAAACAACCCAAACAGATTTCCAAGCTTCTGTTGTTGGTGAACCAACAAAGTTGCGCCGATATTGGCAAAGTTTACACACCACTTTCTTGGCCGCCATGCTTAGTAATATTTAACGTCTCTCTCATTAAGCACTGGCTGTACCAACGAAACTTCGTTCGCATTGCCATGACAAACACAACCGTAGCACCGGCTTTTTGGCTCTATTCGTCTATCCCAGGGTAACGACGTAATTTATCGGGATAAAAAGTATGCTGGGTCTTGACCCGGGATATAAGCTTGCTCAGTGTCGAGATTGATTTCAATCAGTTTAATATTTTTCAAGTGATTGCTCTAATGAATAGACGGACAAAAAATCTAAATGCTGTATGTTCGGAATCTACGGGTACGAATTAGCCCCCTTGAAATTATACTTATTTTTAATTCACTGTACAAACTCTGTCCCTTTCTAGATTGATTATATTGTTGCAAGCCGACACTAATCCTTTGCAGATGTCTTATTACCACTTTAAATTCGAGTGATCTATTGTAAGCGCTAAAAAAAATAGCCGGCCCCAACTGGTATCAAATAGCTCAGGACAGAGCCAGATAGGCGTCTTTGGAGGAGGCCTTTACCCAATCTGGGATTCTTACATAAAATAAGCCTAGTATCAACAACAATAGTAACAATTAATTTAAAATTACCAACCAATTAACATTCTAAGAATCAATACGTACTGTAAAAACTTAGAATTAAAAGGCTTTTTTATTTTATTTTATTTATTTATTATTGTTCGTGCTAATATCTTTGTTCACGCCGCCATAAGACCTGATAAAACCTTCCTACCTCTGTTGGTATTTCATGCGAATTCTTGGAAGCCATTAAGCTGACCAGTTAACGATTTCGAGAACCAGTGGGCGGCATATTGCTATGAGATCATGTCTAATTTACAAATGAACGAGGCTCGGTCAGCCGGGAAATATGCCAGGCATGCTCTGACTGCGAACGAGGCGTTACCCAATGCACTTTCCGAGAGAGTATCTTATAACGACGAACTTGGCGCGATTTATGTGATAACGATTTTCTGCCCTATGTAATAATGTAATAACAGCCCATGAATGACCCATTGCTGGGCTGGGGCCTCCCATTACTGGGGCACGGACAGTATACCCGCCACGCTTGTCCAAGGCGGCTTGGCAGGTTTGACACATCGGTTATCTTATCTCGATGTGCAGGTTGCATCACGATGTTTTCCTTCACCGTTGTTAGCACGTGGTAATTGTAACAATATGCACATTAGATCAGAAAACTGCCTAAGTGGTGCATGCGTTCCGGTCAGGATCGAACCCGCGCCCTTTGGGTCTGGGACGCGTGCGCTAGCCATTACGCTACCACGACTATTTTCTGCCCTACAGTTTGGTTTTATTGTATTTGGCTATACTTGTAAGAACTGGGAATTACGGGTGTGTGTAAACTTTGTGATAATTCCAACGGCATTTTCGAATTTACATCCTACAAATTCCCTACAAATTCGTAACAATATAATATTTACAGATAGATAGAAGATAGACTATGGTCTCTACGAAACCCTTGATTGAACCGGACTTACCGATTTTAAAATCAGTTATGTTGTAGATTAATACGTTATTTGTTTTCTTTTTCAGGTAAGCGCCATAAAAGAATAAGGGTAATAACCTAAATCAAAATCATGTAAGTTAAACTTCAACATTTAACCTAATCCCCAGTTTATTTTGATTGTTCACCAGATTTTTCTACCACTGTTATGTACCCAACGAGCTTACAAAATTATTTAGCTGGTAGATGTGAGTTATTTTCAATTTAGAATTTTCATAAGTTTTCGCCACTAGTATACATAATACAAAAACTAAAAAGTATAAAATAACTTATTTCTAAAGCTATTATTATTAATATATATTATCTAAAACATCTTAAAGTCGGTGCCCAGTAATTTTCAAAAAGATATAGTAATTTTTATGTTTTACTTTGCACCGATTTCAAGATGTTTTATATAATATATATTAATAATAATAGCTTTAGAAATAAGTTATTTTATACTTTTTAGGTTTTGAAGTCGGTTTTTTAAACGAAGTTTTTTTATTTTATTTGTTACTTTTAGTGTCTAGCTATGTATGGGTAGACCTACGAAAGGTGCCGCGCTCCTTAAAAAATATAGGTCCCAAGAAACGGGAACAAAAAAATGTTCCTAAAATGAAAACTACTGGGCCAAACTATGTTAATTTTTTAAGGGACCAAATGGCAACTATTCCGCATCAAACTAAACACGAATCACGTAAATCGGATCATAAATCTCAGCGTGATCGGTGTACATGTGGAACGGAATGGAAAATTTTTCATAAAAAATGTTCATTTAATGAAAACTACTGGGCCAAACTATGTCAAATTTTTAGGGGACCAAATAGCAGCTATTTCGCGTCGAACAAAAAAAAATTACGTAAATCGGGTCATAAATCTCGGAGTAATCGGTGAACATACATAAAAAAGGCAAAAAAAAAGATCCCGACGAATTGAAAACCTCCTCCTTGTTTTTGAAAACTACGATTTAACAGTTTTATGCGCGATGATTTATTTAATTTTTATTATTCCAACGTTTCGGCCACTTTTCAGTAGCTGTGATCACGTCAAGTGTTAATGAATATTGTTAGTTTTATTTAGCCTACCGTACAGTTGGCGGTAGGCTAAATAAAACTTTATTATATTCTCTGTTCGTTTTATTGTATGTAATTTGTTATATTATTATAATGCGTATGGTTCCTATTTGCTCTATAAGACTTTCATATCTAATTGAAATTCTTAACAATAAAGTATTGAGCAAGGCCGCCGCCTCCGTGCTTGCCTTTGCCAGCCGACACGGAGTAGAGATCGCTAGAGCTGAGACTCAAGCTCCAGGGTTAGAAGTGATAAATGGCATAACGTCAGAAGTAGCTTCGGTGAACCCGCAGCCCACCTCTCTACACCCCTTAGCCACTCACACTCATGTTGTCCCCTGTCTGCCCATTTTCCCATGTTCCCCGAACATTGTGACGGGCAGACGCCATAGTCCTCATATTTTCAGACCCCTAATACCACTAGCAGTTCATCCCAATAGCCCGGTAGTTTTTGTTCTCATTTCCCACAATAGTCCTACACTGGGTGCATTATTATATGGTGTAGACAGGGATAATCGCCGGTCAGTGTCTCGCCACATTTACATTAAATTTGTCAAGGGGCCTCTACGCAAGCCCACCAAAAGTCCGGCCCATTATTATGGCCCATGGTCTCTAGAGAGATACAATTGAAGTGTTGAAATTAGAAATACTCTTAAATCCATAAAAATTCGATCTTCATCGCTGACATATTCCATTTATCTTCCAAAGATACGCCTCAAGTCATCGAACTACGCGAACCACTAACTAAACGTACAAATATATCTAATCACAATTCTTGCTATTCCTCGATATGATTCAGATGGCACACTCATATACCTTTCGTTTTGGTCTATTTCTTGTTAACCATACAATGTACCCAGGGTTGTCGTTTTCTGTTACGCAGGCATTAGATTCAAGAATGTTCAGGATGAGATCGTGCTCGTAATTCTATACTAACAGAGTACATATACATACATACATAACTTCACGCCAGTTCCCTTGCGGGGTAGGCACGAACAACAGAGCGCCATTTAGGCTTATTCTTACACACCTCACTTGCTTCTTTGACATTCGTAGCTCTTGTCATGCACGCTCGTCTGTTCTTAAGACTCCTGACATCACCTTCTGCTAGTACACGATCAATTTGATCATGGAAGGTGTGTCGTGGCCTACCACGACTTCTGCATCCATCCACTTTTGCATTGTATATCTGTTCAGTCATTCTTTCCACATGCCCGAACCACCGGAGCATTCCTTTCCTTACCTTTACCCCGACACTCTCTTTCAGACCAACTCTCTGTTCTACTTCGGTATTACGAACGCGGTCCGCGAGCGTCACTCCGCAGATTTTGCGCAGTGCTCGCATCTCGACCGCGTTTACTCTACTTCCATGCTCTCTCTTCCATGCTCAACTCTCGCTTCCATACGTGAGCGTAGGTACCAGCACCGCGTTGTGTATGGCAAGCTGGGCCTTATGGCTGAGGTTCTTGGCGCCTAGAAGTTTACCTAACGCTCCATTCACACTATTTCCCAAATTAACTCTTCTTTCTATATCAGCTAACTAACTAACACAGTAGAACCTCTTAAGTCGAATTTGAAAGGAAACGCCAAAAAATTCCAGTTATAGTTTTCGACTTCTGGAGGATTTCGACTTAAGTGAATTTCGTAAGGAAACATTCCACTTGTAGAGAGGTTAAGATTTATTCAAATAATCGAGTTGGTAAAGGTTGTAAATTCAAATATTGCTATCTTCGAGATACAGAGGTCCAATTTATTATTTCGAGTTGTAGAGGGAAAATAAGTAATGAATTTGCTTTCGACTTATAGAGGGTTCAGATTTCGAGCAACGGAGGTTTTGGGGTTTGGGAGGAAGGGAACACAATTTTTTTCGAGTTTGAGAGGTTTTCGGCTTATCGAGGTTCGACTGTGGTATAAAGAGGAAAGATTTGTATGTTTGTAACGAATAAACTCAAAAACTACTGGACCGATTTCGCATAATCTCTCACCATTCGATGCCTACATTATCCCTGATTAATAGAGGCTATATAAAAATTAGGGATCTGTTCTTTATCCGTGTAGGAACGGAGAAAGAATACAAATTCTTGCGGCAGGCGGTCTGTCGTAAGAGGCGAGAAAACAAACCACAGCCAGGTGGTAGCGTGTTTGGCCGTCTGGTTGGCTACCACCCATGGTCTAGAGCATGCCGCCATAACAACCTTGAGTTGTGTTCCGGCATTAGTCGCCAGGTTTCAGCGCCATATTTTAACTTCAGAGAGACACCTTCTATTAGATATGGTCCCGGCTACCCTGATACTCAAATTCTCAAGAATATCAGGAAATCTAAACCAGAAAGTGTAACTTTATGCTCAGAGTAGCTGTGTCCGCGACGTCGTCCGCGTGGAATTTGCTTTCAAAACCTTCCGATTTTGAAACATTCTTCATTGGTGCTCCGCTCCTATTGGTCTTAGCGTGATGATATATAGTCTTCCTCGATAAATGGGCTATCTAACACTGAAAGAATTTTTCAAATCAGACCAGTAGTTCCTGAGATTAGCGCGTTCAAACAAACAAACTCTTCAGCTTTATATATTAGTATAAGATTCACTCAAAAAATCTTAACAACCAGAGCCAAATCAGTATTTCGATGAACATATTTGCAAATTGCGTACTAGAAATTATAAAAAGCTGCATGCAGGCATATGTAGGGCAACATTTATTTTTTATTTTTATCTGTGCTATGGTATAATTTCTGCCAGTCGCTGCGGAACCTTAAGTAAGTGTATCTGGCAGAAAGTGACAAACAATTACCGCTAGCTGAATAACTAGCTGACCCGGCAAACTTCGTATCGCCTCAGTAGCAATAAATAAAAAACATTGATTTCTGAACGACGACGGGACGAACATCAAACGTTTGACATTCAAAATAAAAAAGAAATTTCACCTTTAAATTTAATTAATTTCTAAACGTCGGGACTAACATTAAATATTTGACAGGTAGGAATAGTTTCAAGGGAAAGTGAAATTGTTGTTTTTATTATATTCCAAGCTTTTTTTTTCGTATTTACTCACCTTTTAAACCTTCCCTGGACTTCCTGGACAAATAATTCAAAACCATAATTAGCCACTGGTCTAAAGTATACCGCCATAACAACTTTGAGTTGTGTTCCGGCATTAGTGACCAGATTCGAGTCTCCCTTAAGAGAGCAGCAGCGCATTAGTAGCACCTTTGGTGTTGCAAATGTCCATAGGCGACGGTAACCGCTTTGCATCCAGTGGGCCGTCTGCCTGTCTGCTGAACTCCTGCAATAAAAAAGAAAATCAGTCCAGCCGTTCTCGAGTTTTAGCGCGACTAACGAACAGCAATTGATTTTTATATATATAGATAAGTAAGCCAAATAATTTTTTTTTTTTGGTTTTGAGGCGAGGGAAAATGCTTAACCGATTTACGCACAAACTGAGTCGTTGCTAGGGGAACGACACGCGTCGGTCGGGGGCGATAACACTGCAGCAATAGTATGCTCTTGGCAGCGCTCCGTCCGCGATCGACGTCACAGAATAGTGTGGAAGACTCCGAGCGTTGCTGCACGGGCGAGCAACCCCAATACCCACTAAAAACCCCCTCCTCCCTGACGACCCTGCGCTTTGAATGTGTTGGAAAGGCTGAGATTTAGAACATAGTTACGCCCAGCCGATCCAGCGCAATAAAGTGCCTGGAGTGTGCCCTGGGAGAACACACCCCACTTCGTTGTGCGGGGGTAGAAGGTCCTTTGCTCTTCCTAGCAAGCTAAAGGCCCCCCGCGGTAAACGGAACAAGTAAGCCAAATAAATAATCCAAGCCTCGTCGGGCACTGTCAACCCTAGCGAGTCGCTTACTCGTGTATCAACTGACTGCGTTTATTTCTGCGTTCCACACGCTGCCACCTCCGCAGCGGCGAAGGGATGATGGCTAATGTACTCGGGATTGAATCATAAATGAGTCAACTCGGATTTCTTGACGTCTTAGTAGTGTAATATCTACTGTGTGCCGCTGCTGCTCTCATAGAGCAGGGTAACAAATGAAATTGAAGTTTCTTGGGCTTATTTGAATGTAATTAAAGTACACGCCAACACGTTTAGGTTTTATCTGTGCAGGAATGGAGAAAGAATACAATCTCCTGCGGCCGGGCGGCCTGTCGTAAGAGGCGACAAAACAACACACAGCTAGGTGGTAGGGCATTTGCCCGACTGGATGGCTAAAGTATGTCGCCATAACAACCTTGAGTTGTGTTCCGGCATTAGTGATCAGGTTCCAGTCTCCCTTAAGAGAGCAGCAGCGTATTTCTAGCATCTTTGGTTTTGCAAATGTCTATAGGCGATAGTAGCCGCTTTTCATCGAGTGGGCCGTCTGCCTGTTTGCTGAACTCCTGCAATAAAAAAAAGCTCCCTATCAAAAAAAGTTAAGTTTACCATAGCCGAATACAAAAAAACAGATTATGTACATACATACATACATACATACATACATAACTTCACGCCAGTTCCCTTGCGGGGTTGGCACGAACAACAGAGCGCCATTTAGGCTTATTCTTTATTCTTCCACACCTCACTTGCTTCTCTGACATTTGTCAGATTATGTAATATATCAAATACTAATATTATTATTATTATCCGTGCGGGAACGGAGATAGAATATAATTTGCTGTGGTCGGGAGGCCTATCGCTGACGAAACGGCCTACAGCCAGGTGGTAGGGTAGGGTGTTTGCCTTTTACCCATCTGGATGGTTACCACCCCTGATCTAGAACATGCCGGCACACATTGAGTTGTGTTCCGGCATCAGTACCCAGGTTTCAGGCTCGCTTTAGAGAGCGGCAGCACATTGGTAGCACCTTACCATCAGGTGGGCCGTCTGCCTGTCTGCTAAACTCACGCAATAAAAATATAATTATCCGTGCAGGAACGGAGAAACAATACAATTTCCTGCGGCCCGGCGGCCTGTCGTAAGAGGCGACTAAACAACCCACAGCCAGGTGGTAGAGTATTAGCTCGACTGGATGGCGACCACCCCTGGTCTAGAGTATGCCGCCATAGCAACCTTGTGTTGTGTTCCAGCATTAGTGACCAGGTTCCAGTCTCCTTTAAGAGAGCAGCAGCACATTTGTAGCACCTTTGTTGTTGCAAATGTCCATAGGCGATGGTAACCGCTTTCCATCTAGTGGGCCGTCTGCCTGTGTGCTGAACTCCTGCAATAAAAAAAAAATAACTTTAAATATAAAATAAATAGGAACACAACGCAAAGTTGTTTTGGCGACATACTTTAGACCAGGGGTGGTAGCTATCCAGTCGGGCAAATGCCCTACCACCTGGCTGTGGGTTGTTTTGTCGCCTTTCTCCGTTCCTGCACGGATAAATAAAAATATTGGAACATAGATTCGTTTCCACAAAGATTATAATGAATAGTAAATGTCTTGGTGTTACGCAAACCTAAGCTTTTCCATAGATAAATATCAAGCCGAGTTCATTCCACTTCCAGCACAATAGAACGATTGTCTTTTGATTTTGTTGTGGCCATTCTAAAATTGGCGTCGAATAAAGCTACCCACTTCTAATAATCCAGTGGGGTATGAAAGGAATACACTAGAATTGTTAATACCCACCTAGACCGTTGTGCTTCAGGCTTGAACTCCGTTGATTGATTGAGATGGACGACCCTGTTTCAACCGAAGGCTTTTGCCCTCTGTTAAGTGAAATGAAAAGCACTTTTATTGTTTACTAGCGGTCCCGGCAGATGTTGTCCTAAAAATTTAGAACCCGATTATTCAAATTAAGTATAACCTATGTTATTCAGGGATAATGTAGCATTCATTCTAATTCTTTTTGCGAGACAGTAATGTCAGTCAAGGAGGCCGCAGAACGCGATAGGGAGAGAAGTCCTGCAGCGCGTGCTAATGCGTCTTCTCGAGGTCGCCGGCCTTCAGCTGGCACCCGGAGAGGCAGGTACGCGCATTACTTCCCTCCCTGAGTTAGGTTCCGTTTACCGCGGGGGGCCTTTAGCTTGCTAGGAGAGCAAAGGACGTTCTACCCCCGCACAACGAACTGGGGTGTGTTCTCCCAGGGCACACTCCAGGCACTTTATTGCGCTGGATTGGCTGGGCGTAACTATGTTCTAAATCTCAGCCTTTCCAACACAAACAAAAGCGCAGGGTCGACAGGGAGGGAGGAGGGGGTTTTTAGTGGGTATTGGGGTTGCTCGCCCGTGCAGCAACGCTCGGAGTCTTCCACACTATTCTGTGACGTCGATCGCGGACGGATCACTGCCAAGAGCATACTATTGCTGCAGAGTTATCGCCCCCGACCGACGCGTGTCGTTCCCCTAGCGACGACCCAGTTTGTGCGTAAATCGGTTAAGCATTTTCTCTCGCCTCAAAAAAAAAAAGCATTCATTCTAATTGCGCTGGATCGGACTGGGCGTAACTACGTTCTAAGTCTCAGCCTTCCCTACATAAAAAGCGCGGGGCACATGGGAGGAGGGTGGTTTTAGTGGGTAGTGGTTGTTGCCCGTGCAACTTCTCTGCTGCAAGCTACAAGCTGGCTTGATTATTGTTCGGATAGCCCCTTATCAAAGAGGAAAGCCTTCATGATCAACTATGGTCTAATCCCTTGCAAAGGACCCAATATTGTGCGTAAATAGCATTCCCCCGCCTTAAAAAAAAAGCATTCATTCTAATGGTGAAAGAATTTTAGAAATCGGTCCAGTAGTTGTTGAGTTTATTCGTTACAAACATACAAAAATATAAATTTTTCCTCTTTATGATATTAGTATATTGTGTTGTATAGTTAATTGTGTGTTCCCTCCTCCACCACTTTTAATGTAAACCGATTTTCATAAAGTTGATATATACCAAATATTCGTTGGTTTATAAAACCGATGATGAATTTGATACAACCAACAGGAATGTTACTAGTTTTTTTGGTGGAAACCTGAGAGTTTATGTTTCGCTATATAGTATTATTATTTATTATATATTTTCCGGATGTAGGCTTACATCCGTCAACATATTATTCCAAATAAACTTCTTAAATATCTATCAGTTTTATTTCGGTCCAAATTGGACCTGTGTTTAATCATCGGTCTTATTGACTCTATAACCTGTGCTGCACAATGTAAAACTCGTATCTCATTCTCGCGCAGGCTTAATCCTATAGATTTATGTGTTTATCTTTTTTTAATGTCGCTTTTTCGTTTCATCGAGGTTCAAATCACAACGATTCTAAGAAAGTTTCACTTCAAAAGAAATAACAAAATCATTGGAGGTATATTAAGTTTCGCCCTTCCCTTTAACGAGAGAAAAGGGTGGAGCCAACAGTGGGTCAGGTTATCGACTGTTATTATTTACTAGCTGTGCCCGCGACTTCGTCCGCGTTGAATTTGCTTTCAAAACCCTCCGATTTTGAAACATTCTTCATTGATGCTCCGCTCCTATTGGTCTTAGCGTGATGATGTATAGCCTATAGCCTTCCTCGATAAATGGGCTATCCAACATTGAAAGAATTTTTCAAATCGGACCAGCGGTTCCTGAGATTAGCGCGTTCAATCAAACAATATATTAGTATATTTGTCTACAACACTAATACTTACATTTTAAATATCGCGATAGCTTTTGAATGAAACGTCCGAATTGAATAATTCAAAAAGTTCTAGAAAGGTATTGAATTCGTCTTGAATATGGAGTAATTTATTTTGATAAGGATTAATACCAAGGTACAAAATAAAGAGTTTTTGAAGCGACGGCATTTTGATTATTTAAAAAAATAAAAGAAAACACTTATTGTGAGATAACTATAATAGTTAGACATATGGTTACGATTTTGAAACATTTTTCATTAGTGCTCCGCTCCTATTGGTCTTAGCGTGATGATATATAGCCTATAGCTTTCCTTAATAAATGGGCTATCAAACACTGAAAGAATTTTTCAAATCGGACCAGCGGTTCCTGTGAGTAACGCGTTTAAACAAACAAACTGTTCAGCTTTATAATATTAGTACAGATTGGAGGTATCAACCGCTCTTGTTAGACGCTCATCGGACAGTGTTTGACCGTCACAGTTGCACCAGACCGTGGCGATGCGACATATCCTATTCACGCGTGCGCATTTTATTGCATACTATTAGCATTAGTTACAAGGGGCTTTCATCTCGGCGGATTAATAAGATTATCCCGACGCGTGCTAATGGCGGGAAACAATTTGCATTTTGATTTATTTTCAACGGTATATAGATGGCGTTGCTGTGCAGATGTGGTGTTCGTGAGCTCTACGATCGAGATTCCTTAGGTTACATAGTTGTTCGTGTACGTCAGAACTTCAGTAATATCCTGATTGTTTGCAACGCGTTAGCGACGCCTATGGTGTTACAAAAGTACTCAGTCAGGTAGACGAATGGTAACAGATTCGCCAGGCGGTAGGGCATTTGCCCGACTGGATGGCTACCACCCCTGGTCTAAAGTATGTCGCCATAACAACCTTGAGTTGTGTTCCGGCATTAGTGACCAGGTGCCAGTCTCCCTTAAGAGAGCAGCAGCGCATTTGTAGCAAATGTCCATAGGCGATGGTAACCGCTTACCATCAAGTGGGCCGTCTGCCTGTCTGCTGAACTCCTGCTATAAAAAAGATAATAACGAAATTATGGGTTCCAGGAAATTCTTCCGGGTATATATAAGCAGCGTAAGGCGCGCCTGCCGGGCAGTTTAGAGTGCAATACGAAAGAGTTGGAAGAGAAGTTTAATAGACGACAGTGACGAGTTAAGTGGTGAATTTAGTGAAGGAGGAGTGTAGCGTAGTTGGAGAGACGAACCAGAGGCGAGCTACACGCGTTAATATCGGAGGTGAGCACGGCAGTAGCAGGGGGTGGTTGGTCTACGCAGTATCGGCGACGGTATTGTGAGTGCGTCACCTTATCGTCGGGACAGTGCCTCGTTAGTCGTGCGTATGGGGGCGACCCAGCGGAGAGATATCACGTGCGGCTATTGTAAGGCGTTATTTAAAAGAACTGGTGTTTCCTTCCAATTCCAAGTGCGTGCTCCGCTCGCACGTAACATTTGGCAAAACGAATCGCAGCAAAATTTTAACTTGAAGTTTTACGGGCAGATTGTTAGTGTACTTGTTAAATTTGAAAACCTGCCCGTAAAAGTTTAGGTTAAAATTTTGTTGCGATTCGTTTTTCCACTTGTCCGTTGAAGTTTCACTTCTACTATGTGTCCCGGCACACATTTCGATTTTTCGCAGGCTTAATTGCGAATTATGATTTGGTCACGTTAGGTACATTTTAATGAATACATTTTTTATTTAAACATATTTTATTTTATCAAACAAAAAGGTCCGGAACCAAAAAACGCATCCATAGTCTACTCTAAAATTATGCCGCCTCTCACCACGTCTAGTCTAAATTTATGCCGCTTTTCCACGCGACCGTCCCCCCCCCCCCCCCGTCTATATAGAAGTTTAATTTCAAAAAAATAACATAAATGTGGTTTATTATAATTTTAATTTATTCCTATGGGGAGAGATACATTATAAATATCTTATACTTTATATACTAATATATAAAGCTGAAGAGTTTGTTTGTTTGAACGCGCTAATCTCAGGAACTACTGGTCTGATTTGGAAAATTCTTTCAGTTTTAAATAGCCCATTTATTGGGGACGGCTATAGGCTATGTATCATCACGCTAAGACCAATAGGAGCGGAGCACCAATGAAGAATGTTTCAAAATCGGGGGGTCTTGAAAACAAATTCCACGCGAACGGCGTCGCGGGCACAGCTAGTTAATTAATATACTGACTGACTTCAAACTGTTTATTTTAATTTTAAAAAGGGGCTTGTCACCGCTGGGCCAGCTGCCGTCCTAGAACCACTCGGCTTGTGCCGCGACGATGGCAAGAGACTCGATGGTATGTCATTGGTGCCCTGGAAGATGGGTCGCCCCTTAGTATGGGACGCGTCTTGCGTCGATACTTTGGCAGCGTCCCATCTTCCAGCTACTAGCATGTGGTACAGCTGCTGCACGACAGGAGGCTCTGCAACACCGCAAATACTCAGCCATCGGCATTGGCTACATATTTGCGGCTTTTGGGGTCGAGACCCTGGGACCGTGGGGGTCTGAGGTGCACGAGCTTTATCGAGACATAGCCAAACATCTGGTGTGTAGACTCACTTGACCAAAAGAGTGGTGTATACCTCGGGCAACGCATTAGCGTTGCCATTCAGCGAGGCATTGTGGTCAGTCTTCTGGGCACGTTTCCGACTGACAGCGGTCTGGTACTAGATTTTATAGTTTAATTTATTGTATAGTTTAATTTATTTATAATTTCATTTATTTTTAATTAGGTGTTTGATGGTAATGATCTTATACTAATATATAAAGCTGAAGAGTTTGTTTGTTTGAACGCACTAATCTCAGGAACTACCGGTCTGATTTGAAAAATTCTTTTAGCGTTATATAGCCCGTTTATCGAGGAAGGCTATAGGCTATATATCATCACGCTAAGACCAATAAGAGCGGAGCACCAATGAAGAATGTTTCAAAATGGGGGGTTTTTTATAACTTACTTTTTTTAACCATTGCACGCGGACGAAGTCGCGGGCAGAAGCTAGTCTTAAATAAACAGCCTACAATGTTTACATTTTAAAAAGAGATACAAAATTTAATACGATTGACCGACATGACACATAGTTGTCTATGTGAAGAAGAAACAACAAAAATATAGACAATATAAACTTACTAAGTAGGTAGTGATGTGGATACACCACAATAAATTAGAAAGTGATGTTTCGATGTTTGTTTGTCCCATCTTCGTGATCTGTGCAAGGAAGTTGCTAATAGCCATTAGGAGCTAACTTCATTTAATAGGCTACAAGGACGGAAGCCAACATAAGGGATATTAGGGTGATCGGTCAGCGGAAGCAATAACTTACATACATACATAACTTCACGCCAGTTCCCTTGCGGGGTAGGCACGAACAACAGAGCGCCATTTAGGCCCATTCTTACACACCTCACTTGCTTCTTTGACATTCATAACTCTTGTTATGCACACTCGTCTGTTCTTAAGGCTCCTGACATCACCCTCCGCTAGTACACGATCAATTTGATCGTGGAAGGTGTGTCGTGGCCTTCCACGACTTCTGCATCCATCCACTTTTGCATTGTATATCTGTTTAGTCATTCTTTCATCATGCATTCTTTCCACATGCCCGAACCACCGGAGCATTCCTTTCCTTACCTTCACCCCGACACTCTCTTTCAGACCAACTCTCTTTCTTACTTCGGAAGCAATAACGTATAATATAAACATGAACTGACCTATATAATGCTCAAATATGTATTGTTAAGTCGTGCACGAATTGATTAGGCACTACAATCCGTGCAGGAACGGAGAAAGAATACAATTTCCTGCTTTGGGGCGGCCTGTCGTAAGAGGCGACAAAACAACCCACAGCCAGGTGGTAGGGCATTTGCCCGGCTGTATGGCGACACCACCCCTGGTCTACAGTATGTCGCCATAATAACGTTGAGTTGTGTTCCGGCATTAGTGACCAGGTTTCAGTTTCCTTTAAGAGAGCAGCAGCGCATTTGTAGCAACTTTGTTGTTGCAAATGTCATAGGCGATGGTAACCGTTTTCCATCAAGTGGGCCGTCTGCCTGTATGCTGATCTCCTGCAATAAAAAATATATATATATACTAGCTACTTTTTTAATAGTCGTGGTAGCGTAATGGCTAGCGTACGCGTCACAAAGTCAAAGGGCGCGGGTTCGATCTTGGCCGGAACGTATGCACCACCTAGACAGTTTTCTGACCTAATGTGCATATTGTTACAATAACCACGTGCTAACAACGATGAAGGAGAACATCGTGATACAACCTGCACATCGAGATAACCGATGTGTCAAACCTGCCAAGCTGTTATGGGCTGTCATTATTATTTATTACATTCTACTTTTATCAGGATGTAAACTATTCTATCTTCCTCACCAATATTTTCAAGATGGTGTAGTGAAACACTTACAAGCCAATAGATGGCGCTGTGCAATAATTGATGTCACAAACGTTTCCCGAAACATACAAAGAATATATACAAAAATTTCAACTACAACAGATGGGGCCTAGGCCTGCGAGGAACAACATTAGCCTCGCTGGAAGATCTTCCTTTGAGACGGAGGAGCATTCCATCTCGGTCCTCCAACCGGTAGGGTCACTCCCTTCACTGGATCACGTCGGGGTCACCACGGCTGAGGTGTTTTTTTTTGTTTAGATTTGTAGCCAAATTGATTTTATAGTAAATAGGTTTGCGTTTGAGGACGATCACGTCCAATGCCGGACGATAATGTGGTCGAAGATGGAGCACTCTTACCTAGATAGTAGGTACCTATTCACACGAGACTGGAGATACCCGGATTGTACTTTTCGGGGAACACGGACTCTGGTAGTGCATTCCACAACTCTGCCGTACGCAGAAGGAACGTGGATTCGAAACGCTTAGTACGCACTGGTAACGTTTCCACTGTGAAACGATGGCGTAGACCAGAGCGCCTTGTGGTCCGAAGATGGAATGGTGTAGGGGGAATCAGGTCGAACAGTTCAACCGCAACGCAACGAAGGAAACGTTCCAAGAATAGATTATGTAGAGGATGATGTGACATGATGCTCCGGTGGTTCGGGCATGTGGAAAGAATGACTAAACAGATATACAATGCAAAAGTGGATGGATGCAGAAGTCGTGGAAGGCCACGACACACCTTCCATGATCAAATTGATCGTGTACTAGCGGAGGGTGATGTCAGGAGCCTTAAGAACAGACGAGTGTGCATGACAAGAGTTATGAATGTCAAAGAAGCAAGTGAGGTGTGTAAGAATGGGCCTAAATGGCGCTGTGTTGTTCGTGCCTACCCCGCAAAGGAACTGGCGTGAAGTTATGTATGTATGTATGTATATGATGTGACAGAGACAGAGGACGTATGTCAGAATAGAGTAAACGGAAGAGTAGAGTGATTCCCGTTTGTCACTTCTACGAATGCGGATTCTTTCATTGTACGCGGACTGCAAAGCACTTACAGGATTTTTTGAGCTATAGGCACCTTTTATAATATTGTCTTGGACAATATCAGCGCCGATTACGGCGTGCGTCGACGTAATTCCCTTTCCAGCTGGTTTGGCATCCGGGGCGCAGGTCAAGGTGGCCACCGCTCGCCAACTATTCCACCGGCGCCACCTGCCGCCCGGCGCCTCTGTCGTCAGCGGCGCAGCGCGGCCGATGTGTGATGACACACGTCCACGCTGATTGCCAATTTCGCCAACGCTGGCGTTTCGTATATCGTCTCTGTCATGGTAAAGTTAAATAACTGACAATGTCGCAAAATCGAAATTTCAACGTTTATAAATCTTGTAAATTAGAGTTCAGCAGACAGGCAGACGGCCCACTTGATGGAAAGCGGTTACGATCGCCTATGGACATTTGCAACATCAAAGGTGCTACAAATGCGCTGCTGCTCTCTTAAGGGAGACCGCAACCTGGTCACTAATGCCGGAACACAACTCAAAGTTGTTATGGCGACGTACTTTAGACCAGGGGCGGTAGCCATCCAGTCGGGCAAATGCCCTACCACCTGGCTGTGGGTTGTTAAGTCGCCTCTTACGGCAGGCCGCCCCAACGCAGGAAATTGTATTCTTTCTCCGTTCCTGCACGGATAAAAAGTTTGTAAAGAGTTTGTAACGTTGCACTCGCACCATTAAAAAAAACATATAGACAATGACAGTACTAATGTCTAGCAATCAATGTCACTGTCAGGAGTTTATAAAAAAAGTTGTGACGGCGGTAGTTTCGCTCACGCGCGAAATTCAATTATCAGCTGTTCATAATTTCATTTATACTTAAATATTCTTTTATACATTTCAAAACTCCCTTTGACTATATTAAATTAACTACGTGTTCCCGCTGGAGACCAAGGCTGCCCTTACTTTGCTCAAGAAAACCTGCCAACATATCCCAGACGCGGACAACTACCGATCTGGCTAATACTAGAGTTATTGAACTTCTCGTCTTGAAAAGCTTCAAAGGCTTCGACGGGCCAGTGTATCCTTTTTGTGCGTAGAAGTCCACCGGTTGTCACAGAACAGATTGTATTCATTATATCTATATACTAGCGGCCCGGCAGACGTTGTCCAGCCTTTAAAAAATATAATTCTAGAACCCGGTCCCAGAGCCAGCTACCGGTTTTAATTGCGAATCTAAACCATCCGGGTACCCACTCAAACACACAAAAACCAAATCAACAAAATCGCTCCAGGTGATTAGGAGGATTCCAGAACCCGATCTCAGCGCCACCTACCGGTTCTAATTGTGAATCTAAACCATCCGGGAACCCACTCATCCCTACTCCGTGATGTTCGCTGGATGAGAGGTGACAACGGTAGACATCTAGCGGGGATAACTGATCGATTGATAGTTAAAAAAAACGCGTTGGAAAAATAGGGGTTGATTAGTAGAGAGGTGGAAAATTAAGAGTAATATATTTTTTTTTTATTCTAAGTCATAATAATCTAGTCATAACAAAATAAGATTAAAAATCTTGCCAAAAAATTAAAGTTTATAATTAACAAATAATAAATAGGGGTTAATCGTAGAGGGGTGAAAATTTAGGGTTGTATGTATTTTTTAATGCTATATCCTAAAAAAATAAAAAATATAAAAATTATCTAAAAATTAAAAAAAGATATTTAGGGGTGGACCCTTAACATTTAGGGTGATGAAAAATAGATGTTGTCCGATTCTCAGACCTACCCAATATGCACACAAAATTTCATGAGAATCGGTCAAGCCGTTTCGGAGGAGTATGGAAACTAACACTGTGACACGAGAATTTTATATATTAGACATCAAAATCAATTGCTGTTCGTTAGTCTCGCTAAGACTCGAGAACGGCTTGACTGATTTGGCTAATTTTGGTTTTGAATTATTTGTGGAAGTCCAGGAAACGTTTAAAAGAAGTGAGTAAGTATGAAAAAAATGCTTGGAATATAGTAAAAACAACAATTTCGCTTTCCCTTAGAAACTATTCCTACCTGTCAAACGTTTGATGTTCGTCCCGTCGTTCAGAAATCGAATTAAATTAAAAGTGAAGTTTTTTTTTTCATTTTATTGGCTTTGAATGTCAAACGTTTGATGTTCGTTCCGGTTAAGTTTTGACCACACTTTCTACTAAAGTTGAAACATTCTGCAATTATCATTCAGCTTTTTTTTTATTTATTGATTCTGAGGCGGTACGAAGTTTTCCGGGTCAGCTAGTATTACATAATTATCTTCTATAATTCATGGACCCACCTAAACCTATTCTATGGCCAAGGAGGAGCAGCTTACTCTTCTTCCAACGTCACAATGTTGATTGGAAGAATCGATAAGCCGAATTCGGACTCGACCAGGCAAGTGGCATACGTCACCGTGTACATTGAAACTGCGAGTAAATTGGTCGTAGGACGCCCATAAACATGTCAATATCGAGAGAAAGCTGGTGACCGCGCCGCCGCGTCGTTCCAGCGACGGGAATGAATTTACAATTCATAAATGACAGGCGAGAGGGGCTCTCTCTTCGGACTAGTCGATGTAATTATGTAGTACGCATAACGTCGTACGGGTATTTTAATTTTGTATGTTCACTTTAGTGGTTTTATCTATAATAATACTAGCGGCCCCGTCAAGCGTTGTCCTGCTCTGAAAAAATAAAAATCTAGGACCCGATCCCAGCGCCACCTACCGGTTCCAATTGTCGATTTAAACCATCCAGGGACCCAAACACACAAAAACAAAATCACTCCCGGTGATTAGGAGGATTCTAGAACCCGATGTCAGCGCCACCTACCGGGTCCAATTGTGAATCTAAACCATCCTCGAATCCACTTGAACACACACAAAGAAATTCATTCAAATCGGTCCAGCCGTTTAGGAGGAGTTCACTGTCAACACACGTACAGAAGAATTGTATATACACCAACTACTATCACATCACTTACCTACATATATAACATAGAACATGGATTTTAACATTATGACTAGCCGTCCCCCCTATAGTATCATCCTATCGGAGTCCAGTATGCTGTTTCTCCTTAACACAGGTTATTTTATAACCTAGCTAGGAAGACAACGCTACTTTCAACAACTCGGGCAATACAAAGAACATATTAAAAAATTGTTATTGTCGATTTAAATAGCTATTTATAATCATGATATAGTCAACATAATTTAGTTATTTATGTTTATGTGTATGCTGTAATGTTTAGTTTATTAAGTATTATTGTAACTGCAAGTATAATTTGTAACATTTTTCAGTTCAATAAATTCAATTTCAATATATAAAGATGAGTACTTTTTACACCCAAAACCGAGAGCTTTGGAAGCCAAAGAACTTAAGTATAAGTATTACGTTGTACAAGAACCTGAGAGTTAAGTGAGTAAGGCCTAAGATATTTCAAAGAAGAAGCTGTAGAATGCCTTCAATTGTGCAAACATCTCATGACTCATGGCCAGTGTTTACTTTGTTAATAAGCAAAAGCTCTTTAGAGAAAGAAACGCCCCAAAATTCAAAGACAAATAATAAATCGATAGGGAGAAGTTCTAAAAGTTTTATACATAAAACTCGCATTAAATATCTCCTTTACCCGCACGTACGCCGCGCCGCCGAGGACAAAATGCCTTTGGTATTAGGAGACCGCATCAAACATGTACGTGTTCTCCCGAAGGCTCTCCGGAGCTGATAAATAATATTAACTGAATGCTACGACTTTAATATATATGCTTTCGGGGCTATATTCAATATTTTAGAGACTTACTCTTGTTGGTATTAGACTAAATTGATTATATCTCTCGGTCTTGTTTCTTTCATCACATCCGAATCATTTGCGGTCGGCACATTATGTCTGCCGTATCTATCACACGATGAATCGTCATTTTCTTCTTAAAGTCGTCACTTATCTCATCTTATCCGTGCAGGAACGGAGAAAGAATACAATTTCCTGCGGCCGGGCGGCCGACAGTAAGAGGCGACCAAACAACCCACAGCCAGGTGGTAGGGTATTTGCTCGACTGGATGGCGACCACCCCTGGTCTAGAGTATGCCGACATAATAACCTTGTGTTGTGTTCCGGCATTAGTGACCAGGTTCCAGTCCCCCTTAAGAGAGCAGCAGCGCATTTGTAGCACCTTTGGTGTTGCAAATGACCATAGGCGATGGTAACCGCTTTCCAACAAGTGGGCCGCTCCTGCCATAAAAAAAATCTCATTGAGAAAGTTTGTGTCGACAAATCACTTGCATTTCCAAAATATTCTCTTTAAATTACTAGAAAAACTAGTACCCCAAAATTAAGATTGTATGCCACTCCCTACCAACATCACTCTGTTGGTCCGTACTCCGTTACTCTTGGAGACAAGATTTCAGGAGCCTCGCCAAGTTTCGCTTTATCTTGTTCTTAAATTGCGAAGAACTTGAGCTTGTGGATCTCGAAGACTCCTACCTGAATAACCTACGAGGAGTTTAATCATCCGATAGTTAAAACCGTTAAGTTACGTGTATGCTTTTAATTTTAAACATCGTTGGAAATCATTAGATGCCTTTGGGACTTTATTGTTTTGTTGTAAATTCACTAATGCGGCTATACATTACGTTGACTCACCGTGAACATATAACCGTAACTCATAGTTTAACACGTCGCTGCCGTCAGTATTGCTTCCTACGTGTTCAGGCATGAAAAGGGTTAACACGATCGTTTCGCTAATTTACAACACCTAAAACTTTATATTTACGCATGCGAGAATCATACATCACTCTTATGCTGTTTTAAACATGATGAAATAAATAATGTTGAATTTCTGGTATCTGCGTCACTTCTCAACGACAAACATGTCAAATCAAACAGTCAATGCTCTGGTACTGCTGGTGTTCAAGTTTGGCGAAATGACTCCGAAGGATCATCTGCATTGCTACTTATCTTAATAATAAAAGGTTTATTGCTGCTTGGTCTGGTAAAGTTTACACGAATATCAGTTCCTCCGCTTATGTGATATAGTTGCCAACAGTGTTAGCTCCTTCAGTGGTAAGGACGCTCCTGAAACGTTATATAGCCATACCGGTTCACATTGTCGAAGTTGTAAAAGTAAATATATTGCTCGCATCCGCTCATGACGCGTGTCTGCTTTGATTGACGTTTGGCACATTGCCAGGTACTTTGGTGCGACGATGTGATGCTTTGACGGGGATTATAAGGGTCTTCGATTGAAGTCGGATATCATCGACATTTTCAAGGTTCGCGTAGTTCACTGATACAAAACAGTATCTCCTCAGACCGTGGTTGCATATGCTATATCTTATAATATGCAACTTTGAAAGAGATCAGTTTGGTTGGATATTTTTATAAATAGTTGTCACATATAAAGCTGATATTGGACGGATCAGCCGAATTGAATTGATTTGGTTGAAAGAACAAGACCGTACCCAATAACATTGGATAATTCAAGTTAATGTTTATATGAGTCACTTTGGTTAATTCATCTAAATTGAAGGAACGAAATACATACATACATAACTTATTCCTACACACCTCACTTGCTTCTTTAACATTCATAACTCTTGTCATGCACTCTCGTCTGTTCTTAAGGCTCCTGACATCACCTTCTGCTAGTACACGATCAATTTGATCATTGAAGGTGTTTCGTGACCTTCCACGACTTTTGCATTGTATATCTGTTTAGTCATTCTTTTCCTTACCTTCACCCCGACACAAGGAAAGAAATGACCGTGTTATATCGACTTTAGTGGTGAGAAGTCTACAGATTATGGTAATAATTTAAATGGTCATATGAATATTAAACCAAACCCAGTAATCTTAAGGGCGAACAGCAAATTCCATTCTATAAACGGTACAGAACCTCGCGAGTGGTATCGTAATATTGCTAGCTCATATCACCCTTATATACGGTAGAGCTGAAAGATTTGCGTTTAAAAAGACAAGACGTGGAGAGATGTAAATTAATATTGATTAGAACATCAACGGTTGGAAATGTTCTCCAGAATCGCATGATCGTCAACGGATGTTTGTGATTTGTCGTTCGATATCAATGCCACCTTGCGAATAAAACGTCACGAATCTCATGTCAGAGTCGAGGTTAAATAAGAATAACGCGTGCTTTACATGTAGCGGTAAATAAACGCCGCGAGTATCTTCAGGAAAAGATGCTGTGGCAATATGTGTCAAAAATTGTACCGGCAACATGTTAGACTTGCTTCGTTACTACTACTCATGGGAGCCTCATAGTAAAACCAGACATAATTGTCGGACGTAACCAAAATCACAAATTTGCTGTTTGTCGATGCTATAATCCGTCGTTTTATCATCTCATCGACATACGCCTACTGCTACAAATGTAGTCAATAGACAACTTACTTTGAAAAATAAAGTACCAAAGTTTATCCATGACAATCCATTAATTTTTGTAATTATAATGCGGAAACAACCCTGTCTGTCTGTCTTTGGCGCTTCCATCTATAAACCACGATATCGCGTTTGCTGAAATTGGATTCAAATGTTGTCTCAATGCCGAGAAGGGTTACAGGATATTTTTTATCCCGATAAGTGAGATGGTTTTCTAGTGTAGAAGTGTTTCAATATCCCGGGGACGAATAGCGCTTAGATAAAAATTTAATGCACTGTTGCCCGTATGAATTCTTAAATCTATACTAATATATACAGCTGAAGAGTTTGTTTGTTTGAACGCGCTAATCTCAGGAACTACTGGTCTGATTTGAAAAATTCTTTCAGTGTTAGATAGCCCATTTATCGAGGAAGGCTATAGGCTATATATCATCGCGCTAAGACCAATAGGAGCGGAGCACCAATGAAGAATGTTTCAAAATCGGGGGGTTTCGAAAACAAATTCCACGCGGACGACGTCGCGGGCACAGCTAGTTATAAATAAAAATTAAATTATACTAATTAATACCAGTTGTGGATTCATCATTTCGTCGGCGTCAAAATAATTTCACCAGAAATGTAGTTATAAGGTCCAGCACTGACGCCGACGATTTATAAACATGAGAAACAAGCGTTTAAAAACCGCACGGCGGTTTTGCACTCGTCTCTCGTAGACACGATCTTGCCTAACATAATTAATCACCTTGACCGTGACGTCACCTTCGCGTCACCGGATCGTTACGTCGTAGCATCGGTTTATTAATAAAACTGCGAATTTTAATCGGCGCCCGCGTCTAATAGTGGGCGTTCGCATAGAATCACCCGTGACGACTAATGCCCGGTTTCTAGATATATCTCACTATCGATGTTGCCGAGAGAGCGAGTGGCGTCTGAGTTTTTTTTTTTATTTTTTTTTTTTATTGCAGGAGTTCAGCAGACAGGCAGACGGCCCACTTGATGGAAAGCGGTTACCATCGCCTATGGACATTTGCAACACCAAAGGTGCTTCAAATGCGCTGCTGCTCTCTTAATGGAGACTGGAACCTGGTCACTAATGCCGGAACACAACATAAGGTTGTTATGGCGGCATACTCTAGACCAGCGGTGGTCGCCATCCAGTCGAGCAAATACCCTACCACCTGGCTGCGGGTTGTTTAGTCGCCTCTTACGACAGGCCGCCTGGCCGCAGGAAGTTTTATTCTTTCTCCGTTCCTGCACGGATAGAAAGTCAGAGCACTATAGTGCTTTCATAAAACGTGTGCGTCACAGGACGCCGGACAGCAGTGATAACTTAAACTAATCCATGTTGAACTTTTTAATATTGAAATTGTTTAACTTGAGAAAAGCTTAGGTTATTACTTAAAAGTCTGTTATTTATTATAAAATATATTTTATTCTAAGTTATAATTCAGGAATATGTACATTAGAATTTTGTGTATGTACATTATTAGTATCTGTTGCGGACAGAGAGCACCCCCCTGACCCGCCCGCCGGAGCACATCTACTCTCCGCGCCCCGCATACCGCCGACGCCCATAGCTGGCGCGATTAGCAACTAGGCGTCGGACGGAATGCGGGATATAGGAGGCTGAAAAAACCTGAACAACTATAAATTCAGCCATTCATAATATTGTACTCAACCCTCTTGCATACTTTGTTCTACTCATTAAATGTATATTTATAATTTAATAATAATCATACAGTCCATAATTACATCGAGTTTTAATTTCCAAAAACAAGAAGCAACTGACACCAATAGTATCATTATTTAATCTAATTACCGAAATACGGCTAGCGCTGTGGGTTAGATTGAGAGAGAAGGAGCCTGCCTACCGCTGCCGTATGCGTGAGAGAAAAGGAAGCCAGACAGACTGGCCCCGTAACGCGTTACGTAACTAAGCGGTTTACCCTCCCATAAGAAGTTATCACTTCAATAAACGCTCGTAGAACGCGTACAGCGTCCGTCGTATGTAGCCTACGGCGTTTGTAACAGTCCATCGCCTTAGGTTAGTGACACACCTGCTGAAAGTTCGGCTAAATAATCTCGTAGTGTATGACATCTCAGGCGAAATCATGTAGCGTTCGGCGTAATGCCGAACCTTCTATCTAGCGGTGGTTGCCGTGAGAACACATTCAATGTATTTTAAATAGCAATCAACACATCATGCGATGCGTTACGCGACAGAAGTTCGGCGAACGTAGTTGAAACATTTTATGTACATGATTCGATACTTCTACGGATCCAAAAGTAAACAATTTCACCCCCTTCGTATTGCCAACACTGACAAAATTATTATTTTAAAGGAATAGTGTGTCATGCCAATCGAATACTAAATGTTCAAACACGTCGACTCGCGGGCGCGGTCACGAAATAACAAACATATGGCGTAATATCCAAGTGTTCACGTTACGAAATGCACGCGCGGCCTAAGTAGCGGGCAAGCTAGCGGCGAAGCGCGCGATTCACTCGCGACGTCAGGTAAGTTCAACCAGTATGAACGACACAGTGCTTTATATATATACGGGTATAGAGTCAACAGTCATTATATATATATACTAACGCACTCTCTCTGTATACGACACAATGCAACGGCAAAAACCGTCCAGGGCGTCCAGTATTATTTGGATTTTTATATTAGACTTTTGGCAATTGCGGGAGTTAATAATTTAACTCCTGCATTTCCCAAAAACCTTTTCAAAAAATGTTTATAGTAAGTAAATAAAACAACAATTTAGCCAGGTGCTTTTATGAAAATTTGTGTCTTTTGAAATATCACTCCTTATTGAATCCGATACGTAATCAAAACAGTTAACAGTCATCCTGGTATATCCAAAAAATCTTGAAGGATGATCTCTCAAATTACTCTTTATTTTATATAATTATTCTTTATTAATTTCATGCACACCAATTCTAATTTTTGTCATCTCCCACTTTAGGTGTGAATTTT
Organism: Dendrolimus kikuchii; assembly: GCA_019925095.2. Taxonomy (NCBI): domain Eukaryota; kingdom Metazoa; phylum Arthropoda; class Insecta; order Lepidoptera; family Lasiocampidae; genus Dendrolimus; species Dendrolimus kikuchii. Next base: position 27,199,261 of record CM034392.1, on the reverse strand, counting down.
CGGTTAAAAATAAAAGATCGTCGTCCATGTTTTCAATCTCTGAAAACACGTAAAACTGGCGCAAACGCCTGGCGGCCAATGTGAACGCGAACTCGCTACGTCTACCGCGCCCGCGCCCGCGAGTCATCGTGAACGAACACTAAGACTTATAATTCAGTCGCCAAAATGCCGACACACTAGCTTCCGCAGGTGTGTCACTAAGCTTTTTTTTTTTTTTTTTTTTTTTTATTGCAGGAGATCAGCAGACAGGCAGACGGCTCACTTGATGGAAAGCAGTTACCATCGCCTATGGACATTTGCAACACCAAAGTTGCTACAAATGCGCTGCTGCTCTCTTAAAGGAAACTGGAACCTGGTCACTAATGCCGGAACACAACTCAAGGTTGTTATGGCGGCATGCTCTTGACCAGGGGTGGTAGCCATCCAGTCGGGCAAATGCCCCACCACCTGGCTGTGGGTTATTAAGTCGCCTCTTACGACAGGCCGCCCGGCGCAGGAAATTGTATTCTTTCTCCGTTCCTGCACGGATAGACTTATTGTCGACTATTGTATTAAGATTTTATCCATGCATCGCCGCTCGGGCGCGTTATCCCGCGCGGCTGTTATCACAAAGGGATGACGTAATGGATAAGAAGCAAAATGCGATAAGAATAGACATGCATTTGACATTGGGTACGCGTGCCTCGTTTCAGGAGTTGATCAATCATCGGTATGCCGCGTTTCGGAGGCCAATGTCGTGACCTTCCGGCCGGTTTTATTTTAGATTCGCGATACTAACCTAACATTGTATTATTTATTACTTCACAAAATTTGGGACGTCTTGGTCTTACGCCAAAAGGAAGGTTTGCACTGAAAATCAACGTTGTGTCGGATATAATTCCGGCACAGCAATATGCTGAGCGCAAATCTTGTTTGCTGAAAATCCAGCGTAAGTTTTTGCGACTTGTATACATAATAAAACTACGCAACGGAACACAAACCAACTTGACTGATAATTACTTTTATTTTTCCTTAATCCCATTTTAATATTATATAAAATTATTAGAGCTAGACATGTTCGCTGAAGAGTTTCTTGCGCCGCTTCTTCTCTTCAAGCCATAACATGTTGCGAAGCGGTACTAAATTAGATTAGGCTCCCATAGAGTAAATACATACATACATACATAACTTCACGCTAGTTCCCTTGCGGGGTAGGCACGAGCAACAGAGTGCCATTTAGGCTTATTCTTACACACCTCACTTGCCTCTTTGACATTCATAACTCTTGTCATGCAAGCTCGTCTGTTCTTAAGGCTCCTGACATCACCTTCTGCTAGTACACGATCAATTTGATCATGGAAGGTGTGTCGTGGCCTTCCACGACTTCTGCATCCATTCACTTTTGCATTGTATATCTGTTTAGTCATTATTTCCACATGCCCGCACCACCGGAGCATTCCTTTCCTTACCTTCACCCCGACACTCTCTTTCTTACTTCGGTATTACGAACGCGGTCCGCGAGCGTCACTCCGCAGATTTTGCGCAGTGTTCGCATCTCGCATAGAGTAAATAATAACCATAAACAAAATTAAAACTAAATAAATGGCGGTAGGCTAAATAAAACTTTAACAATACTCGTTGACACTTGACACCTTTGTCTTCTGTGATCACGGCCGCTGAAAAGTGGTCGAAACGTCGGAATAACAAAAATCAAATAAATTACCACGCTTAAACCCGTTAAAACGTAGTTTTATTAAATAAACACATTTCAGACGATCAAAACCTTCTCGTAGGTACATTAGCATATATATAATATCAGTCCATAAATGTCCCACTGCTGGGCTCGGGCCTCCCATTATAGGGGGAACGGACAGTATACCCGCCACGCTTGTCCAAGGCGGCTTGGCAGGTTTGACACATCGGCTATCTCGATGTGCAGGTTGCATCACGATGTTTCCCTTCACCGTCGTTAGCACGTGGTAATTGTAACAATATGCACATTAGATCAGAAACTTGACTAAGTGGTGCATGGGTTCCGGCCAGGATCGAAGTCGCACCCTTTGAGCTTGGGACGCGTGCGCTAGCCATTACGCTACCACGACTTATTAGCATAGGTGAATGTGAACGGTTCAACGCACGTGATACGTTTTCCCAATACTTGGGCTTGTAGCCGAATACTGGTTTGGCACGAACATAGGAAGTTCTGCGTTGCGCGCTTTACGAGCAAGGATCACGCTAAAGTGACGTCGTAACATTTACAACGATTCTAATGATCAATATAGTTGCAACATCACATGACGTAGTGACTTGTCGCGCGTTCGTAATACCGAAGTAAGAAAGAGAGTTGGTCGGAAAGAGAGCGTCGGGGTGAAGGTAAGGAAAGGAATGCTCCGGTGGTTCGGGCATGTGGAAAGAATGACTAAACAGATATACAATGCGAAAGTGGATGGATGCAGAAGTCGTGGAAGGCCACGACACACCTTCCATGATCAAATTGATCGTGTACTAGCAGAAGGTGATGTCAGGAGCTTTAAGAACACAAGTGAGGTGTGTAAGAATAAGCCAGAACGGCGCTCTGTTGTTCGTGCCTACCCCGCAAGGGAACTGCCGTGAAGTTATGTATGTATGTATGTAATAATCCTGAGTAATGTTCTAAACGCTAATGTTAGTTTGTTCGTTTCACGCTTTACCTACGCAACGGATCATCACAAAATGTTGCATACATGTTAACTATTGCAATATTTGATCAATTTATTTTCAAATCTGATTTTAAATAAACATTATTGGAACTATGTTTTTTAATGGACACAATATTTTTTTTATTGCAGGAGTTCAGCAGGCAGGCAGGCGGCCCACTTGATGGAAAGCGGTTACCATCGCCTACGGACATTTGCAACACCAGAGGTGCTACAAATGCGCTGCTGCTCTCTTAAGGTAGACTGGAACCTGGTCACTGACGCCGGAACACAATGGTTATGGCGGCATACTCTAGACCAGGGGCGGTAGCCCTCCAGTCGGCAAATACCCTGCCACCTGGCTGTGGGATGTTTTATCGCTTATTACGACAGGCCGCCCGGCCGCAGGAGATTGTATCCTTTCTCCGTTCCTGCACAGATAAAACGTAACGTGTTGGCGTGTACTTTAATTATATTCAAATAAGCCCAAGAAACTTCAATTTCATTTGTTACCCTGCTCTATGAGAGCAGCAGCGGCACATAGTAGATATTACACTACTAAGACGTCAAGAAATCCGAGTTGACTCATTTATGATTTAATCCCGAGGAGTACATTAGCCAGCATCCCTTCGCCAATGCGGAGGTGGCAGCGCGTGGAACGAAGAAATAAACGAAGACACGAGTAAGCGACTTGCTACCTCTGCCACCTGGTTGTGGGTTCTTTGCCGCCTTTTACGGCAGGCCGCCCGGCCGCAGGAAATTGTATTATTTCTCCGTTCCTGCAAGGACGAAAATATATAACAATATAATCATATCACCGTAGTTACCGCTTGATTATATTGAACGGAGCTTTCGTACTGTTCGACCGACGAACATAGAATATCCTATATTAGGCAATTTTGCCTCCTTTTGTGATGCAAATGTCCGTAGGCGATGGTAACCGCTTTCCATCAAATGGGCCGTCTGCCTGTCTGCTGATCTCCTGCAATAAAAAAATAAATTGCCTAACCAATAACACTCGCGTTCACATTTCAGCAATTTTATATCTTATATAAAACTAATTATAAAGGTTATCAAAAATGTATTTATTTATTTGTTTAATTTGTTTGGGAAACATACAATAATTAATATTCTTAAATATAAAACACAAAATTAATACAAATATCAATCAAGTTTCCACTAAAAAATTGGCTCAAATAGTTAATTTAAAAAAAATCCTAAAATGATTTATTATCAAATACCTGACCATATAAATACAACCTACTTTTTGTTAAGCTACAACACACTTTTTATCCCTGCAGGAACGGAGAAAGAATACAATTTCCTGCGGCCGGGCGGCCTGTCGTAAGAGGCGACTAAACAACCCACAGCCAGGTGGTAGGGCATTTGCCCAACTGGATGGCTACCACCCCTGGTCTAAGGTATGTCGCCATAACAACCTTGAGTTGTGTTCCGGTATTAGTGACCAGGTTCCAGTCTCCCTTAAGAGAGCAGCAGCGCATTTGTAGCAACTTTGCTGTCGCCAATGTCCATAGGCGTTGGTAACCGCTTTCTATCAAGTGGGCCGTCTGCCTGTCTGCTGATCTCGTGCAATAAAAAAAAAAGCTTCTTACTCAATAAATCAAGTGCAACCTTTTAAGAAGGACATAAGTACCTTCATAATAGTTTCTCAAGTTTTTGCGACTTGTATACATAATAAAACTATGTTTTAACGGTTTTAAGCGCGGTAATTTTATTTGATTTTGGTTTTTCCGACGTTTCGGCCACTTTTCAGTGGCCGTGATCACGGAATACAACGGTGTCAAGATAAGTACCTTCAAAACAAAGTCACAGTGTGTCTTAGCACGGCAAATACATCTAAAAGTCACATCTATGCAGTACCTTAGGCTATAGTTGAGCCGTCCAACCCTTAAGATAATTATCGATGTATTTAGCGATATACCAAAAAGCCTCAAGACTAACACTATCACTAGCTCGTAATATATCAAGAAAATATACCCATTTCGTACAAATCATACAACTCCTATATAAACAGAGTGAGACAACAACACAATTAACGATCACGTACACAAACGCGATTTGCACTCTCATCGCGGACAAATATGTGCCAATAGTGAGCTAAAGAGTTAAAAGCAACATTTGAAGTTTCATATAAATACTGACGAACTAACTTTGTAACAATATGAAAATAATTTAATATTTTTTTTTTATTTTTATTGCAAGAGATCAGCAGACAGGCAGACGGCCCACTTGATAGAAAGCGGTTACCAACGCCTATGGACATTGGCGACAGCAAAGTTGCCTCAAATGCGCTGCTGCTATCTTAAGGGAGACTGGAACCTGGTCACTAATGCCGGAACACAACTCAAGGTTGTTATGGCGACATACTTTAGACCAGGCGTGGTAGCCATCCAGTCGGGCAAATGCCCTACCACCTGGCAAAAATATATCATATATCAAATCAATGATATATATATATATATATATATATATATATATATATATATATATATATATATATATATATATATATATATATATATATATATATATATATATATCAAATTAAAACACTATAATTAGCTTTAATTGTTTAGAAACGAAACACATGACATCGTTATGTTGTCAATACTTTTTGTTTCTTAAATATTAGGGACGTAACTTGGAGATAGATGTATAATCGAAAAGTTTAAACCTAAATCGATATCAAGTTATGCGTATTTTCTATATTTTAGAAAACGTGCAACGAAACGTAAAATATTGTTACGAGTTGCAGGACTCGAATTAAAATGCCGTTGGAATTACTATAGAATTTATTAGAACTATACAAACACGTATAACATAGGTACAATTATAGCCAGACACTACTACAACTACAACTGCACGATTCAATAACACGCGCAAAGTCCGTCACTATGTCGCTCGTTGAATGTACGTCTTACTCGTATCGTAATCCTCGCTCGACTGCCCCCCCCCCCCCCCGCCCTCCGTTCGGGCATTGTTTTATAGTAAACTGTACAATACACAATGCAACCTCGTGGGCTGGGTTCTTCCAAGAAAATATAATTTGCACTCCCGCGAACGGCCAACAAAGTTGAAAACAATAACAATAAGGATTAGTTCGACACTAATGACGGCCATAAAACAAGTAGAAAAACAATAGCATGTATTTCTTAATTACAAATTCTAAACACAATGTAAACAAAAGAATTCCTAAATCCGGGAAGGGAATAAACTGCGCATTTCTTTGTCGGTATGTAACAATATGTATGTATGTATATGTATTAAGTGTTTTGACATTATATACAGTTTTAAAATGTCTTTCTTTCTTTCATTTCAAATCATCATTCGATACCAAGAGGAATTAATTCCAAAATGCGTCGTAAATTCTATTACTCATGCACTAATAGGACATATTAGACAGTTTACGGAAGGGAACAATATCATAGTTAGCGTCTGTATTGATTCATTGTCTTCGCAGAGTGATAATTAATGGATGTTTTCATTGAGATAAGTGTTAAATTCGTTAATATTCTGTTATATACCAATTTGTTATTGATAAACTAGCAATTGTTCACTCAATTTGTCGTTTGCACGCGAATGGCGACTTGACGGGTTTTTGTTATGTAACGCACGTATGCTATGTCAATAAGAGTATTTCTATTGATTGAGTATTTGATTGTCGTCAACACTCAAAGTCGTATAATGGTCAATTAAACTTGTGTTTTTTTTTTATTGCAGCAGTTCAGCAGACAGGCAAACGGCCCACTGGATGGAAAGCGGTTACCATCGCCTATGGACATTTGCAACAACAAAGGTGCTACAAATGCGCTGCTGCTCTCTTAAGTGAGTCTGGAACCTGGTCACTAATGCCGGAACACAACTCAAGGTTGTTATGGCGACATGCTTTGCCATACCACCTGCCTGTAGGTTGTTTAGTCGCCTCTTACGACAGGCCGCCCGGCCGCAGGAAATTGTATTCTTTCTCTGTTCCTGCACGGATGATTGTGTGTTTTAATTACGCGTATTGCATCGTGATTTATGGCCTGTTCCTAATATATTACTACTTCATTCACTTGCCCTACCATCGGCTCGTTTTTGACATTACTTGTATGATCTCGTGTCAAATTTTAACCGATAGTAAGTAAGGCAAACAAACGATCGGTATTTGAAAATCAGCGTTGTCTCGGATATAATCCCGGCACAACAGTACAAGAGAGTGTCGGGGTGAAGGTAAGGAAAGGAATGCTCCGGTGGTTCGGGCATGTGGAAAGAATCATTAAACAGATATACAATGCAAAAGTGGATGGATGCAGAAGCCGTGGAAGGCCACGACACACATTCCATGATATAGTTGATCGTGTACTAGCAGAAGGTGATGTCAGGAGCCTTAAGAACAGACGAGCGTGCATGACAAGAGTTATGAATGTCAAAGAGGCAAGTGAGTTGTGTAAGAATAAGCCTGAACGGCGCGCAAGGGTACTGGCGTGAACTTATGTATGTATTTCATTTATACATTTGTTAATGTATGTATGTATATTTGAAATGGTTAAGAGGTTGTATCTCATTTTCTGTTTCACCTATATCGCGATATCAGTTAAAATTTTCCTTCAAGTTAGGTTGCCTGGAAGAGATCGCTTTTAGTAAGATGGTCGCCTATTAATTTACCAAGAAATTGTTGTTACATACATACATACATACATAACTTCACGCCAGTTCCCTTGCGGGGTAGGCACGAACAACAGAGCGCCATTTAGGTCCATTCTTACACACCTCACTTGCTTCTTTGACATTCATAACTCTTGTCATGCACGCTCGTCTGTTCTTAAGGCTCCTGACATCACCCTCCAAATTGTTGTTACTATGTATTATTGGATTTTTTTATACTATGGCATGCAATAAAGTGTTACCGACCAATATTTATTTTGTTATTAAATTTATTGGAAAATAATCCCCTTTGCTGGGTAATGAATGAGCTTTCCCCGTATTTTATATTTGCAAAATTGTTTAAGCGCTTAGCTCTGAGACTATACAAAATTGTAACATTTGAGGGTAGCGTCGTTTTATTCCGGTACATTTTTCATGTTTAATGGCTTCACCCTGGGCGGTGCGGTACGGGGTGGTTTCATCACGCGAATTGAAATCTTTTTATGTATATGTTTGTTTCATTCAAACGTAATAATTTTGTTTATTTTATTGCATGATTTCAGCAGACGGCCCACTTGATGGAAAGCGGTTACCGCGTCGCCTATGGACATTTGCAACAATAAAGGTGCTACAAACGCGCTGCTGCTCTCTTAAACCCGGTCATTAATGCCTGGAACACAAATCAAGGTTGTTATGGCGGCATACTCTAGACCAGGGGTGGTCGCCAGCCAGTCGGGCAAATCCCCTACCACCTGGCTGTGGGTTGTTTTGTCGCCTCTTACGACAGGCCGCTGATGTATTCAGAGGTATTCTTTTTCCTTTCCTGCACGGATAAAAAGTTCGAACATTGTTAAGGTTCTGTTGTCAATCACTTGGCACTAACTTCAAGATGTTGTAGAAAGAAGTCGGTTAAATTTTTATTTTTTGATTTTTAGTTTGAAGTCAGTTTTGCTTTTGTTAAAAAGATATATTATTTACTTTTCAGTTGCGCAAATACTTCAATAGCTTTAGAAATAATATATTAAGCGCCTGTAGAAATTGTACAACTGGCACGCGTATACAAATTTGACAGCTCAATCTTCGGTGTGTATGCTCTTCAACTAGGGTTTGCTCTGGGTTTCCTTGCTATTTTTTTTGTTGAAAATAAATTATTACCACATTTCAATGTGTTGTAATAACGAAATGAATGCTTCTTTCCTTTCTCTCTCATCGTATTGTTACGAGCTAAACAGGACTCGAATTAAAATGCCGTTGGAATTACTACAGAGTTTATTTGAACTGTACAAACACGTATAAAACAGGTACAAATATGCTGGATACAACCAGTAACACTACTTGTTACAATATGCACGATCAATAACACGCGCAAAGTCCGTCACTATATCGCTTGTTGAATGTACATGTCTTGTTGGTATCGTAACCCTCCGTTCGGTCATTGTTTTATACTAAACTGTATAATAGAACAAAAGACCGCGGTCACCGAGTCAATCCGCATACCTGGCAAGCAAGGATTAGTTCGACACTAATGACGGCCATAAAAGAAGTAGAAAAATAATTGCATGTTTTCTGAACTACAAATTCGAAACCAAAGAATTCCTAATTCCGGTGGCAATAAAACTGCGTTTCACGACCTGCCGGTGTGCGCATTTCTGTGTCGGTATGTAACACTATTGTATTGCATAGCTGTATCGATGACACAAAAGCCTTGAGCCTATTAGGTTTTTTCATGATATTAAAAGCCAACTAATAAAAACTATACGGTCTCAAACAGTATACGTTAATATTGACCGTGCGAGCTGAAACTCAAACTCAAATAAGTACAAGTACCGCCGTGAGCACGTACAATGGCGTTTGCTTTACAAGAAAATCAAGTTTACCACCTTCCCAGTGTGATTTGGCCGGTGAATGTTTACGCGTACTTTCAAGTTCTTAATCCTTTGGGATTGGTAACGAGTTATAATGTAAATTGCGCTAAGCTTATTACGTCAGTTGTTTTGTAATGGCCACTTGTAATACGAGAGGCAAAAGTATTATTTTCTCAACTATGTTAATAGAGTGGTAGGCTCATGACCTTTCATCAATAAGTGATCTGTAAGATTCCATTTTGAAATAAATACTATAATTTTCAAATTTTCCTAAATGCCTCTGATCAGAGAAGACTTATCTTCGTCAAAGAATAATCTGTATTGTTACGATTCGCGAGACTCGAATTGAAATGCCGTTAGAATTATTATATAGTTTATGAAAACTATACAAACACGTATAACACAGGTACAATTATAACTGTACACAACCAGTCCAAACGTAATGCAGAAAGTCGTAATTCAATAAACGCGCAAAGTCCGTCACTTATTAGATTCCCGATTGTAGTACACACGTCCTGCTTCGTTCGTGATTATCGCTCGAAAAACTGCTCCTTCCATCGGGTCATTGCTTTATACTACACAGATGCAATATGTCCGCCTGGCCGCGTGGACCGAATTTCCTAGAATCAGCTTGTACTTTAAATCCGTAACATCTGGCTAATGATCACAATACAACAATAGGCCGTATGCTAATAAGTAAACAAAAGAAGACGACCATAAAATAATTTAAATGTTATTAGTTCAAATACCGACGTTCAAATACGGTTCCAGTCTTCCTTAAGAGAGCAGCAGCGCATTTGTAGGACCTTTGGTGTTGCAAATGTCCATAGGCGATGGTAACCGCTTTCTATCAAGTGGGCCGTCTGCCTGTCTGCTGATCTCCTGCAATTATATATATATATATATATACTGGGTTTCTACCAAATCGGTCCAGTACTATTTCCGTGAAAATGTAACCGACGGACAGACAGAGTTACTTTCGAATTTATAATATGAATAGGGATTTAAACCAGTAGTAAGGCAAATGAATACACAGCAAGACAAAGGAGTCGATTGTTATTAGTAGGAAGGCTGGTCGCATCAATAGCTTCTTCAGTTCAATCTTCGTTTAATTAAATATAACAGGCTCCAATGTAATATGTAGTAACAACGTTTACAAGTTAGTGAACTCGGACCCAGCGTTGATAAGACTTGATTACTTGCATTTATTTATAGTAGGGCACGATAACAACTATCGTAGGGCTATTAAACAGTTTAATTGTACTGTCCTATCGCGTTTCATGTAACTTGTTGTCATAGGAACGGGCAAAGTTCAACGGAGTTTAGAACAAGCTGAACTTATTTACTGTTTAGATAGATAGATAGATAATACTTTATTGCTCATCAAAATAACAAATAGAAACATTACATACAAAAATATTCGGCCTTATCGCGCAGAGCGTTCTCTTCCAGGCAAGCTAAATTAAAGGATTTTTTTAACTAGTCTAGCGATGGAGGTGGTGAAGGTTTATCCGTGCAGGAACGGAGAAAGAATACAATTTCCTGCGGCCGGGTGGTAGGGCATTTGCCCGACTGGATGGCTACCATCCCTGGTCTGAAGTATGCCGCCAAAACAACTTTGAGTTGTGCTTCGGCATTAGTGACCAGGTTCCGGATTCACTTAAGAGAGCAGCAGCGCATTTGTAGCACCTTTGGTGTTGCAAATATCCATAGGCGATGGTGACCGCTTTCCATCCAGTGGGCCGTCTGCCTGTCTGCTGAACTCCTGCAATAAAAAAAAAGAAAAAAGGGGCAATAGATACATGAATTCTTAAACTAATTAAATATTTATATTATAAATGCGGTAGTAACTCGATCTGTCTGTCTGTTAAGCCTTCGCGGAAAAACTACTAGGAGTAATGGATTGGTTTTGCTGTAATCTTATATATGGCATAAATACTTTTCATCCCGGGAGAAAGCATAGTTTGCGATATAAAATGAAGTAATTCTTCCCGGGGCAAATAGCACTAGCATAAGAATTTAATACAATATTAAGAAGAGGCACGCACTTGAGTGTGTGACCTGCGGCGCAGCCGCGGTGTAAATTAGTATCTAAATATATGTATGTATACATAGTGATATATATACACACACATATACATACATACATAACTTCACGCCAGTTCCCTTGCGGGGTAGGCACGAACAACAGAGCGCCATTTAGGCCCATTCTTACACACCTCACTTGCTTCTTTGACATTCATAACTCTTGTCATGCACACTCGTCTGTTCTTAAGGCTCCTGACATCACCCTCCGCTAGTACACGATCAATTTGATCATGGAAGGTGTGTCGTGGCCTTCCACGACTTCTGCATCCATCCACTTTTGCATTGTATATCTGTTTAGTCATTCTTTCATCATGCATTCTTTCCACATGCCCGAACCACCGCAGCATTCCTTTCCTTACCTTCACCCCGACACTCTCTTTCAGACCAACTCTCTTTCTTACTTCGGTATTACGAACGCGGTCCGCGAGCGTCACTCCGCAGATATACATACATTATATATTTCAAAATATGTGAATTATATATTTTGAAATATATAATGTATGTCTATGTTCGTAGACGTAGACTAAGTAGAACAGACGAGCGTGCATGACAAGAGTTATGAATGTCAAAGAAGCAAGTGAGGTGTGTAAGAATAAGCCTAAATGGCGCTCTGTTGTTCGCAACTACCAAGCAAAGGGAACTGGCGTGAAGTTATGTATGTATGTATGTATGTACTACTACTACTACTATACTAAGAGCAGACTTTTCAGCCATCAGGTAAAAATTATCAGTGAAATGAATTAATAACCTGGCCGTATTTATAAGTGAAACGGTTCAACTGTTTTATTCATGCAACTGTCATTTTTTCCCCTATTTTGTATTTCATTCTAGAAATAACTTTTGTCTGGTGATTGAAGAATCGGCCCTAAGGCGGATTGAACCGTGACGTAGCTAATGACGTAAGAGAACAAACACCGCGCTTTATCACCGGGCCTGATAAAAATCATGGCCACGTGCATTCGCAATTATTTATCATGATAGTGTTTTTTAATCCTAGATTACGTCTTTTGTGACAAAGTCCAATCTATGTATATAAAAGTCGTTCCGTTGTAATTTTATAACTTGAGAACGACTTTACCGATTTTGATGAAATTTTGTGTGTGTGTGTGTATTTGAGTGGGTTACGGGATGGTTTAGATTCACAATTGGAACCGGTAGGTGGCGCTGAGATCGGGTTCTAGAACCCTCCTAATCACCGGGAGCGATTTTGGTGATTTTGTTTTTGTGTGTTTGAGTGGGTTCCCGGATGGTTTGGATTCGCATAAAAAACCGGTAGGTGGCGCTGAGATCGGGTTCTAGAATCCTCCTAATCACCTGGACCGATTATGGTGATTTTGTTTTTGTGTGTTAGAGTGGGTTCCCAGATGGTTTAGATTCGCAATTAGAACCGGAAGGTGGCGCTGAGATCGGGTTCTAGAATCCTCCTAATCACCGGGAGTGATTTTGTTTTTGTGTGTTTGAGTGGGTTCCCGGATGGTTTAGATTCGCAATTAGAACCGGAAGGTGGCGCTGAGATCGGGTTCTAGAATCCTCCTAATCACCGGGAGTGATTTTGTTTTTGTGTGTTTGAGTGGGTTCCCGGATGGTTTAGATTCGCAATTAGAACCGGTAGGTGGCGCTGAGATCGGGTTCTAGAGTCCTCCTAATCACCGGGAGCGATTTTGGTGATTTTGTTTTTGTGTGTTTGAGTGGGTTTCCCGATGGTTTAGATTCGCAAAAAAAAACCGGTAGGTGACGCTGGGATCGGGTCCTAGATTTTTATTTTTTCAGAGCAGGACAACGTCTGCTGGGGCCGCTAGTGCTATATAAATTCAACTATGGATTATGACTGTTATCTATTTAGGTATGCAAAATAAGTTGCAGGTTTACATAGATTGGCGCCGACCTCGTTCCTATATGGTAGTATTGCAAAAAAATGTTTATTAACATAATGTAGGTTGACATCATGGTTACTATATTTAGTGATTGTTTACTTCTAACTGCTATGATAATTTTTGTTTATGTATTGAGAAAAAAATACTCATCATGATTAGAGAAGCGTGGGTGAATCTTCTAGGCGAATCATTGTCCTGTACCACATTTATCTTTTTTTTTTATTGCATGAGTTCAGCAGACAGGCAGACGGCCCACTTGATGGAAAGCGGTTACCATCGCCTATGGACATTTGCAACACCAAAGTTGCTACAAATGCGCTGCTGCTCTCTTAAGGGAGACTGGAACCTGGTCACTAATGCCGGAACACAATTTAAGGTTGTTATGGCGACATACTCTAGACCAGGGGTGGTGGCCATCCAGTCGGGTAAATGCCCAACCACCTGGCTGTGGGTTGTTAAGTCGCCTCTTACGACAGGCCGCCCGGCCGCAGGAAATTGTATTCTTTCTCCGTTCCTGCACGGATATAGGATATATCTTTTACACTCGTCTACAATACCACTGAGTTATCCTCATTACTGTTACCAACAAGGCGTTTGATTCGAAGGAATTCTTAAGATATAGGTTTGCAAGTTCGATTTATTCCCTTTTTTTTTTATAGCCTGAAGCAAGTAAACAGGCAGACGGCCCACCTGACGGAAAGTGGTTACCGTCGCCTATGGACGTTTGCAACACCAGTCACCAACGCGTTGCCGACCTCTAAGAAATTTTATAACGCCCTTCTTAAAAAAACCCCATGTCATAGCGCAAAGGGAAAATCGCGGCGGGAAGTTCCCTTCAGATCATTGTTGTAAGCGGAATATCTCTTTTTCGGTTTCGTGACGAAGGTGTTTTCTGTGGGAGAGTTGTTAGCCCGCCGCACAATCACCAAAATGCTGGAGAACCACACCCTACTCCGGTCAGTGTCACGCCACATTTAGATTAAAGTCAAGGGGCCTCTACGTGTTGGCCTCCCCATGGCGCCACACAAGCCACGCAGCATTTTTATGGGCCGTGGTCTTTAAAGACATAAAATATTAATTAATAATAATATAATCCGTGCAGGAACGGAGAAAGAATACAATTTCCTGCGGCCAGGCGGCCTGTCGTAAGAGGCGACTAAACAACCCACAGCCAGGTGGTAGGGAATTTACTCGACTGGATAACGACGACCCCTGGTCTAGAGTACGCTGCCATAACAATCTTGTGTTGTGTTCCGGCATTAGTGCCCAGGTTCCAGTCTCTTTTAAGAGAGGAGCAGCGCATTTGTAGCACCTTTGGTGTTGCAAATGTCCTTAGGCGATGGTAACCGCTTTCCATCAAGTGGGCCGTCTGCTGAACTCCTGCAATAAAAAAAATATATAATATTTCGAGATGTAGCTATAGTAACTCGTCAGTCGTGTAGACAGTATTATTTATTACACGGGTCAACATGAAATTTGACTTTGATTGCAAAGCATTAAATTTCGGTAGTTTAGGTCGTAATAAGACGGAAAAAAAATATATGGCATGAAAAACTTTGCTTTTGTGCTTAGAAGACTGATTGAACGAAATTTTTAAAAATCTCGGATTTTAATTTTTGATTGAAAATAAAACTATTGAAATAAAAATGTTTATTATTTTTATTAAGTTTTACTATCAAATTAGCTTACAGAAAAGTGGAAAATAACTTAAAAGTGCACACTTCTACTTTTTCTTTTATGTTCATAGCTACTTTCTCTCAATAAACCCCAAATATAGTCGCCCATCATGTTTTCATTGTATTGGCCTTGATAGCGTTGTTCAAAATTCATGATATCCTGATGGAAACGTTCTCCTTGCTCTTCGGAATAGGCTCCCATATTGTTTTTAAATTTATCCAAATGAGCATGCAGCATATGTACTTTTAATGACATCCTGCAGCCCATGGCCTTAAAATTTGTAAGCATATCCTCAACCAACTTTTCGTAGTTTTCAGCTTTATTATTTCCTAAAAATTCAGAAACTACTGCTTTAAAACTGTTCCAACTTGCTTTTTGAGTACGATTCAGCAACGTTGGAAATTTTTCATCGGCGAAAATCTGTCTTATTTGCGGACCAACAAAAACCCCAGCTTCAAAAATTGTTTACCTTCCAAACACCTTTTACAATAACTACAAGCAACATGTGGAGCCCATGGCTTATCTTGATTCCGTACAGGACAGTCAAAATATGCTTCATAGGCTTCACAGAGAACGTGAGATGTCTTTAGTTCATATTTCACGTCTCGAACTTTAATAAACTGACCACATATAAAACAAAATGCATCAGCATCGTATTTGCACTTTCGTGACGACATTTTAAGTTATTCTGGGCTTGTAAATAACACCTGATGGTTGTTTATCACTCGGGTGCCATCTAGCGGCACAGTGTAAACGTTAATACCCCACTCTCACCGCGCGGTCTTTTTAAAAATATTAAAATCAATTAAAATTTATGAAAAAATTGAAAAATGAGTATTATTATTATAACTATCACAAAAGCAAACTTTATACCGAAAAAAGGTATTTTCTTTTCGTTTTTGTGCATAACTAACTGGAAAATAATAGTATTAACTTTAGGACAAAGAACGAAAATTTTTTTGTAGAGTTGTGTTACCATACTATTGTCAATGCTGTTCGCTACAGGCCCATTTGCAAACAATCGCCGGACGGCCCCAGCAGACCCTGGGAGCCGCGGTCACCAATTGAACGCATGTCGTAGAGCCGTAGGTATATTCGACCTCAACGCTGTTTAGATGAGCGCCAATCATTCAATTGAGACCTGTTGAGAATACCATATACGGTGGTCGTCTCGTCTAGTAAATATTATTTTCAACTTAGGAGCTAGGTACCTAAATGGCGTTCGCTATGTCGCTGGCCATCACCGCATTTAAGAAGATATAAATTGATTCTTGAAGTGAGACTTCTTTAGAATCGTTGCGATTTGAAATTCGATGCAACGAAAAAGCGACACTGCAAAGAGATAAACACATGAATCTATAGGTGTAAGCTTGCGAGAGAATGAGATACGAGTGTTACATTGCGCAGCACAGATTAGAGTGAATAAGACCGATGATTAAACATAGGTCCAATATGGATCGAGCCTTAAGAACAGACGAGCGTGCATGACAAGAGCTATGAATGTCAAAGAAGCAAGTGAGGTGTGTAAGAATAAGCCTGAATGGCGCTCTGTTGTTCGTGCCTACCCCGCAAGGGAACTGGCGTGAAGTTATGTATGTATGTAACAAATCGCTGCCAGATGAAAGCGTGCCCAGAAGGGTGGCTGCATTGTCGCGCTGTATGGCGATGCTTATTTCTTGGGCGAAATATGAGCCAGCCTTCTGATCACGGGTGGCAACAAAGAGTTTCTTGCAAATCTCTCGTTTGGAAAACATTGTCACTTGCTAGGTTTTTAAATTGCACAGCTGGGTCGATGTTATTTATACATGCATTGCCAAGCTCAACTAACTGCAAAGTAATTAAATTGAAATAGCCATAATTAAAATGTGTCAGGAGCCTTAAGAACAGACGAGCTTGCATGACAAGAGTTATGAATGTCAAAGAGGCAAGTGAGGTGTGTAAGAATAAGCCTAAATGGCGCTCTGTTGTTCGTGCCTACCCCGCAAGGGAACTGGCGTGAAGTTATGTATGTATGTATGTATGTATGTAAAATGTGAGACACTTTAAACCCTTGGGGGCTGTACTTTCCTACTATTTTAATCATCATGCAAAACATGATTAATGTACACAAGTTAATTGTCACACGTAATTATGAATTTACGACACGCCAGTTTACGCCACGTCGAGCGTGAACGTGAATGCGTTTTATGTGGGGGGACTAGTCGTTGGCAGTAAATTAATTGATTAAACACAACATCTAATGATAATTAATTAATTAAATACGCGTGTGTTGTGAACGAGTACGTAATTGATTCTGATCCAACGTCCCAGAGGACGGGGTCGTTGACCGATAACGTGGCGTTTGCGAGCCGCGAGTGTAACGTGTTGCGTACGCGTTCGATCTGTAAGCGTCGAATGATTATTTATTAGTTTTCAATATACGGCAATAGACGGCCTCTGTGGTTGAGCGGGCTAAGCCTTTGCCGGCGTACCTCACTGCAACGCAGAGGTTCCGGGTTCGATTCCTGGTATAGTAAATTTCGGAAACGTATTTTCTCCGTTATTTACTATGCTCTGGGGTGTCTGGGATCGGCCCCAGAGTAGTCCGTTGTATATTACCCATAACACAAGCGTAACTTGCTTAATTTGGGGATATACAATGTGTGTGTTTGTCTGCCGATTATTATTATTATTATTTATTATAAATGCGACAGTGACTCTGTCTGTCTGTTCCGTTTTCACGGAAAAACTGCGGGACCGATTTGGCTGAAACTCAGTATATATACATATTTTCGATGCCGAGAATGGACGTAGCATACTTTTTATCCCGAAAAATAGGAAAGTTCTATCCGTGCAGGAACGGAGAAAGAATACAATTTCCTGCGGCCGGGCGGCCTGTCGTCAGAGGCGACTTAACAACCCACAGCCAGGTTGTAGGGCGTTTGCCCGACTGGATGGCTACCACCCCTGGTCTAAAGTATGTCGCCATAACAACCTTGAATTGTGTTCCGACATTAGTGACTAGGTTCCAATCTCCTTTAAGAGAGCAGCAGCGCGTTTGTAGCAACTTTGATGTTGCAAATGTCCTTAGGCGATGGTAACCGCTTTCCATCAAGTGGGCTGTCTGCTGAACTCATGCAATAAAGAGAAATAAAAAAAAGTAACTCGTAACACGCTTGATATATGACATCATAACTTGCGACGCTCGTGCAAAATCTAAGGGCACATCCTCACCAACGAGCCGTAACCGTAACTATTGCACTTTACTGTAACCAAAATCCATGTGTACTGAGCTCGTGAGCCTGCCGCGAGTGGAACGCACCGCGCTCGCCCAGACGCACAGTCGAGCCGTCAGCCTGTCTGCTAAGTTTCAGCCATAAAAAAAATTGATTACTGAACGGTCTTGAACGTTTTTACAAGCTTTTATTTGACTTGCAATGGATGTACCTATGTATGTATGTATGTAAGTTCGGGTGGAATCTTGCAAGTTAAACTTGACCAACTTCCCGGTTTCCGATTGAGCTGACAGTGCAATAATATGGTATCATGTAGCTGATCTGATGATGGAGTCGGAAGGTGGCCATAGGAACTCGTGTACTAAACATGTAGACCCGTCGTGTTTGGGCTCGTTTTACTTGTCTTGGCTAGCACACTGCTGCTACATGATATCCAGGATCTCAAAAGCTTTTATTTAAAAAAAGCTTATTTGGTATTTGGTTGAAGTACATTTATACTTTATTTATTTTTATAAGTACTTTTATCCGTGCAGGAACGGAGAAAGAATACAATTTCCTGCGGCCCGGCGGCCTGTCGTAAGAGGCGACTAAACAACCCACAGCCAGGTGGTAGAGTATTTGCTCGACTGGATGGCGACCACCCCTGGTTTAGAGTATGCCGCCATAACAATCTTGTATTGTGTTCCGGCATTAGTGACCAGGTTCCAGTCTCCTTTAAGAGAGCAGCAGCGCATTTGTAGCACCTTTGGTGTTGCAAATGTCCATAGGCGATGGTAACCGCTTTCCACTAAGTGGGCCGTCTGCCTGTCTGCTGAACTCCTGCAATAAAATAAAAAAAAAGGTTTGCGCCATGAAACCATTCTAATCTTTATGGAACCTACACGCTGGTTACAAGTGTATCGAGTTATCGTTTTCTCATATAGCAAATAACCATCAATTTCCAGGTGGAACAGCGCGACGTCCCCGGGATCGACTGCGCGCACCTCGCGATGGACACAGAGGAGGGGGTGGAGGTCGTCTGGAACGAGGTCCAGTTCTCCGAGAGGAAGAACTTCAAGGCCCAAGAGGACAAGATACAGATGGTGTTCGACAACCTCACCAGGCTAGAGCACCCCAACATCGTCAAATTCCACCGGTACTGGACCGACACGCACAATGATAAGCCACGAGTAAGTTGTTTTTCGGTCTACAAAGTTTTGGATGTGGTGGAGCCATGCTAGACCTACCCATCTTCATTGCAGCAATCCCGTTTACCATTCCTCTTGTCTGATCCCTCGTTCTCATCTCCTTATTCCATCCTAAAGCCAGATAACGCGTTGGCTTCGCCACAGCCAGGTGGTAGGGTGTTTGCCCGACTGGATTCCTACCACCATTGGTCTAGAGTATGCCGCCATAACAACCTTGAGTTGTGTTCCGGCATTAGTGGCGCCAGGTTCCAGTCCCCCTTAAGAGAGCAGCAGTGCATTTTTAGCACCTTTGGTGTTGCAAATGTCCATAGGTGATGGTAACCGCTTTCCATCAAGTGGACCGTATGCCTGTCGGCTGAACTCATGCGATAAAAAAATAGACGACGCTAAGTATAATCAGCGTCTCCTCTATTCCATCAGTTAATAAAAAACGGGATATCTTATAATAATACTAATATATAAAGCTAAAGAGTTTGTTTGTTTATTTGATTGATTGATTGAACGCTCTAATCTCAGGAACTAATGGTCTGATTTGAAAAATTCTTTCAATGTTAGATAGGCCATTTATCGAGGAAGGCTATAGGCTATATTTCATCACGCTAAGACCAATAGGAGCGGAGCACCAATGAAGAATGTTTCAAAATCGGGGGGTTTTGAAAACAAATTCCACGCGGACGACGTCACGGGCACAGCTAGTGGTTTATAAATGTGAACGTATACTACGTTTTTAATGAATTGTTAATGACAGATGCACGTGTGAACCCACCCTAAATTCTACCACCAGCTCGAATTTTTTTTTCTAAATTTTCACTATATGCATAGGTAAAAGTTACGGAGAATTTAATAGTTATTATATAAAATTACTAATCAGGAGTTTGTTTTGGCTCGTTGCCTCTCCTTCGAGCAGCGACTGAAAATTGTTTCCGATGAAGTACTCAGATTAGTATTTTCTTTGCTTCTGTCTGTTTGATACTTTATGGTATCGGACGTGTCTTCTTCCAGGTGATATTCATAACGGAATACATGTCCTGCGGTTCCCTGAAGCAGTTCCTGAAACGCACCAAACGAAATGTGAAACGGCTGCCGCTGCAGGCGTGGAAGCGATGGTGTACGCAAATTTTATCAGCCCTAAGGTACATACATACATACATAGGCACGACCAACAGAGCGCCATTCAGGCTTATTCTTACACACCTCACTTGTCATGCACGCTCGTCTGTTCTTAAAGCTCCTGACATCACCTTCTGCTAGTACACGATCAATTTGATCATGGAAGGTGTGTCGTGGCCTTCCACGACTTCTGCATCCATCGACGTTTTGCATTGTATATCTGTTTAGTCATTCTTTTATCATGCATTCTTTCCACATGCCCTAAGGTATCCAGTGTCATATACTAAATTTACATCATTGCTAAGCGCTTCACTCGTGCAAAGATGAATCTAGACTCCGTGAAGGACATCCAATATTTCGTGCTAGGACAAACCTGAAATAGAAATTTGAAAAAAAAAACTTTATTTCATCTCATAGCCATTATTACAACATAATTGTGTTACTAGTGAAAGGTACAAAAAAGACAGAACTGTCCAAAGAAACGCTGTGAAGTCAGGTGGTTGCCAAGACCCCGGACTAGGATCAAACCTGTGTGACAGTTAGCATAGTCATCCGACTGCAAGAAATTACTCGTAGTTAAAGGCTAATTTGGTACATAAAAAGTAAATTCTGAATCCTAAACTAGTAATACTGTAAAATATTAGGATGCAGATGATATTGTAGTTATATTTTTATTGAAGTGTCTGCATAGTATGGGGTATGTATGAATGTGTGCGGGGTATGTGTGCGTGCGTGCATGCATGCGTGCGTGCGTGCGTGCGTGTGTGTGACACGCGGGTGTGAGTGTGTTCAATAATGACTGTGTATGGTACCAAGAGTAGAAACCGCCAATTTAATCAAACAAGTATATTACAAGTTAAATTAGTAAGCTCATGGATTTCTAGAGTACATACAGAGCTCCATTATGCTGGCACTTATGGGCCATTACGTAACTTAAGTCGCACGTTAATCGGAGGAGGAGGTCGACTAAGGACACGTTCCTTTAGCATCTCACAACGCCCAAATAGCTCCGTCTGCCGTTCCACATGGCGCCCATGGTCGTTGTGTTCGTGGCGAAATCATCACTATTGACGTCATTATTTTCGATCACACGGCGCTCACAACGACCCATGTCAAGAGCTGGGTCGAAGTGGGCGTCGACCACAGGGCATTAATTCTCTCTATCTCGATTGACATTGAAAAGGGCGCGATTTTCAAATCAACCAATGACATTTGTGTATTTCGTCGTTATGAAATCAACGATCGATAATCCGTTCCACTAGAGTTTACGATTGTAACGCCCGCAAGCAATTTGAGCGGGAAAAATCGCTTTCGAGAACGTGGTCGTTGTGAGTCTCTTGTGAGTCCTGAATTTCGTGACGTCACTTCAAAATCTATTATATTTAAGCTAATTACGAAACTGCTTGTTCAATTTAACAACTTCTTGATGTAAAATTGTCAAATATGTCACGTCATACTAGCGACAGGAGGGAGGACTCTCACGAATGTGACCAGCTATGACAAGAACAGGGAATTTGAGGATGGCCGCTTAAGGCGATTCCGTGATATTTTGTATTATATTGGTACACAACTGACTTGTACTTTGGTTATAGTGAATAAGCAAAGTTGAAAGTGTTTTTTCTTTGGTGCAGCCCATTCTATTTCAATTTTGCACCAAACTGTTCTAAAGTCACAATCTATCTTATTTATCAGAGGATTCAGGGTAAAGACCCCGCGACGCTGCGTGGTGTTCTTGTATGCTCCTCCAATAGATTTGGAGTATGAACGACATAAACTCACAGGAGACATTTTAATAGTCAAAGGAAACTTCTACATCCCGAATCTCTGACATAACACCGTTCATCTATGACCACCGATGCTTGCTATTAACCATCGAAAAGATTATCTGCCTATCATTTCATTGATTCATTCGCTCTTGGTAAACCTAAGAATTCCAAAACAATCTCAGAGTAAAAAATACACTTAAACCTTGATATTAATATCACTTTCGGTAGCTATCTACACGGCTGCGTGCCGCCGATAGTCCACGGGAACCTGACCTGCGACACGATCTTCATCCAACACAACGGCCTGGTCAAGATCGGGTCGGTGGCGCCGGACGCCATCCACCACCACGTCAAGACCTGCCGGGAGAACATGAGGAACATGCACCTTATTGCCCCCGAGTACGGATGTAAGTGCCATATTTGTTTTATGCTTCATGAAAATTGGGCATCTGTATCTGGTGTTCTTGCTACTGATCCGTTTTCGGGTATTAATTCTTGAAAGGATTTTATAGCTTCCAATCAGCCTGGAGTTACACCTGTAAATTTTGCTCGCTTATGCCTCAAAGGATAAGCGC
Source organism: Dendrolimus kikuchii (assembly GCA_019925095.2). Taxonomy (NCBI): domain Eukaryota; kingdom Metazoa; phylum Arthropoda; class Insecta; order Lepidoptera; family Lasiocampidae; genus Dendrolimus; species Dendrolimus kikuchii. Next base: position 27,176,603 of record CM034392.1, on the reverse strand, counting down.
GCACTACAATTTTTCATTACCGGACTCCGACTATGAAAAATGTCACTGAAAGTACGTCCGGGCGGCCTGTCGTAAGAGGCGTCAAAACAACCCACAGCCAGGTGGTAGGGCATTTGCCCGACGGGATGGCTACCGACCCTGGTCTAGAGTATGTCGCCATAACAAACTTGACTTGTGTTCCGGCGTTAGTGACCAGGTTCCAGTCTCCCTTAAGATTAGCAGCAGTGCATTTGTAGCAGCTTTGGTGTTGCAAATGTCAATAGGCGATGGGGTAACCGTTTCTATCAAGTGAGCGTCTACCTGGCCGCTGAACTCCTGCAATAAAAAATAAAAAAAGGAAGTGAAAGGTGTGTGCCGCCAAGTTTGCTACTTTTGACTGCCCTACTTACCACGATGGGAAAAGGGCATGATAATATGCCGTCAGACAATAATCCATTGCTGGATGTTAGACCTCTCCTAGCTTGTGCCACATATGCCGATGCGCTGCTTTCTTGATCTAGCCCCAACCAGCGACCTTCCTCAAGTCACAGGGTGTCCTACATTATGTTTGCTGGGGCGTGGTTTCCACTCCAGGTTATTTCTACATCATTTTGCCTGTAGAAGATAATATGTATATCTTGTTGGGCAGCGTCGCAGATGGTGACACCGGCCATGGACATCTACTCGTTCGGGATGTGCGCGCTGGAGACGGCCGCCCTGGAGATCCAGGGCAACGGCGACTCCGGCAGCCACGTCACCGACGACCACATCATACGCACCGTCGAGTCCCTGGAGGAGCCGCAACAGAAGGACTTCATATACAGGTACACTGCTTGGACTCGGTATCATCAGTGCAGGACAAGAGAAGGAATACCAATTCCTGCGGCCGGGCGGCGACAAAACAACCCACCTCCTGGCTGGTGGGAGGGCATTTGCCCATCGGGATGGCCACCATAACAACTTCGAGTGAATATTGGTTGTTCAGGCCACTGTCCCCGATGTTGGCAACAAAATTCCCCGTTACGGCCGATCTCTCCCTAATTTTAGAAGAAGAAAAGAAGAGCGGAGGTGTCGGACGTCACCCCATTCGTCTTTATTCTTAATGCATCCTTTGAGGAATTGACTCCATCCACGCCACGCTAAAGCATTTTCCAAATTAAATATAAATCAAGTATCATTCACCACCATCAAGTGGACCGTCAGCCTGTCTGCTCTACTCCAGCAATAAAAAAAATCAACTTTCCATCAGGTTTTATTTTCAAAAATTTTACATTTTTTTTTAAATATATAAAAAGTAGACATTTTTTTATAAAAAAATAAATAACATTATTCTTTTATAAAAATACATCAAAAATAAAATATATATTCAATAAAAAAAAATATAAAATCTTGCAGATCACCGCCAGCGGGGCCTAGGGTCCAAACTACCGGTGGTTAGGGCTCCAGAGACAGGAACCTTCTCACAATCCGTGCCGTGTCCAAGAGTGCTGCCTTCTGTATCTGGCCCTTCACCCAGCCTCCCAGTGAAAGCCTCTCTAGATGACAGTCGAGGCTTTTCGCTATAAGACCGTTGACGGTGACAACTATCGGCACAATGCTCGTTGACTCCAGACGCCACATAGCGGTAACCTCGTGAGCAAGATCTAAGTACTTACTTAGTTTTTCTTTTTCTTTCTTTACAAGGTTATCGTCATGCGGGATACTGATGTCAACGAGTATTGCTCGTCGCGCAGATCGATCTATTATCACGATATCAGGCTTATTGGCTACAATAGTCCTGTCCGTGATAACTGATCGATCCCAGTAGAGCGTGGCACGACTGTTTTCAAGAACTGGCTCCGGCGAGTACTGGTAATAAGGCACCTCCGTTTCCACAAGACCGTATCGAAGGGCAAGTTGCTGGTGGATAATCCTGGCTACGAGGTTATGTCTGTGCAAGTATTCGCCGTTAGAAAGATGTGAACAGCCGGAAACAATATGCCTGAGGGATTCACCTGGGCGATGACATGCCCGACAGATGTCCAAGGTGCCATCCTTCAGGATATATTTTCGGTAGTTATTCGTCTTAATAACTTCGTCCATAATTGCAAAGACAAAACCTTCGGTTTCTCCAAAGAGGTTACCGAACCGTAGCCAGTTTACCGACGCTGACAGGTCTACATCGGGCCCTGTTAAGGCCCGATAAAACCTACCATGCAGCTCCTTGCTCTTCCATACGTTGATGCGGTCGGAGGCGCTCAGTACTGCCAGATTGCACCAATTCTCTTTAGCCAACGAGAGCATGGTAAGACCTTTGTCTACTGCCACAACATCTTTATGCAAGCCCACGTCCATCTTAAGGAAATATGCCCTGAGATTGTTCACCTCGCGATTATGCAGATCTTTGGCATTTAGAAAGCCTCGGCCTCCACATCTTCGCGAGATGTACAATCTCATTACTGATGAACGTGGGTGATGCATACGATATTTTGTCAGTAGGCAACGGACTCTTCGATCTAGGGCGTCCAGCTCCGTTTGGGTCCACCTAAGTATGCCAAAGGAGTATGCTAACACGGGCATAACCCAGCTGTTGAAGGCTCTGACCTTATTTCCACCTGAGAGAAGGCTGGTTAAAACCTTCCTCAAGCGGCAAAAGAATCGGTCCTTCACCGTCTGTTTTACGTCCGCGTCGGCTATACCTAAGGACTCTGACATACCCAGGTACTTGTATGTTTCGGTTTCAGAGAGGGATTTAAGAGATATGTTCTCTGAAAGTTGTAAATTCGGAGAATTAACAACTTTCCCTCGCCGCACATGCATGACCGCACACTTTTCTATCCCGAATTCCATATTAATTGACTTACTAAAGCGTTCTGTTGTCTTTAGTAATTCAATCAAGTCTGGTTCGTTGGATGCGAAAAGTTTGAGGTCATCCATATACAGCAAGTGTGACATGATCTCACCCCCTCTTCGAAACCGATAGCCTAGCTTTGAAGACTCTAGCAAAGTGCTAAGAGGGTTCAATGCTAGGCAAAACCACAAGGGACTCAGGCTGTCACCCTGGAATATTCCACGCTCTATATTTATTGCGCCCTCCGGCAAAGAAGCCCCTCCCCCTCCTGGAAGCCTAAGGTGTGTGACCCATTGCCTCATACATGCCTGAAGAAAGGTTCTTAGAGTTGCATCGACTTTATACAGCTCTAAGACTCTCATCAACCACGTATGCGGCACTGAGTCATACGCCTTTTTGTAGTCGATCCAGGCAACGGAGAGATTTCTTTTATTCCGTCGGGCTTGTTGGCTAACAGTTGTGTCAATGAGAAGCAATTCCTTCGTACCACGTGACCCAGCCTTACATCCATTTTGGGTGATTGCCAAAATGTTATTATCATAAAAATAATTTGATAATTTTTTTCCCAAAATGGACGTAAGGAGCTTGTAGATGGTGGGCAAGCATGTGATTGGTCTATAATTTTTAGGTTCAGTGGTACAGCCAGATTTGAAGAGTAAATGGGTGACGCCTGTCGTCATAAAGGTTGGAAGCGAACCACGATCAACAGCTTCTTGGAATTGATTAGCCAAGCAACCATGCGAGCTTTTGAACCACTTGATCCAAAAGTTATGCAATCCGTCCAGCCCTGGACTTTTCCAGTTATGTGCCGAACGAATTGCATTACCAACATCAAGTGGTTCAATGATAATAGGTTCCATATCTGGTACCTGTTCGCATGATTGCTTGACCAGCTCAATCCAGTCGCCCTCCGTGTGACTTACAGGCATCGACCATATATTGCGCCAAAAGGAAGCCATGGCATCAATATTATTATTATTATTATCTGATATCCGTGCAGGAACAAAGAAAGAATACAATTTCCTGCGTTGGGGTGGCCTGTGGTAAGAGGCGACCAAACAACCCACAGCCAGGTGCTAGGGCATTTGCCCGACTGGATGGCTACCACCCCTGCTCCTAAAGTATGTCGCCATAACAACCTTGAGTTGTGTTCCGGCATTAGTGACCAGGTTCCAGTTTCCCTTAAGAGAGCAGCAGCGCAATTGTAGCACCTTTGGTGTTGCAAATGTCCGTAGGCGATGGTAACCGCTTTCCATCAAGTGGGCCGTATGCCTGTCTGCTGATCTCCTAAATATCCTATTGATGAGTACTTGAAGTCATGCTTAAAATTAAAAACAACAACATACAAACCTGACTTACTTAAACTTTCTAAGGAGATGCAAGCACATTGTTCGCATTAATAAATATTTATTATATACATACATACATAACTTCACGCCAGGTCCCTTGCGGTGTAGGCACGAACAACAGAGCGCTATTCAGGCTTATTCTTACACACCTCACTTGCTTCTTTGACATTCATAACTCTTGTCATGCACGCTCGTCTGTTGTTAAGGCTCCTGACATCACCTTCTGCTAGTACACGATCAATTTGATCATGGAAGGTGTGTCGTGGCCTTCCACGACTTCTGCATCCATCCACTTTTGCATTGTATATCTGTTTAGTCATTCTTTCATCATGCATTCATAAATATTTATTAAGTATGAAATTTAGTTTTATTTAGTGTAATAAAAGTTCACTGAACAAACAGATTTGGCTCCCAATTTTTTTTTTAAATAAGTTTGCCGACCACTGCACTAGTAGCTCACAACGCCCGCAATGTTCCAACACGTACACGTTCCACAAGGCGACCGCGGTCGTTGCGGTCGCGGCGACCGTCCCACTTGGGTTTACGATTGCAACGCCGGCAAGCAAGTGGAGCGTAGCCGAGAGCGCGTGGCTTTGTTGAACTGGTGCTATGCGCAGCGAACATATCGGAGACGATAACGGACGAGGTGGCCGGCGGCGGCGGCGGGCACGCGCTGGCGTGGTGCGTGCGCGGCGGCGAGCGCGCCGAGCTGGCCGCGCGCGACCTGCCCCCGCACGCCGAGAAGCTCGAGAAGTTCGTCGAGGACGTCAAGTGAGTGCGCCGACACTTTTACACCCCTTCACTGTACACCGACATTACACAGAGATAAAAGGACAGTGTAAAACAGGAATACATAAATAAATAAAAACGAAATTCAAAAATTATATAATAAATAGATAAATATAACAATATTGTAAAGCTAATATAGACCTAAATGAAGATAGCATACTTTTTGGAAATCAAGTTAGGTAATTGTAATAGCATAGAAATAAACACCTGAATGTATTAGATAAAAATAGAAATAAGAGCACTGTGTAGAGAATAATAATAAATAAAGAGTCGGAACATCCCATGACAACCCCCCCCCCCCCCCCCCCATCCAACCATACCCAAAATAACACTTATATATATTAATAACACTAGTGATTCATACTTTGATCATTGCAAAAAGTTTCACCTCTTGCCACTTAAAGACCGACGAGATATTGCTGACTTTCTACTTCTTCTAAAAATTATCACCTCTGATATTGATTGTCCAGATCTCCTAAGTAAGGTCCACTTTAATATTCCAGCGAAGTCTATACGATTTAATCAACCCATTAATGTAGCTTTAAGTTTTACTAATTACAGACAAAACTCATTTCTAGTGCGAGCAAGCGATTATCTAAATAATGTAAGTAAATACGATGACATCGACCCATTTGCAATTAGTATTTCAGGAGCCAAGCGGTGTCTAAGTCTTAAATTTTTCAACGGTGACTAGTCATCTCGGTGCCTTTTCTACGTTTGCATGATACTGTTAAGCAATAGCTTATCCGTGAAAACCTGTCATTGGCTTTCTTGTATTAACTATAGTTATCTAATCAAATGTATTTAGCTGTAGGTTTTCCAAAAAATAAATAAATAAACACTATATATATGTAATATACGTAACATAAATATATAAATATATATATATATATATATATATATATAATATATATATAATATATATGCAGATAGAATAACTCTAATATACGTGACCGATCATCTCCCCGGTATGGCACGGCCCGCACGAACACAAATCGGGTGGGTGGTGCTGGACCGGGGAGGCAACGCGGACGAGTATATTGGAAAAAAAGCAAATAAAATAAATATATAAGTAAACAATATGTGTACAATACAAAATCAGTATAAACTATTTACAAGTTAGAATCCCTACCCCATTCCCAACCCCTAGTTAGCAATATATATTTTTATTAGTGGAATAAAACATAGTATCTGACTCGGGCATATCTTGTTCGCCTGAGCTGAAGGAGAAAAAAAAAAAAAAAAACATTACACAGACAAAATGCACAATCGGCATTTAAGCGAGCGCGCGTTATATTTCAACAACAACATAACTTCACGCCAGTTCCCTTGCGGGGTAGGCACGAACAACAGAGCGCCATTTAGGCCCATTCTTACACACCTCACTTGCTTCTTTGACATTCATAACTCTTGTCATCCACACTCGTCTGTTCTTAAGGCTCCTGACATCGTTATATTTCGACAGTCAAATTAGCAGTTCACGTGAAAGCAACGTGACTCGCGTACGTGTTACTCGTACATCAATATCATATCTATCAAGTTGTTTTATCTAGTTATTTAATATGCTCAGATGTAATACACCGTACACACAATAAGTGGCCTTATTTATATGGCTTTAAGCGATCTCTTCCGGGCATCCTAAATCCTAAATTTGAATCAGGCGATGTGAGTAGCGCAGGAAAACGGGAATGGATACATAAATACTCAAATTAATTTAAGAAATACATAGTCATATACAGTGTAAACTCTATATAACGTCAATCCTGTACAAAGTGTGTACAATCCTTAACAATACAATCAATCGATCAATCATTTATTTACTCAAAAAACATGGTGTATACATAGATCATATTTTGTTGCTTATAAGGCTCACATGTCTTTGCCGGTTCAGACATGGAAATTGTAGCATACTTAATACTACTTCAAAATTATGCACATACAATTATTTATATTCGTATATATTCGGTAATAAAATCAGTGTCATAACAGCGCTAGTTGGGTTTGGTATTTCTTACATTTTGCCCTTCCCTCCTAAATTAAAATTGTACACACTACAACTCCATTTAACGACAAACTCCCTTAAGTGTCCAAATCACTTAGCTTTGGTTGGTTTAGCTTGTCTTCCGTACAATGACACATTCTATATAACATTACACCCACTCACAATAATAACAACAAAATAAGTAACAAAAAGTACCTTTTATGGCCAAAATTAGTAAATACTGCGCATCTGTGTACGCCTAGCCCGTTATAAACTCGACTGTTGCTATCATGTATACCGAAATTTTTAAGAAAATTCGAAATACAGATATTTCTGAGTACTTCCTTTATCAAGATGCCTCAATATCGCAAGATATGAATAAAATACAACAAAATTACTGGTGCAGAAAAACACGTCAGACAAAAATAACAGATTTCTCTCCATTTAATGACAACTCTCTATAACGCCATAAAATACACAGTGCCTTCAGTGTCGTTATATAGAGTTTACACTGTATATACACATACACAATAATATATTTCAAAATACATAAGTTATTATAATAAATGTATTTGCATGATTATATTGTGTTGATGAGAGATAGGTATTTCTAAATGTCACGTTAATGGGGTATAAAAATCGGCAGATACGGCATCTACCCGCTGACCGCGTACGGGTGCTGCGGCAGCGGCTGCCGGTCGGCGTCGCCGGGCGGCGGCGCGCGCGCCGCGCGGCAGCCGCCGGGCGCCGAGCCCGAGGCGGAGGCGCCGCCGCGCGACCGCGACCGCGACCTCGAGACGCGCCGCGTCGTCAACATGATGTGCAGCCTCAAGCCGCACCCGCACCCGCACGCCGACGCGCACGCGCCCGACCCCGACTTGCTCGTGAGTGCGGCGCAAGCTTTATTTAACTCGCAATCTTTGTATGTATCTCTACTAGGTAGGGTATGCCCGCAACTTCGTCTACGCTTCACTTGAAATTCCCGCGGGATTCCCGGGATAAGAAATATCACGTATCAGAAGATTCCACTCTTCACGTTATGGCAAACAACGGCTACCATAAATTTATAAATGTAATACAAGGAAAAGATATTTGCGCGTTGTGTGTACGTGTGTGTGTGTGTATGTTTGATTTTTGAAATATGTGCATCGAATATTAGAGAGGAATTAGACAACATTTCTATTTCAGTAGTCCCATAAAATGTAATTCGTTAAAAAGAATAAAGAAATGGAACCTGGTGTCCACAGATGACGATTCTGCTGCGCATGGACGACAAGATGAACCGGCAGCTGACGTGCGCGGTGTCGCGCGCCGACTCGGCGCCCGCGCTCGCGCACGAGCTCGTGCAGCTCGGCTTCATCCACGAGGTGCGTCCCCACCACCCTATCACCCCACCACCCTCTTGTCTCAAGAGGTTACTGCTATTCGCCCCGCAAGATTCATTTTATATCGCAAACTATTCCATCTCCCGAATGAAAAGTATCTATGCCCATTTTCGGTATTAAAACTACACCAAAATGACCAAATCGATCACATCGACTGAATCGACTTCATCGAACAAATCGACCACACCGACCACACCGACCACACCAACCACATCGACTACACCGACCACATCGACCACACCGACCACATCGACCACATCGACCACATCGACCACATCGACCACACCGACCACACCGACCACACCAACCACATCGACGACACCGACCACATCGACTACATCGACCACACCAAACACATCGACCATACTGACCACATCGACCAACATCGACCAAATGGACTAAATTAACCAAAATTACGAAAATGGCAAATCACATAAAAAACCTATCATACTTTCTGGGATGATCTTTACATAAATCTATCCCAAAATATTACCTATAATCCGGGATGAAAAGTATCCCTTGTCCACCCTAGGTATTAGAATTACATATGCACCGAATTTCAGTGTAATCGGTCCAATAAGTTTCCGTAAAAGCATAACAAAAAGAGAGACAAATATATTTTTATTGCAGAAACTATCCCATTTTTAGGGATGAAAAGTATCCTATGTTCATCCTCAGCATCGAAAAAATATATATACTGAGTTTCAGCCAAATCGGTCCGGTAGTTTTTCCGTGAAAACGGAACAGACACGGTTACTTTCGCATTTATAATAATAATAATGAACTCGAATCGTAGAATCTGTCACATATGAACTCATTATAGAACTATTACACATTGTATGCAATTGTGTGAGTCTTCCGATGCAGAGAAGAAATGTATTTCCTTCAAAAACTTAGAATTAATCCTCATCTCCAATCCAGCGTTGGTTGTGATCAACCAGCATTTGCTGAGTTAGGGCCTGTTTAGAGTTAGTTAAGTTTTGGCTTTTATTAAACTGCTTATACTTTAATAATTTTAAATAACTCTAAATAAACATTATTTTCTTTCTTTCTTTCTTTCTATCTTTTCCGAAGCATAGGTCAAACTATAAAACGCAATCGACGCGATAATGACAGGCTTTGCATTCATAGTAGTAGAACTACGCTAATGCAAAGAAGTGTATTATGTATGGCACCAGTATTATACAATAAATTACCTGACAATATAAAGAAGCCAAAATCCATATTATTATTTAAAGGACATCTAGAAAAATTGTTGATAATTAAATACATACATACATACATACATAACTTCACGCCAGTTCCCTTGCGGGGTAGGCACGTACAACAGAGTGCCATTTAGGCTTATTCTTACACACCTCACTTGCCTCTTTGACATTCATAACTCTTGTCATGCAAGCTCGTCCGTTCTTAAGGCTCCTGACATCACCTTCTGCTAGTACACGATCAATAATTGATAATTAAATGCTACTATAAAATCGAGGATTATATAATTGATAAATTCTAATGATTACTATGTATTCTTATAACTATTGATTTGCTTGACATTTAATATAATCTAATTTATTTAATTATTATAGTAATTATTTCAATAATGATTGTTATGTTATTAGTTTCAATTTAGATTTAATTATAAGATGTGAAAATTGCACGCCTAATAAGGCAAAATGCATTGAGACAATTGCCACAAAAAATACCTATGTACGCATACATTTATAGCAATAAATGATTATTCTATTCTAAAACCGTTCTCCAGTGAAACCTTGGTTTGAATAAAAAAAAAACATAGATAGATGTGAAAACTTAGAACTTTTAGTATTAAAACTTGAAATTTTATAATGTTTGAATTAAAACACTATTCCAACAATGCATAGTATATATACACATTGAACTTTTCGCTATATCCATTCAATTTCACTTATAAGACATTGCACAATACGTCAGCTGTATTAGTTTTTTTTTTTTTTGTCGCCCGGTCTCTCCATATTATGGCATGACGGAGTTATCATTTCTTTTTATCTTTATTTCTCTCTTTATTACATGCACGACACTTAATTTTACTACTTATTCTAGGACGCAAATAATTTTTTGTTGCATTGGGATTTGTTGGGTTAGGTTGGTTATGGTTGGGAGTTGGTGGGTACAAGGTATTTTGGTAATTAGGATTGAAAGTTGGATAGGAAGGGTAGGGGTGTTTTCTTTATTAAAAAAAAATTACAGCAATGTATCTATGTACTAGTTTTACGTTATTTATCTATACTATTTTTGTTTGCCTAAGTTGTATTAGCTACAGATATATTGATATGAGCATGTCGGTGACGCGAACCCGTAGGGTTGTCCCCTACCAAAAATGTGGCCAACGCGGCTAAAACCTTGGGTTCTTTATCGGCAGGCCGACAGGGAGAAGCTGTGCCGGCTGATGGAGGAGTCCCTGCGCGGCTCGTTCGGGGGCGCCGCGAACAGCAGCGGCGGGGGCATGACGCTGCGCGCGCCGCAGCACGTGGCCAGCTAGTGCTCGCACCTCGCCGCGGCACCGACGACGCCCCCGACGCGCGACCCGGCCCCCGGCGCCGACGACGCCCCCGGCGACGACGCCCCCGCGCCCCCTTCGCCGGCCGGCTACGCCCTCTCGCGCGACGCCTCCTTCACCTACAGCGAGACGCTGCACATCAGCGACGACTCGTCGATGACCGCCTCCGTGACGCTGACGCCGATGAGCAACGCGTCCCCGACGCGCACGACGCTCTCGCTGACCACCGGCGAGGTGTCGTCGGCGTCGTGCGACCTGTCGCCCGACACGCCCTCGGCGGCGCCCGACCTGGCGCCCCGGGCGGCGCCCCGGCGGCGCGACCACCCCAACGCCTGTCTACTCTTGTAGCCCCCTGATCTTACATTCGACACTCCATACTGGTATGTCATCCGAGCGTACTACAATTCAACCGAAAGAAATATATCAATGTTCTGCATTTCTTCTATTATAGAAATAGTTGTAGTGTAATTAATAAACATATATCTATCGATACGAATAAATAAAATTGAAGTGTCTGTTTGTTATTGCAAAATAACGGCTTTTTTCTAAATGCATATGAAAAGTACATACGGTACATGTATCAAAAAAATCAATGTTAAAATTTTTGTCTGTCTGTTTGTTCCGATTGATCTCTGAAACGGCTGGATCGATTTGGACGGGACATTCACGGACAGATAGCTTCTGATGTTATAAGGACTGACTTGGCTACTTTTTGGAAAAAAGTTGAAAGGCCCACGCGGACGAAGTAGCGGGTAATAGCTAATCGTAACTAAAATCACTGTATTAGTAAAATCTTTTTATAACTGATATCGAACGGATAATGTCGTTTTTTTTAATAGAAATATTGTAAAAATCATCGTCAAATATTATATGTTCACGATAACTTGACACAAAGGGTTGCATATTCAAAAATTTTAACCCCCAAAAGTTAAAATCAAAAATCACTCAAATCGCCGCAATTAATGACAATTATATTTTGTGCACTATTGTTTAATTACTTCATATAAGTAAAGTCGGTTTTTATAAATTGGTAAATCCTGCCTGTGAAGTTATCCTGAAAGCACAGGAGACGAACTAATGAATGCTATAATATACAGTGTAAACTCTATATAACGACACTGAAGGGACTGTGCATTTTATGGCGTTATAAAGAGCTGTCGTTAAATGGAGAGAAGTTTGTTATTTTTGTCTGACGTCTTGTGCTGCACCAGTAATTTTGTTGTATTTTTTTACTACTACTACTAGAAATTCCGGTATGCATGATGCCGTCAGTCGAGTTTATTACGGGCCAGGATAATAAAGCGATAAGAGAAAGTGCACAGCTGCGCAGTTTTTACTAATTTTGGCAACACGAAAGGTACTTTTTATTACTTAATTGCTGTGTGTGTCGTTGTCGTTATAGAGAGTGGGTGTAACGCTATATAGAGTGTATCATTGTACGAAAGACAAGCTAAACGAACCAAAAGTGATTTCGACGCTTAAGGGAGTTTGTCGTTAAATCGAGTGACGTTACGTGGAGTTTACACTGTATTTAACGAATTATTTTAAAATACATAACTTACCTAAGGAACATAACTTTGTTTACTTGATTAATTCAAGTCACATTTGAATGACATACCAATAAGTGGCAGTGACGTAAAACAAAACATAAGTAGTACTACTCCTGATATAGCGAAAGTGCAAGCGCAACCGAGGGTGAACGTAGGTGTAACGAACATTGCATATTAGTGAAGAATTACTAAATCAATTTTAATGAAAACATTAGGCGGCTAAGTAACATAGACTTGATCTATCATTATTCAGATTTCGTGTAATTAGTGAAGATAGTTGACGGTGTAATTGTTGTTCTTAAAATTGCTGCCACTTTGCGCTGTTCAGTGGCGTTCCTAGGCAGAGCTAGGAGATGTTAGGAGTTAGGAAAATATGCCTGCTCATTATATCTTACTACTGATTGTTTTAGCTTACCATTGGAAGAAATTTATTCAGTAGTAAGCCGAATGAGTGAATAGTAAGTTATGAAAGGCAGCCATTAATTCTCACTAACTCCTGCTAATAAATGTCACTTTAAATTATGCAGTTTATTATTCATATGTAGCATTAAGACATGGAGACTACGCTGGTGGCTTGTGGGATGAATTTCGTATAGTAAATCCGTCATTGTATCTCTTTCACTCCCATATAAATATGTTGCCGTCTCTCTCGCACAGTAGTAAGTAGTGAACGAGACGATGATACCTTTGTGAGCGAGTGACAGAGACGAGTGTCGTTTAAACTCTTTCGTCACCACCGGACCAGTTGAGTAGAAACCCGCTAAAAACGGATTGTTACGGTTGATATAAAAATTTGGTCAGCTGAAATTGGCATTTGGCTGGTTTTTACTCTTGTCGCCGTTGTCTGTTTTTCGCGCCAGGAGCTACTAGCTATCGATAGAGAAAATGGTATAATATCGCCTTTAATTTTTCCATTTTACTCATATTTGGATAAAACGCATCCTCCGATTACTGCAATATATCCCGGTGCAGAAAAACGGTTGCTCGTACTCCATACTCACATATCAATAAAATTCGTTTATCGTCCTTCGGGTAACAGATATGAATTCAAAAGACATCGTGGTGATGCTGATTTCACTATCTATAGTAAATTGAGCGTGAAAATATGAATGTAGTCCAGTAAGGAAGTCATTAGCCCCTGGCGTGATCGCCTAAAGCACTAGAACCTGTCTACTTCAGAGGCACATCGCTGTATAGATACAATATTACGATTATAATATTAATATAAACAAGGTCTTATTATAGTCAAATAGATGCGGAAACGAGTTTGATACTTGATTACAAATGATTGCATTTGACGGTTGTTGCAGTAATAAATAACCCGTTCATTTTCAAAGTATATAATTTTGTATATGATATTTACATAGCCGAACGTATTAATATAAAATATATATTCGGATTTAAAAGGATTAAAGTCTGTACATATTCGTGACAAATTTTCTTTTGTGTCTAATGTGACATCAAAATTGTCAATTATAAAACATTCAATCTTGCCTGCCAGGCAGTAGGCGAACAGGTTTGTTTCGCCACACATTTTTGAAAGTTTTTTTTCCAAAATTGTGCTGTATTTCAGTGATACGGGGCCCGCAGGCTACAGGGGCCCCGAAAGTGTGTAAGCAAAAATTCCTAAAATGTTATCCACAATCTTTTATAGATTAATAACATATTTGAGAATAACTGCTGGGCCAACAGGAACGGCTATCAGATTGTTTTTATTGTCTTATAGCTGTCCCGGCAGAAGTTGTTCTGCCCTGAAGAAATAAAATTTAGAACCCGATTCCAGCGCCACCTTCCGGGTCCAAATGTAAGCTATCCCATCTTTCAAGTCTGATCAAACTGCACATTAAAATCGGTCAAGTAGTTAGGAGTTCATCGCGGACAAACAACGTGACACGTAATTTATATATATTAAGATAGAGGCAGAAAATCTAGAAAAAGTGATATCATCTTCAGCTTTAGATGATTTGATAAATTAGCTTGCCGAAATTGATTGAATTAAATTATTTATCTAACTTAGCTCCTAGGAGTATTAAGTATAAGTAATAACTTACAATCAATATAGAATTATTTTAATTCAATTCGAGCATTTTTTGTCTCTTTTATAAAAAACTTTACTCTTTGAACCACTCAACACATTTTGACACAGGGCCCGTCTAAAACAAGCCAAGGTTCACTGCAGTGACCTATAACTTAATATATATTCAATTATATTAGTTACATCAGCATGGCTATACCACGTCCAAATTTAGACGTGATGGAGTCTTGCTGGAGAGCTCTTAAGGCCGTCTCGATTGGTGTGATAGCAAGCTCTCACTGAATATCGGCGTGAAACCTATCATTCCTATCCCAGCCGCACTATCCTATCCTAAAGGCTGGCAACGCTTTGGCTACGCCGCTGACGTTCCAAACATCTTTAGGCGACGGTAACCACGTTACACTTCACTAGTGTCTAGTTTAGCAAAAATTCAAAATCTTAAAGCAAAATAATAGCTTATAGTATAATTTGCAAGATGTACAAATTTCGATTACGATAAACTGACGGCAAAAGGCTCGATATGAGACCATTATCGTCAGCGACATCTTTAGACAATTTAAGTTAATATAATTCTGAATTTCAAATTTTATTTCGCTAAAGAAATACGTAATGAAAATTAAAAATATATCGTTTGTATTAATAAAAAAATACGTAGATAAAAATGAAGTCGAGCGATAATAGGTCGATATTGTGGTTCATTGGTATATAGTGTTAGTCACAGTTTCAAGTTTAATGGGTTCGCAATAGAAAAACAACTATTTCATATTTACGAACATAATCATCTATTTCCTTTACCATAAAACGTAACAAAACACTTAGTTAGCATGACTTTTACTTACATTTTAACAAGCGGTTCACAATTTAGCCCCTACAACTTAGTCATAGGCTCTTTAACTATATTCCTCCTTTTCCAATTTGTCTTATTCGCAATTATCAGGGCACTTATGTCTACTTGCGCGTTTCGAACAGGATAAAGGCTCTTTTTTAGGTTTAGAGGTCGAAACATCAATGATCAAGTGTATCTCACGGTATCGATTCAATTATCTTTTTTGATACCCCCCTATTAAAAATAAAAACAGTGTTACCAGCCGTCAAACACAGGCTATTATTTACTGATAAAAGAAAATGTAAGACTGTTGCTGGATGCAAGCTAACAATAGCTTGCTCTAGTATCAAACTCGTTACCGAGTAGTACATGTAATTTTATATCGCCTCGTGTATTTGGAATACGATCGCCGGATAAAGCGCTATTTGATGGTTTTCATATAGTGCTTTTATTACGTATATCGATTAGGATCGTCAAAAGCGAAGGATCGAATTATGAATCGATTTAATTCGTTGATAAATTTTTAATAGTCGTTGTAATATCGTTCGATAGAAGCCGAGTTTCTGTAAGTGTCTATTCTTTGCTTACCAGTAATTGAAAATTGATATTACTTGTATGGAGTTTTTTTTTTTTAATGGGCAGGTAGCCCCTCAAACGGAGGCCACTAGCTCACTCGCGTATTACCACATTTTTGAAGAATATAAAAAAAATATCGGCAGACAAACACATATTTTATGTCCCCAAATTAAACGAGTTACTCCTGTGTTATGAGTAATATACAACGGACTATTCTGGGGTAAATAACGGAGAAACTTCGTTTCTTTCCCGGCAGTAACTTACGACAAATCTGTGTTCTAGGAATCTTACATACATGCATAAGTTCACGCCAGTTCCCTTGCGTTGTAGGCACGAACAACAGAGCGCCATTTAGGCTTATTCTTACACACCTCACTTGCCTCTTTGACATTCATAGCTCTTGTCATGCAAGCTCGTCTGTTCTTAAGGCTCCTGACATCACCTTCTGCTAGTACACGATCAATTTGATCGTGGAAGGTGTGTCGCGGCCTTCCACGACTTTTGCATTGTATATCTGTTTAGTCATTTTTTCCACATGCCCGAACCACCGGAGCATTCCTTTCCTTACCTTCACCCCGACACTCTCTTTCTTACTTCAGTATTACGAACGCGGTCCGCGAGCGTCACTCCGCAGATTTAAGAATCTTATCAATAAAATTACGAATATTTCCCCAAATTTCGATTCCATGTACATTTATATAAGTTCAAAAAGAAATTCCTATGAAAAAAGTCAGGTATGAAACATTCGATGGCCTATGTGCTATGGTTGGGTCAAGCCTTTGCTAGTCTACATCACTGCAACACAATTTAATTTTCTCCGTTACTTACTATGGTCTGGGTGTCTGGGAAAGGCCCCAGAGCAGATCGTTGCGTATTACCCATAACACACGCGTAACTTCCTTAAATTGGGAATATACAACATGAGCGTTTGTCTGCCGATTTATTTATTTATTATTGTTGAAATTCGTAGAATATACATATTGTCGTAAGTAATTTATATCTGTCGTATTGTCGTAATACGCGAGCGAGATAGCGAACTATATTTAAGTAGCTCCTTAATCAACAGTGAGGCAAATGAATGGATAGTACGATATACTAACCGTCTAAGAGTGCGCAATGTATGACCGAGGAGTTAAGGAGTTATCAAGTAACAGGGTCTACGAAATATGTGAAACTAATAAAAGACAGTTCGGTACATGATGTATTTATGTGTTTGATATTAAACGAGCGACCAAAATGGAGTTCACCATCTCGCTCGCGTATTACGACAGTACGACAGGTATAAATTACTTACGACAAATCTGTATGATACGAGACTCAACAATGATATTACAAATGTTTCACAAGAAAATCATATTGTTTCAGAGAAGGATTTATGCATATTATTTATATAGAAATTAATTATATTAATTAATACGTGAAGCAAGAACTTTGTACCACTTTACGAAAATTGCGCGGACGGAGGCGTATGAAATTTCGCACACTTATAGTTTATATAGAGGAGTGCAGAATGCTAATATTTTTTTTTAATTATTTTTATTGCAAGAGATCAACAGACAGGCAAACGGCCCACTTGATGGAAAGCGGTTACCATCGCCTATGGACATTTGCAACATCAAAGTTGCTACAAATGCGCTGCTGCTCTCTTAAGGGAGACTGGAACCTGGCCACCAATGCCGGAGCAGAACTCAAGGTTGTTATGGCGACATACTTTAGACCAGGGGTGGTAGCCATCCATTCGGGCAAACGCCCTACCACCTGGCTGTGGGTTGTTGAGTCGCCTCTTACGACAGGCCGCCCGGTATAGTCTTTGACAACAGAACCTTAATCATGTCCAAACGTATAATTTAAATTAATTTCGGTCGAATTTCGACCACCGGGCGACAGCTAGTGTTTATTTTTTTTTTTAAATTTATTTGGGAAACATAAAATAATTATAATTCTTACTAAAAACACATATCAACTAAGTTTCCACTAAAAAAATAATTCTTGTTACGCACTTGGCTCATACAACTATAAGAAAAAATATATTAATAGAAATAGTATATAGTAATGTATGTAAAACATTCTTATTAGTTTTATCCGTGCAGGAACGGAGAAAGAATACAATTTCCTGCGTTGTGGCGGCCTGTCGTAAGAGGCGACCAAACAACCCTCAGCCAGCTGGTAGGCCATTTGCCCGACTGGATGACTACCACCTCTGGTCTAGAGTATGTCGCCATAACAACCTTGAGTTGTGTTCCGGCATTAGTGACCGGGTTCCAGTCTCCCTTAAGAGAGCAGCAGCGCATTTGTAGCAACATCGCTGTTGCAAATGTCCATAGGCGATGGTAACCGCTTTCCATCAAGTGGGCCGTCTGCTTGTCTGCTGATCTCCTGCAATAAAAAAATATTAAGAATCGTAGAATACAGATGTGTCGTAATTTCTGTCGACTTGCATCTTCAAAACTAGGGTAATACGCGAGCGAGATAGTCATATTGGATTTTGGTAAAAGCTTAATAAGAAAAAAGCATAGAAAACGCTTCATGGTGTTTAGGTATTTTGATAGTTGCATTTAAACCCCCCTTCTTTAATGCAAAATACTAGTCGATTTTGAATCTTAACTGCAAATATCCAAAACAAATCGTTTTTTTTTTTTTTTTTTTTTTATTTAATTAAGTCTAAAAAAACATTGTACGCTTTCTCGTAATGGAAATTTTGTATAAATTTATCTTTCAATGTAAGGAAATGAATTATATAAAGAAAAAAAATTGATAAAACTTCTAGCGTCTATAATTTTGGGACATCGATAAATGCTTTAGTCTTGTTAGGGATTTTTGTATGAATGTGTAAAAAAATAATTGATAATTTAATAATAAAAAAAAATAATAATATACGTATATTATTAATATTTAATTAAAATGGATTGATTCTAATTATATGTATAGCGAGGCTTCCTCTTAGAGCTTTATGGATGTGTTTTATTTATTAATACGGAATATTTGAAACATACTCACTATTATAAGTTGTCAGACGCCGTCAAATTAACTCTCTACACTTTTTATTATTAGATAAAAAAAATTCAATTATAACGGCCTTACTTATAATCGTTTCTTAAATTTAAAGAGACTGCTCAGCAACTGATTAGTGGGAATCTTACCCATAAACTCCTCTTTAGTCAAATGTTTTGGGTACTCTTAGGTAAAAACAACAGATGATGGAGTTTTCGGCGGGAACTGAAAGGAGATGTCGTGCTGTGCAGTTTTATTTTCGAGAAATGTGTAAAATTACTCTCAAATGAACAATCGTTGTAGGATATTGATAGTTTTTGAGTAGTAATTATGTGTTTTGTGAGAAATGTGAACTGTATGGTCGAATGTGGCCTTTTGAGTTGTCACAAGAACTCCGTTGAATGGCACTAGCTGATTACCTACAGCTAGCTGTGCTACACACAGGCTTAAGAAAATGAAGAAACTGTAAACAAAGATCTGGCGTAAAGGCCTAGCTGCCAAGCCATAAACCTAAATTAATATAACAACAACAGTTGATAAAAGTTTATAAGTGAAAAAAAAAAGATATTCATTGATTGGGGCGTGATTCTGATTCTCTTACTTAAGAGATGCCTAATCGTTTCTTAACGAGATTATTATAAGTAAGGCCGAATAGAGTCAGAGAAAGCTATTTAACCACTAAGAGGTACGTACGATTATCATTCGAGTAATACTTATTGGTTTGTGTCAGCCATTAAAAGATTAATTAATTAACGCTTACAAGTCAATTGCGTAGTTGTATGCAAATTATGTATATATAATAGGGTGGCGCAAAAATACCGATTTTTTTTTAAAGTATCGAGTGAAAAAAAAATTTTTTTTTTTTTTGATCTTTTAAGAACTGCCACCAAAGGACAGCTCAAAAAAATTTTAAACTAATTTTTTTGTTTGCATTACTCGAAAAAATCTAAAGTAAAGCACTAGTATATTTTTTTAAATTATGCGATGGTTAATTGGCGAACTTTCAAATTCAAATTTTGAATTGAAACTTTCAGAAACGTATCATTTTTTGGTCTATAATATTATACCGTAACGAGATAAAAAATTGATTTAAAAAAAAACAGTTTTTGGCCATTTTTGAAGTGTTAAATTGGAGGGTGTTCTTAAAACATGAAAAATGAAAAAAAAATTCACTCGCAACTCAAAAAAAAATTTTTTTTTTTCGCCAACCTTATATATAATTATAGTTTAATATTTTGCCTTGCATTTAATTCAAAGCACAGTTTCAAAGGAACCCTTTTCGATTTATTTATATATAATTATAGCGGTGCTAGTTTCATTTTCTACGTGTTTTATATATCAATGGATTTTTCTTTGATTTCGTTTATCATACACACTTTGACGAAGCCATTAATACAGTTTGAATGCCTTATGCAACATAATATAGAGAAATTAAAAAAAAAATATATAGAAAATTTAACTCACATTTTTATTTTATATATTTTTAAAGCTCACTATCGACTATGTAAAATAATATTGATGTATAAACACTTGAATTTTCAACAGTCATTTTTTGTTGTACGAATTGGACGTAGTTTAGCAGAAACGACCTAACACACAAAAAGTCGTTTTTGAGTTGTTGAGGTTTTAAGTTTAGAGAAAAATTGCTGGTAAATCCCTATTAATATTATAAATGCGAAAGTAACTCTGTCTGTCTGTCTGTTCCGTTTTCACGGAAATACTACTGGACCGATTTGGCTGAAATTCAGTATATATATATATATATTTGCGATGCCGAGAATGAGCATAGGATATTTTTTATCTCGAAAAATGGGATAGTTTCCGGGATAAAAATATATTTGTCTTTTTGTTTGTTATCCTTTTATGGAAAGACTATTGGACCGATTTGGCTGAAACTCGGTACATATATAATTTGAATACCGAGAGTGCCCAAGGGATACTTTTTATCCCGGATAATGGGATACATTTTGGGATGGATTTATGTAAAGTTTATCCCGGAAACTGGGACAGGTTTTGTGATTTTGTCCATTTCGTCCACTAGGTCCACTTGATCCATTGGGTCCACTGGGTCCACTTGGTCCACTTGGACCATGTTATCTATTTTGTCATTTTTGTCAAGTTTTGTCATTTATGTAGTTTACATATAGACGGGGGTGGTATAGTTTGCGATATAAAATGAAGTGAATCTTTCGGGGGCAAATACATACAAATTTAATACAATGTAACCTGTACTACTTGCTTTTTAAACAAGAGATACGCACTAGAGGTTGACCCGCGGCGCAGCCACGGGGTAAACTCTAGTTGGTATATACAACTCATTTTTGACCACAATGTGGGTTGAGTCCTTTCTGCTAAACTACGTCCATTTTTTTTTATATTATATTACATATGTGTATATCTACTGTTTGAAAAAAAAATATTGAAACAATATAAAGCACAGACTATTATTCTATTTCATTCAGTCGTCAAGCAAGTCAAAGGTGGGATAGCCAACCTTGCAGAATAACATTACGAATCTGACGAGGGAATTATATATTAGGGGGACCGGGAGTAATGCTGTTTTCTTACGTTAAAATTCAAACACAATTTGTAACATGTTTTTATTTTTGATCAATGTTATAATTACCATCCAGTTTGCAAATTTCCCATGCGGCCATAACAACCTTGAGTTGTGTTCCGGCATTAATGGCCAAGTTCCAGTCTCCCTTAAGAGAGCTGAGCAGCGCGTTTGTAGCACCTTTAGTGTTGCAAATGTCCATAGGCGATTGAACCGCTTTCCATCAAGTGCACTCCAGCAATAAAAAAGTAAGAAAACGACATTACTCTCCAGTCCCCCTAATACCCCTGATAATGATACGCTGCTCAAAAAATTCCACCTACCAGTACGACTTGGTTACTTGAAACGATATAAAATGCGATTTTGCCAAAACAACCGCTTTTTTTTTTTTTTTTGGTTTTGAGGCGAGGGAAAATGCTTAACCGATTTACGCACAAACTGGGTCGTTGCTAGGGGAACGACACGCGTCGGTCGGGGGCGATAACACTGCAGCAATAGTATGCTCTTGGCAGCGCTCCGTCCGCGATCGACGTCACAGAATAGTGTGGAAGACTCCGAGCGTTGCTGCACGGGCGAGCAACCCCAATACCCACTAAAAACCCCCTCCTCCCTGACGACCCTGCGCTTTGAATGTGTTGGAAAGGCTGAGATTTAGAACATAGTTACGCCCAGCCGATCCAGCGCAATAAAGTGCCTGGAGTGTGCCCTGGGAGAACACACCCCACTTCGTTGTGCGGGGGTAGAAGGTCCTTTGCTCTTCCTAGCAAGCTAAAGGCCCCCCGCGGTAAACGGAACCTAACTCATGGAGGGAAGTAATGCGCGTACCTGCCTCTCCGGGTGCCAGCTGAAGGCCGGCGACCTCGAGAAGACGCATTGGCACGCGCTGCAGGACTTCTCTCCCTGTCTCGTTCTGCGGCCTCCTTGAGTGACATTACTGTCTCGCAAAAAGTAACCGCAGCCCCCCAATTGTCGCTGCTCTGCAGCATGGCCTTGACCAAGTCGCAGAGCGAGTCGACTGGACCTACGTGCGTCTCAAGTTCGAAACGCTGCGGCGCCCATGCGGCGCACTCGACAAGCGTGTGTAACGCCGTGTCGGGCGCGCCGCACTGGCGGCAGTCCGGGGAAGGCAAGCAGCCCACAATGCGACACAGATACTTATCGAAACATCCGTGTCCGGTAAGTATCTGTGTCGTCCTGAAGGTCAGGGTGCCGCTGGTGCGGTTGACCCATTCCGTCAGCTGTGGCCTGATTGCATCCACCGTGTAGCCGCCATAGGCCGCAGGGTTGTCGAGCTCTTGAGACCAGACGGCGATCATGGAGGCGGTTTCCCGCTTCCTGATCGCCTCGATTTCGACCTGACAGAAGGTCAGGCCTCTAGCTAGGGCATCCTGCCGGGTGCGGCGCACCACTGTCAGGACGTCCGCCTGGAGATGCCAGGGCGGATCGCCTGCCAGGAGGGTGGCCGCCGTCCGCGACACTGTGCGATACCCCCGTATGGTCCTCACGGCCAGAACCTGCTGCGCCCGTTGCAGCAGGGTTCTGTTGTGGCGGTGAAGTGCATTGGACCAGACGGGTGCACCGTACAGTGCCATACTCCTCAGGATGCCAGAGTAAAGTTTCCGCGTCGCACCTCCCGGGCCCCCTACGTTGGGGAGCAGCCTCGAGAGTGCGCCCGCGGATTTGACGAGTTTGGGAACTAGCTGCTCAAAGTGCGCTTTGAACAGCCATTTCCCATCGAGAACTAGCCCCAGATATTTCATCTGGGGCCCTACTCTAATGGCCACCCCTTGGACCGAAACGGTCAAGTCCGCGAGGGGATTGCGAAATTTCCTATGGAACATGATGGCCTCCGTTTTCGCGGGGGAGACCCTCAAGCCCAGCCTAGCTATTCGATCTACGACAATCGCCAACCCGGCGTTAGCGACGTCCACGGTAATGCCAAAACAACCGCTTGAAATAAGGCACGTCAAGCACTAGGCAAGCCTGGTTCGGCAACCGAGTCATTGGGTAGCCAGGCTGCTTAGTGCGCGGTTTTCCTATTTATTATTTTAGGACAAATCATCGTGTTTTTTAGAGTAATTTACTTCTAAAACACCTAAAGGCATAATACACTTTTAGAGCTAGAGGTTAAATAATACTTCAGATGGCAGAGAGTAGTATTAGATATTATAGATTTATTTTGGAAATGGTAACCTTAAGTACAAATATTAACAAGTCGTACTGCGAGTACAATACATAGCACAATGTGTGAGCGAGACGGAGCAACTATAAATATGTGAGCTCCCGCGCTGCGCTAGTCAGTAGTTCGTCGTCCGCTGCGATGACTAGACGAATGCAGCTTGATGCGTATTAGAAATTGAACCGTCTCGAGTTATAATTATGATATTTAAGAAGGATTCCGAAGTTATTCTAATGGATTTGGTGTTTTATAGATATTTGTAACTATGAGTCGGTTGGTCCTTCGAGCCGGATTCTAATCAATAAATCTGTTACAATTTTTTCTGACATAAGAATGAAATAGAACATGACTTGTCATTGGTTTAACTGTCAAGACGTTATGAATAAGGTCTTTAATAAACTCAATATATGATTTTGATGGTAAGGACTCAACTGACACAACCGATCCTAAAGTAGCCATAATCCAAATTATTTATTTATTTATATTATCGTTTGTCACGGAGCGCCGGACGGCTAGCTTAGTATCGCAGTAGACTCTAGTGTAGTAGTGTAAACGAAAGACTGGCTAATGTAAAGAGTTTAGGTATTGTATTGATTCGCAGGGGTGCGTGTTGTGTGCGCTGTGTTGCAGCTTCGATCATATAAAGAATATTACTACACGCGCCTGCCTATCAAATCTAAATATATTCAAGTTTCTACCGCTAACAATTCGGTATATTCTATCTCTTACAGTCGAGTACACAGATATACCGCCGTCTCCCTCGCACAGTAGCATGGTGCGAGCGCGACGGCAACATGTTCGTGCGAGCGAAAGATGCATAGCAATCAATTATTGTGGGAAACTCGAATGTTTATAGAGGCTGCAGGTTGGATTTCAGTCATTCTTATCAAATAGTTAGTTGCATTTTTTGTTATGCAAAGTCGATCTGGGACACAGCGCAGTGAAGCGAAGTCGGGAGGCAGGTATACAGCTAGTTAAAGTGGCGTGTTCTTTGTAAATAATCGCTTTTAGTCTAATATAAACTATATTATTATACTTATTATTGTAATATTAAAGAATATTATGAATAATTGTAATTGAATTTATCTTACCAGCAAAATACCGATAGTATTTAACCGCGCGTCACTATACCGTGTATTTTATTTATTTAATCTGTCTTTTTATGTTTGCCAATTATTTATATTAATTGTAAACTCCATATTCTATGCAATCGTTTTAAGCATAACCGAATTAATTGAGATTAACATGTAATTTAATCACAATAGATTTATCGCTTGAGGAACACTGTCTAAATTTATTTGGTTACTGGCGTGTGTCGGCTGGACGTCGTTCGCG
Source organism: Dendrolimus kikuchii (assembly GCA_019925095.2). Classification (NCBI taxonomy): domain Eukaryota; kingdom Metazoa; phylum Arthropoda; class Insecta; order Lepidoptera; family Lasiocampidae; genus Dendrolimus; species Dendrolimus kikuchii. Next base: position 27,151,711 of record CM034392.1, on the reverse strand, counting down.
TTGTCATGATGACGTGTCTGTGATGGCGGCAACAGAGGAGCGCGACATCATTTATTGAAATAAAAAGTGTCGAGTTTTGTTGTTTTCATGTGATGCTCGACCAGACAGACAAGACAAAATAAAAAAACCGCGTGCGTCTCGGGACGCCCGACAGAAGTGATAACTTGCGTGAGAGAAAGGGAAGCGAGACAGACTGGCGCCGTAACGCGTTACGTAACGAAGCGGCTTACCCTCCCATAAGAAGTTATCACTTCAAAAACATGAAGTTTAATTTTCAAAATCTGCTTGTCCGAATTAGCACGCATGCATTATTTTCACATTTTAAAATGAAAATTAATGTGAACGAGACGAAAGTCATGGAGTTTGAAAGAGATGAAAGAATGACAATATGTAATGTACAGAAATATCTAGGTTTAAGTTATGGTGAACAATAAAGAGTTTTCATTCATTCATTCATTCATTCATACAGATACGAAACCAAAAGTTAGAGCAGAGCAAGTCAGAGAATTTGTTTACTTATGCCTGCTACATACGTAACGATATATGGTGGCGATTTACATACATACATAACTTCACGCCAGTTCCCTTGCGGGGTAAGCACGAACAACAGAGCGCCATTCAGGCTTGTTCTTACACACCTCGCTTGCTTCTTTGACATTCATAGCTCTTGTCATGCACGCTCGTCTGTTCTTAAGGCTCCCGACATCACCTTCTGCTAGTACACGATCGATTTGATCATGGAAGGTGTGTCGTGGCCTTCCACGACTTTGCACGATTACGGTGGTGATTTATCTGTGCAAATCGTTGCAGATTATCGTTCATCACTGGCAGTTGCTGTATTTATGGTCTTTTGACTTTATGTATAAAAAAGATTGTGAAAAATGTAATGTCAATTGGTGATATAATAATTTTTATTTGGAATTTTGCTAGAATATATCGATCACACGATATAACCATTGTCCCTACGTCCGCATTTTGAAAATCCATCCCAAACTTGATCCCGGGTTTCGGCACCAAAATACAACAAAGAGTTTGTACAGTTGCAATTTCCATCAGATCGTTTGTTGGCGATTGCATTTGCACAGTTTTAGTGGGGTGACTAAAGCCAGCAGATTTAGGTACGCAATCTTGCGGAGCGAAATTCCAACTCGTTTAATAAATTGGTATGAGACAATAGCTTTTCATAAGTCAATCTTTACACTACATACTCCGCGAGTTTCATTAAACACATGATCAGGCCCAATGACGCAGGTGCGTCATCATCTTCCGTCGATTCTTTTTTTTTTTTTTGAGGCGAGGGAAAATGCTTAACCGATTTACGCACAAACTGGGTCGTTGCTAGGGGAACGACACGCGTCGGTCGGGGGCGATAACTCTGCAGCAATAGCATGCTCTTGGCAGTGCTCCGTCCGCGATCGACGTCACAGAATAGTGTGGAAGACTAAGAGCGTTGTTGCACGAGCGAGCAACCCCAATACCCACTAAAAACCCCCACCTCCCTGTCGACCCTGCGCTTTTGTTTGTGTTGGAAAGGCTGAGATTTAGAACATAGTTACGCCCAGCCGATCCAGCGCAATAAAGTGCCTGGAGTGTGTCCTGGGAGAACACACCCCACTTCGTTGTGCGGGGGTAGAAGGTCCTTTGCTCTAACCTAGCAAGCTAAAGGCCCCCCGCGGTAAACGGAACACGTATGTATACACTAATGTAACTATTTGTTAACGGAGTTATTTTTAACTGTATAAAAAACGCATTTGGCCAAAGTCATAACTTTAACAGTATCCCAGATGGAGCCCGACAACGACTCGAATGAATTTTCGCTTGCACAAAGCCTGAAAATAATTTTAAACATTCATTGTGACATGTGTCATTTACCGCATTGTCTCTGGTTTATATTCCACCTGTCTTGGGCGCGTTCCTTTAGTATCTCACAACGCCCAAAATGCTCCGCCTGCCGTTTCACTACGCGACCGCGGTCGTTATGATCGTGGCGAAAATGTCACTAATGAGGTCATGATTTTCACTCTCGCAGCGCTCGTAACGACCCATGTTAAGAGGGTCGAATAACCGTTCCACTTGAGTTTATGATTGTAACGCCGGCAAGCGAGTGGAACGGGAAAATTTTTGATTGATTTAGAACATAGTTACGCCCAGCCGATCTTCCGTCGTTTCTTGCGCGAACTTATGCGGAGAACCAACAATCGTTACATATGTAGCGGACATCAGGGTGCATGGTTACCAGAGACGGAAAGCATAAAAGGGATATTGAAAGAAGCTAAATAAAGGCAGGTAATGATGTGAATGGAGCGCTAAACTCTTTTATGAACCGCCAGAAAGTGTCTGTAGAGGCAAGCCTGGCTGTCCATCGAGGGGTGTTAGTGCCAACACTGATGTATAGTAATTAACGTTGGATATGAAAGTAGGATAAACGCAGATCACATGAGAGCTTTGAGAAGTATATGTGCGATTAACTTGAATGATAAAGGAACGTTGTAGATCGAAAGATGATGTAATAACAAGAGTTGAAAAAGGAATGTGAAGGTCAGGATGTGTAGAGAGAATTGATAAGAGTAGAATCACAAAACAAGTGTATGACAGCATTGTGAAAGGTAGAGTTGCTGCCGATAGACCTACCTACCGGCCGGGCGGCCTGTCGTAAGAGGCGACCTAACAACCCACAGCCAGGTGGTAGGGTATTTGCCCGACTGGATGGCTACCACCCCCTGGTCTAAAGTATGTCGCCATAACAAGCTTGAGTTGTGTTCCGGCATTAGTGACCAGGTTCCAGTTCCCCTTAAGAGAGCAGCAGCGCATTTGTAGCACCTTCGGTGTTGCAAATGTCCATAGGCGATGGTAACCGCTGTCTGCTGATCTCCTGCAATAAAAAAAAAGACCGAGACGTACAAACCGTGATTAAATAGCAGAAGTGTTAAAACGAGGTCATATCAAAAGTAGCTCACATAAACATGCATGTGTCATAAGTTGAGGTCCATACTCTATGCCTACCCCCATAGGCGTAATAATATGTATGTAAATACATTGTTTTTTTTATTTTTATTGCAGGAGTTCAACAGACGGCCCACTTGATGGAAAGAGGTTACCCTCGCCTATGGACATTTGCAATAGCAAAGTTGCTACAAATGCGCTGCTGCTCTCTTAAGGGAGTCTGGAACCTGGTCACTAAACCCGGAACCCAACTCAAGGTTGTTATGGCGGCATACTCTAGACCAGGGGTGGTAGCCATCCAGTCGGGCGAATACCCTACCACCTGGCTGTGGGTAGTTTTGTCCCTTCTTACGACATCCGTTCCTGCACGGATAAATTTTAGAAATTGTAGAGTTGTAGAAACCATTCACTCTAATTAGTGTAGATTAGTCAAATAATTTTAAACAGTGTTTCTTATTGGACTCCATTCGTTTTAAAACCCCCCACTTTTCAGTTTTATCAAAATGGACACATTTAAAATGGGGTACAGAATAAATAATTATCCTTCGTTTAATTGATTATCATCATCTATTGTATATAACTAGATACCCAATTGGTGTTCTGTCGTTTATGTATTTTTTATTTTCCTTTCCAAAGATGGATGTGTTCATTAAGTGAAATTTTTTCTCCGCTCTTGGTTTTTTTTTTTGTGTAACGTGTTGGCGTAACAAGGCTCTTAATTTATTTATGTAAACATTTGATACGGCAATTAAGATTTTAATTTCGATGTATGGCAATCGTGACCGTTCTACGAGTTTAGTTGACGTTCACAATTTACCACACGGTTCATGAACTGTTTGGTTTATTGTCGCAAATGAAGCCAATTAAACATTATATCGAGGGGTCCAAGGTTATTTGTTTTAAGCGACATTTGCAAAATTGTGTCGATAGAGGAGCTTGAAGTTTCATTAGTCCGCAAAAAGACTTGATTAGTAAACTACATACTATATTTAAAGAAGAAAAAAATCTGTAGTTTTTAGTTGGAAACCAGGTTCATTATAATTCCTTAAGTTTGTTACAAAATGTCGCTTAAAACAAATAGCCTTTCACCCCTCGATATTTGATAACGCTCCAGAATATAGAGAATTTCTAGAGACCGGTACAAGCGTGTCTTTTATTGCATTTTGATATACGACAGGGATTAGAGATTCAACAAATACATTTTAAAAAATTTGGAGCAATTTGAATTTCGCTGATTTGTTATGAAAATAGTTTCAATGGAAGAGTTCGCTATCTCACTAGCGCATTACAATATTTTTGAAAATATACATTTAGAGAATTTAACTACAGTAATCTGTATTATATGAACCTCAGCAATAACGAATGTTTTTATTTATAAACATTGATTGTGTCGTTATAAGAATTGATTTTTTTTTATATGTAGAAATGTTTTTTTTTTTAATTGCATGAGTTCATTGGACAGGCAGACGGCCCGCTTGATGGAAAGCGGTTACCGTCGTCTATGGACATTTGCAGCACCAAAGTTGCTACAAATGCGCTGCTGCTCTTTTAAAGGAGACAGGAAACTGGCCACTATTGCCGGAACACAACTCAAGGTTGTTATAGCGGCATACTTTAGACCAGGCGTGGTAGCCATCCAGTCGGGAAAATGCCCTACCACCTGGCTGTGGGTTGTTATGTCGCCTCTTACGACAGGCCGTCGTAAGTTGTGTCAATTTATATCTTAAATGTGCGAGCGAGACAGCGAACGTCATTTAGGCAGCCCCTCAACAGTGCTATATTGTTGCTGCTCAATTGTCCTTCTTTCATGTTCTTAAGCTAACAGACTCGTGTTATAGTATTACGAACAAAAACAAAGGAACAGCTATGTTAAGTTTAATTACCAAGTTCTAAGTATGTTATAAAATATTTACAATTAATTAATTTATGAGTGAATATATTTAAAGTTAGAAGCCATATTTAAGTTCCTATAAAGTGATTTACGGACTTCGTATTTGGTACTGTAACCACGAGAGTAATTAATTACCACTCCATTGTCGCTTTGAATGTAGTCAAAATTTGTATGAGCTTACATATTTTTTTTATACTAGATTCTATATATCAAATAAAATAGTATTAAATGGCCTTTTCTTTAAGCAACACATCATTTGTTTAAAAAAATATCGTAATTGTAGAATCTTGTATGCTCGTTTAAAGGTTAGCTTGGTTAGAATGACAGCTGTCAAACTAATGTACTGGTGACAAAGGTACAGAGCAAATTAAACAAGTATGGTCTTATTCATATTGAGTTAAGAGTAAGTTTAAAGGCTTCTTCTTTCAGCGCGTTCCATTAGTAGCTCAACGCCCAAAATGTTTTGTTAGCCGTTCCACAAGGCGACCGCGCTCGTTGTTGTCGTGGCGAAAATGTCACTAATGACGTTATCATTTTCGTTCACACAACGCTCACAACGGCCCATGTCAAGAGGCGGGTCGAATAACCGTTGCACTTTGTTTTCAGATTTTAACGCCAGCAAGTAAGTGGAACGGGTAAAATCGCGGTTGTGAGTCCCTAATGGAACGTAGCCTATAACTAATGTCAAAATTCAACCGATAGGACCGGCCATAGGATGACTCGCGGACATCACTATTCGTACGCTCTTGTCAATAATAATAATACGCACATGGATGGGTGTGATTTTCGTGACAGCTGTCATTCTAATCGAGCTGTATTTTAAGGAGTATAACATCATTAAATAGGAGAATAGTGTTGTAACAGTGTCGCCCGTGCAGTGAACAGTGTCGAAGCTCTCGCTACGCCAATGCGGTGATGAGATTATAAGCGTAATTTATTGTTTGTATCGAGTCCAGAATTGCATTTGCACTCCACGCCGATGTCCCGCTGGATGTGTATTAGCGGTATAATAAAATGTACTATGTTGTATCAACTATTATGATATGCTCAAATGACGTATAACCCAATTACATGCGATCGAACGATCGAGTGATGTTTGCATACTATTCGAAAAATGAAAAGTCAATAAAATTGTATTTTAAAAAACTGTCTCTGGTGTTTTATTATGCTGGTAGCACTTTAATCTTTTTTATTTAGGTTTATGGCTTGGCAGCTAGGCCTTTAAGCTAGATCTTAGATTACAATATAGTTCTTATTTTTTATATTATTTTCTTAAGCCTATGTATAGCTCAGCTGAACTGTTATCGACTTACACCATTCAACGGAGTTCTTGTGACAACTCGAAAGGCCACAATTGGCTATACAGTTCACATTTCTCACAAAAACACATAATTACTACTCAAAAACTCAATGTCCTGCAACTATTGTTCATTTTACAGTAATTTTACACATTGTGAGAAAATAAAACTGCACAGCACATCTTTCAGTTCCTGCCAAAAACTCAATCACTTTAATTTTATTGTTCTGATCTCAAATTAATATAAAGTTCTGACGTTGGTATCTTGTAAATTGTCATTATACACAAATATTAAATAGCATCTAAAGTGTATACGAAGATTATTGAAAAGAAAATGAGAGTGGTATCCGATGGATTATTGTGGGATGCACAAGGTGGCTTCAGAAATGGAAGGGGATGTATGGATCAAGTTTTCTCTCTCCGCAATATCGTAGAGAAGCAGCTGGCTATGGGCCGGAAGGTTTTCTGCGGTTTTGTGGATCTAGAGAAAGCATTTGACAGGGTTGTGCGGAAGGAGCTCTGGGACATATTGCCCGGATATGGGATTAATGGCCAATTGATGCGTGCTGTGAAGTCCACTTACGAGGACTGTATGGCATGCATGCGAGTGGAAGGCAGCCTGTCGCCCTGGTTTGACGTCAATATTGGCGTCAGGCAGGGCTGCGTGCTGTCGGCTTTGCTGTTCATCCTATACCTGGACGATTGTCTCCAGAGAATAAGATTGATGGATGTTGGGGTGCGAATGAGTGATCTAGTTGTAAGCACCTTGCTTTATGCGGATGATGCCGTGCTTTTAGCCGAATCGCCATCAGAACTGCAAACACTAGTCACAATGATGAAAGATGACTGTCAGGCGAGAGGCTTACATTTGAATGCGAAGAAAACAAAGGTTATGGTGTTTGAAAGAGAAGAAACCAGAACGAATGCAAGGATAATGGTCGATGATGTTATGCTGGAGCAAGTGAACGAGTTTGTATATCTTGGATGTGCTTTTAGCAGGGATGGAAGGTACACCGCTGATATAGAAAGAAGAGTAAATTTGGGGAATAGTTTGAATGGAGCGTTAGGTAAACTTCTAGGCGCTAAGAACCTCAGCCAGAAGGCCCAGCTCGCCATACACAACGCGGTGCTGGTACCTACGCTCACGTATGGAAGCGAGAGTTGGGTATGGAAGAGAGAGCATGAAAGTAGAGTAAACGCGGTTGAGATGCGAGCACTGCGCAAAATCTGCGGAGTGACGCTCGCGGACCGCGTTCGTAATACCGAAGTAAGAAAGAGAGTTGGTCTGAAAGAGAGTGTCGGGGTGAAGGTAAGGAAAGGAATGCTCCGGTGGTTCGGGCATGTGGAAAGAATGCATGATGAAAGAATGACTAAACAGATATAAAATGCAAAAGTGGATGGATGCAGAAGTCGTGGAAGGCCACGACACACCTTCCATGATCAAATTGATCGTGTACTAGCGGAGGGTGATGTCAGGAGCCTTAAGAACAGACGAGTGTGCATGACAAGAGTTATGAATGTCAAAGAAGCAAGTGAGGTGTGTAAGAATGGGCCTAAATGGCGCTCTGTTGTTCGTGCCTACCCCGCAAGGGAACTGGCGTGAAGTTATGTATGTATGTGTATGTATTAAATAGTAATAATATGTTTATTTTAGTTTTGATACTTTTTTCCAAGTTGCAACAGAAAAGAGTTTAATAAGTGTATATTAGGATCGCAGCAAGTGGATCCATCATCTCTGCGTACCCCTATGAGAAATGCCATAAAAATATGTGAGTACAAAATAGCTTGTTACCAGGGCTGCGTTCCACAAGAGACTCACGACTGCGATTTTTCCCGTTCCACTTGCTTGCGGGCGTTACAATCATAAACTCTAGTGGAACGGATTATGGTGCGTCATTGGTTGATTTGAAAATCGCGCCTTTTTCAATGTCAATCGGTACAAAGAATTAATGCTCTGTGGTTCACCACACTTGCACTTCGACATGGGTCGTTGTGAGCGCTGTGCGATCGAAAATAATGAGGTTATTAGTGACGTTTTCGCCACGAGCATAATCACCGTGGTCGCCAACGGCAGACTGAGCATTTTGGGCGTTGCGAGATACTAAACGAACGCACCCCAGGTATACCAACATTATAACTTCAGAAATGAGTTGCTTATTCAATAAGTACTGTTTGAAATGAAACCTCTGTTTTATACCATAATGTTTGATAAGTTGTTGTTTTTATGTTTTGTCATTGTATTTTAAAAAATGTGATTTAGAATATAGATATGTTAAATAAAAGACTTTTTTCCTCTCTTCAAAAATTATATCAATAATTAAAGCTTCGAAAGGTATTGTCGATTCGATTTTTTAACAAGTGTCTATTCATAGTTTGTGATTTTTCAACACTCTGTAAAATACTTATGTAGGTGTGTTTTAATAGATTCGAAATAGTTATATATAAAATAACTATAAAACTCGTATAACGAAAATGTGCGCACGGATCCGATTGTTTTGTCTAGTTTAAATTTTGGTTAAGACATCAATAAAAACGATTATTTTGGTTTCAACCTGTTTAGCATTTAGATTTGATTTATCTGTACTTTGCTTAAATTAGTAATAGCTAACTCAAAAAGTAAAAAAAGATAATCTATTGAGTGATTTAAAAGCTACTTAGCTAACAGGTGGTTAACCATTTCTTAACGACATTCTTATAAGGCAAGATATTATTAGCCACTTAACTGTTGCGATTTTTTTATGTTATATACTAGCGGTCCCGGCAGATGCTGTCCTGCTCTGAAAAAATAAAAATCTGTGACCCGATCCCAGCGCCACCTACCGGTTCCAATTGTAGATTTAAACCATCCAGGGACCCACTCAAACACACAAAAAAACAAAATCACCAAAATCGCTCCAGGTGATTACAAAGATTCTAGAACCCGATCTCAGCGCCACCTACCGATTCTAATTGCGAATCAAAACCACTCGGAAACCCACTCAAACACACAAAAACAAATTCACCAAAATCGCTCCAAGCGATTAGGAGAATTCTAGAACCCGATCTCAGCGCCACCTACCGATTCCAACGGGATAAAAAGTAACCAAGGAACAGCTATGTTAAGTTTTATTACCAAGTTCTAAGTATGTTATAAAATATTTACAATTAATTAATTTATGAGTGAGTATATTTAAAGTTAGAAGCCATATTTAAGTTCCTATAAAGTGATTTACGGACTTCGTATTTGGTACTGTAACCACGAGAGTAATTAATTACCACTCCATTGTCGCTTTGAATGTAGTCAAAATTTGTATGAGCTTACATATTTTTTTTATACTAGATTCTATATATCAAATAAAATAGTATTAAATGGCCTTTTCTTTAAGCAACACATCATTTGTTTAAAAAAATATCGTAATTGTAGAATCTTGTATGCTCGTTTAAAGGTTAGCTTGGTTAGAATGACAGCTGTCAAACTAATGTACTGGTGATAAAGGTACAGAGCAAATTAAACAAGTACGGTCTTATTCATATTGAGTTAAGAGTAAGTTTAAAGGCTTCTTCTTTCAGCGCGTTCCATTAGTAGCTCAACGCCCAAAATGTTTTGTTAGCCGTTCCACAAGGCGACCGCGCTCGTTGTTGTCGTGGCGAAAATGTCGCTAACGATGTCATCATTTTCGTTCACACAACGCTCACAACGGCCCATGTCAAGAGGCGGGTCGAATAACCGTTCCACTTGAGTTTACGATTTTAACGCCGGCAAGTAAGTGGAACGGGTAAAATAGCGGTTGTGAGTCCCTAATGGAACGTAGCCTATAACTAATGTCAAAATTCAACCGATAGGACCGGCCATAGGATGACTCGCGGACATCACTATTCGTACGCTCTTGTCAATAATAATAATACGCACATTGATGGGTGTGATTTTCGTGACAGCTGTCATTCTAATCAAGCTGAATTTTAAGGAGTATAACATCATTAAATAGGAGAATAGTGTTGTAACAGTGTCGCCCGTGCAGTGAACAGTGTCGAAGCTCTCGCTACGCCAATGCGGTGATGAGATTATAAGCGTAATTTATTGTTTGTATCGAGTCCAGAATTGCATTTGCACTCCACGCCGATGTCCCGCTGGATGTGTATTAGCGGTATAATAAAATGTACTATGTTGTATCAACTATTATGATATGCTCAAATGACGTATAACCCAATTACATGCGATCGAACGATCGAGTGATGTTTGCATACTATTCGAAAAATGAAAAGTCAATAAAATTGTATTTTAAAAAACTGTCTCTGGTGTTTTATTATGCTGGTAGCACTTTAATTTTTTTAAATTTAGGTTTATGGCTTGGCAGCTAGGCCTTTAGGGTAGATCTCAGATTACAATAAAGTTCCTTCATTTTCTTAAGCCTATGTATAGCTCAGCTGAACTGTTATCAACTTACACCATTGAACGGAGTTCTTGTGACAACTCCAAAGGCCACAATTGGCTATACAGTTCACATTTCTCACAAAAACACATAATTACTACTCAAAAACTCAATATCCTGCAACTATTGTTCATTTTAGAGTAATTTTACACATTTTTAGAAAATAAAACTGCACAGCATATCTTTCAGTTCCTGCCAAAAACTCAATCACTTTAATTTTATTTTCTGATCTCAAATTTATATAAAGTTCTGACATTGGTATCTTGTAAATTGTCATTATACACAAATATTAAATAGTAATAATATGTTTATTTTAGTTTTGATAGTTTTTTTCAAGTCGCAACACAGAAAAGAGTTTAATAAGTGTATATTAGGATCGCAGCAAGTGGATCCATCATCTCTGCGTACCCCTATGAGAAATGCCATAAAAATATGTGAGTACAAAATAGCTTGTTACCAGGGCTGCGTTCCACGAGAGACTCGCAACGACCGCAATTTTTTCCGCTCCACTTGCTTGCGGGCGTTACAATCATAAACTCTAGTGGAACGGATTATGGTGCGTCATTGGTTGATTTGAAAATCGCGCCTTTTCAATGTCAATCGATACAAAGAATTAATACGATCTGTGGTTCACCACACTTGCACTTCGACCCAGCTTTTGATATAGGTCGTTTTAAGCGCTGTGTGATCGAAAATAATGAGGTGATTAGTGACGTTTTCGCCACGACGATAATCACCGTGGTCGCCAACGGCAGACGGAGCATTTTGGGCGTTGCGAGATACTAAACGAACGCACCCCAGGTATACCAACATTATAACTTCAGAAATGAGTTACTTATTCAATAAGTACTGTTTGAAATGAAACCTCTGTTTTGTACCATAATGTTTGATAAGTTGTTGTTTTTATTTTTTGTCATTGTATTTTAAAAAATGTGATTTAGAATATAGATACATACATACATAACTTCACGCCAGTTCCCTTGCGGGGTAGGCACGAACAACAGAGCGCCATTTAGGTCCATTCTTACACACCTCACTTGCTTCTTTGAGATTCATAACTCTTGTCATGCACACTCGTCTGTTCTTAAGGCTCCTGACATCACCCTCCGCTAGTACACGATCAATTTAATCATGGAAGGTGTGTCGTGGCCTTCCACGACTTCTGCATCCATCCACTTTTGCATTGTATATCTGTTTAGTCATTCTTTCATCATGCATTCTTTCCACATGCCCGAACCACCGGAGCATTCCTTTCCTTACCTTCACCCCGACACTCTCTTTCAGACCAGAATATAGATATGTTAAATAAAAGACTTTTTTCCTCTTCAAAAATTATATCAATAATTAAAGCTTCGAAAGGTATTGTCGATTCGATTTTTTAACAAGTATCTATTCATGGTTTGTGATTTTTCAACACTCTGTAAAATACTTATGTAGGTGTGTTTTAATAGATTCCAAATAGTTATATATAAAATAACTATAAAACTCGTATAACGAAAATGTGCGCACGGATCCGATTGTTTTGTCTAGTTTAAATTTTGGTTAAGACATCAATAAAAACGTTTATTTTGGTTTCAACCTGTTTAGCATTTAAGTTTGATTTATCTGTACTTTGCTTAAATTAGTAATAGCTAACTCCAGAAGTAAAAAAAGATAATCTATTGAGTGATTTAAAAGCTACTTAGCTAACAGGTGGTTAACCATTTCTTAACGACATTCTTATAAGGCTATATATTATTAGCCACTTAACTGTTGCGATTTTTTTATATTATATACTAGCGGCCCCGGCAGATGTTGTCCTGCTCTGAAAAAATAAAAATCTGTGACCCGATCCCAGCGCCACCTACCGGTTCCAATTGTGGATTTAAACCATCCGGAGACCCACTCAAACACACAAAAACAAAATCACCAAAATCAATCCAGGTGATTAGGAGGATTCTAGAACTCGATCTCAGCACCACCTACCGGTTCTAATTGCGAATCTACACCACTCGAAACCCACAAAAACAAAATCACCAAAATCGCTCTAGGCGATTAGGAGAATTCTAGAACCCGATCTCAGCGCCACCTACCGATTCCAACGGAATAAAAAGTAACCTATGTCCGTCTCTTGGTTCTAAGCTACCTCCCCACCAATTTTCAGCCAAATCGGTGCAGCTGTTCTTGAGTTATAAATAGTGTAACTAACACGACTTTCTTTTATATATATAGATTTAATACCTTTAAGAAGAGCACAATTAAAAAACCATAATATTTCAAAATAATTTTAATCACGTAACTGACTACCATATTGTGTATTTAATAAATTGTGCTATACATTTCTTATTTGGGAATAAATCCCGATAAATCATAAATTATGGTATTTTTATTGCTAAAATAATGTGACGGGTCGTTGCAATAATAAACAACCTGTTCATTTTTAAAGTATGTAATTTTGTATATGATATTTACATAGCCGAACGTATCAATATAAAATATATATTCGGATTTAAAGGGATTAAATTCTGTACATATTCGTGACAAATTTTTCTTTTGTGTCTCATGTGACATCCCAGTTGTCAATTATAAAAACATTCAATCTTGCCTGCCAGGCAGTAGGCGAACAGGTTTGTTTCGCCACAAATGTTTTGCATTATTTTAGCAACAGAAATATTTTACAGTAATCACGCAGTCTTCAAACATAACCAAGTGTTTGTGAAAAGATATTTCAATTATTATTTGTAAAATTGGCAACAACAAATTTTACATCCATTTGTTTTACATCAAAGTAGAACGAAGTTGAACCATAAATCATGTTTATGATATTGATAGATACTCAAAAGCTATCCTTGATGGCTCCATGGTTTTGAAACAACAAGCGCTACGTTTCATTAGAGACTCAGAACGACCACATTTTCCCGTTCCACTCGCTTGCCGGCGTTACAATCGTAAACTCAAGTGGAACGGTTATTCGACCCACTTAACATGGGTCGTTACGAGCGCTGCGAGAGTGAAAATTATGACCTCATTAGTGACATTTTCGCCACGTTCATAACGACCGCGGTCGCGTAGTGAAACGGCAGGCGGAGCATTTTGGGCGTTGTGAGATACTAAAGGAACGCGCCCAAGACAGGTGGAATATAAACCAGAGACAATGCGGTAAATGACACATGTCACAATGAATGTTTAAAATTATTTTCAGGCTTTGTGCAAGCGAAAATCATTCGAGTCGTTGTCGGGCTCCATCTGGGATACTGTTAAAGTTATGACTTTGGCCAAATGCGTTTTTTATACAGTTAAAAATAACTCCGTTAACAAATAGTTACATTAGTGTATACATACGTGTTCCGTTTACCGCGGGGGGCCTTTAGCTTGCTAGGTTAGAGCAAAGGATCTTCTACCCCCGCACAACGAAGTGGGGTGTGTTCTCCCAGGACACACTCCAGGCACTTTATTGCGCTGGATCGACTGGGCGTAACTATGTTCTAAATCTCAGCCTTTCCAACACAAACAAAAGCGCAGGGTTGACAGGGAGGAGGGGGTTTTTAGTGGGTATTGGGGTTGATCGCCCGTGCAGCAACGCTCGGAGTCTTCCACACTATTCTGTGACGTCGATCGCGGACGGAGCACTGCCAAGAGCATACTATTGCTGCAGTGTTATCGCCCCCGACCGACGCGTGTCGTTCCCCTAGCAACGACCCAGTTTGTGCGTAAATCGGTTAAGCATTATCCCTCGCTTCAAAAAAAAAATTGTATACATACGTCATCTGTCAATATTTGACGTCATTCATAATAACAATTTCGCATCACAAATACCGCATTAAAGTAGAACTTGAGCCATTTTAATCACCCCCTGCCCCCCTCAGTGACCACTCCTATTATTACGTAGTAATAAAAATGGTTTTAAAATATTTTTTGCAAACAGAAAGTTAAAAAATAAAAATTTGGCTCATGTACGTAGTATGATACGTTCCCTTGTGTTTTGCAATGGCAGCACCAAGACAAAACGCAACAGCTTCTAGAATCCAGCTGAGATAGACTGCGAAAAAGTCCTTCAATTTTAGTTATATTTTCGCACGGTACTTTATTGCTTCTTTATTTATGTTTGCTTGTAGGCAAACTGGCAAACGGACCCCCTGGTGATAGTTGGCTACCGTCGCGCTTGGACATCTGCAACACTAAGAGAGCAGATGCGTTGCCTACCTCGTTGAGACTTTAGGTATCTGTCCACGCCCTTTTTGAAGAGCTCCATATTGTAGCGTTCTGGGAAAACCGCATATGGCATGAAGGAGCGTCCGCCACGTACCGTGGAGGACTTCCAAGTGTCCAAGAAGTGTGGATGAACTCCCAATCGCCGGCGAGTGGTGCGAGCTCATCAGAGCTCTCCCCGTTGTACAGACGGTAGAACACGCTTAGAGCGCCAACGTCTCTTCTATGGCTGAGACTCGTAAGACTCTAAACCGTCAGTAATTTCGGGATCGTCGACAATCCGGACCGCTCGGCGCTGCAGAGTCAAGTGGAAGCAGCTTATACTGAGCAGCACTTATATAGCAGCAGAAAACATTACAGAAACTAATTTTGTTTAACAAACTGACTACTATAGCCATAGAGTTTTGTGTTATCTACAGTGATACTCAAGCACATTTTCAATTAAGGTAGTGTTGAATTCACTTACGTACACAGATAAAACGCACAAACACACTTGTTATGAAACTTATATTGCCACCGCCGTGGCCACAAAAAGCGGAACAGTTTTATTAAAAATATCCGAAGTCCAAAGAGATGGCGATTATTAAACTATTGTGTGTATCTAAAATGAACAACGCCATCTAGTGGTGTACGTCAAAATCATAGATGTGAAGATTTAAATCTTTATATTAGGCTTTTCTTAATTATAAATATATGGTATTTTCGACAGTAGGGTAAGTCAGATTATCGTGGCTTTCATTTTAAATGTTACACAAGTTCATTCAATTGTATCCATTTTAAGGTATTTAAGAATTAGTGTCAATTTTCTAACACTTATTATTGCTTCAATTGCTGTCTATTTCTACTTTTGCAATGAAACTGATGCCGCGTACACACAGGCCCAACGAATAGGTTTCTTTTGTTTTCATTATCTTTATGATGAAGATTTGTCATGCAGTCAAATGATCGTTGGGCATGTGTGTATGCGGTCTAATAATTCTTGGGAGTTATTATTAAACAATTTACATTTATTATAAATATTAATTTTAATAAGAATGCGACTGTATATTTTCTATTTTCAATCTAATTCCACTTAACATTCTTAACCTAATTAATGTCTAGTATACCAACGGAAACATTTAAGAAATGATAGAATAATATATATATATATTTTACGAGTTTCCGCCGTCTGAGGAAATATTATTAATCGAATTTACATTATTATATAATTAAATGAAAGTTTTCTAATTATAAGGTTTCACAGTAGACCTTGCTTCATTTAAATAGAGTCAACAAAGTGTAACGACGCATCTGAGCGAAAGTATTTCTGTCTGTGAAGCAGATATTGTAACTTAGTAAAGGATCCTTATGTCCCTGCTGCACTTGGAATAATGTTGTTAGTGACTGTATCAAACAAATGTAGCCAAGGGCTTAGTGCGTTATTAAACATCTACTAACTTTATAATTCGCATTTGGTCACAGTAGCTAACAATACTTTAACCCAGATGGAGCAGAGACATTAGTAAATTGAAACTAGTGTTTGAAGTTCTAAAATTATGTATTAAGGTGCTCTCTCATCGTGAGCATTTGCTTGTAATGTAATATTTATGATTTGATTCGAGCATTTAGTTGATTCCAGAATGTCAGACGAAGCGGTCATTGTGTTACAAGTTGTATCAAAGTATCAGTGTACGGCCTGAGTAGTATAGCGTCCGGCGGGGCGGGCATTAGAGCGTCCAATTGAATAGCCTAAGTGTACTCGTGATGAGTAGCACACGTGTGAGGCAGTACATTTGTCCCGTACTAAATAGATTTGTACTGATAACGCTCAAAATTTAAATTTGTACTACTTCAAAAATTTTGTTCCGCTACTACTCACGCGTCAAATGTAAGAGGAAGGACGGAACGTGGACAACAGACCAATAACGCCTCTACGGATTTTCGCATGACAAAGAGGGACAACATGACATGTACGACTGCTAGTAAAATGAGGTGCCCGAAGCCGAGCACATCCGATCCTTAACGAACATTTCCGAACTAGTTTTATACGGGACAAATGAGGGAATGACTCTCACCGCCTCACCGGCCTCATCGCTTCAAATGTACTGCCGCTGTACAAACCATACAAATCTCCTCGCCTCACTTGAAGTTGGACCTTGTACTGGTTGAATACAAAATGTCATGTTACTCTTACAAACTCGCGTTCATCATTCACAAACTTATTTAAACCTTTACGTGACGCCCCGCTCGACGCACATCTCGGCTGGCATAGCGACACTAGCGTTTAACTTAGTTTATCTACGGTCTCAGTGCACGCCCAAACCAAGCGTGCAGCGGAGCGGGGCATGTAGCGTTTCTGTACACGACTGGTCGCTCAACGCTCGCTGGAGCCGGCCGCCACTAGGGACACCCGCTAGCGTTTCCATGTACTTGACACGAACGCTCCACGCTCGAATAGAGCGGACACTCAGACCATACGCTTACAGATTGTATCATTATAGGTTGCACACTGTAATGCTTGGTTCTCCTCCTTCACCTATGTAATGCTCGGATCTCTAGCGTTACATTTATATTTTTATAAACGCCTAAATACAATTGGACATATTATTAGAACAGTGTAACACGGAGGCTTCATTCCTCAGCTCCAACCTCTACCAACGTATACAAAGATATAATGTCACGTCATATAAGAGAGACTTCGCTTATGTCTGCGATAATATAAGACGATTTCTAATTACTAAACGAATCCAAATTTATCTATAACATCTTTAATCATTAATTGTGGTAGTTTAATATATTTAAACTACTATAGTGGCGCCCAACGTGGTCTTATATTATTAATGTCACGTCATATAAGAGAGACTTCGCTTATGTCTGCGATAATATAAGACGTTTTCTAATTACTAAACGAATCCAAATTTATCTATAACATCTTTAATAATTAATTGTGGTAGTTTAATGTATTTAAACTACTATAGTGGCGCCCAACGTAGTCTTATATTATCGCAGACATAAGCGAAGACAGTGGTTTTTACGTGGAGTTTCATAGAGGTCGAGAACTAAATAAAGGCTGCGGGTTTTTGACTCGGCACAGTAATTAGCTTTACATCATTACACTTACACCAAATAATAATACAACTAATATAGATATGAATACGAGGGAAATGTATACCACCCATTGGTTGCTGCAAAGATTTATTCACTTAGGTATCGCGTGGCACTATCACATAATGGCCGGTTTCTATATCTTATAGTGACCGTTCAGTTGCGTTACAATTTGACATAAGCTCCATACAAGTAATATCAAAATTCAGCCGATGGTAAGGGCAAGTGTATGAATAGATGGATCAAACACAAAAATAGTAGATAGATAAAATTTTCAAGTTAAATAAATTAATAGATAGATTATGCTGTGGGTATGTTAGATTTGACAGTTTTTGTATTTTAATAAATAAATATTGTTTTAATTGCAAAAGTGGATGGATGCGGAAGTCGTGGAAGGCCACGACACACCTTCCATGATCAAATTGATCGTGTACTAGCAGAAGGTGATGTCAGGAGCCTTAAGAACAGACGAGCGTGCATGAAAAGAGTTATGAATGTCAAAGAAGCAAGCGAGGTCTGTAAGAATAAGCCTGAATGGCGCTCTGTTGTTCGTGCCTACCCCGCAAGGGAACTGGCATGAAGTTATGTATGTATGTATGTAAATATAGTTTTATTGATCTCCATTAAACTGAATACCTCAGTTTCGTAGACGTTGAAAAATAATTCAATTACAAAAAAATGTTTGCGAATTAAAACATATTGTTCCAACATGTAAAACTTTTTTATGTTTGACCCGGATATAGAAACCGGCCATAAGCCAATACCGTTTCTGGATGAATCAATTAAAGATATTCATATAAACAAAGTTGAATCATTCAATGCCATTAGGTACCGTCGTGTCCTTTCAGTTGTGCCTTTCAACCAAATTTAATCAGTATATTAAATTGGATGTGCTTTTAGCAGGGATGAAAGGTACACCGCTGATATTGAAAGAAGAGTGAATTTGGGGAAGAGTGTGAATGGAGCCTTAGGTAAACTTCTAGGTGCTAAGAACCTCAGCCAGAAGGCCCAGCTTGCAATACACAACGCGGTGCTGGTACCTACGCTCACGTATGGAAGCGAGAGTTGGGTATGAAAGTAGAGTAAACGCGGTCGAGATGCGAGCACTGCGCAAAATCTGCGGAGTGACGCTCGCGGACCGCGTTCGTAATACCGAAGTAAGAAAGAGAGTTGCTCTGAAAGAGAGTGTCGGGGTGAAGCTAAGGAAAGGAATGCTCCGGTGGTTCGGGAATGTAGAAAGAATTACTAAACAGATATACAATGCAAAAGTGGATGGATGCAGTAGTCGTGGAAGGCCACGACACACCTTCCATGATCAAATCGATTGTGTACTAGCAGAAGGTGATCTCAGGAGCGTTAAGAATAGACGAGCGTGCATGACAAGAGCTATGAATGTCAAAGAAGCAAGTGAGGTGTGTAAGAATAAGCCTGAATGGCGCTCTGTTGTTCGTGCCTACCCCGCAAGGGAACTGGCATGAAGTTATGTATGTATGTATGTAAATATAGTTTTATTGATCTCCATTAAACTGAATACCTCAGTTTCGTAGACGTTGAAAAATAATTCAATTACAAAAAAATGTTTGCGAATTAAAACATATTGTTCCAACATGTAAAACTTTTTTATGTTTGACCCGGATATAGAAACCGGCCATAAGCCAATACCGTTTCTGGATGAATCAATTAAAGATATTCATATAAACAAAGTTGAATCATTCAATGCCATTAGGTACCGTCGTGTCCTTTCAGTTGTGCCTTTCAACCAAATTTAATCAGTATATTAAATTGGATGTGCTTTTAGCAGGGATGAAAGGTACACCGCTGATATTGAAAGAAGAGTGAATTTGGGGAAGAGTGTGAATGGAGCCTTAGGTAAACTTCTAGGTGCTAAGAACCTCAGCCAGAAGGCCCAGCTTGCAATACACAACGCGGTGCTGGTACCTACGCTCACGTATGGAAGCGAGAGTTGGGTATGAAAGTAGAGTAAACGCGGTCGAGATGCGAGCACTGCGCAAAATCTGCGGAGTGACGCTCGCGGACCGCGTTCGTAATACCGAAGTAAGAAAAAGAGAGTTGCTCTGAAAGAGCGTGTCGGGGTGAAGCTAAGGAAAGGAATGCTCCGGTGGTTCGGGAATGTAGAAAGAATTACTAAACAGATATACAATGCAAAAGTGGATGGATGCAGTAGTCGTGGAAGGCCACGACACACCTTCCATGATCAAATCGATTGTGTACTAGCAGAAGGTGATCTCAGGAGCCTTAAGAATAGACGAGCGTGCATGACAAGAGCTATGAATGTCAAAGAAGCAAGCGAGGTCTGTAAGAATAAGCCTGAATGGCGCTCTGTTGTTCGTGCCTACCCCGCAAGGGAACTGGCGTGAAGTTATATATGTAATATTAAAATTATAATGCGTCCCTATCGTTTCACTTTATTGCCAATATCATATCATCTAAACTATCTACAAGATCAACCATCTTCTGAACATGAAAATGTATAATAAACCTTGCTGCGCATCCATCCTCGTTCATAGTCTTTGTTAACCGTTCGTACTTACGGACGGCATAATTAAGTACCGGCCGAACATTTTTATACATCTAATAACTTTCACTACATCGAAGTAATACTATTTTAGCCTCATTTTAGACGAAAAGTAGTCGATCGGGTATTATGCAATTCGATTCTGGGTTACCAAGTTTAACGTTCGAAACAGCATAATATCCTATAGAAAAAAAACATGACACACCTAATAACATAAGTCAAATATATAATGCCGCCCAATATTGTCTACAACTGGCTTATGTATATTGTCTACAACTTTCCAAGATTGGTATAAATAAAACTTGTATAATCATTAAGATATCTTTGTTAAAAATATTTATGGAACTATAGATTTAATTTATTATAAACCGACCTGCTTCACTCGACTGTCAAAATCTTGACTTGCTTCTCATAATTTACAGTGGATTTATTTATTTAGGTTTATGGCTTGGCAGCTAGGCTTTTAAGCCAGATCTTAGATTACAATATAGTTTCTTCATTTTCTTAAGCCTATGTTATAGCTCAGCTGATCTGTAGGTTATCAGCTGACGCCATTCAACGGAGTTCTTGTGACGACTCGAAAGGCCACATTTGACTATACAGTTCACATTTCTCACAAAGACATAATTACTATTCAAAAACTATCAATATCCTACAATTATTGTTCATTTTAGAGTGATTTTACACATTTTAAGAAAATAAAACTGCACAGCACAATATCTCCTCTCAGTTCCCGACAAAATCTCCACAGCGGTCTGAACTTTGCAAAAGCCATAGAATTACTAAGTTCTCTAATTCTGCTTCTACTTAGAAAATATTAGCTATTACTCGTAATATATAATCTTTAATTTTTGGCAGCATTTACTTTATTCAGACCTTTGCAGGTTTAGTCCTAATTAAATTTATTCCTACTTAATCTAACTTTGATCTATATTGGCGGTATCCCATGGTCACTGGTGGCTGCTCTGCCTCTTCCTTTTCTTCTTGTTCTGGCACGTAATAATGTAGCTCATAAGCGGGTGATAACTCTACAGTGATTTTGTCACAATTTGGATCACAAGGTTTACTTAAAACGTATGGATTTGGTTTTGTTGTTGCGGTATCATATAGTCTCTTCATAAATGCTGTAGATTCAGCTAACACTCTTCCGTTTTCATCAACTTTCTTATGAACTACACTGTTGTTAAATAAAATCGGAAAATCCACTTTGAATCTTTCATTATTCTTATTGAAATTTGCAACGAATCTATTCAGAAGATCCTTCCGAAATTGTTGTTCGTAATCGTAGTCGTCCTGCGCTGCCTTTGCACCATTTTCTTTCAAAAATTCATTGATAGTGATACCTTTCACTGGAGAGTCTGTAAAAGTCATATATTCATTTCTGTAATCATCGTCTTTGGCTGCAACATTAAGAAAATCTTTATAATGTTTTATGACGTAGGAACCTCTGTTAAAAGCAGGCTCATTTACGAAAGCATTGTTTGGTTCAGTTACTCTTGCATTGTCTGTGAAATAAAGGTTCTTGTTGAAATTGCTGGGTTGGAATCCTGATAAAGTCGATCTAATTTCTTCAATGATTTCTTTTGGTGGCGGTACAGTAACCATTGTAACAAATGGGGCTGGACTTAGTGCTTTACGTAAATCTTTTGGCAGAGCTTCAACTGTATAGAGATTTACTTTCTTTTTGAAACCATCATCGTAATCATTCACGTTGACCTTAACTTTTTTCGTCGTTGGTGGGAAGTATTGAATAGTTGGCTGTCTGTCTGCTGCATAGACTGAAGCTGGAGTTTGAGGAGTTGTTGGCATTGTTGTCACTTTGGTGAGGGGCCAAGTGTGCTTTTTTATATCAATATTTGACATATTTAAATAGTCAACATCGTATTCATCTGTTGTGTCGTAATATTCTCCTACATTAGCGTACTTTTTTGGTTTGTCTGTTGTTAATGCATCTAACTCAAACCTCTTAAAAAAATCATCAATCTCGTCCGTAGAAGCGTTGGTTCCTTTTGAAAGTTGAATATTTTTTTCAGTTTGACTACTAACGTCGGTTGTCACTGGTGTTGTAGTAAAAATGGCATCCATGAAACTAATTTTGGCTGTAGTATTTTCTTTTTGTAAACCAGCCACTTCTGCTGATGCATTACCTTCCTCATAATCCACATAAACAGTATCGCCATATTTATTGGTCTTCTTTTTCTTTGATTTCCTTACTTCTGCTATCTTTTCTAGTCTCTGTCTAAGATCTAATACTCCTCCTTTATTATCTCTATTAGCCAAATTATTTAATTCTATTTCTGTTTTATTTTTTAAAACTTGTATGAATGACTTGGAAGAGTTTTTAGGTTTGTAGACGATACCTAACGAATTAATACTTTCATTTCTCCAACTATTGTCATCAGGGTTCCTAACAAACTGCTTAGGCGGTTGTATGTCGATTTTCTTCATTGGTTTATATTTTGAACTCACTGCATATAATATGGTATTTTTTAGTTTATCGTGATTGATGGGTTGTACTATCAACGTATCCTCAGTTTGGTTGTACGCTAAATTGTTGATATTCACAACTTCAGCGGCAAGTGGCTTCACTTCTTTCAAATCATGTAGAATATCAGGACGACCTTCACGATATCTCTTAGCATCTTCATTGTCGTTTAATGATTCTTCTTTAAGCAGTTCTTCATTTATCGCGTCATCTGCCTGAAATATACAAAATAACAAGTCATTAATTTATGTAAGTATATAAAATAGCAAATTTACAGCTATTCTAGGAATGATGCAACTGTTACAAAAATTCTTAGCAAGTAGATGTATTGCTTCAAATTATACAAAAATAATTATCAAAAAGTGTTATTTAAAAATAAGCCATTACTTAATTTTTAATCATCTTACTTCTTTATAATTTCAATTGACTAATGCAATTTTACGTTAAATGCCAATTAGTAGAGCATGCATTACGTTATACAGTGAGGTGTTTTGTTTTAGGTGATTATACCATTGTAATACCGTCAAACTACACGTGAATTAAGTCACTTATAGATAATTATATATGTACTAATCTCAAACAAACCAACAAGGTAGACCGAGCGCCGAGCTCTCAGAGTGAAGCCGATCGTGCAGCAACACTTTACGAAAACTTATAATCAGTATTAAATTATATAATTAGTACGGATAAAGCTGGAAAAGTTTCCAACGAATACATTACAAGTAACCGCACAGACGCAAACTACTATGTATATTACAGAAGTCTAGGCACACAAGTTTAAAAAAATGCTTCATTTGATTTGACAATTGTTCATGTAGGTTCCGTCTATACTTTTATTCGCTTGAGGTACTAATAAATAAAATTGAATTGTTTGTTTGTGATTTCAAGTTAGATGCAAAGATTTAAGCGATTTGTTGTTATCTGATCATAAATGATCATTTTTTAAATTGCTTTCTGTCCTGTTTTCTGATAGTTTGTCTAGAAATGGAGTCCGAAGCAGCTCAAGGTAAGTTAATGAAATTTTTTGTGAATGTAATTTTTTTTGGAATGCCTTGCCTTTGCCTTTAATAATCCCTAGATTCTAAATTCCCAACGAACACAATTAGTTTATAATGTAATTATTAAAAACCAAAAATATAAATGTTCATTATTATTTGAAACGTAATGTGTTAATAATGTAATTAAATAAATTCTGTTGTTAATTACGAAAATTTTGCCTTACAGCAACTTACCAATTGACTTTGAGTCTCGGTGACTTTAGTGCTTTTATTTTCAGAGGTGGTAGTATCCATGGTTGTATTTTCAGACACTATGCTCAATTCACTCTCATTTTTAATTGTATCAACTTCATACTTCTGCACCGTTGGTAGATTCCGTGAAGATATTTTTGAAAAATCTAAGAATCCTGCCATTTTCGATGACACAACGCCTATTTTAGAAGGCTTTGAGGATGATTTAGGCGTAGTAAGCTCGTAAGGTGTATAATCTTGCTCTGTTACACTTGAATAATCTATTGTAGTGGTTAAAAGTTTATTATTTATATTGTTGATATCATCTGTGAATTTGTGAAAAGGTGTAGTAGGGTTTGGATTTAAAGTTCGGTCAAAACTGATCGTTGTCTGAGAGTTTTCGGCTTTGTTCGATGGTTCTGATTCTGTGGCAGTATTTATATTAGTAGTAATTCGTTTTCTTTCTAGGGTTGTGTATTTCTTCCACAAAGCCTCTGTTGTAACCGCGTTAGTTGATGCGTCAGTCGTTACAACGTTAGATATTCCATCTTCAATAGTTTTTAGGCCCAGTTTGGAAGAAATAGTAGGAGTAGAGTAAGAATAATTTATAGTTTCATCTTTCGTATTTTTATTTTTAGTACTTGCTGTCTTAAGGTCAGGCCTTTGTATTGAAATTATAGGGCTGGTTCGACTATTAAAATATGTATTAGTGACTTTAGAACTGTCAGTAGTAGCAGTTTCTGACGGGACTATTTCTGTTATAGAACTTGCTAGATCTTTAAGTGAGTATAGTTCATCAATACTCAAGGTTATTGCCGTAAGATCATTAGCAAGAGTATACGTTTTGAGATTACTAATGTCGTATGCTGATGTCGTGGTATGTATTTTTGTTGAGTTTGAAACATTATTACTAGGCACAAATTTTGAGGATGTTAAAGAGCCGTCTGTAGTTTTTGTAACTTCATCGTTATTTGGCAGTTTGGAGTTATCTTCCTGGAAATGTATGGTTTCCGATAAGAATATTGGTGTTGTTTCATAAGAATCGTCATCTATTGATGTCGTGAATTCAGTTGTTAACTGAAATTCTTCAGGTGCTTTTCTATACTGATTAAAACTAAAATTTTCTTTGTCTTTGGAATGTATAAATTTCCTATTAAAATCTTCCAATGTAGATATTGTTCCCGCGCTGAATTCACTAATTTTACTAACTAATCTATCAGTAGATATCTCTTGCGAGTTTTGCTTATTTTCAAAAGTGATTTTCTCCTTCGACTCACTCTTGCTGTTGTCATAATTATGTATATCGTTAAGTCTCTTTGACTCATGCCGCACTGTTAGGACCGAGCTTTCTTCGCCAGTCAGATCTGCTTCCTCAGTAATGTTGTTGGCTGTACGAGGTATCGTGAAGCCACGTGTCGGTGATTCGATTATTGCACAGACGATTACCCAGGAAATTACGAATGACCTGAAAATGAAAGACCCTTGTTAAATATAAAAAAAATATTGACTCTTCTTGGCAAAACTAACAACAAGAGCTTCAGCGAAAGAAACCCAAGACTATATTATATGTGAACATAATACAATTCAGCTTACTATGGAACGCCACAAATAACAGCATTCAGATGAAGCTTCCGGTATGCAGCTTCAAAGTCTTAGAATAATATTCCTCCACCGATAAGAAACGTACGTTCAGTTTCACTCTTTATGGTCAAACTTAAGAAATTTCTGAATGTACACCAAATTGCACAGGCTAATATTAGACACGAAACGAGTGTTATATGAATTTTAATTTACTTTTTTGTTAATATGTTGTTCTCACTTTATTTTGCTGTGCACGTGTGATCGGTATAATAATTAAATCTTTTTTTTTTTCAATTTATGTTATGTTCTCTTTAAATGCCGAAGTAAGAAAGAGAGTTGGTCTGAAAGAGAGTGTCGGGGTGAAGGTAAGGAAAGGAATGCTCCGGTGGTTCGGGCACGTGGAAAGAATGACAAAACAGATATACAATGCAAAAGTGGATGGATGCAGAAGTCGTGGAAGGCCACGACACACCCTCCATGATCAAATTGATCGTGTACTAGCAGAAGGTGATGTCAGGAGCCTTAAGAACAGACGAGCTTGCATGACAAGAGTTATGAATGTCAAAGAGGCAAGTGAGGTGTGTAAGAATAAGCCTAAATGGCACTCTGTTGTTCGTGCCTACCCCGCAAGGGAACTGGCGTGAAGTTATGTATGTATGTTGTCTTTAAATGCGTTATAGTTTTATAATTCTTTGACTGCATTGTACATTATGTAATATTACGTGTGTTGTATTGTCCTTCGTGACTTCACTTGCTAGTCTCAAACGAAAGAACAGCGCTGTTCTTAATTGGTCAGCATACCCTGAGACTAGGTCCAATTTTAGAACTTATCCTGTTTCTATTGTCTTACTGTTTGATAATACTCTGTCCCATTTTTGGAACGAAGTTCCTTATCGCGCGTTGTGAAAGGGGGCTAGACGGAAAAAATTCTTACGAAAAGTTGTCACGACACTTTTTGCTATAGTAAGCTATTGTAAGCTGTACCGCGTCGCATGTTTCTCTGTCTGTCTGTCTCTCTCTCTCTCTCTCTCTCTCTCTCTTATAGAGAGAGAGAGACAACTTAATTTGTTATATTTGTTAATAATAAGTTTATATAACATTATATTTGTTAATAATAAAAACAATATTATTATAACTTTAAAAAAATAAAATTTTATTACAATTCCTTCACTAATTAATCGAAAGGAACTTCGTTCCATCCGGGTGTCCCTTGACACCTCTCAAGTTTTTTTCCTGAATAAATATGTCTAAATAAAATAATTATATTTGATACAAAATAAACATGATTGTAGAATTTAAAACAGTATTGTTAAACTTTACAACAAAGAGGCTAAAGGTGCTTCTGTTTGACACGTGCTTACCAGTTATAGTAGTTAATGTTTGTAATTTCGAAGCAGCAAAATCTTATTATTATTATATGAAGTCATTTTATAAAGACTGATGTACGGACAGACAATAGCTGTGTTTTCAAAACATGTATATACCGTAGCGCTGTCTTGAGATATATCCCTTCTACATTATTTGCATAATAAGCCGTTTAATCAACCATTGTGTCTTGTGTTTTGATTTTTTTTTATTCCAAAGCATTTTGATTTTAATTGCCAAATGCTGTCATAATATTTTTGTAGCTTTTCACAAATGTAAGAAAGAAAGAAAGAAAAACTTTATTTGAAGAAATTGCGACGCAATTACATTTCTTATACATTTTTATACACAAAGCATATTTTGAGAATTTTTACGCCGCATTTTCAGCAAACAAGGTTTGCACTCAGCATGTTGCTGTGCCGGAATAATATCCGACACAACGCTAATTTTCAGTGCAAACCTTCCTTTAGGTGTAAGACCAAAATGACCCAGTTTTGTTAATTAAATAATAAATGAGAATAATAATTAATAAAAAAATGTCAAGCAACAAGCAGCAGGGTTTTCAAAAATGACGTATGGATTCTACGATGGGTAGGTACGATCCATTAGGGACTCACAACGACCACGTTCACGACCGCAATTTTTCCCATTCCACTTGCTTGCCGACGTTATAATCGTGAACCCAAGTGGAATGGCTATTCGACCAACCTCTTGACATGGGTCGTTGTGAGCGTTGTGTGATCGAAAATGATGACGTCATTAGTGACGTTTTCGCCACGACCGCGGTCGCCTTGTGGAACGACTAAAGGAGCATTTTGGGCGTTGTGAGTTACTAGTGGAACGCCCTGCACGTAACGTCGTACATAACCTACGGCATCCCCGACGGGCCACCACCTAACAAACTAAACTTTCACATTGATATTACCAATGATTATGTTTCCAGACGTAGGTTAAGTCAATTATTTTATGTCTTTAGATCTTTTGAAATATTCTGAATTTTAATAGAAATAAAAAAATAATTAATGTTTATTTTATTCATTAATAAATTGTGAATGGACACATTAGACTCATTAGAGTCACAGATCGGTATTAACCCCCTTTAAATGTATATCGAATTGAAATTCACACCATAGACAATTCAAAGACCTAGACGTGGATGCGTAACAGTTGAAGTTAATAAACCAGTCCACGAACCACGATGGGTTCTGTAGAGGTGATAAATATGTTGTTTTTATCATTAGCTACGCTTATCACTATTAAAGTTATTTATCGAAAATAGCTATCTAATAAACTACTCAAAATACCTTGATCAGACCAATTTTTGTAAAAAGTATTTTTGAATCTCTACACCTCAATTTGTACATTATTTTTTTCAGAACTTTTCGAAAATTTAAGGGAGCACACACAATTTTTAGGCCTTAATAATAATTAGCCTCTCCCTACTGATTTATAACATTAAAGACTATTGCCATTATTGTACAAGATCTAGATAACGATACAAACCAAGACTATGTGTAATCTTTTAGTACCTTTCGAGACAAGGAGTGGGACGGATTCTAAATATCGTGACGTCACATTACATATATTATATCTTTATAATAGGTTGGGGAAAAAGTCTTTTCGCATATAGCATGTATGAACTTGTAATAAGATCTCTTTGGCTATACCATTTGTATCTGGCTGGTTTTGGTATCATTAAAAAGTTTTAATTTTAAAGAAGACAATTCCAAATTCAAATTAGCAAAATGCGTGATTTTCATTTGTTTTTTTTTGTTAAAATGAGTGAATCTAATGAAGAAATTCGGTACATTTTAAAATTTTACTACAAAAAAGGTAAAAATGCAACACAGGCCGCAAAAAAAATTTGTGATGTTTATGGACCTAATGCAGTATATGCGAGAGTAGCGCAAATTTGGTTTAAGCGTTTTCAATCCGGAAATTTTGATATCAAAGATGCACGTCGCCCTAGTCGCCCTGTTACGGACAAAATTGATGCCGTGGAGAACTGGGAATTGACCACAAAATGGTTTTGGCGCATTTGAAAAACTTGGTTACACTAAAAAGCTCGATATTTGGGTGCCTCATGAGCCCACTGAAAAAAATCTAATGAACCGTGTACTCATTTGTGATTCTTTATTACGACGTAATGAAACCGAACCATTTTTAAAGAAGCTGATAACTGGTGATGAAAAGTGGATCACGTACGACAAGAACGTGCGAAAAAGATCGTGGTCAAAGGCTGGTCAGGCTTCACAGACTGTGGCGAAACCCGGGTAAACTCGCAACAAGGTGATGCTGTGTGTATGGTGGGATTGGAAGGGCATTTTTCATTATGAGCTGTTACCGCCAGGCAGGACCATCGATTCTGAACTGTACTGTGAACAACTGATGAGATTAAAGCAAAAAGTTGAGAGAAAGCGGTCGGAATTAATCAACAGAAGGGGTGTGGTTTTTCACTATGATAACGCTAGACCTCACACATTTTTAGCCACTCAGCAAAAATTACGAGAGTTTGGCTGGGAGGTGTTATTGCATCCGCCGTATAGTCCTGACCTTGCACCTTCAGATTTTCACCTGTTTCGGACTTTGCAGAATTCCTTAGGCAGTGTCAGGTTAACATCACGAGAGGACTGCCAAAACCACTTGTCGCAGTTTTTTGATCAGAAGCCCCAAAAATTTTATAGCAATGGGATCACGTCCCTGCCTACAAGATGGCAAAAGATATCCAACAAAATGGCACCTACATACTTTAGTCAAATGTAAATAAACTTTATAAAAAAACCTTTTGAATTTTTATATAAAATTCGAAGAAACTTTTTCCCCGACCTAATATTTAAGCTTTAAAACACAAAATTTGAAGTACCTATTATGGAAAAACTTCAAAACATTTCAAACTCTACCTGTACAAGCAGCATTTAAATTATTAAATATAATGTATTCTATCTCATTCTCTCGCTAGCTTAGTCCTATCGATGTATGTGTTTATCTCTTTTAGTGTCGCTTTTCCGTTTCATCGAGTTTCAAATCATAACGATTCTAAAGACGGCCTCTGTGGTTGAGCGGCCTAAGCCTTTGCCGGCGTACCTCACTGCATCGCAGGGATTCCGGGTTCGATTCGTGATACAGTAAATTTCGGAAACGTATTTTCTCCGTTATTTACTATGATCTGGGTGTCTGGGATCCGCCCCAGAGTAGTCCGTTGTATATTATCCACAACACAAGCGTAACTTGCTTAATTTGGGGATATACAATATGTGTGTTCGTCTGCCGATTTAAAAAAAAAAAAAGAAGTTTCACTTCAAAAGGTAACTTATTACACACATGGCACTAGATACGACTATATATAAGTATAGATATAAGGCCAACACTGCACATGCACTTCCTCACAACACCAGCATGTAACAGATACACTCTACATTAGTATAAGTTTAGTATTAAAATTAGAATAAATTAATATAATAAGTTATTCTTAAGGTACACCAAAACAGAAAAATTACTACATATAATGTCACATACACTAAAAAAATAAACAATAAGCGTGTACGGAGTCTCAAATTTTTCATAGAAATTAAGTATTAAAAAAGGGTACGGAACTCGAGTCCGTAGAGATATATATAATAATAATAAAAAAATCTGAACAATAGTGTTATCTATTTGTATGCTTGGGATGGTGTTGTTTGAGGACATACAACTTGTATATTTAGATAAATATGTACGTTTACAATATAATTTAGTAACATTTTCCTTTATACTTACATATATATTAGTATATTATATCTATTGCATACCTACCCCCCTCCATACCGAGTTTCTGTCCATCCAAAGGTTGTCTGGAAGAAATCGCTCCCAGCGATAAGACCGCCCATTGTACTTATCATTACGATTGTGTGTACGAATTTATTTTATAACATTGTGTGCAATAAAGTATATTCTATTCTATTCTATTCTAATAAAAAAAAAGGTAACTTATTTTACTGGACCCTAATAAGCATAGACATCAACCTCATTATTAATGACGAAGAAGAGATCTTAGTTAAAACCGTGACCAACATAACTTAATATATGATTATTAAAGCGTATTAAGTAACATTACTAACTCTTATACGAATAATGTAAACAGAATTAGAGAGAGTTAGTTTGTGCATATTTATATTGCGTTTTGACGTTGTGTCTGTTTTTTTTTTTAATTTATATAATACGTGGAATAATCAACCAGTCTGATTTAACACATAGTAGAAGTGAAACTTCAACGGGCAAGTGGAAAAACGAATCGCAGCAAAATTTTAACTTGAAGTTTTACGGGCAGATTGTTAATGTACTTGTCCAATTCGAAAACCTGCTCGTAAAACTTCAAGTTAAACAAATACATATATATTTATTCTTTATTGCAGGAGTTCAGCAGACGGCCCACTTGATGGAAAGCGGTTACCATCGCCTATGGACATGTGCAAGACCGAAGGTGCTACAAATGCGCTGCTGCTCTTTTAACGGAGACTGGAACCTGGTCGCTAATGCCGGAACACAACTCAAGGTTGTTATGGCGACATACTTTAGACGAGGCTTGGTAGCCATCGTGTCGGGCAAATACCCTATCACCTGGCTGTGGGTTGTTTTGTCGCCTCTTACAACAGGCCGCCCCAACGCAGGAAATTGTATTCTTTCTCTTCTCTTTCTCTTTTATTTTATCAAACAAAAAAACTGAATTCGATCCGGAACCAAAAAACGCATCCATAGTCTACTCTAAAATTATGCCGCCTCTCACCACGTCTAGTCCAAATTTATACCGCTCCTCCACGCGGCCGTAACGCTTTTTCGTGACTGAAAAATCCTAAGACCCCCCCGTTTATATAGAAGTTTCACTTCAATAATTATAACAACATATAACTGTATTTGATGTCTGAAGACGCATAACTAGTTGTACAATATTAAAAAAGCTTGTTTCACCACTGATCACTGAATTTCTAGGTACTGTAATTACTAACCTCCTTAGTCGTTATGATATATTAAGAAAAATTAAGAGAATTTTTTATCCGTGCAGGAACGGAGAAAGAATACAATTTCCTGCGTTGGGGCGGCTTGTCGTAAGAGGCGACAAAACAACCTACAGCCAGGTGGTAGGGCATTTCCCTGACTGGATGGCTACCACCCCTGGTCTAAAGTATGTCGCCATAACAACCTTGAGTTGTGTTCCGGCATTAGTGACCAGGTTCCAGTCTCCTTTAAGAGAGCAGCAGCGCATTTGTAGCAATTGTGGTGTTGCAAATGTCCATAGGCGATGGTAACCGCTTTCCATTAAATGGGCCGTCTGCCTGTCTGCTGGATTCCTGCAATAAAAAAAAACCTGGCTGTGGGTTCTTTTGTCGCCTCTTACGCAGTCCACCTCAACGCAGGAAATTGTATTCTTTCTTCCTGCGCGGATAAAATATATATCGAGGGGTCCAAGGTTATTTGTTTTAAGCGACATTTGCGAAATTCTGTCGATAGAGGAGTTTGAAGTTTCATTGACCCACAAAAAGACTTCATTAGTAAACTACATACTATATTTAAAAAAGAAAAAATCTGTAGTTTTTAGTTGGAAGCCAGGTTCATTATAATTCCTTAAGTTTGAGACATTAGGATGCAAGAAAACCATCAAGTCAATTCTGTCACAAAATGTCGCTTAAAGCCTTTCACCCCTTGATATAGTCTAGATCCATATCTTTCTACAGATTTTGTATTTTGAACACCTATTTTTTTTATTGCAGGAGCACAGGCAGATGGCTCACTTGATGGCAAGCGGTTACCTTCGCCTATGGACATTTGCAACACCAAAGGCGCTACAAATGCGTTGCTGCTCTTTTAATGGAGACTGGAACCTGGTCACTAATGCCGGAACACAACACAAGGTTGTTATGACGACATACTTTAAACCAGTTTGTCGCCTCTTACGACAGGCCGCCCCAACGCAGGAAATTGTATTCTTTCTCCGTTCCTGCACGGATATAAACCTATGTTTAACAGATGCGATAGTTCAGTCCAATTCTAATAATATCATTTGTGAAATAACACCTTCAGACAGTATTACTGCTCCCTCGATAACTGCTCTACCGTGAATTACATCGGCTTTCCATACATGTCGAGTTTTAATTGATAGCATTGATTGCATATACACAATTAGTCAGTGCTACTAGTAAATTTCATAACTGCAATGTAATCAATGTATGTACATTGTACAACATGTTTACGTTATGTATCATAGATTAAAAAATGTTTCATAAATGAAACCTCATTTATTTAATATTCTGCATTATTTACACTGGTCTGGGTGTCTGGGATCAGACGCAGAGTTGTTTGTTGTGTATAAGCAATTCATAATACAAACTTTAGTCGTTAAAAAATATCAAACAAATCTGTAATACAATTAACCTTTTTATCAAATTAAATTAATTAAATTTTATTCGTGCAGGAAGAGGCGACAAAACAACCCATAGCCAGGTGGTAGGGCATTTGCCCGGCTGGATGGCTACCACTCCTGGTCTAAAGTATGTCGCCATAACAACCTTGAGTTGTGTTCCGGCATTAGTGACCAGGTTCCAGTCGCCCTTAAGAGAGCAGCAGCGCATTTGTAGTACTTTTGGTGTTGCAAATGTTTATAGGCGATGGTAACCCCTTCCATCAAGTGGGCCGTCTGCCTTTCTGCTGAACTCCTGCAATAAAAATAAAAAAAACCTCTCGGGGAGTCGAGTTTGTGCAAAGCGTTTAAAAATGGGAAATAATGAGGGACATTCAGGGGATTGGCAAATTCCAAAAAACGCTACTTTTGAAATTTTTGTCTGTCTGTCTATCAGAGCATCACGTGGAAACTACACACTGAACGGATTTCAACGATACTGGTTGATATAAGACTATGTTTTAATGGTTTTAAGCGCCGTATTTTATTTTATTTTGATTGAAAATGAATGTATGTATTTCAAAATGGAATCTATACTAATATATAAAGCTGAAGAGTTTGTTTGAACGCGCTAATCTCAGGAACTACTGGTCTGATTTGAAAAATTCTTTCAGTGTTGGATAGACCATTTATCGAGGAAGGCTATAGGCTATATATCATCACGCTAAGACCAATAGGAGCGGAGCATCAATGAAAAATGTTTCAAAATCGGGGGGTTTTGAAAACAAATTCCACGCGGACGACGTCGCGGGCACAGCAGTCTTATATATTACTTATTGAAAGGCATCAGAGTCTTTGTTAAAGGAAAATAAGCGCTGCAACAATCTCCCCAGGAAGGTTTCGGGATGACTCAAATGGTTGGAGGAGCGAGATCGAATGCTCCTCCGTCTCAAAGGAGAACCTTCCAGCGAGGCTGTTGTTGTTCCTCGCATGCCTAGGCCCATCTATTACTGTTGGAAATTGGTATAATATTTTATTTGTATGTTTCGGGAAACATTTGCGACCTCAATTATTGTACAGCGCCATCTATTGGCTTGTAAGTGTCCCACTACAAACATATCATTACTTCAAAATAATATAGTTATTATATGTATTTTTTATAAATGTACTTTATACTAATACAAGGTTTAACAAAGTAATTTATATGAATGATTACTGAAAAAAGTTGGTGTCGATCGCATAGTACCCATTCGGTGCGGTCGTCTAAGGAGTCTTTCGTCGTGTAGTAAGCCTTCTCGCACAAACGTTTAATTTGTTTATTTGCAAGCTATTATTAAATTTTAACTTACATGTATGACCTTCAAAAAGTGTTCTCCAGTGGAACTTATTTTGAATAAAAACTTTTGAATTTGAATTTGAATTTAACCAAGTTACTCCTTACAACATCATCTATTTGCCAGTGCAAGTCCCGTTAAAATCGGTCCAACCGTTTTTGAGATTAGCCGGAACAACAGACAGACAGGCAGACAGAAATAATTAAAATTGTATTTTTGATATAAGTTTTTTTTTTATTGCAGGAAATCAGCAGACAGTCAGACGGCCCACTTGATGGAAAGCGGTTACCATCGCCTATGGACATTTGCAACACGGAAGTTGCTACAAATGCGTTGCTGCTCTCTTAAGGGAGACTGGAACCTGGTTACTAATGCCGGAACACAACTCAAGGTTGTTATGGCGACATACTTTAGACCAGGGGTTTTTTAATTTTTTTTTATTACTAATATCTCTACGGACTCGAGTTCCGTACCCTTTTTTACTACTTAATTTCTATGAAAAATTTTAGACTACATACACGTTTATTGTTTATTTTTGTTACTGTGTGTGACATTAATTTAGTAATTTTTCTGTTTTGGTGTACCTTACGAATAACTTATGATATTAATTTATTCTAGTTTTAATATTAAACTTATACTAATGTAGAGTGTATCTGTTACATGCTGGTGTTGTGAGGAAGTGCATGTGCAGTGTTGGCCTTATATCTATACTTATATATAGTCCTATCTAGTGCCAAGTGTGTTGTTTTGTTTTTTTTTTTTTTCTTTTCTGTGTCTGGGTTATTAATTTTTAGGCTCTTTGTGTGTCTTGGTTTGTTTGTGGAGTGTGCGTGTAATGCAATGCGATGGTAGTGCGCGTAGGTTTGAGTATGTGTATAAGTTTTATTGTTAGTTATGTGTTTGTGACTTTGTGTGGAGTTATAGACTAGGGGTAGTAGCCATCCAGTCGGGCAAATGCCCTACCACCTAATTAAGTACCGTATATTACTTTCATATGCATTTAGTAAAACTTGAATGAATGAATGAATGAATGAATGAATGAATCTTTATCTGTAGAAAAACAGGTATTAGAAAATAGTAGTACAGGTAAGTACAAAAGATTGTAAACAAAGTCAATTGGTCTCACTGTATTTGACCTAAACATGATCATACAAAACTGTTATTTTGACTGAACAAACAGACATTTCAGTTTTATTTATTTGTATGTATATTTGTTTAATATGTATTTGATTTGTCTTAAGCAACATTACAAATCCCAGAATTTTACTGGAATTCCATGACTCATGTACTAAAAAACCTATTGCCATTTATTTATCTATACTTTCTATACTTTATGGTGTTAGAAAGAGAAGAAACCAGAACGAATGCAAGGATAATGGTCGATGATGCTATGCTGGAGCAAGTGAGTGAGTTTGTATATCTTGGATGTGTTTTTAGCAGGGATGGAAGGTACACCGCTGATATAGAAAGAAGAGTGAATTTGGGGAATAGTTTGAATGGAGCGTTAGGTAAACTTCTAGGCGCTAAGAACCTCAGCCAGAAGGCCCAGCTCGCCGTACACAACGCGGTGCT
Source organism: Dendrolimus kikuchii (assembly GCA_019925095.2). Classification (NCBI taxonomy): domain Eukaryota; kingdom Metazoa; phylum Arthropoda; class Insecta; order Lepidoptera; family Lasiocampidae; genus Dendrolimus; species Dendrolimus kikuchii. The sequence goes on along the minus strand of CM034392.1, from coordinate 27,115,427 downwards.
GGTACCTACGCTCACGTATGGAAGCGAGAGTTGGGTATGGAAGAGAGAGCATGAAAGTAGAGTAAACGCGGTCGAGATGCGAGATGTGGAAAGAATGCATGATGAAAGAATGACTAAACAGATATACAATGCAAAAGTGGATGGATGCAGAAGTCGTGGAAAGCCATGACACACCTTCCATGATCAAATTGATCGTGAACTAGCAGAACGTGATGTCAGGAGCCTTAAGAACAAACGAGCGTGCATGACAAGAGTTATGAATGTCAAAGAAGCAAGTGAGGTGTGTAAGAATAAGCCTATATGGCGCTCTGTTGTCCGTGCCTACCCCGCAAGGGAACTGGCGTGAAGTTATGTATGTATGTATGAACTTTCTATACTTAATATTATAAAAAGGTAAAGTTTGTGACGTGTAGGGGGTAATCTCTGGATCTATTAAAGCGATTAAAAAAATTCTTTTACTGCTCGAAAGCTACGTTAAAAGGGAGTGTCATAGGCTATATAACATGACGCTATATACCACAAGAGCGGGACAAAGCGCGCGTGAAACCGCGCCGGGCCGCTAGTAAAATTATAAAGAGGTAAAGTTTGTGACGTGTAGGGGGTAATCTCTGGATCTACTAAAGCGATTTTAAAAATTCTTTTACTGTTCGAAAGCTACGTTAACAGGGAGTGTCATAGGCTATATAATATGACGCTATATACCACGGGAGCGGGACAGAGTGCGGGTGAAACCGCCCCCGACCGCTAGTAATATTATAAAGAGGTAAAGTTTGTGACGTGTAGGGGGTAATCTCTGGATCTATTAAAGCGATTTTAAAAATTATTTTACTGTTGGAAAGCTACGTTAACAGGGAGTGTCATAGGCTATATAACATGACGCTATATACCACGGGAGTGGGACAAAGCGCGGGTGAAACCGCCCCCGGCCGCTAGTAATATTATAAAGAGGTAAAGTTTTTGACGTGTAGGGGGTAATCTCTGGATCTATTAAAGCGATTTTAAAAAATATTTTACTGTTCGAAAGCTACGTTAACAGGGAATGTCATAGGCTATATAACATGACGCTATACACCACGGGAGAGGGACAGAGCGCGGGTTAAACCGCGCCGGGCCGCTAGTAGTATATATAATACTTCTATTATTATAGAGCAATAACTATACTCACTTGTAATTGACGCTTGGGAAATCAAAACCTAACATAAGCCTGTGAAACTTCTTACATTTAGAGATACTTTTCAAATGTACAAATTACCATCTCTATGTACTTATATATACGTATATGAGGTACATACAAATTGCAGTTCATTGCAAAATTGCAAAGAGAGCTGATCCTAATATAGTTTTCTAGTCTAATGAGCATAATCGTCACAACAATTATGAGAAACGGCGTAGAAGAATAACAAGAACTAAGTAGTAGCAACTAAGCACCTTACTGATAACAATTATACAAGGTTTACTGGCGGGTTAAAATTAAGTAAAAAAGTGTGTTTCGTAATCTTAATTAATTATGGTTGTCCGATAGATCGCTTTTTAACCGACTTCAAAAAAGGAGGAGGTTCTGAATTCGTCGGAATCTCTTTTTATGTATGTTCACCGATTACGCTGAGGTTTGTGATCCGATTTACGTGATTCTCTTTTAGTTCGATGCGGAATAGGTGCCATTTGGTCCCCTAAAAATTGACAGTGACCAGGTTCCAGTCTCCCTTAAGAGAGCAGCAGCGCATTCGTAGCAACTTTGGTGTTGCAAATGTCCATAGGCGATGGTAACCGCTTTCCATCAAGTGGGCCGTCTGCCTGTCTGCTGATCTCCTGCAATAAAAAATTAAAAAAAAGCCACGAAGCTACTAGGGGCACAGCTAGCTGAGTAAAAAATCTTAATAATCAGACTAAAACTATGGACAATCCAAGAAGATTACCATTCTTTTTTCAAGGCTATACCAATTTTTTAAGGCAGACTTGTGGTTCCTGCTCTTAAATCTACATGCAAGTTCTTTACTTTTATTATAATACTGTAAACTCCATGTAGCGTCCCTCGATTTAACGACAAACTCCCTTAAGCACCGAAAACATTTGACTTTGGTTGGTTTAGCTTGTCTTCCATACAATGATACACTATATATAGCATTACACCCACTCTCAATAACGACAACAATTAAGTAATAAAAAGTACTTTTTAAGTTAAGTAGTAAAAGCTGCAGCTGTGTACGTTCTTTATTATCCTAGCCCGCAATAATCTCGACTGTCGGCATCATGCATACCGAAATTTCTAAGTACTTCCTTTATCACCAAGATAGCTCAATATCGCAAGATATAAATAAAATAAGTAAAAAACACAACAAAATTACTGGATTTCTCTCCATTTAACAACAACTCTCTATAACGCCATAAAATGCACAGGCTCGCATACAGAAGTTTCTAAGTACTTCCTTTATCACCAAGATGGCTCAATATCGCAAGACATAAATAAAATAAGTAAAAAACACAACAAAATTACTGGATATCTCTCCATTTAACGACAACTCTCTATAACGCCATAAAATGCACAGGCTCGCATACAGAAATTTCTAAGTACTTCCTTTATCATCAAGATGGCTCAATATCGCAAGATATAAATAAAATAAGTAAAAAAACACAACAAAATTACTGGATATTCTCCATTTAACGACAACTCTATATAACGCCATAAAATTCACAGTCTCTTCAGTGACGTTATATAGAGTTTACACTTTATATCTATTTATTTCTTAACACATGAGGTTTGACAGGGAGTATTTTGAAAGTAACTTTTGCTAATCCTGGTTTAACAGGGAGTATTTTGAACTTTTGCCAATCCTTTATGCTCATATAGGGACGTGCGACTTATTAAATGTGTAGCTATTCCAGAATGACTTGTAAGACAAAGTACAGAAATGGGGTCAGTAGTTTCTTGGAAATTTAGAGAAATTACAGAACAAGAAGTTTTACAGGAATTTATTTTAATGTTACCAAATATATTATGTTATACATTCGTCAATCACAGACACATTCTTAATGTAGGAGTTTTCGTTTCCTATCTACTACATACTAGACAGAGCTAAACGCAGGGGCTCTTTGTTCAATACCTGGCATGGTCAATTTTCTATTATTTACTATGGTCTGGGAGTATGGGATCGGCTCATACTACAAGTGTAAATTGCTTAACTTGAGCCATACAATGTGTTTGGCTTTTCTGGCAATTTAAAAAAAAAAAAATATTAGAGACGTTTTTTGGTTCCAACAGAGTCATAGTTAGGGATGCCGAAATTGAGAGAAAAAAGTGTTGGAAAGCAGACCTCAGACTTAGAGGCAGACACTCCTGACACTTTTTTACTTATTTTTCAAACTCATTATTTTCAAATTTCAATAATTATTACATACCATACTATGCACTTATATTAAATTATTCAAAATATGTCTATTCTTTGTTTCATGGTGTTCTAATTATTAATAATATTAAATGTTCATTAGTTATTTTTTCTTTTATGAAGGTGACGTTACTGCCTGGCACTAACGGAAGACCAGCGTGGGTTGTGATCAACCAGCATTTGCTGAGTTAGGGCCTGTTTAGAGTTAGTTAAGTTTTGGCTTTTAATAAACTGCTTATGTATACTTTAATAATTTTAAATAACTCTAAATAAACATTATTTTCTTTCTTTTTTCTTTCTTTCTTTTTTGTACATGACGAAAATAATTATTTTGAACTATATTTTCACATTTCAATAATCGCTTCATAACATATTATGTTAAATTGTTCAAAATATGTGTCTTTTGTCTATTCTTTAATTGATGTAGTTCTAATTATAAAGCATTATATTAATACGTGAAGTACTAAAACTTTGTACCCCTTTTTACGAAAATTGCGCGGACGGAGGAGTATGAAATTTCGCACACTTATTGTTTATATATAGGAGTGCAGAATGCTAATATTTTTTTAAAATTATACATAGAAAATACATTAAATCAATAATAAATACATTACACACACTACCATATATTTGACACACACACGCATATATCCTCTTTTGTTTATTGTTAAAATCGAATTAACAGTGTAGCCTTGGCGAAATCTGTGATTATAGACATATAGTCTTTGACAACAGAACTTTAATATTGCAAACTTTTAATTTAAGTTAATTATGGACGAATTTCGACCACTAGTAATATTAAAAGTTCATTAGCTATTTTTTTCTTCTGTGAAGGTGATGTTACTGCCTGGCACTAACGGAAGACCAGCGTTGGTTGTTATCAACCAGCATTTGCTGAATTAGGGCTTCTTTAGAGTTAGTTAACTTTTGGCTTTTATTAAACTGCTTATGTATAATTTCCATTTTAACCTAACTTTAAACAAACATGATTTTCTTTCTTTCTTTCTTCTTTCAGACACAATCTAGATTTAACACTAACATGATGATGATGAGGACGACGTTTTTCGATGCTTAGTAAAAATATCAGAGACTAATGAAGCAAGCGAGGTGTGTAAGAATAAGCCTGAATGGCGCTCTGTTGTCCGTGCCTACCTTGCAAGGGAACTGGCGTGAAGTTATGTATGATGCTCTAGGCTCAGTGTTTTATAGCCTTGAGGGAGTATATATAGAACACAACATAATGCACACACTGCATCCTGTTATGATAATTCTTTTACAGTGCAGCCTGTCAAACTTTGGAATATGCTGCCTCTTACTGTCACAGAAGCTAACTCCTTACGAACATTTAGAAATTTGCTCAGAAAAACACTATTTGTCCACAAATAGCTATGTGTATGTCACATACATACATAACTTCACGCCAATTCCCTTGCGGGGTAGGCACGAACAACAACAACGAACAACGCCATTTAGGCTTATTCTTACACACCTCACTTGCTTCTTTGACATTCATAACTCTTGTCATGTACGCTCGTCTGTTCTTAAGGCTCCTAACATCACCTTCTGCTAGTACACGATCAATTTGATCATGGAAAGTGTGTCGTGGCCTTCCACGACTTCTGTATCCATCCACTTTTGCATTGTATATCTGTTTATTCATTCTTTCATCATGCATTTTTTCTACATGTCTGAACCACCGGAGCATTCCTTTCCTTACCTTCACCCCGACACTCTCTTTCAGACCAACTCTCTTTCTTACTTCTTCTACTTATTTTGCGCAGTGCTCGCATCTCGACCGCGTTTACTCTACTTTCATGCTCTTTCTTCCAAACCCAACTCTCGCTTCCAATACAATATAATCATGCTAATACATTTATTATAATAACTTATGTATTTTGAAATGTATTATTGTATTTTTTTTATTGCAGGAGATCAGCAGACAGGCAGACGGCCCACTCGATGGAAAGCGGTTACCATCGCCTATAGACATTTGCAACACCAAAGTTGCTACAAATGCACTGCTGCTCTCTTAAGAGAAACTGGTACCTGGTCACTAAATGCCGGAACACAACTCAAGGTTGTTATGGCGACATACTTTAGACCAGGGGTGGTGGCCATCCAGTCGGGCAAATACCCTACCACCTGGCAAAATATTTAGTTATATATGTATGACTATGTATTTATTTCTTAAATTAGTTTGAGTATTTATGTATCTATTGCCTTTTTCCTACACCACCTATATCGCCTGATTAAATTTCTTTCATTTAGGTTGCCTGGAAGCGATCGCTTTAAGCGATATTATATTGTAAATATGGTCTTATTTTGCAATTGTATATTTTGGTATGCAATCAAATCTTATATATCTCTCTCTAGTTAAGTATGATTAAATTGTATTCGTTTATATCTAGTTTAAAAATATATTAAAGTATATCAAAATCGTAATAATAATTTCACAAAACCCGATTAGAAATTAGGATAGTTCGTCATTCATCATTTCGTTTCGGACGTAGCCAATTTAATTAATTCGAATGATATAATAATTACACACCTAATATATTAAATAATATGATTTGCGTAATTTCTTCCGCATATGAATTCCGTTATAAAACGTTTCCCTCACTTTTGTCGGCAGAATTTTAATTTTATCAAATTCTCCTCTCCAATTAATTGTGTAACATTCTAACAATTTTTATATCTGTCAAAACTATGTCTTTCTATTGTAATATTTACTAAATTAACTGCACATGATATTCGTTATGAACACGTAATATTGTTTATTTATTTTTAAATGATTATGTAATATTATTTTATATATTTTGAAATATATCAGCGTATACTTACCTGTGAAGCAAAGCATACCAGCTCAAGATTAAATAGAGAAATAATTGTCACAACACTAATATACACCCGCGGCTGCACCTGCACGTCTCACCTGTAAGCGTTGCATGGTGACATGTCGCGTCTCACGGTTGCGCCACTGTTGCGCCCCTGTCGCCCGAGTACTGTGCCACACGCCCGCCACTCGCTGTTACCACCGTCTTACTGAGCTGACCAACGGCCGAATGTACGCCGACGAACAACTACCAGATTTGCTTTGGTTCAAACATTGGAATTAAAAGTATTATAGTACTTGCAAGTTGTTATTAAATTCCTCGCTTTAAGGTTTTCACGTTTTGTGAGTAAATTCAAAATAAGTTCCACTGGAGAACACTTTTTGAAGGTCATACATGTAAGTTTAAATTTAATTTTTACTTCCTATTCTATGTACACCGCTTCGCAGCGTGTTGACGCTGTAAAGGAGAAGAAGCGGCAAGAAACTCCCCAGTAACACGTCTAGCTAAATATTGTTTTTCTTTATATTTCATATTCTATTTATATCTCAAATTCTTTTTTTTTTATAAGTTTTGTACAGAAGTATGTTACAGAATTACTTTTTGAATAATTAATGGGTTATAGCAAATAATGCGTACTCAGTAAGACCAAGACAATAAAAGGAAAAAAATGATGTTATAGTTATAATAATGACATGACGTGCTAAAATGTTATGCTGCAATATGTCTCCACAAATTCCTTACAAGCTTGGCAAGATAAAAAAAACTTATACAAAATTTAGTATAAGAGGTTGGAGCGAGCTGCTACGTAAATGAATTTTAGTCATTTAAGTATTCTTCAATAGTGTAGTATCCTCTTTTTAGCAAGATGCTTTTTAATTTAGTTTTAAATTTAGCGAAAGGCAGATCTAACATTTCACTCGGAATCTTATTGAAGAAGCGTATACCAACCCCCAAGAAAGAGGACAGTACTTTTTGTAATCTAAAAGTTGGCAATATCACTCTATTACAATGCCTGGTGTTGAAATTGTGTTTATCCTTATACTGCTTGTAGGCACTCAAATTATTACGAATATAAATTGGACCTACTTATGCAAAATGGAACCAACCCACATACTGACAGTTTTGAGAAAAAGCAGTTTTTATTAAAATTTTGCATACAAAAAAATATGTCTATATTTTGGAAAAAACATTTAGAATATGGTATATTATATTTTCTCGTTATGATTTTTATTGATTCGATAGAAGGTGCATTATGAAAGTCTTCTGCATTCTTAACCCAATTTTGGCATGTTTGTGGATTGGTTCTGTTTTGCATAAGTAGGTCCAATTATATTATTAAAAATATATTGGCAGGCGACCGTCATAATACCGATTTCCTTAAAGCGTTCTCTAAGAGACTCCCGAGGGCCGAGGTTGTAAATGTTACTGACTTGAGGAGCGGACATCTAACTATTCAATCGGGATTACGCAGTCAGTCTTAGTAGCGCCGTACTGACTTCAAATCCATATACACGATGCCAGTATGAAGTCGGCAGTGGCATTCTTCGAGTTTGAAGTCAGTCGCTGGATCATGTAAATCAGCTATTAAATGTATATGAAGTTTCATTGGACTGCTTTAAGCCATATAGACAAAATATAAAGCTTGAGGGATATTACATTTGTACCTCTTATAAACCTTTTGAGGTTTATTAGTTTGATAGTGTTTATATGGTTAATTTAGAGAAATATATAACACTTTATTGTACACCATTACAGAAAACACGGAAACACTTATATACATACATACATACATAACTTCACGCCAGTTCCCTTGCGGGGTAGGCACGAACAACACAGTGCCATTTAGGCTTATTCTTACACACCTCACTTGCCTCTTTGACATTCATAACTCTTGTCATGCAAGCTCGTCTGTTATTAATATTGCCATCTTTTAGATTACAAAAAGTACTGTCCTCTTTCTTGGGGGTTGGTATACGCTTCTTCAATAAGATTCCGAGTGAAATGTTAGATCTGCCTTTCACTAAATTTAAAATTAAATTAAAAAGCATCTTGCTAAAAAAGGGATACTACACTATTGAAGAATATTTAAATGACAAAAATTCATTTACATAGCACCTAGCTCCAACCTCTTATACTAAATTTTGTGCAAGTTTTTTTTTTTAATTTTGCCATGCTTGTAAGGAATCTGTGGAGACATATTGCAGCATAATATTTTAGCACGTCATGTCATTATTATAACTACAACATTATTTATCTTTCCTTTTATTGTCTTGGTCTTATTGAGTATGCATTGTTTGCTACAACTCCATTAATTCTTCAAAAAGTGATTCTGTAACATACTTCTGTAAAAAACTTATTAAAAAAAAGAATTTGAGATATAAATAGAATATGAAATATAAATAAAAACAATATTTAGCTAGACGTGTTGCTGGGGAGTTTCTTGCCGCTTCTTCTCCTTTACAGCATCAACATGTTGCGAAGCGGTGTACATAGAATAGGAAATAAAAAAATAAATTTTAACTTATATGTATGACCTTCAAAAAGTGTTCTCCAGTGGAACTTATTTTGAATAAAAACTTTTGAATTTGAATTTGAATTTAAGGCTCCTGACATCAGAAAAACTTATATAGCCTAAAAATATTCTAAATGCGCACAATGGGTCTTATCGCTAAGAAGCGATCTGTTCCAGACAACCCGTAAAATAATTAATAATTAATTAAATTTAAAACATTTTTTATTCGAATATCTTTTTTTTTTTCTTTTCTTTTTTATTGCAGGAGTTCAGCAGGCAGGCAGACGGCCCACTTGATGGAAAGCGGTTACCATCGCCACTGGACATTTGCAACAACAAAGGTGCTACAAATGCGCTGCTGCTCTCTTAAGGGAGACTGGAACCTGGTCACTAATACCGGAACTAAACTCAAGGTTGTTATGGCGACATACTTTAGAGCAGGGGTGGTAGCCATCCAGTCGGGCAAATGCCCTACCACCTGGCTGTGGGTTGTTTTATCGCCTCTTACGAAAGGCCGCCCGGCCGCAGGAAATTGTATTCTTTCTCCGTTCCTGCACAGATATTCTAACTTTAGACGCTCCTTAAATTAACTAAGATATTTTAAAACATTATTAAATAACAAAAATCGTGTGTGGTCTATCAAAATTACGTTTGTACAGAACTTGGACATCTGATCCCGGAATGATGTGGGTAATATACATGTAAACTTAAGGCTAACATTTTGATTAAAATCAATTGAGCCAACTCGAAGTTCAGTCGATACAAACACACAGAAACACATTCTCAAGACGATCATTTATAATTACTGAGCATCGTACAAATACCAATTTTCATTCAAATGGGTTTTATTTCAAAACTACAGACTGATACTTTAATTTTATTGATATGTTGGATCTGAAGGAAGAGTTCGAATATTTGACATTAAGTAAAATGTAAAATAAAATAAAAAACAATTAATAATTCTAGATTAATATTATTACAAACATTCCTTCCCTCTCCAACATAAGTAGAGGAAAAGGGGTAAGACAGCGGACCTCGGGATCTAAAGAGTAAAGTTAGGACATAACCGGGATATAACGTTAGAATTGTGATTACCTTGAAAAGAATCTTTTGCTCTGCAATTTTATTTCAAAAACCGTTTGCAGAAAACAATCATCATCCTATAACTAAATACCCTATTAGTAGTAAATATTGTAGATTTCTTAAATAAGAATTGTTTGTTTTTTGTCGCAAGAAGTCCTTTTGTATAGTCTGCGTCTAACCTCTTTAAATTAACACAAGCAATACTTTATTATTATATAAGTTTTATTACGGGAAATAAATTCTATTCCGTTCTATTCCATTCTACTTCATTCTATTCCATTTTATTCCATGCTGTTCTATTCTATTCCGTGCTATCCCATTCTAATCCCTTATATTCCATTATAGGTAGATTTCAAATACAAAGAGCGGTCATAAAAAAGGCGAAGTTTACTTGAAGTTTTTATTAACACTTGATATTCGAAGCAATTAATTTGCCAATCAAAAATCAAAAAACACGCAAATTTCAATAGAGAAGATGGTTGGCAAGTACCACCTTTTTGGGATTCAATCACCAAAACTATTAAGACCCAAACCCAGCAAAAACCAGCTGCCAGACCTCAAGACACTGTGAGCTCTTTCTGCGTACAACGGAACACAAACCAACTTTACTGATAATTACTTTTATTTTCCTTCCACCCATTTTAATATTATATAAAATTATTAGAGCTAGGCATGTTTGTTTCTTGCGCCGCTTCTTCTCTTCAAGCCATAACATGTTGCGAAGCGGTAGTAAATTAGATTAGGCTCCCATAGAGTAAATAATAACCATAAACAAAATTATAATTAAAATTAACAAGTTGGCGGTAGGCTAAATAAAACTTTAACAATACTCGTTGACACTCGACATCTTTGTCTTCCGTGATCACGGCCACTGAAAAGTGGCCGAAACGTCGGAAAAACCAAAATCAAATAAAATTACCGCGCTTGAAACCGTCAAAACGTAGTTTTATTATGAATAAAGGTCGCGAAAACTTAAGAATATATTAAATTAATTTGCCACTGATTAAATTGAAACCGGTGTGACGTGCGACAAACTAATGCCACTGAAACTAAAGGGTCAAATATATAAGTCTGTCATACGACCAGTCATGCTGTATGGGTCCAAATGTTGAGATGGATGTGTGGTGTTACAAGAATGGATAAGGTGAGAAACGAGTACATAAGGGGATCTTTGAAAGTTGCATCCGTGACTGAAAAATTGAGAGGAAGAAGACTAAGTTGGTATGGGCATATTATGAGGAGGGATGAAAGTCACGTGACAAAAGGAATGTTAAACTACAAGATGGATGGGTACAGATGTAAAGGTGGACCAAAAAAAAGATGATTTGTGGTGTGACAGAAGATGTATATCAGAATAGAGGAGTGTGGAAGGAAAAGACATATTGTGCCGATCCCAATTAATTGGAATATGGTGAAAGAAAAGAGAGAGAGAAATTGAAAATAATGCAAAGCTACAACTGAATAGAAAAACAAGCGAAGCAATAACCCTACATAACACGTATATTCAAGGTTAATTCTTTTCGGACATTGCACAGATTTATAACATTACGGTAATCGTCAAACGGTTTTCATATTAGACTCGGAACAACGGATAAGCTTGTCTTGCATGCGAAACAAATGTGCAATGCATTTTTTTATTATAGAGCATTTGGAAATCTAAAATGTTTTAACACGAATATTGCTTGTTGCGACATGTACTGATCGATAGTTATTGGATAGTTAACAGTATACTTACTAAAACATTGTTGAAATTAATTGTTTTTAACGTGCAAGTAGTAACACAATATATTTTCATTCTTTTTACAAAATTCAAATTCACTTATCCGTGCAGGAACGGAGTAAGAATACAATTTTCTGCGGCCGTAAGAGGCGACTTAACAACCCACAGCCAGGTGGTAGGGCATTTGCCCGACTGGATAGCTACCACCCCTGGTCTAAAGTATGTCGCCATAAAAACCTTGAGTTGTGTTCCGGCGTTAGTGACCAGATTCCAGTCTCCCTTAAGAGAGCAAAAGCGCATTAGTAGCAACTTTGGTGTTGCAAATGTCCATAGGCGATGTAACCGCTTACCATCAAGTGCGCCGTCTGCCTGTCTGCTGATCTCCTGCAATAAAAAGAAAATAAAAAAAACTTATTTCTATAATCTTATTTCTAGTTCCTTATTTATAATAATAACATATTTTACTTATAATTGTTAAAAATAAGTTTACAATTTTTTTGGCAGTGGTTGGGTGAATTTGCGTGCGCTTGCTAACTCCCCTTTCTGCTCCTATCATGCTCTACTTCCTCTTCCTGATAACTTGAACATCGTGGAAGAATGAATTCTTCCACGTTGACAAGCAGGATTACCAATTTCCAAAAATTAAAATTACTTATATCGTGTAATAAAATAGGTTTTAATTAAAGAGGTTGCTACACTATGCTCTTGGTGTGTATCACGGGAACATAATTTTCTTATAATTACTTAAATGTACTAGAATCTATACTAATATTATAAAGAGGTAAAGTGTGTGAGTTTGTGACGTTGTAGGGGGTAATCTCTGGATCTACAAAACCGATTAAAAAAAAACTTTTACGTTGGAAAGCTACGTTAACAGGGAGTGTCATACGCTATATAACATGACGCTATATACCATGGGAGCGGGACAGAGCACGGGTGAAACCGCGCCGGGCCGCTAGTTATTAAAAATCGTACTAAAAGTGTACCTGTGCAGGAATAGAGAATGAACAGTAATTTTTGCTGCCAAGCACCAGGCAGTCTCTTAACACCCACAGTCAGATGGTACATTATTTAACCGTCTGGATGGCTAGTAATGGCTACCATACCTGTTCTAGATTATACCAGCATAACAACTATGAGTTCTGTTCCGGCATCAGTGATCAGGTTTAAGTCCTTTTGAGGTAAGAGAGACAAGAGATTTCTTCTAAATACAAATTCAAAATAAGTTCCACTGGAGAACACGTTCTTGAAGGTCATACATATATGTTAAAATTTAAATTTACTTCCTATTCTATGTACACCGCTTCGCAACGTGCTATTGCTGTTAAGGAGAAGAAGCGACAAGAAACTCCCCAGCAACACGTCTAGTCAAAAATTTACATAGTTTTCCTATTCTAATAATATATATAGGTATATATACAATTTAATTGATAAAAGATAAAAACTACAAATAGTAAATAGGTCCCAAATCACCGTCAGTTGGGAACGTTCCCAAAACGCTGGCCGCATTACCGCGTTGCCTAAAATACAGGCCAGCCTTTTGGTTTCGTGAGACATCTATCAACCGTTTTGATAGGTCTCGATAAAGGCGATGGGCTTCTGGACCCCATGGCCCGAGAGCTTCGACACCAAAAGCCGCAAATATATATCCACCACCAACGGATGCATATTTGCGGCGTTTTAGGTCCTCTTGTCCTGCAGCAGCTACCACAACCGTATCGGGAAGATGGGACGCTGTCAGTGTCAACGCACGTTGCGTCCCAAACTAATGGTTTGGTCCCATCTTCCATGGCACCAAAGACATCCCGTCTGGTCTCTTGCCATCGTCGCGACGCAGTCCATTTGGCCCTAAAATGACTGGGGTCCCGGTGGTGACAAGAGCCCGGCGGATAATGTCATTTAGTGCAGCATGGCGTGGTGACAAGCCATGCTGACCTGAACCACCGACTTTATTTATTTATTTATTTAATTTGTTTGGGAAACATACAATAATTAATATTCTTAAATATAAAACACAAAATTAATACATATATCAATCAAGTTTCCACTAAAAAATAATTTATATTATAAACAAAAAAGAAAAAACAAATAAAATTGGCTCAAATAGTTAACAACAAAAAAAAATTATACGAAAAATTACATAAATAAAATGTCAATGTTAATTTACATTCGGTCAATATTGAATAAAATTGAAAAAAAATGTCACAATAATTACTAACAAAATAGAGATTAAAAAAATAAAATAAGTATTAAAAAAAAAGTTTATGTCATCATTCTAAATTACAACATTTTTTATCTACAGCCGGTGCCCCAAGTCGAATAGAGGCAGCAATCCTAAATGTAGTGTTTTTCTTTATATTTCTTACATACATACATACATAACTTCACGCCAGTTCCCTTGCGGAGTAGGCACGAGCAACAGAGAGCCATTCAGGCTTATTCTTACACACCTCACTTGCTTCTTTGACATTCATAGCTCTTGTCATGTCTTTATATTTCTTATTCTATTTATAGAAGTATTGTTCAGTCCTTGCCTAGTATAAAGTAGGTAGAACATCGCTCCATCAATTTTGCTGTCTACTCTCCTTCTGTGTGAGGCGACTACAGAGCAGGGTACGAGCAGCCATTTTTGAATACTTACTGTCGTCGTCTTAACGAGACTACAACACGCCGTGCGCTCATAATTTTGATGATTACTGGCCGTGCCAAGAACTTATTATATGTACTTAGACTTGTTAAAAGTGTTAGCTCTAAGGTGGAGATTAGTAAGTACCGTGTGCTGTTCCTGTGTGTAACCTGAACCGAGCCAGGAGACGGTGGATCTCAAGGTTGGTGGAGCTTCTACTTTTCTAGTGCAAGGATCTAGGTCATATTTCTCTCATACAGTCCATTACAAATTGAACCAGCATTTCTTCCGGAGGCTATAGCGCCCCACAAGTATGTTACAGAATTACTTTTCAAAGAATTAATTAAATTATAGCCTATACAAATTAATATTAATTAAAAATCTAAAATATCCTATAAATAAACCTAACTTAAAAATATATATATAATAGTAAAAAAAAAAAAAAAAACTAATATTAAAATAAAACCTATATTAAAGCCCGTCCAGCCCCACCAGACCACTGTCGCTGGGCATTGTACCTAGAAGGCTGGCAGCATTACCTCGCTGGATACAAAGGCTAATCCTTTGAGCGAGGTAAGCTCCAGCCTTCCGGTCTCCTGTTTTGTCCATTAGGCGTTTTTTAATTATTTTAAATAATGAATTAATGGATTTATGAATCTACATTTCTCACGTTATTCCGGGATGGTTATTTCTTGGTATTCAGTGTTTTATTATCTATTTTTTTTTTAAATCGGCAGACAACACACACACTGTATATCCCCAAAGCAAGTTACGCTTGTGTTATGGGTAATATACAACGGACCACTCTGGGGCCGATCCCAGACACCCAGACCGTAGTAAATAACGGAGAAAATTCGTTTTCGAACTTTACCATACCAGGAATCGAATCCGGAGCCTCTGCGTTGCAGTGAGGTAATCCGGCTAAGGTTTAGCCCGCTCAACCACAGAGGCTTCAAAAGGTTATGTCAGGAGCCTTAAGAATAGACGAGCTTGCATGACAAGAGTTATGAATGTCAAAGAGGCAAGTGAGGTGTGTAAGAATAAGCCTAAATGGCGCTCTGTTGTTCGTGCCTACCCCGCAAGGGAACTGGCGTGAAGTTATGTATGTATGTATGTATGTAACCACAGAGGCCGTCAATTAATTTCATGAAGTAACTGTTTTCCCACTAACAGCGTATTTCCTTTTATTCAACAGGTGAACGATTAGGTCGTCTTCACGTTGGCAAGTTAATGCGTTTCTTCCACGTTTTCCGGAACAGAATTGACCTCCCCGGCTAGTTTCACCTTATTATGTACACTTATAACATTATGTAATTCTAAATACTTATTGGTATATCATTTGAATATTACGCCTCCGTTTTAATGAATAACATTATAGCGTTGATTTATGGTCGTTTTCATAAATCTTTACTTAAATGTATTACGAGATTATAATATACTGTCAGAGAGGCCAGAACATTACTTACATTCCGGTACTCCCTTAGAAAGTACTACATACATACATACATAACTTCACACCAACTGGCCTACCCCTTGCGGGGTAGGCACGAACTACAGAGAGCCATTTAGGCTTATTCTTACACACCTCACTTGCCTCTTTGACATTCATAACTCTTGTCATGCAAGCTCGTCTGTTCTTAAGGCTCCTGACATCACCATCTGCTAGTACACGATCAATTTGATCATGGAAGGTGTGTCGTGGCCTTCCACGACTTCTGCATCCATCCACTTTTGCATTGTATATCTGTAGTCATTCTTTCATCATGCATTCTTTCCACATGCCCGAACCACCGGAGCATTCCTTTCCTCACCTTCACCCCGACACTCTCTTTCAGACCAACTCTCTTTCTCAACTGTCTGTCTTTAAATAAATATGTCCAATATATTAAATATTCATTTATTCATCTATTGTAATATATTACTATATATAATAAAACTACGTTTTAACGGTTTTAAGCGCGGTAATTTTATTTGATTTTGGTTTTTCCGACGTTTCGGCCATTTTCAGTGGCCGTGATCACGGAAGACAAAGATGTCAAGTGTCCACGAGTGTTGTTAAAGTTTTATTTAGCCTACCGCCAACTTGTTAATTTTAATTTTGTTTATGGTTATTATTTACTCTATGGGAGCCTAATCTAATTTGCTACCGCTTCGCAACATGTTATGGCTTGAAGAGAAGAAGCGGCGCAAGAAACTCTTCAGCAAATATGCCTAGCTCTAATAATTTTATATAATATTAAAATGGGTGGAAGGAAAAATAAAAGTAATTATCAGTCAAGTTGCTTTGTGTTCCGTTGTACGCAGAAAGAGCTCACAGTGTCTTGAGGTCTGGCAGCTAGTTTTTGCTGGGTTTACAAATTACCGCGCTTAAAACCGTTAAAACGTAGTTTTATTATGTATACAAGTCGCGAAAACTTAAGAAAATATTATATTATTATATTTTAATATAATAATATATTACAATAGAAAAAAAAAACAAAGACATTGAAACTAAAATACATTATGTAGCAGATCACTGCCAACGGGGAGCGTGCCCAGAAGGCTGGCTGCATTGCCACGCTGTATGGCAATACTTATTTCTTGTGCAAAATATGAGCCAGCCTTCTGATCACGGGTGGTGTCAAAGAGTTTCTTACATATGTCTTTAAAGAAACCACGGGCCTAATGTTTCAACCCCAAACGGCACAAATATGTAACTCCTTCCTAAAGCTCCATATTTGCGCCGTTTGACGTCCTCAGCTGAAGCGGCAGCGTTGCCAGCCCCTGATTCGGTCATTGGAAGATGTGACGGGGCCAGTGTGTCAACACAGGTCGCATCCCACACTAGCGGCCGCCCCATCTTCCAATAGATAAATAACAATGGCCCAGCTCGCCATACATAACGCGGTGCTGGTACCTACGCTCACGTATGGAAGCGAGAGTTGGGTATGGAAGAGAGAGCATGAAAGTAGAGTAAACGCGGTCGAGATGCGAGCACTGTGGAAAATCTGCGGAGTGACGTTCGCGGACCGCGTTCGTAATACCGAAGCAAGAAAGCGAGTTGGTCTGAAAGAGAGTGTCGGGGTGAAGGCAAGGCAAAGAATGCTCCGGTAGTTGGGGCATGTGGAAAGAATGACTAAATAGATATACAATGCAAAAGTGAATGGATGCAGAAGTCGTGGAAGGCCACGACATACCTTCCATGATCAAATTGATCGTGTACTAGCAGAAGGTGATGTCAGGAGCCTTAAGAACAGACGAGCGTGCATGACAAGAGTTATGAATGTCAAAGAAGCAAGTGAGGTGTGTAAGAATAAGCCTGAATGGCGCTGTGTTGTTCGTGCCTACCCCGCAAGGGAACTGGCGTGAAATTATGTATGTATGTAATATATAGATAGATATTCGGCCTGTAATTTTCTTGGCTTTTTAAATGTAACGTATTCTAGGGTTTCACTGATGGTAAGTTCAAGTATAATATTTCTTTATTACGAAGCTGATAAACAGGGAGACTACGTGATAGAAAGTGGTTCACATCGCCTATAGATGTCTGCATCTCCAGGAGCGAAGCAATGGCTTTGCCAGCCTTTGGGGTGGGATAAACAATAGAATAGGGGGATAGGATAGAGAAGATAGAACAGAAGGGGGGGGGGGGGATGTGGGCCGTCGGAACCATTAGCATAAACTATTATTCTAGCAATACAATATGATAATGTAATAAAATATTTTGGTATGATTATTTTCATTCGTGCAGGAACGGAGAAAGAATACAATTTCCTGCGGCCGGGCGGCTTGTCGTAAGAGGCGACTAAACAACCCACAGCCAGGTGGTAGGGCATTTACCCGACTGGATGGCTACCACCCCTGGTCTTAAGTATGTCGCCATAACAACCTTGAGTTGTGTTCCTGCATTAGTGACCAGGTTCCAGTCTCCCTTAAGAGAGCAGCAGCGCATTTGTAGCTACTTTGGTGTTGCAAATGTCCATAGGCGATGGTAACCGCTTTCCATCAAGCGGGCCATCTGCCTGTCTGCTGAGCTCCTGCAATAAAACATGTTTTGTACTTAATGAAAATTAAGCACACTAACTTTATTTACAATAAATACAATTATACAATTTATAATAAAATAATTTTTAATATCAATTTTATGTCATTTATAGCATGAAAATATTTTAGAAACTTTGAAATACAATTAATTATATTTAAGGTATGGAAGAGCGGGATCTTCTGATACAAGTAAATTTTGCTTAAAAGAAGATTCCAGCAATTGTCTACAAATTGTGCATGTGTTTTCTAAGATATAAATATCTTCATTTTCATTTCATAAACATTAGCACCATATTTATTGAATTTCACCTTGACCTTCTTCCTTGACATCAGTTCTTGTCCTGGGTGACGTCCCCGTGCAGTGCGCTGGCCAAGTTCTACCGCTCCTTCTTGAAAAACAAAAGCAAATGTAAGCAAGTAAGTCTCACTAGAGTTTTACATTGACGCCAGTTGCATGATTTGATTGCTTCCTTCATACTAGCCGATCTAGCGGCCAACGTATCTACGCAGAGTGTATCGAATATCAGAAACTGTCTACATGGCAGAACTCAGTGTTTCCACGAAGACGCTCGTCATCGTTACGTACGGCAAGACCGTTCGGCTCTAGTAATAATGGCACGTTGGTAGTGGCAAGCGCCCTCGGTGAGACGTCATTCAATGCAGCGTTGCGTGACTTAAATAAAAAAGGAATTACCAAACATCGTTGTGTTCTGTTCAGTTCTTAGCAGCAATCCTTAAGGTTTAGTATGTTCATAAATTCGCTAGGGTATCCTATCCGTGCAGGAACGGAGAAAGAATACAATTTCCTGCGGCCGGGCGGCCTGTTGTAAGAGGCGACTTAACAACCCACAGCAAGATGGTAGGGCATTTGCCCGACTGGATGGCTACCACCCCTGGTCTAAAGTATGTCGCCATAACAACCTTGAGTTGTGTTCCGGCATTAGTAACCAGGTTCCAGTCTGCCTTAAGAGAGCAGCAGCGCATTTGTAGCACCTTTGGTGTTGCAAATGTCCATAGGCGATGGTAACCGCTTTCTATCAAGTGGGCCGTCTGCGTGTCTGCTAATCTCCTGCAATAAAAAAAATTGCTTAGCAACATACAGAAGACTAAGTCTTCTTTCCTTTATCTGTATAGAATATAAACAGATGCAGTTTATAAGGATTTTTTATTGCATAAGTTTAGCATATAGACAGACGGCCCCCTGGTGAAAAGCGGGTACCATTGCCGTGGTGCCCTAGTGCTGCAGCTCTCTAGATGGAGACTTGAACCTGCTCCCTTATGCCGGATTACTCAAGCTTATTATGGCGGCATACTCTAGGGGTACAATGTTAATGTCCAAAGCTGGCAGCTGCGAAGAGAATTATATCGTCTCGTTTACTCTAATACAAATTCTATGTAGTTAGAGGGAGAAAGCATCAGTTCAACGTTCGTTTCAATTATCTGTATTTGACCACAAATTTGTGGTGCTTCCCAATTAGCCGTGTGTGACGCTCGAGAACAAATTTGTGGTGGTTCCGTCTTAAAGGGTTATAAAGTATGCAAACACCCTACTACCTGACTATAGGTCGTTTTGTCGTCTCTTACGAGAAGCTACCCATCTACAAGAAATTGTATTTTTTTCTCCGTTCCTGTAGGGATACTGTTTTTGCCAAAATGGCTACGGAGCTCTAAAAATATTCGTTAAATCAATTTCTTTACTTGATAATACTTATCTAATGTCAAGTAATTATTTACGGATATTCAATTATCAGTGCCCTTAACACATTGTTATCTATTTATAAACACCCTTAAATTGGAAGCAATTGCTTAGCAAGTGATTAGTTATAAATTATTAGTTATTTATCTTACTTATAAACTCCTTATAAGAACAAGAAGTGTCTAAGTAATGCTTAAACACCTGTCAATGTTTAACAACGCTGAGACCGAATTAATAATTAATATAAAAAGAATTCAGTATCCCGAGGCATAATAGACTATCGTTGATATATAATAGAATGGAACAGGATAGAACAGAATAGAATAATCTTTATTGCACACAAAGTTATATACAAAGGGCCTTACTTATAATCGATTTTTAAATTTAAAGAAACTGCTCAGCAACTGATTAGTGAAAATCTTACCCGTAAACTCCTTTTTAGTTGAATATTTTGGGTACAACCTATGTAGATCATTCAAATTTCGTTTATCTGTGCTCACCTTAGGTAAACAACAGATGATACACGTTTATAAGTGAAAAAATAGTACATTATGGTACTAGTGTGGAACATTGGTGATTACCGCCGAGGCGCCATTGAGACTCGAGCCGTTGGCGAGGGTCTTAAGAGAGCCGAGGACGGTAATCATCAATACACACGTGTATCATACGACGTTTTTCGACACACTTGTGAATAAAATAACAACAAAAACTCATTTTATTTAGTAGATAAAAAAGTTATATATGAGTGAAAGTTTTATTTATTAAACACGTACGAGTTAAAATTATCTATTTAAATAAGAAGTTGCATGAAATGAGCAAGCAATAGGAACATTAATTTATTTGTTCTATAGAATACGATCTTTTTTTTGAATAAAAACTTTTTTAAGAACAAAGCAACTCAACCAATAAAATTTAAAAAAAAATCTATAACTCACTAGTGAGTTATAATGTTTTTTAGTCACAGTTTGATTATGGGTGTCATTCTGTGCCTAATTGCGGTGACCATAGAGCCACTTTATGAGCAAGTGTGTTGAAAAAGATATTAATTGATTCTGATTCAATTACTTAAGAGGTGGATAATCGTTTCTTAACGAGATTATTATAAGTAAGGCCGACAATCGTAATTATAAATATGTAATTTAGTAAAAAAATCATGCTCAAAGCGCAGCTCGACATCTCTACACTACACGCAATGATTTTTTATTTTCCCACAGAAATTGCAGGACGAAAAAAATAGATTAAGAATAAACATTAATATTACTTCCAAATGACTTTTCTATTTTTCCATATGAGAGCTTCTATGTTTATAAAATGATTGTGTTTTACAATTGCCATTTTTTAAATTTATTGCATGAGTTCAGCAGACAGGCAGACGGCCCACTTGATGGAAAGCGGTTACCATCGCCTATAGACATTTGCAACACCAAAGGTGCTACAAATGCGCTGCTGCTCTCTTAACGGAGACTGGAACCTGGTCATTACCGGAATACAACACAAGGTTGATATGGCGGCATACTCTACATCAGGGATGGTAGCCAGGAAAAGACCCTACAACCTGGCTGTGGGTAGTTTTGTCGCCTCTTACGACAGGCCGCCCGGCCGCAGGAAATTGTATTCTTTCTCCGTTCCTGCACAAATGCATTAAACACAGTCTTAAGAACGAGGAGTTTTTGAATATAAACTACTTATTTTCACTTACACGCTATTCTAGAATTTTTTAAAGTAATAGAAAAAAGAACAGTACACGTTCTTCCCTTCCTTGTCATGATTCTTGTTATTTATTTATGTTTATGGCTTGGCAGCTAGGCCTTTAAGCCAAATCTTAGATTATAATAGTTTCTTCATTTTCTTAGGCCTATGTGTGGTACAGCTCAACTGTAGGTTATCAGCCGATGCCATTCAACGGAGTTCTTGTGGCAACTCGAAAGGCAAGATTTGACTATAGAGTTCACATTTCTCAGAAAAACACATAATTATTACTTAAAAACTATCAATATCCTACAACTATTGTTCATTTTAGAGTAATTTGACACATTTTTAGAAAATAAAACTGCACAGCACATCTCCTTTCAGTTCCCGCCAAAAACTCCTCATGATTCTTGTTTTTTTTTTTATGGCTTGGCAGCTAGGCCTTAAAGCCAGATCTTAGTTTACAATATAGTTTCTTCATTTTCTTAAGCCTATGTGTAGCACAACTGAACTGTAGGTTATCAGCTGGTGCCTTTCAACGGATTTCTTGTGACAACTCAAAAGGCCACATTTGACTATACAGTTCACATTTCTCACAAAAACACATAATTACTACTCAAAAACTATCAATATCCTACAACTATTGTTCATTTTACACATTTTTATAAAATAAAACTGCACAGCACATCTCCTTTCAGTTCCCGCCAAAAACTCCTCATGATTCTTGTTTTTTTTTTAAGTTTAAGGCTTGGCAACTAGGCCTTTAAGCCAGACGCCGTTGTATTATAGGCTACAATCGACGTCACTCAACGGAGTTCTTGTGAAAACTCGAAAGGCCACATTTGACTATACAGTTCACATTTCTCACAAAAACACATAATTACTACTCAAAAACTATCAATATCCTACAACTATTGTTCATTTTAGAGTAATTTGACACATTTTTAGAAAATAAAACTGCACAGCACATCTCCTTTCAGTTCCCGCCAAAAACTCCTCATGATTCTTGTCACTAAAAATAAGCTCGTCCTCATTTACATAATTCTCATTGTTAGCAATTAGTAGGCCATTGCTTTAGTTCTCAAACCTTGCCCCTCACACTAGAGTATGTGGCGTAACCATCGTCTGGTTATTGTCAAATGTGAGCCACTAGTCTAAGTTATTATACATTGTTATTATAATCCTCAGAAAGCACTACGTAACGTTATTTATACCACGCAATATACATAGTGCATCGTTATATAATTAGATTTCACGATTGTTTTCTTTTCCAATTAGGCACGACCCTGCTTGCACTCTTTAAAACTCTTTGTCAATTATACAAAAAGTAACTAGCTTCTGTTTTGGCCGTCGTATGTTATTGCGAGTATCATTGAAGAAGCCAGAAAGAATTTATTTGTTAGGAAATCGACAGTACCTACAAGTAAATAATGTAGAACAGTATTATTTTGAAATTGATTGACTGACGTTAAGAAATAATTTATAGTAATGTGACATTCTTACCAGGCTGGTTTTTATTCAATATTGTTCACTTTCAAAATATATATCGTTCTTCTAATATCTTTTAAACCCACCTAAAGTTCCTGTTCAAAATTTCCCTAAGATATTTACGTACATACATAACTTCACGCCAGTTCCCTTGCGGGGTAGGCACGAACAACAGAGCGCCATTCAGGCTTATTCTTACACACCTCACTTGCTTCTTGGACATTCATAGCTCTTGTCATGCACGCTCGACTGTTCTTAAGGCTCTTGACATCACCTTCTGCTAATACACGATCAATTTGATCATGGATGCATCCATCCACTATATATTTAATGTATATATTATATATATATATATATATATATATATATATATATATATATATATATATATATATATATATATATATATATATATATATATATATATATATATATATATTGCATATGTATTTTTTTATTTATTTAAATTTTCTTCGGTATGTCCAGCACAATATATTGTTACGAATTTGTGGGATATGAATTTAAAATACGTTGGAATTATCACAAATTTATTACAACTACACACACGTAATTCACAGTTCTTACAAGTACAACCGAATACAACAAGTCCAAAGCAAAGAGCAGATGTAATCACATATATCACGCAAAGACTCTCTACAGATGTTTTATATTGTAGAGGTCAGGATTAATTACACAAATAAATAGCTTCTCAAATACAAGTCAAACCAATAATTGGTGTCAGAAAACCAAATCGAATGCCCTGCTTTCTAGAAGTTTTTGAGGGGAACCAAAGTGATCTAGAAACGGAGAGCACGCACGACTAAAACTAGTTAAGTATTTATATATTGCTTAACAAACTGGTTCAGCAACAGATTACTTACTTATCCTTTGTTGTTCTAGCAAATTTCGTACGTGTAATGGTGAGGCCACAACTGGGATAATGTTACACATACAGGCCGTTACATGCAGATGTGGCGATGGGTGCAATGTGTTATTATTGTTGCGATATTGCTTTAAATTGTTTATGAATTTACATATTGATAGATAACGTAAGTATAATTATACAATAATGTGGCTATTTTATAACGGCGTTATTTTTAACGCTTTAAATAAGACACATTCAGCCGATCAATATTTTTAACAATAAGAAAATTAACTAAGAAACTAAGTCATATTATTAATATTTCAACGACCATCCTTCTTTTATAAATGAATGAATGAAAGAAAACACTATTGTTCATCAAAATTAAAACTACGTTCCTAAAAGCTAGATACAATAAATGTTGAACAAAGGGCGGCCTTATCGCTTAAAGCGATCTCTTCGAGGCAACCCCCTAAAGTAAGGAAAATATTTAAAAAAAATTATGTTTATGGCTTGGCAACTAGGCCTTTAAGCCTGGCGCAATTGTATTGTAGGCTACAATCGACGCTGTCTAACGAAGTTCTTGTGAAAACTCGAAAGGCCACATTTGACTATACAGTTCACATTTCTCACAAAAACACATAATTACTACTCAAAAACTATCAATATCCTACAACTATTGTTCATTTTAGAGTGAATTTACACATTTTTAGAAAATAAAACTGCACAGCATAACGCTTTCAGTTCCCGCCAAAAACTCCCGAAAATATTAAAACATGACAGTGGCGGTGTAGATAATTAATAATATAAAACATTCAAAACATATTAAATAAATAAATAAAAGTCTTCACTATAAAATATATAAACACAGTATATACATACAGAATAAGCAGCATACATATTATACGTGATAAGTCCAAAAATAATTAAAAACCTTGATTTTAAAAGAGGATACTAACTTACCTTGTCTGATGTTGAGTGGCAGTGAGTTCAATAAACTTTTATATTAATTACTAGCTTTTGCCCGCGGTTTGGGTCTCGTTAATGTATATTTTGTAGATAGTAAAGTGGCGGACGGGCCATTGAAAATCCCATACGTATTCTGGTAACTTCCTCCTGGGCCCAGAGATAACGCGCAAATGCATTCCCCAGCGTTACAAAAAAATGTCACGAAGTGGGCATGTTATAATTCTTAGAAACATCAAGTTATTATTAACTAGCGGCCCGGCGCGGTTTCACCCGCGCTCTGTCCCGCTCCAGTGGTATATTGCGTCATGTTATATAGCCTATGACACTTCCTGTTAACGTAGCTTTCTAACAATAAAATAATTTTTAAAATCGATTAAGTAGATCCAGAGATTACCCCCTACAACGTCATATACTCACAAACTTTACTTCTTTATAATATTAAGTATAGATTTAAGATACCTATTGATAAAGTGATACCCGTAACGCCATCTAGTTAAGGTAAACCAACCATGACAGCAACGCATTAAAAATGCGGCTTTGTAATTATCGTTGCCATGACGATGCTTTTAATGAATTACAATGGTGGCGCCAATAAAACTCGACGGTAACGCCATCTTTTCTGCTTTATTAATTTTCTTGGATAAAGGGTAGCCTATGTCCTTTTCTATGCTCGTGATAAGGTTTTTTTATTGTCTGAAGCAGACAAACAGGCAGACGTCCTATCTGATATAAAACGGCTGACGTCGGCTTGGACGCTTGCAACACCAGGTGTGTCGCCAACGCGCTGCAGACCTCTAAGAAATTTTATAACGTCCTTAAAAAACCTTATGTCATAGCGCAAAGGGAAAACAGCGACGGGAAGTTCCCTCCATTTCCAACCGGTGCGTAGTCGAGAATAAAGCAAAATATTAAAAATAAAAAGAAAGCCTTTTTGGCCGTGTCTCCGGTTTTTCATTCATCAGCAAAAACATAATAAATATATCGTATTAAATCATTAAATTTCTAAACGAAATAAATTTCAAGACAAATGCACCTTATTCCATGAATCACAAAACGCTTTAAAGTTATTTGGCATTTATTTTTCGCTTTGTCTCTTAATTTTGTCTAAAAAGTGAAAGAGATAGAACTATTAACTGTAAATGTCAGGCATAAATGTTTTAACGTGACGAAATCAACGTCAACTTATTTTAAATTTCGAAACTTCGTTTTGAAAAGATTCGTTACTTTGAAATTTTAATAATTTCGTTTCATCATTTTACGGTTTCATTAAAGTTATATTTTTAATATACTACAAACATGACTGAATTCAAGACGCCTGTTAAATCTAAGTTAATGAACGCAAATGATAAAATAACTATTCCACCATCCCCTTTTCTGAATCGCTTAGGATATGGAACTGGTGAGTTACAAATTTGATCTAATTCAAATTAGATTATAAATATTAAATGCTTTCAAAAAAATATAATGTACTGGTCGAACTTTCGACTTCTTTGAGATCTCTAGAATAATAAATTACTATCTATAACTTTATCTTACATTATTTGCAGGCGTAAGTGTAATGCAACTTGTTAGATCCCCTCGTGCGGGTCAAATCCGTTCGCCATGGGCCCTGAAAATGCTAAACAACACAGTGAAACCTAACAAAGTGTATACTGACCGGATCAAAGCTGAAGCTGATTTATTGCAGAGAATGTCACATCCAAACATTGTGGGGTACCGAGCCTTTAGTCAGGGGAAAAGACTATTTTTGGGTATGGAAGCCTGTGATGTCTCCTTAGGTGATATGATTGAGAAGCTGACGGAAAACGAAGGATTGCCCTTCAATCCTAAGCAAATTTTGAAGGTGAGTGTTAAACTGCTTGTAAACCTATTCATCCAGATATTTTGCTATTCAGATCAATATAATCTTATATTCAAGATATCCATAGACAAATTATAATAAAGTCTCCTGGGCACAATTCTTCAGCTGTCATCTTTGCCTATGCACAGTTAAATTTCACATATTTTTTGAAATAGGTATTCTGCATTTTGAGTAAAGGGGCAAAAACAGGATGGGGTATAGTTTTAGGGTAGGTACATATTTTTTTTTAAATATGTTTAAGGCTTGGCAACTAGGCCTTTAAGCCAGGCGCCGTTGTATTGTAGGCTACAATTGATGTAATTCAACGGAGTTCTTGTGAAAATGCGAAAGGCCACATTTGGCTATACAGTTCACATTTCTTGCAAAAACACATAATTACTACTATTGTTCATCTTAGAGTAATTTTACACATTTTTAGAAAATAAAACTGCACAGCACAATGTCCCCTTTCAGTTCCCGCCAAAAACTCCTTTTAGGGTACATTTATTTATTATGAACAGTTTAAATTTTTGAAGTGAACCTTGTTTAGAATCATTGTGATGTAAAGTGATAAATACATAAAATTCAACCTTATTTAATTTAAAATAAAAGCATTTCTCTTTACCCGTTCGTTAGTATTAATTTTCAAATTAATAAAAATAAATAAAAATAGCCTTTATTGCTGAAAAACAAATAAGAAAACCTAATCTGCTAATTGGTATTGTGTTTTGCCTCCTTCTCAGCTTGTCCTTCGACAAAGGCCTCCCTCAAGCTGTTTGCTGCCCATTTTACCTTGTCTTTGCAGGTCCTGGACCACAGTGTTCCTGCTGTTTGCTTAAAATCGTCCTCCCACCTCTTGTATTGTCTTCCTCTTCTCGTTTTACCGTCTCTGGGGTACCACTCAGTTATTTTTCATGTCAATCCCATTTCAATTGTTTAGTTATTCTTGATACGTTTCTGAACTTAGTAAATTGATTGATTGTCGAGAAGCCTCTCAAATTAATTAAATAAAACTTAAAAGATTTCAAATGAATTTTAGCTCTATCTGCATCCATGAAAGTCTGTATCGGAAAAAAATCTATCAAAGGAAATTGTGTGTAACAGTTAATTGAATTTTGAACTTTATGCTAGGATTTAAAGTGTAATTTGGATTGAATTTTTTGAATTATAAAATGTTGATGTATGTAGGTTAAAGGAATTATATTTATATTAATAAAAGTTAGAATGTCAAAATACTCCCAAAACACTAGTAATCCTTCATCATTTTTACCAAAGATAGGGTTAAATAATATAGTTGAACTTGCAAACTCTGGCAGGCAGCAATCCCTAGTCCTCGTCCATGGCTGGGGTACAAGCCTCTGGCCTACATACCAGTCACCTGGAGTCATTTCCGCTATTTCAATATGTTGGTGTTGTGAAGATATTCAACAATTCCATTGTAATAGTGTTAAAAATTCATAGTCTTCCTACATCCACAATATCCGTTTGCTGGGGTAGAATAACAGTACAATTAAAAATTGAGATTACTACAGGCAAAAATCCTGTTTGCCGAAATTGAAAAGCTACCAAAATTTTAAATGTTTGTTTTGTCAGTTTCTCCTTATAAATACTTATATAAATAGAGTGATGTGCCACGAGCATGTCATTGGGATTAATAGAATACCAAAATCAGGCAAAACTATAATTGCGATGACAATGTCCAGTGATTTTCATGAAGTAGTAATATTACAATTGACCTGCTGATGGCTGCATAGCAAAACTCTAACCCCATGAGTGGTAAAATAAGTAAGATATATTTATGCAGCAGAATGATGCATGTGCAGACATAATTTAAAGTATACATTCATGTTGTTTTTTTATTTTTATTAACAACTCTATGGACTTTAGTTCCTACCCTTTTTTTACAATGAAGTTTAAGAAAAAGTTTGGAAGTTGTTATCACTTATTTGTTACTATTGTTATTGTGTGTGACATTTAATGAATGTATGTGTGTTGTGTTGTGGTGTACCTTAAGAATAACTTATTATATTAATTTATTCTAATTTTAATATTAAACTTATACTAATGTAGAGTGTATCTGTTACATGCTGGTGTTGTGAGGAAGTCCATGTGCAGTGTGTGCCTTATATCTATATATATTATCCTAACTAGTGCCATGTGTGTTGTTTTTACCTTTCTGTGCCTGGGTTATTAATTTTTAGGCTCTTTGTGTGTCTTGGTTTGTTTGTGAAGTGTGCATGTAATGCAATGCGGTGGCAGTGCACGTTGGTGTGAGTATGTGTGTAAGTTTTGTTGTTGGTTGTGTGTTTGTGACTTTGTGTGGTGTTATAATTTATTGTTTAATTGTTGTGACAATGTGTTGACTGGGAATTGTTGTTGAAATTAATAGTTTTAAGTGTTCACTGCAAAATAAAAATCAAATAAAATGCCTCTCTTAAAACATAGTTTTAATTATATATCTGTCATATACTCATGAAAACTTGGGAAAATACAATGTAAATACATTTTAAAATACAATTCTATATTTTTCCCATCTTTGTATACAATAAAATTTAAAAATAAACATGGGCCACTACTGGGCTTGGACCTCCCACTATCGGGGAACGGACAGTATACCCGCCACTCTTATCCAAGGCGGCTTGGCAGGATTGACACATCTGTTATCTCGATATGCGAGTTTCATCACAATGTTTTCCTTGACCGTTGTTAGCATGTGGTAACTCCAACAAAATGCACATTAGGTCAGAAAACTGCTTAAGTGCTGCATGCATTCTGGTCAGGATTCGAACCTGCGCCCTTTGAGTTTTGAAAGTGTGCATATGCTAGCTATTACACTACCATGACTTTACTGACTATATGCCTAAAGTGATATAATTATACTTGGATTTTCAGGTTGCTGCAGACATATCCACTGCCCTGGACTACCTCCACACAAAGATGCAAATCCTACATGGAGACATGAAATCCTATAATGTTCTCGTCAATGGTGACTTTGTGATCTGTAAGTTATGTGACTTTGGAGTGACATTGCCGCTAGATGAAAATGGGGTTTTTGATAAACAGAGTGCTGGCAACACTGTTTATTTTGGTAAGATTTTACTACTGTGCCAATAACTGAAAGTATATTTTGTAAATAATTTTGTTGTTTTACATACATATATAGTATCACGCCTGTTTCTCCATGGGGGTAGGCAGAGACTATAGACCTCCACTTGCGACGATCCTGACAAACAACTTTCGCTTCACCTACTTTCATTAGCCTCTTCATACATGCACGTTTATTTGAGATGCTTTTTACCTGACCTCTCTTTAACACTTCTGATATTTGGTCATAGTCTGTTTGTCTCGATCTACGTTGTTGTTTTATAAGTTACATATGTGGCAGGATACAGCGATACCTAAATTGTTATAATTAAAGATGTCATATTCAAACCTGTCGGGTCGGGGTGAAGGTAAGGAAAGGAAGGCTCCGGTGGTTCGGGCATGTGGAAAGAATGACTAAACAGATATACAATGCAAAAGTGGATGGATGCAGAAGTCGTGGAAGGCCACAACCCACCTTCCATGATCAAATTGATCGTGTACTAGCAGAAGGTGATGTCAGGAGCCTTAAGAACAGATGAGCTTGCATGACAAGAGCTATGAATGTCAAAGAAGCAAGTGAGGTGTGTAAGAATAAGCCTGAATGGCGCTCTATTGTTCGTGCCTGCAAGGGAACTGGCGTGAAGTTATGCATGCATGTATGTATATTCAAACCTGTATACACAAAACAAATTACTTTGATTTCCACTTTACATCATAATGTATTTTTTAAACTACATATATTTACAATTAAAATTTACACACATTGAAGCAAAACATAAATTTAAAATATACTAATAATACACAGGAGAATTTTTTAAGTACAAATGCTAAACTATATGAAGCAAAAAATACTAAAGGTTTCAAGAAACTGTAGCTGATTTTAATGAAAATTTGGCATCAGTAGATTTAAAAAAATGAATTAACACAGTCTGGAATCAAATCAGCTGATTTTGAATATATATATATATATATATATATATATATATATACATACATACATACATACATAACTTCACGCTAGTTCCCCTGCGGGGTAGGCATGAACAACAGAGTGCCATTCAGGCTTATTCTTACACACCTCACTTGCTTCTTTGACATTCATAGCTCTTGTCAAGCACGCTCGTCTGTTCTTAAGGCTCCTGACATCGCCTTCTGCTAGTACACGATCAATTTGAACATGGAAGGTGTGTCGTGGCCTTCCACGACTTCTGCATCCATCCAATTTTGCATTGTATATCTGTTTAGTCATTCTTTCATCGTGCATTCTTTCCACATGCCCGAACCACCGGAGCATTCCTTTCCTTACCTTCACCCCGACACTCTCTTTTAGACCAACTCTCAATTATATATATATATATATATATATATATATATATATATATATATATATATATATATATATATATATATATATATATATATATATATATATATATATAAATAAAAATATATATATATATATATATATATATATAATATATATATATATATATATATATATAAATATATATATATAAATATAATAATTTCAGGAACAGAGGCTTGGAGTGCCCCTGAGGTGATTAAAGGTGGTATAATATCGAGTAAGACGGACATATGGGCGCTGGGGCTGACCCTGTGGGAGATGATGGCCCTCATGCCGCCCCACTCGCAGATCGACGATGACACTCTGGATATGAGCGGAATTAGTTTGGAAGATGAAAGCTTCGGCAATTACTTCTCTGACAGATACGGTGAGTTTACTATGCTTTACGTTATGTACTTTGGAGAGCAAATTAAAATAGCTTTCTTTGAAAATGTTATCAATTACCTTTAAAAATATACGTAATTACTGGTATTTTCAATTTTTTTTAAAAAACATCCCGCAGCCAGGTGGTAGGGCATTTGCCCCACTGGATAGCTACCGCCCCTGGTCTAGAGTATGCCGCTGTAACAACTTTGAGTTGTGTTCCGGCATTAGTGACCGGGTTCCAGTCTCCCTTAAGAGAGCAGCAGCGCATGTGTACCACCTTTTGGTGTTGCAAATGTCCATAAGCGATGGTAACCGCTTTCCTTCAAGTGGGCCCTCTGTCTGTCTGCGGAACTCCTGCAATAAAATAAAATCAAAAAGATACTGCCATACCGGTATATTATTTTAGTATATTGTTTTACGGTTACTTGGTAACTTTTAAGATTGTAACATTATAAATTTACACATAGTATTTATTTACATTAAAAATTGTATGTATAAATTTATACATAGCGGTGATTTTTACGTTATATCAAGCGATGTTGCCATTTTTAAAAATTGACTATATTAGGACTGTATGACAAACACGACTCTAAATATTACGCGCGCTTTTAGCACAACTCTGTTTGACAATCTTTGCGAGTGAAAGAGAGCGACGATGGTAGCAAAACATAGTTATAACGGTCAAAATACCGATGAAAATAGTGTTAGCGTTTTCCAGATAATGATACAATAGATTTAATTAGATAGTAGTGTATATGTGTGTGTGATACAATAGATTTAATTAGATAGTAGTGTATATGTGTGTGTGATACAATAGATTTAATTAGATAGTAGTGTATATGTGTGTGTGATACAATAGATTTAATTAGATAGTAGTGTATATGTGTGTGTGATACAATAGATTCAATTAGATAGTCGTGTATTTATGTGTGTGTGATTCAATAGATTCAATTAGATAGTAGTGTATTTATGTGTGTGTGATACAATAGATTAAATTAGATATTAGTGTATATGTGTGTGTGATACAATAGATTTAATTAGATAGTAGTGTATTTATGTGTGTGTGATACAATAGATTCAATTAGATAGTAGTGTATATGTGTGTGTGATACAATAGATTCAATTAGATAGTAGTGTATTTATGTGTGTGTGATACAATAGATTTAATTAGATAGTAGTGTATATGTATGTATATATACACATAAGTGTTTACACTTGTTCAGTTTTATGTGTTTTCTGTATGCACCTGCTTTGAATTGCAATCCAGATTGTTATGTTACTAATTTGATCTTGTAATTTGTTTTGTGCATCAGTAAATTAAAAAAAAAAAACATTTTCGTTCCGCGACTGTATTTGGTGTCTTAAATACAGGCACGCGGCCAGCGATTCCTGCGAACATTTCGGAAGAGGAGTACGCGAACTCATTGGCGTTGTTCTTCTGCTGCACCGAAGCGACGGCCTCCATGAGGCCGTCGGCGGACCACCTCGCGGCCGCGGCCCACCACATGCTGGAGCAACCTCAAATGACAGATAAGTCATAGAAATATATTATTCCCTTAGCTTTTTGGATTATGTCGCAATATCTTTATATTGCACAATATTATTGTTAAAGTATATCCTGGTAGAAGTACACAAAAGAATTTCCTACAAACTGTTCATTTATTATCGGTTACATTTTTTGTATTTAATTATAAAATTAATGCTAATAATTTCTTTTTTCCAGGCAGCCAGCAGGAAAGTGGGCAGCGAGAGTAACAAAAGTTCAATTAGTATTTACATATTCGTGCTGCCCACTTCCCTGCTTGCTGCTGTGAAATTAATTTCGTTTATTACAAAAACGATTACTACACAGAATATTATATTCTTTTTTCAGATTTTAGAATTTATTTAATTAAATTAATTCATTAATAATTTAATTGACGGTCTCTGTGTTCGAGCGGGCTAAGCCTTTGCCTGCTTACCTCACTGCACCGCAGAGGCTCCGGGTTCGAATCCTGGTATAGTAAATTTCAGAAACATATTTTCTCCGTTATTTACTATGGTCTGGGTGTCTGGGATCGGTCGCAGAGTGCTCCGTTGTATATTACCCATAACACAAGTGTAACTTGCTTAATTTGGGGATATACAATGTGTGTGTTTGTCTGCCGATTATTATTATATTCATCTAAGAGATTCTTCCTTTATCTGTATTATTTATGTGTAAAATGTTTTTTGTTTATGTGCTAGGAAATGCCTTTTTTTAAATATTTTATGTTATTTTTAGTTCTTATCTTTAAGATATAAATTTGATGAATTGTAAATAAAAGTCAGAGAATTTTGATAAAACAAATTTATTTTGTTAACAAAAATAACAAAACAATATACTTAAACTTAACTTAACTTTAATATGTGTTTTAAGTTAATGTTTAATTAATATAAAATTAGGCTAAAATAATATACAACAGGTTATGAAAGAGATTCGTTTTTTATTCGTACAATTTGCGTTACGAAACCTCTTTGAGTCGGTAATGGCTTGGCAGCTAAGCCTTTAAGCCAGATCTTAGTTTACAATATAGTTTCTTCATTTTCTTAAGCCCCTGTGTGTAGCACAGCTGAACTGTAGGTTATCAGCTAGTGCCATTCAACGGAGTTCTTGTGACAACTCAAAAGGCCACATTTGACTTTACAGTTCACATTTCTCACAAAACACATAATTACTAATCAAAAACTATCAATATCCTACAACTATTGTTCATTTTAGAGCAATTTTACACATTTTTAGAAAATAAAACTGCACAGCACAACATCTCCTTTCAGTTACCGCCAAAAACTCCAGTTTTAAGTCGTAACAAAAGTTAATTAAGGTAAACAATACTATTGTTGGCACCCCAACTAATAATTCGCACCACCTTCATTTATTCATGGTAATAAAAAATCTTGAATAGTTTTTATTTTGTAACCAAAAAGTCCCTATTAACATTATAAATGCGAAAGTAACTCTGTCTGTCTGTTCCGTTTTCACGGAAACACTCGTGTATATATATATATATATATATTTTCGATGCCGAGGATGAACATAGAATACTTTTATCCCGAAAAATGGGATAGTTTCTGGGATAAAAATAATTTGTCTCTGTTTGTTATGCTTTTACGGAAAAACTACTGGACCGATTTGGCTGAAATTCGGTATATATGTAATTTTAATACCGAACGTGGACAAGGGATACTTTTCATCCCGGATAATGGGATAAGTTTGGGGATAGATTTATCTAAAGATTATCCCAGAAAGTAGGATGGGTAGGATTTTGTGATTTGCCATTTTGGTCAATTTGGTCATTTTGGTCGATTTGGTCGATGTGGTCATTTTGGTTTTTAACCTACATATGTAGGTAGTTTAAATACCGAAAATTGGCAAAAATACTTTTCATCCGAGAAATGGGATATTAATACAATGAAACCTGCCTTATAACCTCTTTAAACAAGAGGCTCGCACTAGAGGTTGACCCGCGACGCAGACGCGGGATAAACTCTAGTTTAATAATATTGTTATTATAGCATTGTTAAAATAAATTTTGAATGTTTTCAACAAAATAATAGAATGCCAACAATGGTATAGTTTCCCCTAGTTCACCAGCGAAACGCGCGTATCACTCTTTATCATCGTTTGGAAATAACTTAGCATCGTTGGCATCGATTGTTCACCAAAAATTTAAACTTAAAAACTAGATACAATGCGATCTCTTCCAGGCAACCCATCGATCTTTGACTATAATACACACAGACACATACATGTATATATATATATAAATTACGTGTTAGTCGCGATGGATAAACAACGTTACAAAACTACTTGACCGATTTTAATCAAATTTGCACACAGTGTGCAGTTTGATCCGACTTAAAAGATAGGATAGCTTACATTTAGACCCGGTAGATGGCACTGGAATCGGGTTCTAAATTTTATTTGTTCAGGGCAGACCACCATCTGCCGGGACAGCTAGTATATATATGTGTGTATTTTGTAATATATTAATGTATATGTATACATTTGTATATTATATTTATGACTATGTATATATGTATGTATTTGTATATTTATTTGTTAAATTAGTTTGAGTATTTATGTGTCCCTTGCCTTTCTCCTGCACCACCTACATCGCCTGATTCAAATTTGTTTTTGATTTAGGTTGCCTGGAAGAGATCGCTTTGAGCGATAAGGCCGCCTATTGTATCGCCTAGAAAATATTGTAAATATGGTCTGTTTTTGTAATTGTATGTTTTGGTGTGCAATAAAGAGTTATCTCTCTCTCTCTCTCTCTCTCTCTCTCTCTCTCTCTATATATATATATATATATATATATATATCGAATCTCAAATAACGCATGAAACTCACCGCCATATCTGCCTGAAATGGCCTATACTTGTAACACTGTCGTAGATGAAGCCGCACCTTAACGTCTGAACTTTAAGAAATATTAAGGGACTTAATTTTCAATTGTGATAAATAAGGTTACACAGTTAATTGATTATGCCTTGTCCCGAGTTGTACGAGATCTTGAAACTTTTCTTTTGAAAAATTTCCAAAATATCGTCTATCCGTACAGGAACGGAGAAAGAATACAATTTTTTGCGGCCGGGCGGCCTGTCGTAAGAGGCGACCACCCCTGGTCTAGAGCATGCCGCCATAACAACTTTGAGTTGTGTTCCGGCACTAGTGACCAGGTTCCAGTCTCCCTTAAGAGAGCTGCAGCGCATTTGTAGCACGTTCGGTGTTGCAAATGTCCATAGGCGATGGTAACCGCTTTCCATCAAGTGGGCCGTCTGCCTGTCTGCTGAACTCCTGCAATAAAATTTAAAAAAATAAAAAATATCGCTTAAAACAAATAGCCTCTTGCCGCTCCGTATGATATTCATAGTCAAAATTATGCTGCTTAAATATGAAGGTTCAAATTGACCGTTACAGTAGACGCAATAAATATACTTAATTAATATTATGTACTAAAACGAAACAACAGCTTAATATTAAAATAGGTTCACATTGAAATTGCAAATTGCATTTTTCATACGCTCCGTATTCAGTTGATATAATTATGACCGCTCTCTGAACTGAAAATCATTATTTATACTCTGCGCCATACTTTATGTCTTCTCCATATTAACTTCACAAGGCTACGCAATAACTCTTGTGAGAAGTCATAAAGGGCATAGTAACTTATAGATTTGAACATTTAGGAACTGTCAGTCGAGGTCCAATTATACTTTACTAGCTCCTGCCTGCGACTTCGTTCGCGTGGAGTAGTTAAAAAGAGTAAGTTAACCCCCCCCCCCTCCCCGATTTTGAAACATTTTTCATTGGTGCTCCGCGCTCCTATCGGTCTTAGCGTGATGATATATAGCCTATAGCCTTCCTCGATAAATGGGCTATCCGACGCTGAAAGAATTTTTCAAATCAGACCACTAGTTCCTGAGATTAGCGCGTTCAAACAAACAAACTCTTCAGCTATAATTATATATTAGTATAAGATTCGACGGCATCTGACGAATTACCAAGTAATATAAGAAAATTCATTAAGACATTTTGTTCCTTTACTATTTATAGGAATAATGGCGATGAAAAAAAAATTAAAATCAATAAATTACTTAAAAGATTGCCAATGTAAAAAATGATAGTGACTGATCTACAATTGCATGTAGGGTAAACTATACTATTATCGACACCCCAATCAATAGTTCGCGTCCTATTAATTTATTCGAAACATTTATTTATTTATTTTAATTTTTATAAATTTATTCAAAACATTAAGAAATCTTAATTTTTATTTTGTAGCCATAAAATGATAATTATACTATTTAGAGATGTCATGAATTTTCGGCAACTATTTTAACTACTCGGCATTCGGCCGAATACTAAATCGTGAAAAAAATGTGCATGTTACTCAAAATTGTATGTATTTAAACAGTTTTGAATGCGATTTTAATTAATTTTAATCTTACATTTCGGCCAGATTTTAAAATGTCAGAATCAAATAAATAATCCTGTTACTACCGGCGCGCAGAAGGTTTGCCGATGGCCTCATGACGTCACGCGTCGATGGTCAGTAGGGTTGACAAAGAAGGTTACATAAATAGTTGTTGCAATAAATTTATTATTGTATATACTGTACATAGGTATATGATGATGATTGTTCCGACCGTTTTCGGCCATGGCGACCACTTTGACCCCTAGTCGGATTAGGAGTCTTAGCAGCGGAAGCGGTCAAATGCGCGGGATATATTAACGTGCACAGGGGTACGCGCGAGACCCAGATCCACATGCTCGTCCTTGTCCTTCAAGACCCAGTGGAACGGAGGCCGTTACGACCGGAGAAAGACTTGGATGGATGGATCAGTATCGTGGTGAGAAAGTTAAAAAGGGCCAGTACCTTCTCACACTCCCTTAATCGCCTTTTACGATGCCCACGGGAAGATATGGGGTGGTACTATTCTATTCTGCCAGCACCGCACGGCAAGTATATACAATAATAGTAATACAATACAATAATAGTAAGTTATACAATAAAATAATAGTAAGTAATACAATACAACAATAGTAAGTGGTCATCGGCAAACCTGCGCGCGGCTTGTACGCGCGAATACACTTCGCACCCTTAAAAGTATATAGACCGAAATCAAAATTTTGAGTATGAGTTGAATTTAAATATCTATTACATAAAAAATAGGGTACCAAATTGAATAACTTAATAATTTCAATTAGGTCTCTATAATTCTAAGAGTGCGACATCTCTTACCTGAAAATTCGGCATTCGGCCAAACCACTATTCGTGTCATCTCTAATAATATTATTGTACAAGTACAAAATATTTTTTTAAAGATTTTTAATAAATTAACTGGCAACAATAGTATAGTTTACCCTATAGTAGGCTTAGGATAAGAGCTTTAAAAATACGACATAATTAAATAAATAAATACAGTTTAATGATTTAAAATTAAAATAGAATAAAATGTACTTTAAAATGAAACACACTCAGGTACATACTCAAAAAGGTTGTGTTAAATTTGTTTTTTTTTTTAATCCTGGACACGGCATCGCAATTATTTTCTTTACATACGTCATTGTCATCTTCAATAAAAAAAAATTTTTATTTAATTTACAAACTATATAAATGGTTTAATTGACTTGAGCTAATTTATGACCTTCTGAATATGTAACCGCGTTGAAAGTTGACTAGCTAGAATTAAAACAACACTATTAAACGTATTGATTTTAGAGCACCAATTATAAACTAAAATTTGTGTTACCATCTTAAAGTAAATATTTACAAATAGTTAGCAGTAATATTAAAATGCTTGCGTTTTAAACATAATTTAAATATACTTAATTTTTTTTTTTTTTAAATAATTAAAAATCAAAATACTCATTATGATGCGATAACGATTCACGTTGGTCAGTTTAGTTATCGATAGAAAACAGTTCAAGTCGATTTCTAACTATGTTATATTTTACAAAATGTAGCTAGAGTCCTAAAGCCCCGATTACACTATCATATATTTATCATGTACTAGCTGACCCGGCAAACTGCGTACCGCCCCAGAATCAATAAATTAAAAAGCTGAATGATAATTGCAGAATGGTTCAACGTTAGTAAAAAATGTGGTCAAAACTTAACCGGAACGAACATCAAACGTTTGACATTCAAACCCAAAATTAAAAAAAAAAAACTGGAGAGGTGTCAAGGGACACCCGGATGGAACGGAGTTCCTTTCGATTAATTAGTGAAGGAATTGTAATAAAATTTTATTTTTTTAAAGTTATAATAATATTGTTTTTATTATTAACAAATATAATGTTATATAAACTTATTATTAACAAATATAACAAATTAAGTTGTCTCTCTCTCTCTCTATAAGAG
The DNA here is from genome assembly GCA_019925095.2 of Dendrolimus kikuchii. Classification (NCBI taxonomy): domain Eukaryota; kingdom Metazoa; phylum Arthropoda; class Insecta; order Lepidoptera; family Lasiocampidae; genus Dendrolimus; species Dendrolimus kikuchii. Next base: position 27,075,997 of record CM034392.1, on the reverse strand, counting down.
AGAGAGAGACAGACAGACAGACAGAGAAACATGCGACGCCGCACAGCTTACAATAGCTTACTATAGCAAAAAGTGTCGTGACAACTTTTCGTAAGAATTTCTTCCGTCTAGCCCCCTTTCACAACGCGCGATAAGGAACTTCGTTCCAAAAACTTCACTTTTTAATTCAATTTGATTTCTGAACGACGGGACGAACATCAAATGTTTGACAGGTAGGAATAGTTTCTAAGGGAAAGCGAAATCGTTGTTTTTACTACATTCCAAGCATTCTTCTCATACTTACTCACCATTTAAACCTTCCCTGGACTTCCACGAATAATTCAAAACCAAAATTAATCAAATCAGTCCGGCCGTTCTCGAGTTTTAACGAGACTAACGGACATGATCACCGAAGACAAAGATGTCAAGTGTCAACGAGTATTGTTAAAGTTTTATTTAGCCTACCGCCAACTTGTTAATTTTAATTTTGTTTATGGTTATTTATGTATACAAATCGCGAAAACTTAAGAAAATATTATATTAATACTCATTATTCAGCAAGTAATTATACTGCTAACTAGAACTTCCAGCGGCGTGTATGATATAATGTGTGAGGTATAATGCATAAGGCGAGTGGCTAAAGCTGACAAAATGGCTACATAATACAACAGACTATACAAAATATAGGTCATTCCTAATAATAACTTACGTTTAGGATCGACGTGAGATTTTTGTATGCAGATTCCACAACGAGACCTTAAATTTTATTAGTAATACTTTCGACGAACTTTCAATTCATACAAAAGTGTCGATTTATTGCCTTAACACCATTCTAATATTGCACCAACGGCTGGAGTGTTAACAGATTTACAAAATATTCTAAGAATGTCATATTAAAAATAATTTTGGTTCAAACAATGTTTCAATATAAGAAAAATTTACAATTGAACGTATGTTCATCATCAAGTCGAAGCATGTTTCTTTCGGATGTCTTAAATTCAATGACGTATTTACCAGCAGACTGACTAAATGTGAGAGTTGAATCCTATATAATTTAAATACAACACTGTGTTCTACGCTCGCTATATATATATAAAAAAGGTAGGATTGCAGCTGTTATTTTAAACCAGTTCATGTGAAATAAAAATCTGAGTAAATCTTATAATCGAGTTGAATCAACAACTCGCATAACCGAGTCGTACTACAACACCATGCTCCGAACTTGCAACATAAAACATAAGCAATTGTCATTTTAGTCCAGGTAATTAAAAATCGGAGTATAGATCATTTCCACCTTAACATCAGGTGAGATAGCTGTCAAATGCGAATCTATACCGCGATAAAAAAAAATCTAGGCACTGCCCGATCACGCTCAGGATTACCAGATTTCAAAAATTAACATTACGAGATAAATGTAAATTACAGCGTAAACTCTATGTAACGACACTGAAAAACGGTGCATTTATGGCGTTATAGAGAGTTGTCGTTAAATGGAGAGAAGTATGTTATTTTTGTCTGACGTCTTTTGCTGCACCAGTAATTTTGTTGTATTTTTCTATTTATACCTTGCTGAGGCATCTTGGTGATGAAGGAAATACTTCGCCCTATGGTGGGCATTATTAAATTCATCCCCCTTTCATGGCAACAGTCCAGTCGAGGTAAAACTTCTTAGGGAGCTCCCTCGACCAAGTTGCCACCCCGCTCGCCCCAAAAACCCCGGTAAAGTTGTAAGGTCTTCGGACCAACAACATAAATTCAAGTCCAATAAAAAAAAAAGGAAATACTTAGAAATTTCGGTATGCATAATGCCGACAGTCGAGTTTATTACGGGCTAGAATAATAAAGCGATAAAAGAACGTACACAACTGCGCAGTTTTTACTAATTTTGGCAACTTAAAAGGTACTTTTTATTACTTAATTGTTGTCATTATTGAGAGTGGGTCTAATGCTATATAGAGTGCATCATTGTATGGAAGACAAGCTCAACCAACCACAGCCAAGTGAATTCGACGTTTCAGGGAGTTTGTCGTTAAATCGAGTAACGTTACATGGAGTTTTGTTTAATAATAATAATTTTTGCTTGTCTCTATGTCTCTTCATGTCAACTCCAGCCGTTGGCAAAATACTCACTACGCTTAGTGCGAGGACGGCTATCACGTGTGCTGGTCCAGCCGGCGCAGGTAGGCGACGACGTCGTGCTTGCGCGCGGCGGCCGCGGCCTGCAGCGGCGTGAGGCCGGCGCAGCTGCGCAGGCGCACGTCCGAGCGCCGCGCCAGCAGCTTCACGCACGACAGCTGCCCGAACATGGCCGCGCCGTGCAGCGCCGACTGCCCGTTCTGCCATCAACAAACGGATCTATTACTTCAGATAGACGTACCACACCTTATCGCTCACCAAATACAAAATTACAAAAAAATCATGTACGATACAATATTATCATCTCAAGCTCTTTCAGGCGACCTAATTTAATAAATATAAATCTGGCGACGCAGGTGGCACAGAGCAATTCAATTCAATTTATTTAATGCCAAAATGGGTATACAAAAGGTGTTAAATTTAACAAAGTACAGCTCTCCAAATTCCGCCTTTCGGCATGCATAATTTTCTATAGGTATCCTGCTTACAAAATTTTATTATAATATATTTATCTTATTATTTATTTAATTATTTACTTAATAAAATGTCAACCAATAAATTATAAAATTGTGATTATGTCAATTAAAATTCATACAATTTATATTATAGTTTTGTCATTTAAATATTCATCGATACTGTAATATGTCTTATCGGTTAACATCTTTTTTACACGTTTTCTAAAACTGGCGTTTGATTGTGTTGATTGAAATTCTTCTGGGAGGTGATTATACAGTTTCGGTGCTATACAAAATATACTTTTATTCAGAAACGCGGTTTTGTTGGGAGGGCATTATAATTTATTCCTATGACGCATGCTCTTGCACGTTTCAAATAAACTCCTATTGCACCTAATGTATATATAATGAAGGGAAAGCGAGTACATTTAATTTTAAAAAATATGGTTTGCAGCTATCTGTAATATTTAATTTAAAAATAGCTCTTATACACCTTTTTTGCGATCTAAATATAACTTCTTTATTAGTAGAGTTACCCCAGAACAGAACGCCATACCGCAAAAGAGAATAACATTGCCATGATATGCCGTTATCTTATTACATAGGACATAATTTAAATAAATAAACTTACACTATTTTACAAGTTAAACACATATAAACATATTTACAAGATACTAGGATATGCCCGCGACTTCGTCCACGCTCGACTTAAGATTCCCGCGGGGTTCCTGGGATATAAAGCATCGCAGCATTTAAAAAAATAATGTAAGTTATCATTTTAATGGAAATGCATAACAATTAGCTTACTTCGATACATCGGAGTAAGTTAATCTGTACAACTTCAAACAGCTTCCCGAAAAATTACCGCGGGATGCCCGAGATACATACATATCACACATTACATTAAATTTACTATCGAGCAGTACAAAAAATCACATTGGAATTTGTTTTTTTTTTTAAATCATTCCCAGAAAATCTCCTGCCTGATTCCCGGGATATAAAATATCACACATTTTATTACATCAAATGTACTATCGAGCAGTAAAAAAACTCACATTGGAATTAGTCTTTTTTTATCTGGCCATTTTAAATCATTTCCAGAAAAAACCCCGCGGGATGCCCGGGATAAAAAATAACGCAGAATTTAAAGTCTAAGAACTAGCTGTCGATCAGCGCAAACCGCATCGACTTCGGCTCAGTTGTTTTTACTTGAATCACGGACAAGAAATGTAAAAAAAATTGCATCGTGTTTTCCATTATTCCCGTTGTTTAGTTCTATGCCTTTCAACTAAATCCATTCAATTCAACAGATCAAGTAGATCCATCTAATACCAGCAATATATTGGCTTAAGCCTGCACCGTCGCATTTTTCAAACGCAATAAATGGCCAATAGACACAGTATTTATTGTTAGAGTAATCCATAAAGAACAAAACATTTTTTAAGCATTGTAAAAAAGCGCCACCTATATTATATAGTCCAAACGAAATCGTGACTGTCCTTTAGAGTTAAATATTTTTTTCCACAATAGATGGCACTATTTTCCAATGGAGAAAAACCTCGAGCATACTCACAGGAAGTAAACCCAAGTTAGGCTTGTATTTGAGCAACTCCACGACCACCGCCGCGTGGCCCTTGTGCGCTGCTTTGAACAGCGGCGTCGCGCCGTCCTGCTTTTTCATACAAAACAACATATAGACATTTCCTATGTTATAGAAATCAATTTCAATGGAGATGATAATGGCGATGGTGGTATGCATAACATATAGTACGAACTACTTACTTTTTAATAATAAATACATAACTGATATATAATATATATGCAGAAAACGTATATATTAAATAGATATATACTAAATACTTTTCATCTATGCAGGAACGGAGAAAGAATACAATTTCCTGCGTTGGGACGGCCTGTCGTAAGAGGCGACAAAACAACCCACAGCCAGGTGGTAGGGTATTTGCCCGATTGGATGGCTACCACCTCTGTTCTAGAGTATGCCGCCATAACAACCTTGAGTTCCAGTCTCCCTTAAGAGAGCAGCAGTACATTTGTAGCACCTTTGGTGTTGCAAATGTCTATAGGCCATCCGCTTTCCATCAAGTGGGCCGTTTGTCTGTCTGCTGAACTCCTGCGATAAAAAAAATGTACATACCATACAAATACATATCTACAAAATATATACTACTCTATTCTACTTAATTGCAAGCGGGAATGGCAGTGTTGCTTGCTATTATTAGCTCCGTTCCGCTTACACGATTCGCACACGACTAAAATCGGCCTCCTGCGGAGGTAAGTCGTGAGAAATGATTAAATGCAAATAGTGGTGTGTCCGACCTGCCTGACGTGATCGACGGCGGCGCCGGCGGGCAGCAGCGCGCGGACGACGTGGTCGTGTCCGCACTGCGCGGCGATCCAGAGCGGAGTGGCGCGGTCGGCGCGCGGCGCGTCCACCCCCGCGCCCCCTCCCAGGAGCGCGCGGCACGCCTCCTCGTGGCCGTTCTGCGCGGCGATGAACAGCGGCGTAGCGCCGTCCTGCACCCGCGTCATACAACACAATAAGAGCGCCACTATCGCAAAGGACGACCATTTCGGGCCCACCCAACATCAAAACAACCTTAACCAAAATCTCTTTCTAACATCTTATGTTATTTTTTACCTTATTACAGTGTAAACTCCATGTAACGACACTTAATTTAATGACAAACTCCCTTAAGCGTCCAAATCACTTGGCTTTGGTTGGTTTAGCTTGCCTTCCATACAATGATACACTCTATATAGCATTACACCCACTCTCAACAACGACAACAATAAGTTATAAAAAGTACCTTTTAAGGCCAAAATTAAACTAAAAACTGCGCAGCCGTGTATGTTCTTTTATCGCTTTATTACTCTAGCCCGTAATAAACTCGACTGTCGGCATTATGCATACCGAAATTTCTGAGTATTACTTCCTTTATCACCAATATGCCTCAATAAAGTGAGTAAAAAAATACAACAAAATTACTGGTGCAACAAAAGACGTCAGACAAAAGCAACTGACTTCTCTCCATTTAACGACAACTCCCTATAACGACATAACATGCAACGTCCCTTCAGCGTCGTTATATAGAGTTTACATTGTATCTTGGAGAAAAGTCATGTGAAAATCGCTTTAAATAACCATGTATGTATGAAGTGATTAATGAAAGTTGATGAAGCGAAGTGTTTGTCAGGATGGTAGCAAGTGGAGATCAATCGTCTCTGCCAACCCCGACCCCAATAGGATACAGGCGTCATAATATGTATGAATATTGGCATCTTTACTCCTTAGTTAAGTATTCAATAACCATAAATATATTTTACTGTTAAACTCTCGTATGCAGTTATGTACCTCCAGAATTAAAACTTACAGCAGGGATGGAAGGTACACCGCTGGTATAGAAAGAAGAGTGAATTTGGGGAATAGTGTGAATGGAGCGTTAGGTAAACTTCTAGGCGCTAAGAACCTCGGCCAGAAGGCCCACCTTGCCATACACAATGCGGTGCTGGTACTTACGCTCACGTATGGATGCGAGAGTTGGGTATGGAAGAGAGAGCATGAAAGTGGAGTAAACGCGGTCGAGATGCGCGAAGTAAGAAAAAGAGAGTTGGCCTGAAAGAGAGTGTCGGGGTGAAGGTAAGGAAAGGAATGCAAAAGTGGATGGATGCAGAAGTCGTGGAAGGCCACGACACACCTTCCATGATCAAATTGATCGTGTACTAGCAGAAGGTGATGTCAGGAGCCTTAATAACAGACGAGCGTGCATGACAAGAGTTATGAATGTCAAAGAGGCAAGTGAGGTGTGTAAGAATAAGCCGAATGGCGCTCTGTTGTTCGTGCCTACCCCGCAAGGGAACTGGCGTGAAGTTATGTATGTAGAATTAAAACTTACACGCTTGATACACTGACACTTTGTTTATTTTAACGACTCTATGGACTCTAGTTCCGTACCCTTGTTTAAAATTTAATTTAGGAAAGTTCAGGAATTATACACGCTTATCTGTTACTTTGTTATTGTGTGTGACATTTAATGAATGCATGTTTGTGTTGTGGTGTACCTTAAGAATAACTTATTATTATATTAATTTATTCTAATTTTAATACTAAACTTATACTAATGTAGAGTGTATGTATTACATGCTGGTGTTGTGAGGAAGTGCATGTGCAGTGTGGGCCTTATGTCTATACCTAATATATATTATTATACAAAACAGATTAAATGTAGCAAGTCGCAACATACAAGTGCATGTTGATAACGAACAGCGCCATCTAGTTTTGAACGATGTAACTTTCAATTTGATTTTCTTAGAAATATCGCTAAAATTTAATTTTACTACCTATTTTCTATGTACACCGCTTCGCAACGTACTATTACTGTTAAGGAGAAGAAGCGGCAAGAAACTCCCCAGCAACACGTCTAGCTAAAAATGTTCTTTATATTTCTTATTCTATTTATATCTCAAGTTTTTTTTTAGTCTTATATAGAATTACTTTTCGAAGAATTAACGGAGTACTAAGATGGGCAATGTCGTTTACCTTCATACAAGCGTTGACGTTGGCACCCCTCCGGATCAACTCTTCAACCACCGGCAGATGGCCGCACTGGGACGCCACGAACAACGGTGTACCGCCATCCTGCAAAATATAATATTTATTTTAGATTATCTAATATTATACGCCCTAAAAATGCCGTGTAAGTACATTGAAAAATAAAAAATGTTTTTTAGACAATACCGACCTAAACCGAATGTTGGCAATTACAACTACTTAATATATCGATCACTGCCGTGAAGTTATTTTATTTGATCACTGCTATTTCACCGGTGAAAAATCACGGCCCGATATTTTAGAAGTGACGTCACGGTGACGTCTAGAATTGCAAGTGATTATTGGAATTTTGAAATGATCTAATACTTTGTATTCCCAACGTTACTTCACGGCGGTATAAATCAACTCGAGCAAATGAATGCCTGACGTTTTAAAGAATAAAGGTTCCATTTTACTCAAATAAACTCAATCGTTTATCATTTTCATTATCTATTTTAGGTACTTTGTACTACAAGGCGCTTTTTTATTTAACTCACTTCAAATGACGCTCTGGCGAAATTTAACAGCCGTTTTCTATTCTTGTAACTGGAGTGAAAAGTGATTTATTTTATATCACTGTTATTTAACGGGTGATCAGTGAAATGTGCCATCACTAATTCTAACTTATCCGTGCATGAACGGGGAAAGAATACAATTTCCTGCGTTGGGGCGGCCTGTCGTAAGAGGCGACAAAACAACCCACAGCCAGGCGGTAGGGCATTTTCCCGACTGGATGGCTACCACCCCCGGTCTAGAGTATGCCGTCATAACAACCTTGAGTTGTGTTCCGGCATCAGTGGCTAGATTCCAGTTCCCCCTAAGAGTTACAAATGTCTATAGGCGATGGTAGCCGCTTTCCATCAAGTGGGCCGGCTGGCTGTCTGCTGAATTCTGCAATCATTAAAAAAAAAACTAAGGGGCTATCCACAAATTACGTCACACGAATTTCTTAATTTTTTTGCCCCCTCCCCCGTCCTTGCCGCATCTAGACTACAGCCGTGAGACTCCTTACTCCTTAGTGTGACATCACATATTTTGCAATTTTACATCAAGACATACTTAAATTAAAACTACAGATCCGTAACTAGTTTTACTTCCATTCAAATTATTTGTTAATAATTTATATACTATGCTCACACAGTAACAATAATAGTACAAATTTCGTGTTTTAAAGTTTAAATATATTAGTTGTTAATTTGAAACGTGACGTCACGAAATTCGAAATTTAGGAACCCTCACACCCCTTGTCACACTTCGTCACAACCCCCCCGTTGACATGTGACGTAATTTCTGGATGGCCCCTAAAGAGCGAAATAAATATTTCCATAACATCTTGAAGTCCGTGGCAGGTAACACATTAAAGAACAGCAGTAAAACTGTTGTTTTTTTCCCACCAAAAAACTACTTGGCCGAGTTCGATGCGCTTTTCACTGATCGATAGTGCGGGCGCGACGCGCTGGCTGGGAGAAGGCAAAGGGACGTAAAAGAAGAAGCAAGAGTAGAGAGTGACTTACGTCGCCACACTGCACTCGCCCCCCGGGGGTTCATACACTCACTATTTAAATTAAATTAAGATGGTTTTTTTACATTGGGTTCCAACTACAATTTCACTATATATTGAAAGAAAGAATAAATTTATTGGAAGAAATAGCAACATACTTACATTGCTAATATTTATCCTAAAAATAAAAACATATTTTGAAAATTTGTACGCCGCATTTTCCGCAAACAAGGTTCTCACTCAGCTTATTGCCGTGCCGGCATAATATCCGACACAACGCTGAATTTCAGTGCAAACCCTCCTTTTGGCGTAATACTAAAACGACCGGAATATGCTAATGAGTTATTGCGGTGACAGCACTGACAGAAGATGAATGTTTGTCTTGCTTTGTGCATTCTTCATTTGAAAGTTTATTCTTTTCTTGATGGCGAGGAAGAATTTATAAGGAGGTGTCTAGATAGCAAATTCTTGGACCTAAAATTGAAGAGGCTCAAGCCCAGCAGTGGGCCGTTTATGGGTCGATGTATATAACCTGTGGGAGTGCTCACCATGCTGGGCGCGTCGATCGCTGCGCCCGCGTCGAGCAGCAGCCGCGCGATGTCCAGGAACCCGCCCTGCGCCGCGAAGAACAGCGCGCTCGTTCCTGTCTGACATACAGACCGGACTTACAATTATCTATTATTTTTGATTATTTACTTTATTAACAGCCGAATCACTCGAACGGCGCACATATATCACCCTCAATGAGAGTTATGTATTTGTGCCGTTTGCTGTTGGGACCTTGGGGTCCAATCGCTATAAACTTTTCCAAAGCGCTATCAAAACGGCTCATCGACTCTTCGGGTGTTCAGAGGGCTGGTGCCTTCCTCAAAAAACGGACCAGTATGGCGATCTCAGGCCTCTGGTTATTTTATCAATTGATTTCAATGACCTACGCCAGAAGATTATTCAATGAGCCTTTTGCGGACAGAATCACCCCCCGACCTCTCCCCCAGAACCCTCATGCGCCCCCACGCCCCGCTTATCGTGTATATGTAGCTCGCTCGATTAGCAGCTAAGCGTCTGCTTAGCTGCTAGTACTTTAGCGAGTGCGGTGCGAGCCACCGGTATAGTCAATGGTCAATAGCCAATTGTCATTGGTCAAGTATACAACCAGTTTCCGAATCAAGTTATGCACACAAGAGAATAAAAGGAAGACCAGGAAATACACGGAAGACTCTACAGCCATTTGGACTCTCAGCGTGAATTTCGTGGATCTTGTGAATACCAGTGTGTTTGATTAGTGCAACTATTATTGATCGGTGAAATCAATACAATTAGTGCCATCAGTCTTCAGAGGAACATTCGGGTAGTGCTAACTTGTGTTAATTGACTCGAACGCGCTGTTGAGTACAGTAGTGCTGATGATACATATTGCTGTTGTAAGCGCGTATGATAAATACAGTCCTTATTTAAGGGGTGTTTCATTGAGTACACCACCTGCACCATACAGAGCCATCTTATCGAACTTAAGTGGTACTTTATATATACTTCGGCGGGCAGCAATTTGACGGAGACAATGATATGTATATATGTTTGCGAGCTACTATCCGTGCTATTGTTGCTTTTTAAAATGTGCCTCTTTTCTGACGGCTTGCATATCAATAAATGTTTACTCTTCTCTTATAAGGCAAGTTCATAAATAATTAAATTCCGTGAAAGAGCCGTAAGTAGCTAAGGAGTCAATGAGAGACTTGAGACGCAGTTTGCCGAACACGGACCTAGGCTAAATATTCTACTTAAAGTCTTAACGGTTTATAGGCAGAATGCAACTATGTTCATGAAATTTACGAAATTGAAAAGGAGATGATTAGATTTTTTATTTTTGTAACTGATTTAAGTTTAAAAATATATGTTTTATATAATACACTAGCTGCCCCGGCAGACGTTGTTCTGCCCTGAAGAAATAAAATTTAGAACCCGATTGCAGCGCCACCTACCGGATCCAAATGTAAACTATCCTATCTTTCAAGTCGGATCAAACTGCACACGGTGTGCAAATTTGATTAAAATCGGTCAAGTAGTTTAGGAGTCCATTGAGGACAAACATTGTGACACGAGATTTATATATATTAAGATAAATAAAACAAGGACGCACTGGTGACACCAACTGTGATGTGATGTGAGTCACGTATTTTACTGGACGATTGTCATTTCTTAAACAGATATTACTTAAATCATTTGCGTTTAGAGCGTTCGATTCGACAAGCAGGGTCTGATTTCCTACTTTTTTTTCTCTACTTCACGCGGTATTCGGCATCCCCTGTTTTGAGACCATCGGTACGCGTGTCATCCTTCACAAAGTCAAGCTAGCATTTCTTGGGACTTCCCCTTCTAGTGCGACATTGCGGTTCTTTATGAGGATAATTTAATTATTAAGTTTAAAATGGTTTTTAAAATTTGACCAATTACGTCTTTTTTTTTTGGTAACGCAGAGGGAATGTCTTTGGACATCATTCGGGTCCACCGGATCCTTCGGAAGAAGGACCAAAATGCAGCCATAGGCCTGCATCGAGGGTGTGTGGGACTCTCAGCGACCGGTTCTTCACGCTCGCTTCTAAAACGAAGCTGTCACGAGAAACGGCCGCCGAACTAACCACTAAACCTAAACCTGCGCCCCATTTGTAGCGCTTTTACGGGACGTTACGGGATCTCGTACAGAGTAACTGCACCATGACGCCCCTACGCAATGTAACTGGACCAACCCGGGAAGCAGAATGACCCACTTCGAACAGCAGGGGAAGTCCGCTGTCACCCCCGTGACTGCGGTTCTCTGTGGGACCAACTACGTTTTTCTTTTTTTTTTCAGGTTTTAATGTATTTCGCACATTACCGGGTCCATTGCTAGGGATTAGACTAAAGCGATGAGAGGTAAGCCACTGAAGATAGCGCAGCCACCAGAGTCAATCGCCGGCATGTGTGGAGACTCAGAAAGGTACCTCCCTCTCTCTATATGGAAAGGTCACTCATGGGCCAATACTCCACTAAAACCACCCTCGTCCCATGTGCCCCGCTCTTATGGTAGGAAGAGCGCGAGATTTAGAACGTAGTTACGCCCATTGATCCTAGCGCATCAGTGCTTGAGAATGCCCCGGGAAGCAGTGCAGACTCACTTCGTCAACAGGGGGATGACTCCTCCGCTCCCTAGATGCTAGAGGGCCCCTGCATCGGTTTTATGGGAGGAGATCTTGCGCATATCTGCGTCTCCGGGACCCCGATTGGCGTCGGTATCCGCGGCACGCATGCGCACCTCTCTCCCTTTATCGTTCCGCGGCCTCCTTATGAGATATCCACTGTCTCGCAGAAATTGGCCGCAGCCACCCAATGATCGCCGCTATGCAACATGGCTTGAACCAAACCGCCCAGCGAATCGATCGGAGTACCAACTACGTCTGTCTCAGGGTTACTCAACAATACCTACTACATTGTTTTGTCTAAAATTAAATGCCTGACGTGATACAAAGTCCACTTTCTTGAGTCAAAATATTCTAAAATGTTCCACCTCACGTACCGCACACGTTCTATTGTGAAGTATTGTTTGACGTACACATTTTAAACGTGTGCTTGGATTTACCAACAATAAGATGACGAAACAGTTGCTAGTCAGTGGGGACCTTACATTTTTTTTAAATAATCGGCATACACAGACACTGTAGGTCTCTAAGCCAAGCAAACTAAGTAGTGGTAGCGTAATGGCTGGCGTACGCGTTCCACACTCAAAAGAGGCATGTTTGAATCTTGGCCGGAACGCATGCACTGTGCATACAATACAATGTGCATATTGTTGGAATTACCACGTGCTAACAACGGTGAAGGAAAACATCGTGATGCAACCTGCACATCGAGATAAACGATGTGTCAAACCTGCCAAGCCGCCTTGAACAAGCATGGCGGGTATACTGTCCGTTCCCCTATAATGGAAGGCCCGAGCCTATTATTTATTATTATTAAGCTAAGCAAGTTACGCTTTTGTTTTATGGGTAATGTATGGGGCCCGGACATGGTAAATTACGGAGCGGTCGCTTGCGAAATTCATCATACCAGAAATCGAACCCAAAATAACCTGGTTCCAATATGCTAGGTAGGAAAAGGCTTAACCTGAACTCCAATAATTCTTCGAAAAAGAATTGTATACCACAAGTATGGTATGGTATTTTAAAAAAGCCTGGGTTCTAATATGAGGTAAACTAATTTTTATCTAGGCATAATTCTGGGGAGTTTCTTGCAGCTCCTTCTCTATAAACAGCGATAACACGTTGCGAAGCGGCATGCACAGAATAGGAAGTGACTTAATTTTTAACATGTACGACCTTCAAAAACGTTTTCAGTAGAAATTGGCATCAGAACTTTTCAATTACCCACTCAAAGACAGAGGCCATAAAATTAAAGCATTACCGAAAGAAAGTGTTCATACCGTTCTGCAACAAGCTGGATCAGCGCCCTGCGCCAATAATTCCCTGACGCATTCCGTGTGGCCCATGGCCGCGGACAGGATGAGAGGTGTGGTGCCATCCTGAAAGTTGTACAAGAAATCTATAAAATATTGTGAACAGAATACAATTCGCAATACTCCAGCACCGTGGATGTGTGGATGTAACTATGCATCCATGCAGGAACGGAGAAAGAATACTCATTTCTGAGGCCGGGCGGCCTGTCGCAAGAGGCAAGAAGACAACATACAGCCAGGCGGCAGAGCAACCAGCACCCCTGGACTAGAATATGCGCAAATGAGAACCTTGAGTTATATTCCGAAATTATAGGCCAGATTTCAATCTCCTCTTCGAGGCTGACATTACATTAATAGCAGCTATGTGCTGTTACAAATGTCCATAGGCGGACGGTAACCACTTTTCAAATGGGCCGTGAGTCAGTTCTTTTCTTATTGCCTGCTGTACTCCAACAATAAAAAAGTTGCATTGCAAAGAGTGAACTAAGGTGTAGTCCTCATCGTCAGGCAATCGCAGTCAACTACCGCTCAAAGTAGACCTCCGCTTTCCTTATCCAAAGCCTACTCCCGACCTTACTCTGGTTACCGTTACTGGATGGAGAACATTTTATACTGCGTTCACCAAGTGGCCTGCACTACAGAATTATGCTGTTCCATCAGCTATCATTTCTGCGACAAACGTGAACGTCCCACAGACACTTCAGATTGCTAGTTTTGCGGGATACATATTTTTATATTTTATTGCAGAGTTCAGCAGACAGGCAGACGGCACACCTGATGAAAAGCAGTTACCATCGCCTCTAAACATTTGTAACACCAAAGGTGCTACAAATGCGCTGCTGCTCTCTTGAGGGGGATTGGAACCTGGCCACTGATGCCGGAACACAAATCAAGGTTGTTATGACGGCATACAATCCAGCCAGGCAAATGCCCTCCCACCTGGCTGTCGGTTGTTATGTCGCCTCTTACAACAGGCCTCCCGGCCGCACGGAATTGTATTCTTTCTCCGTTCCTGCACGGATGAAAATCATAGACACACATATATCGGTTACCTTGGTTCTCTTACGGCGATCCTCATTTTGAATTTTAACCAAAGAGAAACTCCGAACATAGCTCGCTGAGCGATTTGGAATTTACGGACCTATGCTGACGTCAGTGTCCACACCTTTGCCCCGTAGGTGTAAGATGTATTTACTCTTAAACAAATCTATAAAAGTAACCCTTTTATACAAAAACTGGACGAGAGACCGAATGGAAGAAAACTAAAAAGCTTTTCACTGAACCTTTCATTCGTGTTCAAAGCTTTGAACTTTGAGCGTCTTTCACGTCAAAGCCAATGTAAGTCAGTGTTCTACTTTCATAAAAGCTTTTATAAACAGTCACCGAAGCTTAATGCAAACTGCTCGAAAGAAGTTTTAATTAAAATACCGTTCTGGCAAGAACCTTCATTAACGCTTGAGCGAGTAATATAAGAAATTAATTAACACTTGAACGCAGCGGCGTGAAATTATATGCAAATGTGAATCGGAATTACGCATTCATGCGAAGAAACTGTTTATTAACATAGGCAAATATATAAATGCAATTATTAACAATGTTTCCGTCTTAATATTCTCTTATGGGTCAGGTGTGTCGAAATCCTAAAAAGCTCCAAGCATATTATAAAATGCATTGAAGACAGATGTTGATGTGGGCAGTGACAGTGGAAGTTATGCATTAATTTTAAGTCGTTCAGCGGGCTATGGACTGAGCTATGTAGATGTTTAGGTCGTGAATAAAATCACATACATAGCTCGTAAAATTGATAAACTGGAGTGGCAATGGGTTGGTCATATCTCTCTGAAAACCATTAGAGCAGATAATTTTGGTAATGAAGACTGCGTCCACCAAAAGTAGCATAGGATCCTCTTCGGCTCGGTGTATTGATGACTTACGCAAGATTGGACCGCGATATGTGGCGCAAACTTAGATTGTCAATGTCAAGTATTGAACTGCAAATGATTGGCGACAAATGAGCATACCTTGGGATTACTTAATGCAAAAATTCCAAGTCATGTTGCGTAATTGGAGGAGGTTTCGCGATGAAGTCAAAGCAAATCAAGCCACCACATATCCAAATAGGTTTTTCATGACAAGTGTTACTGAATGCTCTCCCGTAACCAGCATATTCAAAGCTGCTTACGTATATGGTACGTGGGTTCACGGGAGCGTTAACATAAGCAAACGAGATAGTTAAGTGTTCTTAATCTTTTTTGCTTATTCACATTTGAGCACGTGTGAACCGATGTTCACAAGACACAGGTATTTCAAGATAGGGAGTTCTTGTAGTGATGTTAATGAGTTATTACTATACCGGTTACCTTGATTCTCTTACGGATGTCTACTGTATCAGATATTTTTGTTTCATAATCTGACCGACTTCCAATTTGTGGACCAGTCATACTGTCAGTGTCTACGTCTCTGCACTGTACGTGATGACGTATCGCTGGTTCTCATATCTTCCTATTCCTACCTTTGCTATACTACTTTTTATCCGTGTAGGAACAGAGAAAGAATACAATTTCCCGCGGCCGGGCGGCCTGTCGTAAGAGGCGACCAAACAACCCACAGCCAGGTAGGGCATTTGCCCGACTGGATGGCTACCACCCCTGGTCTAAAGTATGTCGCCATAACAACTTTGAGTTGTGTTCCGGCATTAGGGACCAGGTTCCAGTCTCCCTTAAGAGAGCAGCAGCGCATTTGTAGTATCTTTGGTGTTGCAAATGTCCATAGGCGATGGTAACCGCTTTGCATCAAGTGGGCTGTCTGCCTGTCTGCTGAAGTCCTGCAATAAAAAAATAAAAAATACAACTGGTTATTTTTTATTGAGACCGGCTAATAGATTTGGTAACAAAAGTCTAGCCATGCCTTCTTCATCGGGACTCGGTGGAAGGGGAAGGCCCAAGAAATGCTGGCTTGACGCTGTAAAGGATGCTCATTCTCAGAATAAGGGACATCGAAAACCGCACGAAGTGCAGAAGAAACGGTAGGAAGTGGATCCTGGGCGTCGAAGCGAACCGGTATTTCACGTTCGGATGATGATGATGACTACCAATTCAGATTCGATACAATATCCATGCAAGTCGAACCTTTACCGCCCTTTTATCGTAAGCGACATTTGGATCTAAGTACATTTTTTGATCTAAGACCGACAATTTTTAATTCAGTAAGGTCTAATCTAACGAAAACCGAAAGTCTTAAAATACATACATACATACATACATAACTTCACGCCAGTTCCCTTGCGGGGTAAGCACGAACAACAGAGTGCCATTTAGGCTTATTCTTACACACCTCACTTGCCTCTTTGACATCATGCAAGCTCGTCTGTTCTTAAGGCTTCTGACATCACCTTCTGCTAGTACACGATCAATTTGATCATGGAAGGTGTGTCGTGGCCTTCCACGACTTCTGCATCCATCCACTTTTGCATTGTATATCTGTTTAGTCATTCTTTCATCATGCATTCTTTCCACATGCCCGAACCACCGGAGCATTCCTTTCCTTACCTTCACCCCGACACTCTCTTTCAGACCAACTCTCTTTCTTACTTCGGTATTACGAACGCGGTCCGCGAGCGTCACTCCGCAGATTTTGCGCAGTGCTCGCATCTCGACCGCGTTTACTCTACTTTCATGCTCTTAAGTACAACAAGTCTTAAAATAAATCTCTAATATATAAAATTCTCGAGTCGCGGTGTTTGTTACCAAAGGCCTCCGAAACGGCTGAACCGATTTCTATGAAATTTTGTGTACATATCGCGTAGGTCTGAGAATCGGCCAATATCTATTTTTCATACCCTTAAATGATATAAGGGTGACCCCCCCATAAATATTTATTTTATTTATGCATAAATAACCGTAAAGATATCCCACCAATACACTATACGTAGAAAGTGACGTCTTGACAGTCCGACAACTCTATATTTGCAAGGTAGCCACAGCAATTCATAAACAAAATCTAAACGCCCCTAACTCCCAATACCTTTATCCGTGCAGGAACGGAGAAAGAATACAATTTCTTGCGGCCCGGCGGCCTGTCGTAAGAGGCGACTAAACAACCCACAGCCAGGTGGTAGAGTATTTGCTCGACTGGATGGCGACCACCCCTGGTCTAGAGTATGCCGCCATAACAATCTTGTATTGTGTTCCGGCATTAGTGACCCGGTTCCAGTCTCCTTTAAGAGAGCAGCAGCGCATTTGTAGCACCTTTGGTGTTGCAAATGTCCATAGGCGATGGTAACCGCTTTCCACTAAGTGGGCCGTCTGCCTGTCTGCTGAACTCCTGCAATAAAAATATAAAAAAAACCTCAGCTGCCGTAGAATTTATAATATACCCTTACGTAAAATACATACATCCTTTGCCAAACGCCTTCCTCCATATATCCATATATCCATTTATAATAAAGTATGCCAAAACACACCCTCCGCTAAAGAAATGTCAGCATCAAAGTTTAAACACCAAGTTAGTAAATGGTTAAAAACATTAAATTGCAGCGACACCGAATGCACAATACTAAACTGACCACAACACTAGGGGTACACACACACACACACACACACACACACACACACACACACACACACACACAGACACACACACACACGCACACACACACGCACGCATGCACGCACGCACGCACGCACGAACGCACGCACGCACACACACACACACACACACACACACACACACACACACACACACACACAAACGCATACGCACTCATAGTTTTAGGTTAATTAATTAATAACTCAATTATATTTGAGTTTCTATAATAAAATTGCGTTAGGTGCCGCGATACAGACCTAGAGTCTAGTGCAGCAACCGCCGCCAAAAAATTTGTAGCCTTAATTATATAAGGCCTAGAAATAAGTTTATATAAATAAACTAGCTGTCCCGGCAGACGTTGTTCTGCCCTAAAGAAATAAAATTTAGAACCCGATTGCAGCGCCACCTACCGGGTCCGTGCTGTTTACTGGGTCAGAAGTGACACCTGTAGACATCTGGCGGGGATAACTAATTAAATGACGATTGATCAGTTTTCGACCGGAGAGGAAAAATGATTAAATTACTAAAATGGCTATTAAAAAATAAGGGTTGATCGTAGAAGGGTGAAAATTGAGGATTGTATGTATTTTTGTATGTTGTATCATAAAAAAATAGAAATTAAAAATTTTGTCTAAAAAATAAAAAAAAATATTTAGGGGTGGAATACCCCTAACATTTAGGGGGATGAAAAATAGATGTTGGCCGATTCTCATAGATACCGGGTAAGCACAAAAAATTTCATCAAAATCGGTCAAGCCGTTGCGGAGGAGTATGGCAACGAAAACTGTGACACGAGAATTTTATATATTAGATGAATTTAATTTTGATTTTTTTATCAAAATTTCTTATTTATATTTTATTATGATTTAGCATTGAAAAATACACAACTTCAAATTTTCACCCTTCTATCACCAACTTCTATTTTTTAATAGCGATATTAGTACTGTAATAATTTAACTTACTTAAAACTACTATAAATAATTTAAAAGGCAAAACAACGTTTGCCGAGTCAGCGAGTAATATTTAATTTCAACAAAAGATATACATACATACATAACTTCACGCCAGTTCCCTTGCGGGGTAGGCACGAACAACAGAGTGCCATTTAGGCTTATTCTTACACACCTCACTTGCCTAACAAAAAACAAAATAACAAAAAATATACTTAGGCCCAAATGTCACTTACGATAAAATTCCGACTAAGGCTCAAAGTAATGTCAATCAATGCCAATGGTTTAGTAAAAGAACGGATATAAAGGTATAGAAACACAGCTGTAATCGGGCTAAATGCTGATACTCAAACCAAATTAGCGCTAGCCATTACGCTAGCAAATAAAAGTCGTGGTAGCGTAACGGCTAGCACACGCGTCCCAAACTCAAAGGGCGCGGGATCGATCCTGGCCTGAACGCATGCACCACTTAGACAGTCTTCTGATCTAATGTGCATATTGTTACAATTGCCACGTGCTAACAACGGTGAAAAAAAAACATCGTGATGCAACCTGCACATCGAGATAACCACCGATGTGTCAAACCTGCCAAGCCGCCTTGGACAAGCGTGGCGGGTATACTGTCCGTTCCCCTATAATGGGAGGCCCGAGCCCAGCAGTGGGACATTTATGGGCTGTTAATATTAATATAAAACCAAATTGGTGGTTGAAGGATTATTCAACGACATTGAATGATTCAATTTTATGTTTATATGGATCACTTTGGTCGATTCATCGGAATTCAAAGACGAAAATGCAGCATCTAATATCGGCTCAACGGAATAGACAAACTGTGGACCAGATGTCCTTCTAAAAGTCCTTTTCACTTAACCCATTTAGCACCTACACGCTACCTTTTAACATAAGGCTAAGCGCACAATCACGATTGTGTTAACGCACGAAATTTCTCAGGCCATTAGGTTACATCACGTTACGCAAGAGTAATAAATACAGCGGAGCGCATACGATAAATCATTGCGGAGCAGTGAATACACGACCTTAGGTATTTAAGTTAGAGACTTGAAGCAGATTTATATACAAGAATTAATATCTAAACGTTTTTAGAACAAAAGGGGGTAGTCCATTAATTTGAACAATCTGTCTGTTTTAGACAAACCCCTTTAACACCGTGTACTTTTTGTACAAAATATATTAATAGTTTTCAGAATACTATATTTACGTTAGGGCTTCACCTGGAATAATGTTACAGATATGCCGCATCACGCAGATGTAGCGATTGTTTTTAATTGTTAATGACGTTACATATTGACAGGTAACGTATGTAACATACACTAATGCGGCTATTCAATAACTGCGTTATTTTTAATGCTTTAAATGAGACGCATTAGGCCCCAGATAACATCTTTCACATCATTGCAGGTGCGGCCGCACCATAAAAATGTAGCTATAAACTAATTTAAATAAATAAATACATATGATGCAGACTACCGTCATACAATCTCGGTTACACAATCCACAGTCCGGGTTGTCTGGAAGAGATCGCTCTAAAGCGTAAGGTCGCCCATTGTTCCAGCCTTAACACGAAATGACTGTAAATGATTTACTTCATGTGTATGTGTGTGCTCAAGTGGTTTGGGCTTGTGGACAGAATGCATGATGAAAGAATGACTAAACAGATATACAATGCAAAAGTGGATGGATGCAGAAGTCGTGGAAGGCCACGACACACCTTCCATGATCAAATTGATCGTGTACTAGCAGAAGGTGATGTCAGGAGCCTTAAGAACAGACGAGCTTGCATGACAAGAGTTATGAATGTCAAAGAGGCAAGCGAGGTGTGTAATAATAAGCCTAAATGGCGCTCTGTTGTTCGTGCCTACCCCGCAAGGGAACTGGCGTGGAGTTATGTATGTATGTATGTATGTGGTGAACAATAAATTATTTTCTATCTGTCTATCTATGATATCTCACTACTCTGCTTTCGCCCCTTGTGATATTTAGTGATTTTTAGGGACCCGCTGCCCCGTTTCGAGCATCCGTGATTAATGGAAGAGCCCACAGATGTCTTTTAGGTCGTAGATATTTTCAAAATTGTTAAAAGTTATGGGAGTGTTGCGGACAAAGAGCACCCCCCTGACCCGCCCGCCGGAGCACATCTACACTCCGCGCCCCGCATACCGCCGACGCCCATAGCTAGCGCGATTAGCAACTAGGCGTCGGACGGAATGCGGGATATAGGAGGCCGAAAAAACTGAAAAATATGATACTGATACTACTACTACATCGGGAACAGCTATCAATTCAGCCACTCAGCTATATTGTACTCGACTCTCTTTGTTATACTCTTTAAATGTGCATTTATAACTTAATAATAATCATACAGTCCATTATTACGTCGAATTTTCATTTACAAACCCGAGGTGCAACTGCCACCAATAGGGAGTGTCTAACTAAAATTAAGGCGTGGTAAAAAAATTACCAGGATCAATTTTGTTATAGTAATTTACATGCTCATTATAAAGAGTAACAATTAGAAGAATTACATACATACATAGCTTCACGCCAGTTCCCTTGCGGGGTAGGCACGAACAACACAGCGCCATTTAGGCTTATTCTTACACACCTCACTTGCTTCTTTGACATTCATAGCTCTTGTCATGCACGCTCGTCTGTTCTTAAGGCTCCTGACATCACCATCTGCTAGTATACGATCAATTTGATCATGGAAGGTGTGTCGTGGCCTTCCACGACTTCTGCATCCATCCACTTTTGCATTGTATATCTGTTTAGTTCTTCTTTCATCATGCATTCTTTCAATATCAATTTTGTTATAGTAATTTACATACTCATTATAAAGAGCAACAATTAGAAGAATTAATACACTAAAACAAAAATGTATATTTTAAAAGAGCCACTTGGAACAGTAGTATCTAATATATCTAATTACATAAGATTAGTTACAGTTCGTGAAGTACAACCGATCGAATGACTACAAAAATAGGTTAATGAACTGAAAAACCATAAACATTTCAACGCACAATAAACGCTTCCGCCTATCACTTCACACCGCTCTAATGTTGGGTTATGAAAAATAAAAGAAATTGATCGAAAGTGGGCCGGCAGTTTTATTGTTACAAAAAATCTTATAAACAACTTTGGAAGTAAAATTTATTTTTGACTATTATGGACAGAGTCTAAGAGAACAGGGTTGATGTTATGAAACGCAAAAATAATTTGATTTCATAATGTAGTGGAAGTTTAATAGATAAAACCCAGCTAATAATCTCATAATAAGGGTTTTTGTTATTGCCTGAAAATGTCTTTAGACACTTCGTCCTTTAGCGTGTTCTATCGACTGTACAACGGGGAGTGTTCCGATGAATGGTGGGATCTGTGAAGAGTGGAACTCTTTACCGTCTTCCGTTTTTCTTGAAAAATATAATCTAGGTGTCTTTAAGTCTCGCGTGAACAGGTATCTTCTAGGTAAGCGTGCTCCACCTTAGACTGCATTTCCGCCTGACGTCAGGTGCAATGTCAGTCAAACGCGAACCTTTTCAATATATAAAAAAAAAATCTGTTGTTAAAGCTCCAACAGTATCGGGATCCCTGGCGTCGACATAATGAACGAAGTTCAGTTTCGGGGTCATCTGGAAGGCAAGGCTAAACTTACCTCCAAAAAGTTTGGTGTGCTAAACCGGCCTAAGCAGTATTTCACCCCGCGGCAAAGACTTGTGCTTTACAAAGCACAAATTAGGCCGCATATGGAATACTGTTCACACTTCTTCTTCTGTTCGCCAGGTGGTAGGGCATTTGCCCGACTGGATGGCTTCCACCGCTGGTCTAAAGTATGTCGCCATAACAACCTTGAGTTGTGTTCCGGCATTAATGACCAGGTTCCAGTCTCCCTTAAGAGAGCAGCAGCGCATTTGTAGCACCTTTGGTGTTGCAAATGTCCATAGACGACGGTAACAGCTTTCCATCAAGTGGGCAGTCTGCCTGTCTGCTGAACCCTTGCAATAAAAAATAAATAAAAAACTTATGGGCCGGAGCACCCCCTTACTAGACTGACCCTCTTGTCTCCATCCAGCGACGCGCCGTTCGTATTGTTACAACTCAGGTCCCGACAAAAACAAAAACCACCTGCACATCTGAAACAAAACACATTTTAGTACTTGTCGGCATTTACTTATTAATTAGCAGACGGCCCATTGTTTAATTGTACTCTTTTATGGCTGTTTACAGCCGAGTCATTAGCCAGGTGTGGCGGATTAAGTCGACTACAATACGGGCCACATTGCATTTGTGCAGTATAAAACGATGGCCTGATGGAGGGAGAGGCAGTCGAGCGAGAACCACGGTCAAGGCGAGACGTGTGTATATTCTGTAATCGATTAGTGCCGGACTTTGCGCGGTTTATTGAATTACGACCTTCTGCATTACGTTTGGATTTGTTGTGTCCGGTTATATTTGTGCCTGTGTTATACGTGTTTGTATAGTTCTAATAAACTCTATAATAATTCCAACGGCATTTTAATTCGAGTCCTGCAACTCGTAACAGTATAGTCGACGATCTCATACTAACGGGCGGTTTAGAATCGCTTGGCCTTCGGAGAGACTTTGCATGCCTCTGCGTATTGTACCGCCTGCACAACCGAGTGTTCCGAGGAAGTGTGATCTGGTGCCAACATTTCCTGGAGCTCCCACGCTCAACTGCGCAACAGTTCTCTACTAACGTTTATTACGCATACAACAATGATCTGGAGGGAACTACCCGCCGAGGTTTTCTGTACTGTATTTTTTTTTTTGCAGGAGATCAGCAGACAGGCAGACGGCCCAATTGATGGAAAGCGGTTACCATCGCCTATGGACATTTGCAACACCAAAGTTGCTACAAATGCGCTGCTGCTCTCTTATGGGAGACTGGAATCTGGTCACTAATGCCGGAACACAACTCAAGGTTGTTATGGCGACATACTTTAGACCAGGGGTGGTAGCCATCCAGTCGGGCAAATGCCCTACCACCTGGCTGTGGGTTGTTAAGTCGCCTCTTACGAAAGGCCGCCCGGCCGCAGGAAATTGTATTCTTTCTCCGTTCCTGCACGGATAAAAATGTATGTTTTAAAACACAATAAAGCATATTCATTCAGAAGAGCGGAGGGCATCAGCCCCCATCCGAAGACGGCGTAGGCACGCCACCGCATTGTTAATTCCTTCATTCATCTTCCAACATTTACACACGCCACAAGCCGCGTTAAACTTTTTTATATTATAATTGTATAATCTGGTCATCAGAAGCAGGCGTTCGTATTTGTGATTGTGTGCCGCGTACTGAAATAATTGTATTATTAGAGTCCCCAATACTTGGACCCAACATTTGGCAATTATGCCAGCTTGGCTCTACCGCGTAAAAGTAAAATCCCTATTAGTTCTGACAAAGAAATATTACAATATCCACTTCATAGCAAAAAGGAAATGAAGTCCAAAGAAATCTTTTTATATCGCACTACTAATTCGTGACTATTTTAGTCCGGCTTGATCTGATGTCCATTATGTCTGTATTTGGATTTCAAATTCCTTTAGTATTTCGAGATGTTCCAAACAGAAAGAATTCCAAGAAAACTGCTCTTTGCAAATCGTAATTTATAATTATGACTTTGGAAATGAATTCTACCAGAATGTTTGCTATTTATCATCAATTTTGAAATCTCATATATTCCAAAAACTAGATTTTCCCCACACTTTATATTTAGAGAGAGATGACACTTTATTGCACACCAAAATATACATATTTACAATATTTCCTAGGCAATATAATAGGCAGACCTCATCGCTCAAAGCGATCTCTTCCAGGCAACCTAAATGAAAGAAATTTGAATCAGGCGATATAGGTGGTGCAGGAAAAAGGCAATAGATACATAAATACTCACACTAATTTAAGAAATAAATATACATATATACATAGTCATATATATATGTTACAGTCATAGTGATTAAATAGCTATTATACATAATGACTGGTCATTATATATAATAGCAAAATTGACTAGACAATGCATACATACATACATAACTTCACGCCAGTTCCCTTGCGGGGTAGGCACGAACAACAGAGTGCCATTTAGGCTTATTCTTACACACCTCACTTGCCTCTTTGACATTCATAACTCTTGTCATGCACGCTCGTCTGTTCTTAAGGCTCCTGACATCACCTTCTGCTAGTACACGATCAATTTGATCATGGAAGGTGTGTCGTGGCCTTCCACGACTAGACAATGTGATAAATTAATCGCTTTATCCGGATATTATTCATAATAGCGGGTTAAAGTTAGTCAAAGTAATAAATACGGTCTAACTGACTTGCTACCCCTCTATAAATAATAATTATGACCCAGTTAATTCATGTCAGTTCATTTTAAATATTTTATTATTCTAGTCTTAAAAGAGTGATACCAAATACTTGTTTTAATCTCTGTGTTTTTTTTTTAATTTTGTTTTATGGCTAGTGAGCTTTAAATTTACTTTATAAATTAAATTTAAATAACTTTATAACAATGTTAATTAACGTAGAATTATTATCTATGACAATGTTATTTTATTTCCTAGGCAAATTGAAATATAATTTTGTAATCTTTACCTATACCTACTTGTTTTATTATATTATCCAAGACTTCGAAGATATTATATAAAATTGCTAGTGACTGTGATTAATTCTGTGTCAATTATCACTTTATCTAAATTGAGTAGACATTATAAATAATGGCTAGATAATATATATAATATCCGGATTTATTACTTTGGCTGTAACATATACAATAATACATAGTTTATTATAATAAATGTATTAGCACGATTATATTATGTTAATCAGACATAGCTATTTGTGGACAAATAGTGTTTTCTGAGCAAATTTCTAAATGTTGGTAAGATTTGGCCTCTTTGACACTAAGAGGCAGCATAGTTATTTTAAAGTTTGACAGCCTGCACCGTAAAATATATTTATTGTTTTTACTTTATATTACTTTATATATTTAGTTTTTTTCGAAGAAGGAAGGTAGATAAGTAGGTATTTTTTATCCGCAAAGGTCCTACACCCGCTCGGCCTTTTTTTTTTTTTGTTTTGAGGCGAGGGAAAATGCTTAACCGATTTACGCACAAACTGGGTCGTTGCTAGGGGAACGACACGCGTCGGTCGGGGGCGATAACACTGCAGCAATAGTATGCTCTTGGCAGCGCTCCGTCCGCGATCGACGTCACAGAATAGTGCGGAAGACTCCGAGCGTTGCTACACGAGCGAGCAACCCCAATACCCACTAAAAACCCCCTCCTCCCTGACGACCCTGCGCTTTGTATGTGTTGGAAAGGCTGAGATTTAGAACATAGTTACGCCCAGCTGATCCAGCGCAATAAAGTGCCTGGAGTGTGCCCTGGGAGAACACACCCCACTTCGTTGTGCGGGGGTAGAAGGTCCTTTGCTCTCCTAGCAAGCTAAAGGCCCCCCGCGGTAAACGGAACCTAACTCAGGGAGGGAAGTAATGCGCGTACCTGCCTCTCCGGGTGCCAGCTGAAGGCCGGCGACCTCGAGAAGACGCATTGGCACGCGCTGCACCCGCTCGGCCTGTCGTAAGAGGCGACAAACTACCCTGATGGCAGTGGCGCGGGGTGCAAAATCGGCTAATGGAAGCCATCGCGTATGATGCAAGCGCCGACTACACCGCTGTTGTGGAAATTAAGGCTCCACTATCAGCACACAAAAATGCAAGTAGTCAGTGGAGAAGCATATCAAATGAATTGAAGTCATTTTCAAAAAAAAATCATTGCGTATTCGACCTTTTGGTCGCTTCGCTAGTTTCTTAAAAGTAGGGTAGGAATCGAGTTATACGAAATCCACCCCAATGCCAGATATTTTTTTTTTTAATCAATCAATATACAATGCAAAAGTGGATGGGTGCAGAAGTCGTGGAAGGCCACGACACGCCTTCCATGATCAAATTGATAGCAGCAGGTGATGTCAGGAGCCTTAAGAACAGACGAGCATGCATGACAAGAGCTATGAATGTCAAAGAAGCAAGTGAGGTGTGTAAGAACAAGCCTGAATGGCGCTCTGTTGTACGTGCCTACCCCGCAAGGGAACTGGCGTGAAGTTATGTATGTATGTATTATTATTTTTTTGTCTTAAAATACATACCTCTTTGAAACGACGTTAAATTAATAACTTTCTTTACTTTTGTTTAAAAAATAAGACATGATAAATTATATAATTTTCCTATATGGTTAAGAATATTTTTTTGGTATTAGATATAAATATTACAAATTTAAAAATCAATTCCCAATTCACAATGTTATGAAATAAACATCAATTTTTTTTTGACACTGTTCCGCCACTTTAAAAAAATTGAAAAAATTCACGAATAGAAAGAATTGTAAAACACATTCTGAAAAAAATGGTAATAGATAGTTTTAAAATACTCAAGATAAAAAATACTTTAGTTTTATTTTATTTAAAAAAAAATCGGCTTTTCATCCGGGAATTAGAACAAAAATATTATTTCATGCCTTTCGCTCCGAGGTATTGGTAAAAAATTCGCCACGAGTTAATTTTACAATTGCAAAAAAAAATAATTAAAAAATAGATTTTTCAAAAAATACTTGAGTGAATTATTTTTATTTGATACCAAAACGATCCCCATTGTAAAAGTAGAAAACGCCGCAGGGGCAGTTTTTACTTAGAAACCCTGCTATACCCTTTGTCAAGGGGCCTCTGCATGTTGGCCTCCCCATGGCCCCATGCAAGCCCTCCAAAAGTGTGGACCATTCTTATGTCCCGTGGTCTTCGAAGACATATACTAGATGGATATCATGGAACGCCAACTTACTCTGTCCCGTGAGTCAATGTGCACTTTGCCAGTATCAAGCAGTTGCCTCAGCCTTTCGCAGTCGCCCCTCAGCGCAGCCAAGTGGAATTGGACGTCGGTGCGAGATTCTTTCTGAAATTTCAATGAAATATTTATAGCGGTGTGGCGATACAAACCCTTTCGCCTACTGCATGGCAGGTAAGATTTAATGTTTATAATTGACAACTGTCATGTCACATTAGAGACAGAGAAAATTTGTCACGATAATAATAATAATAATAGAGAAAGATAAACAAATAAAGTATATTGATCTTGCTCACGAGGTTACCGCTATGTGGAACCTGGACTCTACAATCATAGTACCGATAGTGGTGTCAGTGAATGGACTAATAGCGAAGAGCCTTGATCGCCACCTTGAAAGGCTCTCGCTTGGTATCTGGTTGAAGGGTCGGATGCAGAAGGCAGCTCTGCTGGACACGGCCCGTATTGTGAGGAGATTCCTGTGTCTGGAGCCTTAACCACCGGTAGCCTGGACCCTAGGCCCCACTGCCGGCGAAGATCAGTTTTTTATAAATAAATTTGTATTTTTTATAAGAAAAATGTAAAAAATTTGCAAATAAAATATATATGTAAATAATAATAATAATTTCTTTATTTACTCTCACACTAACAATAATTAAATTAGTAACAATTTTTTTTTCTTATAAACTGAAATGGTGAGAGCCTGGTGTCAGTTAAAGGAATAATCCTGTGTTACTGATCACCAGCCTCTTTCTCCCCGGAGAAACCAGCTAAAAAATTTGTGATAAATATTGTGTAATTAAGTGTAGTTATGTGTGACTGTGTCAGTATGTTAATAGTAATAGATGTTTATAAAATAAGAATTACATAAATGTAATAAATAAATGACAAATAAGTAGTAGTATTAGGAAACTATATTTAGATAACTAAGACCAACAATGCTTCAGTGGAATCATAATCAAGTTTTAAAAGCCACTCAGTCAGTATTTTCTTACATTTAGATTTAGTTAAGGGGTATATATCAATTTGCTTATTGATTTTTTTGTATAAATAACTGCCTAGAAAGTAAAAGAATCTACAACAAAAAGCTGTCGTAACAGTGTTTTGTTTGCAAGGGATGTGAATTCTTTTAGTAAATAAACTAGAAGATATAAATGGGGTAATGAGATGTTGTTTTAAAACTATTTATTATACTTTCCAGCGGTCATAAAGGTCTTTGGTGGAGTAGTAAAAAGGGAGAGAAAAACTCACTTGTGTACACATTTTAATCCCTTTAAATCCTATTATATACTGACGGACTCATAAACTGCATCAAAGTAATAGACGACTTTGAAATAAATATTTTAACCAAGTATGCAAACTTTCTATACAGATTTAAATTGAAACCTCTAGATTGGTTCGTGAACTTTAAAGCAGCGTAGGGTCATATCCTTAAGTTTAAGTTTGTGTACTGGAAAGGACCTTAAGGACTTTTTTTGAAGAAAAAACAGAAATTTAAGGAAAATTGGTTTAATTAAAAAATTGGTTTTAACAATAGACACAAACTTTATGCAAGGGTTTATTTATGTTTTAATAAGGTGTATTACCTCCACGTGCCCTATTGTAGAGGTGATTATGTTCAATATAATTTTCGTTGAAAGTATTACCTAAGCACCATAATATTGTCTAATATATAAAATTCTCGTGTCACAGTTTTCGTTGCCATACTCCTCCGAAACGGCTTGACCGATTTTGATGAAATTTTTTGTGCTTATCCGGTATCTATGAGAATCGGCCAACATCTATTTTTCATCCCCCTAAATGTTAGGGGTAGTCCACCCCTATTTTTTTTATTTATTTTTTAGACATAATTTTTAATTTCTATTTTTTTATGATACAACATACAAAAATACATACAACCCTAAATTTTCACCCCTCTACGATCAACCCCTATTTTTTATTTGTTAATTATAAACTTTAATTTTTTGGCAAGATTTTTAATCTTATTTTGTCATGACTTAGAATAAAAAAGATTATATTACTCTTTTAGATTCACAATTAGAAACGGTAGGTGGCGCTGAGATCGAGTTCTGGAATCCTCCTAATCACCTGGAGCGATTTTGGTGATTTTGTTTTTGTGTGTCCGAGTGGTTACCCGGATGGTTTAGATTCGCAATTAGAACCGGTAGGTGGCTCTGGGAACGGGTACTGGAATTTTATTTTTTAAAGGCAGGACAACGTCTGCCGGGGCCGCTAGTTCTTTTATAATTTTCTACTTCATATAATATTAAACTTTTATGCAATACAAGAGTAATAAAAGTAAAATTTTCTTCTATAAAGTATTTTGTATAAAGAGACTGTAACGAGCAGTTTAGTTTTTGCAGTAAACTTTGTTGGAGTTTAATCACTAAATGCAGTTAAAAACCTTGATAAAACATTCACACTACCATCATACAATAAACTCAAAACTCAGATAATGTTATCAGTAAACTATAAACACATTTAAATATTATATTTCCATGCAAAACACTTTTTGCGATATTTCGTGTTATACGGTTTTATGAATTAAGGTAACCATTTCATTGCGGGATAAAGACGAACGTCTCAAAATGATCGTGTCGAATCGTCACGAGATTGCGTGCCACAGAATCGAGGTTCTAATAAATCTAAAATAGGACCCAAACTCGGGATGGCTTACTGGCTAAAGCATCAGCTTCTGTTATCAATTTTTCATCACAGTCTGTTTTTCCTAACCAGTTCAATAGTCTTCAAGTCACGAGTGAATAGATCTTCTTGGTAAGTCATCACTCAACATCAGTTGAGATTAGGGGTCGGTCCTCGGGCGATTCTTTGGACGGTTATGACTGGATCCATCGGGAGCCAGTCATGCCCGGGATAGGACTAATCTGCCTTGCGGATGACACCCTACTCACGGCACGCGCTGCGTCATACGCGGAATCCGGGAACCTCGCCAACCGGAGTTGGCGGTCGTGGTCCAGAGATAGGTAGGCTGGGCTTGAATCAAATCCTTAGACTTAAAATCTGCGCTACTTTTTATCCTGGAAATCCCGCGGGAATTTTCATCGAATTATTTAAAATGGCCATTGTGATTTTTTCACTGGTCGATAGCAAATTGTATGTAATAAAATGTGTTATATTTTTTATTATGACTAAACAGATATACAATGCAAAAGTGGATGCATGCAGAAGTCGTGGAAGGTCACGACACACTTTCCATGATGAAATTGATCGTGTACTTGCAGAAGGTGATGTCAGGAGCTTTAAGAACAGACGAGCGTGCATGACAGGAGTTATGAATGTCAAAGAGGCAAGTGAGGTGTGTAAGAATAAGCCTGAATGACGCTCTGTTGTTCGTGCCTACCCCGCAGGGGAACTGGCGTGAAGTTATGTATATATGTATATTCCCGCAGGAATTTTCCCGGGGGCGGTTTATAGTTGTTCGGGTGCATAAAAATTAACTTAATTCCACACGGTTTTCACTGAAACGACAGCTTTGATAATTTTTAAATGCAGCGGTATCTTGTGTCCCGAGAATCCCCTGGGAATTTCAAGTCAAGGGTAGACGAAGTCGCAGGCATATTCTACTTAGTAAATAAATAAATAATAGTTTAAAAAACTGAAAAATACGCTTTTTATAAAATTCAACTAAAAAATAGAAAATAAATTTTAATTAAAAAAACTGTAAGAAAAAATGATTTTATTGTAAAAAAAAGCGTGGGGTGCATGGTATCAATAGTTTGAAAAGCACCCCACGCTTTTTTTATTTTCTAAAAAGCGTATTTTTTAGTTTTTTTTAACTATTATTTATTTTTAATTTTTCAGTGATTATTTAGTGATTTAATTCCCTTCTCCGTGGAAACTTTGAAAAAAGAATTAAATACACTCTTATGATAAAATGGAACGTTATGTAAAAATAAGCTTTTTTAAAAAGGTTTTTAAATACAAGCTTTTGAGATCCTGCATATCATGTAGCAGCAGAGTGCTAGCCAAGACAAGTAAAACGAGCCCAAACACGACGGGTCTATCTTGTTTAGTACAGGAGTTCTTATGGCCACCTTCCGACTCCATCATCAGATCAGCTCCATGGTACCGTATTATTGCATTGTCACGCGATATACACATACGTGCAAAATTTCAGCTCAATCGGAAACCGGGAAGTCGATCAAATTTAACTTGAAAGATTCCGTTACATACTAACATACGTATGAAGCTAATAAAAGCGTATTAAAAAAACAAGGACAGAAAAGGATACTCTTGGTATAAAACATGTGACTACTAATGAGTCGAAATTTTGCATATTCCTTTGTTCATTATTGAATCTGGCCATTTTTGTGGAAAGAGGTGAATGGAACGAGTGGGCGAGGCAGGTGTCAAGTATCGACATTTCTGTAGGGTTGCCAGATGCCATAACAACAAGTTGTGTTGTGATTAGTGTTCCAGGTTCCAGTCTCCCTTAAGAGAGCAGCAGCGCATTTGTAGCACCTATCGTATTGCAAATGTCCATAGGCGATGGTAACCGCTTTCCATCAAGTGGGCTGTCTGCCTGTCTGCTGAACTCCTGCAATAAAAAAATTAAAAAAAAAACAAAAAATTTAGGGTTGTCGGTTCTCGACCGAGACGTCGCTTGCTTTAAAACCGGACGACAGATTATCCGGTTTTAAAGCAAATTCCTTAATTATCTGGCGAACTCTCGTGTCTCGCCGTGGATACTCTAAAAAGTGAATTTGACCTTCTTCAATATTACTGCTAGTTGCACTGAATTCAAAGATGCTATCTCAGGCAATAGAACTTTATCAAAACCAATGGCATCGATAAATATATGATAAAGTAGATTGACTCTTAATTTAGCATTCGATGCAAATTTAGTAACTGAAAACTAATTTCAGTAAATTTATTTAGAAAAGAAAAAAAGAAAGAAAGAAAATAATGTTTACCCCGCGGCTGCGCCGCGGGTCAACCTCTAGTGCGTATCTCTTGTTTAAAAAGCAAGTGGTACAGGTTACATTGTATTAAATTTGTATGTATTTGCCCCCGAAAGATTCACTTCATTTTATATCGCAAACTATACCACCCCCGTCTATATGTTAACTACATAAATGACAAAACTTAACAAAAATGACAAAATAGATAACATGGTCCAAGTGGACCAAGTGGACCCAGTGGACCCAGTGGACCAAGTGGACCCAGTGGACTAAGTGGACCCAGTTGACCAAGGGGACCAAGTAGTCCAAGTGGACCCAATGGACCAAGTGGACCCAGTGGACCCAGTGGACGAAATGGACAAAATCACAAAACCTGTCCTAGTTTCCGGGATAAACTTTACATAAATCTATCCCAAAATGTATCCCATTATTCGGGATAAAAAGTATCCCTTGGGCACTCTCGGTATTCAAATTATATATGTACTGAGTTTCAGCCAAATCGGTCCAATCGTCTTTCAATAAAAGGATAACAAACAAAAAGACAAATATATTTTTATCCCGGAAACTATCTCATTTTTCGGGATAAAAAATATCCTATGTTCATTCTCGGCATCGAAAATATATATATACTGAGTTTCAGCCAAATCGGTCCAGTAGTTTTTACGTGAAAACGGAACAGACAGACAGACAGAGTTACTTTCGCATTTATAATATTAATAGGGATTATTAAAGGATACATATGCAGTTTAACAGAAGCCAAGAAGTTAACTAATTCTAAACAGGCCCTAACTCAGCAAATGCTGGTCGATAACAACCAACGCTGGTCTTCCGTTAGTGCCAGGCAGTAACGTCACCTTCACAGAAGAAAAAATAACTAATTTATATGTTAATATAAAAAAAACATGTCCGGTTTTTTTAATACATCTGGCAACCCTACATGTCTGGGTAGTGTCAGTTTTATCTGAAATTGTGCATCCTGTTTTCGTGCTAACTATAAACATTAGTAATTTCTTTATCCGCGTACAACAATGATCTGGAGGTAACTTCCCACCGAGGTTATGTCTCTGCGCTACGACATGAGGTCGTTTAAGAAGGGCGGTATAAGTTTCTTAGAGGCCGGCAACGTCTCTGGTGTTGCAAACGTCCATAGGCGATGGTAGGTAACCACCTTCCATCAAGTGGGCCGTCCACCTGTTTGCCTGCTTCAGGCAATAAAAAAAATACTTCAAGAAAACCGTCTGCTTCTTTTGTACACCTATCAATTTTCCATTTTAACATTCTTTTTGTCACGTGATTATCATCCCTCCTCATTAAGTGTCCATACCACCATAGACTACCCGTGCAGGAACGGAGAAAGAATACAATTTCCTGCGGCCGGGCTGCCTGTCGTAATAGGCGACTAAACAACCCACAGCCAGGTGGTAGGGCATTTGCCCGACTGGATGGCTACCACCCCTGGTCTAAACTATTTCGCCATAACAACCTTGAGTTGTGTTCCGTTAGTTTATTATTGACCAGGTTCCAATTTCCCTTAAGAGAGCAGCAGCGCATTTCTAACAACTTTGCTGTTGCAAATGTCCATAGACGATGGTAACCGCTTTCCATCAAGTGAGCCGTCTGCCTGTCTGCTGATCTCCTGCAATAAAAAATGACAAATTTCACTTACAGATTTGTAGTAGCACATTTATTACCTG
This sequence comes from Dendrolimus kikuchii, assembly GCA_019925095.2. Classification (NCBI taxonomy): domain Eukaryota; kingdom Metazoa; phylum Arthropoda; class Insecta; order Lepidoptera; family Lasiocampidae; genus Dendrolimus; species Dendrolimus kikuchii. The sequence continues at coordinate 27,041,805 of CM034392.1, read as the reverse complement.
TCGGCATTTGAACTAATTGTAATCATTTTATGATCGTCTTCTTTCGTTCACTTATTTATTGGCGTACGTTTCTAATTATTGTGGAGAATAGCTCATTAGCCAGGTGTTGCGGATTCATTTCCATTTATGTAGTATAAAACGATGGCCTGATGAAGAGAGGGGGCATTTTAGCGACGATTACGATACGGGCGTCACGTGTGTACATTCGGGAATCTCATAGTGACGGACTTTGCGCGTTTTATGCAATTACGACCTTCTGCATTACGTTTGGATTTGTTGTGTTCGGTTATATTTGTACCTGTGTTATACGTATTTGTATAGTTCTAATAAACTCTACTAATTATTCTAACGGCATTTTAATTCGAGTGCTGCTAACTCGTAACAATATTATAGGTATCCTTCCCAAACACGAGAATATTGTTATAACGCAGATAGCATTAAGCCGTTTACAGTTTTGCGCTAGACGGCAGATCCAAAACACTTTTATATAATCAATACCACTATTTTATGTATGAGTTATGAATGTCAAAGAAGCAAGTGAGGTGTGTAAGAATAAGCCTAAATGGCGCTCTGTTGTTCGTGCCTACCACGCAAGGGAACTGGCGTGAAGTCATGTATGTATGTATGTATGATTTAGTAATATCATACAGCATGTGTAACATGAACATAGACGCAATATCCAATACAAAATTTTACGGAATCCTTTTTTAACACCTTTATCTGTACACTAGCTTCTGTCTGAAAATAAAAAATGTAAGTTAAAAAATACCCCCCGATTTTGAAACATTCTTCATTTGTGCTCCGCTCCTATTGGTCTTAGCGTGATGATATATAGCGTTATTCTGATTCTATTACTTAAGAGATGCCTAATACTTTCTTAACAAGATTATTATAAGTAAGGCCGTAAATATTACACACATCGTATACTAATATATAAATTTGAAGAGTTTGTTTGTTTGAACGCGCTAATCTCAGGAACTACTGGTCCGATTTGAAAAATTCTTTCAGTGTTGGATAGCCCATTTATCGAGGAAGGCTATAGGCTATATATCATCACGCTAAGACCAATAGGAGCGGAGCAACAATGAATAATGTTTCAAAATCGGAGGGTTTTGAAAGCAATATCCACGCGGACGACGTCGCGGGCACAGCTAGTTATGTATACAAGTCGCGAAAACTTAAGAAAATATCATCCCTTATTACATATATAGCTCATAGAATATTCTAAAAATATCAGCTGTTGACCTCTTCTTCCACCCACCAAACGACCTCGTAGGCGTATATATTGTTACGTGCGAGCGGGGGTACGCACTTGGGATTGGAAGGAAACACCAGTTCTTTTAAGTAACGCCTTTATTGACTTACACAGCCGCACGTGATACCTCTCCGCAGGGTCGCCCCCATACGCACGACTAACAACGCACTGTCCCGACGATAAGGTGTCTCACTCGCAATACCGTCGCCGATACTGCGTAGACCACCCCTTGCTACTGCCGTGCTCACCTCCGATATTAACGCGTGTAGCTCGCCTCTGGTTCGTCTTTCGAACTACGCTACACTCCTCCTTCACTTAACTGTCCACTAGACTTGTCACTAAATTCACCACTTAACTCGTCACTGTCTTCTATTAAACTTCTCTTCCAACTCTTCCGTATTGTCGCTTCGCTGTCTTCAACTGAAGTCAACTCTAAACTGCCCAGTAGGCGCTCCCTACGCTGCTTATATACCCGGAAGAATCTTCTGGAACCCATAATTTCCTTATTCTTTTATTTACTATCTGTCCCTTTCTAAACAACTATCTATCTCTGTCTTTTCCTTCCGAAACTTTCTACTCTAGAACTTTCGTGCATCGTTTATCCCTTTCTAAAATATATCCGTCCTTGTGTTTTCCTTCCAGAATTTTCTGGCTTTTTCTAAAAGTTCTTAAACTAACTAGATGGTTCCACCATCATTCGCCACAATATGAAGGCGGATATATTGTAGATGTACCGTAATTCGAGGTTGTGGTCATCTCATATACATCATGAGAACTAGTACATGCTGCTTGTATCGTATACATATGGATTGTGTTACCAATGTTAAGACGCATGTTGGAGTAATTAGTTTTTAATACGCTTTTATTAGCTTCATAGTATGTAACGGAATCTGTCAAGTTAAATTTAATCGACTTCCCGGTTTCCGATTGAGCTGAAATTTTTCACGTATGGAGCTGATCTGATGATGGTGTTGGAAGGTGGCCATAGGAACTCCTGTACTAAACAAGATAGACCCGTCGTGTTTGGGCTCGTTTTACTTGTCTTGGCTAGCACTCTGCTGCTGCATGATATGCAGGATCTCAAAAGCTTGTATTTAAAAACCTTTTTAAAAAAACTTATTTTTACATAACGTTCCATTTTATCATAAGAGCGTATTTAATTCTTTTTTCAAAGTTTCCACGGAGAAGGGAATTAAATCACTAAAAAAGGAAAAATAAATAATAGTTAGAAAAAACAACTAATAAAATACGCTTTTATAGAAAATCCAACTAAAAATAGAAAATAAATTTTAATAAATTTGAATTAAAAATAGTGTAAGAAAAAATGATTTAATTGTAAAAAAGCGTATTTTTTTAGTTTTTTTAACTATTATTTTTAATAGTAAATGAAATAGTTTTTAACCGACTTCAAAAAGGAGGCGCTTCTCAACTTGACTGGTATTTTGTTTTATGTATGTACACCGATTACGCTGAGATTTATGATCCGATTTACGTGATTCTTCTTTAGTTTGATGCGGAATAGTCGCCGTTTGGTCCCGTAAAAACTTAACATAATTTGGCCCAGTAGTTTTCATTTTACGAACATTTTTTTGTTCCCGTTTCTTGGGACCTATATTTTTTAAGGTGCGCGGCACCTTTAGTAGGCTAGACTTCAAAAACTAAAAAGTATAAAATAACTTATTTCTAAAGCTATTATTATTAATATATATTATCTAAAACATCTTGAAGTCGGTGCAAAGTAAAACATAAAAATTACTATATTTTGAAAATTACTAAGAATGGCGCTCTGTTGTTCGTGCCTACCCCGCATGGGAACTGGCGTGAAGTTATGTATGTATGTACAAATAAGTAAACAACAATACCGATACATTTAAACAAAGAGCTGTATTTTGCCAAACAATTATTTACACCTGTGTAAATTAAATGACCCAGAATTGTCCAAGTTTTGTCGAAACAACTAAAATGATTCATGCAATTTGCGTGTTTTCTACCAGTTAGTAAGTGTTTGCTTAAACGGACAATTGCTACTGTTGACAATACTTTCAAACGGACCTGTAAAACATTTTATATTTTCAACTACCGCATAAAGAGAAGAAACCAGAACGAATGCAAGGATAATGGTCGATGATGTTATGCTGGAGCAAGTGAATGAGTTTGTATATCTTGGATGTGCTTTTAGCAGGGATGGAAGGTACACCGCTGATATAGAAAGAAGAGTGAATTTGGGGAATAGTTTGAATGGAGCGTTAGGTAAACTTCTAGGCGCTAAGAACATCAGCCAGAAGGCCCAGCTCGCCGTACACAACGCGGTGCTGGTACCTACGCTCACGTATGGAAGCGAGAGTTGCGTATGGAAGAGAGAGCATGAAAGTAGAGTAAACGCGGTTGAGATGCGAGCACTGCGCAAAATCTCCGGAGTGACGCTCGCGGACCACGTTCGTAATACCGAAGTAAGAAAGAGAGTTGGTCTGAAAGAGAGTGTCGGGGTGAAGGTAAGGAAAGGAATGCTCCGGTGGTTCGGGCATGTGGAAAGAATGCATGATGAAAGAATGACTAAACAGATATACAATGCAAAAGTGGATGGATGCAGAAGTCGTGGAAGGCCACGACACACCTTCCATGATCAAATTGATCGTGTACTAGCGGAGGGTGATGTCAGGAGCCTTAAGAACAGACGAGTGTGCTATTTAAGCGGGAAAATCAAGCATGGTTGCCAGATTACACTTTCATACATTACATAGTATACTCTTCTCTCTCTCTCTACTATAGTAATGTGTATATATGTCTATCTCCCTCCCCCCAACACCGAGTACGCGCGAAATGCAGCGGCGACGGCGCGGCTGCAAGACTTCACTTCGAACCCTGGGACACTAAACTTCTCAACATACTTTTTATATAAAAACAATATCAAAGGCCGGCCCAGTGAACTTTGAACTTATATTTTCTGTGATTGTGTAAAGTGCAGCGTGCTAGCGGACGTAAACTACGTGCTATGTAAGTTATATGTATTCATATTTATTACTTTTTGAATACACAACAACGGACGCGCAAAGTTGAGCTATTTGCTAACCAGCGGTTTTATTCGGATGCCCGGATACATTCCTTCAGTATTCTGTGGAAATCCGGGCACATACAACTAAAGATGCTACAAGTGCGCTGCTGCTCTCTTAAGGGAGACTGGAACCTGATCACTAATGCCGGAACACAACTCAAGGTTGTTATGACGACATACTTTAGACCAGGGGTGGTAGCCATCCAGTCGGGCAAATGCCCTACCATCTGGCTGTGGGTTGTTAAGTCGCCTCTTACGACAGGCCGCCCCAACGCACGAAATTGTATTCTTTCTCCGTTCCTGCACGGATAAAAATTCTTAGTTTACTATTGTTAATATTTGGGCTCTTAGGCTGAGCCCAAGATACTAATTGGTAGCGATCAGCTTGTCAATACAAGTCTTTAAAACCTAGAGCATCGACGCTGGGTTGTTAATCTATCTGTATTGTTAGAATTGTTAGACCTGATTTCCCCTACACCATTCTATCTTCGGACGACAAGGCGCTCTGGTCTACGCCATCGTTTCACAGTAGAAACACCAGAGCTACTAGAGTCTGTATTTCCCGAAAAGTACAATCTGGGAGTCTCATGTGAATAGGTATTTTCTAGCTAAGCGTGCTCCATCTTCGACCGCATCATCGTCTAATATTAGGCGTGATCGTGGTCATACGCGAACCTATCTGATTAAAAAAAAACTTTCGAAGACAGGTTTAAAGAACTTTATTTCTCATAAGAACAGGTAGTTCACTTACAATGAGATTAAGATAATAATTAGTAAGTAATACAGTATAATTCTTAACACTAATGTGGTCCTATGCAGTCTGCGATAAAAGTATGTTGTGGTTTATTGTTTTACATTTATTTTAATAAAAGATTTTTTAGTTTTATCTTGAAAAAGTTTGTATTTTTACATTTATGTGAATCAGGAGAAATTCCTCAGGTCATCAGTGAATATGAGACTAGAGACACCGCTCAATACAACCAGGTTTTATAATCGCTCTTTCAGTGTTCAAGCTGTCCAATTATGGAACACGCTTCCACTGGAAGTAAGGCAAGCCCAATCTGTATCCGCCTTTAATAAACTTGTTAAGGATTACTACCTCAAAGTATAATTTGTGCTGTCATTATTGTACGTATCTTTATTCTATTTATTGAATTAATATAATATGTATTCCTTTTAATAGACGATATATATGTGTGTGCGTGTGTGTGTTTGTGTATGGATATATTTATATATATGTATGTTTATATAATAATATTAATATATAAAATATGTAACACTTTTAAAATATTGTGCAGTAAACCCTGCCCTAGCTTTTGTGCCATATTTCTGTCTCCATCCCAAGGTTGTCTGGAAGAGATCGCTGTCAGCGATAAGACCGCCATTTGTACTAATTCTTAAGCTGTTTTTGTGTACTATTTCATAAATTTTATTGTACAATAAAGTATATTCTATTCTATTCTATTTTTGTAGGTCATCTGGTAATTTATTAAATAAGTGCACACCTTCAAACATAATATAAGATAAGGGGCAATATACGCTCCTGATTTATGTTTGAAAGCTACTGCTATGCTACCAGTAGTATGTTGCATAACAGTCAATTGTTTCTTTAACGCCATCAGCGATTAAGAATTGCGACAATCCAATTTTCGAGGTTCATTACATGCCGAGGAAGTTGAGGTCAAAATCTAGCAATCGAATGTAATTATTAAACAAGTTCTCGCAGCTACTGGTGTTAAGTAAGTCAAGAGCGAATACGCTTTCCTGTCAATACATTCCCTTCCAGTTCATTGAATTTCCGGTTTGGCCTGTCTAAGCGCATTAGGCTCTCCTACATACCTTACATACAAAAATAAAAGAATATGGGAAAGTATTCTTGCGATTGTAGGTAAGTTGAACAACCAATCAGTGACAGTCGTCCACATTTTCTACTTTAGGTATTCTATTTCATAAGAGTACAATTTGTTTCGAAAGCCCTTAGTAGGCAAAATATTGGGTACCTACTTATTAACCGACTTCAAAAAAAGGAGGAGGTTCTCAATTCGTCGGGATCGTTTTTTTTTTAAATGTATGTTCACCGATTACTCCGAGATTTATGATCCGATTTACGTGATTCTTTTTTTGTTCGACGCGGAATAGCGGCCATTTGGCCCTCTAAAAATTTGACATAGTTTGGCCTAAGAGTTTTCATTTTATAAACATTTTTTATGAAAAAAAATCCATTCCGTTCCATATGTACACCGATTACGCTGACATTTATGATCCGATTTACGTGATTATTTTTTTGTTCGACGCGGAATAGCTGCCATTTGGTTCCCTAAAAATTTGACATAGTTTGGCCCAGTAGTTTTCATTTTATGAACATTTTTTATGAAAAAATTTCCATTCCGTTCCATATGTACACCGATTACGCTGACATTTATGATCCGATTTACATGATTCTTTTTTTGTTCGACGCGGAATAGCGGCCATTTGGCCCTCTAAAAATTTGACATAGTTTGGCCTAAGAGTTTTCATTTTATAAACATTTTTTATGAAAAAAAATCCATTCCGTTCCATATGTACACCGATTACGATTTACGTGATTATTTTTTTGTTCGACGCGGAATAGCTGCCATTTGGTTCCCTAAAAATTTGACATAGTTTGGCCCAGTAGTTTTCATTTTATGAACATTTTTTATGAAAAAATTTCCATTCCGTTCCATATGTACACCGATTACGCTGACATTTATGATCCGATTTACATGATTCTTTTTTTGTTCGACACGGAATAGCTGCCATTTGGTCCCCTAAAAATTTAACATAGTTTGGCCCAGTAGTTTTCATTTTACGAACATTTTTTTGTTCCCGTTTCTTGGGACCTATATTTTTTAAGAAGCGCGGCACCTTTCGTAGGTCTACCCCATACATAGCTAAAAACACTAAAAAGTAACAAATAAAATAAAACAACTTCGTTTAAAAAAACTTATGTACAACGTATAAAATAACTTATTTCTAAAGCTATTATTATTAATATATATTATCTAAAACATCTTGAAGTCGGTGCAAAGTAAAACATAAAAATTACTATATTTCATTTTTTGAAGTCGGTTTTTTTAAACGAAGTTTTTTTATTTTTTACCAAAATCAGCTGTATTTTTCGCTGGTGTACAGCAGACACGCTTACGACCTGTCGGATGTAAAGTATAATTTGCAACATAAGAGATACTAAGTCTGTTGCTGGCCTCGAAGGGAGGAACTGAAACCTGGCCACTGATACTGGAGCACAACCGACCAAGGATTGTTACCACCCAGGAGGTCGCATGCCATGCGACATTACTGTGGGTAGTATTGTCACTTATTGCGATAAGCTGCCCGGCTGCCCTCCACGCGGACGCGGACATGACTTCCCACCCTGAATAATACCGCTTCGGGGGGCCTTTAGCTATCAAGGGAACAAAGGATTCATCACCCCCGCTGACGAAGTGGATGTGTTCCGATTCCCGGGGCACATCCAGGCACTTTTTGCGCTGGATCGGACTGGGCGTAACTACGTTCTAAGTCACAGCCTTTCCTACATAAAAAGCGCGGGGCACATGGGAGGAGGGTGGTGGAGGGTGGGTTTTAGTGGGTACTGGTTTATGCCCGTGCAACTTCTCGGAGTCTCCACACAAGCTGGCTTGATTACTGTTTGGATTGCCCCTTATTAAAGGGTAAAGCCTCCATGAACAACTATGGTCTAATCCCTTGCAAAGGATCCAGTATTGTGCGTAAATAGCATTTCCCCCGCCTTAAACAAAAAAAGCTGCCCGGCTGCAGAAATTAATATTCTTTCTCCGTTCTTGCACGGATGAAATTATCCCGGGTACTTATCATTCTGCCATTAAATATTTTGTAAATGAATATACTTGCTCTCTCTTTTGTACAACATCCTTTTTGATCCTAATACTCCTCCTTATTTACAGGAACGTTTTGACTTCCTACATCTTTCTCATTCCCGTTATTTGCGCTCTAGTAATAATCTCTCCTTAATGACACCTGTACACACTTCTTCCTTCGTTGACAACTCCTTCACAGTACAGGCTGTCCGTTTATGGAGCTCACTGCCACTCAACATCAGACAAGCAAAGTCAGTATCCTGTTTTAAAATCATGGTTTTTAATTATTTTTGGTCCTCTCAGGTATAATAGTGCTGTATGTATTATGATATGTACTGTGTTTATATAGTATATAATAAAGATTTTTATATATTTTGAACATTTTATATTATTTATTGTCTACACCGCCACTGTCATGTTTTAATATTTCCCTTAGTTTAAGGGGTTGCTGGAAGAGATCGCTTTAAGCGATAAGGCCGCCCTTTGTTCAACATTTATTGTATCTAGTTTTTAAGTTTAAATTTTGGTGAACAATACTTTTAAAAATAAAAAATCAATTCTGAATTTTTCTAAAAAAAAAATCAGCAGAAGACAACATCGGCGACGCCATATTATGATAACATGAAAATCACATCCAAAACATTTTTAAAAAGTGTAAATAGGGTTCTTTCTGATGCTTATACTAATTAAAAACCAGTTACAGAACATACATACATAACTTCACGCCAGTTCCCTTGCGGGGTATGCACGAACAACAGAGCGCCATTTAGGCTTATTCTTACACACCTCACTTCCTTCTTTGATATTCATAACTCTTGTCATGCACACTCGTCTGTTCTTAAGGCTCCTGACATCACCTTCTACTAGTACACGATCAATTTGATCATGGAAGGTGTGTCGTGGTCTTCCACGACTTCTGCATCCATCCACTTTTGCATTGTATATCTGTTTAGTCATTCTTTCATCATGCATTCTTTCCACATGCCCGAACCACCGGAGCATTCCTTTCCTTACCTTCACGCCGACACTATCTTGGGCTAACGTTCACACAAGACCATTTCAAAAGGTATTTACACAGCAGATCAAGACGTAGGACTAACAGAATTAAGCAATTAACTGGTAAGTAGAGTAATTATAATAAGATTAACAGTTTTTGTGATATTTTGACCTTGAATGCGTCTTAACGAGGCGAGACTTAACATAAAGAACGTAAATTATGGTAATACGGTCTACTTATTTCATGTTATTCAAGAATTTTTAGTAAATCTTAATTCAATGCTACACACACAGGTTACACAATAAGACTATATTCAACCTTATGATAGTCCGTACGTTTTACGCTGTTTTTTGTTCTGTAATAGACGCTTTTACACACACAAACAACTATTGCGCAGCGATGCATTTAAGAAATAATAAAAAAATCCTAGTGGTTTTAATTGTCAAACAACGAGTAGTAATAATGTTGTTAGACGGTTCAACGAAACTCAATCATGAATTCAATGACATTGAATGATTCAATTTATGTACATACATACATACATAACTTCACGCCAGTTCCCTTGCGGGGTAGGCACGAACAACAGAGTGCCATTTAGGCTTATTCTTACACACCTCACTTGCCTCTTTGACATTCATAACTCTTGTCATGCAAGCTCGTCTGTTCTTAAGCCTCCTGACATCACCTTCTGCTAGTACACGATCAATTTGATCATGGAAGGTGTGTCGTGGCCTTCCACGACTTCTGCATCCATCCAATTTTGCATTGTATATCTGTTTAGTCATTCTTTCATCGTGCATTCTTTCCACATGCCCGAACCACCGGAGCAATTATTCAATTTATGTGAATGGCAAAAATGAACCGTCTAATATCGGCTTAATGTCGTGCAGTACATATTCAGTTTATGTAAATTTAAAAGCAAACTTATACATTTTTCCGGAAGCTTGGGCTGGTAACTAAGAAAGGTGCTGCATTACATAAATTACCACCGTATTTCTATTACCGTTGTAAATGCACCGCATCGAAGCATTACATTTGCGGTTTTATGCTGCATTTAAACTCATAATAGGTACATTTGAATATCGGTACGCATATCTTATAGTTCAAGAGCCAGTGAACCGCTACCTGTACCTATTTGACCAGACCCGAGTCTTTGTACATTGAAGCTCCTATGCCTAGCATGCATTACATGTGTTTTGATATACTTAAGTCAAGTTTTATAAGATTTTATTTTATTGCAGGAGTTCAGCAGACAGACAAACGGCCCACTTGATGGATAGCGGTTACCATCGCCTATTGACATTTACAACACCAAAGGTGCTACAAATGCGCTGCTGCTCTCTTAAGGGAGACTGGAGCCTGGTCACTAATACCGGAACACAACTCAAGGTTGTTCTGGCGACATACTTTAGACGAGAGGTGGTAGCCATCCAGTCGGGCAAATGCCCTACCTGGCTGTGGGTTGTTAAGTCGCCTCTTACGACAGGCCGCCCGGCCGCAGGAAATTGTATTCTTTCTCCGTTCCTGCACGGATATAAATGTATCTTTGAAACGTATTCTATAATTGATCTATTTTCGAGGTTTAAACACGCCGTGTCGCCAAGGAATAAGATTAATTAAGATTTGACCTAAATATAAACAAAATACAACCAGTGTTTTTGTTTATTGCTGAAGCTCAGCAGACAAGCTGACGGCCCAACTGCGATGAAAAATGATTTTCGTCGTCTATGGACATTAGCAACACCAGAGGTTCTGCCAGCTTTGGAAGAGAAACTGAAATCTGACCACTGATGCCAGAACACCACTCAAACTTGTTATGGCGGGATCCTCTAGACCAGGGGTAATGTTCAGACCCCAAGCAAACTCTTTATGAAGATTCCAAAAGCAAATCACGATGCACGAACTTGGTACTGACCAATGGGTAGAACGGCACGAAGACCGTTTTGCCAGGTGGAAGGGCATTTGCCCGACTGGATGGCTACCACCCCTGGTCTAAAGTATGTCGCAATAACAACCTTGAGTTGTGTTCCGGCATTAGTGGCCAGGTTCCAGGCTCCCTTAAGAGAGCAGCGGCGCATTTGTAGCACCTTTGGTGTTGCAAATGTCCATAGGCGATGGTAACCGCTTTCCATCAAGTGGGCCGTCTGCCTGTCTGTTGAACTCCTGCAGTAAAAAAAAATAAAAAAAAAAGACGAGCAGACATCTTAAAATTGTACTACACAGAAATAGAGAGTTGTTTACATCCGTCATTCACGTCGTCCGAAAAAAAAAAACCGTAACAACAACGGTTCAGATTGACTTGCCAATAGTTCGCAAAAAACAAGAGAAGCATTATAAGTACTTGTTTATACTGTTCAAGCAGATCAAGATCTTATTTTTTTTTTATTAAAAAACTCTACGGACTTGACGAATTTAGAAAAAAGTTCAGAAATTATACACGCTTATTTGTTATTGTGTGTGACATTTAATGAATGCATGTTTGTGTTGTGGTGTACCTTAAGAATAACTTATTATATTAATTTATTCTAATTTTAATACTAAAGGTTATGGTGTTCGAAAGAGAAGAAACCAGAACGAATGCAAGGATAATGGTCGATGATGTTATGCTGGAACAAGTGAATGAGTTTGTATATCTTGGATGTGCTTTTAGCAGTGATGGAAGGTACACCACTGATATAGAAAGAGAGTGTCGGGGTGAAGGTAAGGAAAGGAATGCTCCGGTGGTTCGGGCATGTCGAAGAATGCATGATGAAAGAATGACTAAACAGATATACAATGCAAAAGTGGATGGATGCAGCAGTCGTGGAAGGCCACGACACACCTTCCATGATCAAATTGATCGTGTACTAGCGGAGGGTGATGTCAGGAGCCTTAAGAACAGACGAGTGTGCATGACAAGAGTTATGAATGTCAAAGAAGCAAGTGAGGTGTGTAAGAATGGGCCTAAATGGCGCTCTGTTGTTCGTGCCTACCCCGCAAGGGAACTGGCGTGAAGTTATGTATGTATGTATGTATCTGTTACATGCTGGTGTTGTGAGGAAGTGCATGTGCAGTGTGTGCCTTATGTCTATACCTATATATATTATCCTATCTAGTGCCATGTGTGTTGTTTTTTCCGTTTCTGTGTCTGGATTATTAATTATTAGGCTCTTTGTGTGTCTTGGTTTGTTTGTTAAGTGTTTTTTTTTTTTATTGCAGGAGCTCAGCAGACAGGCAAACGGCCCACTTGATGGAAAGCGGTTACCATCGCCTATGGACATTTGCAACACCAAAGTTTCTACAAATGCGCTGCTGCTCTCTTAAGGGAGACTGGAACCTGGTCACTAATGCCGGAACACAACACAAGGTTGTTATGGCGGCATACTCTAGACCAGGGGTGGTCGCCATCCAGTCGAGCAAAAATACCCTACCACCTGGCTGTGGGTTGTTTAGTCGCCTCTTACGACAGGCCGCCAGGCCGCAGGAAATTGTATTCTTTCTCCGTTCCTGCACGGATAAAATCTTCTTCTTTGAACAGCGATAACACATTGCGAAGCGGTGTATAAAGAGTAGGAAGTAGATTGAAATTTTGACTGCCATGTCCTTCAAAAATTGTTCTCCAGTGGAACTTATTTAAAAAAAAAAAATTGAATTTGAATCCATGTACTTTTCTCTTAGACGCAATACTAGAATAGTAAGAAAAAACCCGTTAAATTAAACAATCAAAAATCATCAAATCATATGCCTTGCCCTTGCTTACTCTCTCTTTCATTTGATTTATATCTAAATACATACATACATAATTTCACGCCAGTTCCCTTGCGGGGTAGGCACGAACAACAGAGCGCCATTAAGGCTTATTCTTACACACCTCACTTGCTTCTTTGACATTCATAACTCTTGTCATGCACGCTTGTCTGTTCTTAAGGCTCCTGACATCGCACCTTTTAACCTTATATACCTTCTTATATCTAAATAATTTCCTGTAACATCTTGCTTCTCTACGTTTTAACGGTTTTAAGCGCGGTAATTTTATTTGATTTTGGTTTTTTATTTTATATCTAAATTAGATTAGGCACCCATAGAGTAAATAATAACCATAAACAAAATTAAAATTAACAAGTTGGCGGTAGGCTAAATAAAACTTTAACAATACTCGTTGACACTTGACATCTTTGTCTTCCGTGATCACGGCCACCAAAAAGTGGCCGAAACGTCGGAAAAAACCAAAATCAAATAAAATTACCGCGCTTAAAACCGTTAGAACGTAGTTTTATTATGTATACAAGTCGCGAAAACTTAAGAAAATATTATCTTGCTTCTCTTTTTTAGTACCTTCTATTTACATATTGTGTCACATGTTTGCAGCCATAACTGATTGCTTGAGATAATCTAGCATGTCATTATCTCCAAGAACAACAAGAACGAATATAAATCACAGCCTCGCGTGAAGATAAAAGCCACCATGGCCAACAGCCTCCATAAATTGTCCACGATTACTGAGGCCCGTTAATTCGCTGTACGCTTTCTAATTCTACACACCACCTAATGAGGATAGCGTGATGTTCCGCTATTATATACACAAGTAACTATTTTTAGACATGGATATAAGAATGTTATGAAAATGATCCTCTACTTTCCTTAGGTCTTTAGTTCCATAAAGAAAAAAAAGTTTTTAAATAATATTTTTATCTTATCTTAATATATATAAATTACGTGTCACGTTGTTTCTCCGCAATGGACTCCTAATCTACTTGATCGATTTTAATCAAATTTGCACGCCGTGTGCAGTTTGATCCGACTTGAAAGATAGGATGGACCCGGTAGGTGGCGCTGGAATCGGATTCTAAATTTTATTTCTTCAGGGCAGAACAACGTCTGCCGGGACAGCTAGTACTAATATATAAAGCTGAAGAGTTTGTTTGATTGAACGCGCTAATCTCAGTAACTACTGGTCTGATTTGAAAAATTCTTTCAGTGTTGGATAGCCCATTTATCGAGGAAGGCTATAGGCTGTATATCATCACGCTAAGACCAATAGGAGCGGAGCACCAAGGAAGAATGTTCCAAAATCGGGGGTTTTGAAAACAAATTCCACGCGGACGACGTCGCGGGCACAACTAGTACAATATAATGCAGTTTGATAATGGTAAATGAATTGCAGACTAAAAAACAATAAAAATAAAGCAATAATCTAAATAACACATACATATATAAGACCATTGTAGCAACACACCCAACGAAACAAATAACATATATCTATACATACATACATAACTTCACGCCAGTTCCCTTGCGGGGTAGGCACGAACAACAGAGCGCCATTTAGGCCCATTCTTACACACCTCACTTGCTTCTTTGACATTAACCTAATTGTAATAAATTTAAATAAATAAATTCGTTTTGCGTTTTGTGAGATGGTAGAATTCTCAATCTATTTAACTGTCAACATTGTCTCAAAAACAACAAGAAACTTATCTGTATGCATATTGCATTCTCCAGTGTTTAAAAATAATGATAAGCTGCTAATTTAGGAAACGTTATCTGTGCTTTGCGAAACGTGTTTACGATAGATCATCCGTGTACGAACGGAAAAAGAACACAACTCCCTGCGGCCTAAATAATAATAATATCGATCGATCTGCACGACAAGCAATACTCGTTGACATCAGTATCCCGCATGACGATAACCTCGTGAAGAAAGAAAAAGAAAAACTAAGTAAATACTTAGATCTTGCTCACGAGGTTACGGCTATGTGGCGTCTGGAGTCAACGAGCATTGTGCCGATAGTTGTCACCGTCAATGGTCTTATAGCGAAAAGCCTCGACCGTCATCTAGAGAGGCTTTCGCTGGGATGCTGGGTGAAGGGCCAGATACAGAAGGCAGCACTCTTGGACGCGGCACGAATTGTGAGGAGGTTCCTGTCTCTGGAGCCATAACCTTCTGTAGTTTGGACCCCAGGCCCCGCTGGCGATGAGATACAAGATTTTATATTTTTCTTATTGAATATGTATTTTATTTTTGATATATTTTTATAAAAGCATAATGTTATCTATTTTTTTATAAAAAAATATCTTTATATGTATATTTAAAAAAAATGTAAAAATTTTGAGAATGAATAAATACATAAATAATAATAATAATAATACCCACAGGGGGGCTTTGTGGTGAAGCCTTAGGTGAGTAGCGACACCTCGTACCTGACTCCGGGGGCCAAGGCAAGGCCCCCGCCTCCGTGCTTGCCTTAACCGGCCGGCACGGAGTGGAGATCGCTATAGCTAAGACTCAAGCTCCAGGGGTGGAAGTGATAAATGGCATCACGTCAGAAGTAGTTTCGGTGAACCTGCAGCCCACCTCTCTACACCCCTTAGCCACTCACACCCATGTTGCCCCTGTCTTTATGGCATTTTTTGGGGCCCATGCAGGGAGTGGCGAGTCACCGTTTGCCCATTTTTCCATGTTCCCTGAACATTGCGACGGCCAGACGCCATAGTCCCCGTACTCCCAGACCCCTAGTACCATTAGCAGTTCACCCCAATAATCCTACACTGACCGGGGCTTGTCCTTGGGTGCATTGTTATATGGCGTAGACAGGGATAATCGCCGGTCAGTGTCACGCCACATTTACATTAAATTTGTCAAGCGGCCTCTACGTGTTGGCCTTTCCATGGCCCCACGCAAGCCCTCCAAATGTCCATTTTTATGGCCCGTGGGCAAAGTGCGGCTCCAGAGCCGCATGTGGCTCTTTGGCTCCTTAAGTGCGGCTATGGCACAAATATCCCCGAAAGGCGCCAATAATAAATCTTATTGATGAGAACTTGGAATCATGCCTGAAATTAAAAACAACAACATACAAACCTGACTTACTCAAACTTTCCAAGGAGATGCAAGCACTTTGTTCGCATTAATAAATATTTTTTCAACACACTTGCTCATAAAGTGGCTCTATGGTCATCGCAATTAGGCACAGAATGACACCCATAATCAAACTGTGAGTAAAAAACATTATAACTCACTAGGGAGTTATAGATTTTTTAAAAATTTTATTTGTTGAGTTGCTTTGTTCTTAAAAAAGTTTTTATTAAAAAAAAAAAGATCGTGTTCTATAGAACAAATAAATTAATGTTCCTATTGCTTGCTCATTTCATGCAACTTCTTATTTAAATACATAATTTTAACTCGTACGTGTTTAATAAATAAAACTTTCACTCATATATAACTTTTTTTTATCTACTAAATAAAATGAGCTTTTGTTGTTATTTTATTCACAAGTGTGTTGAAAAACGTCGTATGATACACGTGTGTATTGATGATTACCGTCTTCGGCTCTCTTAAGACCCTCGCCTACGGCTCGAGTCTCAATGGCGCCTCGGCGGTAATCACCAATGTTACACACTAGTACCATAATGTACTAATTAAGTATGAAATTTAGTTTTATTTAGTGTAATAAAAGTTTACTAAACAAGCGGATTTGGCTCCCAATTTTTTTTTTAAATTCTTGTAATGTTCATATTTGGCTCTTTGGCTAACAAGTTTGCCGACCACTGATCTAGGACTATAAAGTGACGTCACGGTGGACAATATAACACACATTACAACAACAATATATCTATACTAATATTATAAAGCTGAAGAGTTTGTTTGTTTGTTTAAACGCGCTAATCTCAGGAACCGCTGGTCCGATTTGAAAAATTCTTTCAGTGTTGAATAGTACATTTATCGAAGAAGGCTATATTATATTTACAAAAAAATTAGGGATGCTTACTAAAAGTCCAATAATGTAACCCAAGGTGTAAATAAATGACCCGAAAAAATCCTTACACGGCGTGCGCTGCGAAAACTATTGATTATAGAACAAAACAATGTACTACCACTTTGCAGAACATATAATTGTCTACAAAAAATATCGTAACCATATGTCTAACTATTGTAGTTATCTCACAATAATTGTTTTCTTTTATTTTTTTAAATAATTAAAATGCCGTCGCTTCAAAAATCTTTATTTTGTCCCTTGGTATTAATCCTTATCAAAATAAATTACTTCATATTCAAGACGAATTCAATACCTTTCTAGAACTTTTTGAATTATTCAATTCGGATGTTTCATTCAAAAGATATCGCGATATTTAAAATGTAAGTATTAGTGTTGTAGCCAAATATACTAATATTGTTTGATTGAACGCGCTAATCTCAGGAACTACTGGTCCGATTTGAAAAATTCTTTCAGTGTTGGATAGCCCATGTATCGAGGAAGGCTATAGGCTACATATCATCACACTAAGACCAATAGGAGCGGAGCACCAATGAAGAATGTTTCAAAATCGGAGGGTTTTGAAAGCAAATTCCACGCGGACTACGTCGCGAGCACAACTAGTACAATATAATGCAGTTTGATAATGGTAAATGAATTGCAGACTAAAAAACAATGTAATAAAGCAATAATCTAAATAACACATACATATATAAAACCATTGTAGCAACACACACAACGAAACAAATAACATATATCTATACATACATAACTTCACGCCAGTTCCCTTGCGGGGTAGGCACGAACAACAGAGTGCCATTTAGGCTTATTCTTACACACCTCACTTGCCTCTTTGACATTCATAACTCTTGTCATGCAAGCTCGATAAGCAATATATCTATAATATAACCTAATTGTAATAAATTTAAATAAATAAATTCCTAAAGGCATATAGCGCTTGTGTCATACCTAAGAACTTGATTTTGATTGCTTTATTGAATAAATAAGTTTACTACAGCAACATATCTCCATACATTCCTTACATACTTAGGAAAATAAAAACGTTATACATAATATAGTATAAGAGGTTGGAGCAAGCTGCTATGTAAATGAAGTTTTGTCATTTAAGTATTCTTCAATAGTGTAGTATCCCTTTTTAAGCAAGATACATTATACATACATACATACATAACTTCACGCCAGTTCCCTTGCGGGGTAGGCACGCCATTCAGGCTTATTCTTAGACACCTCACTCGCTTCTTTGACATTCATAACTCTTGTCATGCACGCTCGTCTGTTCTTAAGGCTCCTGACAACACCTTCTGCTAGTACACGATCAATTTGATCATGGAAGGTGTGTCGTGGCCTTCCACGACTTCTGCATCCATCCATCCATCCAAGATACATTATAATAACATAATTATTGTCGATGGCTAGTGCATGACCTGTGACCCAATTCTGCTATTACTGTCTCGTCCATCGCCGAACACGATCGTCTCAGTCGTAAGTTGGCCTGAATTTCGGTATACTGTTAATACCAATAGCGTGCGCACTGCATCTTTATAAATTTTACAGTCTCAATATTCATTACTGCTAACGGTAAAACAATTTTTGTCTACTTATTCCGCCGCGACGTCATCGAGAAGATATTATGGATTTAGTAGAATACAAATAATTGACACTATCGGAATAGGATCACACTTTGATTATGTTCGCATTGTGTACTTATTCCGCCGCGACGTCATCGAGAAGATATTATGGATTTAGTAGAATACAATACAGAATTGACACTATTTCAATAGGATCGCACTTTGATTATCTTCGCATTGTGTACTTATTCCGCCGCGACATCATCGAGAAGATATTATGGATTTAGTAGAATACAATACAGAATTGACACTATTTCAATAGGATCGCACTTTGATTATCTTCGCAGTGTGTACTTATTCCGCCGCGACATTATCGAGAAGATTTTATGGATTTAGTAGAATACAAATTATTGACACTATCGCAATAGGATCGCACTTTGATTATGTTCGCATTGTCTATTTATTCTGCCGCGACGTCATCGAGAAGATATTATGGATTTAGTAGAATACAAATAATTGACACTATCGTAATAGGATCGCACTTTGATTATGTTCGCATTGTGTACTTATTCCGCTGCGACGTCATCGAGAAGAAATTATGTATTTGGTAGAATACGAATTATTAACACTATCGTAATAGGATCGCACTTGGATTATCTTCGCAACGCCAATGATATTGAAGTAGAAGAATTGGTCCCAAGCGGCAAACCAAACGTCGTGCAAAGTGTCAAACGCACGCACACTTTCGCTCGTCATTTGGTTGACAATTGACAGTTGACATCCAAACAGGTCACGTTGTGTGCAAACACGTTGATTATAATGCAATCAGAAAGTTTGCATTCGCAATCATTAAAATTAAATTAACCGGTAATACGCAATTTGGTATATAATAAATAGTGCTGGCGATTATTCTTGATTGATTTTTGGTTGAATACGCTGAGGTATATCTAATATATTCTAGAACGTTCTTGTTCCATGCCATATACAATCTACTAAACTTAACGAACTGATTGTACGTATCTGTATGTATGTATTTCATGTATGGGAAATTAGTTTTTGTTTCGTCTATTAAGCCGATACTAGACGGTTCATTTTTGACTTGGTCTAATAAACGATAATTTGAATCATTCAATGTCATATTTTTTTATAATATTAATATGTAGTGTAAACTCCATGTAACGTCACTCGATTTAACGACAAACTCCCTTAAGCGTCTAAATAATTTGGCTTTGGTTGGTTTAGCTCGTCTTCCATACAATGCACTCTCAATAACATACATACATACATACATACATACATAACTTCACGCCAGTTCCCTTGCGGGGTAGGCACGAACAACAGAGTGCCATTTAGGCACTAACGACAATAATTAAGTAATAAAATGTATCTTTCTATTTGCCAAAATAAGTAAAAACTGCGCAGCTGTGTACGTTCTTTTATTGCTTTATTATCCTAACCCGTAATAAACTCGACTGTCGGCACCATGCATACCGAAATTTCTAAGTACTTCCTTTATCACCAAGATGCCTCAATATCGCAAGATATGAATAAAATAAGTAAAAAAAAAACAACAAAATTATTGATGCAGCAAAAGACGTCATACAAAAATAACATACTTCTCTCCATTTAACGACAACCCTCTATATAACATAACGCCATAAATATAACAGTCTCTTCATTGTCGTTATATAGAGTTTACACTGTATTTGTTCTCCTAATATAATTACAGTATTATGTATGTATGTATGTATGTATGTGTTTATGTGTACACGTACTTATATATACAATATGCATAGAGATGTGAGTTATTGGATCAAGTGTATGGAGGTTGGCACTGAAAATCAGCGCTATGTCGGAATTTCTTTTTTAAATTCCAATGCAGCACAATGCCGTGTTGCCAATCTCGTTGACTAAAAAACTACAACGTGCAAGCCTTATTTATTTATTTGTTATATATGTATTTGTGTTTTGTGAATTAGTTTTGTTTTTGTGTAAAATTTATTGTGAATGTATTATGTTTTTTTTTATGTGTAGCGTCGTCGCGGCGTGCTTTTAAGTCACTAAATCATTTTCTTTCTTTCTCTTTTTTTAGTTTGGTTCGCAAAGTGGCCAACTGAGCTTACGTACTTTTAAACAAAACCAGAACACAGATAATGCATTTTTATCTGTGCAGGAACTGAGAAAGAATACAATTTTCCTGCGGCCGTGCGGCCTGTCGTAACAGGCGACAAAACAACCCACAGTCAGGTGGTAGGGCATTTGCCCGACTGGATGGCTACCACCCCTGGTCTAAAGTATGTCGCCACAACAACTTGAATTGTGTTCCGAAATTAGTGACCAGGTTCCAGTCTCCCTTAAGAGAGCAGCAGCGCATTTGTAGCACCTTTGGTGTTGCAAATGTCCATAGGCGATGGTAACCGCTTCCCATCAAGTGGGCCGTCTGTCTGTCTGCTGAACTCCTGTAATAAAAAAAAAACCCATTGATGAAAGACCACAATCAAACCACCTAGCTATTGGAAACGTCGGATCCTTGTAATAAACAAAAACATACATACATAACTTCACGCAAGTTCCCTTGCGGGGTAGGCACGAACAACAGAGCGCCATTTACGCTTATTCTTACACACCTCACTTGCTTCTTAGACATTCATAACTCTTGTCATGCACGCTCGTCTGTTCTTAAGGCTCCTGACATCACCTTCTGCTAGTACACGATCAATTTGATCATGGAAGGTGTGTCGTGGCCTTCCACGACTTCTGCATCCATCCACTTTTGCATTGTATATCTGTTTAGTCATTCTTTCCACATGCCCGAACCACCGGAGCATTCCTCTCCTTACCTTCACCCCGACACTCTCTTTCAGACCAACTCTCTTTCTTACTTCGGTATTACGAACGCGGTCCGCGAGCGTCACTCCGCAGATTTTGCGCAGTGCTCGCATCTTGACCGCTTTTACTCTACTTTCATGCTCTCTCTTCCATACCCAACTCTCGCTTCCATACGTGAGCGTAGGTACCAGCACCGCGTTGTGACCTTCTGGCTGAGGTTCTTAGCGCCTAGAAGTTTACCTAAAGCTGCATTCATACATACATGAAATAATATAATTAAATTGATTCAAACCGCGATATACTTATACGTATGGTGTTAATCACACAGATATAAGCAAGTTCAATGTTAAACGAAGGTCGCGGCTAAC
The DNA here is from genome assembly GCA_019925095.2 of Dendrolimus kikuchii. Taxonomy (NCBI): domain Eukaryota; kingdom Metazoa; phylum Arthropoda; class Insecta; order Lepidoptera; family Lasiocampidae; genus Dendrolimus; species Dendrolimus kikuchii. The sequence goes on along the minus strand of CM034392.1, from coordinate 27,020,128 downwards.
ACGCAATTCGATGGCGCGCGTTTACATAATAATATTTATTCAGTAGCATTTTTCCTCTAGCAATAGCAAGGTCGGTATAGTATTAGAGTAATAAGGTCAATGGTCAGCGACAGCGTGCATATATTAAGGAATGGACAGCTATCTCATGTCCTTGGACAAAGAAATATACAATACCAAAATAATAAAAAAAATCTCCGTGCAGGAACGGAAAAATATTTTATTTTATTTTATTATTATTATTAACATCTCTACGGACTCGAGTTCCGTACCCTTTTTTACTACTTAATTTCTATGAAAAATTTCAGAGTCCATACACGCTTATTGTTTATTTTTGTTACTGTGTGTGACATTAATTTAGTGATTTTTCTGTTTTGGTGTACCTTAAGAATAACTTATTATATTAATTTATTCTAATTTTAATACTAAACTTAAACTAATGTAGAGTGTATCTGTTACATGCTGGTGTTGTGAGGAAGTGCTTGTGCAGTGTTGGCCTTATATCTATACTTATATATAGTCCTATCTAGTGCCATGTGTGTTGGTTTTTTCTTTTCTGTGCCTGGGTTATTAATTTTTAGGCTCTTTGTGTGTCTTGGTCTGTTTGTGGAGTGTGCGTGTAATGCAATGCGATGGTAGTGCGCGTTGGTTTGAGTATGTGTATAAGTTTTATTGTTAGTTATGTGCTTGTGACTTTGTGTGGTGTCATAATTTATTGTTTAATTGTTGTGACGTGAAAAATTTTCACTTGGTGTTGATGATGATGGATGGTTTAGGAGGGGGATTATTGGCCCTCCATTAGGTGTTGGACGACCGTCTTGTCTCTCAAGCGTATCGGAAAAATATTACTAATTCCTGCGGCCGGGCGGCTTGTCGTAAGAGGCGACTTAACAACCCACAGCCAGGTGGTAGGGCATTTGCCCGACTGGATGGCTACCACCCCTGGTCTAAAGTATGCCGTCATAACAACTTTGAGTTGTGTTCCGGCATTAGTGACCAGGTTCCAGACTCACTTAAGAGAGCAGCAGCGCATTTGTAGCAGCTTCGCTGTTGCAAATGTCCATAGGCGATGGTAACCGCTTTCCATCAAGTGGGCCGTCAGCCTGTCTGCTCAGCTCCTGCCATAAAAATTGATCATATTTACATGCCACTTATCATATTAGGCGTAATTGATTATGGAAATGAAATCAATTACAATAATTTATGCTGCTTATTATACGATAATGGACCTCGGAGTCCATTGATATTCAGCGGACGAAGACCCTGCCGAGGTCAAACCTGTCTCGCACAGCAGTGAGTCACAAGGGAAAGTTAAATAATCAATTCTTCCTGTCATTGGTAAAAAGCATTTCAAAAGTTTCAACTTGATATGTAAAAAAAACCGACTTCAAAAACTAAAAAGTATAAAATAACTTATTTCTAAAGCTATTATTAGTTTTTGAAGTCGGTATTTTTAAACGAAGTTTTTTTTATTTTATTTGTTACTTTTTAGTGTCTAGCTATGTATGGGTAGACCTACGAAAGGTGCCGCGCTCCTTAAAAAATATAGGTCCCAAGAAACGGGAACAAAAAAATGTTCGTAAAATGAAAACTACTGGGCCAAACTATGTTAAATTTTTAGGGGACCAAATAACAAATATTTCGCATCAAACTAAACAAGAATCACGTAAATCGGATCACAAATCTCAGCGTAATCGGTGTACATATGGAACGGAATGGAAATTTTTTCATAAAAAATGTTCATAAAATGAAAACTACTGGGCCAAACTATGTCAAATTTTTAGGGGACCAAATGGCAACAAACTAAACTAAACAAGAATCACGTAAATCGGATCATAAACCTCGGAGTAATCGGTGAACATACATAAAAAAAGCAAAAAAAAGATCCCGACGAACTGAGAACCTCCTCCTTTTTTTGAAGTCGGTTAAAGAAGTTAATTCAACAGAAAAACACTGTATTCACATATTTTATTAACTGCACGGGAACGCAAACCAACTTGATTGATAATTTCTTTTTTTTATTGCAGGAGTTCAGCAGGCAGGCAGACGGCCCACTTGATGGAAAGTGTTTACCATCGCCTATGGACATTGGCAACACCAAAGTTGCTACAAATGCGCTGCTGCTCTCTTAAGAGAGACTGGAGCCTGGTCACTGATGTCGGAACACAACTCAAGGTTGTTATGGCGACATACTTTAGACCAGGGGTGGTGGTTATTATTTCTCCGTTCCAGCACGGATAGGATTTTTATTTTTCCTCCAACCCATTATATATATATATATATATATATATATATATATATATATATATATATATATATATATATATATATATATATATATATATATATATAAGAAAGTCGTGTTAGTTACACTATAACTCAAGGACGGCTTTATCGATTTGGCTGAAAATTGGTGGGGAGGTAGCTTAGAACCAGGAGACGGACATAGGATACTTTCTATCCCGTTGAAACCGGTAGGTGGCGCTGAGATCGGGTTTTACATTTTTATTCTTTCAGAGCAGGACAACGTCTGCCGGGGCCGCTAGTATTATATAAAATTATTAGAACTAGGCATGTTTGCTGAAGAGTTTCTTGCGCCGCTTCATCTCTTCAAGCCACAACATGTAGCGAAGCGGTGGTAAATTAAATTACGCTCCCATAGAGTAAATAATAACCATAAACAGAATTAAAACGAACAAGTTGGCGGTAGGCTAAATATTAACAATACTCATTGACACTTGACATCTTTGCCTTCCGTGATCACGGCCACTGAAAAGTGGCCAAAACGTCGGAATAATAAAAATCAAATAACTCACCGCACTTAAAATCATTAAAACGTAGTTTTATTATATTTCAAATATGACTAAAATTGAGTAGATAATGAATAATATATCAATGACATTAAACACAAAGGAATTAAACAATGGATATAAAACTATTTTTGCGGAAATCAGGCAATTAGATCATAATACAATTTACAATATTGCACATACCTATTATTTTTGCAATGAATATAAAATTAATATTGCATTACAAAAAGTCTTAATAACGAGAATATTACATACATAACTTCACGCCAGTTCCCTTGCGAGGTAGGCACGAACAAAAGAGTGCCATTTAGGCTTATTCTTACACACCTCACTTGCCTCTTTGACATTCATAACTCTTGTCATGCAAGCTCGTCTGTTCTTAAGGCTCCTGACATCACCTTCTGCTAGTACACGATCAATTTGATCATGGAAGGTGTGTCGTGGCCTTCCACGACTTCTGCATCCATCCACTTTTGCATTGTATATCTGTTTAGTCATTCTTTCATCATGCATTCTTTCCACATGCCCTAGCCACCGGAGCATTCCTTTCCTTACCTTCACCCCGACACTCTCTTTCAGACCAACTCTCTTTCTTACTTCGGTATTACGAACGAACGAGAATATTATGATTGCATTATTATTTTAACTGGTAAGCTGCCTATGCAATTAACTCAGATTATATCTAATAGCAAGATACAATTTGATTCGTTGATTGTCGACATCATAGCGCCGTGATTTGTTATAATGGATGTTGCTAGTGTAACACGTAATGGCAACGGAGATTGAATTCAATTAACTCCATTCGCTAGTGAAAATTAATAACTGGATTGTGAAACGATCATAAAAGCAGCTGGGAAAGATATAAGCTTTAACAACTTACTAATGATATTGTTACGACCTAGACGCCGACAAAGACAAATTCACACCTACATACCTGTACTTTGTGTTTAAAATTTGTGATTAGAAAACAGCCCATTGTGTATTGTGATCTTTTATGGCAGTCATTAGCCAGGTGTGTCGGATTTAAAGTACAAACTGATTCTAGGAAATTCGGTCTACGCGGCCGGGCATACATATTGCATCTGTGCAAGACTTGTGTACATTCGGTAATCTATTTAGTGATGGACTTTGCGCGTGTTATTGAATTACGACCTTCTGCATTACGTGTGGACTTGTTGTGTTCGGTTACATTTGCACCTGTGTTATACGTGTTTGTATAGTTCTAATTAAACTCTATAATAATTCCAACTCGTAACAATAAATTTTGATTGATTATGACGCGTCTAAAGCACTGAAAAAGCAAAAAATCTTGGGATTATAATAGACAGAGAACTTAATTTCAAAGACACCTGTGGATACTTCTTCCTTCGTTGATAACTCCTTCACAGTACAGGCTGTCCGTTTATGGAGCTCACTGCCACTCAACATCAGACAAGCTAAGTCAGAGTACCCTCTTTTAAAGTCATGGTTTTTACTTATTTTTAGTCCTCTCAGATATAATAGTGCTACTTATTCTGTATGTATTATATGTTTATATAGTATACTAGCTGAACCCGTGACGTCGTCCGCGTGGAATTTGCTTTCAAAACCCTCCGATTTTGAAACATTCTTCATTGTTGCTCCGCTCCTATTGGTCTTAGCGTGATGATATAGCCTATAACCTTCCTCGATAAATGGGCTATCCAACACTGAAAGAATTTTTCAAATCAGACCAGTAGTTCCTGAGATTAGTGCGTTCAATCAAACAATATATTAGTATATTTGGCTACAACACTAATACTTACATTTTAAATATCGCGATATCTTTTCAATGAAACGTCCGATTTGAATAATTCAAAAAGTTCTAGAAAGGTATTTAATTCGTCTTGAATATGGAGTAATTTATTTTGATAAGGATTAATACCAGGGTACAAAATAAAGAGTTTTTGAAGCGACGGCATTTTAATTATTTAAAAAAATAAAAGAAAACACTTATTGTGAGACAACTACAATAGTTAGACATATGGTTACGCGATATTTTTTGTAGACAATTAAATGTTCTGCAAAGAGGTAATACATTGTTTTGTTCTATAATCAATAGTTTTCGCAGCGCACGCCGCGTAAGGATTTTGTCGGGTCATTTTTTTACACCTTGGGTTACATTATTGGACTTTTAGTAAGGATCCCTAATTTTTTGAAAATATAATATAGCCTTCCTCGATAAATGTACTATTCAACACTGAAAGAATTTTTCAAATCGGACCAGCGGATCCTGAGATTAGCGCGTTTAAACAAACAAACACTTCAGTTTTATAATATTAGTATAGATTAAACACAAATTTGATATAATATTGTTTAACCATGTACCTGAGAGGTAGGTACCCGTGTATGACTCAAAACACAGGCCTTGTTCCTAGTTCGAGAGTCGAAGATATACATAACCACTTGTCTTAAATTCCATAGCCGTATTTTTAAACTATTTTTGAATGGATCAGAATTCAATCTGTGCAGGAACTTGCAAATGTCCATAGGCGGTAACGACTTTCTATCAGATCAGGTCAGCCTGAATGTTGTACTCCGTCAATAAAAACAAATCACTAATAGCAGCAGGAATGTAATCCTTAAATTTTTAATGACAGTAGGTACAGTCGTGGTATGAAAAGGTTCGCCAGTTTTCAAATTGATTCATTTCACATTCCGCGAGCACATGTTACTTTTATTTTATTGCAGATGTTCAGCAGACAGGCAGACGGCCAGCTTGATAGAAAGCGATTACCATCGCCTATGGACATTTGCAACATAAAAGGTGCTACAAATGCGCTGCTGCTCTCTTAAGGGAGACTGAAACCTGGTCACTAATGCCGGAACACAACTCAAGATTGTTATGGCGGCATACTCTAGACCAGGGGTGGTAGCCATCCAGTCGGGTAAATGCCCTACCACCTGTCTCTGGGTTGTTTTGTCGCCTCTCACGACAGGCCGCCCGGCCGCAGGAAATTGTATTCTTTCTCTGTTCCTGCACGGATAAATACCTTTTCAAACTAAGTCATAGAAGATGCATCTTCAAATGTTTCGTCTATATTCTGTATTGACAGATTTTAGTACGTACATGGACTACTCAGTTTTAGTCTCGCTAATTATGTAGCAATAAATTATTCCATATACAGTAGTGGTATGAAAAAGTTCGCCAGTTTTCAAATTGATTCATTTAACGTCCTGCGAGCACATGCTACCTTTTCAAACTAAGTCACAGAATAGACTGTTCCATAAAAAAATATGTTTAACTGTTTGACAACACAGTTTAAAGTTACTAAGATCAAAGTTTTTTGATTTTCTATCTCGTCAAAGAAGATTGTTTAGAGATATAAAACCTTTTTATTGATTGTAATATTTATAATAAGCGTAGTGATTATATCCTTTTTGTTTCTTATTGTTAATCTCAGTGTCTGTCATTGTCATCATAATAACATTTATTAAAATGTTGGCAGTACTTTTTCTTCCTTTGTCGACTTTAAGGTGATGAACCTTTTCATACCACGACTGTACATATAACTAGAGAGCTATTTAGCTTTTAAATGAGTATTAGGAGATCAGAGATATAAACCTGGTTATTTTGGCGCCCCAAAATTTACCAAAGTGGATCAAATCTTTCAGATTCTTGACAATGATATTGATTTCGCTTGAACACGACTTCTAAATTTAAGTAACCTACATACGAAAACTGACCCAAATGCACTGACGATATTCTCGCTGAAAACAAAAGTCGGTGCTTAGTAATTTTCAAAAAAATATAGTAATTTTTATGTTTTACTTTGCACCGACTTCAAGATGTTTTAGATAATATATATTAATAATAATAGCTTTAGAAATAAGTTATTTTATACTTTTTAGTTTTTGAAGTCGGTATTTTGAACGAAGTTTTTTTATTTTATACTTTTTAGTTTTTGAAGTCTAGCCTACTAAAGGTGCCGCGCACCTTAAAAAATATAGGTCCCAAGAAACGGGAACAAAAAAATGTTCGTAAAATGAAAACTACTGAGCTAAACTATGTTAAATTTTTAGGGGACCAAATGGCAACTATTCCGCATCAAACTAAACAAGAATCACGTAAATCGGATCATAAATCTCAGCGTAATTGGTGTACATATGGAACGGAATGGAAATTTTTTCATAAAAAATGTTCATAAAATGAAATCTACTGAGCTAAACTATGTCAAATTTTTAGGGGACCAAATGAAAGCTATTCCGCATCAAACTAAACAAGAATCACGTAAATCGGATCATAAATCTCGGAGTAATCGGTGAACATACATAAAAAAAGCAAAAAAAAAAATAAGATCCCGACGAACTGAGAACCTCCAACTTTTTTTGATGTCGGTTAAACAAGTTAATTCAACAGGCAAACACTGTATTCACATATTTTCTTAACTGCACCGGAACGCAAACCAACTTAATTGATAATTTCTTTTTTTTTATTTCTTTTTTATTGCAGGAGTTCAGCAGACAGGCAGACGGCCCACTTGATGGAAAGTGGTTACCATCGATTATGGACATTTGCAACCCCAAAGGTGTTACAAATGCGCTGCTGCTCTCTTAAGGGAGACTGGAACCTGGTCACTCATGTCGGAACACAACTCAAGGTTGTTATGGCGGAATACTCTAGATCAGGGGTGGTCGCCATCCAGTCGAGCAAATACCCTACCACCTGGCTGTGGGTTGTTTTGTCGCCTCTTACGACAGGCCACCCGGCCGCAGGAAATTGTATTCTTTCTCCGTTTCTGCACGGATAAAAATATCTGCGTCGAATTAAGGAATTATTCTATTTTTCTCTGTTAGCATGTACTAGCAGAAGGTGATGTCAGGAGCCTTAAGAACTGACGAGCGTGCATGACAAGACTTATGAATGTCAAAGAAGCAAGTGAGGTGTGTAAGAATAAGCCTAAATGGCGCTCTGTTGTTCGTGCCTACCCCGCAACGGAACTGGCGTGAAGTTATGTATGTATGTAAATAACTTTATTGTTTTCAAATGATTCGCTTAGAGCTTTCATTGGTTGAAAGGCATATTTGTATTTGACTACACACGGTATTTACAATGTTCTATGTGAACAATGAAAAGCGCGAGGTCATTGCTCCGTCACGGTCGATCTTGCACCACAGACTCCACACCAATGCGTCATAGTGACGGTACACTTGCATAATTCTAACATGCATTAATACTGCATCTGGGTCATTGACTTTTGCACACATTAGTACTAAAAGGTCGGAAGTGCAACTTCGATGTATTTCCCAGTACCTAAATGTGGGACGTATGTAGGTGTAATCCTATTGAAATTTTTACTAACTCCACGCCAGTTCGCTTGCGAGGTGGGCGCGAACAACAGAGCGCCATTCAGGCTTATTCTTACACACCTCACTTGCTTCTTTGACATTCATAACTCTTGTCACGCACGCTCGTCTGTTCTTAAGGCTCCTGACATCACCTTCTTCTAGTACAGTACACGATCGATTTGATCATGGAAGGTGTGTCGTGGCCTGCCACGACTTCTGCATCCATCCACTTTTGCATTGTATATCTGTTTAGTCATTCTTTCATCGTGCATTCTTTCCACATGCCCGAACCTTACCTTCATCCCGACACTCTCAGGTTAAATTTAAATTACTTATTAGTCATTTTAGCTTAGATGGTAATATTAATCAAATACATCATTTATAAAATAAAACAATATGGTACAACAGTCCCATGAGAGGTGTCATTAGATAGATCTTTGAAAATGATACCAGACATTTCCCAATGGCTTTTAAGTATTAGACTGTAGACTTTTAAATTATAGGGTGAAAAATTATGAAACGAAATCAAGTATGGTAGACCTCTAAAATACTTTCTTACTTTTATCCGTGCAGGAACGGAGAAAGAATACAATTTCCTGCGGCCTGTCGTAAGAGGCGACTAAACAACCCACAGCCAGGTGGTAGGGCATCGCCCGACTTGATAGCTACCACCCCTGATCTAGAGCATGCCGCCATAAGAACATTGAGTTGTGTTCCGGCATTAGTGACCAGGTTCCAGTCTCCCTTAAGAGAGCAGCAGCGCATTTGTAGCACCTTTGGTGTTGCAAATGTCTGCTGAACTACTGCAATAAAAAATAAAAAAAACTTTCAACAGAACAAGATAATGATTATAACATTATCAAACTGTCAGTTTTATGGACATCTGTGTCCTTACATACATACATACATACATAACTTCACGCCAGTTCCCTTGCGGGGTAGGCACGAACAACAGAGTGCCATTTAGGCTTATTCTTACACACCTCACTTGCCTCTTTGACATTCATAAGTCTTGTCATGCAAGCTCGTCTGTTCTTAAAGCTCCTGACATCACCTTCTGCTAGTACACGATCAATTTGATCATGGGAGGTGTGTCGTGGCCTTCCACGACTTCTGCATCCATCCACTTTTGCATTGTATATCTGTTTAGTCATTCTTTCATCATGCATTCTTTCCACATGCCCGAACCACCGGAGCATTCCTTTTTACCTTCCTGTCCTTAAGGCGCGTAAATAGGTTCACACAGTTTTGCATACGATACAGCCCTATCTTACATTGCATAATAACTATAGCATTCGGTGATCTTGGCGCAACACTTCGTAGAACTTACGACGAGAATTTGATTGTGACATGCTGTACATGAACATCGTGATTGTATACATCTGTTACAGCTTACACAGTTGTTGGGGATTGTTTTTACCTTAATTTTTCATTACTGTATGTATTGTGTGTTACACGCGCGCGCGTCGCTGACAAAATGACAGATACTAGTGATGTGCAAATTTTTTTTTTTGGATTTTATGGCTTGGCAGCTAGGCCTTTAAGCCAGATCTTAGTTTACAATATAGTTTCTTCATTTTCTTAAGCCTATGTGTAGCACAGCTGAACTGTCGGTAATCAGCTAGTGCCATTCAACGGAGTTCTTGTGACAACTCGAAAGGCCACATATGACTTTACTACTCAAAAACTATCAATATCCTACAACTATTGTTCATTTTAGAGTAATTTTACACATTTTTAGAAAGTAAAACTGCACAGCACGACGTCCCCTTTCAGTTCCCGCCAAAAACTCTGTTCGTCCCGTCGTTTAAAAGTCGTTCAGAAATCAAATTAAATTTAAAAGTCAAGTTTTTGGTACGAAGTTCCTTATCGCGCGTTGCGAACGGGGGCTAGACGGGAAAAATTAAGACCCAAAGTTGTAACGACACTTTTTGCTATAGTTGTAAGCCGCGCGGCGTGCGCGTGTTTCTCTGTCTGTCTCTCTCTCTCATAGAAAGCAAGCCAGTTATTTTCGTCTCGTCTTTCTATTTCGCATCGAACAGTGTGGTGTCGCGACGATTATTTTTGTTGAGTGTATACAGGTTTTTTGTACATAATAAATAATAAAAAATAGAATCCCAAACATATGTTTCCTGCTTCAGTTACCACAAGCCAAGTATTACTAAAATTGAGCCTACTGATTAAGTTTATATTATATTTGTTAATAATAAAAAAAAAATATTATAACTTAAAAAAAAAAAAAATATTACAATTCCTTCACTAATTGACGGCCTCTGTGGTTGAGCGGGCTAAGCCTTTGCCGGCCTACCTCACTGCAACGCAGAGGCTCCGGGTTCGATTCCTGGTATAGTAAATTTCGGAATCGTATTTTCTCCGTTATTTACTATGGTCTGGGTGTCTGGGATCGGCCCCAGAGTAGTCCGTTGTATGTTACCCATAACACAAGCGTAACTTGCTTAATTTGGGGATATACAATATGTGTGTTTGTCTGCCGATTAAAAAAAAAAAAAATAACTTCGTTCCATCCAGGTGTCCCTTGACACCTCTCAAGTTTATTTCTTTAATTTTTTTTGGTTTTGAATGTCAAACGTTTGATGTACGTCCCGTCGTTCAGAAATCAACGTTTTTTATTTATTAACAGGCGGTAAGAAGTTTGCCGGGTCAGCTAGTAAATAATAATAAGCTTGAGCGAATGCATAATGCATTCTCAAGGCCGCGCAGTTAGTTACCGCCTTTTGTGACCGTGTTTTTGTAGCCGCGCAAAACAACAACACACTTTCTTGTCGCAATGCGGCCGACCGTTCGCTCGGTTACAAAACGTGAAACAAAAAATAATGCTCCATCATCTCGATAACTGTTGTTTGAGTAGATCTAAGAGATAATAAAAGAACACGTAAAGTTGGAAGAGCTGCTAGAAGTTACGAAATGGGAGCCAAGTTCGTTGCCATTAATGGCGTCGTCTATAGAACCATGGATAATAATGCTTTACTTTCATGGTGTAACTGATTTATACTTAATAGCTTCTGCCCGCGACTTCGTCCGCGTGGTGTCTTTTAACTATCCCACGGGAACTCTAATTTTTCGGGATCAAAAGTACCCTATATGTTGACCAGGGATATAAGCTACCACCAAACAAAATTTCATTTAAATCGGTCCAGTCGTTTCGGAGATTAGCCCCTACAAACAGAGAAACAAAAAAAAAAATCTAAATTAAATCTAAATCTAATAAGTTCTATTTCACTTCTTACATCCCGCTCACTCGGTTTTTAGTATTTTTTTTCATGGTACAGAAGTTCGACCTCTAAAGTTTTATTATATACATACATACATACATAACTTCACGCCAGTTCCCTTGCGGGGTAGGCACGAACAACAGAGCACCATTTGGGCTTATTTTTACACACCTCACTTGCTTCTTTGACATTCATAACTCTTGTCATGCACGCTCGTCTGTTCTTAAGGCTCCTGACATCACCTTCTGCTAGTACACGATCAATTTGATCATGGAAGGTGTGTCGTGGCCTTCCGCGACTTCTGCATCCATCCACTTTTGCATTGTATATCTGTTTAGTCATTCTTTCATCATGCATTCTTTCCACATGCCCGAACCACCGGAGCATTCCTTTCCTTACCTTCACCCCGACACTCTCTTTCAGACCAACTCTCTTTCTTACTTCGGTATTACGAACGCGGTCCGCGAGCGTCACTCCGCAGATTTTGCGCAGTGCTCGCATCTCGACGACGTTTACTCTACTTTCATGCTCTCTCTTCCATACCCAACTCTCGCTTTATTATATGTATAGATTTAATCTTTTCTTCACATTTCACCTTCATTTAATCATTAATCGGCTTCTAAATTGGGTATTTGACACATAATACAATAAATTCTAAAACAATCTATAATACTACAAAATCCTGAAAACATTTAAACATTATTTAAAAAATTCTTATTGATAAACAAAAATTTAACATTGCTTAACTAAACACTTCTTAACTTTCTTATCCTAGCAACTTTTTGGTAGAATTTAGTTTCTTATCAAAAACCGAATTTCAAAAAAAGAATCCGTCTTTGTCGGCTGATGCGCGTACGTGTAGTACACTCTTTCTTTCACACACACTGATGCACGTACGTCTTCTCTCACACACACATAAGAGTATTATTTATAATTGAAACTAGGTTTACGATCATTGGGATTTTATTTTCATACTAGCTGTGCCCGCGACGTTGTCCGCGAGGAATTTGTTTTCAAAACCCCCCAATTTTGAAACATTCTTCATTGGTGCTCCGCTCCTAGTGCTCTTAGTGAGATGATATATAGCCTACAGCCTTCCTCGATAAATGGACTATTTAAAACTGAAAGAATTTTTCAAATCAGACCAGTAGTTCCTGAGATTAGCGCGTTCAAACAAACAAACTCTTCAGCTTTATATATTAGTATAAGATAAGATATAAGATTGTTGTAAATAATTCAAATGCAAAAGTTTTTATTCAGAATAAGTTCCACTGGAGATCACTTTTTGAAGGTCGTACACGTAAGTTAAAATTTAATTTTTACTTCCTATTCTATGTACACCGCTTCGCAACATGTCTAGCTAAATATTATTTTTCTTTATATTTCATATTCTATTTATATCTCAAATCCTTTTTTTTATAAGTTTTGTACAGAAGTATGTTACAGAATCACTTTTTGAAGAATTAATGGAGTTGTAGCAAACAATGCATACTCAATAAGACCAAGACAATAAAAGGAAAGAAAAATAATGTTATAGTTATAATAATGACATGACGTACTAAAATGTTATGCTGCAATATGTCTCCATAAATTCCTTACAAGCTTGGCAAGATAAAAAACGTTATACAAAATATAGTATAAGAGGTTGAACGAGCTGCTATGTAAATGAATTTTTGTCATTTAAGTATTCATAATAGCGTCCAACCTCTATAAACCTTAGCACTAGAGCGCCTGAATTCGTATATATCTAATACATCTATGCCACCGCCGAGGCATCAGCTGTTCTAGAACCAAATGGGCTGTGCCGCGATGACGGTAAGAGACCAGACGGAATGTCGTTGGTGCCATGGAAGATGGGACGCCCCCTAGTAGGGCGAATGCCCTACCCCTTGGCCAGGTGGTAGGGCATTCGCCCGACTGGATGGCCACCACCCCTGGTCTAAAGTATGTCGCCATAACAACCTTGAGTTGTGTTCCGGCATTAGTGACCAGGTTCCAGACTCACTTAAGAGAGCAGCAGCGCATTTGTAGCACCTTCGGTGTATTAAATTGTTCATAAGCGACGGTAACCGCTTTCCATCAAGTGGGCCGTCTGCCTGTCTGCTGATCTCCTGCAATAAAAAAAAAAAAACTAGTATGGGACGCAACTTGTGTCGATACTTTGGCGGCGTCCCATCTTCCAGACACAGCCGTAACAGCCGGGGCTGCTGCTGCACACCAGGAGGCCCTGAAATGTCGCAAATATGTGTCCATTGGTAGTGGGTACGTATTTGTGGCTTTCGGGGTCGAGACCCTGGGGCCGTGGGGGCCTCTATCGAGACCTCTCAACGCGTTTAATTGAGGTCTCGCGTGACCAAAAGGCTGGCTTGCACCTAGGGCAACGAATTAGCGTTGCTATCCAACGCGGAAATGCGGCCAGCATTTTGGGCACGCTCCCCGCCGACAGCGATTTGGAGTCAATTTTTTATTTATTGATTTGTTATTTTATAAGTATAGCTTTATTTATAGTTTAGTTTAGTTTATATATTTTTAACATTTGGTTTTATTACTTAGTTTTAATTTTGTTTTATTAGTAACTAAAATACGAATCTATAGATATTTATAAATTTGCTTTATTAATATTTTATATATAATACATCTTGCACTAATGTGTAAATCATCACCGAAAACAAAATACAATTTTTTGTCTCGATATTCACAAAATCAAACATCAGCTGTTAAAAGCAACAATAGTCTTGTCCGCCATTTTGTTACTTAAGAGAGTTAAACAGTAGGGTGAGGTTGTTTATTCTGACAGTTAGTTTAAACAAGTTATTAAATCTAAATAGTGTTTACGAATAAAGTTTTATGAATAACGCTGTAATCTTATACTAATATATAAAGCTGAAGAGTTTGTTTGATTAGACGCGCTAACCTCAGGAACTACGGGTCTGATTTGAATAATTCTTTCAGCGTTAGATAGCCCATTTATCGAGGAAGGCTGTAGGCTATATAATCATCACGCTAAGACTAATAGGAGCGGAGCACCAATGAAGAACGTTTCAAAATCGGGGGGTTTTGAAAACAAATTCCACGGGAACGACGTCGCGGGCACAGCTATTACATGATAATTATAACATACATACATACATACATAACTTCACGCCAGTTCCCTTGCGGGGTAGGCACGAACAACAGAGTGCCATTTAGGCTTATTCTTACACACCTCACTTGCCTCTTTGACATTCATAACTCTTGTCATGCAAGCTCGTCTGTTCTTAAGGCTCCTGACATCACCTTCTGCTAGTACACGATCAATTTGATCATGGAAGGTGTGTCGTGGCCTTCCACGACTTCTGCATCCATCCACTTTTGCATTGTATATCTGTTTAGTCATTCTTTCATCATGCATTCTTTCCACATGCCCGAACCACCGGAGCATTCCTTTCCTTACCTTCACCCCGACACTCTCTTTCAGACCAACTCTCTTTCTTACTTCGGTATTACGAACGCGGTCCGCGAGCGTCACTCCGCAGATTTTGCGCAGTGCTCGCATCTCGACCGCGTTTACTCTACTTTCATGCTCTCTCTTTCATATCCAACTCTCGCATCCATACGTGAGCGTAGGTACCAGCACCGCGTTGTGTATGGCGAGCTGGGCCTTCTGGCTGAGCAATAATTATAACAAGTCTGATAAAAACCTTATACGTCTACGCTTGTTGGTAACTAAATAATGAATCATTAGGAAGTTCCGCTAAGTCGATTAACCGAAAAGAGAATAGTTAAAAAAAGTAATTAAAAATATGTTTCGCAATTTATTGTAAATGCGGAAAGCGGAGTTAGTTGCGCAGGCGCACCTTATTGCGCAACCGTAAATGATGCTTTGATTGTTTTTACTAACGACTTGTTTTTCTCTAATCACCTGTTTTTTGTAAGCTATTACTTGCGAGCGGATTTAGTTTTTGATTTGTTAAGAAGTTATGCTTTTTTATAAGATGCTTAGACGAATAAACATCTTTAGAAGGGAGGTGCCTGCCATCTTTGGAATTTATTATAGCCACTTTCGCAGAATCCTTATCTCTCTTTTCTTTCACCATATCCCAATTACTTGGGGTCGGCATAATATGTCTTTTCCTTCCGCACTCTTCTATTCTGACATACCTCTTCTGTCACACCGCATATCATCACGTCAGCCTTCACACAATCCATCCATCTTTTATTTGGTCTACCTTTAAATTTGTACCCATCGATCTTGTAGTATAACATTCTTTTTGTCACGTGACTTTCATCCCTCCTCATTATATATATGCCCATACCAACTTAGTCTTCTTCCTCTCAATTTTACAGTCACGGGTGCAACTTTCAAAGATCCCCTTACGTACTCATTTCTCACCTTATCCATTCTTGTAACACCACACATCCACCTCAACATTCTCATCTCAGCTAAGTGGAGACGTTTGTAGTTTATCACTTTAGTGGCCCAACATTCCGACCCGTATAGCATGACTGGTCGTATGATAGATTTATATATTTGACCTTTTAGTTTCAGTGGCATTAGTTTGTCGCACGTCACACCGGTTACCTGTCTCCACTTCAGCCATGCTACATTTATTCTTCTCCTTACATCCGTCTTTATCCTTATATAGTATAGTATAGTCGCTTTCCGCCGCTCCTCGTCAATCTGTATACCCGCCTACTCCTTTTTTTAATTCTTTTATTTTAAAGGAGCTTTGAACCTTTTTGGTTATATCAGCCCCATCGTACCTTTTCTTAATTTATTATAACTTTTTTTTAATTTTTTTATTTTATTGCAGGAGTTCAGCAGACAGGCAGACGGCCCACTGGATGGAAAGCGGTTACCATCGCCTATGGACATTTGCAACACCAAAGGTGCTACAAATGCGCTGCTGCTCTCTTAAGTGAGTCTGGAACCTGGTCACTAATGCCGGAACACAACTCAAAGTTGTTATGGCAGCATGCTCTAGACCAGGGGTGGTCGCCATCCAGTCGGGCAAATGCCCTACCACCTGGCTGTGGGTTGTTTAGTCGCCTCTTACGACAGGCCGCCCGGCCGCAGGAAATTGTATTCTTTCTCCGTTCCTGCACGGATAAAGTACATTAAATTAATACAAAATTTCATGTATATGACGAGGACGAGGAGGACGAAACGAGGAGCTTATCACAAACTTGTATATTATTCTAGCTTGTTGAGAAGCAGGAGAGGCCAAAATGTAAAATATTGTATATAAGTCCAATCTCTCCAGACTTAACTCCGCGCATAACTTACTTCTGGCTGCTTCGTTCCGAACACATTCCATGAGAATGTGGGTTACATCTTCAACCATATTGCAAGTTAGACAATTTTCGGAATCCGCCTAGTCCTCCTAAACCATATAACGAACTTTGGCCATCCACAAACTACGTCACACGAATGTCATGATTTTTGACCGCTGCCCAGTCACAGCTGGTCAAATTCACTAGACTCCTGCCTCCGTAGTGTATTTTACATCTTGGTGTAAAATTTCAAATATGTGATGTCACACTGAACTGCTGTTTTAATGTAATAATTTCTTGAAATTATTAAATTAAAACAGCAGCTCGGAGAAAGAATACAATTTCCTGCGTTGGGGTGGCCTGTCGTAAGAGGCGACAAAACAACCCACAGCCAGGTAGTAGGGCATTTGCCCGACTGGATGGCTACCACCCCTGGTCTAGAGTATGTCGCCATAACAACCTCGAGTTGTGTTCCGGCATTATTGACCAGGTTCCAGTCTCTCTTAAGAGAGCAGCAGCGCATCTGTAGCACCTTTGGTGTTGCAAATGTCTAGAGGCGATAGTAACGGTTTTTCATCAAGTGGGCCGTCTGCCTGTCTGCTGAAATGTGACGTCACGAAATTTAGGACCCCCCGTACAATGTCACATTTTGTCGATCAACCCCCCGCCCCCCCTGGTCACTAATGCCGGAACACAACTCAAAGTTGTTATGACGGCATGCTCTAGACCAGGGGTCGTAGCTATCCAGTCGGGCAAATGCCCTACCACCTGGTTGTTGGTAGTTTTGTCGCCTCTTATGACAGGTCGCCCGGCCGCAGGAAATTGTATTCTTTCTCCGTGCCTGCACGGAGTCTGTAAGGGATGTCGATTTTACATGATAAATTTAAATGCATTGAATAAGAAAAATCACAGGGGCTTATTTACATACATATATATTATCACGCCTATTTCTCATGGGGGTAGGTAGAGACTATAGACCTCCACTTGCGACGATCCTGACAAACAACTTTCGCTACATCTACTTTCATTAACCTCTTCATACATGCACGTTTATTTGATGTGGTTTTTACCTGACCTCGTAGGGACTAATTTAGACCAGAATATTCCGAAAATTTAATTTTAATTTTTAATATTAATTTATTTATTAATTTCTTACTTTTCGCTGGACATGTGATACTTTTTTGATGTAAAACTAAAACAATCGTTTTATTATTTTTGTTTTAATTTTCGCGTATTGACATCAGGACTAAACAGACAAGCATGCAAACTTGCAGTCATGGGAACTGGTACTGATTCAGCTTGCATTATTTAACTTAAATAAACAAACAAATATTTCAAGTTAAATAAAAAATTCTAAAAAAAATTGCGCGTGTGTGCAGTCAGTTCACACGCAGAAGTGAAATCAAGTGTGACAATTTTGGGAGGGATTCTAAATTTCGTGACGTTACATTTCATATATTATATCGTTATAATATATTGTTACGAGTTGCAGGACTCGAATTAAAATGCCGTTGGAATTATTATACAGTTTATTAGAACTATACAAACTATACAACCAGTCCAAACGTAATGCACGATTCAATAACACGCACAAAGTCCGTCACTAAATAGATTTACGAATGTACAAAAGTCTTGCTTCGCTAGTGGTTATCGCTTGACTGCCTCATCTCTCAGTTGGGGCATTGCTTTATAATGTACCGATGCAATATGTCTGCCCGGCCGCGTGACCGAATTTCTTAGAATCAGCTTGTATTTTAAATCCGAGACACCTGGCAGTGATCACAATACAACAATAGGCCGTAAAAGATTACAATACACAATGGCATATTTTTTTAATCACAAACTAAACAAAAGAAGTCCAAATGCCGAAAGGTAATGAAATGCAGGTGTGAATTTGTCTTTGTCGGTCGTAACAATATTTAAGCTTTAAAACACGAGCATGAGCACAGAGTTTAAATTATTAAATATAATGTATTCTATCTCATTCTCTTGCAGGCTTAGTCCTATAGATTTATATGTTAATCAGATTTTAGTGTCGCTTTTTCGTTTCATCATCATTCATTGAACGTTTCTTACACAATATTAATCTCACATGTTTCACCTATTTTTATCAAAACTGGCACACATTCACGACCGTCGTCATGTTAAGATCTTCTCAACAAATGGCCTTGATTCTGTCAACATGTTTTACTTGTTTATCAGTGTTACATTTTATATAGACAATTTAGATACAAACTTACTATTTATTTTAAGCATACAAATGTATGTAGCTAGCAATATTTATTCTGGTCACGTCATAACACTGCCGTAAAATATATATACCTACTACTACTTATTACTTATTATGCTCGCGGACCGTGTTCGTAATACCGAAGTAAGAAAGAGAGTTGGTCTGAAAGAGAGTGTCGGGGTGAAGGTAAGGAAAGGAATGCTCCGGTGGTTCGGGCATGTGGAAAGAATGCATGATGAAAGAATGACTAAACAGATATACAATGCAAAAGTGGATGGATGCAGAAGTCGTGGAAGGCCACGACACACCTTCCATGATGAAATTGATCGTGTACTAGCAGAAGGTGAACAGACGAGCGTGCATGACAAGAGTTATGAATGTGAAAGAAGCAAGTGAGGTGTGTAAGAATAAGCCTGAAGGGCGCTCTGTTGTTCGTGCCTATCCCGCAAGGGAACTGGCGTGAAGTTATATATGTATGTACTACTTATTATAAATCTGTAGAGGTTGAGTTTGATTATATTTAATTTCTAATATTTAATTTAATTGTTCAAATTATTTTTTATGGGTCTTTGTCTGAAACAAATAAATTATCTATTAATACGTCAAGCAAAAACTTTGTACTCCTTTTTACGAAAATTACGCGGACGGAGGAGTATGAAATTTCGCACACTTATAGTTTATATAGAGAAGAAGCGACGATTGATATTTTTTTTTTATTATTTATTCACAAAAAATTACACACACTATCATGTATTTGACACGCACGCATATATACTGTGTTTATTGTTCAAGTCAAATTAACAGTAGCCTTGGTGAAATTTCTGATTAGCAGTAGTCTTTGACATTAATTATTATGGTTGAATTTCGACCACGGGCGACCACTAGTTATTATTATTATATTATACAATGAAGTTAAAAAAAGTCGCGGCTAATTGGGACTAGCAGATTCCGAACATATAATTTTAAGATTTCTTGTCTATCTATTAAAGCATCGTTTCTCAGCCTGGAGTTGCAGTCTGTTAAAAAAATAAGACTTACCCGTCTGGGAGTCTTGAAAATTTAATCACAATTATAAAAGAAATAATAAGCGTATAAACACACTAATAGAATAGAATAGAATAGAATATACTTTATTCTACAATAAAATTAATGAACCAATAGACCAAAACAGCTTAGAATTAAGTATAAATGGCAGTCTTATCGCTGACAGCGATCTCTTCCAGACAACCTTGGGATGGAGAGAGAAAATGGGACAGAAGGTAGGGCAGGGTTTAGTTTTTTTTTATTGCACGAGTTCAGCAGACAGGCACACGGCCCACTTGATGGAAAGCGGTTACCATCGCCTATGGACATTTGCAACACCAAAGGTGCGGTGTTGTTATAACATCACATAAAGTCACAAACACATAACTAACAAGAAAACTTATACACATTATACACATACTGAAACCAACGTGCACTACCACCGCATTGCATTACAGGCACACTTCACAAACAAACCAAGACACACAAAGAGCCTAAAAATTAATAACCCAGGCACAGAAAAGAAAAAAACAACACACATGGCACTAGATAGGACAATATATATAAGTGTAGATATAAGGCCAACACTGCACATGCACTTCCTCACAACACCAGCATGTAACAGATACACTTTACATTAGTAAAAGTTTAGTATTAAAACTAGAATAAATTAATATAATAAGTTATTCGTAAGATACATACACCTCGACACAAAAATCAATAAATTAATGTCACACACAAGAACCAAAAGAACTAATAAGCGTTTTAAATTCAAAAAATTAAATCTAGAAATGAAGTTGTAAAAAAGGGTATGGAACTCGAGTCCGTAGAGTTGTTAATAATAATAATAAAAAAACACACCAAAGGCGCTACCAATGTGCTACCGCTCTCTTAAGGGAGACTGGAACCTGGTCACTAATGCCGGAACACAACTCAAGGTTGTTATGGCGACATACTCTAGACCAGGGGTAGTAGCCATCCAGTCGGGCAAATGCCCTACCACCTGGCTGTGGGTTGTTTTGTCGCCTCTTACGACAGGCCGCCCCAACGCACGAAATTGTATTCTTTCTCCGTTCCTGCACGGATAAAATTTGCACAATATTCTAAAAAAATATATATTAATAACTTAATAAAGTAACTTGCTTAATTTGGGGATATACAATACAGTCGACTCTCGTTAATTGAAACCAGCGATAATTCGAACCTCTCTATAATTCAGAGTTATGATGAGTTCCCTAGAAAATCGCTTTATATTTCGAACTAAATCAATATATGTTTATGCATTTGAAAAAAATCATCGCTACGTAAAAAAACGACGCGTTAATTCGAATTCATCGGCGTCAAACACTAGACAATTCGTATAGGTTCAGATTCTCTTAAGTACCCCGAAGACAGTCATTCGCAATTGTCAATTTTTACGTCATTGACCGTTTCAATCGAAGGTGCGAATGATGGAGCTTCATATGATGCGTCAATTGCTCGGCCACATTTGCTTTCTGTCCACCATGTTGCTCGACTAGCGAGCGAATGACCGAATCTGTCAATCGCACAACGAGACGTTCAATTGATACGTCATTTGCGATTGTCATGTCATGGGCTTCAATCAAAACTTCCATCATTCGCCTTTAATCACGTAATCGCGAATGAAAATGGCTTCAATTTCCTCTATAGACGATCATTTGGTACTTCAATCACGTAAAAATTGATAATTGCGAATGACTGTCTCCGGAGCACTTTATAAACAAGCCCGAGTAATCCATCGAGTTGAGTATGTGTTCCCGCTGCCGACAAGTTCAAACTTGTCAGCAGCGGGCACAGGCTCTTGACTTTTGTCATTGTTAAAGAATAGAAGTTAATAAATATGTATGTAATACATAATGAAGAGTGTTAGTAATAATAAAAAATAAAAAACCAAAGACATTGAAACTAAAATACATTATGTAGCAGATCATTGCCAACGGGGAGCGTGCCCAAAAGGCTGGCAGCATTGCCACGCTGTATGGCAATACTTATTTGTTGTGCAAAATATGAGCCAGCCTTCTGATCACGGGTAGTGTCAAAGAGTTTCTTACATATGTCTTTAAAGAAACTCTTTGCCGACGGACCCCACGGGCCTAATGTTTCAACCCCAAACGGCACAAATATGTAACCTCTTCCTAAGGCTCCATATTTGCGCCGTTTGACGTCCTCAGCTGAAGCGGCAGCGTTGCCAGCCCCTGACTCGGTCATTGGAAGATGTGACGGGGCCAGTGTGTCAACACAGGTCGCATCCCACACTAGCGGCCGCCCCATCTTCCAATACATAATTGATTATCAACACTCAATCATTCAGTTTTATTTCTTTTCTCTCAAAAATCTCGAAGTATTTGATATTTCAAACACTCGATAATTCGTAATATTTTTAGAGTCCCTCGAGTTTTGAATTAACCAGAGTCGACTGTACGTGTGTGTTGTCTGCCGATAAAAAAGGCTCGTTTTACACTGTGATGCTTATTACGATTCAATCTCGCTCCGGTTCGTCGTCAGCCTATAACCGTCCACTGCTGGACGTAGGCCTCCCCAAGTCGGCGGCACTCATCATGTCCATTGCGCTGGAGGGCGTCCAACTACGTTTACCGCGACGCGATCTCCACTCCAGGACTCGTTTGCTCCATCGGCCATCGGTCCTGCTACAGATGTGTTCGGTCCACTGCCACTTCAACTTACATACATACATAAGCTCACACCAGTTCCCTTGCGGGGTAGGCACGAACAACGGAGCGCCATTCAGGCTTATTCTTACACACCTCACTTGCTTCTTTGACATTCATAGCCACTTCAACTTGCTAATTTATATTCGTAATATAATATTCCTAAACAAGAAAGAATCATAGAATTCTCACTATAGAGGTTCGTCTAAAAGAATATATGATTCAAGCGATATATGACACAGCAAGATCGAACCGTGAGCTTTAAAATTCTGCATACATTTCTAATGTCAGTTGGTATAACCTTGACATTAAGTAAAATATTTCCGCCTTGGAAATGCTGGCAAGCAACTCCACATATTGCTACAAGGACACCGGAATACGGCACATGCGACCTGCCAAGTTTATCAGTGAGAGTAGAGCTAAAGAATTAATTGCACACATGTTGTTCTGAAGGATAAACCCATAATACGATCAATATTAACCGCCACTAATATCATGAAATGTTGGTTGTTTTTTTTTTATATTGAATAGGTTCGCGTTTGACTAACATTGCACCTGACGTCAGGTGGAAATGCAGTCTAAGGTGGAGCACGCTTACCTAGAAGATACCTGTTCACGCGAGACTTAAAGACACCTAGATTATATTTTTCAGGAAAAACAGACGACGGTAAAGAGTTCCACTCTTCACCGGTGCGTATGATGAAAGAGGAAGCATAGCGTTTCGTCCGCTTCGTTGGTATTTCCACCATATATCGGTGGCGTGAGTGCGTACGTCTGCTTGTCCAGTGGTAGAATGGTGAGGGAGGAACCAATTCATGTAATTCCGTGGCACACTCCCAGAAGTGTATCCTATAGAATACCGACAAACTAGCGACCTTACGTCGATGACTTAGGCTCTGAAGCCTCTCGTCGAATAGTTGGTTATTGCCTATCAGTTTCCTAGCTCTTTTCTCTATTGAATCGAGTGTCTCTAACTGGTATCTAGCTGAGCCATCCCAAAGATGAGAGCAGTACTCCATGCAAGACCGCACTTGTGCTTGATAGAGATTCAGCAACTGAAGTGGTGTGAAGCACTGCCTCACCTTTGATAGAACCCCTAGCTTTTTGCCAGCCAGCTGAGCAACAGACTATGTTAATTCAAAACGAATATATTTAAGACTAGCGGTCTTTACGTTCTTGACATTGACTACCCTCCCGTACGGCCCGTACCCCAGTGACGCCTACATCGCATAAGGTGCTGCCTAGCTAGCCGAGCAGGGTGCGCGGCGACCACGCATCTTTTTTCTGATACTTACATTTTTAAACTCGTGATATCTTTCGAATGCAATATCCGAATTGAATAATTCAAAAAGTTATATAAAGGTATTGAAGCAGTCTTGAATATAATGTAATTTATTTTGATAAGGTTGAATACCAAGATACAAATAAAGAGGCTTTTCTAGCGTCGGTATTTCAATTAAATTTTTGAAATAAAAAAAGACTTATTGTGGCATAACTACAATAGTTAGACATATGATGTCGTGACATTTTTTGAAAATAATGATGTGTTCTGCAAAGTCGTGTACATTATTTTATTCTGTCATCAATAGTTTTCGCAGCGCACGCGATTTTAGGTAATATTTTTACACTTTGGGTTAGATTATTAGAGTTTTAGTAAGGATCCCTAATTTTTTGAAAATATAATATAGCTTATGTCGCCCGGGTATAGTGTAGCTTGCCAACATCGAATGAAAGAATTTTTCAAATCGGTTCAGTAGTTTCGGAGCCTATTCAGTGCAAACAAACAATCAAATCTTTCCTCTTTATAATATTAGTATAGACAACAGCTAACCCGCTTTATAATAGTTATATGAGGTTTGTAGGCTTTACACTTTCGACCTAAACAATTATGGCATGAGAACTTTTGTTTTAAGTAATAAAGGCGTAAACATAATTGTAGACACGTAGGCATCTAATTGTGGTCGCCATTTTGTCACATGAGACAATTTTTTTTTATTGCAGGAGTTCAACAGACAGGCAGACGGCCCACTTGATGGAAAGCGGTTACCATCGCCTATGGACATTTGCAACACCAAAGGTGCTACAAATGCGCTGCTGCTCTCTTAAAGGAGACTGGAACCTGGTCGCTAATGCCGGAACACAACACAAGGCTATTGTGGCGGCATACTCTAGACCAGGGGTGGTCGCCATCCAGTCGGGCAACCTACCACCGGGCTGTGGGTTGTTTAGTCGCCTCTTACGACAGGCCGCCAGGCCGCAGGAAATTGTATTCTTTCTCCGTTCCTGCACGGATAGATAGGGATTTTGTAGCTAATATCTTCTAAACTGTGCAAGATATTCTATTTTCTCTAACCTATTATTTACTACGGTCTGAGTCTCTGGCATCAGCCCTAATGTTCCGTTTTATATTACTCATTACACAAACAACTTGCTTAGCTTAGAGATATACGTGATGTTTGTCTGCCTATTATAAAAAACCCTTATTCATAATAGTTATACGGGATTTACGGGTTCGTTAAAAACCGTTTAAAAAGTATTTTTCATAAGGGGCCATCCAGACATTACATCACACGTTAAGGGGATGACATATTTTTTAATTTTCATTTTTTAAAACACACATTGTATATCCCCAAATTAAGCAAGTTACGCTTGTGTTATAAGTGATAATACAACGGACTATTCTGAGGCCGTCCCAGACACCCAGACCATAGTAAGTAACGGAGGAAATTCGTATCCGCAATATACCATTTTTTTAAATTTATTGCAGGAGTTAAGCAGACAGGCAGACGGTCCACTTGATGGAAAGCGGTTACCATCGCCTATGAACATAAACCACGTACAATTATTATAAATAAGGTGTCTGTATAGATCACAGACCGTAGGTCCTTTAGTAAATAGTATCTCATAAGATAATAAATAAATATATGTAAAGACTATTAGTAAAATGTTAACTACGAACAAAATTAAAACCTAAACCTAAAATAGTAGCATAAATAAATTGTAAAACATAAAAATTCAAAATTAATTACAAACATTGTAATAATGTAAGAAGAAAAAAAAAAAAAAAAAAATTATATATATATATATATACATTGCACAATAAGTTCGGCAAATAATGTAAAGTTAGGCATTATGATATTTATTAATAAAGAAAGTACAACAATCCTACTAATCCCACCCAAATACCATGACCAATCCTACCCACAATCACATTCCAATCATCCACCAACTCCCAACCTAACCCAACCTGAACCAATAAATCCCAAATTGTAAGATTATGAGGTATAAACAAGTAGTTAATAAAGAAAATTAAGTTAGTTTTTGAACACAGAGATAAAAAATAGAAAAGAAAATTTAAACCCTATCTTAAACCGTGACGGGGAGCCCAGCGAAAAAAAAAAGTACACAAAATAAGTTTGGGAATCGCTGGTATAGACTATGGGGCGAAGTTAAACCCTATAAGGAAGTTAAACCCTGTCTTAAACCAACTAACAAAAATAAACAATAAGCGTGTACGGAGTCTAAAATTTTTCATAGAAATTAAGTATTAAAAAAGGGTACGGAACTCGAGTCCGTAGAGATATATATAATAATAAAAAAAAAAACACCAAAGGTGCTACAAATGCGCTGCTGCTCCCTTAAGGGAGACTGGAAACTGGTCACTAATGCCCGAACACAACTCAAGGTTGTTCTGGCGACATACTTTAGACCAGGGGTGGTAGCCATCCAGTCGGGCAAATGCCCTACCACCTGGCAAAATTAGTTATTCATCTGAACCCTATTAGTACAGTAACCTAGTATAGGGTTGAGAATTTCAAAATTTTGCAATGTTAATTTTAGCCTTTATTGTATTTTGTATTCCGCTGCAACCGTAAGTTGCCAATATCAACTACAATTTACAGGTTAAATCCTAGTTCAGGACTTTGATAGCTGACGGACTACACAATTTTTTTTTCCTTTGTTATCTATTGTGGCTATGAATTATATATTTATTTATTTTTTACATGCTCGGGCCTCCCACTGGTGGGGAACGGACAATATACCCGCCACGCTTGCCCAAGGCGGCTTGGCAGGTTTTACACATCGGTTATCTCGATGTGCATGTTGCAACACGATGTTTTCCTTCACCGTTATTAGCACGTGGTAGTTGTAACAATATGCACGTTAGGTCAGAAAAATGCCAAGTGATGCATGCGTCCCGACCAGGATCGAACCCGCGCCCTTTGAGTATAGGACGCGTGCGCTAGCCATTACGCTACCACGACTTATTAATACAGAATTAATAAACGATACTATATACTAACACAGATTTTTAATATTTTGACAAATACAATTAATTAAGCACAGCGACGTCTTCAAATCTTGTGATTTTTTTTATATTTAAGGCTTGGCAACTAGGCCTTTAAGCCAGACGCCGCTGTATTGTAGTCTACAATCGTCGTCATTCAACGGAGTTCTTGTGAAAACTCGAAAGGCCACATTTGGCTACATAGTTCACATTTCACGCAAAAACACATAATTACTACTCAAAAACTATCAATATCCCACAACTATTGTTCATTTTAGAGTAATTTTACACATTTTTAGAAAATAATAATAAATAAAATAAATAATTTAAGTTCCCGTCAAAAACTCCTCAAATCTTATTATGGTTCTCTTTCTGCACAGACTATACATTATTTTGTTCAAATAATCAAACATACTTCGCGTAGGAGGGCTAGTCACCGCGTGCGGTAAGCGAGGCGAGGGGGAAGGGTTTGAACGGCGCGCAACACCACGCGCCAGTCTGCCGTCAGGCGCCGATTCGTGTGGTTGTTACTCGTGTGATTGTTTACGAACGTGTGTGAATTGTTATCAATAGTCATATATATATTTCCAAGATGGTTCCGCCGATAAATCGATCAGCAAAGAGTGCTATTTATAATGTACACAAGTTTTTCGTTAAGCGAAAGGCGGATAAAGAGAGTATGGAACATAAAATGGATATGAATATAAATAAATTAGTAGCAGAGGCTACAGGAGTGTCGGCCCGCAGCGTAATTCGAATAGTAGGTGAAGGAAACGCAAGTCTAGAAAGTTCGAAACGAGTAAAATTTTCAAGCCCACGCAAACCCAAGGAAATAAAAAAGAAAATAAATGTCGATGACTTCGATATAGGCCTAATACGAAGGAAAATTCACCAATTCTATACGACAGATAACAGGATCCCCCCAAGCATTCGTAAACTGAATGCCATGTTACAAGAAGATGGAGTCATAAATTGCAGTTGTACCTATTTAAGAAGTCTTTTACGAAAAATTGGATTTTTCTTTAAAAAATGCAAGTCCAGGCGTTTACTTTTGATTGAAAGACCCAGCATTGTAGAATGGCGAAATAAGTATTTAAGAGCTATACAGAAATACAGGCATGAAAACAGAAATATATATTTTATAGGCGAAACTTATGTAAATAGCAGAAACAACTCCAGTCAACCAGAGTTTGAACGTGGTATTAATACTGACACTGGTAAAGGACGTTTGGTTATCATACATTGCGGTAATAATGATGGATTAGTCCACGGAGCTTTGACGATTTTTAAATTCGACTCAAAATCCGGTGACTATTATGGCGAGATGAATGCAACCAATTTTCATAGCTGGGTAGATAACAAATTAAAAAAAGCACTCACCCCGAATTCGGTAGTCGTAATGAATAACGCCTCCTATCATTGTGTCCAAGAAGAAAAAAAACCAACAATGATAAATTTAAAAAGTGATATGCAAGACTGGTTACACGCGCGCAATGTCGACTTCACACCAGAAATGACGAAATCTGAACTCTATGGTCTAATAAAAAATGTTCAGATAGAGAAAATTTTCACAGTTGACGAAAAATTAAAGGCGGCGGGTCATACTGTTCTTCGCCTGCCTCCTTACCACTCCGAACTAAACCCCATCGAGCTAGTGTGGACTAATATAAAAAAGAACTTGGCGATAAACTACACAAATTCTTCATTAGATGAGAATATTAACATCTTGACAAGATTCCTTTCAGAATTTCCAGCAGAAAAATGGCAAAGTTATGACAACGACGTGCAAAAACTTGAAACGCTATATTGGGATCATGATATGAGATTTGATGGAGTGATGGATGGACTAATTATAAACCTGAACGAGTCAGATTATAGTGATGACTCTGAAAGTGTAGACAGTTATAGCGAAGAAGACGAGGACATGACAGACTAATTTCATATTGTTAAATTTCGTTTTATTATTTGCAAAGTAATGTGTCTTAAGGTTAAGAATTAATTTAGTTACGTATCCTCCTATTTCTGGACGATATCAAGTTATTTACAAACATTTATTTCTAAAGGATACATACAATCGGTCATTTGCTTAATTGAATAATAACTTTTGTAAGTTTCCAGCGATTGGCGCCTGTTTTGTATGTATAGTTGTCTATAATTTACCATGATAATCGTGTAGATTATAAATCTCTCTCTCTATATAAGTAGAATTAGTTTTATTAATTATTATTATTATTTAATATTTAACAAAATTCTTGATCTTACGCCAAAAAGAAGGTTTGCGCTGAAAATCAGCGTTGTGTCGGATATAATTCCGGCACAGCAATATGCTGAGTGCAAACCTCGATTGCTCAAAATGCGGCGTACAAATTCTCAAAATATGCTCCATGTATAATAATGTATAAGAAATATAATTACATCGCTATTTCTTCAAATACTGTGTTTGAATTATTTTATTATTTATTAATATCATTCGAATTCGAATTTACATACATACATAACTTCATGCCAGTTCCCTTGCGGGGTAGGCACGAACACCAGAGCGTCATTTAGGCTTATTCTTACACACCTCACTTGCTTCTTTGACATTCACAACTCTTGTTATGCACGCTCGTCTGTTTTTAAGGCTCCTGACATCACCTTCTGCTAGTACACGATCGATTTGATCATGAAAGGTGTGTCGTGGCCTTCCACGACTTCTGCATCCATCCACTTTTGCATTGTATATCTGTTTAGTCATTCTTTCCACATGCCCGAACCACCGGAGCATTCCTTTTCTTTCAAATTCGAATTTAATTATTATATTATAAACTTTAAATATATTTTATATGAAACATTATTTAAAAATTCGAAATAATAATGTAGCAGATTCTTGTCATTCATAATCTTCAATCCGCTATCGGTTATGCCAATTTACTTAGGTTTCCAAAACTGTAAAATTGTTCGAGGGAAATTGTGATAGGAGTACAGTGGCGAGGTTTTCTATATTTCTGTTCTGTATGATCGTCCAGTATATTCGTTTTATTTGAACTAGGAGGTTCTTTGATTAAAATTATACTAACAAGTTGCTGTTCTTTTATTATTTATTTATTAATTTTAATTTGTGCTGGTACCTACGCTCACGTATGGAAGCGAGAGTTGGGTATGGAAGTAGAGTAAACGCGGTCGAGATGCGAGCACTGCGCAAAATCTGCGGAGTGACGCTTGCGGACCGCGTTCGTAATACCGAAGTAAGAAAGACAGTTGGTCTGAAAGAGAGTGTCGGGGTGAAGGTAAGGAAAGGAATGCTCCGGTGGTTCGGACATGTAGAAAGAATGCATGATGAAAGAATGAACAAACAGATATACAATGCAAAAGTGGATGGATGCAGAAGTCGTGGAAGGCCACGACACACTTTCCATGATCAAATTGATCGTGTACTAGCAGAAGGTGATGTTAGGAGCCTTAAGAACAGACGAGCGTGCATGACAAGAGTTATGAATGTCAAAGAAGCAAGTGAGGTGTGTAAGAATAAGCCTAAATGGCGCTCTGTTGTTCGTGCCTACCCCGCAAGGGAACTGGCGTGAAGTTATGTATGTATGTATGTATGTAATTTTAATTTGTTTGGGATACATACAATAATGAATGTTCTTAAATATATAACACAAAATTAATACATATATCAATCAAGTTTCCTCTAAAAAATAATCTTTCTTTCACTTATATATAAAATGAATCTTGAACTTGAGAACGACTTTACCGATTTTGATGAAATTTTGCGTGTGTATTTGAGTGGGTCCGGGATGGTTTAGATTCACAATTGGAACCGGTAGGTGGCGCTGAGATCGGGTTCTAGAATCCTCCTAATCACCTGGACCGACTTTGGTGATTTTGTTTTTGTGTTTGGATGGGTTTCCGGATGGTTTAGATCCACAATTAGAACTGGTGGGTGGCGCTGAGATCCGGTTCTAGAATCCTCCTAATCAACTGGGCCGATTTTGGTAATTTTGTTTTTGTGTCATGAAACAGTCTTTTAGGAATTCATAAAATATGGCGGTACGAAGTTAATAAAAATAAAAATTGGCTCAAACGGTTAATTACAAAAAAAAAGATTACAATTATACGAAAATTACATAAAATGTCTATTTAATTTACATGTGGTTAATTTTGAACAAAAACAAAAAAAAATGTCACCACATTACTTATAGATAGAGATCCCAGTCACCCCAGACTTACGTGATTTTAGGAAAGGACATTTTTAGGATCGGTAGTTTAATATAAACTTAGAAAGGAATCGATACTTGCTAAGCTGAAAGCGGGGCCGTTTTTCAGGTAGCAGCTATCAAAGGTGGGTACAAATGTAAACATTTGTACCCACCTTGTATTTTAACATTCTTTATTTATAAATTCGATTATTTATAGAATAGATAAATGAACATCAGTAAAAAGCGTTCCAATGATATCAAAGAAATCAATACAAAAAAAAATTCAACGAAAAGAAACTGCAGAGCACTTGGTCCAAGTTTTTCTCCCTTTTTACAAGTTCCCAACCCATAAACGACCCAATATGGTTCTGTTTAGCAATCACACCTGTCGCATTCAATGAACCCGATCGAAAGTCTCCCGTCTGGCGCATTCTATCGACCGGCTTATGCCTTGCAAGGCTTTTGTCAACATACGTAGCCCAAATACTTGCATGAAATATACCATCATGGGATGGATAGACAAGTTTTTGTTACGAGGGAAAATGACGTGTGATTAAACCGTTTAAGGAAATAAGTAGAATGCACCAGATGTCATTTATGTCTTGCTGATTCCAAGTGCCGATGGTGAAGTATTGTACAATTACTTAGAATAGAATAGAATATACTTTATTGCATAACATTAAGATACGATTCAAGAAGTTCAGGTACAGAAGACAATAGGCGGTCTTATCACTAAATTTCTTCCAGACAACCTTAGGATGGATTAGAGAAAAATTGTGTAACATGTGGGTTTTGCAATATAACTAGGATAAAAATAAAATTATATATATATAAAATTTTGAAAATCTGCGGGGTGACGCTCGCGGACCGCGTTCGTAATACCGAAGTAAGAAAGAGAGCTGGTC
This sequence comes from Dendrolimus kikuchii, assembly GCA_019925095.2. NCBI lineage: Eukaryota > Metazoa > Arthropoda > Insecta > Lepidoptera > Lasiocampidae > Dendrolimus > Dendrolimus kikuchii. Next base: position 26,988,211 of record CM034392.1, on the reverse strand, counting down.
TGAAAGAGAGTGTCGGGGTGAAGGTAAGGAAAGGAATGCTCCGGTGGATCGGGCATGTGGAAAGAATGCATGATGAAAGAATGACTAAACAGATATACAATGCAAAAGTGGATGGATGCAGAAGTCGTGGAAGGCCACGACACACCTTCCATGATCCAAATTGATCGTGTACTAGCGGAGGGTGATGTCAGGAGCCTTAAGAACAGACGAGTGTGCATGACAAGAGTTATGAATGTCTAAGAAGCAAGTGAGGTGTGTAAGAATGGGCCTAAATGGCGCTCTGTTGTTCGTGCCTACCCCGCAAGGGAACTGGCGTGAAGTTATGTATGTATGTATAAAATTTTGAAATGGCAAGTGTAATAGACATAGAAATAAGACAAAAATTGATATATACATAAATAATAATCATATTAATAATGTATAGAATTACGTAAATATAGGATAGATGAAGATGTTATGATTGACTTTAGAACCCGAGGTAATGATCCTGCATGAGTCTGTTGAACGCCTGAAGAGACTGGGCACGCCTGATTTTCACAGGTAGCCCATTCCACTGGTACACTGCATGAACTGTGAAGGATTTATTGTAATATCGTGAGTGATTTACAGGTGTTTCCAGACCTATGTTTTCCGATGATCTGAGGTGATGAGTATGACAACTTCCAACCACATTAAAATGTACAGTGGGACATTTACATGATAGGTCTTTATTGTACAACAATACAAAAATAAACTACAGATTAAAACTATATAGCAATTGTGCAAAAAGGGTCTTATCGCTAAAAAGCGATCTCTTCCAGAGAACTCAAGTAATTAATTGAAATGACAATGGCGATAGATACGTCATATACAGTACAATTACTTACATACAGTGTCGTTATTAATTTATGAAAGAAATTTTCATTACATACAAGATTGTGTCGCTATTAATTGCCTATGACTGAATTTCTTAAATAAAAATCTTGAGCTTCCTTGCTCGGCCGCAAAATAGTTTATTTTTTTATTTTTATTGCAGGAGTTCAGCAAACAGGCAGACTATCCACCTAATGGAAAGCGGTTATCATCGCCTATGGACATTTGTAATACCAAAGGTGCTAGCAATGTGCTGCCGCTCTCTAAAGGGAGACTGGACAGATTCCCAATCTGCCACGTGGCCACGAATGCTGGAACACAACTCAAGATTGTTATGGCGGCATACTTTAGATTAGCGGTGGTAGCCATCCAAACGGGTAAATACCTTCCCACCTGGCTGTGGGTTCTTTTGTCACCTCTTACGACAAGCTGCCTGGAAATTGTATTCTTTCTCCGTTCCTGCACAAATATGTTATGCGATTAGCTAACCAAAATTTACAAACGCACCAGATTCACCTAGACAGGAAGTTGATCTAGTAAAATTTAATACGAATCGCATATGTCAGACCTTAAACTCAACATCAAGACAATTTATCTTCAAACCAGGTCAATGATAAACACATTCATAGAAACGATCGTAACCACAGTTTATTTCTGTTATCTGATTTCATACATCGTCATCACTAAACATAGCACAACACGACAAAACAATACTTATGTTAAGTAGAAAATGAACTAAAATATTAAGTTACTTTTGTTGTGTTGACCCTGAATTTTAAATGGTATAGTGTTGGAATAGTTTACCGCTTTAACTTCAGTTAATATCTTAGGCGATAACTTAATACTTGAACTAATACTTAATGCTATACTAATCTATCCGTGCATGAACGGAGAAAGAATACAATTTCCTGCGGCCGGGCGGCCTGTCGTACGAGGCGACCAAACAACCCACAGCCAGGTGGTAGTGTATTTGCTAGACTCGATGGCGACCACCCCTGGTCTAGAGTATGCCGCCATAAAAACCTTGAGTTGTGTTCCGGCATTAGTGACCAGGTTCCAGTCTCCCTTAAGAGAGCACCAGCGCATTTGTAGCACCTTTGGTGTTGCAAATGTCCATAGGCGATGGTAACCGCTTTCCATAAAGTGGGCCGTCTGCCTGTCTGCTGAACTCCTGCCATAAAAAAAAGGCTCAGACATGTAGCTTATTCATACATGGTTACATTTTACCTACTTTATACTAACTAACTAACTCCGTTGGCTCAGCGACCCAAAGTAAGTCTTGGCCTCCGAAACGAGAGCACGCAACTTCTCTCTTTCCTGCGCAGTGTCTTTCTAGTTGTAGGCTTGTAGTGCGGTCAGGTCAGTTTCCACTCTATCCTTCCAGCGATACTTGGGATGACCAACCTGTTGGTCTACTTTACCATACCTACTTTATACTATGAAAATAAAATGCACTGCCTTTAATTTCAAAATAGAGGCAAAGTACTTAATATAATACCGTCATTTCTACCACACCTAACCCTAAACGACCATTTTTAGAATTATTACTTGGGTGAACTTTGGAAATTTGTCTTACATATACTTTGAAAGAGCTCATAGGATTTGAATTAAATTTTAAGGATAGAAACAGCAGGGTTAAGAGATGAATATAAGGTCAAAGTCCAGATCTCCCATGTCACATGCACGTCAAGATCCAGTCTCCTTTAAGAGAGCAGAAGCGCATTTGTAGCACCTTTGGTGTTGCAAATGTCCATAGGCGATGATAACCGCTTTCCAACAAGTGGGCCGTCTGCCTGTCTACTGAATTCCTGCAATAAAAATAAAAAAAGTATTGAACATTATTTACGGGATGCAAATACAAAAATTACGCGACTACAGCCCCAGTAATGGCTTGAATTTTCGATTAATAATAATATCCAATAGACGTTCCACTTGTGGACTCGGATCTCTTAGTTTTTAGAAAGACAGGACCTACATCCGCTACGCTTGTTCAAGGATAATTAGCAAGTTTCACATGATGTTTTGCTTTACACTCAGAACGTGATAATTGTAACAATTTGCATATTAGGTCAGAAAACTACTGACTCGTGCATGCTTCCCGGCCAGGATTAGAATCATCAGCATCAATCGAGACACCCACGAAGCTATCACGGCTTCTATGTGCAAATTTATGGTTAATTTTATCTTCTTGTATAACTGTAGTTATGTTTTCTATAGCTTTCAACCCTCTTCCCACACTTCACACGACGGTTAAAACTAACCAGTAGTTGAAATAATTACTTGCGCAACTCTACTACGTTAAATGTCGTCGTCTCTAGTCGTTAGATGTAATTATAGAGACAGTGTTATAATTAAAATTTAAATTATAGCGACGACCCGAGCTCTAGAAGAAATGATTACGTGCATTTGTTCTAGCAACTTTTAAGTTAGTAGAAATAAGTAAGAAGTTCTTAATACGCTTTTATTAATAAAACTACGTTTTAACGGTCTTAAGCGCAGTAATTTTATTTGATTTTGGTTTTTCCGACGTTTCGGCCACTTTTCAGTGGCCGTGATCACGGAAGACAAAGATGTCAAGTGTCAACGAGTATTGTTAAAGTTTTATTTAGCCTACCGCCAACTTGTTAATTTTAATTATTTAATTTTAATTTTGTTTATGGTTATTATTTACTCTATGGGAGCCTAATCTAATTTACTACCGCTTCGCAACATGTTATGGCTTGAAGAGAAGAAGCGGCGCAAGAAACTCTTCAGCAAACATGCCTAGCTCTAATAATTTTATATAATATTAAAATGGGTGGAAGGAAAAATAAAAGTAATTATCAGTCAAGTTGGTTTGTGTTCCGTTGTACGCAGAAAGAGCTCACAGTGTCTTGAGGTCTGGCAGCTGGTTTTTGCTGGGTTTGTTTGGGTGGAAGGCCACGACACACCTTCCATGATCAAATTGATCGTGTACTAACAGAAGGTGATGTCAGGAACCTTAAGAACAGACGAGCGTGAATGACAAAAGTTATGAATGTTAAAGAAGCAAGTGAGGTGTGTAAGAATAAGCCTAAATGGCGCTCTGTTGTCCGTGCCTACCCCGCAAGGGAACTGGCGTGAAGTTATATATGTTCAGAGGTCTCATTTTCTAAAAGGTCTCCTGGAGGGATATTTAAAAATAAAATGAGTTATCTAAAGTCAGCCTTATTACTGTTTTAAATTGCACAAAACCTGTATTCCTATTGATATTTGCGAGAGGACAGGCGCCATATTTAGCCCGCGCCGGCGGCGAGGCTCGTCTACCGGTGGAACCAGTCCAACAGGCCCACAGTCACTGAACCGCGCATAAACTGGGCTGCCAGTGTATCTATTAAATCGCCGGTTGCTCCTATCGCACTAATCTTATGCAAGCGTAACACCGTTATGTTTTACAAGAGCATCATGTGCTATATTATTATTAGTTACGTAAACTAATGTTACATTTATTTAGTTGCATAATTGTTCTTGTCATGTTTCTTTTTAAGGTTAATAATTAATTTTGTTATGTACCCTCTTATTTCTAAACGATACAATCGGCCATTTCCTTAATTGAATAATAATGTTACATTTTTATTTATTCTGTGATTAGCGCCTGTCTGCGATAAACAGAACTTTTTGAATCATTACAACCTCATTTCATTACTTTATAATATTATTATAAATCACACATGTCACTCGCCTTACATACGTCTAACATAAATATTACTCATAAATAATATATCGATGGGTGAAAGGCTATTTGTTTTAAACGACATTTTAAAAAATTATCGGGAGTAAAGTTTGAAGTTTCAAATGACCCAGAAAAACACATCACTAACGAACTATGTATCATACTTAAAAAAAGAACATCTATAGATTGAAACTAGAAATCACATTCTTTATATTTCTTTAAGTTGAGACATTAGGATAAAAAAAACCCATTGTGTTATTAAGTCCCACACAAAATGTCGCTTAAAACAAATAGCCTTTCAACCCTCGATATATAAATTATAAACATAAAAAGCTGTAAAACACAAAATATACAAGTGAAATCAGCACAGACTTTTTAATTTAGTATATTAATCAAACAGCGCCTGTTTTGTATAGAATAGTTCTCTATAATTTATCATAATTTTATTTAACAATATTTATCTCTAATATGATTTGATAATTGTGTAGAATATAATTCAAAATCTCATTTTTTTATTATGGCCTGGCAACTAGGCCTTTAAGCCGGACGCAATTGTATTGTAGGCTACAATCAACGCCGTATAACGGAGTTCATGTGAAAACTCGAAAGGCCACATTTGACTATACAGTTCACATTTCTCACAAAAACACATAATTACTACTCAAAAACTATCAATATCCTACAACTATCGTTCATTAAAGAGTGATTTTACACACTTTTAGAAAATAAAACTGCACAGCACAACGTCCCCTTTCAGTTCCCGCCAAAAACTACCTTCAAAATGTCTTAATTGCATATAGACGGTATTTACTACATTTTATTTTCATGTTGGCAGACGCGATGGATTTTTGCTGTGTTCGATTTATTGTATTACATGCGATGTCAGGAGCCTTAAGAAAAGACGAGCGTGCATGACAAGAGCTATGAATGTCAAAGAAGCAAGCGAGGTGTGTAAGAATAAGCCTAAATGGCGTTCGTGCCTACCCCGCAAGGGAACTGGCGTGAAGTTATGTATGTATGTAAAACTTTAAATAATAATAATATAATAATAATAATCGGCAGACAAACACACATATTGTATATCCCCAAATTAAGCAAGTAACGCTTGTGTTATGGGTAATATAACAACGTACTACTCTGGGGTCGATCCCAGACACCCAGACCATAGTAAATAACGGAGAAAATACGTTTCCGAAATTTACTATACCAGGAATCGAACCCGGAGACTCTGCTTTGCAGTGAGGTAGGCCCGCAAAGGCTTAGCCCGCTCAACCACAGAGGCCGTCTATATATAACAATATAATATTGTTAATAAAATATTATCTAAAATGTCCAAACAATAATGTAATAAATTCTTGTCATTCATAACCTTCGTAATTAAAGTAGTTTATCAATGACTTCAATCCGCTATCGGTTGTGCCAACATGCTAAGTTTCTTAAACTGTTAAATTGTTGGAGGGATGGCGAGGTGTGCTAAAAGTGCTCGTCGAGTGTTATGCTGCGTTTCCACGCTTGCCAAGGCTCGGCAAGCGTCCACAAGCACAAGCGTGTAAAGAGGGCGTTTGGCTTGGCTTGTGTGAGCTTGTGGACGCTTGTATTCGATCCGGGCTAGTGTCGGTTTTTGGACACAAATCAAAGGGCGCTTGCGACGCGTTCACACGTTGACGCGCGCTTAGTAGCCGCACATACATATACACCGGCACCTTCTAAATTTTTTTGAAGTAACCGAAATACCAATTTAACTGAAAAATTTAGTAGTTACCGGGTACGATTTTTATGAATCTTTATCATCCACCATCTTCGTGGTCGTCGGGCTTTCCTTGATTTTGTTTTACTTTGCTTGTATTTGAAATAAAAGTAGGTTAAACCAAACGTAATAGCCGATACAAGTTCGACGTCCGCCATGCTTGGATGTACGTAACACACTGACGGATTCACAAGCGTGTAAACGACTCCCAAATGCCAAGCGAGATATGTGGACGCTTGGGGCTTGTGGACGCTTGCCGAGCCTTGGCAAGCGTGGAAACGCAGCATATAACGTCCACTGATACCTTTATATAATTCCCTTATAAGACGATCGCCTTGCTTCCTATAGACACCTGCGCCTGGGTGCCATGCACCCCTTGCAGTCCTGGGCAAGATGGTTATATGATTTGTTCAAATTGGTACGTGCGAGATATAAACAGGCATATTGGAATTTCCACTTTGAGCGTTCTTATTCAACTCGCGCAGACGAAGTCGCAAAAAGGATTCTAACAAAATAAATAATCTTATACTAATATATAAAGCTGAAGACTTTATTTGTTTGAACGCGCTAATCTCAGGAACTACTGGACTGATTTGAAAAATTCTTTCAGTGTTGGATAGCCTATTTATCGAGGAAGGCTGGTAGGTAGGTCATACTACGCACTATCTCAGGTGTACCCTGGTATATAAGAAACAGCGAGATTCACGAACATCTCGGAGTAAAAACAACAAAAGAAGAAATTCGAGAACTTGCTAAGAGCTACCAATGTCGATTGGCTCTGCATGTAAATAAATTGGCAGCCAAGTTAGTGCAGCGTACGTACCCATCTCGGCTGAAAAGGCATGATATCCAAAAGTTACAGGAGAGGACTTCTCCATAAAACAAAGAGTAGTGTTCTCAATGGAGAACACACTCATCAATAAAAAAATTAGCACAAGCCATTCATTTAAAGTCGGGTTGCGACTGATTGTGGATATTAAAAAAAAAAAAAAAAAAAAAAATTAATTTCCACTTTGAGCGTTCTTATTCAACTTGCGCAGACGAAGTCGCAAAAAGGATTCTAACAAAATAAATAATCTTATACTAATATATAAAGCTGAAGACTTTATTTGTTTGAACGCGCTAATCTCAGGAACTACTGGTCTGATTTGAAAAATTCTTTCAGTGTTGGATAGCCCATTTATCGAGGAAGGCTATAGGCTATATATCATCACGCTAAGACCAATAGGAGTGGAGCAGCAATGAAAAATGTTTCAAAATCGGGGGGGCTTTGAAAACAAATGGCGTCGCGGGTACAGCTAGTGCTAAATATAACTCCTTACTTATTCATTCACGGGGGACAAGTCTGCAGACGTGACATTTCAGTCGGGATTTGTCTAGACGTTATAAATAAATATGTGTGCCGGTTTATTTGCGTTGCAATTTCCAGACTTCACGATCTTCGCGGCGACACCCCGTCTCGCAAAAGTTCAACATGGCGCGAACATCTTGCTTTAATCTTTAATCAAATATTTATTTATGGAAAACCTACAGCTAAATACATTTGATTAGACCACTATAATTAACAACAGAAAACCAATGACAAGTTTTCACGAATAAGCCATTGGTTAAAAGTAACTGCAGACGCAACAAAGGCACCGAGATTCTTAGTCATTGTTGAAAGTTTAAGGCTAGACACCGCTTGGCTCCTGAAATATCGTATTTACTTACATTATTTAAATAATCACTTGCTCGCACTAGAAATGAGTTTTGTCTGTAATTAGTAAAACTTAAAAGTACATTTATAGGTTGAGTAAAACGTATAGACTTTCGCTGGTATATTTAAAATGGATATTTCGCAGCTATATTTCGTGGAAGGCCACGACACACCTTCCATGATCAAATTGATCGTGTACTAGCAGAAGGTGATGTCAGGAGCCTTAAGAACTGACGAGCGTGCATGACAAGAGTTATGAATGTCAAAGAAGCAAGTGAGGTGTGTAAGAATAAGCCTGAATGGCGCTCTGTTGTCCGTGCCTACCCCGCAACGGAACTGGCGTGAAGTTATGTATGTATGTAAAATAAATTATGGATGTGTGCAAAGTGGATGGATGCAGAAGTCGTGGAAGGCCACGACACACCTTCCATGATCAACATGATCGTGTACTAGCAGAAGGTGATGTCAGGAGCCTTAAGAACTGACGAGGGTGCATGACAAGAGCTATAAATGTCAAAGAAGTAAGTGAGGTGTGTAAGAATAAGCCTAAATGGCGCTGTGTTGTTCGTGCCTCCCCCGCAAGGGAACTGGCGTGAAGTTATGTATGTATATAAAATAAATTATCCTTTATTAGTGGTCTCTAGCCATGGCACGCCCCAGTTAAAGAGGTTTTTTTTAAGGCGTGGGAAATGCCTTTCGCGCACTGTTGGGTCCTTTACTAGGGATTAGACCAAAGCGATGAGAGGTGAGCCACGAATAGCTAACAGAGTCAATCGCTTGGGTGGAGACTCGAATACCCAATACTCCACTAACACCCCCCCCCCCCCCCTACCCACCAACGTAGTTACGCCGACGCTGCTCCTAGCGCATCAGTGCTTGAGAGCGCCCCGCCCCAGTTAAAGGGGTAGGCCAACACAAGTCGGGGTCACGGTGCAAGGTCGGCGCTACGTCCTGTATCTCGTCAAAATCGCAGAAATCTATCGTCTCAATAGTAAGTTCGCCTAATTTCGGTATTCTGTTAATTGCAATGGCGTTCCCAAGCCACTCTATTGTTAATAAACATTTAAAAGCGAAAACTCGCGAAATAAATGTTTAAAATTTTGGTAGCTTTAAATTTTGACAAAAAAAAATATTTTTTCTAGTATTATTCCATTGCGAGAGTTGGGTATGGAAGAGAGAGCATGAAAGTAGAGTGATCGCGGTCGAGATGCGAGCACTGCGCAAAATCTGCGGAATGACGCTCGCGGACCGCGTTCGTAATACCGAAGTAAGAGAGAGAGTTGGTCTGAAAGAGTGTCGGGGTGAAGGTAAGGAAAGGAATGTTCCGGTGGTTCGGGCATGTGGAAAGAATGCATGATGAAAGAATGACTAAACAGATATACAATGCAAAAGTGGATGGATGCAGAAGTCGTGTACTAGCAAAAGGTGGTGTCAGGAGCCTTAAGAACAGACGAGCGTGACAAGAGTTATGAATGTCAAAGAAGCAAGTGAGGTGTGTAAGAATAAGCCTAAATGGCGCTCTGTTGTTCGTGCCTACCCCGCAAGGGAACTGGCGTGAAGTTATGTAGGTATGTATTCCATTGCAAGCAAGTGAGGTGTGTAAGAATAAGCCTGAATGGCGCTCTGTTGTCCGTGCCTACCCCGTAAGGGAACTGGCGTGAAGTTATGTATGTATGTATGTATTCCATTGCGATGGTATTGAGAAGATATTGTCGATTTAGTACAATACGAATTTTTGACACTATCGCAATAGAATCACTTCGAATATCTTTGCAGAATTGAGCCCCTGTAGCACTGGATTGGGTGAAATGGATATCCCCTTGCTAGAAAGGGTTCTCTCTAGCCTTTTGCCAATATGGCTCCCTTATAAAATTGTCATGTCTATGTCATGTCCATCCATCCACATATCTGTCATTGTATACCAGTCATTCTTCTTGTAAGTTTCTGGGTTTATGTGGATGTTTGACAGAAAGGTACGGGCAAAACATGGAGCTGAAAACTCAAATAATTTTGCAAAAAAAAAATGGAGGTGGCCACTGTACATGTAACTAAGAAATGAGAGATTTATTATTAATCAAATGGGTTTGCAGTAAAAATCACTGTTGTGTCGGATAACATTCTAGCACAGTAATAAGTCGAGTGCAAAACTTGTTCACTGAAAATGAGGCATGCAAATCCTCAAAATACGCTTTTATTTTTTAAGACATTACTACTTCTTCAAATAAATATTTTCGATTCAATTTTAGATCTTAAAAGACAACAATATTCCAGTTTTCAAGTTAGTCAATACAGAAAGGGATAGAGCTTGTAAAGTTTTACAATGTGGGGTGGAAAATTGTAGGAAACTTTAAGCTTTTAAATTCTTACAAATACTTTCAAATTAAATTAGTTTGAACAATATCCTTTTGAGTAGTTTTCGAGATATGTTGTATTTTAAATTAAATGTGTTTTACACTAAATAATGAAAACAGGGAACATTTTTCACCTCTACAGTAACTTATGTAGTATGAAGACCAGCAATTACTTACCCAACTTACTAGGTTTAATACACTGCACGAATAAGTTGATATATATGTACACTTATTACAAATTCTATGTCTCATTGCAGGTAGTTGGGGCAATGTTTGTAGTAAATAGTCAATTAAAACCCATTTTTTTTTTTTAGTTTGGTTCGCAAACTGGCCAACTCAGCTTACTTTTATTGAAACAAAACTAGAATACAGATAATATGGTTGCTGACTGGCCTTCTTGGTGCGAACAGAGTTTGTATTATATAAAGACATTGAGTACATAGTAATTTAGAGAAAAAGAAACAATTAATAACTAATTAAGTTAAACAAATAATTAAAAAGGAGTGTGAAACTTCTTGATGTGCTTAACCGATGCATTGAAAATATCGAGCTTGTGGCAGATATTATTGTAGGGAGTACAAAGATGGAAAAACCATATTTTATTAGTATTGGAAAATATCAGGCAAAAAATTAATGTCATTACTCTAATTCCTATTTAAATGCCAGCAACAAAAGGCTCATTCTCATACACTCATTAGTCTTTCTTTTTCATTAAATTCATCTAGAGAAGTCGACAAAACTTGATGAAAAAAACCACAAAAGGCATTTATGATTATCTCATATTATTTTAACAAGAGGTCCACAAGTGTCTGGATCCTCAGAAGTCAAAATGTTTTTATTGTAGTTAGAGAGTATTAATGTTAGTTACCTTATATAAGGACCAAAGATTTGTATCTAACTAAATAAATATGTTACCAATCGAGTATGCATTTATTTATTTCCATTCTGTATCTTTTTAGTTTAGTAAAGAGTACTTTGGAAATTTCAGTTTAATAAACTAACTCTAAATCTAAGAAGTATTTTAATAAAGTTTAACAAATAATATTTCATGACCTTTTCTACCTATTTAAACATATTAAAAGATAAAGTAAATACAGAGAAATAATTTGCAGGACTTACCTTCAGTGACATGGTTGTATACAATTGATTTTCAGCTCAAAACAAGAGAGCAATCAGTCATTATTCATAAAAAAAATAATATCTTCACTGCACTTGTTTTAAAACAGGATTAATATATCACAAAATATTAGAACGTAGCATAAACACGATGTAAAAGTGGACTTATGAATTGATATAAAAATAGAGCTTACGATTCTGTCATAAAACGATCGCTTAATTTATAAAGAAATAAAAATCGGACCTGCGTAACATACAACCGCAACAGACAACGGCAATTTTTACATTATTTTTTAGATCACAGTTTCGTTCGCGCCGCGCGTTGCGCAGTATCTAGCATTGACATTTGACAGTACAGTCTACAGATTTGACATTGAGTGTTCCAGTAACCGTACTGAATTAAGATTTTAAACATGCTATGGGAGCGGTTTAGTTATATAAGGCGAATTTATTTATTATTTGAGATTTAAAGTGAATTTTGGGTGGTTATTAAAAAGTACCATGAAGGCTAAGGCAGGAGCTCCGCTTCGCTTCGCTATTGTCTTTGCCTCCTAACCTATATTTTAGAAAAATTAACACATTCCAATTTCTCAGGCTTTTTACTAGACGAACAAACAATATAGTTAAATCTTATACTAATATATAAAGCTGAATAGTTTGTTTGTTTGTTTGATTGAACGCGCTAACTAAAGGTCTGATTTGAAAAAATATTTCAGTGTTAGATAGCCCGTATATCGAGGAAGGCTAAGACCAATAGGAGCGGAGCACCAATGAAGAATGTTTCAAAATCGGAGGGTTTTAAAAACAACTTCCACGCACAGGACGTCGCGGGCACAACTAGTTATTTATAAAATTAAACGTGATGTATATTAATATTGGCTTTTTATTATAATTATTGCAAAGACATTTTCTCACCAGCACATTTCTATTTTTATTACAACGCTATCTAATTAAAGACTGTTCATAAAAACTTAAATCTCCGAGTGGAATGACTTAGTTATTTAAAAATATTACCACAAGACATACCTACTACATACATTACAATGAATACACTATAATTAATACTGAATTTATTTATTAGTATGGTATATTTATTATACTAATTTTAAAGATTGCAGTAATAATCAATGACCTTCGGCATTGTTCTTATGAATCTCGTGTGTCACAATTCACTGGATTTCTTATGTGATATATATTATCGTTTACTACTAACTTACTTACTTACTACTAACCGACATTTATAATAAATTACAACATAAAATTAAAATAACTTATTGTTGATCACTTCCATCGCAAGTCAATTGTAATTTATCTGGAAAAATTATTAGCATCCTTCATTAAGTAAGTCTTCACTGTAAGTAGAGCTGTCTTTGAATTAAATTTATCCGGATGGCTCGAAGTGAAATGTTTTCGAAGGTCAGTCGCCATATTTGTAGAGAAGGAACATAAATGGCACCGATAAAGATACATCCCTGGATGACGATCACTTCGGATTACATGTTTACGAAGGTTTTCCTGAAAAAAGTTTTAATTTATAAGTCCAACAAATCGTGGACTAAGTTTGGACAAATGAAGCGTTAAGCCTTGTTTCCATTATGCACATTTCCACGACAGCAAGCAGGAAATTAGCAAGGAAAGTGGGCATAACGTAAATGAGGATTTAAATAAGCCCAAAAGAAGAAATAAATAAATTTTATTCATATTCAACCTTTCTGATCTAAATAGTCACTAAAGTGTTATGATAACAGTATATCTTTACTCCTCAAACAAACAAACAAAAAGAATTAACGCAAATCAAATATTATACGTATTTTAAAACTTATTACACAATGCCTGAGACCCACGGAACATTAGTTTTTGTTCTGAATTTGAATAAAAAGTTTTTAAATCTGAAACCAAACAGAAAAGAAAAAAATATATTTTGCGCGTTCCAGGGTCAAACACTAGTAAAATAGTTATAGTTGATTCATAGCTTGAAAATTATGAAAATGTATATTTTATATCGTCATAAATATTAAATATTACGGGATTAATTTCTCATAAAAGTTAAAGAAACACAATACATACCAAACTACCACAAGTAAATGAACAATATGGACAGGCATAAGGTTTGATACCCTTATGGCATATCATATGTCTCTTCATATGGCTAGCCTGGTCACTTTTAAAGGGACACAGGGGACACTGATGGAGTTTGATTCGTTCGCCGTGAGATCGCCTATGTCTGAAATAGAGAAAAAGTCAATTTGAATAAAAGCTAGAACCTCTTTGTTTAGCGTAGTACAGCGACATCTATTATTCTACATATGAATACTAGTGTGGAACTTATTGCTTAAAACAAAACTTCACCCGATAACATCTTTATAACGGTAAAAAAATATCATTCTTCCATAACTTATTACAGCTTACTTAGTGGATTTTACATTGAAAATAACAAGCATTTTATTCTATTCTATTCTATTTTTGGCGATTTGGCTTCAACGCTACTGGCGCTGATTCGGCTAATGTCACAGTAACAGAGAATGTCAGGTGTGGGTTATTGGCCATAGCAGCTCAAAAAAAAAAATATTTGGTCGGTTTTCTTTCCAATTGTAACTTCTGTGAACCTAGGGACAACACAACATAAACAGAATTAATCTAACTACCTTATAAATAAATGTTATTTAATATTATAAACTTACATAATATATGAACAGATTTTTATTGGTCAGTGTTAAAAAGAAATTTATGTTGACAGGGCGAGGGCAATCTCCTGGTAAAATATCATAGAGTGGGGTGATCATTTTTGGGTAGTGAAAAAAGACGTGCTCCAAAGTGCCCTCATCCAAGCCGCACTCACAAAGGGAATGGTCACGGACTCCTAATTTTCGTCAAGAAAACCGGTATGCAGATATGGCCGAGTCTGAGACGTATTATGGTAGAAACCACTTTTTTAGGGAGCTTACGATATAGATAAAACCATGGTTTCGAGGGGAGAATAGGTTGGAAGTTACCGAAGTGTCTACCTATATTTGGTCGAGAAGCTTGCCACTGCAGATTCCAAGAGTTTAACATTCGGGGTTTAGCAAGGGCTCTCAGATCCCGAGGAAACACTTTGTCAAACAAGCATTTTAAAATTAACTATCATGTAAAACTCGTCTGTTGTCATGTCTATAAGGCTTTACATATACATACTATACTTTTTTATAGAACGACTTACTGTATCGAGTCAAAAATACAGTGCTGCTATTTTTTATCAGTCTTATTCATAGACAGTTAGAGGAAGTTTAAACGCTTCTTTAAATTAGTGTAACTCTCTATGAATAAGACCGTTTATCTTTTAATAAATAAAAATAAGCAGGTTGTAAATATTACATTCAGTTCCTATAGTAGACAAAAATACTGAGAGCGCCATCTATAGATACCATTGTAAAACAGTCAAAAACTCACATTGAAAGAGTTTTAAAAGTAAATACATAGATGGCATTTATATACATACACAAGCTAAACAGATAATAATATTATGTTCACCCAATCTTGTCAGCCGTACCATCTATTTAGAAATAGGTTGTAAAATACAGTTACATTTACATATTTTAGTTATATTTCCAACAACGAAAACGATTTTGCCATTTAAAAAAAAATTAACTTATACAACACTGGTTTAAGAATTTGCATGTTGATAATCAATAATCACTTACAATTGCAATATTTTATGTTAGATTGTTAACTTACCTAGCTAACTGAGCAGTAGTCGTGGCTACATATGTACAATCCTCATGAGGACATCTGCGCATCAGTGCAGGTGGAACACAACTGCTTGACACGTGGCGGGCTAATGTGCTCCTGTAATGTAAAATCAAACAATTTAAAAAGTGGAATTGCATAAAGATCGGGTAAGGATCCTAAGTTCCAAATTCAAATTAGGCAAATTAGGTTCTGAATAATCTAACCGACTTCTGTCTAGATGGCGTTGTTCATTATTTCTACATTAAAAATTTCATCGTTTTCCCCACACTAAATCTTAGTTAGCGTATTTGCCTTACTATCCGTTAAAATTTGACACAAACTCTATAAAAGCAATATTTTTGTACTGATGGTAAGGCAAGTGTATGAATAATAAGATATAGGAACCAGCCTTTTATCAAAAACCTATCATGTTTTTGTTTGTCACAATTTTATTGTTGTCAAAAATTACTATTTGTATTCAATTTGACAGAAAGGTGTACACAGTCCGGGTTTCTATATTTTACCGGCGATTATCCCTGTCCACACCATATAGTAATGCACCCAAGGACAAGCCCCGGCCAGTGTAGGATTATTGTGGGAATTGAGGACAAAAAGTATCGGGCTATTGTGGTGAACTGCTAATGGTACTAGGGGTCTGGAAATATGGGGACTATGGCGTCTGCCCGTCGCAATGTTCAGGGAACATGGAAAAATGGGCTGCATGGGCCCCAAAAAATGCCATAAAGACAGGGGCAACATGGGTGTGAGTGGCTAAGGGGTGTCGAGATGTGGGCTGCAGGTTCACCGAGGCTACTTCCGACGTTAGGCCATTTATCACTTTCACCCCTGGAGCTTGAGTCTTAGCTCTAGCGATCTCCACTCCGTGCCGCCTGGCTAGGGCAAGGCCTTGCCTTGGCCCCCGGAGTCGGGTCCGAGATGTCGCTACTCACGTAAGGCTGCACCACAAAGCTCCCCTGCGGGTTTATTGTTTATTATTATTAATTATTGTTAAGTGTTGCATTTTTATAAATAAATATTTTCTTTCTTATACCCCCTAAACAGCAGCCCTTTGCCAGGGAAAGTGGCATACGTAATCTAAGAGCCATCAAATGCAATTGGTCTATGAATCAAGCCCAACTGGCGATTATAATACAAGTTCCAAGTTATACGGACGTTTGTGGGCGCCTCCGACAGCTCTGACGATCCAAGTTGGACGATATCTCACTGGTTATTGCCGCGACGAGTTGCATTAGTGCACTTGCATGTCTAATGCGTCTAAACTCACTTTAAGTGAAACCGTTAGATCCGTTTGGCTTAGGCTGCTTGGGAAGTTCGGGTAATGTTCTTAGTAATGCTTGCTCCACACTCATGTGGTTGACTGTCGTTGTGGTTTTGATTGTTTTATAGATAGATAGATAACTCTTTATTGTACACCAATACAAACATGAACTTAAAGACTAAAATTATATCTAGCTATGTACAAAAGGCGGTCTTATCGCTAACAAGCGATCTCTTCCAGACAACCCCAGGAATGAATTGAGATGATAATGGCGATGGTGATATACGTAACATATAGTACGAACTACTTACATTTTAATAATAAATACATAAATGATGATAATAATAATAATCGGCAGACAAACACACACATTGTATATCCCTAAATTAAGCAAGTTACGCTTGTGTTATGGGTAATATACAACGGACTACTTTGGGGCCGATCCCAGACACCCAGACCATAGTAAATAACGGAGAAAATACGTTTCCGAAATTTACTATACCAGGAATCGAACCCGGAACCTCTGCGTTGCAGTGAGGTACGCCGGCAAAGGCTTAGCCCGCTCAACCACAGAGGCTGTATGATATATATATATATATATATATATATATATATATATATATATATATATATATATATATATATATATACATACCATACAAACAGAACAGACGAGTGTGCATGACAAGAGTTATGAATGTCAAAGAGGCAAGTGAGGTGTGTAAGAATAAGCCTAAATGGCACTCTGTTGTTCGTGCCTACCCCGCAAGGGAACTGGCGCGAAGTTATGTATGTATGTATGTATACCATACAAATACGTATCTACAAAATATATAAATGTTTATAAGTGTGTATTTATTTTAGCGATGTACGATTAACAGAAATAACAATATTAAAGATTGAAGAAGACGTTTAGATGTACATACATAACTTCACGCCAGTTCCCTTGCGGGGTAGGCACGAGCAACAGAGCGCCATTTAGGCTTATTCTTACACACCTCACTTGCTTCTTTGACATTCATAACTCTCGTCACGCACGCTCGTCTGTTCTTAGATCTCACTTTGCAATTATTTTTTATAGAGAAAATTGATCAAAAATGCGTTTTGAGTGCAAGGGTTACCTCAGAAATATGATCAAGATTGACATATATTTTTTTCACCGCATTAAAGTGTGTATAATTACTGTAACAACGGCTGAGAATTCGATCAAAAAACGCCTTTTGTCTGTTGTCTCGCTGTTAATGTATGGGTGAAACAGGCCATTTTTTGCCCAAGCTCAACTAAAAGAAAGAAAGATAATATTTATTTCCAATTGCGACTCACAATACAAACCGATAAGAAAATAACAATAATTGAAAGCCCCAATTTATGAAATGAGGTTGTCTTCATTTATTATTTATTCCAAATTATTCCAAATTGATCTACTCTTTGTTTCATGTCGTTCTAATTATAAATAATATTAAAATATTAAATGTTCATTAGCTATTTTTTTTCTTCTATGAAGGTGACGTTACTGCCTGACACTAACGGAAGACCAGCGTTGGTTGTTATCAGCCAGCATTTGCTGAGTTAGGGCCTCTTTAGAGTTAGTAAACTTTTGGCTTCTATTAAACTGCTTATGTATACTTTTCTAATTTTAAATAACTCTAAATAAACATTATTTTCTTTCTTTCTTTTCTTCTTTTGCTGTGCCGAATAATGTTCCGATACAGCACTTGTTTTCAGTGCCAGAACTAAGAACTAAAACTATACAAATGTAGAAGAAGCTTGTTTATCGCATCTTCTCTATCTCATCCCTCTATTCCATTCCCATTATCTCCTTAATTCCATTTCTTTATCTGGTCTCTCCTATCCCATCTTTGCTATACCACCCTTAAACCAGGAAACGCGTTGGCTTCGCATCTGGTGTTGCAAGCGTTTGTTTATACGCGATGGTTAACATGTAGTCCGCCTGCCTGGTAGCTAGCTTCGCAATAAAAGAAGGAAGAAAACACTTATCTGTCGTATCCGAACATAAAATGTAGACTTGATTAAATATCCGAACGTTCGTGTCGCCCTTATAAAAAAATATTTTTTTATTTTTTATTTTATTGCAGGAGTTCAGCAGACAGGCAGACGGCCCATATGATGGAAAGCGGTTACCATCGCCTATGGACATTTGCGACACCAAAGGTGCTACAAATGCGCTGCTGCTCTCTTAAGGGAGTCTGGAACCTGGTCACTAATGCCGGAACATAACTCAAGGTTATTATGGCGGCATACTCTAGACCAGGGGTGGTAGCCATCCAGTCGGGCAAATACCCTACCACCTGGCGACAATATTTTGACATTTGACTTATTTATGCAAACAAACAAAACTCCTAATCTCCTCTCTCGTATAATTCCTAATATCCTTTTTCTTTTTCTTTTAAGTCGTTCTCTCACTGCTGACGATCATAATTTTAATAGTACTGAATAAGATCTCCTCCACCGAGGTCGGTTTTGAGCGTGGTGGAGGCCTGAATTAATCGATGTGACCAGGTGGTTAGCAACCTGGTCAATTCACCTCTTTGGAGATCTACCACGAGGTCTTTTGTCTTTAACTTTCCCTGTGACTACAAGTCTTTCCATATTATCTGGGTTTGTAGGCTATGTGGACATACTGCTAATAACCTCTGATGATCTTCAATATTAAGCTCTTCCAGTATGGAGGCATTTATCCGGAAAGCTGTTCAAGGAATTTTCAGCATTCGACGCTAGCACCACATATCCAATAACCTTTTTACAAGCTTTTATTTAACTTGCAATGGATGTACCTATGTATGTATGTAAGTTCGGGTGGAATCTTGCAAGTTAAATTTGACCAACTTCCCAGTTTCCGATTGAGCTGAAATTTTGCACACATATGTATATCGAGTGACAATGCAATAATATGGTACCATGGAGCTGATCTGATGATGGAGTCGGAAGGTGGTCATAGGAACTCCTGTACTAAACAAAATAGACCCATCGTGTTTGAGCTCGTTTTACTTGTCTTGGCTAGGACTCTGCTGCTACATGATATCTAGGATCTCAAAAGCTAGTATTTAATAGTACATTATGGTACTAGTGTGTAACATTGGTGATTACCGCCGAGGCGCCATTGAGAGTCGAGCCGTAGGCGAGGGTCTTAAGAGAGCCGAAGACGGTAATCATCAATACACACGTGTATCATACGACGTTTTTCAACACACTTGTGAATAAAATAACAACAAAAACTCATTTTATTTAGTAGATAAAAAAAGTTATATATGAGTGAAAGTTTTATTTATTAAACACGTACGAGTTAAAATTATCTATTTAAATAAGAAGTTGCATGAAATGAGCAAGCAATAGGAACATTAATTTATTTGTTCTATGGAATACGATCTTTTTTTTTGAATAAAATCTTTTTTAACAACAAAGCAACTCAACCAATAAAATTTAAAAAAAGAATCTATAACTCACTAGTGAGTTATAATGTTTTTTACTCACAGTTTGATAATGGGTGTCATTCTGTGCCTAATTGCGGTGACCATAGAGCCACTTTATGAGCAAGTGTGTTGAAAAAATATTTTTAAAAAAGCTTATAACTCAGTTAATTTTTATGATACTGAATACTGGATGCAATACTTCTCCAAGCCCTCTACAATTAACTTTTTAAGAAACAAATGTCCAGTGCGCACAAGATTCGTTCCGTGCCAAGGAATGCCATGCTATTTAACACCGGCTGGAATGTGATGAGTTTATTGCATGAAGCTCTCCCCTACTTGGACACTCCAATACGCTATTAAACCGAACTTTGGGCCGCTTGGACAAAAAGAAGCAATTATTAGAATCGTTCTACTTGAAATCTTGCTTTGGCGATCTCTGTAGATGAACGGTCTAATTTTTATATATATATATATTATATTGTTACGAGTCGCGAGACTCGAATTAAAATGCCGTTAGAATTACTATAGAGTTTATTAGGACTATACAAACACGTATAACACAGGTACAAATACAACCGAACACAACAAGTCCAAACGTAATTGCACGTAGTACATACGTCACACGTCTCGCTTCACTCGTGGTTCTCGCTCGACTGCCTCCCCCTCCATCAGGTCATCGTTTTATACTGCACGAATGCAATGTCCCCGTATCTAAGTCGACTTAATCCGCCACACCTGGCTAATGACTCGGGCGCAAACTTCCATAAAATAGTACAATAAAACAATGGGCTGTTTTCTAATCACAAATATTAAACACACAGTAAACAAAAGAAGACGATCACTAAAGGGCTACAATTAGTTTAAATGCCGGCAGGTAACAAAATGTGTTTTGTTTCAGATATGCAGGTAGATTTTGTTTTTGTCGTAACATACATACATAACTTCACGTTGTAACATACATAGTTGTAGTTGTAACATACATACATAACTTCACGCCAGTTCCCTTGCGGGGTAGGCACGAACAACACAGCGCCATTTAGGCTTATTCTTACACACCTCACTTGCTTCTTTGACATTCATAACTCTTGTCATGCACACTCGTCTGTTCTTAAGGCTCCTGACATCAACCTCCGCTAGTACACGATCAATTTGATCATGGAAGGTGTGTCGTGGCCTTCCACGACTTCTGCATCCATCCACTTTTGCATTGTATATCTGTTTAGTCATTCTTTCATCATGCATTCTTTCCACATGCCCGAACCACCGTTGTAACAATGTATATATTAATAAGCCTCACCTATTTGTATTTTGCCAAGAAGTATTGCAATTATGCATTTTTTATTAATTGGTTATTGTGGAATAAATTGTTATCTATCTATCATGTCCAATAAAAAGACAAAATAATCATATGTAAGATGAAAACTGAAATAGGACGATGCATCATCAAACAGGCAGTCCGTTGAATCAAGCGCAACAAGCGGCGGATGCGGTGCGTGTCAGCTGTCACACAATTCCCTCACAAATGACATCTCACGTCCATAATTTGACGCGATCTCTTTGATTGCGCTGGCGCATGCCACTCGTTCGGGCCACGATGACGTTTTTATACATTCGTAGCAATAAATTTGGCCCAGGATGTGCGATATTTTGAGATTCATGTAGAAATATGAATGTTTTACATTATACGGCTGGCATGTGCGCTCAGCGCAGACAGAGAGGAATAATCCCCGCGCGGTCTCGGGCATTTTCTTTACGGATCGCGTATGCTCGAGCTTGCGCGCGACCTCGCGAGCCTGCGCGAGTAAACCGTTCTGGGTTACCACTCTACAGTAAACATGCCAGTTTGTCGCGAAAGTTCGTCAACGATGGTGGACTGGGATATGATTATAATTGTGCTTTTGGCGGAAGAAGAAGAAATGGAAGAACATGTTAATAAAATAAGGCGTCAGCAAGTTACACGAAGAACATGGGTCGAGGAATGTTGGCAAGAAAGTAGTTTTGGTGAATTTAATACACTGTGTACGACATTACCGTCGAAAGGAGTTTTGTTTTACGATTACTATAAAATGGATTATGAAAAAATTCCAATGCTTGTGGATAGTGTGGAAGTCAAAGTCAAAGTACTTTATTTTGTGTATACAGCTTTGAATATGATGTCCATAATGATAACAAATAAGGTATCACTGTATCCTGCCACATATGTAGCTTACAAAATAATATAATTTAAAACTAATAATGTCTGGATTAATATAGAATTTATAGTAATAATGCTTAATAATCATTATGATTCCTCATGTCACAAAATCAGACTCCTGTATCAGTATTTGGCTCAGAAAGATACTCATGTATTATGTAATATGCTTTATTTATTAATAATTGTCTTAATTTTAATTTAAAGCTTTTGATGTTCAGTTTCTTAATTTTTAGTGGTAATTTATTATAAATTTTAGTAGCTATAAAGAATAGACTGTTTTAAAACAAAGTGGTTTTTGAAGGAAGTGAAATCAGGTAGCTGTTATGTCTTTTACTGTTGCATTTAGTGTATAAATGTAGATTATTTTTAACAAACAAAGGAACTTTATAAATGTATAATGATGGTTATATTTATTATTCGTTATGTAGGTACTTCGAATTCAAAATCTAAAAAAATGACGTCATCCCTCTTTAAACTGAGTGGCAACACTGAAAGTACGCGTACGACGCGGGCGCCCACTCGACGCCGCGCGAGTTACCCGCGTATCTTCGAGGACGCGTTTGTCAGGTTCAAGCATTTATGCACTTTATTGTAATAATTTTAAAGTTTATTTTCAAGTGCGTTAATAAAATCCTCTCCGCTGCGCTCCGTTCTGTCTGCGCTGACCCTTAAGGATGAAAAGCGCAAATGTGGCGGTCAATTTTTGCGTTACAGGGACGTGGTCAAGCGCCATCTGTCTGCATGTGACATCTCAAGTGACAGTTGGGAAGATCGTGCTCTGCAAAAGAAGTGGCGTAGTTCTATCGATAAAGCTGTTGCTGCCTTCGATACGCAGCGCGTAGAACACTCTGTCAAGCAACGCATTACCAAAGAGAACCGCCCTAAAATCTTCTACAGCTACACATATGAATCGTCAGGACGGCTGTATTGCGCTCCTTGTAAAGTTTTAAAGCCAAATTTGGTTTTGCTGGACTTGACAAGGTTTGCCGTTGACCGTCAAGGAAGACTATATATTTTGTAGCTACATTTTTTTTGTTATTGGGAGATTTAAGGTTCTTAAAGAAGCCTACAAATTCACTCTAACTCAGTATGAATAACATCGTTAAATCTAACTGGTAGTTTTGGAGATAAGCGTGTTATTACAATATAAACTGTTTCTAATCTATTAGTAGCTGTAGGCATAGAATTATCACGCTTAGAAGCCGACTAAGTGCCAATAAAGTGAAACACTTTCAAGTAGGACCTAAAAGTGTCACTTCTCTTGTCGACGTGTCGGTCCTGTCAGTTCGCAAGACAAAGTCTCCGTGTCACGATCTCCAATAGTTCCAATTCCCTACTTTTTAGAAATACTCTATTTGCTGGCAACATTATTTCTGCTTTTGTGTGCGTGTCGGCGAATAATTACATGCCGCTCACGTACACATCGATTAGTTTTGTGCTTCAGAGTTGAATGTAATTTTGTAAGAAACTATCTCTAGGTAATCTGCGGAGTGACGCTCGGGGACCGCGTTCGTAATACCGAAGTAAGAAAGAGAGTTGGCCTGAAAGAGAGTGTCGGGGTGAAGTTAAGGAAAGGAATGCTGCGGTGGTTCGGGCATGTGGAAAGAATGACTAAACAGATATACAATGCAAAAGTGGATGGATGCAGAAGTCGTGGAAGGCCACGACACACCTTCCATGATCAAATTGATCGTGTACTAGCAGAAGGTGATGTCAGGAGCCTTAAGAACAAACGAGCGTGCATGACAAGAGTTATGAATGTCAAAGAAGCAAGTGAAGTGTGTAAGAATAAGCCTAAATGGCGCTCTGTTGTTCGTGTCTACCCCGCAAGGGAACTGACTAAGCCTATAGGTAAAGGTTGCATTTCTCATTAATAAAAGAACAAGGACACTAAAAAGAGAATCTAAGCAATAATTCATACGTACCTGCTACTAAATTTCTCGTCACATTTTCCACAAATCCATTCCAGAACAGCCTGCAATGATTCCTCGACGTTCAGCTTCGGAATCATAACTTCGGCGTGCTCCCGTCGATTATGATTTGACAGACTAGAGCGTCTCGTGAAGTTAGCACCACACGTTGAGCAAACATATGGTCTCTCAAACGTATGCTGTCTCAAATGTTGCCTCAGAGACGCCTTTTTAAAAACCTTCGTGCATAAGGGGCAAGAATACTTCTGAATAGGTTTCTTTCCCGAACTGTCTGTTAATGGTTCAGTATGTAATATCTCGTGGAAGAAGCATTCAGCTTGACTGTCGGTTCTGAAAAGACACTGACTGCAACTCCAGAATACTGAGGAGTTTAGGTTAGACTCGAAATTGCAGCCATTTGATCGGATGTGACGCGTCACTTCTTGTGCTAGAATGAAAGTCATACCGCATTTTGGACACCTGGAAAAATATTGAGAAAATATTTATTTAATATGATATGATAAATTACTTTAAGGGGGAGGAAGGCGTTTGACGAAGTGTGACATTGTGTGACAAGAGTTGGGAGGGGTACTAAACTTCGTGACGTCATTTAAAAATACAATATATTTAACGTTTAAAACATGAAATCTGAACTATTGACGAAAAGACTTCAAAATATTTCCAACTCTCTGTATATATGAGCAGTATTTAAATTAATATGGAAGCGAGAGTTGGGTATGGAAGAGAGAGCATGAAAGTAGAGTAAACGCGGTTGAGATGAGAGCACTGCGCAAAATCTGCGGAGTGACGCTCGCGGACCGCCTTCGTAATACCGAAGCAAGAAAGCGAGTTGGTCTGAAAGAAAGTGTCGGGGTGAAGGTAAGGAAAGGAATGCTCCGGTGAAAATGTGGAAAGAACGCATGATGAAAGAATGACTAAACAGATATACAATGCAAAAGTGGATGGATGCAGAAGTCGTGGAAGACCACGACAAACCTTCCACGATCAAATTGATCGTGTACTAGCAGAAGGTGATGTCAGGAGCCTTAAGAACAGACGAGCGTGCATGGCAAGAGTTATGAATGACAAAGAAGCAAGTGAGGTGTGTAAGAATGGGCCTAAATGGCGCTCTGTTGTTCGTGCCTACCCTGCAAGGGAACTGGCGTGAAGTTATGTATGTATTTAAATTATTACAAAATAATTTAAATGAAAATGAAACTAATTACGGAACTGCTGTTTTAATTTACATCACCTATGCAGACTTACAGATGCACAGACAACACTTAAGCACTTGAAGGGCTCACTCTGACACAGTTACTTATAATAATTATACTAGTATTTTTTCTCTTAATCTCTTAACCTAGGTACTAGGTTTACTGTTTAACCTAATTCAGGCACCAGCCTCTTAATTAATGTTGATGTTTAGGAAATTAAGAATTATGTTATGTTAGTTAATAATTTCTTGATGTAAAGTTGCTAAACAATTGATGTCGCACTAGGAAGGGAGGAGTCCCATAAATGTGACGAGCTGTGACAGTACGGGGGAGAGGTCAAAAAGTCATGTGACGTAATTTGTGAATAGCCCCTTATAGATAATTTACATACATACATAACTTCACGCCAGTTCCCTTGCGGGGTAGGCACGAACAACAGAGCGCCATTTAGGCTTATTCTTACACACCTCACATGCTTCTTTGACATTCATAACTCTTGTCATGCACGCTCGTCTGTTCTTAAGGCTCCTGACATCACCTTCTGCTAGTACACGATCAATTTGATCATGGAAGGTGTGTCGTGGCCTTCCGCGACTTCTGCATCCATCCACTTTTGCATTGTATATCTGTTTAGTCATTCTTTCCACATGCCCGAACCACCGGAGCATTCCTTTCCTTACCTTCACCCCGACACTCTCTTTCAGACCAACTCTCTTTCTTACTTCGGTATTATAGATAATTTAATTCTAGCATTAAAAGTTAATTTAAATGCATGAATCAATAAAGCCTTTGACGTAACATTTGGTCTGAATATTAATTGCGTATTCCAAAAGTTGTAGCATTTTTAACCGACTTCAAAAAAAGGAGGAGGTTCTCAATTCATCGGGATCTTTTTTTTAAAATGTATGTTCACCGATTACTCCGAGATTTATGATTCGATTTACGTGATTCTTTTTTTTTTTGTTCGACGCGGAATAGCTGCCATTTGGTCCCCTAAAAATTTGACATAGTTTGGCGCAGTAGTTTTCATTTTACGAACATTTTTTTGTTCCTGTTTCTTGTGACCTATATTTGTTAAGGAGCGCGGCACCTTTTCGTATTTCTAAAGCTATTATTATTAATATATGTTGTCTAAAACATCTTGAAGTCGGTGCAAAGTAAAACGTAAAAATTACTATATTTTGAAAATTACTAAGCACCGACTTTAAGATGTTTTAGATAATATATATTAATAATAATAGCTTTAGAAATAAGTTATGCAAAATAATATGTATACATATCTACCGACTTGTCTTCATCCCTGATCTCTGAACTACCTGTTCTAATACCAAATTCCAAAAAAAACATTTTTATCACATTTATCTTCTAGAGTATAAATTGGTGGGAGAAATTTATAGTACTAGAGTTTTAATTCCTGCGTGGTAGCTCTACTTTCCATATAAAAACTTAATTAAGATCTTTATTTATGTGAGCAGAGCGGGAAAAGGCTAGTATATACATAAACCTTCCTTGAAAAATTATCTGACTGATGGTGATATTCGTTTAAAAATACATTGCGTGGTTTAGGAGGAGTTAGCGGATATACCAACAGACAGAGAGAAGCGGAAAGCGTTTTTTGTACTATGTAAACAAGAGATGAAAAATCTTCAAACTTACTTCTTTTTCACATCAGGATGAGAACTGCGAATGTGGTCTTTCAAAACCAAAATATTTCGAAAGATAACCTTTTCAATGCAATAAGGACATTTTTTACTCATATCCTTAATAGGCACGCCTTGCTCTTTCGAGTTTTCCTTTCTTCTCACTCTGTGTTCAGAAGTTTGGCGGTGTTTCTTTGCTTCTTCGGATGATGGGAAAGTCTTTTCACAGACGAGACAGAGGAACGCTTTTTGCTTATGCTTTGATTTCAAATGAGCAGCTAAAGTCAGAGATGATTTAAATTTTGTTTTACAATACTGGCAATTATGTAGCTCCTGGTAAACATCAGTTCCTGTAAAAGGTAACGGATGACCAGTCTTCTCACAATGTTTTTTCATTTCAATGTTATACCTAAATTCTTTAAAGCACGACCCGCATTTGAATATTGTTTTTTTCCTGATTATGATCGGCATTGATCTATTAATAACAGCAACTACTTCGCTATGATCAGAACTTGAGAGATGCTGAAGCATATCTTGAGATTCTTCACATTCAAATTTGCAGAATGAGCACCAATGTCGCCCATCATACAACGATACTTTCAATTCGTGATCATCAGAGAACCAGTGTTGCATGAAATTTGAAAGCCAGTTGGTGTAGAACTTACATGGACTACATTGGAAAGGTGATTGATGAACTATTGCTTCTATGTTGTCCAAGATCAACTGCTGGTATACAGCACTACTGGTTTCTGTAGCTTTTCGAAAATGGTAGTGAGATATCAGATGCTTTCCCATCAAATGCTGTCTGACTCTTGAGTTACAGCCTGCACAATGGATGAAATTCGGTTTTCGCTTTCGTTTCTTTTTTTCAATATTTATATTCAATATCTTGCCTGTTTTCTGACGTTTGGCTTTAACTTGAGCATAAATACTATCATTTAGAAACCTCGAGGGTCTTGTAGCACGTTTTTCGACCTTTAAATGCTCTAAATGTCCAGCAAATTCTAGTTCATGTTCTGGCAACACCTTTTTGAGATGCAAACTAGATTTTAAATGTTTATCATAAATAGCCCTTGATCCTAGACGTCTATTACATGGTCCACACCAGTAGTGCACTGACCCTTTTGCTTGTATAGTTGTTTGCATGATCTGAGCTTTCTCATTAGCTCCAGGTACCCATTTTCCTTTAGTATGTCCTGGTGGAGGGGCATCATAATCTTCATCTCTATCATTAGTTTCTGGAATTATTGGTTTCCATTTTCCACCTGCATGCTCTTGCTCATTTAAATCCCATTCTTCTGGTGAGTCTGGTCGCCATTTCCCTCCCGTATAATTAGCAGGTGGTTTCCATTTACTACCTGTTTGTTCCTCATCATCATCTTCTTCGGAAACTTCTGATTCATCGCTGTCTTCGTAAAAATTTTGATACATAGGAAGATCTTTCTTAACACTTCCACTTATACTAGCAACTGCATTGATTAGCTTTGTTTGATTGTCAATGTTACTTCCTATTCTCAAACTATGACCACCAATCCAATCTTCTCCTCTTAAATTAGTTTCAAGGGGACTCATTGTTGGTAGTTCCCTGGAAGTTGAAGCCACCACCAATGCTTTATTTTCATTAGCTTTTGATATAGGAATAGGTGGAGTCAACCTAGACAATGATGTTTTTTTGACACTGCTCTGTAATTCTAAAGATTGAAAGAAAACATCAGCTCCAAGACTGTAGCTCGGTTCCAACGGGTCAATAGTGGGGAGGTCAGATTTTTGTGGCTCATTTTTTATCTTTCGACATCTTTGCTTTCTGTGAGTAATGTAATTATCGAGCCCTTCGATGGTTGCGTTGCATTTGATGCAGAGATGGTTATCGTCACAATCGTCATCTTGTGGAGACAGCATCTGAAACGTGATTATAATTAATTTTTAGTCAAATGTTTCTCTTATGGTCATTTCAAAGAAGTAGTATCATATATATCGATAGCTAATTGCAGTTATGATGGACGTAGATCTCCCCAAGTTTGCGTCACATATCCGGTTTTTTGCTTTGCTCTTCCATCCACCTGGCTGAAAAGCGTTCTACACTATGTTTATCGAGCTATAGTTTTCACTTAAGGACTTGTCTGTTTCATTGACTATCGGTCCTGCGACCAAACCGACCAGCCTGTACAGTTACTTCAGCTTGCAAATTTTGTGAGCTGAACGGTAATCTAGATTCCTTTACAAATAAGTATTGTCATTGAACATGGTCAAAAAGTTTAGTAGTTAGTGCAATATATTTTGTTCGATACGATACATTGTCACGAATGTTATCATAATAAATATACATACATAACTTCACGCCAGTTCCCTTGCAGGGTAGGCACGAACAACAGAGCGCCATTTAGGCTTATTCTTACTCACCTCACTAGCTTCTTTGACATTCATAACACTTGTCATGCACGCTCGTCTGTTCTTAAGGCTCCTGACATCACCTTCTGCTAGTACACGATCAATTTGATCATGGAAGGTGTGTCGTGGCCTTCCACGAC
This sequence comes from Dendrolimus kikuchii, assembly GCA_019925095.2. Lineage (NCBI taxonomy): Eukaryota > Metazoa > Arthropoda > Insecta > Lepidoptera > Lasiocampidae > Dendrolimus > Dendrolimus kikuchii. Next base: position 26,958,854 of record CM034392.1, on the reverse strand, counting down.
TTCTGCATCCATCCACTTTTGCATTGTATATCTGTTTAGTCATTCTTTCATCATGCATTCTTTCCACATGCCCAAACCACCGGAGCATTCCTTTCCTTACCTTCACCCCGACACTCTCTTTCAGACCAATTCTCTTTCTTACTTCGGTATTACGAGCGTCATTCCGCAGATTTTGCGCAGTGCTCGCATCTCGACCGTTTACTCTACTTTCATGCTCTCTCTTCCATACCCAACTCTCGATTCCATACGTGAGCGTAGGTACCAGCACCGCGTTGTGTATGGCGAGCTGGGCCTTTTGGCTGAGGTTCTTAGCGCCTAGAAGTTTACCTAACGCTCCATTCACATTCATAATAAATATCATTTGATAAATCCAAAATTAAAATTATAGATCGCGTGTTGGTAGTCTTTACTACCCTCAATTATTTTTGGACCTGAATCTTAATAAAAAAACTTTATATTTTCAGAGACAGGCATTTAAACATAATTCTGTAGAAAGTTCGATAGTGGCCCACAACAAAGAAATAATAACCAAAATGACAATGTAGTCTCATGTAATAACCCTTAAAGTACAATCGAAGACAGTGAAATAATTAAAGAGAAGACTTGACGTCGATATCGGGTGGCGTTGACAACGATGACGTTAACGGCCGACGCTCGGGGGCTGAAGTCATTTATCGGCTGTCATTTGTCAGATGTTTGTCAGCAACAATGGTGTCAGGCGGCACGGGCGCGATTGACGCGTGTCACTGCACCCTGCTACCACGTGAACTCGACGAGTGAATACAAATACTTCTTTTCGAAATGTCCATACTCAGTGATTAAGAAGCCACGTGCTGTCATTTTGTGGAGTTACTTGAAAACTTCACAACGACCACTTTCACGACTGCAATTTTTCCCGTTCCACTTCCTTGCGGACGTTACAATAATAAACTCTGGTGGAACGGATTATGGAGTGTTGATGTCATAAACGACGAAATACACAAATGTCATCGGTTGATTTGAAAATCGCGCCTTTTTCAATGTCAGTCGATAGAGAGAATTAATGCCCTGTGGTCAACGCCCACTTCGACCCACCTCTTGAAATGGGTCATTGCGCTTTTTATCAAAAGAAGAAAGAGAAGATGAAAACAAGGTATTTTAGAATCCACTCTTCTCTATAAATTAGTTTAGTTAGTTAGAAGTAGTTTATCCAAATGAATTAGTTTAACAAAATTGGGTCCTTTTGGCGTAAGACCAAAAAGGTTTGCACTGAAAATCAGCGTTGTGTAGGATATAATTCCGGCACAGCAATATATTGAGCGCAAACCTTCTTAGCTGAAAATGCGGTATACAAATTCTCAAAATATACTCTATTTCTTCAAGTCTTTCTTTCTTTCTTTTAAACATTGATTACGATTTTTTTATTGCAAAGCTGGTAAACAAGCAGATGGCCCAACTCATGGAAAGTGGTTACCGTCGCCGAGGCGTTTGCAACCCCAAAAGTGAAGCCAACACGTTGCCAGCCTTTAGGATGGGATGTGGTATGAGATAGAGGGATCAGACAGGAAGAATGGGATAGAAATGATGGGATATGGAGTTGGAATGGTAACCCATCCCGGTTAGGGAAAAGTGGATAAGGGCAGGGGAAATGCCCTCGGAAGTCTCACTCATCGCACGAAACATGATTAGCTCAAGGTTCTTATACGTCGAAAGATTTCTTAGACTAAATCACCGAATGGGTATAATTTAATCGCCACCAAGCTCTTTCAGTAATCTATAATAATATTATAAAGAGGAAAGGTTTGCAATTTTAAATGTTTGTAATGAATAAACTCAAAAATTCTGTCTAAAATTCTTTCACCATTAGAATGCTACATTATCCCAGATTAATATAGGCTATATTTATTACTAGAAATTATTGATCCCTACTAAAACTGCAATAATGTAACCCAAGGTGTAAAAAAATCACATTTAGACCCGGTAGGTGGCGTTGGAATTGGGTTATATATTTTTTTTATTCAGGGCAAGACAACGTCTGCTGGGGCCGCTAATCATTCATATAAATTACCTTACTAAACCTTGTATTTGTAGAAACTGCATAAAAAAACAAATAATAATAATACTAGCAGAAGGTGATGTCAGGAACCTTAAGAATAGACGAGCTTGCATGACAAGAGTTATGAATGTCAAAGAGGCAAGTGAGGTGTGTAAGAATAAGCCTAAATGGCACTCTGTTGTTCGTGCCTACCCCGCAAGGGAACTGGCGTGAAGTTATGTATGTATGTATGTATAATAATAATAATTATGAAGTAAAGATATGTTGTTGGGGAGCTTTTTGAGCCGCTTCTTCTCCTTTAACAGTGACTAAAATTGCTTTGGAAGCGGTGGTAGACTCATGACTTTCAATAAGTAATCTGTAGGATTCATTTTCATATTCTGTGAGTGCGTGGTATCACATCGATCGAGCCGGCCGAAAGAGCTTTAATCAACGTTACACAAAATCACCTACCGTATTCAAGAAGTCGATAGGTAACTGCTAACTTCGTTATTATTATGAAATCGAGAACAAATAGTACTTAAAAAATGGTGCGATCGGACAGGTGAGCGCGGAATTATTAATGACCATTCGACTCACACCTCGTGACCTGTCCTTGGGATCCGCGTCACCCTACGCCCAGCACCGTGTCCTCCAAAACGCCGGAATGATGCACAATGAAATTGTGTATTTTATTGTGATTTATTAACTTCGTGTCAATCGCGAAATAATCGTCTTTATATTGCTTCAAACGGGCAATAGATAGATCGCGGGTGTACTGCAGTTGGGGTCAATTGACCTTCCTTCCTATGTATTTTCTTTTTTTACAATTGTTGTGTAGATATTTCTTTTTTTCTCTCTTTTGTACTTACTTTCTTTTCATTTTGTTTTTTATTTGCTTCAGTGTCTGACTGTGTATGTCACTTGAATGGCCCTAGCGGAAGATTAGCGCTGGTTAACTTAACCAGCAACATGCTGAGCTAGGACCAATTTAGAGCTACACTTGCTTGGTTTTTTTTAATGCATGTTACATTGTACATTTATTTATTTATGTTGTGTATTGTATTCTACACATTCTGACTAAACAGATATACAATGCAAAAGTGGATGGATGCAGAAGTCGTGGAAGGCCACGACACACCTTCCATGATCAAATTGATCGTGTACTAGCGGAGGGTGATGTCAGGAGCCTTAAGAACAGACGAGTGTGCATGACAAGAGTTATGAATGTCAAAGAAGCAAGTGAGGTGTGTAAGAATGGGCCTAAATGGCGCTCTGTTGTTCGTGCCTACCCCGCAAGGGCACTGGCGTGAAGTTATGTATGTATGTATGTATGTATTGTATTCTCATTTGTGCTGTAGTTCTAAATAAATGTTTTTTCTTTCTTTCTTCTTTGAGGGTGAGGAATACGCACTCACCCTACTCGTGCTATCCATGTTCTATGTCCACCGGATAGGAAACCCCGCTGTCGCCGCTTCGCTTTCTTTATTGCAGGATTTCAGCAGACAGGCAGACGGCGTACTTGATGGAAAGCGGTTACCATCACCTATGGACATTTGCAACACCAATGGTGCTTCAAATGCGCTGCTGCTCTCTTAATAGAGACTGGAATCTAGTCACTAATACCGGAACACAAATCAAGGTTGTTATGGCGACATACTTCAGACCAGTCGGGCAAATGCCCTACCACCTGGCTGTGGGTTGTTAAGTCGCCTCTTACGACAGGCCGCCCGGCCGCAAGAAATTGTATTCTTTCTCCGTTCCTGCAAGGATAAAAGCTCTGGAGTAACCTGTCTGTTTATGACACTCGCGTACCTTGTGCACCTACCGACTCCTTTATACAACTGTCGTGATATTACTGATCCAACAGCAATAATTTGCGTCAAACTCAAAACGGTATTTATTTGCATGGGACAATGATGGAACGAATCGCCGGCATTTGCTAATGCCTCGCAACCACGCGATCAAACTTATTAAATGAATAATAGAGTTGGATTCATTTGATTTTGAATTTTAAATTCATAACTACTAACTATGGTAGTAACATAAATTATAAATAGTTAACGATGGCTATTACTCAAAGAATCGGCGTCTTAATTAATTCATGGTTTTTGAATTATATTCATGGCCAATTAAGACGGACATTTTAGTAAACAAAGTATAATGTCTGTAATTGACGCATTGACGTGACGCAATAACTTTGTACTCCTTCTTACGAAAATTGCGCGGACGGAGGAGTATGAAATTTTGCACACTTATCTATACTAATTTTATAAAGCTGAAGAGTTTGTTTCTTTAAACGCGCTAATCTCAGGAATCGATGGTCCGATTTGAAAAATTCTTTCAGTATTGAATAGTACATTTATCGAGGAAGGCTATAGGCTATATTATATTTTCAAAAAAATTAGGGATCCTTGCTAAAAGTCCAATAATGTAACCCAAGGTGTAAAAAAATTACCCGAAAAAATCCTTACACGGGATGCGCTGCGAAAACTATTGATTATAGAACAAAACAATGTACTACCACTTTGCAGAACACATAATTGTCTACAAAAAATATTGCATAACCATATGTCTAACTATTGTAGTTATTTCACAAGAAGTGTTTTCTTTTATTTTTTAAATAATTAAAATGCCGTCGCTTCAAAAACTCTTTATTTTGTACCTTGGTATTAATCCTTATCAAAATAAATTACTCCATATTCAAGACGAATTCAATACCTTTCTAGAACTTTTTGAATTATTCAACTCGGACGTTTCATTCAAAAGATATCGCGATATTTAAAATGTAAGTATTAGTGTTGTAGCCAAATATACTAATATTGTTTGATTGAACGCGCTAATCTCAGGAACTACTACTGGTCTGATTTGAAAAATTCCTTCAGTGTTGGCTAGCCCATTTATCGAGGAAGGCTATAGGCTATATATCATCACGCTAAGACCAATAGGAGCGGAGCACCAATGAAGAATGTTTCAAACTCGGAGGGTTTGAAAGCAAATTCCACGCGGACGACGTCGCGGGCACAGCTAGTAGTTTATATAGAGATGAAGCGACGAATGCTAATATTTTTTTAAAATATGCATAAATAATACATTATATCAATAAAAAAAAGCATTACATACACTACCATGTATTTGACACACACACGCATATATACTCTTTGGTTTATTGTTAAAGTCAAATTAACAGTGTAGCCTTGGTGAAGTCTGTGATTATACAAGTATAGTCTTTGACATCAGAACCTTAATAATGTTCAAACTTATAAATAATAATAATAACAGCCCATAACTGTCCCTCTGCTGGGATCGGGCCTCCCATTATAGGGGGAACGGACAGTATACCCACCACGCTTGTCCAAGGCGACTTGCCAGGTTTGACACATCGGTTATCTCGATGTGCAGGTTGCATCGCGATGTTTTACTTCACCGTTGTTAGCACGTGGTCATTGTAGCAATATACACCTTAGATCAGAAAACTGACTAAGTAGTGCATGCGTTCCGGCCAGGATCGAACCCGCGCCCTCTGAGTCTGGGAAGCATCCGCTAGCCATTACGCTACCACGACTTGTTCAAACTTATAATTTAAATTAATTATGGTCCAATTTCGACCACTGGGCGACCACTAGTGTCTATAATATTATAAAATTCTAAAAATGTCGGGTCTGTACATTGAAACTACTAAAAAAAAAAACAACTGGAATACACTATATAAACGATGCAGATTTTTTTTAGATTTCTTATCTGTTTGTACGGGATTCACGTAAAAACTACTTGGCCGATTTCGATGTGGTTTTCGTTGATCGACAGCAAATTCTTAGTTTTTTTAATTATTATTATTAATATCTCTACGGACTCGAGTTCCGTACCCTTTTTTACTACTTAATTTCTATGAAAAATTTGAGACTCCATACACGCTTATTGTTTATTTTTGTTAGTGTATGTGACATTATATGTAGTAATTTTTCTGTTTTGGTGTACCTTAAGAATAACTTATTATATTAATTTATTCTAATTTTATTACTAAACTTATACTAATGTAGAGTGTATCTGTTACATGCTGGTGTTGTGAGAAAGTGCATGTGCAGTGTTGGCCTTATATCTATACTTATATATAGTCCTATCTAGTGCCATCTGTGTTCTTTCTTCTTAGTGTTAAAATCTATAATATAATAATAATAATAGCAGCCCATAAATGTCCCACTGCTGGGCTCGGGCCTCCCACTATAGGGGGGGGGGGGGGGGAACGGACAGTATACCCCCGCCACGCTTGTCCAAGGCGGCTTGGCAGGTTTGACACATCGGTTATCTCGATGTGCAGGTTGCATCACGATGTTTTCCTTCACCGTTATTAGCACGTGGTAATTGTAACAATATGCACATTAGATCAGAAAACTGACTAAGTGATGCATGTGTTCCGGCCAGGATCGAACCCGCGCCCTCTGAGTCTGGGACGCATCCGCTAGCCATTACGCTACCACGACTTGTGTTAAAATCTGCCCCACTTTATATCCTGGGAATTCGGAATTTGTGTCCGGGAACCCCGTGGGAATTTCAAGTCAAGCGTGGAAGAAGTCACGGGCATATCCTAGTTTATAATAATATCAGATGTTTATTATAAACAATTACATAGGTTCTGTGTAATGGAGCAACACAGACTTCCTTAAAATTATGTTATATAATAGAAGACGGGGCATTTACAATATGGCGGCGTACTCTAGACCCACTGGTCTAGATGGTAGCCATCCAGACGGGCAAATGCTCAATCAACGCTTCGCGGTAAGACGTCATAAATCCTTCTGTCTATTGTTTGCATTTTATGCAAATTCTGAGAAGCCATAAAGCTTTTAAATGGAGAATCTAAGAACTAATGGGTATGTTGTTAGGAGCCCATAGCTATTTTTACAAATATATAAGATCGGTTAGTCGGGAACTTAGTTAGTTATGTTTCAACTGTACCGAGACATTACATTTTTGTAAGAACTGTGATATACGTGTATATACTTTTATTTTTTATTGCAGTAGTTCAGCAGACAGGCAGACGGCCCACTTGATGGAAAGCGGTTACCATCGCCTATGGACATTTGCAACACCGAAGGTGCTACAAATGCACTGCTGCTCTCTTAAAGGGGACTGGAACCTGGTCACTAATGCCGGAACACAACTCAAGGTTGTTATGGCGACATACTTTAGACGAGGGGTGGTCGCCATCCAGTCGGGCAACCTACCACCTGGCTGTGGGTTGTTTAGTCGCCTCTTACGATAGGCCGCCCGGCCGCAGGAAATTGTATTCTTTCTCCGTTCCTGCACGGATAAAATACGGATACTTCTAATAATGTGATAATTCCAACGGCATTTTAATTCATAACCCACAAATTCGTAACAATATGCGACTTCAAAAAAGGCTTCTTAGAACGGCTCAGCTTTAGTCAAATGTTGTCTTACTCTGACACGAATCGATCACCTGTCAGTATGTTGTCAGAGGACAGAAAGTCTTCAAGTGTGCAATATGTCTTTATCGCTGTTCTTTGTGCAGCGCGCTTGTGTGAGTGCAGCGGTCGTGGGGCGTCCGTCAGTCACGTGTCCGCAAAGGCGTGGACTCGACTTCAGCGTGTTCTACTTATAACTTGAATTGCAACCTTTCCAGCATTATTATAATCTGATTAACCAAGATTTGGCAAGTGGTAGGGCATTTGCCCGACTGGATGGCTACCACCCCTGGTCTAAAGTATGTCACCGTAACAACCTTGAGTTGTGTTCCGGCATTAGTGACCAGGTTCCAGTTTCCTTTAAGAGTGCAGCAGCGCATTTGTAGCACATTTGGTGTTGCAAATGTCCATAGGCGAGGGTAACCGCTTTCTATCAAGTGGGCAGTCTGCCTCCTGCATAAAAAAAATAGATGTTTAACTCATCACGAACTCACTCAGTAATTCTGTTTGGCTGTTACGCTTTCAACTTACTGCTCCATCGAGGATAATGTTATAGCTATTGACCGTTTCACGCAGATGTTAACGCGATGGGTTTAATGCGTAATTTCAGATGCGATATTGTTATTGAATTATGAATGACGTCAAATATTGAGAGGTAACGTATGTATGTACATACACTAGTGTAAATATTCATAAACAGCGTTATTTTTAACGCTATACACAAGACGCATTTGGCCACAGTCAATAACATCACAGAAAAACATGATAGCGATTTTGCTGAAGTTATACATCTTTCTATATATAATTCTTCTGTACGTGTGTTGACAGTGAACTCCTAAACGGCTGGACCGATTTGAATGAATTTTTTTGTGTGTGTTCAAGTGGATTCGAGGATGGTTTAGATTCACTATTGGACCCGGTAGGTGGCGCTGCAATCGGGTTCTAAATTTTATTTCTTCAGGGCAGAACAACGTCTACCGGGACAGCTAGTGTAGTATAAATAGCGAGAATGGACATAGAATACTTTTATCATGAAAATGGGATACTTTTTGAGGGATAGACCGAATTTTTCCTGGGGAGAATAACGCCTATATGTAAGTAGAGTAGAGTCTCATTAATCCGGCACCCTCGGCTCACGTCTCCTCTCTACTCTCGGTCCGTACTGGACACATCGGTATTAATATTACCTCAAAAATGATTACAATAGCAGTTTTCAAGTTGAGAACAATGTAGCTAAATATGTCAAGTACACGGCAACATGCTTTATTTTACGTACTTATTATAATTTTTTCTATATAATCCAATAATCCGGCACTACCTAGTTTTTATTAGTGCCGGATTAGTAAGGCTCTACTCTATAAGAATTTTATGCAATGTAACTATTTAACCAAATAATGAACAAGTTTTGCTGTTTTATAACCTAATGTGCTTATTGTTGCAATTACCATGTGCTGTCGGAGAATGAAACCATCGAGATGTGAAACCCGCACATCGAAATGAAAGTCGCCTATCCACCTTGCGCAAGCGTGCCGGCTGTATTGCCTATTCCCCTGAAAATCGGGAACCCTATCCCAGCAGTGGGACGTTCATGGATTGTTATTATTATTATTTTAATACGATTTTTTTCTGTGCTCTCGAAGTGCAAACTTTTCTTGATTTTTTTCATATCTGTTTTATGCTTCATGTATTGTGTTAGAAAGTAAGTAGTACTTTATGCGTTAGTATGTGTGTATATCGTGAAGTATTATTTCAACATGATATTATTTAAGTTAATTATCCACCATGGGTCAAATATTAATCAACGAAGCCGGGCTGCGCTGAAAATTCTAACACAGCCTTATGCTGAGTTGCTGACCTCATTTGTTGAAAATGGACAACATATTAAATTTATTATCTCTACATCCTTGTATTGTCTGTCGCTTTCCTAGCAAATAAATTCTTTCTTTTATTCATTAATATGAGGCATACGACTCAATGTAATATGTAGACTTAATAAAGGCGTTAAAAAGAGCGTTCCAGCCATATCAGGTCACATCTGCATTTGCCGCACCTCGGTTCAAATCCCATGGGCCCAAGTGGCTCGAACCCGCGTCGTCGTCAAAGGCTGTCGCCCGAATAACGACGTCGCCATCGATCCGGGCTCCTTCCCCCCGCGGTACCTCACCCCCTTGCACCCTCGCATCACCTTAGCATTGAATTGACACCTTCTCATTATACAATTGCAATCAATTATTAGAAAAAGTATTAATAAGTCTTTTTACTTTTGATTTAGTTATGACGAGTCGTTGTCGGAGGAAATAAATAACGCGTGCATTAAGCAGTTTAAGCATGTTCACAATTTTAACACACACATACATACATACACAACTTCACGCCAGTTCCCTTGCGGGGTAGGCACGAACAACAGAGCGCCATTTGGGCCCATTCTTACACACCTCACTTGCTTCTTTGACATTCATAACTCTTGTCATGCACACTCGTCTGTTCTTAAGGCTCCTGACATCACCCTCCGCTAGTACACGATCAATTTGATCATGGAAGGTGTGTCGTGGCCTTCCACGACTTCTGCATCCATCCACTTTTGCATTGTATATCTGTTTAGTCATTCTTTCATCATGCATTCTTTCCACATGCCCGAACCACCGGAGCATTCCTTTCCTTACCTTCACCCCGACACTCTCTTTCAGACCAACTCTCTTTCTTACTTCGGTATTACGAACGCGGTCCGCGAGCGTCACTCCGCAGATTGTGCGCAGTGCTCGCATCTCGACCGCGTTTACTCTACTTTCATGCTCTCTCTTCCATACCCAACTCTCGCTTCCATACGTGAGCGTAGGTACCAGCACCGCGTAGTGTATGGCGATTTTCCTAAATTTTAACACCAGGCATTATAAACTGATGTTGCCATCTTTTAGATTACAAAAAGCATTGTCCTCTTTCTTGGGGGTTGGTATACGCTTCGTCAATAAGATTAAAGTTAGATCTGCCTTTCACTGAATTTATAACCAAATTAAAAAGTATCTTGCTTAAAAAGGTATATTACATTATTGAAGAATTTAAATGATAAGTCTTCATTTACATAGTAGCTCGCTCCAGCCTCTTATACAATCGTCTGTATAATGTTTTAGTTTTTCCAAATATGTAAGGAACTTATAAAGATACTAGCGGCCCCGGCAGACGTTGTCCTGCCTTTAAAAAATTAAATTCTAGAACCCGATCCCAGAGCCACCTACCGGTTCTAATTGCGAATCTAAACCATCCGGGTATCCACTCAAACACACAAAAACAAAATCACCAAAACCGCTCCAGGTGATTAGGAGGATTCCAGAACCCGATCTCAGCGCCACCTACCGGTTCTAATTGTGAATCTAAAAGAGTAATATATATTTTTTTATTCTAAGTCATGACAAAATAAGATTAAAAATCTTGTCAAAAAAATTAAAGTTTATAAATAACAAATAAAAAATAGGGATTGATCGTAGAGGGGTGAATATTTAGGGTTGTATGTATTTTTTAATGCTGTATCCTAAAAAAATAACAAAAAAAAATATCCATAAATTAAAAAATAACTTAGGGGTGGACTACCCTTGACATTTAGGGGGATGAAAAATAGATGTTGTCCGATTCTCAGACCTACCCAATATGCACACAAAATTTCATGAGAATCGATCAAGCCGTTTCGGAGGAGTATGGTAACTAGCACTGTGACACGAGAATTTTATATATTAGATGTTGCAGTACAAACTTTTAGTACGTCTCGTCATTATTATAACAATAATAATATTATTCTTTCCTCTTACTGTGTCTTTGTCTTACTGAGCATGCACTGTTTTCTATAACTCCATTAATTCTTCTAAAAGTAATTCTGTTACATACTTCTGTATAAAACTTATAAAAAAAGAACTCGAGATATAAATGGAATAAGAAATATAAAGAAAAACAATTTTAAGCTAGACGTGTTGCTGGCGAGTTTGTTGCCGCTTCGTCAATACGTTGCCAAGCGGTGTACATAGTATAGGAAGTAAAATTAAATTTTAACTTATATGTATGACCTTCAAAAAGTGTTCTCCAGTGGAATTTATTTCGAATAAAAACTTTTGAATTTGAATTGAATTTACAAATATATAATTTTCTGTCTGATATTTACATAGATCAAAGGATTATCGTAGTGTTAAATGGCATTTTAGTTGTTTTTTAAAATTTTAATATTACGGACAGTTGAGCATGTCAGAATCGTATAAAAAAATATTTCAAATCGCGCTTAAAACCGTAAAACAGTTTTGACTATGTGTACCTTTCAATCGCGTGAACGTAAGAAAATACTTCACAAACTATTGCTTCAATACTAACCTGTTACGCGCGAATTGCACATATCTCACGTCGATGATTCGGTAGCCGAATATTCGGCACTTCGGCCGAGAGCGTGGCCGAATTCTTTTTGAATAATAATAATTTATTGTAAAAATCCAGACACGGTGAGAAAGATATTTAAAATTAATTTACATCTATCTATATATATATTCGTAATACCGAAGTAAGAATGAGAGTTCGTCTGAAAGAGAGTGTCGGGGTGAAGGTAAGGAAAGGAATGCTCCGGTGGTTCGGGCATGTGGAAAGAATAACTAAACAGATATACAATGCAAAAGTGGATGGATGCAGAAGTCGTGGAAGGCCACGACACACCTTCCATGATCAAATTGATCGTGTACTAGCAGAAGGTAATGTCAGGAGCCTTAAGAACAGATGAGCGTGCATGACAAGAGCTATGAATGTCAAAGAAGCATGTGAGGTGTCTAAGGATAAGCTTGAATGGCGCTCTGTTGTTCATGCCTACCCCGCAAGGGAACTGGCGTGAAGTTATGTATGTATGTATATATGTTGACAATATAATATCCCTAACCCCCACACTAGATTTGCACCTGTCTTGGGGGTTAGTTGTAGGTTCTGATGGGGGTATATTACAAAATATTATTAGGTTAAACTTATGATCAGATAAATGTACAATTAAGATCCAATTTTATTCAGCAGATGTTCAGTTTCATTATAAGTAAATTTTTGTAAATTATCAGAAAAAATATTTTTAATTTTGAATAAAGTAAGGGAGTGAATAGATATTTTTTTATTTATTTTATTATATAGAAGCGAACTTAGGGAGACTTAATGTCGGTTGTCAAAGGTTTTACGTCTAACAGGTACATCTCATACTGGGTGGTCTTGGCGTTTAAGAAAATAATTTGAGTCTAAGGGGAGGTCTGAGTGACGGCGCAAAAGTACACGGAGTATGCACTGTTAACACCGGAGTATGCACTGTTATGTATGCATTGGAGTCGATATAGAGTTGGGTGGTAGGATAGTCCATTCGTTTAAACTGCATTACCTTCAGTACTGCTCTCTGGGCCCGATCTGACTGTATAAGAGTGGTGTTATTTATAGTAATATTCGGCCGAGAACATGGCCGACTGTTCGGCGCTTCGGTTGAGAGCGTTTTTATTTTTTTTATTTTTTATTGCAGCAGTTCAGCAGACAGGCAGACGGCCCACTTAGTGGAAAGCGGTTACCATCGCCTATGGACATTCGCAACACCAAAGGTGCTACAAATGCGCTGCTGCTCTCTTAAAGGAGACTGGAACCTGGTCACTAATGCCGGAACACAATAAAAGATTGTTATGGCGGCATACTCTAGACCAGGGGTGGTCGCCATCCAGTCCAGCAAATACTCTACCACCTGGCTGTGGGTTGTTTAGTCGCCTCTTACGACAGGCCGCCGGGCCGCAGGAAATTATATTCTTTCTCCGTTCCTGCACAGATAGAATATTCGTGGCCGAATATTCGACGCTCCAGCCGAGAGCGTGGCCGACTGTTCGGCGCTACGGCCGAGAGCGTGGCCGAATATTCGACGCTCCGGCCGAGAGCGTGGCCGACTGTTCGGCGCTACGACCGAGAGCGTGGTCGACCGTTCGGCGCTACGGCCGAGAGCGTGGCCGAATATTCGACGCTCCGGCCGAGAACGTGGCCGAATATTCGACGCTACGGCCGAGAACATGGCCGACGGTTCGGCGCTTCGGTTGAGAGCGTGGCCGAATATTCGACGCTCCGGCCGAGAGCGTGGCCGACTGTTCGGCGCTACGGCCGAGAGCGTCGCCGAATATTCGACGCTCCGGCCGAGAGCGTGGCCGACTGTTCGACGCTCCGGCCGAGAGCGTGGCCGACTGTTCGGCGCTACGGCCGAGAGCGAGGCCGAATATTCGACGCTCCGGCCGAGAGCGTGGCCGACTGTTCGGCGCTCCGGCCGAGAACGTGGCCGAATATTCGACGCTCCGGCCGAGAACATGGGCGACTGTTCGGCGCTACGGCCGAGAGCGTGGCCGACTGTTCGGCGCTCCGGCCGAGAGCGTGGCCAAATATTCGGCGCTACGGCCGAGAGCGTCGCCGAATATTCGACGCTCCGGCCGAGAGCGTGGCCGACTGTTCGGCGCTACGGCCGATAGCGTGGCCGACTGTTCGGCGCTCCGGCCGAGAGCGTGGCCGAATATTCGGCGCTACGGCCGAGAGCGTCGCCGAATATTCGACGCTCCGGCCGAGAGCGTGGCCGACTGTTCGGCGCTACGGCCGAGAGCGAGGCCGAATATTCGACGCTCCGGCCGAGAGCGTGGCCGACTGTTCGGCGCTCCGGCCGAGAACATGGGCGACTGTTCGGCGCTACGGCCGAGAGCGTTGTCGACTATTCGGTATTCGGCCAAACCACTATTCGTAGCATCTCTAGTAAAAAAAAACCTTGAAGGCTTCAGTCGACCTTCTCGAGACCTACCCGGCTATAAATCAATAGCACACGCCTATCTCTAATGGGAATTATAATTGATACCCACCCATAGCAAGTCGATTGTAGGTACACGCGTAATTTCATGTACTGATAATTTTAAATACTTGCCGCAGCCTTACTGTGTACTTATAAGACGGGAAGGATGTATAAGAAAAATGGTTCAGGGTACTAAGATGAATACCACATTCGGTTGACGGTAAATTTTTTTTATATTATAAATAGGTTAATATTTAATATATGTATATAAGGTTATTCTTATTTTTAGTAATCTTACATACATACATACATACATAACTTCACGCCAGTTCCCTCGCGGGGTAGGCACGAACAATCAACAAAGACATTTAGTAATCTTAATACTAATATATAAAGCTGAAGAGTTTGTTTGAACGCGGTAATCTCAGGAACTACAGGTCTGATTTGAAAAATTCTTTCAGTATTAGAAAGCCCACATATCGAGGAAAGCTATACGCTATGTATAATCACGCTAATTATGCACAGCATATACTACGTCACTTGCTCAACTTGGGATTACCAAGTTGGAAATATGCAATGTGAGTTTGTATGCCCATTTATTTATTATCAAAAATTGAAAAAATAGGTACAAAATGACTACTATGTGAGTTACTTGCACCTTGTGGAACGCTGCAACTTGTTTTTTAATACTTTATATAAGTATTTGGTGTATTGATGGCAGTTGCTTCTTGTTTGGAAATTAAAACTCGATGTAATGGATTGTATGATTATTATTATTGAACTTTTTACATGAATCGAAATATACGTAGAATAAGTACAAATTATGCAAGAGAATCGTCGTTGAGAATTATAGTAGAATTGTGAAGAATTATGAATGAATGACCGATTTTTGCCTCCTATATCCCGCATCCCGTCCGACGCCTAGCTGCTAATTGCGCCACTATGGGCGTCGGCGGTATGCGGGGCGCGGAGAGTAGGTGTGCTCCGGCGGGCGGGTCAGGGGGGTGCTCTCTGTCCGCAACATGGTGCATCGAATATATTACAGTCAAATAACAAGCAATATGGCTTAAGATTTATGATAAGACAAAGGAATTTTCTTCAAATTGATAAAACAGTGGGTATTTGACGATAAATTAAAAGATATGACATTTCGTGTAACTCAGAGATGCTGTCAAAATTTTTTGTAACCCCCCTAATAATTATGTTCGTTTAAAATTCTACCTGAATACGGACGTACGTCATGTTTTTATATTTATATACGGACATCTCTTTATTACTTCTATATGAATAATATTATGAGTTCCAAAGATATGCGTTGCAGCAGAAAAACAACCTTATGCTGTAAACAATAGGGTAGGAAATACAAATACGTGAGCTTTAGGTCAAAGTTATAAACGAACGCATCCATTTCCACAAATCCGTGTCAAGAATCGAACGCGATTTAAAAAAAGACACCATCACATTTCAATAAATAATGCTTTTTCATGTGATTTTATTTATTACAGGCCGCGACGCAGGCGCAGGCTCGGAATGTAACGATGACGAATAAGAGATACGTTGGTTAAACGCGCCTTTGAGGCTTGACGCGTGATATATTCCCAGGCGCATGCGTGTTATAAAGAACGCAACGGGGTGCGCGCGCGCTGAGCGCTGATTGGCCGACGTAATGACTCGTTCCGTTTTCGAACTACCCGCTTGACGTGGACTAATGATTGTTGTAAGCTAAACCAATGACTGATAGGCACCTCTGAACCTATTGTGTTCCATATACCGAGGATGTAAGCTGAGAAATCGCATCGATTTGCAGTACGCAGTACAACCATTCCTTTGCGGCTACATTGCTATATATTTTACAGGTTTATCATTCAAAATATTTACTTTTATTATGCTGAAATGTGGCTTTATAAATATGTTCTTGGAATATAGTTACATTTTATTTATTGCAGGAGATCAGCAGACAGGCAGACGGCCCACTTGATGGAAAGCGGTTACCATCGCCTATGGATATTTGCAACACCAAAGCTGCTACAAAGGCGCTGCTGCTCTCTTCAGGCAGACTGGAACCTAGTCACTAATGCCGGAACACAACTTTACTTTAGACCAGGGGTGGTAGCCATCCAGTCGGGCAAATGCCCTACCATCTGGCTGTGGGTTGTTTTGTCGCCTCTTACGACAGGCCCCCCGCCCGCAGGAAATTGTATTCTTCCTCCGTTCCTGCACAGATAAAGCATAACATAACATTTGGTAAAGTTTTACACAATGTCCTTGCGCATACTACTAATTTTAGTAGCGCGCGACAGTGTACGACACGTGTAAGCGGAACAGAGCTAAGAAGGCATAGCAAGCAACACTGCCATTTCTGCTAGCGAATAAGTTTAATATAGATTATTTAGATGTCGGAAACCTCTGCAATTTTCTACGCAAATGAAATATACATGTAGTTTAAAATTTAATTTTACTTCCTAGTCTATGTACACCGCTTCGCGACGTGTTGATGCTGTTAAGGAGAAGAAGCGGCAACAAACTCCCCAGCAACACGTCTAGCTAAAAATTGTTTTTCTTTATATTTCTTATTCTATTTATATCTCAAGTTCTATCTTTTTATAAGTTTTATACAGAAGTATGTTACAGAATGACTTTTGAAGAATTAATGGAGTTGTAGCAAGCAGTGCATATTTAATAAGACCAAGACAATAAAAGGAAAGAAAAATAATATTATAGTTATAATAATGACATGACGTGCTAAAATGTTATGCTGCAATATGTCTCCACAAATTCCATACAAGCATGACAAGATAAAAAAAAAAAGTTATACAAAATTTAGTATAAGAGGTTGGAGCGTGGTGCTATGTAAACGAATTTTTGTCATTTAAGTATTCTTCAATAGTGTAGTATCCCTTTTTTAGCAAGATGCTTTTTAATTTAATTTTAAATGTAGTGAAATATAGTAAAGGTATAAGAGGTTGGAGCGAGCTGCTATGTAAACGAAGTTTTGTCATTTAAGTATTCTTCAATAGTGTAGTCTCCCTTTTTTAGCAAAATACTTTTTAATTTGAAGAACGCATGATGAAAGAATGACTAAACAGATATACAATGCAAAAGTGGATGGATGCAGAAGTCGTGGAAGGCCACGACACACCTTCCATGATCAAATTGATCGTGTACTAGCAGGTGATGTCAGGAGCCTTAAGAACAGTCGAGCTTGCATGACAAGAGCTATGAATGTCAAAGAAGGTATTTAGGTATTTACTTGGTAGTCGTTGAAAAGCTAATATCTGTCTGTACGTCAGACAGTAGAATAAATAATATATTTCAATATATTATTCTTATGCTGCCAGGTATTCTTAGTGTAGCATCACGTAGGTCGAACAGTGACATTGTTACGACAGTGGATAACCATTCTGTCACGATTGAATATCAGACTCTAGGTTCAGGTCTAATAAGAAATGATAATGAATACCTATATATTGTTACATATATTTAGTTAACAAGAGTTATGAATGTAAAAGAAGCAAGTGAGGTGTGTAAGAATAAGCCTGAATGGCGCTCTGTTGTCCGTGCCTAACCCGCAAGCGAACTGGCGTGAAGTTATGTATTTTATCCTTGCAGGAACGGAGAAAGAATACAATTTCCTGCGGCCGGGCGGCCTGTCGTAAGAGGCGACTAAACAACCCACAGCCAGGTGGTAGGGCATTTGCCTGACTGGATGGCTACCACCCCTGGTCTAGAGCATGCCGCCATAACAACTTTGAGTTGTGTTCCGGCATTAGTGACCAGGTTCCAGACTCACTTAAGAGAGCAGCAGCGCATTTGTAGCACCTTTGGTGTTGCAAATGTCCATAGGCGATGGTAACCGCTTTCCATCCAGTGGGCCGTCTGCCTGTCTGCTGAACTCCTGCAATAAAAAAAAATGTATGTATGTACTTTTTAATTTGGTATTTAATTTAGTGAAAGGCAGATCAAAGGCAGTGATTGTAAAATCGGCCATTAAAGACATATTCTTGACAATGAACATCGAAAATCACATTTTTAAAATCAAAATCTTGGCCAATGTATCAATTAACCGTTGAGTTGGGAGCAATCAATCTTGGCGGGACGGTTGGCCTGCCCACGGCAGTGTCCAGCGCGGGACAACGTATGCGTCCCGTGGGATGGACTGTTCATTAGTAGAGGACGGCGATGACGTAGAGGCTGTCCTCTGCTTACTGGCTTTGAATTAATTATAAGCTAACCTGTACATTTTGGCCGAGTACGAGTCGGACATGTAAAACCAGAACCCCTTTGTTTAATTGGTTAGTAAATTAAGTAAATCCAGACTTTTTATCGCCTCAAAAACCTCATAGAGCACAAGAGCATAGCAAGTTATGACGTAATTTTATTATTATCAATTATTTTTAGAGAGAATTATGGAACTCATAATTTTGTACATTCATATCTATAGTAGGCCACGACACACCTTCCATGATCAAATTGATTGTGTACTAGTAGAGGATGATGTCAGGAGCCTTAAGAACAGACGAGCGTGCATGACAAGAGTTATGAATGTCAAAGAAGCAAATGAGGTGTGTAAGAATGGGCCTAAATGGCGCTCTGTTGTTCGTGCCTACCCCGCAAGGGAACTGGCGTGAAGTTATGTATGTATGTATGTATATCTATAGTATATTGATACGTGAAGCAAAAACTTTGTACCGCTTTTTACGAAAATAGCGCGGACCGAGGAGTATGAAATTTCGCACACTTATAGTTTATATAGAGAAGGAGTGCAGAATGCTAATACTTTTTTAAATCTATATATATAAAAATCAATGCCACTTTTCGTTGTAATTTTATAACTTGAGAACGACTTTACCGATTTTGATGAAATTTTGTGTATGTGTTTGAGTGGGTCCCGGAATGGTTTAGATCCACAATTGGAACCGGTAGGTGGCGCCGAGATCGGGTTCTACAATTCTCCTTATCACCTGGAGCGATTTTGGTGATTTTGTTTCTGTGTGTTTGAGTGGGTTCCCGGATGGTTTAGATTCGCAAAAACAACCGGTAGGTGGCGCTGAGATCGGGTTCTACAATCCTCCTAATCACCGGGAGCGATTTTGGTGATTTTGTTTTTGTGTGTTTGAGTGGGTTCCCGGATGGTTCAGATTCGCAATTAGAACCGGTAGGTGGCGCTGGGATCGGGTCCTAGATTTTTATTTTTATGCATTAAAAATACATTAAATCAATAAAAAAAAACATTACACACACTACCATGTATTTGACACACACACGCATATATACTCTTTTGTTTATTGTTCAAGTCAAATCAACAGTGTAGCCTTGACGAAATCTGTGATTGTAGAAGTATTATAGTCTTTGACAAACTTATAATTTAAATTAATTATGAACGAATTTCGACAACTGAGCAATCACTAATTCATACAATTTATAAAATAATAAAATTTTATCCGTGCAGGAACGGAGAAAGAATACAATTTCCTGCGGCCGGGCGGCCTGTCGTAAGAGGCGACTTAACAACCCACAGCCAGGTGGTAGGGCATATGCCCGACTGGATGGCTAACACCCCTGCTCTAAAGTATGTCGCCATAACTACCTTGAGTTGTGTTCCGGCCATTCCAGGTTCCAGTTTCCCTTAAGAGAGCAGCAGCGCATCTGTAGTAACTTTGCTGTTGCAAATGTCCATAGGCGATGGTAACCGCTTTCCATCAAGTGGGCCGTCTGCCGGTCTGCTGATCTCCTGCAATAAAAAAAAGACGGGCAGACGGCTGTTATGTTATGACGGTTGTTATGGCGTAACAACTTTGAGTTGTGTTCCGGCATTAGTGACCAGGTGCCACTCTCCCTTAAGAGAGCAGCAGCGCATTTGTACCACCTTTGGTCTTGCAAATGTCCATAGGCGATGGTAACCGCTTTCCATCAAGTGGGCCGTCTGCCTGTTTGCTGATCTCCTGCAATAAAAAAATTAAAAAATAAAACAAATATAATATGTCGTTGGGTGATGTCATAGTAAATTAAAAATAAATAGAATTTTCACCCCTTCATAACCGTAAAACACAGTGGGTGGTAGCCAAATAACAAACAATACATTTAAAACACACAATCAAACAATGTCCATTGATATTATAGCCTTGAGCGATGGCAATTGAAACCGCCACGCCATAGCATCAGCGCGTAAATCATGGCGGCACAATAACTCCAAGATTTCAATTAAACATAAATCTCGAAAGACAGAATGTTAATGGACTTGATACCTCAATGTTGTATGTAGTTTGTTTGTTTATGCCACCGATGATTTGATGAAGTAATTTATTAAAAGAATTAATTAAGTACTATTTTTCGGCAAAATATTACTTCATCTTCCATATTTTTATCCGTGCAGGAATAGAGAAAGAATACAATTTCCTGCGGCCGGGCGGCCTGTCGTAAGAGGCGACTAAACAACCCACAGCCAGGTGGTAGGGCTTTGCCCGACTGGATGGCTACCACCCCTCGTCTAAAGTATGTCGCCATAACAAACTTGAGTTGTGTTCCGGCATTAGTGACTAGGTTCCAGTGACCCTTAAGAGAGCAGCAGCGCATTTGTAGCACCTTCGGTGTTGCAAATGTCCATAGGCGATGGTTACCGCTTTCAATCAAGTGGGCCGTCTGCCTGTCTGCTGAACTCCTGCAATAAAAAAAAATAAAAAAAATCTCTATTCGGACATGTGTCCTCTGACATGTGTCCTCTGACATGTGTCCTCTGACATGTGTCCTCTGACATGTGTCCTCTGACATGTGTCCTCTGACATGTGTCCTCTGACATGTGTCCTCTGACATGTGTCCTCTGACATGTGTCGTCTGACATATGTCCTCTGACACACCACAAATCATGTCAACCTTCACATAATCTATCGCTCTTAGTTGTTGTCTTTCAAAGTTGTTGCCTAGTTTTATCAGTGCAGGAATGGAGAAATAAATGTGGATCAATATGTCCCGGGACTGACACATGGATGGCGTTGGCAACAAAAGTTCTGTATGATTTTTCATGAGTACCAACCTTCCAAAGATACCTGTCAAAATTTCATGACATTCTGATGTTTGGTCCACGAGTTACAGGGATTTAAATGACGCTTGTCTTGATATTATCAAAACAAAGGATTCGAAACAATTTCGTGTGTTGATTTATCGTTGCTTTTTGATGCGGTCGTAAGAGGTGACTGAAACACCCTACGGCCGGGTGGTAGGGTATTTGCCTGTCTGGATGGCTACCACCCCTGGTCTAGAGTATGCCGCCATAACAACTTTGAGATGTGTTCCGACATTAGTGGCCAGGTTCCAGTCTCTATTTAGAGAGCTGCAGCGCATTTGTAGTACCTTTAGTGTTACAAATGTCCATAGGAGATGGTAACCGCTTTCCACTAGGTGGGCCGTCTGACTGTCTGCTGAACTCTTGCAGTAAAAATAAAGAAATAAATAATCTGGTATAAACAACAAAATTCTCATAATATCTGAAAAATAAACATCAATATTGTTTAAAAGAACAGTTACGTGATATATGATAATAGATGTCGCTACTGTACAGATAAAAAATAATTACTAGTTTAAAAAAAAATGAATGACTTCATTAATATAATTAATAATTCATTGTATCATAGAAAAGTCTATAAAAAAGAAAAAAAATGTGGTTAGCAGAGCGTGGTTTCGATCCACGGACCTCTGGGTTATGGGCCCAGCACGCTTCCACTGCGCCACTCTGCTTGTGGTAACTCTGTCGAAATTATTATATAAACGGCATTAAACCTATCTAAGTATATCGGTGTTTTATTACATTTTAATAGGCCGATGTTAGATGATTCTTTTTACCTTTCAATTTGAATGAATCAGTGTAATATAATACAGTCTTGTCCAATCAGTTTTGTGTTTTATACATACATACATACATAACTTCACGCCAGTTCCCTTGCGGGGTAGGCACGAACAACAGAGCGCCATTCAGGCATATTCTTACACACCTCACTTGCTTCTTTGACATTCATAACTCTTGTCATGCACGCTCGTCTGTTCTTAAGGCTCCTGACATCACCTTCTGCGACACGATCAATTTGATCATGGAAGGTGTGTCGTGGTCTTCCACGACTTCCACATCCATCCACTTCTGCATTGTATATCTGTTTAGTCATTCTTTCATCATGCATTCTTTCCACATGCCCGAACCTTACCTTCATCCCGACACTCTCTTTCAGACCAACTCTTTTTCTTACTTCGGTATCACGAACGCGGTCCGCGAGCGTCACTTTGCTTTTATAAGCAAATTAAATCCATTTGGTTGATCCGTCTAATGTTCGCACCGGTCTTTCAATTTGAATGATTCAACCAAGGTGGTTTATGTACTTTTTCTGTCTTTTTTGAAGTAGTTACGGCTTCAATGGATTACAGTAGGTAAGAGCATCAATATAATGATAGCAGCATAGCTCTGCCCTACTAGCTGTACTTGCAGTAATCGTCATTTTTGGATTTTTAATTTAATGCTGAAATAGTATCCCAAGGCGCTAATCTATACATAAAGCTTGATTTTTTGCATTATAAGATACACTAGAAAGTTACATAGCATAAACATCAAAAATCAATATATTGTCAAAAATTTATGCAGTAATAATGCTTACATAGGTTCCGCACTAGGATTAGCCAATGTGTTCCTGAGATTAGCGCGTTCTAACAAACAAACTCTTCAGCTTTATATATTAGTATAAGAATAAGATAGATAGATTGATAAAACTTTATTGTACACCATTGTTCGTACGTACACATACATACATACATACATACATAACTTCACGCCAGTTCCCTTGCGGGGTAGGCACGATCAACAGAGCGCCATTTAGGCTTATTCTTACACACCTCACTTGCTTCTTTGACATTCATAACTCTTGTCATGCACGCTCGTCTGTTCTTAAGGCTCCTGTCATCACCTTCTACTAGTACACGATCAATTTGATCATGGAAGGTGTGTTGTGGCCTTCCACGACTTCTGCATCCATCCACTTTTGCATTGTATATCTGTTTAGTCATTCTTTCATCATGCATTCTTTCCACATGCCCGAACTTACCTTCACCCCGACACTCTCTTTCAGACCAACTCTCCTTCTTACTTCGGTATTACGAACGCGGTCCGCGAGCGTCACTCCGCAGATTTTGCGCAGTGCTCGCATCTCGACCGCGTTTACTCTACTTTCATGCTCTCTCTTCCATACCCAACTCTCGCTTCCATATGTGAGCGTAGGTACCAGCACCGCGTTGTGTACGGCGAGCTGGGCCGTCTGGCTGAGGTTCTTAGCGCCTAGAAGTTTACCTAACGCTCCATTCACACTATTCCCCAAATGTTCGTACGTAGATATATCTAATTTATAATATCTTCGTATATCGAACTATATATGTATATAGCAGTTAATTTATATTTTAAAGAGAGTGCTATGGTATTGGACGTGATGTAAGGCTCTTGAATAAATATAACTTCGATCTTAAAACTGGCTTTTATTTATACACTAGTAAGTATCTTTCAGTAGTACAAAGTCTCTGTCGTAACTGAATTCAAAACCAGTCTTTTTTAAAGTGAAACTTCTATATAGACGGGGTCTTAGGATTTTTCTGTCACGAAAAAGCGTTACGGCCGCGTAGAAGAACGGCATAAATTTAGACTAGACGTGGTGAGAGGCGGCATAATGTTAGAGTAGACAATCGACGTTGTTATTGGTTCCGGATCGAATTCGGTTTTTTTTTAAATAAAATATGTTTAAATAAAAAATGCATTAATTAAAATGTACCTAACCTAACCAAATCATAATTTGCAGTAAACTTGCGAAAAATCGAAATGTGTGCTGGGACACATAGTAGAAGTGGAACTTCAACGGACAAGCGGAAAAACGAATCGCAACAAAATTTTAACTTAAAATTTTACGGGCAGATTGTTAATGTACTTGTCCAATTTGAAAACCTGCCCGCAAAACTTCAAGTAAACATTTTGTAGCGATTCGTTTTTCCACTTGTCCGTTGAAGTTTTTTTTATTTATTTTATTGCAGGAGATCAGCAGACAGGCAGACGGCCCACTTGATGGAAAGCGGTTATCCATCGCCTATGGACATTTGCAACACCAATGTTGCTACAAATGCGCTGCTGCTCTCTTAAGGGAGACTGGAACTTGGTCACTAATGCCGGAACACAACTTAAGGTTGTTATGGCGACATACTTTAGAGCAGGGGTGGTAGCCATCCAGTGCCCTACCACCTGGCAAAAGTAAAGTATGTAATATTTTTTTTAAATTTATTTATCAGAAAAGCAAACAGATTCAATATATATTTTATAACTAATGTGATAATCTGTATGTTAATAATATGGTATCCAACAGCACTTTTCACATTTTATTTTAGGACATATAACATTTTTTTTTATTTTTTTTACCGCTAACCACGCAACTGACATGTAGTAACAAAAATAATGATAAAATATAATACAATACAAATAAAAATTTATATATTATATAAGTAAGAATCATTATATTGTTATAACTTAACTCCCCCGACAAAGACAAATTCCACGAAGCACATTTTATTACCTGTCGGCATTTGAACTAATTGTAATACTTTTATGATCGTCTTCTTTTGTTTACTTATTTATTGGCATACAGGCCATTGGCCTATTGTACTTGTTCATTAGCATCATTAGCCAGGTGTTACAAGCTAATTCTAGAAAACTGTGGCGGTGTTGCCGGGCGAACATACATTTGCATTGGCATTTGTGGGGCATAAAAGGACAGGCTGATGGAGAGAGGAAGGCAGTTCAGAGACAACTACGATACGGGCGTGACGTGTGTACTACAATCGGTAATCTAATAGTGACGGACTTTGCGCGTTTTATTGAGTTACGACCTTCTGCATTACGTTTCGATTTGT
Organism: Dendrolimus kikuchii; assembly: GCA_019925095.2. Lineage (NCBI taxonomy): Eukaryota > Metazoa > Arthropoda > Insecta > Lepidoptera > Lasiocampidae > Dendrolimus > Dendrolimus kikuchii. The sequence continues at coordinate 26,933,698 of CM034392.1, read as the reverse complement.
TGTGTTCGGTTATATTCGTACCTATGTTATACGTGTTTGTATAGTTCTAATAAACTCAATAATAATTCCAAGGGCATTTTAATTCGAGTCCTGCAGCTAGTAACAATATTAATACGTGAAGCAAAAACTTTGTACTTATAGTTTATAGAGAAGGAGTGCAGAATGTTAACATTTTTTTAAATTATGCATGAAAATACATTAAATCGATAAAAAAAAACATTACACACACTACCATGTATTTGACACACACACGCATATATATACTCTTTTGTTTATTGTTAAAGTCAAATTAACAGGGTAGCCTTGGCGAAATCTGTGATTATAGAAGTATAGTCTTTGACATCACAACCTTAATAAATTTAAAATGTATAATTTAAATTAATTATGGTCAAATTTCGACCACTGGGCGACCATTAGTTGTACTTAATCTTAATATATATAAATTACGTGTCACGTTGTTTGTCCGCGATGGACTCAAAATTTGCATAAAATTTAATCAAATTTGCACACCGTGTGCATTTTGATCCGACTTGAAAGATAGGACAGCTTACATTTGGATCCAGTAGGTGGCGCTGGAATTGGGTTCTAAATTTTATTTCTTCAGGGCAGAACAACGTCTGCCGGGACAGCTAGTACATACATACATACATACATACATAACTTCACGCCAGTTCCCTTGCGGGGTAGGCACGAACAACAGAGTGCCATTTAGGCTTATTCTTACACACCTCACTTGCCTCTTTGACATTCATAACTCTTGTCATGCAAGCTCGTCTGTTCTTAAGGCTCCTGACATCACCTTCTGCTAGTACACGATCAATTTGAAAGCTAGTAGACATATATAAATACGCCTTTTAATATTACATACATAAACATATACATGTTGCGGGTAGTGCTTTTAATTTTCTTATTGCGTAAAATAATCCGGCGTTAATGTTACGCTGTCTCAACGCGGCGCGCAATAAAAACCCGCCCAGGATATTGTTTGTAGGGAACATCTTGACGTGCTTATTAACCGGGGAAATTGAAAATTGACTGAGCAGCATGATTGGCAAGGGAATATTAGCTCGATGCAATTTTGCCGGATTGCCTTTGCCTCTTGTTTGCTTTCCAACACTCGCCTGACATTAATCCATCAACGAACGACATTACGTGTATATAATTATGGGGAAATACACGTTTTTAAATAGCGGAGAAATCATTATATTAATACATACATACATACATAACTTCACGCCAGTTCCTTTGCGGGGTAGGCACGAATAACAGAGCGCCATTTAGGCTTATTCTTACACACCTCACTTGCTTCTTTCACATATAATTATATTAATACGTGAAACCTTTGTACCCCTTTTTACTAAAATTGCGCGGACGGCGGAGTATGAAATTTCGCACACTTATCTTATACTAATATATAAAGCTGAAGAGTTTGTTTGTTTGAACGCGCTAATCTCAGGAACTATGGGTCTGATTTGAAAAATTCTTTCAGTGTTAGATAGCCCATTTATCGAGGAAGGCTATAGGAGACCAATAGGAACGGGGCACCAATGAAGAATGTTTCAAAATCGGGAGGTTTTTTTTTTAAACTATTCCACGCGAACGAAGTCGCAGGCAGAAGCTAGTAGTTCGTATAGATAAGGAGTGCAGAATGCTAATATATTTTTTTAATTATGCATAAAAAATACATTAAATCAATAAAAAATATATAATACCTTATCCGTGCAGGAACGGAGAAAGAATACAATTTCCTACGGCCGGGCGGCCTGTCGTAAGAGGCGACAAAACAACCCACAGCCAGGTGGTTAGGGCATTTGCCCGACTGGATGGCTACCACCCCTGGTCTAAAGTATGTCGCCATGATTACCTTGAGTTGTGTTCCGGCATTAGTGACCAGGTTGCAGTCTCCACTAAGAGAGCAGCAGCGCGTTTGTAGCACCTTTGGTGTTGCAAATGTCCATAGGCATGGTAACCGCTTTCCATCAAGTGGGCCGTCTGCCTGTCTGCTGAACTCCTGCAATAAAGAAAAACACACACACTACCATGTATTTGACACACACACGCATATATACTCTTTGGTTTATTGTTAAAGTCAAATTAACAGTGTAGCCTTGGCGAAATCTGTGATTATAGAAGTATAGTCTTTGACAACAGAACCTTAATGATATTCAAACTTATAATTTAAATTTTATATTTAGTTTTAATTTTGTTTATGGTTATTATTTACTAATAAACCATCAACATAAATAATAATATAATAGTAAAGTAGTAAGTAAATAATTAAAATTAACAAATTGGCGGTAGGCTAAATAAAACTTTAACAATACTCGTTGACACTTGACATCTTTGTCTTCCGTGATCACGGCCACTGAAAAGCGGCCGAAATGTCGTAAAAACCAAAATTAAATAAAATTACCGCGCTCAAAACCGTTAAAACGTAGTTTTATTATGTATACAAGTCGCGAAAACTTAAGAAAATATTACAGAATAAAGATTTTATTCAGTGTCTTAACATACTTAGTTGAAAATTGAGCTGATCGATGAGTAGGTACATTGGTACACCCGCCAGAAAGTGTGATAATTGCTCGTCACTTTCCTTTTATCATTACGCCGCTTGTCCCGTGGGTACACCCAATACGTCATCCCGAAACACGTTGTTTTCGGGACACGCGATCATCGCTATTAGCCACCTCCCGAAGGATTACCCACCGAAAGTAACATAATGAGATCGATGCGGAAATTTTCTTGTATTTATACAAAATTTTGTACGTCGTACAGCCTTGCTGGGATCATGCCTTCGATTACAGTCATCAAAACAATAAAGTCACTTAGATCTTTTAATGAACTCCTCAAAAATCACTATCTAAATTTACATACATACTTGCATAACTTCTCTCCAGTTCCCTTGCGGGTAGGCGCGAACAACAGAGCGCCATTCAGGCTTATTCTTACACACCTCACATGCTTCTTTGACATTCATAGCTCTTGTCATGCACGCTTGTCTGTGCTTAGGGCTCCTGACATCACCTTCTGCTAGTACACGATCAATTTGATCATGGAAGGTGTGTCGTGGCCTTCCACGACTTCTGCGTCCATCCACTTTTGCATTGTATATCTGTTTAGTCATTCTTTCATCATGCATTCTTTCCAGATGCCCGAACCACCGGAGCATTCCTTTCCTTAGCTTCACCCTGACACTCTCTTTCAGACCAACTCTCTTTCTTACTTCGGCATTACGAACGCGGTCTGCGAGCGTCACTCATATTAATTAGATCATTTTTTTGTCAATGAAAATGTAACTTTATGATTTGTGTACATATCGTGAGACGTGTATAGTCTTGAATTAGACCTCCTTTTTACCGTAGTTTGAAGATTGTGTAAGACATAATATATTAAAGAATTGCCCCCAAATTTGCTGCCCCTCCAAAATCTGCCGCCCTAAGCTCCAGCCTATTCAGCCTATTGGTAAATCCACCACTGCTCTTCGATGATGTAGCTGAAAACCTATTTCAGCTATATAGGGAATGAAGACGTAAATACAAAATCCCTTTCCTGAACAAAGATATCGCAAACAACAAAGTAGGTAATGTCTTTTAAAGAATAATAAAACACAGTCAAATAAGCTCAATGACAATATAAACTTGTGCTCATAAAAATCTAAAAATAACCTTTTAATTACAAACCTGTGTTGCCAGCAATTAAAGTGAAGCGACCCAACAAATCATGTTAGTTGGCAACACATCGATAGCGCTATATATCAAAGCGTGGCGGACCAATCATAAATCAAGATATTGTGAGAAGAAATGCCAATAAATACAACGTCGAAATCCAATAATTACTAAGGCAATGAGCGCGGGGGCTACAAATCAAGATGGACGGACGGACAGACGAACAGAGAACTCCTTAATAGACATGGGTAAAGCAACGCTGACACACTACACTTTGTCTATTGTGTTGACACATGAAAGTATCGCTTGACAATCGTTGACACACTAAAGTTTTTGTTGACACTGTTGACGCAATACTTTCTGGGTCGCCACACTTGAAAACACACGCTTAATAACAAATTTAAATATTTCCTAGTCACATCAATTAACAGACTTTTTATATTTAAGTAGCTGTAGAGTATAATATTTCGAAATTAGTAATGTTTTTATGATAGTGTTGATGTATAAAGTATCTCAATAAAATGTATTTTTCAAATTAAAAGTGGTTTAGGTAAATTTGTAGAATGGATAACCATTTTTTTATTTACGCAACCCATCAATCTTATTGAAATTAATTTTGTTATTGTCTGATTATGGTAGCCAGGCAGATCCACTTGATGATGTTGTTACCGCTGCCTATGGACATTTGCGACATCAAAAGCGACTCCAATGCCATCGTCCTTGGAGACATTTTAAACATGCTTTTTAAACAACCTCATATCGTAAGTGCAGAGGAAAAAGGAATTATAATAAGTATATTACTATACAAATATACTATCACACTATGTAGTGTTGTTATTATAACTAAGCAAACCTACCAATGGTTATAAATTGATAAATTTAGTTTTGGCCACGATTTGAAATAGAAGCCAGTAAGAATGAAACTAATCCAAGCCTTCTGAATTACATAAGGCATTTTTTTTATTGCAGGAGTTCAGCAGACAGGCAGACGGCCCACTTGATGGAAAGCGGTTACCATCGCCTGCTCTCTTAAGGGAGACTGGAACCTGGTCATTAATCCCGGAACACAACTCCAGGTTGTTAAGGCGAGATACTTTAAACCAGGGGTGGTAGCCATCCAGTCGGGCAAATGCTATACAACCTGGCTGTGGGTTGTTTTGTCGCCTCTTACGACAGGCTGTTCGGCCGCAGGTATTTGTAGTCTTTCTCCGTTCTTGCACGGATAAGTGTTTAGCATGAAATAAATTTCTTTGGAAAATATTTCATGTATAACGAGATTAGCTTTATACATGAAACTATTGGAAACTGGGCAACAACTTTTCCAGTATTGTAAATAAATGAATACTGACAAGTGTTTAGATTTGACTAAACGAAATCTTATGCACACAACATTTATGATATTATGAAGTACTTTACTGATTTTTTTTTATTAAGAAACTTTCAGCATGATTTTAGGAACCTTAAAACTCTGTCAAAGCCGTCGGTCAATAGAGACAAAAAAAATAACTGACACACTCAACTGTGTCATTGTTACTGTGTCAGCCCGTTAATTTTACAATGCTATCCATCCCTACTCCTTATCCTAACATCAGATTAAAAACATCAATACACGTCAATGGTGGTCGCGCCCACATAATTACGGTTGGGAAAATATATAGCACCGGCCGAAATGCAGTGAGACCGAAAGGATTAACATATATCAATGGATCGATTAAATGAAGAGTATTAATTGGGGATGCGCCCGCGCAGGTAACAGAGACACGCGATGTGATTCGAATTTCAAATTTTGAACATCGAACGCATGGAATCAGGTATGTTATGAAGGAAATATTTACATTGTAATTTTTTATATCGTCGGCTTCAGTGCAGGACCTTGTAACTAGATTTTTTGGTACCATTATTTTTTTAATTATAATTTTGATATACAGGTGAATTCTTGAAGTGCCTATGTAATGTATGGAAAAAAACACTTTGTTCAAAAACAAGCATTTCCCTTTGTTTGCCGTGTGACATTCCTTCACAGACATTGATCCTCATAAGCTAGCCTATGTTTTAGTGTAATAATAATAATACAGATGTGTTTATTTTTCAAAAATCTAATGATTCCATTTTACCATCCGGCTGTGGGGTGTCTTGTTGCCTCTTAAGAGAAGCTGGCCACACGAATTTGTATTCTTTCTCCGTTCCTCCACAGATAAAACTCTATATATATATATTTGTTGCGGGAGTTCAGCAAACAGGCCGACGGCGCACTTGATGGAAAGCGGTTACCATCGCCTATGGACATTTGCAACACCAAAGGTGCTACAAATGCGCTGCTGCTCTCTTAAGGGAGACTGGAACCTGGTCACTAATGCCGGAACACAACTCAAGGCTGTTATGGCGGCATACTCTAGACCAGGAGTGGTAACCATCCAGTCGGGTAAATACCCTACCACCTGGCTGAGGGTTTTTTGTCGCCTCTTCTGACAGGCCGCCCGGCCGCTGGAAGTAGTATTCTTTCTCCGTTCCTGACGGATAAAATTTGTTTAGCGATAATGCCATTTGTCTAGAAGGCTCTGTATTGCTAGCGAAAGTTAGATCGCGTTTCCATGACAACGTAAGTATCTGTTAGTGAATTGCAACGACAGCGCCGTCTTTTTCACTACTTTCATCTATCCCACGAAAATGACGCCATTTATCGGGATAATAAGTATCCCAAGTGTTGCTGCGAGATATAAGCTTCTGTGTCGAGTTTCACTTTAATTCGTTCAATAGTTTTCAAGTCACTTGATAAATTCACCTATATATGTACAGATACTAATAATATACTCGTAATACCGAAGTAAGAAAGAGAGTTGGTCTGAAAGAGAGTGTCGGGGTGAAGGTAAGGAAAGGAATGCTCCGGTGCTTCGGGCATGTGGAAAGAATGCATGATGAAAAAATGACTAAACAGATATACAATGCAAAAGTGGATGGATGCAGAAGTCGTGGACGGCCACGACGCATCTTCCATGATCAAATTGATCGTGTACTAGCAGAAGGTGATGTCAGGAGCCTTAAGAACAGACGAGCGTGCATGACAAGAGTTATGAATGTTAAAGAAGCAAGTGAGGTGTGTAACAATAAGCCTGAATGGCGCTCTGTTGTTATGTATGTATGTATGTAGGTGTTGATGTATATAGTATTTAATAGTCATTTTATGTCCGAATATTAGAGGTTGGCTAATTAAAATTTACTAAGATGTGATAAAAACATTTTTTAATTATCTACTTTTGAAGAAGTGTTCTGACTGCAGTAATATAGTTCTGCCAGTAATCAATAAACGTTCCGTTTCACACGTCGCCATTGTAACTCGCGCTCCACACTCGAATGCATAACATAACAGACAAACCGGCTAATCCCGACGTTATCGTAAATTGTCAGTTTATGACGTGCGGAACGGAACGCGGGGGCATAACTGTACGGGTGAGAGGGGGCACGGGACAAGAGTTTTCTAATTTCGCCCTCTGCGCCCCGTTTTGATGCGCTAATTCGTGTAAGCAGTTTCTGAACGGGCTTGTTTGGAGTTCACTTCAATTCACCACGTGCATATTTACTATTGCATAAGACCTTATCGTCAAAGGAATAAGGTTGAGTTTCGTGTTTTGAATGACATTTGTATTGTGGTAAGTTTATCGTGGGCCTTTACATAGAGTTGCGCAATTTACATACATTTGTTTGTTCGGTTTTTAAATTGTTGAATTAACCGGTGTTAATCGGGATGTTTTGTGCCCGCCATTAGGAGTGTTGGAGCTAAAAAGTTATTATTATGTTATTTGTTCAAACGAAATGTTTGTAATGAAAAATGTTATCGTTTTAATTATGTTTTAAGCATGATATTTAAATGTAATAATATTAACTTATCATTTTTAAAATATGCTTGAATATAGTTTTAATCTTGTGCCTTAGCAGTAGTAGTACAATTAGCCACAATGGCAAGCAAGGAAACTGGGTCCATACAGCCTAAATTGTAAGGATTGACGCAATACATAGTTTATATTTCTCACAAAATCACATAGTTATTACTCAAAAACAATCAATATCCTACAACTATTGTTGATTTTATAGAAAATTTTATTTATTTAAATTTACAACATCATAAGTATTTTTTATATACAATGCAAAAGTGGATGGATGTAGAAGTCGTGGAAGGCCACGACACACCTTTCATGGTCAAATTGATCGTGTACTAGCAGAAGGTGATGTCAGGAGCCTTAAGAACAGACGAGCGTGCATGACGAGAGCTATGAATGTCAAAGAAGCAAGTGAGGTGTGTAAGAATAAGCCTGAATGGCGCTCTGTTGTTCGTGCCTACCCCGCAAGGAGACTGGCGTGAAGTTATGTATGTATGTACAAGTATTTACACCATACAACGTATATAAAAAAAACTAAAAACGAAAGTATTACATATAAACATATTTATAAATAGAAAATGAATTCCAGAACTCTATATACTATTATATTAATGTACTCTATGATTCCAGGTCATTACTGGTGGGAAGCGTTCCCAAAATGATAACCGCATTTTAAAGTAATTTTACACATTTTTAGAAAATAAAACTGCTCAGTACGTGTCAGCATTCAGTTCCACTTTGTGTATGTGAGTAGAATTCGCCACAAAGGCAGGCAAAAGAATCTAAGTCCATACAGCCAAGTCCTCGTAGTCTGCATATAGGTAGCGCAGTTGAATTGTAAGCTGCAAATGACGCCATATACAGTTAATATTTCTCACAAAAACATAATTACTACTCAAAAACTATCAATATCCTGCAACTATTGTCCATTTTTGAGTAATTTTACACATTTTTAGAAAATAAAACTGCTCAGTACGTGTCAGCTTTCAGTTCCATTTTGTGTGTGTAAGTAGAATTCGCCATAAAGACAGGCAAAAGAATCTAAGTCCATACAGCCAAGTCCTCGTAGTCTGCATATAGGTAGCCCAGTTGAATTGTAAGCTACAAATGACGCCATGTACAGTTAATATTTCTCACAAAAACATAATTACTACTCAAAAACTATCAATATCCTGCAACTATGGTCCATTTTAGAGTAATTTTACACATTTTTAGAAAATAAAACTGCTCAGTACGTGTCAGCTTTCAGTTCCATTTTGTGTGTGTAAGTAGAATTCGCCATAAAGACAGGCAAAAGAATCTAAGTCCATACAGCCAAGTCCTCGTAGTCTGCATATAGGTAGCCCAGTTGAATTGTAAGCTACAAATGACGCCATGTACAGTTAATATTTCTCACAAAAACATAATTACTACTCAAAAACTATCAATATCCTGCAACTATGGTCCATTTTAGAGTAATTTTACACATTTTCAGAAAATAAAACTGCACAGCGTGTCAGCTACTGAAGCTGACACGCTGTGCAGTTTTATTTTCTTTCTTCCCGCCAGAAACTCCATTTTGTCCCATTTCCACATCTGTCATAAATGTCAAAACAATAGTGATGGGAATTATAACATTCTGAATCGATTCAATCATGCCCTAATCGATTAATGTCGAACGTATCGATATTATTGTTACCGATTAGATGAGTGATTGTCGTAATTACTGAGGGTAATAATCAAAACTCCAAATGGGTATGGCTGTGAGAAATTGTTTTAAATCACGATACGGGGCTGGTGTAATTGCTTTTCGGTTTGATTGGTAATGAAGGGCATTCAATGGTATGGCTTTCGATGCCGTCAGAGAGACGGCCTTGGTTTTTTTGAGATGGCAAAATTGGACCCAGAGTTTTTGGCGGGAACTGAAAGGAGATGTTGTGCTGTGCAATTTTATTTTCTAAAAATGTGTAACATTACTCTAAAATAAACAACAGTTGTAGCATATTGATAGTTTTTGAGTACTAATTATGTGTTTTGTGAGAAATGTGAACTGTAAAGTCAAATGTGGCCTTTTGAGTTGTCACTAGAACTCTGTTGAAGGGCACTAGCTGATAACCTACAGTTCAGCTGTGCTACACATAGGTTTCAAAAAATGAAGAAACTATGTTGAATCTAAGGTCTGGCTTAAAGGCCTAGCTGCCAAGTCATAAAAAAAAATTGGACCCCTTATAGTATAGGCATGTTTTCTGTTCGTCTGTTATGTTACAGTTATTTATCTCGGAAACTTCTAGATCTGTAATCAATCTGTATTAATAAAATTTGACATAATAATGACCTATTATTTATATAGATATACTATTATAGATATACAATGCCAAAAGTGGATGGATGCAGAAGTCGTGGAAGGCCACGACACACCTTCCATGATCAAATTGATCGTGTACTAGCAGAAGGTGATGTCAGGAGCCTTAAGAACAGACGAGCTTGCATGACAAGAGTTATGAATGTCAAAGAGGCAAGTGAGGTGTGTAAGAATAAGCCTAAATGGCACTCTGTTGTTCGTGCCTACCCCGCAAGGGAACTGGCGTGAAGTTATGTATGTATGTATGTATTATTTATACCACTACACAATAATGTAGTGAAATATCTAAAAAAAGAATAAAAAAATAACAAATAGGGCTCGATATACATGTAAGTGTGCCTTATGGGTGAACTTTTTTAGGCATTTTGAAATTTAATTTTTGTATTCTATTGCATGAGTTCAGCAGACAGGCAGACGGCTCACCTGATGGAAAGCGGTGACTCTCGCCTATGGACAGTTGCAACAGCAAAGCTGCTACAAATGCGTTGCAGCTCTCTAAAGGGAGACTGGAACTTGGCCACTAATGTCGGAACACAACTCAAGGTTGGAATGGCGGCATACTCTAGAACAACTTTATCCGTGCAGGAACGGAGAAAGAATACAATTTCCTGCGGCCGGGCGGCCTGTCGTAAGAGGCGACTTCATAACCCACAGCTAGGTGGTAGGGCATTTGTCCGACTGGATGGCTACCACCCCTGGTCTAAAGTATGTCGCCATAACAGCCTTGAGTTGTGTTCCGGCATTAGTGACCAGGTTCCAGTCTCTCTTAAGAGAGCGGCAGCGCATTTGTAGCACCTTTGGTGTTGCAAATGTCCATATGCGATGGTAACCGCTTTCCATCAAGTGGGCCGTCTGCCTGTCTGCTGAACTCCAGCAATAAAAAAAACAAGGGGTAGCCATCCAGGCGAGCAAATGTCCTACCACCCGTGGGTTGTTATGTCGCCTCTTACGACAGGTACCCCGGCCGCAAGAAAGTGTATTCTTTCTCCGGTCCTGCATGGCTAGATAAAATATAAATAATGAAGATAATGACTCCAGTGATGAGAGTGCTATGATATCGGACGTGATGTAAGGCTCCTGAATAAATATGACTTATATCTTAAAACTGGCTTTTATTTTCGCCCTAGTATCTTTCAGTAGTACAAAAAGTCTCTTTTAACTGAATTCAAAACTCGTGTCTTTTTTACATTTTTGAATTCCAACCAATGAGAGCGAGTTTTATATACAACTCTCATTGGTAACTCGTATCCTTACGTCCTGGCTAACACAGCTATATAGGCATTGATTAACAATAACAAAAGTACTTAGAAATTAAATGTAAATAAATAAATAAGAAATTTAAAGTGGATAATTATATATAATTTATTTTATGATTAGAAATGTATAGAAATAATTAAAAATGAAAAACCCAAGACATTGAAACTAAAATACATTATGTAGCAGATCACTGCCAACGGGGAGCGTGCCCAGAAGGCTGGCTGCTTTGCCACGCTGTATGGCAATACTTATTTGTTGTGCAAAATATGAGCCAGCCTTCTGATCACGGGTAGCGTCAAAGAGTTTCTTACATATGTCTTTAAAGAAACTCTTTGGCGACGGACCCCACGGGCCTAATGTTTCAACCCCAAACGGCACAAATATGTAACCCTTTCCTAAGGCTCCATATTTGCGCCGTTTGACGTCCTCAGCTGAAGCGGCAGCGTTGCCAGCCCCTGACTCGGTCATTGGAAGATGTGACGGGGCCCGTGTGTCAACACAGGTCGCATCCCACACTAGCGGCCGCCCCATCTTCCAAGGGACGAGTGACATTCTGTCCGGTCTCTTGCCATCGTCACGCACCAGGCCATTTGGTTCTAGAATGGCCGGGACGCCGACGCTGACAAGAGCTCGGCGAATGATGTCTTTGAGGCTGGCATGACGAGAAATTATATTATATATGAATAATAAACATAGCATAGATCAAAAGATGTTGCTGCTGTTTTTCTTAAGGTAGCACCTGTAAAACGTCAAAAGCCAAATTCCAAAAGATTGACCATGAACTTGATCTACTTTTGTTTATGAGAGAACTACATCAAAAGTTTTCAATAGACATGTATAAGCGAATAATTGAGTTGCAAACCCGAGCGCGTAACCAGGATCATGCTATTGTTACAACCTAGGCGCTGACAAAGACAAATTCCACGTACAGATTTGCAGAAGCACATTTAATACGCGTCGGCATTTGAATTCTAATTCTTTTATGTGATCGTCTTCTTTTGTTTACTTATTTATTGGTATACGTTTCTAGAGAACGGCCTATTGTTCTATTTTATTCGTTTACCACCGCTTGCGGCTGAATCATTAGCCAGGTGTTGCGGATTACGTCGACTACGATACGGGCACATTTGTATCTGCGAGGTATAAAACGACGGCCTGATGGAGAGAGAGGGCAGTTCAGCGACAACTACGATCGAGGCTTTGCGCGTTTTATTGAATTGCGACCTTCTGCATGGTTTGGATTTGTTGTGTTCGGTTATATTTGTACCTGTATCATACGTGTTTGTATAGTCCTAATAAACTCTATAATCATTCCAACGGCATTTTAATTCGAGTCCCGCTGAACTCGTAACAGTATATTAAACAAAGTAAAGAATACAACAATATCTGCAACTATGAACGTGGTAAATGTATCCACTATACCAGCATAGTTCTACCATGTTTCCCATCACAATTAAAACACTTTCATAAAAACAAGTTACAACAGATTAAAAATAAATATTTCTAACATTGTTTTTGCGTGAACACCTTTTTTCAAGTACAGTGAAACCTCTGTAAGTCGGATTTGAAGGGAGACGCCGAAAATTCGAGTTACGAGTTTTCGACTTAGCAATTTTTTAAGGAATCATTCGTTTTGTAGAGGTTAAAATGTATTCCAACTAATTTTGAGTTAAAGAGGTTCAATAAATAATAATCCACTAATTATAGAGGTTTTTTTTTTGAAATATCGCTATGTTCGTAATACAGAGGTTCAATTTATTTTTTCGATTTATAGAACGAAAATAAGTACTGAATTTGCTTACAGGAACTTACTAATTATTTCGCTTTATAGAGTTCAGATTTCGAGCAACCAAGGTTTTGGGGCTTGAAGGGCATCGTCTTATCGATGTTCGACTTAAAGAGGTTCTATTGTACGTACTTAGTTCATTAATTATGCCTATTTCGATAACCTATGTAAGAATATGATAAGTAATCGTTATTCATAACTAAAACTTAATGAATTAATTTCCCATGTAAATTATGATTTATGTATACGATGCTTGTTTTTGCTTGTTCATTTAAAGGTTATTACTGTAATCATAAATAGAAGTTATAAAATATTAAAGACACACACACACACAAAGAGCCTAAAAATTAATAACCCAGGCATAGAAAAGAAAAAAACAACACACATGGCACTAGATACGACTATATATAAGTATAGATATAAGGCCAACACTCCACATGCACTTCCTCACAACACCAGCATGTAACAGATATACTCTACATTAGTATAAGTTTAATATTAAAATTAGAATAAATTAATATAATAAGGTATTCTTAAGGTACATCAAAACAGAAAAATTACTACATATAATGTCACATACACTAACAAAAATAAACAATAAGCGTGTATGGAGTCTCAAATTTTTCATAGAAATTAAGAACTAGAAAAGGGTACGGAACTCGAGTCCGTAGAGATATTAATAATAATAATAATAAAAATATATTAAAGACAGTCATGTTATTACTTTTATACATGTAATAAGTAAATATATTGATTCGCTATTTTAAATGTAAGACTTCAAACTTATTTTAACTCAATATGAATAAGATCGTAATATTTTCGGCTAGTATACATAATAAAACTACGTTTTTTCGGTTTTAAGCGCGGTAATTTATTTGTTTTTTATTATTAAGACGTTTAGGCCACTTTTCAGTAGTCGTGATCAGGGAAGACAAAGATGTCATGTGTCAATGAGTATTCTTTGTGTGGTTTTATTATGAATATTTTTTTTATTGCAGGAGTTCAGCAGACAGGCACACGGCCCACTTGATGGAAAGCGGTTACCATCGCCTATGGACGTTTGTAACACCAATTCTACAAATGCGCTGCTGCTCTCTTAATGGAGACTGGAACCTGGTCACTAATGCCGGGACACAACTCAAGGTTTTTATGGTGACATACTCCAGACCAGGGGGTCGTAGCCATCCAGTCGGGCAAATGCCCTACCTGACAGACATGACAGTAAACATTATCATTCTGACTTTCACTTTCGAATAAAGAAGAATTTGAAAGTCATTCCACAATTGACGAAGTAATCGCGTAACGCGTAACAAACATACAAAACACATACAGTCGTATTAAGAATCTGCTTCTGTAATATATAATATGTAGGTATATATAACTAGCTGACCCGGCAAACTTCGTACCGCCTAAGAATCAATAAATAAAAAGGCTGAATGATAATTGCAGAATGTTTCAATTTTAGTAAAAAATGTGGTCAAAACTTAACCGGAACGAATATGAAACGTTTGACATTCAAAACAAAAAAAAAATGTTTTAATTTTAATTTGATTTCTGAACGACCTTTAAATTTAATTGATTTCTAAACGACGGGACGAACATCAAATGTTTGACAGGTAGGAATAGTTTCTAAGGGAAAGCGAAATTGTTATTTTTACTATATTCCAAGCATTTTTTCATATTTACTCACCTTTTAAACCTTCCCTGGACTTCCACAAATAAATCAAAACCAAAATTAGCCAAATCAGTCCAGCCGTTCTCGAGTTTTTGCGAGACTAACGAACAGCAATTGATTTTTATATATATAGATAAACAGCCCATAAATCCCCCAACTCTGGGTTCGGGCCTGCCAATATAGGGTATGGACAGTATACCCGCCACGCTTGTTCAAGGCGGCTTGGCAGCTTTGACACATCCGTTACCTCGATGCGCAGATTGCATCACGATGTTTTCCTTCACCGTTGTTAGCACGTGGTAATTGTAACAATATGCAGATTAGGTCATAAAATTGCGTAAGTGGTGCATGCATTACACTAACACGAATTCATGTAATAATGTGCAAATAATATAGCTAATTCTATTTAGATAGTTCCTTTAGTAGAGGCTAGCTACGGAATACTGAAAATAGAGTAAACTCGAATGCTGATAACATAGTACGCCACCTAAAATGTAAGTTAGTATGTCCATCATAAAACATAACGACGGCCGCGATTGTTATACGGAGGGGACGTAACTGACGTAAGATAAAATGTTACAATGTTGGTTCAAGGACACTTTTGATACTACCAACATTACTTATTTATTATTAGAGAGAGAGATAACACTTTATTCCACACCAAAATATACAATTACAAAAACAGACCATATTTACACTATTTTCTAGGCAATACAATGATCTATTGTTTTGGAGATAAGCTTGCTATTCCATATAACCTATTTCTAACCTATTAATACCTGTAGGCATAGAAAGTCGTGGAAGGCCACGACACACCTTCCATGATCAAATTGATCGTGTACTAGCAGAAGGTGATGTCAGGAGCCTTAAGAACAGACGAGCGTGCATGACAAGAGTTATGAATGTCAAAGAAGCAAGTGAGGTATGTAAGAATAAGCCTAAATGGCGCTCTGTTGTTCGTGCCTACCCCGCAAGGGAACTGGCGTGAAGTTATGTATGTATGTATGTATGTAGGCATAGAATTATTACGCTTAGAACCCGAGTAAGTGCCAATAAAGTGAAACACTTTCAAGTAGGACCTAAAAGTGTCACTTCTCTTGTCGAAGTGTCGGTCCTGCCAGTTCGCAAGACAAAGTCTCCGTGTCACGATCTCCAATAGTTCCACTTCCCTACTTTTTAGAAATACTCTATTTGCTGGCAACATTATTTCTGCTTTTGTGTGCGTGTCAGCGAATAATTACATGCCGCTCACGTACACATCCATTAGTTTTGTGCTTCAACTCTGAATGTAATTTTGTAAGAAACTGTCTCTAGGTAATCTGCGGAGTGACGCTCGGGGACCGCGTTCGTAATACCGAAGTAAGAAAGAGAGTTAGTCTGAAAGAGAGTGTCGGGGTGAAGGTAAGGAAAGGAATGCTGCGGTGGTTCGGGCATGTGGAAAGAATGCATGTTGAAAGAATGACTAAACAGATATACAATGCAAAAGTGGATGGATGCAGAAGTCGTGGAAGGCCACGACACACCTTCCATCATCAAATTGATCATGTACTAGCAGAAGGTGATGTCAGGAGCCTTAAGAACAGACGAGCGTGCATGACAAGAGCTATGAATGTCAAAGAAGCAAATGAAGTGTGTAAGAATAAGCCTGAATGGCGCTCTGTTCGTGCCTACCCCGCAAGGGAACTGGCGTGAAGTTATGTATGTATGTACAATAGGCGGCCTTATCGCTTAAAGTGATCTCTTCCAGGCAACCTAAATGAAAGAAATTTGAATCAAGCAATATAGGTGGTGCAGGAAAAAGGCAATAGATACATAAATACTCAAACTAATTTAAGAAATAAATATACAAATACATATATACATCTATACATAGTCATATATATACATAAGTTATTATAATAAATGAATTAGCATGATTATTTTCTATAATAAAACTAAGTTTTAACGGTTTTAAGCGCGGTAATTTTATTTGATTTCGGTTTTTCCGACGTTTCGGCCACTTTTCAGTGGCCGTGATCACGGAAGACAAAGATGTCAGGTGTCAACGAGTATTGTTAAAGTTTTATTTAGCCTACCGCCAACTTGTTAATTTTAATTATTTAGTTTTAATTATGTTTATGGTTATTATTTACTTTATGGGAGCCTAATCTAATTTACTACCGCTTCGCGACATGTTATGGCTTGAAGAGAAGAAGCGGTGCAAGAAACTCTTCGGCAAACATGCCTAGCTCTAATAATTTTATATAATATTAAAATGGGTGGAAGGAAAAGTAAAAGTAATTATCAGTCAAGTTGGTTTGTGTAAAGTCGGAAAAACCAAAATCAAATAAAATTACCACGCTTAAAACCGTTAAAACGTATTTTTATTATGTATACAAGTCGCGAAAACTTAAGAAAATATTATGATTATTTTCTGTTAATCAGACATATAGCTATTTGTGGACAAATATTGTTTTCTGAGCAAGTTTCTAAATGTTGGTAAGGATTTAGCCTCTCTGACAGTAAGAGGCAGCATATTCCAAAGTTTGACAGCCTGGACCGTAAAAGAATTATCATAATGGGATGAAGTGTGTACAGGCGTCATGAGTTTTCGGTATGCTATTTATTTAGGTTTATGGCTTGGCAGCTAGGCCTTTAAGCCAGATCTCAGTTTAAAATATAGTTTCTTCATTTTCTTAAGCCTATGTGTAGCACAGCTGAACTGTAGGTAATCAGCTGGTGCCATTCATCGGAGTTCTTGTGACAACTCAAAAGGTCACATTTGGCTATACAGTTCACATTTCTCACAAAAACACATAATTACTACTCAAAAACTATCAATATCCTACAACTATTGTTCATTTTAGAGTAATTTTACACGTTTTTAGAAAATAAAACTACACAGCACATCTTCTTTCAGTTCCCGCCAAAAACTCAAAAAAAAATACCTATCTTGTCATAAAGAGTAGTAGTAGTAGTTGCATTCGCCACAAAGGCAGGCAAAGGAATCTAGTCCATACAGCCAATTCTGATGTTTAAGTCTTGGTATAAAGGTCGCGCAGTTCTATTGTAGGCTACAACTAAAGCCATTCAACGGAATTCTTGTGACAACTCAAAAGGCCACATTTGACTATACAGTTCACATTTCTCACAAAAACACATAATTACTACTCAAAAACTATCAATATCCTACAACTATTGTTCATTTTAGAGTAATTTTACACGTTTTTATAAAATAAAACTGCACAGCACAACATCTTCTTTCAGTTCCCGCCAAAAACTCAAAAAAAAAATACCTATCTTGTCATAAAGAGTAGTAGTAGTAGTTGCATTCGCCACAAAGGCAGGCAAAGGAATCTAGTCTATACAGCCAATTCTGTTGTTTAAGTCTTGGTATAATAGTCGAGCAGTTGTATTGTAGGCTACAACTAAAGCCATTCAACGGAGTTCTTGTGAAAACTCAAAGGGCCACATTTGACTATACAGTTCACATTTCTCACAAAAACACATAATTACTACTCAAAAACTATCAATATCCTAAAACTATTATTCATTTTAGAGTAATATTACACGTTTTTAGAAAATAATACTGCACAGCACAACGTCTCCTTTCAGTTCCCGCCAAAAACTCCAACTCTCTTCTTCTTTCTTGTCATAAAGAACATGTCAGTCGTTGTATTACTTCAAATCAGGTTGACTTCGACTCGCTTCCATATTTTGCTGGGCTGTTGTCTAGACTGCATGGACTTAGTTCCTTTGTTATTATTATATGTTTAATATGTTTTTGTGTTGGGCAGTGGATAGGCGAAGGAATTTGAAACCTTCCTAAGGTACTGGGGACTATTAGGAGTAAATAATATATTATAAAGGAGAGTGAGAATGAGAGTATTCCGGCGAAAATGCGTAGGAAGCCACTTGAGGCTCTTTGACGGCCTCTGTGGTTGAGCGGGCTAAGCCTTTGCCGGCGTACCTCACTGCAACGCAGAGATCCCGGGTTCGATTCCTGGTATAGTAAATTTCGGAAACGTATTTGCTCCGTTATTTACTATGGTCTGGGTGTCTGGGATCGGCCCCAGAGTAGTCCGTTGTATGTTACCCATAACACAAGCGTATCTTGCTTAATTTGGGGATATACAATGTGTGTGTTTGTCTGCTGATTATTATTATATATTATACTATTACATATATACATACATACATAGCTTCACGCCAGTTCCCTTGCGGGGTAGGCACGAACAACAGAGCGCCATTTAGGCTTATTCTTACACATCTCACTTGCTTCTTTGACATTCATAGCTCTTGTCATGCACGCTCGTCTGTTCTTAAGGCTCCTGACATCACCTTCTGCTAGTACACGATCAATTTGATCATGGAAGGTGTGTCGTGGCCTTCCACGACTTCTGCATCCATCCAAATATTATTAAAACGTTAAATAGTATTTTTTTAAGTTTTCGCGACTAGTATACATAATAAAGCTACGCTTTATTATGTATTATTGCATGCATGCTATAGAAATCAAAAAACACCCAAATTTCAATAGAGAAGATGGTTTTTTTTTATAATATGAACAACTCTACGGACCCGAGTTCCGTACCCTTTTTTACAACTTAATTTCTAGATTTAATTTTTTGAATTTAACACGCTTATTAGTTATTTTGGTTCTTGTGTGTGATATTAATTTATTGATTTTTGTGTTGAGGTGTATGTATCTAACGAATAACTTATTATGTTAATTTATTCTAATTTTAATACTAAACTTATACTAATGTAGAGTGTATCTGTTACATGCTGGTGTTGTGAGGAAGTGCATGTGCAGTGTGGGCATTATATCTATACTTATATATATTGTCCTATCTACTGCCATGTGTGTTGTTTTTCCTTTTCTGTGCCTGGGTTATTAATTTTTAGGCTCTTTGTGTGTGAAGAGAGAAGATGGTTGGCAAGTACCACCAGTTTTGGATCTGATCATCAAAACTATTAAGACCCAAATCCAGTAAACATCAACTTCCAGACCTCAAAACACTGTTAGCTCTTTCTGCGTACACCGGAACACAAATCAACTTGATTGACAATTTCTTTTTATTTCACCTCCCTTTACTAGAAGACATCTAGGCTCAGTATTCTACTTAGTATACTTATTACAGTAGTCTTGAGGGACTATGAGTAGAATACAATACAAATAAGTTAAGTTTTCTTGCATTGTATTCGATTATATGTAATTATACAATGTTACCTCCCACCTCTCACAACGCAGTGCTGGTACCTACGCTCACGTATGGAAGCGAGAGTTGGGTATGGAAGAAAGAGCATGAAAGTAGAGTAAACGCGGTCGAGATGCGAGCACTGCGCAAAATCTGCGGAGTGACGCTCGCGGACCGCGTTCGTAATACCGAAGTAAGAAAGAGAGTTGGTCTGAAAGAGAGTGTCGGGGTGAAGGTAAGGAAAGGAATGCTCCGGTGGTTCGGGCATGTGGAAAGAGTGCATGATGAAAGAATGACTAAACAGATATACAATGCAAAAGTGGATGGATGCAGAAGTCGTGGAAGGCCACGACACACCTTCCATGGTCAAATTGATCGTGTACTAGCAGAAGTTGATGTTAGGAGCCTTAAGAACAGACGAGCGTGCATGACAAGAGTTATGAATGTCAAAGAAGCAAGTGAGGTGTGTAAGAATAAGCCTAAATGGCGCTCTGTTGTTCGTGCCTAACCAGCAAGGGAACTGGCGTGAAGTTATGTATGTAATTATTAGAAGAGTTTCTTGCATCTTCTCCTTTAAACAGCGATAATACGTTGCGAAGCGTTGTATATAGAATAGGAAGGAGATTTAAATTTTGACATGTGTGACCTTCAAAAATTGTTCTCCAGTGGAACTTATTTTGAATTTGAATATATAGCATCCACTCTATACTACTCCTCCTAATTAATTTCTCTATCTCATCCTCTGTTCCATTTTCGTTAATCCATTCTAAACGCTGGAAACGCGTTGGCTTCGCCTTGCCTGGTTGCCAGCAACAAAAATACAATAACCGCAAAGAAATGGCCAAAAAAAGAAAAGTAACAAATGAACATGTAGCGTGGCTAATTTCTTAAAAGACCGCTGGCCTCGGTGAATAATGTTGGTGCTAAGATAGAGCTACGCAAATCCGCGCGATTAGCATAAAAACCATCTAAACACGACGAAAGGAAGCCACCGCCTTCCTTCCGCAATATTTATGAAAAAAATTACACATTTCCTTTGGACGGTTTGCTTGGCGGCTCTAGCTGTAGTGATGCTCGAGTGATTCGCTCAAAAATATTCGAAATACTGTCATTTAATTAATTACAACAATCGTTTTACGAAATAACAATTTAATACAATATCTTAAGTAATAATTTAAGTGAGATATTTTATGGTTGTAATACAGCACAATCAGACGGCCCACCTGGTGGAAAGCCATTGTACCAGCCTCGAAGGGGGACTGGAACCTGGCGAATAATCCCGGAACACAAGCCAAGGTTGTTATGGTGGCATACTCTAGATCAAAGTTGTGGCTATCCAGACGGGCAAATGCCCCATCACCAATCAATCTTAAGTAGTATGATTACTACTTAAGATGTATGCGCTAATACGCGAGGTACTGTTGTCATCTGCTGCCACTAGAGAAGTTAGTAGTTACTTAATTATGGGAATCGATTTCTCTTAGTCTTATATTCTGTACAACACGCTTACTTTCTCTATGTTGTACATTTTTTGATATGTAAAAACCATGTAAGTAATCGAAATTTGTTATAACTTTTATCGAAACTCGAAATACTGTAACCGCACTAGGTGCCTTCCTACGGATGTCTCTAAAATTTACTAATTGCCAGTACTACACAAAGTTGTGAATAATAAAGTTTAATTGCAAAAAAGAGGACAAAGCTTATTGTATATATGTATGTTAGTTGTGTTAAGAACGTCAGATATTGTGTAGAATAAAAGGCGTTCAAAGTCGCCTATTACCTACTGATTGTTCATCGATTACAATACTATTCAAATGGGTAATCGATAATTAAATTCACACAGCTATGAATGATAAAAGAAGTTTGAAATGTTCCCTCCCTAACAACCCGTTCGAAATTCAAAATCCCAAGCTATGTCGTTGGAAATTCTTTTTACAAATGCACAAAACTTTCTAAGCGTTTGAGCTAATAAATCGTGTGAAATAAATAAGTGTTGAGTCTGTGGGCATATTGATTCGTCATGGAGCTGCCTTTGCCGCCTTGGTGCGGGGGGTTGGGCAATAAAGGTGCGTAATGGCCGACGGCGGAAGACAGCGCAACGGCGCGCATCGATTAGCGACCGTGCGCCGTCAGACGCCGACGCAACGGACCCGCGTTCGCCATCGCCGACGCGATTCGCCACCAACATGAGACATGCCGACATGCGGACATACTGACACGCCGTCAGTGATACTTTCTTCAAGATTTGAAAAAAGAATAGCATGCGGCCTTAATCACACGTTAATTAGAAAGAAAAGAAAGAATTTGTTTGGTTAGAATGGAATGGTTTTAATAATTTACAACATATTTCTATAAATATTTATATAATATTTAAAAAACCTAAAACTAAACTAAACTATATATATATTTACAAATAGAAAATCGTTTCCAGGTCATTGTCGGTAGGAAGCGTTTCCAATTTTATAATAATTATAATGATAATTGAACAAAGACTGTACTGTCATGTGATTCACAAAATCAATAGGTTAGCGGACAGTCAAATTAACTTTTGTCAGATGTCATAAATAGGCAAAAGATAAAGGGGTCAAATCGCGCATTAATTATTGTTTGAAAAGTAACTAAAATTATTTCTCTCATGATATTTTAAAAGTGAGATGTTATTGTAACTCCTGTTCGTATACTATCTTTTATAATATAGTACTGCTATTAATGCTTTTTTGATGTCTTGACGAAATAATTTTCTAGCATGTGGTAAATATATTTAAAAATATGAAGTATTCAGTTATTTTTTGGGGTCCCTAAA
This sequence comes from Dendrolimus kikuchii, assembly GCA_019925095.2. NCBI lineage: Eukaryota > Metazoa > Arthropoda > Insecta > Lepidoptera > Lasiocampidae > Dendrolimus > Dendrolimus kikuchii. Next base: position 26,911,113 of record CM034392.1, on the reverse strand, counting down.
AACTTTTTGTTTATTTTTTGGCGAAGACAAACGCTTCGGTTATGATTTAATGCAGACTGTAAAACTAAATTTTGTAAGACACTAACTTTTGTTTCTTATATTTCGATACCAGATGGCGTTAGTAGTATTTGAAATTACATTCAGGAGTATTTTTATGTGATTACATTTTCTATTAGTATTGAAACGACCTTTTTAAATTTTTAATTTCTAAAATAAAACTGTATGGTTTATTCTTTTTTTTTAATATTGAAGCACGCGGAAAGACCGCCCTAGGAACTTCCACATCCGCAGTAGAAACTCATTATATAATTATTATTAATTTTTAAAACTCATAGACACATAAATGCTGTTAACAAATAATAAAAAGGATACGTAATACGATGTAGTTGTATATTTCATAACGATGACATTATTTCTACACTAACGTAGACACTTTATGATTAGTACTCGACTATACAGGCTGTTTTATATTTTGTACAGTTAGGTAATTAACACTTTAAAAAGATGAGTATGTAATTTTGTATTGCGAAGCTGGCAAATAGGCAGACGGTCTAGCTCATGGAAAGTGGTTATCGTCGCCTATAGACGTATTTTTTTATATATATATATTCTGGTGTGCCCAGGCGAACTAGATTGCCCCGGCTACTTACAAGTTTTCTTATACTAACTTATTTCCATCCTACTAACTACTGTGGTGCATATGTGTTAATACTTGTGTGTGTGTTCTACGCCGTATATAGACGTTTGCAACTCCAAGAGCGAAGCCAAAGAGTTGTCAGCCTTTAGGATAGTATAAGAGATCAGCTAAGATGATTGGGATGGGATTGGATAGGCAGTAAGAACTATGGGAACTCTCACTCATCGCATGAAACCCTATTAGTTGAAGGCTAACCGATCGAGCCGGCTTTAAAAGCTGTAGTCAAGATAATGATTCCAACTTGGCTCTGCCACTTTTAGTACATAACCCAGTAACACACACGACTTGGAGCGATTCTCTACTTAATTTTGTCAGTTGTGAGTTGTCAGTTTGCAGGACTACATCAAATTAAGAATCGAACCAGTCGCATTAATTACCTAATTGCTTTAAACTTAAACGCATCAGGCTGTGCTCATAATCCTGGAGCCTCATTCGACTTATTGCCCACTACGGACGTTGATTAAAATCTTCGTACATCTACACAAAGCTTTACTTTGATATACGTGTATAAATCTCTTGAAATAACTCGATCGTCTTACTTAACAACACACACGATTCTCCACTTTATTTCTGAGTGATTAAAGTTGATTTTATAATTCGATTATTACTTAAGCTGCCTACCACCTGTCAAGTGAAATATTAACATCAAATAACGTATCTTATTTATGTTGAATCGGAAACAAAATGGTAAGTCAAAAGTTTTTTTTACATGTTCTTATTATATAGGCACAATAAATAATAGCCCGATCTTCGAGTGGGTGGATAACTAAATTTGTATTTCATCTTGTAATACATGTATTCAGTGATGTAGTATACAGTAATATGTATAGAATGGTGAAACATTCAGCGTTTTTTAATCCGCCTTAATTATGTCATTGTGCCTATTCATATTTTAAAAATAATTATTTAATATAAAATTAACATAATTTTATCCGTGCAGGAACGGAGAAAGAATACAATTTCCTGCGGCCTGGCGACCTGTCGTAAGAGGCGACTAAACAACCCACAGCCAGGTGGCAGGGTATTTGCTCGACTGGAGTATGCCGCCATAACAAACTTGTGTTGTGTTCCGGCATTAGTGACCAGGTTCCAGTCTCCTTTAAGAGAGCAGCAACGCATTTGTAGCAACTATGCTGTTGCAAATGTCCATAGGCGATGGTAACCGCTTTCCATCAAGTGGGCCGTCTGCCTGTCTGCTGAACTCCTGCAATAAAAATAAATAAAATTACAAACATTTAAAGTCTCAAAGAAGTAGGCAAGCTTCCTTTAGTGTTGCAGATGTCCATGGGTGATGATAGACACTCACCATCAAATGGTCTGTTTGTACAAGCAAATATTAAAAAACCTTCATTATTATTGTGTTATATTGTGAATGTCAAAGAGGCAAGTGAGGTGTGTAAGAATAAGCCTAAATGGCACTCTGTTGTTCGTGCCTACCCCGCAAGGGAACTGGCGTGAAGTTATGTATGTATGTATGTATGTATTATTGTGTTATAATGTTTATTAGGATGTTCGGATGTTTTCATGTTTGCCTATTTCTTCCTTATGACTTTTTATTGCATGAATACAGCAGATAAACTGAGAGCCCACATGTTGGAAATTTTGAATTATAATCATACTTGTAAACAGCTTTTAGCTTATCGTATATTTGAAGAGTTATGAATGTCAAAGAGGCAAATGAGGTGTGTAAGAATAAGCCTAAATGGCACTCTGTTGTTCGTGCCTACCCCGCAAGGGAACTGGCGTGAAGTTATGTATGTATGTATATTTGGAATTTACTATTTATTATCATGCCTTAAGTCAAATTGCCTACACTGACTACATGAATCAGTGAAATAATTTATTTAAATGGTTACAGAGGCTCAATTTTTTGAGTAATAATAACTTAAAACTATAAGTTAGTTTACATTAAATAATACATACATACATAACTTCACGCCAGTTCCCTTGCGGGGTAAAAACGAACGACAGAGTGCCATTTAGGCTTATTCTTACACACCTCACTTGCTTCTTTGACATTCATAACTCTTGTCATGCAAGCACATTAAATAATAATGTTATAAAATATTTAAGATACCTATCTTTGCTATTATTACCCTTACTTCACATGTGACTTTCAAAAGCATGACGTGTACACGATTTTAAGCGTTCGATCCTTCTCGTTCTTTAGAATATACTGAATTAGTGTTTATGCCTGCATGTCCCAGCTGCAGATAAATTGACACAGATAGTTTCTTTCTCTTGCGTTTTTAATAAGATGATTGTATTCGCGATTCAACAAATGAGTCGAATCATTGTGACTTTAAAAGGATCACATATAATTTTAGGACACGCCATGATGTTACTTAGCCCTAGCAGATTCGGTTGTTAATTACGGTCTAAGTAGTTATGGTAGAACATATAAAACATATCTAATGGATATTTACAAACTGCAGTTACGTTTATTAATAAATATAGTGACTCAGAATATTAAAACAAAACATAAAGATAATTATAAAGAACTTTTTAAATATTGTAAAGTTATGAGCATCTTTGACAAGGTTAAATTTTCAGTACTAACTGAATGTAACAAACCAGAAGTCTTAGTACAGAAGACTAGACATAATTACATGCGACCGAGATTTGACACATGTAAATATATTATACCTAAATATAATAATGTGTATGGGACAAGGCGCGAGGAATATATGGTACCAAATATTATAAATGATCTCCCAGAGGACCTGCAAACCAAGTACGAAAATGACCATAAATTAATCAAGTATAATCTTAAAAGATTATATACTGATTCCCAAAACGGACCATCATGTGCAGTCCTGGGACTTAAATGAGAACCATATACTAGAATGATGATACCCCTCCGCTTTATTATCAAATCGGAACTAAACACTAGAATGATGATAACCCCTACGCGCCTCTGCTCCTATCTATTAAAATAAAAATATAGTGTACACGACTCCCTGCGGCACGAATAAACCCATGAGGTTTCTGTGCCACAGTTCAAATGTGAATGTAATGTATATGAATGTAAGCATATTGGATAAAAAATTGGCCTCTACGTGTTGGCTTTCCCATGGCCCCACGCAAGCCCCCCAAAAGTCCGGGCCATTTTTATGGCCCGTGGTCTTGAAAGACATACAGTATAACATTGAAATTGTGTGCCGCAATTCCCGAAATGAAGTCGGCAGTCAGTTTTTTGCTGACTGATTTTCAGTGCCCACCTCCTTAATAAGTCAGTTTGTCTTTAAATTGTATTATGATGGTAAGAAAGTTCTTTCTTATTTCAGGGTTGTATGTCACAATTGTTTTTGCTCGGAAACTACCGAGTCTATATGGATGAATGTATGCTGCGACATGGTGCTACATATTGATTCAATAAAGTTGCAACACAACTAAAAATGAAGAGTAGCCGCTATTGATGTGACTAAGGGTTGAAAAAATATATTTCAATTTTAAGTAGAGGCTCGTATGGTTAAAGAGTCTAAAGTACGAGTCACTACCTAGTTCTATTATTTTACATTTTTGATGTATAAACTTATAGATAGATAAACGAAAGTTTTTCTGTTGTTTTAAAAGAGTACAATCATAGCTTACAAATAATTAATCTTTCTCTATTGCATTAGATACATATTATCAAAATCAAATTATTTATTCTAAATTATACATTAGTAAGACTATTAAACAGGCCCTAATGAAATAGTGTTGTCTTTTAATTAGGAGAAAGTAGATTTTTGTTATGTGTGTAGTAAGGTCAGGAAAAACATCGTGAGGCATCTAATTATACTACTATCTAATTAACATTATATTATTTTTATAATATGAAAGTTGCGAATTCACTTTTAGGAAAAGTGTTACGCATATGCAGTCCATTCCCCTGGGAAAGGGACCTCGAACAGTGGGAAGTTTATTGGCTAATATTATTGTTGTTATATTTTTCTATTTGACAATAATTAATGATTTTAAAATTTTGCTACTTTCCTGTATGTTTGATGTGAATTATACTTTTATGTTTTTTTTTAAATATTGTTTTGCTCAGTTAGCTCGCAGCTCAGAAATATTATTTTTTATCTTTTTTACTTATGATTTCAAATATGAACAAATACCTTATGAATTATACAGCCGTCCATTGAATAAAATTCCAAAACAATACGATTGAATAACGTCGCTTGCCCCTCCTATCTGCCAATATATTATGAATTTAAATCGTTTAATATATTACTGGTGCAAAACCTTTTTCGTAACAAACCGCGTCCGCCATTAAAACGTTCATATATCAACACAGATCGAGTTTTCAGTCCCTGAGTCTATGACACGCTCGCTAAATCTCTCGGAAGGCGGTCTTTTGGCCCATAAATTTTTATTCCGTAAATAAAAATAATAAAAATAAATAAAAGAGCGTTGACTGTGTGCGACCGGAAACATTTGTACCGTACCGTCACGGATTATCCGGGGGACCGGCTTGATTTATTATTAATTAGCTTATATTTAATTTTTTTGAAATTTGAACGTGTTTGTTTTTGGACATCCTGTGCTTATCGTGTCAATTTGAATGTGGAACATTGAAACAAAACACGATTTATTAAGTATCAATTATGAATTAATGAAAATACTTCATTGTCCGTCAAAAATTGAAACTAGATTCAGCTTTAAAACTAGAAACAATATAGGCTGAATAAAAGGTGGAAAAAATTAATACATATATTTTACGGATATTCTAGAGTGGCGAAAAATGTTATATCTAAAGCGGACTTTTATAATAGAAAGCTGAGAAGCGGAACTCTTTACGGTCGTCTGTTTCTCCTGAAACATACAATTTAGGTGATTTCAAGTCTCGCGTTAACAGGTATCTTCTAAATAATCGTGACCATCTCAGATTGCATTTCGATCTGACATCAGGTGCAATGTTGGTCAAACGCGAACCGATAAAATACTTATAAAAAAGATTAAGCTCCAAACATGCAACTAAAATAGTGATACTATAAAAAAGTTTGATCATGTTAAATTTGAATACGAAGTCTTGTGATAGGCATAATTTAAAATTTTCTGAACCTATTTTAATATAATATATTTTTAAATAAATTATAATATTGAAAAAAATATATATATAGAGGAATGGGAAAATATACAGATATATAAATCAGATAAAGAAAGAAAGAAAAATCTAGAACGTGAAAATTTTTTCAGGAGACGAGGTAGCTGAAACTAGTGAAATAATAAATTTAAAACCTATTAAATTTAGAGAAAGACGGTCTTATTCGACCGCATCATCGTCCGGCACTGGACGTGATCGTGGTCAAACCCAAACCTATTTACAATAAAAAAAATGAGTTAGAGTAAGTTTGAAAGCTTCTATATGGTTCTTAAAGTACCCTTCCAACTTAATCTAACTCAATATGAATAAGACCGAGAGTCCCTCCTACTCTATTGTAGTGTAATAATCGCTTAAATTAGCAGACCACTGATTTAAATCATCAAGGAATTATGCACTGTCTTAAGATGATAACAGAGGAGTGGACAGTCAAATCAATTAAGATATGTATTTTTTAAAAACCTACAGAACGTCACAGCTTCATAGATTTTGTACGAGCGTACCTACTTATGATGTTGTAAGTTAAGTCAAATAGCACATTAAATATCGTTTGAAAAGTAATTACTATAATACTTATTTGTATCATGATATTTTTCTATATAGTCAGATTATAATACAATCGGTATTCCAATGTTTGTATGTGGTCTTCATCATGCATCGCACTTTAATAAGTGGGCAATACCCATCAATGCAGTATGATATTTTTCTTCTTCTTTGTTCAATTTTGGCTTGTCACGAAGTATGATATTATCTCTAACCTTTTCTAAGCCTTTATTTTCCTTTTGACAGCTCGATGACGGATGAATTAGTAATGTCCTAATGCGTTACTGACTTGATTTGTTATAAAAATCGACTTCATGTTTATAAATAAATTTTAATCAATTATTAAGTAGAACATTTTTTATTATCAAATCGATTATTTTCGATTTATTTACGTAAAATGATTTAATAGTCTGTGCATTATATGACTCACAGAACATCACTATAACGTCATCCACAACAATAAACTATGACAATTATGTAATTTGTTTCATGAGCGCTTTACTGTTAAGAAATATGTAACTTGATAGACATGCAAATGTTAAACGTAAAATAAACGCCTGGAAACAGTATAGTACGTTTTACCAACAAAAAATAAAACGTCACAGGCGTCAGCTGTCAAAATTATCATCCTAAAATTGACAACGTATAGAATCTCTAAAACATTATAACTATTCAAAACGTCATACGCATTTCTAAAAGTAATTGTCAGAGATTTATGACGTTGCAAGAGGACCTTGCACAAAATTATTCTACATTCATCAGTCTTTGTATAGAAAAAAGTTATTTATGTGACAACAAACAATAAGTGTAACTCTTCATAATGGAGATTATGGTATAATAGTTGACAGATTTATGAGTTCGAATATTTACAAAGAATTTAGGGGAATACTTAGTAGTTAGTCACTAGAATTTATTTTCTTAGTGGCGTAAGAAAAGAAATGAATCGTGATATTGATAATCGGCAAAATTAAAACGCTCTGTATTTCTGTGGTGCTTTGTGTCCTATAAATACTTCTTAATTTACACAGATTATATTTCAAGCTTTAATTTGCACCTTAATAACATTGTTCTAGAATGTTTAGCTTATATTAAGTAATTTAGTATTTTTTGTGTTTATATCATGTTCGTCTGGGACTACGAGTTCTGAAAAATCATTTCTTTTTCTAGAATAAGGGTTTCAATCAAATTATTTTTAACCACTGATGTAAAAAAGGAACACCTTTTATTAAAAAAAAGTACAGCCAACAAAAAAAGCTAATCACAAAAAATAAAAACCTTTTCAATGTGACAAAGATTTTTCAAAAGGAGGCATTTCTAAAACGTTTTAATTTTCGTAGAGGGTGCCTGAGGGGTGCGGGGTGCGCGGGGTTGGAAATGCGTAAGCCACGCACGCCATAAATCTGTCACCGGAGCCCCCGGCGACGGCTTGGAGCGTTCGCGAGAAGTTTTTTTATTTAATTTATTATTAAATTATTGAGTCGGATTCCTCATTGTAATGCTGTCTTTATAAGATTTCTCATGACTGAAATTTAAACAAGTCTTCGTATTTTTTACAATTCACTCATTATTTAAATTATTTATATCACTGAGAAAATAAATAAATATGAATTATATTATAAATAATCAGCAGACAAACACACATATGGGTAATATACAAAGAATTACTCTGGGGCTGATCTCAGACACCCTGACCGTAGGAAATAACGGAGAAATATCGTTTCCGAAATTTACCATGCCAAGAATCGAACCCCGAGCGTCTGTGTTGCAGTGAAGGAAGCTGGCAAAGGTTTATTAATATATCATATATTAATTATAAGGTTTAATTAGTTTGTGATTATAACAAATTGGACCATTTAAAAATGATATCACAACATTTCTTTGAGGTCGGCAACGCATTAGCATGGTTTAAGCGAAATTTCATGGTGAAAAACTACAATTCAGTTAAGTACCTATTTATTTACAAAAAGGTATGTAATATGAGAAATCTATTAATTCGTTGTTCTTTTAATTTATTGGTAATCATTTAAAATATAGTCTCCTTTGATGATAAATTAACATTTTGAATTTGTATTACCGCATCGCCTTCAAATCAACGCCATCTAGTGGCAGATTTGTGACAACAACTTAATTAAGAACTTTGAGGTTATTTTGGCAAATATCTTTGTATATCACAAATTATTTCATTAAATACTAAAACATGGTAATTAGTAAGTATATACATATGCCGTTATATGATAATTGTCTTAATTGAGGCACATAGAAGAGTTGAATATGGAAATAACACTTAAAAAGTACAGACGGTTTGTCAAAAAGAACACAATGCTTTAATATGTAAAAAAGTATTTTCAACGGTACCAGACAATTAACGTTATAGAAAAGATGATTTAAATTGCCAGATAAAGCAGTAAAATAACTCACCAGTCAGTTAATTTAAGGTGTAATCAAATAAAAATACACTTAATTCAGACAACGTTGTGTTTGTGACTCAGTTCACTTCACTTTGCAGTACAGGCGAAGCGAGAGGTGCGATCCGAAGTTAGCCGAACATATTCGAGGCCCGTCCCTCGTCGGTCCGCCCCCGTTGTTTGACGGACAGCACTGACAGCGTACAGCAGACGCGCAAGAAGCGCGGAATATTCAGTACGCGCGGTGTGATTTTTGAACGCACCTAAACCGCGTGCATATGCGATTCGATTTAAATTTCGAACGGAATGATAACAATTTATCGCCTGTATGTGCATGTATGCCTTTCTCTCTTTCGTAATTTAAGATAATAATAAACCTTCTTTAAAAAAAAATATATTTGACAAATATTAAAAACTTTATCTAGTAACAATTATAATGTAAGAAGTGTTAATTGCAAAACAAATGCTTAGTATATTCTATGATATAAATTAATGATGATATTTTTGACGTTGTCTGTGATTTATGCAGTAATATTTGGTTGTATACTTGCCATGCAAAGTAACAAAAAATAAAACAAAAACAGTGGATGAGTGGCTTCTACAACCGGTTGCCGGCAGATTATCAAGCAGGTAAGTCGGACAATGGCTATCGAGCCACGATTCGCTTAATTAAACATGATAAATAAATGTAAAAATGCAACCGAATGCTTGACCATACACACGGGTTCGTCTGGACAGTATCGGATCGTGCACTTGCAAGAATTCATTCATTACTTATGAAGCTAAAGTTAAACAACGTAGCATTGAATATAAAAACAATTTATACATTGTTTTTCCTTAGAAAATCATTTTGGTACAACAAGTACGCGATTTTTACAATCAGTTACACTATTTAATATGTTTAAATATCTTAGTCAAGTTAAGGAACATCTAAAATTGGATATTAAACTACAAAATATATTAAATTTAACTATATCAGGTTATTGTTATGCAAATAAAACAAAATTATGAATTAACAATAGATATACAAGCAAGATTAAGGGCCGCTTGCATAACGATCGCCTTTAAATAAAATTAGTTAATCATATTAAACTGCCTAAATACGTTTTACAGAAAATTCTTTAAACGTATTTAGCGGCAAATTTTGCGTTGTGCGAGACGCTAATTGTATTTACATACATACATACATAACTTCACGCCAGTTCCCTTGCGGGGTAGGCACGAACAACAGAGTGCCATTTAGGCTTATTCTTACACACCTCACTTGCCTCTTTGACATTCATAACTCTTGTCATGCAAGCTGTAATTGTATTTAAGGGTGTTAAATACGTTTTGTGTTTCTTAAATAAATTTAAGCAACGTTATACAAGCAGCCCTAATTCATATAGATATATATAGACATTTCTAGTTCTTAATTTCACTAATAATATATTAATTTTTAAACTAAATTTATTAGGTTAAAAGTTCTAACTTTAGAATAGGATAATATCTAAAACTGCTATACGATTTATATAATTATTTTTAATAGAAAGCATTTATATAATTGTTTTTAACTTAAATATTTTTAATCTGTTTGAGGATTTTTGCAAATATTTACGATGCTTAATTATAAATCACCGATTTTAGATATTTTAACTGTGTCTCGGTCAGTCAGTCAGTTAGATTTAAAAAATATTGAAAATATAATCCATACATACATACATAACTTCACGCCAGTTCCCTTGCGGGGTAGGCACGAACAACAACCTCACTTGCCTCTTTGACATTAATAACTCTTGTCATGCAAGCTCGTCTGTTCTTAAGGCTCCTAACATCACCTTCTGCTAGTACACGATCAATTTGATCATGGAAGGTGTGTCGTGGCCTTCCACGACTTCTGCATCCATCCACTTTTGCATTGTATATCTGTTTAGTCATTCTTTCATGATGCATTCTTTCCACATGCCCGAACCACCGGAGCATTCCTTTCCTTACCTTCACCCCGACACTCTCTTTCAGACCAAATATAATCCAGATATCGCATAAACCTATTTTTATATACCTAGAGTAAATATTTTTAAATTACAATTGTAATCAGTGTGTTTCATTTATTATTTAAATGGTACAAGAACTTCTGTACAACTTTTTTTGCATCTTTTCTGCAGCGCTTTACGAGTTCAACAACTAGATGGCGTTAGTAGTATTAAAATAACGTTCTAAACTAAATTTTGTTTTTGACGCTGTTGTATAGGCTATTCAAATAAAAGTGCTTATTGTCTCAGGACAAGCCAAATCATTCAAGGTTCATGACTCGAGTAATGAGTTAGACTGAAAATGATGGAGATAAAATTGCAGAAAGTGATAAGTACCCTTAGTACTTACTGTAGAAAGGTAAGAAAATAATTAATAAAGTAAATTGAGAGAGATTTACTTAGGTTGGTTGGCACTGGAAATTCGTGCTTTATAAAGACGACGGCCTCTGTGGTTGAGCGAGCTAAGCCTTTGCCGGCGTACCTCACTGCAACGCAGAGGTTCCGGGTTCGATTCCTGGTATAGTAAATTTCGGAAACGTATTTTCTCCGTTATTTACTATGGTCTGGGTGTCTGGGATCGGCCCCAGAGTAGTCCGTTGTATATTACCCATAACACAAGCGTAACTTGCTTAATTTGGGGATATACAATGTGTGTGTTTGTCTGCCGATTATTATTAAAGTCCAGGTGAGGCCGCATATGGAGTACTGCTCACATCTTTGGGCTGGAGCACCTGTCTGCCAACTTAATAATCTCCTGTACTGTATTCAACGTCGACCCGTTTGCGTTGTTGATGATCCCATACTCACAGTCGGTCTAGATACGCTTGGCCTTAGGAGAGACTTCGCGTCTCTCTGCGTATTCTACCGACTGTATAACGGGGAGTGTTCCGAAGAACAGTTTAGAATGGTGCCTTCGTCCTCTTTCTACCATCCCCACTTTCTCTAGCCGCCTCGCTCATGTACGCAACGGTTCTGTAGAACATTTCTGTTGCATACCGTGGTGTTTTGGAATGAGCTCCCAGCGGAGGTTTTCCCACAGCGCTACGATATGGAGTTTTTTAAAAGGGGTGTCATAAAATTTCTTGGAGGTCGGCAGCGCGTTGGTAACGTCTCTGGTGTTTCAACCGTCCATAGGCGACGGCAACCGCTTTCAATCAGGTGGGCCGTCAGCTTGTCTTCTGTACTCCAGCTATAAAAAAAGACAATAAAAATAGAGTTTTTATGGCCATGAATCAGTGACATTGTAGATAAAAATCATTGTTTTCACACGAGTTTGCAAGAAAAAGATGGTTACGGGCAATGATGCTCTCAGGAGATTCACCAAGACCAAATATAGAGAGCAAACTAGGGGAGACCTAAGTCCAGGAGTAGATTTTTTTTTTTTGCAGGAGTTCAGCAGACGTAAGTGCAGAGGAAAATGAAATTATAATAAGTATATTACTATACAAATACACTATCACACTATGTAGTGTTGTTATTATAACTAAGCAAACTTACCAATGGTTACAAATTGATAAATTTAGTTTTGGCCACGATTTGAAATAGAAGCCAGTAAGAATGAAACTAATCCAAGCCTTCTAAATTACATAAGGCATTTTTTTTATTGCAGGAGTTCAGCAGACAGGCAGACGGCCTACTTGATGGAAAGCGGTTACCATCGCCTATGGACATTTTCAACACCAAAAGTGCTACAAATGCGCTGCTGCTCTCTTAAGGGAGACTGGAACCTGGTCACTAATGCCGGAACACAAATCAAAGTTGTTATGGCGGCATGCTCTAGACCAGGGGTGGTAGTCATCCAGTCGGGCAAATGCCCTACCACCTAGCTGTGGGTTGTTTTGTCGCCTCTTACGACAGGCCGCCGATTGCGATTGGGTGATCTAAATAAAGCGTTTTGGAGAAACAGCATTGTCATTATACACTGCCTGCTTCTCTAGTATCATAGGCGTGAATTTATTACCGCGTTTATTTGCAACATTGTTTCATGCACCTGTGAAAGTGATGACTTAATATTGCTTGTGGAATAATCAGCAGATTGTTATCACTCTAATTGAGTGCGTTAAAGAATTTCTAATTAATATTTCCATTTTCCCTTTAGTTATGTTATTGAAGAGTCTTCTAATTATGAGGCACGAATCTTGCTACAGGCTGCACATGGGATTCTTTTTTAAATTTTCTTTATGGGATCATTAGAGCTACGCGACACTTGACAAGCACCGCCAATCACGTGTGGACTCCGCCTTTATCTAATGAAACTCGCGTGGTCAACGAGTGAACGGCGCGTGATCCAGAAATTGACGAGTAGTCTGTCAACTATTTTTACGGTCTGCATATGAATTACTCCGATCAGCGGGTTGTCACCGAGTGGTTTAGTCCCTGAACCTGGATGAATATTATATTTTAATATTTATTATCCTATTCCGGACGAAGAGAATTCCAAAAATCATAAAAATTGGTCCAGCCCTTCTTGAGTAATAAATGGTGTGACTAACACGACTGTTTAATATAGATATCAGACAACTAGGCTATTATTACGTTTTGTTATGGATACATTTTCTCCATTGTTTTCGTATGTACAACATGCTTTAACCATATATAACGTATACAAGCTTCCCACTAGTCCGAAAATGTCGAAACAAGAACAGTGCTCAGGCCAATTCATTAAAACTTTTTCTCTGATGACCTTACCGGTGGCTCCCTCTATACGCGAATTTCATCGTTGGCAACACTAACAACGCGAGAACGAGCCAAAGTTAGATTGCAAGAGGCTATAACCCCAATCTAGCCGACAAGACGAGAGGTGTTTGCTAAGATATTTTTTGACATGGAATAATCTAATTTGGGCAAAGCTCCTCCTTGCTTTAATAAACAAGCAGTGATGGCGCCGCGTGTTCTTTTTTTAAATAGACGTATTTTTTTCTTATAAGTTTGCCATCGTATTTTGTGAGTTGCCAGAGGGCATAAAACGAATTGGTGTTCTTTTTTGTTATTTTTGTAAGAAGGCGTGATTTTTTTTTTTACGAAATTATGTATATCTGATACAGAGATATGATATTACCAATTAGACTATTGTGTTATTAAGCATAACACTCGCAAAATAAATGTTTAATTTTTTTTATACTAATGTATATATTTATATTTGTAGTATAGTTATTATATTATATTATAAATAAAGCTATATTTACAAAATAACATGAATCTATAAATAAAAAATAGACTCCAAATCGTTGTCGTTGTTCGTTGCCTAGGTGCAAGTCAGGCGAGACCTCAATTAGACGCGTTGAGAGGTCTCGATAGAGTCGGCCCCCACGCCCTAGGTAACTTTTAATATTCATTTAGAAGACATTGTGGATTTAGTAGAATACGAAATTCTGACGCTATCGCAATGGAATTGTACTTTGAATATCTTCGCCACGCCAAGATATACATACATACATAACTTCACGCCAGTTCCCTTGCGGGGAGGCACGAACAACAGAACGCCATTTAGGTTTATTCTTACACACCTCACTTGCTTCTTTGACATTCATAACTCTTGTCATGCACGCTCGTCTGTTCTTAAGGCCAAGATATAAGTAGCAGAATTGGAGTCCCTGGTCGTACCACGCACCAAAGCGTTTCGCATCCTAACTCATATTTTGAAACCTATTGGTCTGACGTTAGCAAGACGAGGGCTGCACATAAATTCGCCTATTTATCGATACGTACATTATTTATGAATAAATCAAATACTACTCCAACACTAATATGTAAAAGTTATTGGGTTTGCTTCTACATTGCATAAAGTAGAAGATATTGCTCAGTCATTCGGATTAGAAGGTTTCGATGTATATGGATTTTTATCCGTGCAGGGGCGACCCACAGCCAGGTGGTAGGGTATTTGCTCGACTGGATGGTTACCACCCCTGGTCTAAAGTATGCCGCCGTAACAACATTTGTAGTCTTCTGTAGACATGTAAAACTTTTTTGTGTTTGACCCAATTACTAGAATATAGGATAATATATAAAGCCGGTTAAGTTAAAAGGACAGGTCTACAAATCCATTATTAGACCTGTTCTTTTATATGGCAGTAAAGCGTGGCCTGTACTTGAGCGACACAAGCAGGAGCTGCGTGTCACGGAAATGAATATGCTTCTGTGGGTGTGTGGAGTCACGCGAAAGGATCTGTTCCGGAACCCCCGCATCCGCGGCAGCCTTCACGTCCGTGACATAGCAGACAAACTGCAGGAGAGTCGCTTACGCTGGTATGGCCACGTTTTACGGAAACCGGCTAGTTACGTGGGGAACAAATGTCTAGCCATGCCGCCTCCGCCAGGTCCCGGTCGAAGGGGTAGGCCCAAGAAATGCTGGCTTGACGTTTTGAGTGATGACATGCGTACCAATGGTCTCAATACAAGGGATGCCGAAGATCGCGCGAAGTGGAGAAGAAAGAGTAGGAAAGCGGACCCTGGGCGTCGAAGTGATCGCTCCGAACGCAACCGGGATTTAACGCTCGGATGATGATGATGATGAAGATTACATATAAAAAAAGTTGGCACCGCTAAAAAATGTATACATATACAGGTGAATTTATCAAGTGACTTGAAAACTATTGAACGAATTAAAGTGAAACTCGACACAGAGCTAGCTTATATCTCGGAGCAACACTTGGGATACTTATTATCCCGATGAATGGCGTCGTTTTCGTGGGATAGATGAAAATAGTGTAAAAGACGGCGCTGTCGTTGCAATTGACTAACAGATAATTCGTTGTCATGGAGACGCGATCAAACTTTCGCAATACAGAGCCTTCTAGACAAGTGGCATTAGCGCTAAACAAATTTCATCCGTGCAGTAACGGAGAAAGAGTACTACTTCCTGCGGCCGGGCGGCCTGTCGTAAGAGGCGACAAAAACCCACAGCCAGATGGTAGGGCATTTGCCCGACTGGATGGCAACCACCTCTGGTCTAGAGTATGCCACCATAACAACCTTGAGTGGCCGACCCCAAATAGTAGTAGTAGGTGAAAGAAGAGAGAGCAGTATGGCTACGTTCCCTAAGTCCGGAATCATGCTATGGGTGTATTACATAACACACATACACAAACACACACAAACACACACACACACACACACACACACACTTTCATGCACAAACTCACCCATATATACTTACATTATTATATTTATTATACACCAGCTGTCCCGGCAGACGTTGTCCTGCCCTGAAAAAATAAAAATCTAGGCCCCGATTCTAGTGCCACCTACCGGTTCCAATTGTGAATCTAAACCATGCGGGGGGGACTCACTTAAACACACAAAACCAAAATCATCAAAATTGGCTCAGGAGATTAGGAGGATCCTAGAACCCGATCCCAGCGCCACCTACCGTTGCCAGTTGTGTTCTGGCATTAGTGACCAGGTTCCAGTCTCCCTTGAGGGAGCAGCAGCGCATTTGTAGCACCTTTGGTGTTGCAAATGTCCATAGGCGATGGTAACCGCTTTCCATCAAGTGTGAACTCCTGCAATAAAAAAAGTATATATAGAAATAGTTGACTTATCGCAACCTATATATAATAAATTAGGTGATGTCAGGAGCCTTAAGAACAGACGAGCGTGCATGACAAGCGTTATGAATGTCAAAGAAGCAGATGAGGTGTGTAAGAATAAGCCTGAATGGCGCTCTGTTGTGCGTGCCTACTCCGCAAGAGAACTGGCGTGAAGTTATGTATGTATGAATAATAAATTAATATCTTTCTTTCCTTTTATTGTGTCTATCTTACTGAGTATGCACTGTTTGCTACAACTCCATTAATTCCTCGAAAAGTGATTGTGTAACACATTTCTGTATAAAACTTATTTAAAAAAAAGAAAAGTTTGATTAACAACATTTAGCTAGACTTGTTGCTGGGGAGTTTGTTGCCGCTTCTTCTCCTTAACAGCAATAACATGTTGCGAAGCGGTGTATATAGACTAGGAAGTAAAATTAAATTTTAACCTATATGTATTGACCTTCAAAAAGTGTTCTCCAGGGGAACTTATTTTGAATAACAACTTTTGAATTTGAACTTTAAGTATCCTAAGTTATAAGGGATATAAGCTAGCACTGTGTCGTCTTTCATTTAAATCCGTTCAGTAGTTCTCACGTGATGCTCAACAGACAGACAAACAAAAATTCTAAAAAATGTATTTTCGGTAACTGCTGATCCGAATTAGACCCTGTGATTTTTTTTATATTTTTAAATATCACAAATTCGAACCATTTACAGATTTATTATAGTACTAGCTGTGCCCGCGACGTGGCCCGCGTGGAATTTGTTTTCTAAACCCCCCGATTTTGAAACATTCTTCATTAATGCTCCGCTCCTATTGGTCTTAGCGTGATGATATATAGCCTATAGCCTCCCTCGATAAATGGGTTATCTAACAGTGAAAAAATTTTCAAATCAGACCAGTAGTTCCTGAGATTAGCGCGTTCAATCAAACAAACAAACTCTTCAGCTTTATATACTAGTATAAGATAGTACAGATAATGAAGTTGTATTTTCACTCATTACATCAAGTACGTAGACTTCCATATTGGTGGATCAATTAATATAGGTCAAAAGCAGAACTGTGCTCGTGGGAATAGTTTATATTGGTCGTTGTGGCCTGCGTTTTACAGAAGAAGCACACGGAATTAAATCAGATACCAAATTAATTCCGCGGTGCGCGCGTTTCTACGGAGTTAAATACGTTACAAATTTTGCGGGTGAAAAGTCGCTCCGAAAAATTCTACGCGCGCCTTAGGCGTGGACCGTGGCTTGTTTTTGGACAATTTTTGCTCGGTAAATAAAATACATACATACATAACTTCACGCCAATTCCCTTGCGAGTAGGCACGAACAACAGAGCGCCATTCAGGCTTATTCTTACACACCTCACTTGCCTCTTTGACATTCATAACTCTCGTCATGCACGCTCGTCTGTTCTTAAGGCTCCTGACATCACCTTCTGCTAGTACACGATCAATTTGATCATGGAAGGTGTGTCGTGGCCTTCCACGACTTCTGCATATCTCCTAAATAAAATACTTTCGCAGTAAAAGATTGACAGGTGCCCCATGCTATCTACAACGACCTTCCACTTATCTTTGCACACACCAACGTCAGTCAAACTGATAACGTCAATCAAATCAGTCAATCAACACCAATATCTTGATGTAAGACCACGTGTCAATGTTATCTTGACTACTTTTCTTTCTGTTGATGGGATTTGTTGACGTCAGCAAACACATATTTTTTTTTTTTTTTTTTTAAGTTTAACGCTTGGCAACGAGGCCTTTAAGCCACACGCCGTTGTATTGTAGGCTACAATCGACGTCATTCAACGGAGTTCTTGTGAAAACTCGAAAGGCCACATTTGGCTATACAGTTCACATTTCTCGCAAAAACACATAATTACTACTCAAAAACTGTCAATATCCTACAAGTATTGTTCATTTTAGAATAATTTTACACATTTTTAGAAAATAAAACTGCACAGCACGACGCCCCTTTCAGTTCCCGCCAAAAAAAAAACCAAGCAAACACATAAACTCATTTATTTAAAACAGTGTTGTTACATAATAAAACTACGTTTTAACGGTTTTAAGCGCGGTAATTTTATTTGATTTTGGTTTTTCCGACGTTTCGGCTACTTTTTAATGGACGTGATCACGGAAGACAAAGATGTCAAGTGTCAACGAGTATTGTTAAAGTTTTGTTTAGCCTACCGCCAACTTGTTAATTTTAATTATTTAATTTTATTTTTAATTTTGTTTATGGTTATTATTTACTCTATGGGAGCCTAATCTAATTTACTACCGCTTCGCATAATGTTATGGCTTGAAGAGAAGAAGCGGCGCAAGAAACTCTTCAGCAAACATGCCTAGCTCTAATAATTTCATATAAAATTAAAATGGGTGGAAGGAAAAATAAAATCAGTCAAGTTGGTTTGTTTCGTTGTACGCAGAAAGAGCTCACAGTGTCTTGAGGTCTGGCAGCTGGTTTTTGGTGGGTTTGGGTCTTAATAGTTTTGATGATTGGATCCCAAACAGGTGGTACTTGCCAACCATCTTCTCTATTGAAATTTGGGTGTTTTTTGATTTCAATAGCCTCACGCATCATTCTAGGTATGAAACGATTCTCTTTCGCGAGGATTTGTGGGTTATCGAATCTGATGTAGTGGTTGGGTCTATCCAGCGTGTGTTCACTGATCGCAGACTTCGTAGACCTTGTGTGTTTCATGTCAGCAATGTGTTCTTTTCCTCGTGTTTTTATGCTCCTCTTTGTTTGTCCAATGTACGACAATCCACACTCACAATCAAACTTGTAGTGTTGTTACGTGTCAAGGATTTATAGGTACTAATGAATTTGTGATTAATAAAGTGTCCTAGATTTTCATATTCCATGAACTCTTTCAAGCTGTAGGTATGCTCGATTAGCCACTTCTTAAGCCGTCGAGTGATATTTAAAACTAGCTGATGCCCGCAACTTCGTCCGCGTGGTATTTATTATTCCTTCAAAGCCGTTTAAGTAATTAAATTTTTTTAACTATCCCACGTGAACTCTTTAATTTTTCGGGATCAAAAGTACCCTATATGTTGACCAGGGGTATAAGCGAGCACCATAGGTCGCTAGTTCATATCCGGCTCGAAGGACCAAAAAACTGTGTGTATACAGTTTTAGTTTAGGAGGAAAGGGTAAAATGTAAGAAATATGAAACCCAACGAGCGCTGTAATGACACTGATTTTATTGCCGAAAATATACGAATATAAATGTATTGTTAAGCATTAGGCCGCAGTTGTTTATTTGTAAACTGCTGACTACTGTACGTACTTTGTAAAGTTACATTTTTATTATGCTTACTGAATTTTATATTATGCTTTTACTTTTTTTTTTAATTGCAAGAGTTCAGCAGACAGGCAGACGGCCCACTGGATGGAAAGCGGTTACCATCGCCTACGGACATTTGCAACACCAAAGGTGCTACAAATGCGCTGCTGCTCTGTTAAGTGAGTTTCGAACCTGGTCACTAATGCCGGGACACAACTCAAAGTTGTTATGGCGCCATTCTCTAGATCAGGGGTTGTAGCCATCCAATCGGGCAAATGCCCTACCACCTGGCTGTGGGTTGTTTAGTCGCCTCTCACGACAGGCCGCCCGGCCGCAGGGAATTGTATTCTTTCTCCGTTCCTGCACGGATAAAAGCTCAAAAACTGTAGCTCATAGATTTCATTTAATATTGTGTGAGAGTTGTATGCAAGGTTATTATAATTTTAAAAAGCAAAAGTAACCATTAACATTGAGTTTAACATGTTTCATTATGTAAATGATTATATGTAGCATGATTCACCTGTTAAGCAAATGTAATATTTTAAATTTGAGCGCTTTATCGGTACTATTAAGGTGCTCGTATTATTTTAATGGCCACCGCATTGTGGCAGATTTAATCGCTCCGCCACTGTCTACCGCAGCGAGACGTCCGCTCCTGATGACAGATAGCGACAAAATGCGTTTAAAATGTTAAAATTGGAACGCGTGCGTGCGCGGGCGCATCTCCCCACTGAAATTCCATAATGAGCAGGTGGTAATACAGTATTATTCGATGCACACGTCTACTTACTGTCGATGCAGTGTTAAATGAAATAATTAGCGCAATTTCTGTGCGAACACAACGCTCGACTGTGTTCTATTTAATAATCATTTATGATAACTTTTAATTTTATTTCATTATGTTGTATTATTATCGCCTGTTTCTTGCTTAATAATTTGTTTGTTTATTCTAGAAGCGCTTTTGTTGTAGTCTTTTATTTATAACAGTCAACATGAATAGGTTAATGAATTCACTTTTAAACTCTAGTTAGGATATAAATAGAATTATTTACGTGTTAGAAATAATAGGATAGAACGTTATTTCCTTTTTAACGGTGCTATCCAGTGGTTGCATTGCACCTTGTGTTGTTTGACAGGTTCGTAAAGACCAACTAAATTAACTTCTGTCACTGTCAACATGATTAGATGGATTAAAGAAATTAGAATGAAAGCTCATGCAGAATTTAGGAGTTAATCGTTCTTAGTAATATTATCTGAAGCTTTCCCAGCACTTGAATGAATGAATGGAAACTCTTTAAACAATTAAAGAAGGGACAATTTTTTTTTTATGTTTATGGCTTGGCAACTAGGCCTTTAAGTCAGGCGCAATTTGTATTGTATGCTACAATCGACGCGATATAACGGAGTTCTTGTGAAAACTCGAAAGGCCACATTTGACTATACAGTTCATATTTCTCATAAAACACATAATTACTGCTCAAAGACTATCAATATCCTACAACTATTGCTCATTTTAGAGTAATTTTACACATTTTTAGAAAATAAAACTGCACAGCACAACATCTCCTTTCAGTTCCCGCCAAAAACTCCAAAATTAAAAATTAACTATACGAACCATAGATAATACACGCGACTCATGTCCCGATTTTTTTGCAGCCATTGTTAAATCGCGGCATAAATTGTAATAAAAATTATCAACAATTTTGTAATATGATTTTGTACTTATAAATTACTTTTCACTAAATTATTATTTAATTTACATTAATTAGTGCTAAATTTTTACTATTATCAGTGACAAAAAATATACTGGCTGGTAGAATGCCACAGAAAAAGAAATTTATTTGACATGTTAAATGAGTTCATCAGATTTAGATATGGATTTAACGCCTGAGTTCATTAATAATCGGCCGACAAACACACACATTGTATATCCTCAAATTAAGCAAGTTACGCTTGTGTTATGGGTAATATACAACGGACTCCTCTGGGGCCGATCCCAGACACCCAGACCATAGTAAATAACGGAGAAAATACGTTTCCGAAATTTACTATACCAGGAATCGAACCCGGAACCTCTGCGTTGCAGTGAGGTACGCCGGCAAAGGCTTCGCCCGCTCAACCACAGAGGCCGTCATTAGGGAGGTAATTGTTTGTTTAACTTGAGAAAAGAGCCAGGAAGCTGTTTGGCAATGATCGTCTTTTTTATGCTCGACTTCAGAGTCTAGAGCATAGACGCAAGGTCGCGGGGCTGACTGTCTTCTATCGGATACATTTCGAGGTGTGTTCCTTAGAATTGCACGAGCTGGTTCCTCCATCCCCATTGTACCATCGGAAAACCAGAGGCACCGGTATGCGCCACCGTTACATGGTGGAAATACCACCAGTCAGAACCAAGCGTTTCGCTTCATCTTTTATGGTGCGCACTGCCGAAGAGTGGAATAATTTGCCGGAGTCTGTTTTTCCTGACAAATACAATCCTGAAGTCAGTCACTAGTGATTAGGTATCTTCTAGGTAAGCCTGCTTCATCCTAGACTGCGTCATCACTCAGCATCAGGTGAGACAATGGTCAAACGCAAACCTATACTTACATTAAAAAAAAAATCTAAATAAAAGGCCTATTTAGGCACTCGAACTATTAAACTATCTCGTACCTAAAAATATCACTTTCACCTCTCGTGTAACAATCTACTATTATTCACATCAGTGATTATTTATAGCCAGATGAACCGTCGGTCTAAGTTATCTATCGGTAATAAAACTACGTTTTAACGGTTTTAAGCGCGGTAATTTTATTTGATTTTGGTTTTTCCGACGTTTCGGCCACTTTTCAGTGGCCGTGATCACGGAAGACAAAGATGTCAAGTGTCAACGAGTATTGTCAAAGTTTTATTTAGCCTACCGCCAACTTGTTAATTTTAATTTTTTAATTTTAATTTGGTTGGCAAGTACCACCTGTTTGGGATCCAATTATCAAAACTATTAAGACCCAAACCCAGCAAAAACCAGCTGCCAGACCTCAAGACACTGTGAGCTCTTTCTGCGTACAACGGAACACAAACCAACTTGACTGATAATTACTTTTATTTTTCCTTCCACCCATTTTAATATTATATAAAATTATTAGAGCTAGGCATGTTTGCTGAAGAGTTTCTTGCGCCGCTTCTTCTCTTCAAGCCATAACATGTTGCGAAGCGGTAGTAAATTAGATTAGGCTCCCATAGAGTAAATAATAACCATAAACAAAATTAAAATTAACAAGTTGGCGGTAGGCTAAATAAAACTTTAACAATACTCGTTGACACCTGACATCTTTGTCTTCCGTGATCACGGCCACTGAAAAGTGGCCGAAACGTCGGAAAAACCAAAATCAAATAAAATTACCGCGCTTAAAACCGTTAAAACGTAGTTTTATTATGTATACAAGTCGCGAAAAAAAAATTGTTCGAAATACTCTACCCTCCTTTTTAGTTCGCCGTAACCGGTTAAAAGTTGAAGTCACAGTATTGTTTGTGGTCAGTGGTATAAGCGACCGTCGGATGCCTCTGAAGGAGAACAAAACGAGGCAACACCGCGCTGATGTAGATTTACGCGGCACACGACGACCGGTGCTCTACTGGGCTCACCGGCAACAACGACTACTGTGGACTTGACTTCTATTGACATATATTTACTCCGTTTCAGCGTGGGCGTAACTACGTTCTAAGTCCCACGCTCTTCCTGCCATAAGCGCGGGGCACATGGGAGGAGGGTTTTAGTGGAGTATTGAGTCTTCGAGTCTCCACACAAGACGGCGATTTGACTCTGGTGCGCCCATTCGTGGGTGACACCTCTCATCGCTTTCGTCTAGTCCCTAGTAAAGGACCCGGTAGCGTGTGAAACGAATTTCCCCGCCTCAAAAAAAAATAATTGTTGTGTTGTAATCAAATTGGAGGATATTGAAAACAAATAGGTAATCATTATTTTTTCCTATTATTATTTACAATATTGTTTCTTGCTCTAAACCACAATATAGTATAACATCTATATATCGAGAGTTGGGTATGGAAGAGAGAGCATGAAAGTAGAGTAAACGCGGTTGAGATGCGAGCACTGCGCAAAATCTGCGGAGTGACGCTCGCGGACCGCGTTCGTAATACCGAAGTAAGAAAGAGAGTTGGTCTGAAAGAGAGTGTCGGGGTGAAGGTAAGGAAAGGAATGCTCCGGTGGTTCGGGCATGTGGAAAGAATGCATGATGAAAGAATGACTAAACAGATATACAATGCAAAAGTGGATGGATGCAGAAGTCGTGGAAGGCCACGACACACCTTCCATGATCAAATTGATCGTGTACTAGCGGAGGGTGATGTCAGGAGCCTTAAGAACAGACGAGCGTGTATGACAAGAGTTATGAATGACAAAGAAGCAAGTGAGGTGTGTAAGAATTGGCCTAAATGGTGCTCTGTTGTTCGTGCCTACCCTGCAAGGGAGCTGGCGTGAAGTTATGTATGTATGTATTAAATGGAAATATAACTAAAACATTTGAATATCAACTCCAATCATTTCCCTGTGCTATTATTTGAGACGGGATCGCGAGTTGCAGATAGCGCGGCGGCAGACATTTTTCACCTTCTCTTTTTGCGTTAGTCCGTTTTGTGTCCACAACAGTATTGCCAGATATCTAAACTTACCCAAGACATAATCTGACTTGGGTATAGCAATAGTAATTGCTATCAACTTCAATCGGTAATTTTTGATTGCAATTGCAACTTTTATAGTCTGGTTATTACGACATGTAGACACTATCTAACATCTGAATTAATTACAGCTAATAATGTACTGAAATATAAATAATTCTTCTATTATTAGATAACATAGATCAATAAGCGTAATATCAAATATATCCTTCAAACTGTAGATATTAGTGTAAAAATTAATTTAACAATAAGTGTTTTGTTAATATCTCTCTCTCCTGACAATGAAGTTGTTACCCTGAGGTATTGCAATTAGTTTTGGGGTATTTTGGTTTTTTTTTCTTTTTGCTTTTTTATTTAATAAAAAAACTTAATATATTACATTGTTTCTTAAGCTACAGCAGTAAGTTTACACCAAGGTTATGATATGATATTATGAGCAACCGTTTAAAATTTTAATTTTGAAGTGAAACTTTCAGAAACGTATTATTTTTTGGTCTATAAAATTATACTGTAACGAGAAAAAAAAAATTGAAATAAAGAGTCAGTTTTTGGCGATTTTTGAAATCTTAAAAAATTTGGAGCGACTTCTTAAAATTTTTCTGAGCTGTTCTTTGGAGGGAGTTCTTAAAACATCAAAAACTAAAACAAATTCACTCGAGACTCAAAAAAAGTCGGTTTTTTTGCCCCACCCTAATATATATAAATCTACTAGCGGCCTCGGCAAACGTTGCCCTGCCTTTAAAAAATTAAATTCTAGAACCCGATTCCAGAGCCACGTACGGGTTCTAATTGCGAATCTAAACCATCCGGGTACCCACTCAAACTCACAAAAACAAAATCACCAAAATCGCTCCAGGTGATTAGGAGGATTCCAGAACACGATCTCAGCGCCACCTACCGGTTCTAATTGTGAATCTAAAAGAGTAATACATTTTTTTTATTTTAAGTCATGACAAAATAAGATTAAAAATCTTGCCAAAAAATTAAAGTTTATAATTAACAAATAAAAATAGGGGTTGATCGTAGAAGGGTGAAAATTTACGGTTGTATGTATTTTTAATGCTGTATCATAAAAAATAAAAATTATCCAAAAAAATTTTTTTTTTTGGGTGAACACCCCTTATCACTTAGGGGTTTAAAAAATAGATAGTAGCCGATTCTCAGACTTACTGAATAAGCATAAAAAATGTCATTAGAATCGGTCAAGCCGTTTCGGAGGAGTATGGGAACGAACATTGTGACACGAGAATTTTATATATAATATATATCGAGGGCTTCATAACAAATGGGCGTATATGCAAAAATGCCATTTTTTTGTTGTTTGCTTAAATCTATGAAATGTTACAATTTAGAAAGTCCTACCAGTATCCAAGTGTACCCAAATAGAAGGGTATTCCAAATTTCAGCTTGTTTTAGTCACAATTTTGTCCCTTGTGTAAAACTGCACTCGTGTCTGTACGCCCATTTGTTATAAAGCCCTTGATATATATAACGAAACTAAACAAATTACTGCTCGTCATCGTCAGCCAATAACCGTCCACTGCTGGACGCAGGCCTCCCCAGGTCGGCGCCACTCATCACGGCCTCTGGCTTCCCCATCTAGCGCCTATCAGCGACCTTACGCAGGTACTCAGTCCATCAATCCATCAATGTGACCGGTCCATTGCAACTTCTACTCTCTAATTTTGCGAGCTATGTCGTTAACCTTTCCCAGATGGTAGGGTATTTACTCGACTGGATGGCTACCACCCCTGGTCTAGTGTATGTCGCCGTACCAAGCTTGAGTTGTGTTCCGGCATTAGTGACCAGGTTCCAGTCTCCCTTAAGAGAGCAGCAGCGCATTTGTAGCACCTTTGGTGTTGCAAATGTCCATAGGCGATGGTAACCGTTATCCATCAAGTGGTCAGCAGACAGGCAAGTCTGCCTGTCTGCTGAACTCCTACAATATTTTTTTTTTAAAAAACCTTAGTTCTGCAGCCAACATAGCTCATTCCATAGCCCGTTGAGCGACTTGAAATTTCTGGACCAGTCCTACCGTCAGTGTCAACGTCTTGTGCCAGGAAGAACGTAGGAATTACTGGTCAGTAATAATATTTCATAAAATCCGAACCAATATTTGACGCCTTTATGAAAACTTCTTGGATTTTGACGAATGAGGTGGGCAACATTAATCCACATACGTTAATACTGAGACAGCGATCGTCTGTGTGACCATTTTATGGGATAGTCCTTTTAAATTCTTTGTCGTCAGCTGATTAACATAAAATGTAGCTTATGGTGGTTCGAACTAGTTCACTGCTTAAGTTTGAAGGGCAAGGCTAAGTCCACTTAAGAAAGTGTATTCGAAAAATACTGTACCTTTATCCGTGCAGGAGCGGAGAAAGAATACAATTTCCTGCGGCCGGGCGGCCTGTCGTAAGAGGCGACTAAACAACCCACAGCCAGGTGGTAGGGCATTTGCCCGACTGGATGGCTACCACCCCTCGTCTAAAGTACATACATACATACATAACTTCACGCCAGTTCCCTTGCGGGGTAGGCACGAACAACAGAGCGCCATTTAGGCCCATTCTTACACACCTCACTTGCCTCTTTGACATTCATAACTCTTGCCATGCAAGCTCGTCTGTTCTTAAGGCTCCTGACATCACCTTCTGCTAGTACACGATCAATTTGATCATGGAAGGTGTGTCGTGGCCTTCCACGACTTCTGCATCCATCCACTTTTGCATTGTATATCTGTTTAGTCATTCTTTCATCATGCATTCTTTCCACATGCCCGAACCACCGGAGCATTCCTTTCCTTACCTTCACCCCGACACTCTCTTTCAGACTAATTCTCTTTCTTACTTCGGTATTATGAACGCGGTCCGCGAGCGTCACTCCGCAGATTTTGCGCAGTGGTCGCATCTCAACCGCGTTTACTCTGCTTTCATGCTCTCTCTTCCATACCCAACTCTCGCTTCCATACGTGAGCGTAGGTACCAGCACCGCGTTGTGTACGGCGAGCTGGGCCTTCTGGCTGAGGTAAAGTATGTCGCCATAACAACCTTGAGTTGCGATCCGGCATTAGTGAGCAGGTTCCAGACTCACTTAAGAGAGCAGCAGCGCATTTGTAGCAACTGTGCAAATGTCCATAGGAAAAAAAGGAAAGAAAAATAATGTTATAGTTATAATAATGACATGACGTGCTAAAATGTTATGCTGCATTATGTCTCCACAAATTCCTTACAAGCATGGCATTAAAAAAAAAATAGTAGAAGTTTAGTGTAATATAAATAATTATTTCAAATTCTTTAATTATCCAATTAATAAATAAATAAATTTATTCTTGTGAATAAATTTATATTATTAATCACATTTGACTTGCGTGACTGTGTTTAATAAATATATTGAAAATTGGCATAAAATATGCATACAACCAATAAAATTATATTTTAGTAATTAGAAGAAACACTTTGTATTTTACGATGACTATAAATCATTAAGACATTATTCCATATACGTAAAGGAAAATGTATAAAACAGTGTTATAATGTATTAATTAAATTAAATTAAAAATAAATAATGTGTAATCGTCAGAACATCCGCTATGTTTCCTCAAATTATTTTTTTTTTCCATTCGTAAAGTTTGAGAACATTTTCTATGAATTATATACAATACACGGCCTCTGTGGTTGAGCGGACTAAGCCTTTGCCGGTCTAGTTCACTGCAGCGCAGAAGCTTCGGGTTCGATTCCTGGTATGGTAAATTTTCTCCATTATTTACTATGATCTGGGCATCTGGGATCGGCCCCAGAATACTCCGTTGGGGATATATAGTATGTGTGTTTGTATGTCGATTATTATGGGGCCATGGAGAGGCCAACATGTAATGTGGCGTGACACTGACCGGCGATTATCGCTGTTTACACTATATGAAAATGGACCGAAGGACAAGCCGCTGCCATTATAAGACTATTGTGGGAAATGAGAACAAAATGTACCGGGCTATCGGGGTGAACTGCTAGTGGTACTAGGAGTCTAGGAAGATGGGGACTATGGCGTCTGCCCGTCGCAATGTTTGGGGAACAAGGATAAACTGGCAGACGGTGCCGCGCCAACATGAGTGTGAGTGGCTAAGGTGGACTGCAGGTTCACCGAAGCTACTTCCGACGTTATGCCATTTATCACTTCCACCCCTGGAGCTTGAGTCTAAGCTCTAGCGATCTCCACTCCGTGTCGGCTGGTTAAGGCAAACACGAAGGCGGGGGCCTTGCCTTGGCCCCTGGAGTCAGGTCCGAGGTGTCGCTACGCACCTAAGGCTTCGCCACAAAGCCTGCGGGTTTATTGTATTACTATTAATACAGATAAAAGAATGACTAAACAGATATACAATGCAAAAGTGGATGGATGCAGAAGTCGTGGAAGGCCACGACACACCTTCCATGATCAAATTGATCGTGTACTAGCAGAAGGTGATGTCAGGAGCCTTAAGAACAGACGAGCTTGCATGACAAGAGTTATGAATGTCAAAGAGGCAAGTGAGGTGTGTAAGAATAAGCCTAAATGGCACTCGGTTGTTCGTGCCTACCCCGCAAGGGAACTGGCGTGAAGTTATGTATGTATGTATGTATGTATTAATACATGACTTCTATTTTATTGTTGTTTATGTCATAAAAAATACACTGTAAAAAGTGTAAAATTCCAATTTCAAAACATTTGTCGGTTATCGGGCGTCAGTCGCGCGCGCCGCCTGTCACCGGCTGAAGGCACGCTGTCAAAATCAGCTGACGGCGCCCGTCGAATGCCGGTGCCGTTCTAAATTTAAATAAAGAGATTGACACTGACGCGATACGCGGATGTGTCACGGTACTTCAGTTTACGCAAACAATGAAATAGTCTGATGCGAAATTGTTTAGGCAAGCATTCAAACCTCGATGCTAACGGTTATTTATTGAATTTAGATTGTTTTTTTTTTATTGCAGGAGATCAGCAGACAGGCAGACGGCACACTTGATGGAAAGCGGTTACCATCGCCTATGGACATTTGCAACAGCAAAGATGCTACAAATGCGCTGCTGCTCTCTTAAGGGAGACTGGAACCTGGTCACTAATGCCGGAACACAAGTTAAGGTTGTTATGGTGACATACTTTAGACCAGGGGTGGTAGCCATCCAGTCGGGTAAATGCCCTACCACTTGGCTGTGGGTTGTTAAGTCGCCTTTTACGACAGGCCGCCCGGCCGCAGGAAATTGTATTCTTTCTCCGTTCCTGCACGGATAATATATTACGGGAATCACTGGAGAAAATTCCCAGGAGCGGTTTGTAGTTGTTTGACTGCATAAAAATTACCTTAGTCCGGCACAGTCTTTAACCGACTTCAAAAAGGAGGCGGTTCTAACTCGATTGGTATTTTTCTTTTATATATGTACACTGATTACGCTGAGATTTATGATCCGATTTAGGAGATTATTTTTAGTTTGATGCGGAATAGTTGCCATTTGGTCCCCTAAAAATTTAACATAGTTTGGCCCAGTAGTTTTCATTTTATGAAAATTTTCGGCTCCCGTTTCTTGGGACGTATATTTCTTAAGGCGCGCGGCACCTTTTGTAGGCCTACCCATAGTTACACACTAAAAAGTAACAAATAAAAATATCGTTTAAAAAAACCGACTTCAAAAACTTTTTTTATTTTTATTGCAGGAGCTCAGCAGACAGGCAGGCGGTTACCATCGCCTATGGACATTTGCAACAGCAAAGGTGCTATAAATGCGCTGCTGCTCTCTTAAGGGAGACTGGAACCTGGTCACTCATGCCGGAACACAACGCAAGGTTGTTATGGCAACATACTTTAGACCAGGGGTGGTAGCCATCCAGTCGGGCAAATGCTCTACCTGGCTGTGGGTTGTTTTGTCGCCTCTTACGACAGGCCGCCCCAACGCAGGAAATTGTATTCTTTCTCCGTTCCTGCACGGATATTAACGGAGAAATTGAGTAACGAACAAACAAAAAATACATAGGGGCAAATTTAGAACCTCCTTCTTTTTTATAGTCTGTTAAAAATGAAGCTGGCTAAAGGATGCCGATCTCAAAATAGAATGCCGATCGACTACACTTCTATAATCACAAACTTCGCCAAGGCTACACTGTTAATTTGACTTGAACAATAAACAAAAGAGTATATATGCGTGTGTGTGTCAAATACATGGTAGTGTGTGTAATGTTTTTTTTTTATTGATTTAATGTATTTTTTTGCAAACACTAGTCACAATGATGAAAGATGACTGTCAGGCGAGAGGCTTACATTTGAATGCGAAGAAAACAAAGGTTATGGTGTTTGAAAGAGAAGAAACCAGAACGAATGCAAGGATAATGGTCGATGTTGTTATGCTGGAGCAAGTGAATGCGTTTGTGTATCTTGGATGTGCTTTTAGCAGGGATGGAAGGTACACCGCTGATATAGAAGGAAGAGTGAATTTGGGGAATAGTTTGAATGGAGCGTTAGGTAAACTTCTAGGCGCTAAGAACTTCAGCCAGAAGGCCCAGCTCGCTTTGCACTGCGCAAAATCTGCGGAGTGACGCTCGCGGACCGCGTTCGTAATACCGAAGTAAGAAAGAGAGTTGGTCTGAAAGAGAGTGTCGGGGTGAAGGTAAGGAAAGGAATGCTCCGGTGGTTCGGGCATGTGGAAAGAATGACTAAACAGATATACAATGCAAAAGTGGATGGATGCAGAAGTCGTGGAAGGCCACGACACACCTTCCATGATCAAATTGATCGTGTACTAGCGGAGGGTGATGTCAGGAGCCTTAAGAACAGACGAGTGTGCATGACAAGAGTTATGAATGTCAAAGAAGCAAGTGAGGTGTGTAAGAATGGGCCTAAATGGCGCTCTGTTGTTCGGGCCTACCCCGCAAGGGAGCTGGCGTGAAGTTATGTATGTATGTATGTATTTTTTATGCATAATTTAAATAAAAATATTAGCATTCTGCATTCCTTCTCTATATAAACTATAAGTGTGCGAAATTTCATACTCCTCTGTCCGCGCAATTTTCGTAAAAAAGGGTACAAAGTTTTTGCTTCACATATTAATATAATGATATCTTGTCTTCAAAATAGAATTTAGGGCTAATGTTTTCCGTTTTGGTAATAGAAAAATATGACGCTTATTTAAACCGTATCTCATATCATTACATTTCTTTCTGATTACCAAGCACCTGTCATTTATATATAGTCACTCCCAAAGACACTCCGACATTGGCAAAATCAACGCACATTAAAGGGTTGGAGCCATCGCCGAATAAATTAGAATTAGACATTTCTTTGGTTCAAAAGTCCCCGTTGCCGTGAGAGCAAGACCAGTGGTTATTATTCGTATATATTTCTCTTGCTAAACCTTATATAGAAATACTGTGTGCAGCAACATGAGCAGAACATAGAAATATGTTAATATAAAGCAATATTTCGTATTATCCGACGGTGTGTTCACGGCTGACTACTTGCAGAGCAGACTGTCAGTCAGACGTCACCGTGCCGATCGTAAATTATGACGTTTTTGCAAAGCGCCCGCGCAAGCGCACGCAAATCAGGCCAGTGCACTGATTAGTGCGCAGAGGGGTGTAGTGAACTGTATTATGAGATTTATGCCTACAACCAATTTATTTATCTTTATTTTAATAATGATTTCTTTTTTGGATGTTAATGTACTAATAGTATTTAATCAAAAATTAAATAATAATGTAGAATAAAAATTTGAAAAACAAGCAGTAAGAAATGTAAAAAATTATAATAAGTCAACCATTAATTATTAAAATTTAATTAATTTTGATTTAATTTAATATTATATATTATAATATTTGGGAAAAAGGTAAAATAATAAAATATAATGGTTATAGATAATATAATCTTGGACATACAAATAATGTAGTTTACACCAAAATTTCTTTTCATATTAGACCAGCTTAACACTTGGTGGTTCACCAGAGGAAGGTTCATAAACTTGAATGTGTAACTGAATATAAAGTTTAAAAAAAATTGTACAACTAAAATAAGTATAAAATCTGTAATTGTATTTAAGAACATGTTTTGTTACTTCCTAAGTTGATAAAAGTGTACTCATTTAAAAGGGGATGAGGAGCATTATTTATTTTAAATAGGGAATGATGTCTGTTAGTATATCACATATTTAATCTGTACATTAAAACGTCACTGTCAATATTGTTTGACAGTAATGACAGGTGACTTATCACCGAGCTCCTCGCCCCCTTCTACGAACCGAACACGGAGACACATTAATCATTGCTATACCTAACTAAGATTTATAATAAAATAATAATTAAGAGCTATTGTGTAAATAATTTTCAAATAAACGTAATATAAATAATATAAAGTGTTTCAATTAATAAACAAACGACAATACAGTTAGCTTTAAAAAGACCAAACAAATCTAATAAACACATCAGGGGTCCAATTCTGCTATTTCAATATCTTGGCGTTGCGAAAGTACGATTCCATTGCGATAGTGTCAAAAATTCGTATATTCTCGGTATTGTCGCGACGCAATAAAAGTAGAAAAAAAATGCTATTACCATTAGCAGAAATGGTGTTAGTCGATATGAATAATGAAAAGCTTCCAAATTTTTAAACATTTATTTCGATAGTTTTCCGCTTATATATGTAAAGGTAATGTGGCGTGCCATGGCTACGCCATTGGAATTAACAGAATACCGAAATCAGTGTACGGCAATTTTAATTTGGTTGTTGTAGTGTGCATAATGCTCTATCTATCTATCATTTAAGAGCTATGCTCTTGTCGGTGGAGCTGCCTCCAATCTTCTCTATCTTGGGCTAGTTGTTTTAATGATACAAAAAAATTCAGTGCTGTATAATAAGAACACATGAACAGAATTTTCGCTATTACAGACATAGATATGTGGATGTAAATAATAAGTAATTATCATTTAGCAATTAAAGTTGGATTTAAATTGTGACCCTTAAGAGAGCAGCAGCGCATTTGTACCACCTTTGGTGTTGTAAATGTCTATAGGCGATGGTAACCGCCGTCTGCCTGTCTGTTGCACTCCTGAAATAAAAAAAAATTTAAACGCAATGTACAAACTAGAACCATTTACAGATTTATTATCTAATATATAAAATTCTCGTGTCACAGTTTTCGTTGCCATACTCCTCCGAAACGGCTTGACCGATTTTGATGAAATTTTTTGTGCTTATCTGGTATCTATGAGAATCGGCCAACATCTATTTTTCATCCCCCTAAATGTTAGGGGTAGTCCACCCCTAATTTTTTTTATTTATTTTTTAGACAAAATTTTTAATTTCTATTTTTTTATGATACAACATACAAAAATAAATACAACCCTAAATTTTCACCCCTCTACGATCAACCCCTATTTTTTATTTGTTAATTATAAACTTTAATTTTTTGACAAGATAATCTCATTTTGTCATGATTTAGAATTAAAAAAAAATATATTACTCTTTTAGATTTACAATTAGAACGGGTAGGTGGCGCTGAGATCGTGTTCTGGAATCCTCCTAATCACCTTGAGCGATTTTGGTGATTTTGTTTTTGTGTGTTTGAGTGGGTACCCGGATGGTTTAGATTCGCAATTAGAACCGGTACGTGGCTCTGGGATCGGGTTCTAGAATTTTATTTTTTAAAGGCAGGACAACGTCTGCCGGGGCCGCTAGTAGTATATATTAGTAACTTGAAGAATGCGGCTGCTTAATATATTTCTACGCATCTCGAACACAAATAGACAGTGCCGTCTGTATCGATGTTTGCTCTATGCCTGAAGCAATGCTCGTCACGTTCAAGGGTGGGCAATGCTCACCGATTACCATATTAATTATCGAATCCCCAACCATCAAGGCATGCGCTCGCGTGACCACCGCTCCACTCTGGACTCCGTAACTGTGCGGCTTGGGAGAACATGGAAATTGACTTTGTCGATGGTTACGATGATTTAATTATACTAATATGCATTTTTTTCTCTATCTACAACCAGTGGTAGCTATAATTAGACTTCTTAGCTTGTAACAGGCCAGAAGAACACGAGAATTAGTCACTTGACACATTATAAAAAATACTAACATTATTTACATTTAAGAAAAGGACTTTAAAATATTATCTTGTTATCATATTATCTATTCTTTATGTTTGCTTGTAGGCAACCTGGCAAACGGGTCCATTTAATGGAAGGGGCTATCGTTGCCCTTGGACATCTGCAACACTTCAACACACCAAAAGATTCGGAGAGACCACGCGTGTCCCTGCGCTTATACCGACTGTACATTGTACAATGGGGTGTGTTCCGAGAACTGTTTAAAATGGTGCCTACCAGTGGGGGGTGTGGGGGTGTGTTTGCGGCGAGGGGGGGGAGGGTAAAGATTTTTATAAAAGAACAAAAAATTGATATCAAATAAATATATATTGACTACTAAAAAAAAGTAAGTTAAAAAAACCCCCCCGATTTGGAAACATTATTTATTGGTGCTCAGCTCCTATTGGGCTTAGCGTGATGATATATAGCCTATAGCCTTCCTAGATAAATGGGCTATCTAACAATGATAGAATTTTTCAAATCAGACCAGTAGTTCCTGAGATTAGCGCGTTTCAGCAAACAAACAAACTCTTCAGCTTTATACATCAGTACAAGATAAGTTATTACTTATACTCAATGCTCCTAGGAAGTAAGTTAGACAAAAAATTCAAATTATAGATATATTTAGGAAGATACTGTCGCATATAGAAGTGGAGAAAATTGGAGGAGAACAGCTGTAGACAGTGAAAGTTGGAAAGTATTGGGGGAGGTCTACGCCGCAGAACGCGATAGGGAGAGAAGTCCTGCAGCGCGTGCTAATGCGTCTTCTCGAGGTCGCCGGCCGCCAGCTGGCACCCGGAGAGGCAGGTACGCGCATTACTTCCCTCCCTGAGTTAGGTTCCGTTTACCGCAGGGGGCCTTTAGGTTGCTAGGAGAGCAAAGGACCTTCTACCCCCCGCACAACGAAGTGGGGTGTGTTCTCCCAGGGCACACTCCAGGCACTTTATTGCGCTGGATCGTCTGGGCGTAACTATGTTCTAAATCTCAGCCTTTCCAACACAAACAAAAGCGCAGGGTCGACAGGGAGGAGGGGGTTTTTAGTGGGTATTGGGGTTGCTCGCTCGTGCAGCAACGCTCGGAGTCTTCCACACTATTCTGTGACGTCGATCGCGGACGGAGCACTGCCAAGAGCATACTATTGCTGCAGTGTTATCGCCCCCGACCGACGCGTGTCGTTCCCCTAGCAACGGCCCAGTTTGTGCGTAAATCGGTTAAGCATTTTCCTTCGCCTCAAAAAAAAAAAGGTCTACGCCGCTTCAATTATAATTATAACTGTAATGGTAGAAATAAAGGCTTTTTATTTAATCATTCTATTAATACGTGAAGCAAAAATTTTGTACCCCTTTTTACGAAAATTGCGCGGACGGAGGAGTATGAAATTTCGCACAGTTATAGTTTATATAGAGAAGGAGTGCAGAATGCATAAAAAATACATTAAATCAATAAAAAACATTACACGCATTACCATGTATTTGACACACACACGCATATATACTCTTTTGTTTATTGTTAAAGTCAAATTGACAGTGTAGCCTTGGCGAAATCTGTGATTATAGAAGTATAGTCTTTGACATCAGAACCTTAATAATGTTCAAACTTATAATTTAAATTAATTATGATCGATTTTTTTTTTATTGCAGGAGATCAGCATACAGGCAGACGGCCCACTTGATGGAAAGCGGTTACCATCGCCTATGGGCATTTGCACCACGAAAGTTGCTACAAATGCGCTGCTGCTCTCTTAAGGGAGACTGGAACCTGGTCACCGGAACACAACTCAAGGTTGTTATGGCGACATACTTTAGACCAGGGGTGGTAGCCATCCAGTCGGACAAATGCCCTACCACCTAGCTGTGGGTTGTTAAGTCGCCTCTTACGACAGGCGGCCCGGCCGCAGGAAATTGTATTCTTTCTCCGTTCCTGCACGGATAGTATTACATGATACTTATACATTTTTAATACGGAATCAACTCGGGAAGTTGATGTGAGATGCCTGACGACAGTACTGCGAATGTACATATAATACTACAATTTTCACTGAATTGCAACTATCGCTAGCCGCCACCGTGTCGCATACAAGCAAATAAAAGTCAGCTAGCCAGTAGGTAAAAGCCTACTAAGTATCTGTTTTCACGGGAGCGCAATATAGTACAACTTAGACAATAAAGTAGTCGTCACTTGATACCTTGAACAGTGAGAGCGTTGTACATAGAGGTCTGTTCAATATCAATCGTTTAACGTAGAGGTAATGAACCATAAACCCTGATTGCAAGAAAAAACTATAAATAGATTAGATAAGTGCTTATAAAACATCCTACTGCTGAGCTCGGGCCTCTTACTATAGGGAAACGGACAGAACGGACAGTATACCCGCCCCGCTTGCCTAAGGCGGCTTGGCAGGTTTGACACATCGGTTATCTCGATGTGCAGGTTTCATCACGATGTTTTCCTTCACCGTTGTTAACACGTGGTCATTGTAGCAATATGCACAGTAGGTCGCGAAAAACACCCAAGAGGTGCATGCGTTCTGGCCAAAATTCGAACCTGCACCCTTTGATTTTGGGACGTGTGCGCTAGCCATTACGCTACCACGACTTCTAAGAGGCTAAGTGCTTGGTAATGCATTACATACATTTGAAGCGATGAGGCCGGTGAGGCGGTGAGCATCATTCCCTCATTTTTGTCCCGTACAAGACTTCTAGTTCGGAAATGATCGTTAAGAATCGGATGTAATCGGCCTCGATCAACTCATTTTACTAGCAGTCGTACATGTGATGGTGTCCCTCTTTGTCATGTGAATATCCGTAGAGGCGTTATTATACTGTTATCCTCGTTCTGTTGTTCCTCTTACATTTGAGGCGTGAGTAGTAGCGGGTCAAAAAATTTTAAGTAGTACATTTTCACATTTTTAGTCATATCAGTACAAATGTATTTTGTACGGGACAAATGTACTAACTCACACGTGTAATACTCATCACTATGTGCGCAGTCGCATTCCCATATGTTCCCTTGTGTTTCGTATATAAATATGAATATATTATAATGTGTATTACAAACAGTAAACATTTTAAAAGTTATTATACTTTTATTTTTCACCCTACATAACTAGCTTTTGAGAACCACGTATTACATAGACAATGACACGAAGATTTTATAAGAACTACCAAACCTCGTAAAATGTTCCTTACCAAAATTATATCATCAACAATTTTAAATAAAGGTTAGGGATCATGAAAACAAATTTATTTCTTGAACTTATTACAGGACCGATCAGACGATTTGTATCTGGGCGGTATCAAAGGTATATCGGCGTATGCGCAGTAAATCTATCAGGCAGACAGTCTCCATTACTTATAGCGGCTGTGCCAAGATACTAATTACACACTCTTTAATTGGATAGCATCTAACAGATTATACATGATTAGTAGTAAGGAGGGAACACACTTAAACAGGTCATGGTAACTCACAGGCTAAGGGTCGCTTGCATAACGATCGCCTTTAAATAAAATTAGTTAATCATATTAAACTGCTTAAACACGTTTTACACAAAACGTATTGACAGTTCTTTAAACATACTTAGCGGCAAAGTTTGCGTTGTGCAAGACGCTAATTGTATTTAAGGGTGTTAAATAGGTTTTATATTTCTTAAATAAATTTAAGCAACCTTATGCAAGCGGCCCTAAGGCACTTCTTATACATAGGTCGGCCATAATTTTTTATGAAGCATTGTAATTTTAATACAACTTATAACAACATATAATTGTTGGGCCACGAGTGTATGGATAAAAAATCTATTTGAAATGGCCGCCATTGGTTTTGATACAGAAAGGCCTGTATCCGTTGGGCCATGAGTGTATGGATAAAAAATCTATTTGAAATGGCCGCCGTTGGTTTTGATACAGAAAGGCCTGTATCTGTCGGGCCACGAGTGTATGGATAAAAAATCTATTTGAAATGGCCGCCATTGGTTTTGATACAGAAAGGCCTGTATCCGTCGGGCCACAAGTGTATGGATAAAAAATCTATTCGAAAGGGCCACCATTGGTTTTGATACAGAAAGGCCTGTATCTGTCGGGCCACGAGTGTATGGATAAAAAATCTATTTGAAATGGCCGCCATTGGTTTTGATACAGAAAGGCCTGTATCTGTCGGGCCACGAGTGTATGATTAAAAAAACTATTTGAAATGGCCATCTTTGTCTTAGTCTACGGAGTTCAGATTTATGTACAAACTAGTCATGTATATCTCATTTGAATCAACTACCGTATTGTGTATTTATTTTTCTAACAGTAGAAAGGCCAGCTATGGTTTTTGAATTGAAATTGTAAAAGTAACTATAAAACGTGATGTTTCAATTCACTATAGTGCAGGGTTTTACAATATATGATTATAACGCCCAAATACGCCAAGTAGTTTCCTGCGGCCGGGCGGCCTGTTCTAAGAGGCGACTTAACAACCCACAGCCAGGTGGTAGGGCATTTGCCCGTCTGGATGGCTACCACCCCTGGTCTAAAGTATGACGCCATAACAACCTTGAGTTGTGTTCCGGCATTAGTGACCAGGTTCCAGTCGCCCTTAAGATAGCAGCAGCGCATTTGTAGCACCTTTGGTGTTGCTAATGTCCATAGGCGATGGTAACCGCTTTCCATCAAGTCTGCCGTCCGCCTGTCTGCTGGTCTCCTGCAATAAAAAAAAAAAGTACTGCGCTTATGAAGTGCCGGGCGCAGCTATTAAATCATAAGAATAAAAACATATAAACACAATACATAAATTCTAGTATCAAATGGCCGGTATTTTTTTAAATTAACACCTATTTCATATATTAAACTGCGCACTTTATCTATTGAATAACGCCCCGGGGACACAATAAAAATCATTTATTGCGATTAATGTACTGTTTGGAATTATTTATTTATTAATCAACTACAAGAGTTATTATTATTTTTAATTTCATTTGTCATCGAATTTTAAATCCTATTATTGATTAGACTGCTAGAGATATAGGGCCGCTTGCACAAGGTTGCTTAAATGTATTTAAGAAATACAAAACGTATTTAACACCCTTAAATACAGTTACGAGTGCAGGACTCGAATTAAAAATGCCGTTGGAATTACTATAGAATTTATTAGAACTATACAAACACGTATAACATAAGTATGAATATAACTGAACACAATTAGTTCAAACGTAATGCGCGCTACAATAACACGCGCAAAGTCCGTCACTATATAGGTTATCAAATGTACACAAGTCTCGCCTTGATCGTGGTTCTCACTAGACTGACGATACCTCTCCATTTGGCCATTGCTTTATAATGCACAGATGCGATATGTCTACCTGGCAAGTGTCGACGCAATTTTTCAGAAAACGTAATCCGCACACCTGCGTAATTATGCCTGCGAACTGCCATAAACGAGTACAATACACAATAGGCTGTTTTCTAATTACAAATTTTAAACACAAAGTAAACAAAAGAAGATAGTCATAAAACAGTTTCAATGTTATTAGCTCAAACGCAGCGGTAAGTAATAAATGTGCTTTGTCTACAGGTATGCAGGTGGCCCAACTTTTAACAACACAATTAGCGTCTTGCACAACGTAAAATTTGCCGCTAAATATGTTTAAAGAACTGTCAATACGTTTTGTGTAAAACGTATTTAGGCAGTTTAATATGATTAACTAACTTTATTTAAAGGCGATCGTTATGCAAGCGGCCTTTAGACACATAACTTTTATTTAATCAGTTTATTGTAATTAAAAATTTGTCTTTAACAGACTATGAAATATTTCGATGTATGTGATATTAGGATCATTAATTTTAACGTAATTAAATTACCGATTATGGCTTGTTTAACGACGTATTAAGTATTAGTAAATTTTAAGTGACTTAATGTATGTAAACGATGATTTTAGTAATAAATTGTACTTAAAATTTATTTATCTACTTATGTACGTAATACTTGTTTCATTTTGCATTTAAATGTCTTCGCAGACAGACGGACGGCCCACTTGATGGAAAGCGATTACCATCGCCTATGGACATTTCCAACACCAAAGGTGCTACAAATGCGCTGGTACTCTCTTAAGGGAGACTGGAACCTGGCCACTAATGCCGGTACACAACTCAAGGTTGTTAAGGCGGCTTACTCTAGACCAGGGTTGGTATCCATCCAGTCGGGCAAACAACCTACCACCTGGCTGTGGGTTGTTTTGTAGCCTCTTACGACAGGCCGCCCGGCCGTGGGAAATTGTATTCTTTCTCCGTTCCTGCATGGACAAACTGACGTTTGTTGTTAGGTTCACAACATTGATAGGCAAAGGAACTAAATTAATGCAGTCTTGTCATGTGTATTAATTGTCAGTATCAGTTTAGTCAAATTTTAGGTATTTGACTAACACTTAATAATGGAATTAACGAGATAACAAAAACAAAAGGTTAAGTTTCGCAAAACAGTTAATTCTCTACACAAACACAATTCTTACTTATAATCAATTAATATCCTAAAACAATGATTAATTCTTATTAATAATATTATACATTTTTACAAGATAAAACTACAAAAAAAAAAACTAAGCGTGTGCGTCTCGGGACGTCGGACAGAAGTGATAACTTAAACTAATCTAAGTTGAACTATTTAATATTGAAATTGTTTAACTTGAGAAAAGCTTAGGTTATTACTTAAATTTTATGTATATTAATATGATAATGTAAGGAAAGGTTATTTATTAATGAAGTCTTTTATTGATTATAAAAAATATTTTATTCTTAGTTACAATTCTTAAATATGTACATTAGAAGAAATACGGCGTTGTGGGTTAGAGTGAGAGAGGAGGAGCCTGTCTACCGCTGCGGTATGCGTGAGAGATAGGGAAGCCAGGCAGACTGGCGTCGTAACGCGTTACGTAACGAAGCGGTTTACCATCCCATAAGAAGTTATCACTTCAGGAGTCTGCCTCCCGCTGCCGTATGCGTGAGAGGAAAGAAAGCCAGACAGACTGGTGACGTAACGCGTTATGTAACGAAGCGGTTTACCCTCCCATAAGAAGTTATCACTTCAAGACCCTGCCTACCGCTGCCGTATGCGTGAGAGAAAGGGAAGCCAGACAGACTGGCGACGTAACGCATTACGTAACGAAGCGGTTTACCCTCCCATAAGAAGTTATCACTTCAGGAGCCTGTCTACCGCTGCCGTATGCGTGAGAGAAAGGGAAGCCAGGCAGACTGACGCCGTAACGCGTTACGTAACGAAGCGGTTTACTCTCCCATAAGAAGTTATCACTTCACGAGCCCGCCTCCCGCTGCCGTATGCGTGAGAGGAAGGGAAGCCAGACAGACTGGCGCCGTAACGCATTATGTAAGGAAGCGGTTTACCCTCCCATAAGAAGTTATCACTTCAGGAACCTTCCTACCGCTGTCGTATGCGTGAGAGATAGGGAAGCCAGGCAGACTGGCGCCATAACGCGTTACGTAACGAAGCGGTTTACCCTCTCTTAAAAAGTTATCACTTCAGGAGCCTGCCTGCCGCTGCCGTATGCGTGAGAGAAAGGCAAGCCAGGCAGACTGGCGCCGTAACGCGTTACGTAACGAAGCGGTTTACCCTCCCATAAGAAGTTATCACTTCAGGAGTCTGCCTCCCGCTGCCGTATGCGTGAGAGAAAGGG
The DNA here is from genome assembly GCA_019925095.2 of Dendrolimus kikuchii. Classification (NCBI taxonomy): domain Eukaryota; kingdom Metazoa; phylum Arthropoda; class Insecta; order Lepidoptera; family Lasiocampidae; genus Dendrolimus; species Dendrolimus kikuchii. Next base: position 26,869,091 of record CM034392.1, on the reverse strand, counting down.
AAGCCAGGCAAATTGGCGCCGTAACGCGTTACGTAACGAAGCGGTTTACCCTCTCATAACAAGTTATTACTTCAGGAGCCTGCCTGCCGCTGCCGTATGCGTGAGAGAAAGGCAAGCCAGACAGACTGGCGCCGTAACGCGTTACGTAACGAAGCGGTTTACCCTCCCGTAAGAAGTTATCACTTTAAAAACGTTAACCTTAATTTCCAACAATATAAAAAAAAATAATCATAGTAATACAAATAAAGCTCAATATACTAAAAATTAGTACAGACATTTGCACCTTGCCAATACGTCAGTTCGTTCAAAGTTATGTGAATTTCACACGAAACAAATACCATACCAAATAAAATTTAAGTGTCAAACAATAAATAAACAATTATAAATAAATATAATAAAATATGACACGAATAACTGTTGTTCTCGTTGAATTATATGAAAAAGTTATGCACAGGTATGCAGTGACATCAAACGCAGCCGCTAATACGGTTGACCTTTGCGTTCTTTCAGCGGCAGGTTATTGAATGTACACCTGTCTTTAGACCACACCGAACTGCTGGTAGCGTGGGGTGCCATTGTACGCGAGCAATAAAAAGATATTCTGTGACTTGTGATGTGTGCTAAAATTAATTATTAACTTCAAACATCGTTATCATTACAGTTGTCACCAATACGATAGCGTAATATATCTATTCATTCGTCATAACATTTAATATAATAAGCAGTTCTTGTGAATTCAGGCACAGTACAGATAAAAAATGACAATTTGTTGACATATCTTGTTCAATGTTCGCAAGGCCTGTGTCATCGGCGCCTTATTAAGTAAGTTGGTTCTGCCGTACTACGAACATTGGTGGCTGACTACGTCTCATTACAAAATTCGCTGGAATGTTCAATTTGATTTGAGCTAATACACCTCCTAAGAATTTATCTATTTTATATATTATAATTAGTAACAATATTATCAACTTAGGTCACCTTTTATTATTTTAAATATATATATATATATATATATTCATTCCTATTCTATGTACACCGTTTCGCAACGTGTTGATGCTGTAAAGGAGAAGAAGCGGCAAGAAACTCCCCAGCAACACGTCTAGCTAAATATTGTTTTTATTTATATTTCATATTCTATTTATATCTCAAATTCTTTTTTTTAATAAGTTTTGTACAGAAGTATGTTACAGAATCACTATTTGAAGAATTAATGGAGTAGTAGCAAACAATGCATACTCGATAAGACCAAGACAATAAAAGTAAAGAAAAAAAAAATATACATACACATACACACACACACACACGCACACACACACACACACACACACACACACACACACACACACACACACACACACACACACACACACATATATATATATATATATATATATATATATATATATATATATATATATATATATATATATGTTAAAAAAACTATTCGTGTGTATGTCACTGAACTCCTCCTAAACGGTCGGACCGATTTTGATGTCAATTTTTGTGTATGTTCAAATGAGCCTGGGATGATTTAGATTCACAATCGAACTCGGTAGGTGGCGCTGAAATCGAGACCTAAATTTTATTTTTGTAGAACAGGAGAAGGTCTGTTGGGCCTGCTAGTATTCATATATTTTTCTTCAGCCAATCGATGTCCACTGTTAGACGTAGGCTTGTCAGTTGCTGATTTCACTGGATATAAAAGCCTTGTTCATACGAACTGTTATAGATAGTCTATGCACCCTATTCGGCCGATCTCACACCTATTCCACTTAGTCATCACATTCATATATTAGCTTACTATTTACCCATCCAATACACAATAGTCTTCATCCAGCCCTCAACCAAGGCGGTCGTGTCTTAAACATAACAACTTATTTTCAATTATCCTTTTTTAAAAAGGGATTAACTCGGTCCCCCGTAACAGAACGAAACCTGATCGAAGGTTTTATTTAAAAGGTAAATGTAAATAACAATATATTGTTAATTTATTTTATTATTGACATCTAAACCTATCACTTTATAGGTATCGTATTAAAATTATATTGTGTGATATTTTTCCAAAAAAAATTCGATCGCCTATTTGGTATCCTTTTAAAAAGGGATGAAAAAAAATATTACTGTCTTATAATCCATCAATACTTGTATAATTTGGTAGGTTCATTCAATTTTACATACCATCATCTTGTACTTTTAATAATCCTTAGCTTTAGTAATTGTAAATAATCAGTTACATTATCAAACTTAACTGGCTTATCACTGAAACGGGTCGATAAAAAATATTTCCATGTAGGTGCATTAGTGACCACACTAAGCAATTTAAATTTAACTGTGCGCTTGAACCGTACACCATTCAATCTTCGGATCACACGACGCTCTGGTCTACGTCATCGTTTCGCAGTGGAACGGCTACCAGTGCGTACTAAACGTTTCGCCTCCACGTTCCTTCTGCGTACGGCAGAATTGTGGAATGCACTACCAGAGTCCGTGTCTCCCGAAAAGACAATCCGGGTATCTTTAAGTCTTGTGTAAATAGGTACTATCTAGGTAAGCGTGCTCCATCTTCGACCGCACCATCTTCCGGCACTGGACGTGATCGGCCTCAAACGCAAATCTATTTAATATATAAAAAAAAAACTAACTTAATATTTGGGTAATCGTCCTGTGAAAGTGTATTATAATTTTTGTGGAGATGTTGATGATGAATATGCTGCGATGGATGTGTAGAGTGACGCGGAACGACCGGGTCAGGAACTCCCGCATCCCCGGCAGTCTTCATGTCTGTGACATAGCAGACAAACTGCAAGAGTGTCGCTTACGCTGGAACTGGCCATGCCGCCTCCGCCACATCCCGGTCGATGGGGAAGGCCCAAGAAATGTTGGCTTGACGTTGTGAAGGATGACATGCGTACCAATGGTCTAAAAACGTCGGATGCAGAAGACCGCGCGAAGTGGAGTAGAAAAAGTAGGAAAGTGGACCCTGGGCGTCGGAATGAACGCTCCGAACGCAACCGATATTTAACGCTCGGATGATGATGATGATGTTCTAAGCAAAAGTTTTCGGAAACACGCAGATCACAAATCGCTTCTCGCTATCATTGAAGTCGCAACCTTATACAGGATACACTCCAGAGTTAATTTCAGCGATTAGTTCTCCACTGATGTCGACACCCACTGATGTTGAAGAAACTTCAGCTTTAATGCTTTAGTGCATTAATTTTTGCAGATAGCAAGTCATTAAAAAAAGCTCTGTCTTTACAACTGTGTCTTCTGTACTTAAACTTCTTGAACTGTATCTTAATATTATGCAATAAAGTATATTCTTTTATATTCTATTTACAACTATAATTCCCTGGCAGCGTGGCAAGCCTTTGGTGTGGGATGCGACTTGCGTAGACACGTTGGCCGCATCCCATTTACCAAACACGTCTAAATCGGCCGGTTCAGCGGCGGAAACAGCCGAATCACTCAAGCGGCGCAAATATGCAACCCTCAGTGAGAGTTATATGTTTGTGCCGTTTGCTGTCGAGACGCTTGGACCGTGGGGTCCTGAGGCCAGGAGCCTCTACCAAAATTGATCGAAACGTCTCATTGACTCTTCAGAGGGCTAGTGCTTACCTCGAAGCTACTATACTACTGCTACCATAGAAGACGGTGATCTAGGTTCAGTATTCTACTTATAGTCTTGAGAGACTATGAGTAGAATACAATACAAATAAGTTAAGTTTTCTTGCATTGTATTCGATTATATGTAATTGTACACTTATAATAGAGAATAATTTAGTCTTCTACGACTATAGTACTACTATACTTTATCTGTGCAGGAACGGAGAAAGAATACAATTTCCTGCGGCCGGGCGGCCTGTCGTAAGAGGCGACAAAACAACCCATAGCCAGGCGGTAAGGCATTTGCACGACTGGATGGCTACCACCCCTGGTCTACAGTATGTCGCTATAACAACACTGAGTTGTGTACCGGCATTAGTGACCAGGTTCCAGTCTCCCTTAAGAGAGCAACAGCGCATTTGTAGCACCTTTGGTGTTGCAAATGTCTATAGGCGATGGTAACCGCTTTCCATCAAGTGGGCCGTCTGCCTGTCTGCTGATCTCCAGCAATAAAAAAATAAAAAAAAATTGCGAGGCCGTCATTTACGCAAACAAGGCGGCGGAGCAGGAGAGAGAGCGAGCAGCCGTGCTCCTCTCCCGCCGCAATAACCGGTTTTGGCGCCGGAGGAACACAGACCTCCGGCCGCCATGAACGCGCGGCGCGGGTGACGGTCAAGGGAGGCTATAAGGCCGTCGCCCGCATCTAAAGCCAGTCGGCGCCCGCGCGCGCCCCTCTCAACCCTGAGTACGGAGAGGTCTGCCCCCCTTGCTGGGGTGGGCCCACGACAGCCGGGGTCGCGGAAGAAAAGCTCACGCACATCACGTGACCCCGGCCCATGGCGTCAGGTGGCATCAAGGGGTTTTAGTGGGTATTCCAGTCCTACACTCCCCCGCCGAACTCGGCCCGGCGGGGTTCCGCAAATGGATTTCCCCTTGTAAAAAAAAAGTGTAGCCTTAGCGAAATCTGTGATTATAGAAGTATAGTCTTTGACAACAGAGCCTTAATAATGTTCAAACTTATAATTTAAATTAATTATGGTCGAATTTCAAATACTCGGCAACTACTAGTATTTTGAAATGAGTTCAAGTGATATTTTTTTTTTTTTTTTTTTATTGCAGGAGATCAGCAGACAGGCAGACGGCCCACTTGATGGAAAGCGGTTACCATCGCCTATGGACATTTGCAACACCAAGTTGCTGCAAATGCGCTGTTGCTCTCTTAAGGGAAACTGGAACCTGGTCACTAATGCCGGAACACAACTCAAGGTTGTTATGGCGACATACTTTAGACCAGGGGTGGTAGCCATCCAGTCGGGCAAATGCCCTACCACCTGGCTGTGGGTTGTTAAGTCGCCTCTTACGACAGGCCGCCCGGCCGCAGGAAATTGTATTCTTTCTCCGTTCCTGCACGGATAATGATAACAGTTCGAACGAGGTCAATGACATTACTATTAATTATTTTCCCTCATTACACGTCTAGATATCTGCTCTATTTGTCATTACGGGAGTTTATTAGCAGCTTGTGAAAAACAGTAATACTAAAGCAAAGGTAATCAATCACACATAGAATCGCATTAAAAGAAAAATGCTAACTACATCGTTATGCATGATCTCTTCCGTTTAATTAAAGAGTTTTATTCATTGGTTACACTGTCTTAACACTTTATTAAAAGAAACAGACGATATACATGAGATTATTATAACTTATTATGAATAAAGGTAAATTCGCACATATACTTATGTACGCACCAGTAAAACTGTGCAGTTTTATGTACATACATACATAGCTTCACGCCACGAATAACAGAGCGCCATTTAGGCCCATTCTTACACACCTCACTTGCTTCTTTGACATTCATAACTCTTGTCATGCACGCTCGTCTGTTCTTGAGGCTCCTGACATCACCTTCTGCTAATACACGATCAATTTGACCATGGAAGGTGTGTCGTGGCCTTCCGCGACTTCTGCATCCATCCACTTTTGCATCGTATATCTGTTTAGTCATTCTTTCATCTTGCCCGAACCACCGGAGCATTCCTTTCCTTACCTTCACCCCGACACTCTCTTTCAGATCAACTCTCTTTCTTACTTCTACTAAAAAAAATATATATGTAAAAAGCAATAATTTAAAAACGTAACACCTACATATATAAAATAACTGTAGCAGCGACGAAACAAATAACATATATTTATTTATAAATTAACCAAATTTTATTAAATTAAAATAAATAAATTCATAAAATCATATAGCACTTGTGTCATGCCTGAGATCACATTGCGCGTTTTGATGAGCATTTAGAAATATCTTGAATTTAAACCTAAACAACGATATTGACGTTACATTTCTAATGACGGCCTCTGTGGTTGAGCGAGCTAAGCCTTTGCCGGCCTACCTCACTGCAACGCAGAGGCTCCGGGCTCAATTCCTGGTATAGTAAATTTCGGAAAACGTCTTTTCTCCGTTATTTACTATGGTCTGGGTGTCTGGGATCGGCCCCAGAGTAGTCCGTTGTATATTACCCATAACACAAGCGTAACTTGCTTAATTTGGGGATATACAATGTGTGTGTGTTTGTCTGCCGATTTAAAAAAAAAAAATAGGTGAAGGGATATTATTTCAACAACTTGACGCTGCATATCGGAAGCTTCCTCTGAATGCTGCCGTATTGTGTGTTTTGCCTCTAGGACGTTCAAATCGTTGTGCCTATTATTATTGCACGGCGCAGGTGATGTACTCAATGAAATACTCCTTAGATATGCATACATACATACATACATAACTTCACGCCAGTTCCCTTGCGGGGTAGGCACGAACAACAGAGCGCCATTTAGGCTTATTCTTACATACCTCACTTGCTTCTTTGACATTCATAACTCTTGTCATGCACGCTCGTCTGTTCTTAAGACTCCTGACATCACCTTCTGCTAGTCCTTAGATATGGACTGTATTTATTATATACAATAGGTGTGATTAGCATTACTGTACTAAACGGCTTGTTCTCGTCAATCAACACAAGTTAGCACTAGAACCTGGATGTTCCTCTGAACACAGACATCACTAATTGTATCGATTTCATCGATCAATACTAGTTACACTAATCAAACACACTGGTATTCACAAGATCCACGAAAGGCACGCTGAGAGACCAAATGGCTGTAGTGGTGTGTAACTCCTGAGTGATTAACTCAAAAGATATATATCCGACGCGAAGAGTGATTAGATCTGTATATCAAAATCAAAATGTGTCTTTATATCTTTAACTCTTTAGTTCATTCCTGTTCCACGCGATGACTATATATTCGAATGAGAAGAAACTAGAAAGAAAAGAGAAAGAATGATTAGCCCGCGCACTGCGCATGCGTAGTATTATTGCCGCTGCCTACACCTTTGGGTTATGTAGGCGTGAAGATATAGATAGATAGATTATAAGAATCTTCTATACTGTATAATTTAGTCCAAATTGGGCCATAGGATAGTTTTTATTTCGAATTATGAACTAAATATTTTTAACTACAAAAATATTTACTAAAAGTCCAAGGCCATCAGAATGGCGGGTATGTTATTTAAATGTCAGATATTTTGCGTTGCCACAGGTACGCGTGTCGGCTCTGCTAGTATATCACTCACAGATAATAACTCATCTTGTCTGCAAATGACACTGACACTATTCACTGTAAAGATAAAGAGTTAAAGATATAAAAGAGTGATATATATCTTTGTATCAAAAATATATATGTCATTCTTTTCTTCTTGGTGAGTGATTTTTCCCATGACTACTGTAGAGTCTTTCCTTATCGTCTCTTGTGTGTATAACTTGATACGGACACTGGTTGTATACTTGATCAACTGACGATTGGCCATGCCGGTGGCTCGCACCGCAGTCGCTAAAGTACTACTGTTAAGCAGACGCTTAGCTGCTAATCGAGCGAGCTACATATTCGCAGTAAGCGGGACGTGTTAGGTCAGGGGAGTAATTCCGCAACAATTATAATTAATACTTATATCTATTAGGTATTAATATGACATCAATATTACAAAATGGCTCGCAATTAATAATAATAATATTATTAAAAGTATATTTATTTTGATAACTATTATCAGGCATAGTTACACGACGACGATTTGGAAAACGTTTTAAAAAGTGATAAAACAAAACAAGTTTATAAACTTAAACCCTCGACTTCAAAATACAGTAGACGTTGTCTTAAATCCAACTTAAACCGTCTAAGTTTGAGCCAGTCACAAATCTCGTCTGCAATATCCAGCATTTGACGGAGCGTAACTTTCTCAAAACTACAAATAATCCAAGCAATCTTCGACCAAGATTATAAATGGTATCATGTAGAAGTTTAGCTGTAAATCTCATTGAAATAGGTGCGTCCTGAACGACAGATCGAGGCCACAGTGCATACGAGATATATGCATATATAGTGTAGCAACACCGTACAAAAGTAAACTAAACTGTTATACCAAATTCCATTGTATTGATGTGATGTTAATCGTTGTATTGCACAGTAATTATAAGTGGTAGTTTGGTGAATGGCCGGTTCTTACATCTCATTATTCATTTACTTACCTTACCATTGGTAGAACTTTAATGTTAATTGTAAGACGCTTATGTCCAATATTAACGGAACGTAAGTATCGGTTGACAAATATAGGAATCGATTATAAGACGCTTTATGTATTTAGAGCCAGTTTAAATTTTGGTCAAATGTATTTTATTCCTGTATCATTATCCATATTTAATTGGAATATAGTTAACCAGGTCTAATGAATAGTTAATGTTTAATGCTGCTTATAAATACTAACAACAACATGGCCATACCTGAATATGAGAATGAACAATGTAATAATAATAAACCCGCACGGGAGCTTTGTGGCGAAGCCTTAAGTGAGTACCGACATCTCGGACCTGAATCCAGGGGCCAAGGCAAGGCCTCCGTACTCGCCTTAGCCAGCCGGCATGGAGTGGAGGTCGCTAGAGCTAAGACTCAAGCTCCAGGGGTGGAAGTGATAAATGGCCTAACGTCAGAAGCAGCTTCGGTGAACCTGTTGCCTGACACCCGTTAGCCACTCATACCCATGTAGCTCCTGTCTTCTATGGCATTTTTAGGGGTCCATGCAGGAAGTGGCAGTCACCGTATGCCCATTTTGCCATATTCCCCAAACATTGCGACGGGCAGACAGTGCCCCTAAACCCAGATCCCTAGTAGCGCTAGCAATAGCCCAGTACCTTTTGTTCTCATTCCTTACAATAGTCCTACACTGACCGGGGCTTGCCTTTGGGTGCGTTTTTATATGGTGTAGACAGGGACAATCGTCAGTCAGTGTCACGTCACATTTACATTAAATTAGTCAAGGGGCCTCTACGTGTTGGCCTTCTCATGGCCCCCCGCGAGCCCTCCTAAATTCCGGGTCATTTTTATGACCTGTGGTCTATAGAGGCATACGTAATAATAATATAAGACAGCTGAAGCTCTTAACTCTTGTCATAATGTCGTGGGAAGAAAAACTGAGATACTAAATATGACTCTACTAACCCAGTCATTCAATATTTTTACCCCTAAAATAAGCATAGCAGTTTAAAACAATAAAATGGCCAGTTATGGGCTGGGATTTAATTATTAGGTTAAAATTGTTAGTTGATTAGATTTTGGTATCTTCATTATTTATTTCGAAGCTGGCAAACAGGCATACGGCGCAGCTCATGAAAAGTGGTTACCGTCGTCTATAGACGTTTGCAACGCCAATGGCGAATCCAACACGTTGCCAACTTAGGATGGGATAAAGATAGACTTGACATATGGTATCCAAATGGAGGACATATCCTCCTTTTCGTCGTCGTTCGATTAAAAAAAAAAAGAATAAAGAGGATAGGGGGATGAGATAGAGGGATCAGACAAGAGGAATGGGATAGCAGCGATGGGATATGGAGGATTGGATAGGGAAGCTTGAATATCCCTCGATATGGGATACCGGAATGTATAATTCATATGTTAGACTACGCAACGGTTCCTTAGAACACTTATTGTCTGGAGGGAATTTCCTGCCGCGGTTTTCCCTTTGCGTTATGACATGGGGTTCTTTAAGAAGGGCGTTATAATATTTCTTAGAGGTCGGCAACGCGTTGGTGACCACTGGTGTTGCAAATGTAATTTTTTTTTATTGCAGGAGATCAGCAGACAGGCAGACGACCCACTGGACAGAAAGCCGTTACCATCGCCTATCGGCATTTGCAACACTGAACGTGCTACAAATGCGCTGCTGCTCTCTTAAGGGAGACTGGAACCTCGTCACTAATGCCGGAACACAACTCAAAGTTGTTATGGCGGCATGCTCTAGACCAGGGGTGGTAGCCATCCAGGAAATTGTATTCTTTCTCCGTTCCTGCACGGATAGAAATAGTAAATAGTAAATAGGCGACGGTAACAACTTTCCATCCCGTGGGCTGTCTGCCTCTTTGCCTGATTAAGCCAAAAAGAAGACTTGAATCATTACATAATATTTCTTGACTATATTCTAGTATTACTATTACACTGTTGTTCCGACACTATGTCATCGTTGCCGCAATAACTAAAGATACGACCACCTCGTATTGTTTTCCGATATCACTCTAATGGTTGAACTTCGACTGTTTAAAGTCTGAGTACAGAATTGGGTCAAACCTGCTTTTGATGGGAACCCGAAGGTTTACTGTCTCTATTGTCGTCTGTCTATTGTTATAAAATAAATGCAAAATTTTAAGTAATAATTGATATTTATACCATGCGTAATCATACATTAAGGTATTAGAATTTATGTTTGTATGTTGGTTTGAACGTTTGCCTCGCATAGACTCCAAAAAGCTCTTATGGTTTCTATTGGTCGCAGTCGCTTCTTTTAAATAAAACTCGATGTGAATTGTATGACTTATTAATGGCGTTATTTACAATTAAATTAAAACTATACATAGACGAGATACAGAGAGAATGATGAATGGCAGAGAGTAAAGTAGTGCGTATTGGTGCCATATGTATGTGAGCAATGTGCACAAGTGAGTAATATCGGTTTTTTTTTTTTTTTTTTTGGAGCTGGACCCAGCTGAATAGCCGCAGATGGCTGTTTCAGCAATACCGGACTTTGGGGGCTTCCCGACTCCGTGGGAGCGGAGGCGTTCAGCCCGGAAGCAGCGCGCTCGAGGAAGCACCTCCTGTGAGGTTCGACCTCGGCTCGACCGCTGTAAAAGGCTGAATGAGCTAAGCCAACAGGCTGAAGTGATTATTTGGGGATCAATTATCGACTCCGTCGGCGGAGCCGATCCTAGTCTATCATTACTACCGCTTCGCAACGTGTTATAGCTGGAGGAGAAGAAGCGGCGGAAGAAACTCTCCAGCAACACGCCTATGCTAATCAGTAATATACGGCTTCCAAGCACGCTTCTTATATCCCCCGTTCTGTCCGACGCCTAGCTGCTAACTGTGCGAGCTATGGGCGTTGGCGGTATACTTAATAAAACTACGTTTTAACGGTTTTAAGCGCGGTAATTTTATTTGATTTTGGTTTTTCCGACGTTTCGGCCACTTTTCAGTGGCCGTGATCACGGAAGACAAAGATGTCAAGTGTCAACGAGTATTGTTAAAGTTTTATTTAGCCTACCGCCAACTTATTAATTTTAATTATTTAATTTTGTTTATGGTTATTATTTACTCTATGGGAGCCTAATCTAATTTACTACTGCTTCGCAACATGTTATGGCTTGAAGAGAAGAAGCGGCGCAAGAAACTCTTCAGCAAACATGCCTAGCTCTAATAATTTTATATAATATTAAAATGGGTGGAAGGAAAAATAAAAGTAATTATCAGTCAAGTTGGTTTGTGTTCCGTTGTACGCAGAAAGAGCTCACAGTGTCTTGAGGTCTGGCAGCTGGTTTTTGCTGGGTTTGGGTCTTAATAGTTTTGATAATTGGATCCCAAACAGGTGGTACTTGCCAACAATCTTCTCTATTGAAATTTGGGTGTTTTTTGATTTCAATAGCCTCACGCATTGTCTTTGAATATTTTGCAGAGTTTGGAAGATATGAATAATACATTGTTTAACTATTACTGCCATCTAGTGGGTATTGTGACCAACATATCACATCAAAGTTCGCTAGAGTAGAAAATTCTCAACTAATGTGTTAGTTTCATTTGTCTAGTTTTCTCAATACATAGTACTTGTTGCCTAATTTATAATTTAATCCATATATACATTTACATATTTTCAAAAAGTATTTTATTAAGTTTTCGCGAATAGTACACGTAAGTAAAACTACGATTTAGCTACTGAAAAGTGGCTGAAACATTGAAATTAAAATTAAATGAAATGCCGCCCTTAAAACAGTTTTATCCGTGCAGGAACGGAGAAAGAATACAATTTCCTGCGGCCGGGCGGCCTATCGTAAGAAGCGATAAAACAGCCAGGTGGTAGGGCATTCGCCTGACTAGATGGCTGCCACCCCTGGTCTAAAGTATGTCACCATAACAACCTTGATTTGTGTTCCGGTATTAGTGACCAGATTCCAGTCTCCCTCAAGAGAGCAGCAGCGCATTTGTAGCACCTTTGGTGTTGCAAATGTCCATAGGCCACGGTAACCGCTTTCCATCAAGTGGGCCGTCTGCCTGTTTGCTGAAGTCCTGCAATTAAAAAAAAAACGTTAAAAGTTGATTTTAATTATATTTTCATCAATTTTACGTTTTACAAAAAAGATTAAATATAAATAATTTTTATAAAAAAAAAACTTATTTTATACAAAAAACCATCTAAAATAATATATATATATATATATATATATATATATATATATATATATATATATATATATATTGCAAGAGATCAGCAGACAGGCAAATGGCCCACTTGATGGAAAGCGGTTACCATCGCCTATGGACATTTGCAACACCAAAGGTACTACAAATGTGTTGCTGCTCTCTTAAGGGAAACTGGAACCTGGTCACTAATGCCGGAACACAACTCGAAGGTTGTTATGGCGACATACTTTAGACCAGGGGTGGTAGCCATCCAGTCGGGCAAGTGCCCTACCACCTGGCTGTGGGTTGTTAAGTTGCCTCTTACTACAGGCCGCCCGGCCGCAGGAAATTGTATTCTTTCTCCGTTCCTGCACGGATGATATATAATTAACTCCCGTTGACTCAGCGACTCAAAATATGTCTAGGCCTTCGAAACGAGCACACGTCACCTGTTGCCGTCCTGTGCGATGTCTCGCCAGTTATGGGCTTGAAGCCAAAATAATATATTAAAAAAAAAAAAAAAAAATGCAATTTATTGATGCACAAAACAAATTACAACCAAAACAAATTAAAACATTACATTACTAACATAACAATCTAGATTGCAATTCTAAATAGGTGCATACAGAAAACTCATAAAACTAAACAGGTGTAAACGCTTATGTGTTTATATGCATACTAGCGGCCCCGGCAGACGTTGTCCTGCCTTTAAAAAATAAAATTCTAGAAACCGATCTCAGAGCCACCTACCGGTTCTAATTGCGAATCGAAACCATCCGGGTACCCACTCAACACACACAAAAACAAAATCACCAAAATCGCTCCAGGTGATTAGGAGGATTCCAGAACCCGATCTCAGCGCCACCTACCGGTTCTAATTGTGAATCTAAAAGAGTAATATAATTTTTTTATTCTAAGTCATGACAAAATAAGAAATTAAAGTTTATAATTAAGAAATAAAAAATAAGGGTTGATCGTAGAGGGGTGAAAATTTAGGGTTGTATGTATTTTTTAATGCTGTATCATAAAAAAATAGAAATTAAATATTTTGTCTAAAAAATAAATAAAAAAATTTAGGGGTGGACTACCCCTAACATTTAGGGGGATGAAAAATAGATGTTGGCCGATTCTCATAGATACCGGATAAGCACAAAAAATTTCATCAAAATCGGTCAAGCCGTTTCGGAGGAGTATGGCAACGAAAACTGTGACACAAGAATTTTATATATTAGACACACACACACACACTCACACACGCACACTCACTCACTCACACACACACATACGGTACTATATAATTAAATCTATTGTATTATTAATTGTAAAGCGTTATTTGAGAATATTTTTTATTAATTTTAATATTTAATCTATATCCTTATATATGATTTATACATTTTAGGGCAAAGTAACAAGTGCTATTTATTCAAGTCAAACAACTTCTGATCATGTGAGAACGTTCAACCAATTAATTATGCGCTGTCTACACCACTAACATGACAGCGTGAAGGTTTTTTTTGCATTCTTGCTATGTTGTTGATTGACAGCAGAATGGGCTTATATGAACCACCCCTTGGTTACGGATGAGTGCTACCGCGTACGTCAATGTCGAGCGCATCCGGGCGGCGGGACTGTCTCACGATGGGTACAGCAACAAGTTTGATTGATGCTATAAAAGCCATGTTAATTGTTTGAATTAATGAAAACATGTTATTGATCACCAAAAATTAAAACTGCGTTCTTAAAAACTAGGTACAATAAATGTCGAACTTTAGGCGGCCTTATTAAAGCGATCTCTTCCAAGCAACCCCCTAAACTAAACAAAATATTAAAACATGACAGTGGCGGGGAAGAACATACATACATAACTTCACGCCAGTTCCCTTGCGGGGTAGGCACGAACAACAGAGCGCCGTTCAGGCTTATTCTTACACACCTCACTTGCTTCTTTGACATTCATAACTCTTGTCATGCACGCTCGTCTGTTCTTAAGGCTCCTGACATCACCTTCTACTAGTACACGATCAATTTGATCATGGAAGGTGTGTCGTGGCCTTCCACGACTTCTGCATCCATCCACTTTTGCATTGTATATCTGTTTAGTCATTCTTTAATCATGCATTCTTTCCACATGCCCGAACCACCGGAGCATTCCTTTCCTTACCTGCAGGCGTTATATTTTTAAATCCGCCCCTGATAGATTATCTATATATAATATTAAATTTCGCCTTGTAAAATATTACGTCTACGTAATTAATAAGTCGCTTTTATGTTCTGCAGTTCTTTTTGCAATATTAAAATATCTTTTAACAATCTTGTCGCGTCTATGTGATCGAACGTGACCGGTGGGAGTTTGTGTAGTTCTTCTGCCACAAATATTGGAACACCTTCTGAGTCAACTTGTTTAAACACCGATTTATCATCATTTCCCTCGTTGTAATTTGCCTCTTCTTTTACTTGGAATATGTTACTGTTTGCTGGTTATAGAGTCAAATAGCAATTTTTTTGTAGTTTCAATATCCTCTTCTGAAAAAGATTTCGTACATAACTGCACTATATCATCTTCGTCAATGACATCCACTTTGTTTTGAATGAATGCTAACAATTCACATATTACTACAGTACACTTCTTACATTTGATCACATTAGAAGTCATCATTTAGAGCCAACTCACCGGGTTAGCATCCGTTCGTTCCAACGTCGGCGCTGCACTCGACACATTAATGAGTGACCACTAAGAGGCTAACTTACTAAGAGGCTAAAAACTCAGCCCACAGCTAGGTGGTAGAGTCTTTGCCTGGATAGCTACCACCCCTGCTGTCGAGTATGCCATCATAACGACCTTCTAGACGTCTCTTCTGGTCTGGCAGCACATTGGTAGCACAATTAGGCATGTGACTCATAGCAATCAAATTGTGAAATTCAAAAGAACTTGCAAAATCACATTCATGGTAAAATTTGGTTAGACAGCAAATAAAACTTCTGCAAAATTTGTGGATATATTGGATCTGGGAATATTTTATTGTGCGTATAGACTATATGCGTTATGCGTGTTTTTAAATTAATTACAGTTCATTAAAGGACCCCAGAGCCCCGCTAAAGGGCATGCTACTCAGGCCCGTGGTAGGATATGGTGTAATAAGCCACGTTTACACGGAAGCAACACGACTCGATGTGCGATGAAGTAACTCATCAGGGAACCGGCTTGCCATGAGTTATCCTTAATATTGGATGTGGTATTATTACACTGTACACTGTAGTGTAAGATTATTGATCGCATTTCACTAACAGAATCATTGATTAATATATAACTTATGGTTGAGAAGTCGACAGATAATGTACATGCCAAAGTCGATCAGAAGTCAAAGTTATGTTGACTGTTGTCTTTGACTATCGCGGTGTTGTGCACTCGGAATTCTTACCAGAAGGTCAAACAATAAATAAAGTATATTATTTTCGACAAAAAGGCAAGATTTGTGGAAAGCAAATTCTTGGATTTTGCACCACCATAATGCGCCTTCGCACAAGGCCATCATTGTGAAGGAATTTTTGACCAAAAACTCAACAAATACCAGCGAGCAACCACCTCATTCACTATATATGTCTCCAGCTGATTTTTTTCTTTTTTGTAAACTCAAATTACTATTTCGTGGCACATTTTTCGTTCCGTAGAAGACATAAAGGAGAATTCGCATCGAGAACTAAACTCAATTCCGGAAAAAGCGTTTAAAAATGTTTTGATGATTGGATTATTCGTTGGCGTAAGGGTACCGTTTTGTTGTAGGCTTGCACTTGTGTTTGGTGTAAAGTTAAACCTTAAACACCAAAGATGCCTTTTCGTTGATGACCACACTGAAACGCAGACTCATCTCTACTTACTATAAATTATTCATCATTCTTTTACTCCGTTCCCATACGCTCATTCTTTCATTACGTTTCATGAATCATCTTAAGGATGATATTTAAGTTTAGAACCCGGGGTCAGCTTTCCTAGACTTCTTTCTCCACTTCACGATGTCTTCGATATTCCTTGTAGTGAAATCTTTGACTTGTAAAGCTCCACGTCGCTATGTGGTCATTTCTTGGGCTTACCTTTTCTAACAGGACTCAGTGAAAGTGACACGGCCAGACATCACTACCTCACAACTATCCGGTTATTCAAAATATGCCTTTGTTAGGAGAGTCTTTTACGTTTTGTCTGCCATGTTACAGACATGAATGTTGCCACGGATGCAAGAGTTTCAAGAGAGGAGATACATCCACCGCTCAAAGCATTTTCAATTAAAGCAGAACTCTAAATACTCACGAAGAGCAACGTATCCCGAATTAGCTTCGTAGATCCCTCCAGCAATGCATCAGGTGTCGGCGCGAGGTTAATTAATGGGTGATGCGACGCGGATGGATTGATGCCGCGATGTGGTCGTGCGAATCAGCTAATGCTATTCATTACCGTTGCTTTTTGTTTTTTACGTTCAGTGGCATCGTGGACGAGTGCCCGCCATTTCTGTCAATTAATGTAATATTTAAACGCTTGGTCGTATTATTGTTTTTTGTTTTCTTTCGCTAACTACCTCATACATTATTTTTTGTTAGAATCAAATGGAAGAAAAAAAACGTATGTTTAGAACCATATGTATACAATGTAGTAAAGTAGACTATCCGTGCAGGAACGGAGAAAGAATACAATTTCCTGCGGCCAGACGGCCTGTCGTAAGAGGCGATAAAACAACCCACAGCCAGGTGGTAGGATATTTGCTCGATTGGATGGCGACCACCCCTAGACTAGAGTATTCCGCCATAACAACCTTGAGTAGTGTTCCGGCATTAGTGACCAGGTTCCTGTCTCCCTTAAGAGAGCAGCAGAGCCTTTGTAGCAACTTTGGTGTTGCAAATGTCCATAGGCGATGGTAACCGCTTTCCATCAAGTGGGCCGTCTGCCTGTTTGCTGAACTCCTGCAATAAAAAAAAACACTAAAGTAAAAAAAAACGAAGATGAAGTTCTAAATTGCTTGTTAAGTCAACCAGCTCTGAGCCATTTAAGTGACATATAGAAGGAAAGGTTATAACAGGTTATATATATCCGTACAGGATCGGAGAAAAAGAATATAATTTCCTGCGTTAGGGCGGCCAGTCATAAGAGGCGACAAAACAACTCCCAGCCAGGTGGTAGGGTATTTGCTCGACTGGATGGCGACCACCCCTGGTGCAGAGTATGCCGCCATAACAACCTTGTATTGTGTGTGCAGCGCATTTGTAGCACCTTTGTTGTTGCACATGTCCATAGGCGATGATGATAATCGCTTCCCATCGGGTGGGCCGTCTGCCCGTCTTTTTTTTTATTGGAGGAGATCAGCAGACAGGCAGACGGCCCACTTGATGGAAAACGGTTACCATCACCTATTACTAGGACTAATCTAGGACATTTGCAACAGCAAAGTTGCTACAAATGCGCTGCTGCTCTCTTAAGGGAAACTGGAACCTGGTCGGTCGGGCAAATGCCCTACCACCTGGCTGTGGGTTGTTAAGTCGCCTCTTACGACAGGCCGCCCGGCCGCAGGAAATTGTATTCTTTCTCCGTTCCTGCACGGATAGAAACTGCTCTCTGTCTGCTGAACTCGTGCAATAAAGAAATAAAACGTACTTGTGAACATCTTCTTGTTATTGTTAAGCAAGCGACGTTATGTACTTAACTAAGAAAACTTATTTGCATCGAAAATGTACAAATAATTGAAGCGTACAATATTTCATGAGCTCGGATCTACATAGAGCTGTAAAGTGCAAGACAGATCTTCCCGCGGCGCGCTGTTGGTCGACGCGAACCGATAAATATATCGGTTGAGGGCCCGAAGCGTTCTTCGCATAAACAACACTGTTTCGTACACTATCGGCCGATACAAACGTAGTTGCGCCCAAAATATTTTATTAATAAAACGCTTGCTCGGAGCTTGTTCATAGTAGATCGGAATTTATACAGCAAGTAAGCAGCATTGCATATTTCTTTGTGTAACTTTATAAATATTTTTGTTGAGAGGTTTGATCAAAATCTTACTATATTTATGATTATAAAGACTTTGCTATAATGAAGTTACGTTAAGTTTACTATGCAGAAGTCGTGGAAGGCCACGACACACCTTCCATGATCAAATTGATCGTGTACTAGCAGAAGGTGATGTCAGGAGCCTTAAGAACAGACGAGCATGCATGACAAGAGTTATGAATGTCAAAGAGGCAAGTGAGGTGTGTATGAATAAGCCTAAATGGCACTCTGTTGTTCGTGCCTACCATAATACACCCACTTTATTACCTTTCCCGTATTTGGACTTCTTTTGTTTACTTTGTGTTTAAAATTTGTAATTTGAAACACAGCCTATTGTGTATTGTAATCTTTTATGGCAGTAATTAGACAGGTGTGTCGAACTGATTCTAAGAAATTCGATCTACGCGGGCAGGCAGCTATATTATATCGGTGCAGTATAAAGCCAATAATAATGGCCCAATAGAGAGATCGGCAGTCAAGCGATAACCGCTAGCGAGACAAGACGTATGAACATTCGATAATCTATATAGTGACGGACTTTGCGCGTGTTATTGAATCGCGCATTACGTTTGGACTGATTGTGTTCAGTTATATTTGTACCTGTGTTATACGTGTTTGTATAGTTCTAATAAATTCTATAGTAATTCCAACGGCATTTTTAATTCGAGCCCTGTAACTCGTAACAATAATATTTATAGGATATAGGATAGGATAGGATTATAGGATGTACAGTCGTGGTATGAAAATGTTCGAGAACCTGTTACCTTTTCAAATTAAGTCACAGAACAGACTTTTACAGAGTCAAATAGTTAAATTATGTTTAACTATTTGACAATAAAGTTTAAGATTACATAGATCAAAGTTGTTTAATTTTCTATCTTGTCTAAGATTGTTTAGACATATTAAACGTTTTTATTAACCGACTTCAAAAAGAAGGAACTTATCAATTTGTCTGTGTGTTTTTTTTGTATTTTCGTTACTCGATTTCTCCGTCAATTGTCAACCGATTTTCAAAAATTTTCTTTTCGTTGAAGGGTACTGTACTTCCGAATTGATCCCATTGTCACCATGTCAGGATCTGATGAGTAGATTCCAAGAAATTAGAGAAACTCACTAAAATTGTTAACCAACTTCTTCGTACAGATATACAATGCAAAAGTGGATGGATGCAGAAGTCGTGGAAGGCCACGACACACCTTCCATGATCAAATTGATCGTGTACTAGCGGAGGGTGATCTCAGGAGCCTTAGGAACAGACGAGCGTGCATGACAAGAGTTATGAATGTCAAAGAAGCAAGTGAGGTGTGTAAGAATGGGCCTAAATGGCACTCTGTTGTTCGTGCCTACCCCGCAAGGGAACTGGCGTGAAGTTATGTATGTATGTAACTTCTTCGTAATACAATATCTCCGTCTATTTGTCGTATTTGCGCAACTAAAAAGTAAAAAAATATATTTTTTGACAAAAACAAAACCGACTTCACCCTAAAAACCAAAAAATAAGCATTTAACGAACTTATTTCCACGATATCTCGATGTCGGTGTCAAGTAAAACAAAAAAAAAACTGTATTTTGTAAATTTGTTGTTATTCTCTCATGTTTTACTTGGCACCGATTTTAATAAGTTGTAGAAAGAAGTTGGTTAAATATTATATTTTTTTGGTTTTAGGGTTAAGTCGGTTTTGTCTTTGTTAGAAAAAAATTAATGAATGAATAACTTTATTGCACATACAATAAAGTACAATGGGCAGTCTTGAGATCGCCTGGCTGCCTATAATAATTGTATAGGGTAGTCTAGAGATTACCCTACACAATTATTATAGAATAGAATAGAAAACACTTTATTGTTCACCATAATAAACAATTACAGAATAAATAATTACAATAATTTAACGGCAAAACAAAAGGCGGCCTTATCGCTTAAAGCGATCTCTTCCAGGCAACCTGACTAAGAGGATACTTTTAACAAATTATGTCTATGTATAATTAAATTATACATAGTGAGTGACGCTCGCGGACCGCGTTCGTAATACCGAAGTAAGAAAGAGAGTTGGTCTGAAAGAGAGTGTCGGGGTGAAGGTAAGGAAAGGAATGCTCCGGTGGTTCGGGCATGTAGAAAGAATGACTAAACAGATATACAATGCAAAAGTGGATGGATGCAGAAGTCGTGAAAGGCCACGACACACCTTCCATGGTCAAATTGATCGTGTACTAGCAGAAGGTGATGTCAGGAGCCTTAAGAACAGACGAGCTTGCATGACAAGAGTTAGGAATGTCAAAGAGGCAAGTGAGGTGTGTAAGAATAAGCCGAAATGGCACTCTGCTGTTCGTGCCTACCCCACAAGGGAACTGGCGTGAAGTTATGTATGTATGTATGTATAATTAAATTAAAAGAAGTAAAATAAAAAAGCAAAAACAGTACAATGTGGACAGTAAACAGCTAAGTTAAGAAAAATTAATAGAAAAATATGTATTTTATTATAAACTAAGGTAATAGTTTTTGACAGATTTTTTAAATATGGCAAGTGATTTAGCTTCTCTGACATCTACGTGTAAAGAGTTCCAAAGGCAGACAGCCTCCACGGCGAAGGATTTGGAGTAAAATATCGAAGAATGTGCAGTAATTATTATCGACCACATTTTGCCAGGTGGTAGGGCATTTGCCCGACTGGATGGCCACCACCCCTGGTCTAAAGTATGTCGCCATAACAACCTTGAGTTGTGTTCCGGCATTTAGTGACCAGGTTCCAGTTTCTCTTAAGAGAGCAGCAGCGCATTTGTAACAACTTTGGTGTTGCAAATGTCTATAGGCGATGGTAACCGCTTTCCATCAAGTGGGCCGTCTGCCTGTCTGCTGATCTCCTGCAATAAAAAAAATCATTATTTACTGACTTCATAATTATTAAATGAAAGATTACAGTGTTCATTTATTTGAATTCGTCATATTTATTTTATTAAAGTTATCATTTTACCATAGTCATTTATTTATTATTATTACAACAGTAATTTATTTATATTTTATATATGTCAGACATTCTACATTGCTGCATTTAATTCATATTTATCCTAAATGTTATTGTAAAAAAATCTTCAATTCAGTAGAATGTAATAATATATATGTAACTAGCTGTCCCGGCAGACGTTGTTCTGCCTTGAAGAAATAAAATTTAGAACCCGATTGCAACGCCACCTACCGGGTCCAATTGTGAATCTAAACCATCCTCGAATCCACTTGAATACACACAAAAAAATTTATTCAAATCGGTTCAGCCGTTTAGGAGGAGTTCACTGTCAACACACGTACAGAAGAATTATATATATAAAGATACATACATACATACATAACTTCACGCCAGTTCCCTTGCGGGGTAGGCACGAACAACAGAGCGCCATTCAGGCTTATTCTTACACACCTCACTTGCTTCTTTGACATTCATAGCCCTCCTCATGCACGCTCGTCTGTTCTTAAGGCTCCTGACATCACCTTCTGCTAGTACCCGATCAATTTGATCATGGAAGGTGTGTCGGGCCTTCAACGACTTCTGCATCCATCCGCTTTTGCATTGTATATCTGTTTAGTCATTCTTTCCACATGCCCGAACCACCGGAGCATTCCTTTCCTTACCTTCACCCCGACACTCTCTTTCAGACCAACTCTCTTTCTTACTTCGGTATTACGAACGCGGTCCGCGAGCGTCACTCCGCAGATATATATAAAGATAATGGAAATAATTTTGTTTTTAATATTTATTGTTACTTTCAGCGTCTGTCATTGTCATCATTGTAATTTTTTTTTTTACGTCTCTATATTTCATAAATGGAACATTTATCAAAATGTTGGCAGTATTGATTCTTGTACTCGTGCAAGCAAAATACGGCTTTAAAGTGAGGAACATTTTCATATAGAATCCTAACTTTGTTTAAATTCCAAAAAGTCTTTTCCTGATAAAAGTAGAAAATGACTTGAAGTCACTTTCTACTCCCAATAACCGAAACATTTTTTTGGTAACACTAAGAAATATTTAGCGACGTTAAACCATACTTTATTTTTTTATATTTTGAGAAGAGCATTCAAGATTTTTTCTCCGTTCACTCAAACCAATTTCGACACTCGCAAAATACAAACTTTTATAATTTATCGCTCAAAAAAATACTCAAACAAGAATACCTTTATAAACAAAGACCATTACGTTGCTCTATGAATATTGAGTCAGAAACAAAAATATTAATATTTTCAGCGAGTGTTCAATTTCTTTGGCTCGCAGTGTATTCGGTAAGACAGGCCTCAGTCAATATCTGATATTGTTCTTGCAAATGAGTATTTACATCACCGTTTGTATAAAATGTGCTCCAATGTGGCCCGGCCTTGCCATCCCTTGTTTTTCTGTTTATACAGTTTTTTGGGTTATTTCTTCCTCAGTTTACTTATTGGGTTCGCGAATGAGTGTTTCGATTGAGTTTTTCTTGCTTGTGTTTTATACATACTAGCTAACACGCCCGGCTTCGTTTGATTAGTGAATGTTTTGTTGGACTACATACAATGTGAAACTATTGTTACGTGCGCGCGGGGGAATTGGAAGGAAGCACCAGTTCTTTAACTAAACGCTTTATATATTAACTTACACAGCCGTGGTTCTTCTCCACAGTGCTCCTACACGCACAACTTTTATCCGTGCAGGAACGGAGAAAGAATACAATACACATATACAGTAGGGCATTTGCCCGACTGGATGGCTACCACCCCTGGTCTAAAGTATGTCGCCATAACAACCTTGAGTTGTGTTCCGGCATTAGTGACCAGGTTCCAGTTTCCCTTAAGAGAGCAGCAGCGCATTTGTAGCAACTTTGCTGTTGCAAATGTCCATAGGCAATGGTACCCGCTTTCCATCGAGTGGGCCGTCTGCCTGTCTGCTGATCTCCTGCAATAAAAAAAAACAACTAACGACGCACTGTCCCGACGATAAGATGTCTCACTCACAATACCGTCGCCGACATTGCGGAGACCACCTGCTGCTACTGCAGTGCTCACCTCCAAATTTACCGCGTGTAGCTCGCTTCTGGAATTACACTACACTCCTCCTTCACTGAACTACCGACTAAACTTTTCACTAAATTCACCACTAAACTCGTCATTGTCTTCTACTAAACTTCTCTTCCACCTCTTTCGTATCGCACTTGTCGATTCGCTGTCTAGAACTGAACTCTCCCGGTAGTTTTTTTTTTGGAGCTGGACCCAGCTGAATAGCCGCAGATGGCTGTTTCAGCGATACCGGACTTTGGGGGCTTCCCGACTCCGTAGGAGCGGAGGCGTTCAGCCCGGAAGCAGCGCGCTCGAGGAGGCACCTCCTGTGAGGTTCGACCTCGGCTCGACCGCTGCGGGGGATTGACTCTATATTGAGATTCACTATCTATCCCTTTCTAAACATCTATTAGTCTCTTTATTCCCGTAAAAGGCTGAATGAGCTAAGCCAACAGGCTGGAGTGATTATTTGGGGACTAACTATCGACTCCGCCGGCGGAGCCGATCCTAGTCTATCATTACTACCGCTTCGCAACGTGTTATAGCTGGGGGAGAAGAAGCGGCGGAAGAAACTCTGCGCGCCTTACGCTGCTTATATACCCGGAAGAATCTTCTAAAATGTATCTGTCCTTGTCTTTTCCTTCCAGAATCTTCTGCCTTTTTGTAAAACTTTTTAAACCAACTAGATTGTTCCAACATCACTCGCCACATTATGTATTATCGTGTAACAATTCAATATTGATTCAATTTCAAAGGAGGCGGAAATGCCTTCATACATTCTTGGATTCCGATTGTAATAAGATGATTGATTTTAATTCTTTTTACTGTATTGATATTTGTTACAATTGTAGTGGGTTTCGTTATTTTGAATGAATTAATAGTATGGTGAGTGTTTTCATCTATATATTATTACGTGAAGTAAAAACTTTGTACCCCTTTTTACGAAAATTGCGCGGACGGAGGAGTATGAAATTTCGCACACTTATAGTTTATATAGAGAAGGAGTGCAGAATGCATAAAAAATACATTAAATCAATAAAAAAAAACATTACACACACTACCATGTATTTGACGCACGCACGCATATATACTCTTTTGTTTATTGTTAATGTCAAATTAACAGTGTAGTCTTGGCGAAATCTGTTATTATAAAAGTATAGTCTTTGATAACGCAGTTTTTGGCGGGAACTGAAAGGAGATGTTGTGCTGTGCAGCTTTATTTTCTAAAAATGTGTAAAATTACTCTAAAATGAACAATAGTTGTAGGGTATTGATAGTTTATGAGTAGTAATTATGTGTTTTTGTGAAATGTGAACTGTATAGTCAAATGTGGCCTTTCGAGTTTTTACAAGAACTCCGTTGAATGGTGTGGATTGTAGCCTACAATACAACTGCGCCTGGCTTAAAGGCCTAGTTGCCAAACCTTAAACATTAAAAAAAGTCTTTGACAACAAATTATTATGGTCGAATTTCAACTACGGACGACCACTAGTAGTAATTAATTAAGCAGGTTTAGTGAAGGTTATTCTTTCTCTATTGTATCATTTTTAAATTCCCAAAATCAATATTTGTTCGTAAACTCTTGACACATACCCATTAGATATGTACCATAAATTCTTATTTCGCACTTTAATGCTTCACAATGTTGTGTTATTTAATTAAGAACCGGATAAACGACACTAACCTTTGAACTAAGTTGCATGATAACTAAGCATTGACTTAAAATTCAATTCCTATTGAATTAATAAATAAAATTAATTAAATCATAAAAATTCTTTCATAGTTCAGAGGTGGAAATATTAAAAAAGTTTTAATCTATAATGTTATAAAATTCTAAAGAGGCCGTGTCTGTACGTTGTAGCTATTTAAGAAAACAACTGGAATAGACTATATAAATGACGGAAAACACGATGTAATTTTTTTTTAGAATTCTTGTCTGTTTGTTCATTCACGGAATTCAAATAAAAACAAAGTAAAGTCGTGGTAGCGTAATGGTTAGCGCTAGCGTCCCAAACTCAAGGGCGCGGGTTCGATCCTGGCCGGAACGCATGCACCATTTAGTCAGTTTTCTGACCTAATGTGCATATTGTTACAATTACCACGTGCTAACAACGGTGAAGGAAAACATCGTGATGCAACCTGCACATCGAGACAACCTATTTGTCAAACCTGCCAAGCCGCCTTGGACAAGCGTGGCGGGTATGGGGAAAAAGTTTCTTCGCATTTTATATAAAAATTCAAACGGTTTTTTTATAAAGTTTATTTACATTTGACTACATTTGATTTTGTTGGATCACTTTTTGCCATCTTGTAGGTAGGGACGTGATCGCATTGCTATAAAAATTTTGGGGATTCTGATCAAAAACTGCGACAAGTGGTTTTGGCAGTCCTCTCGTGATGTTAACCTGACACTGCCTAAGGAATTCTGCAGAGACGGAAACCAGTGAAAATCTGAAGGTGCAAGGTTAGGACTATACGGCGGATGCATTAACACCTCCCAGCTAAACACTCGTAATTTTTGCTGAGTGGCTAAAGATGTGTGAGGTCTAGCGTTATCATGGTGAAAAACCACACCCCTTCTGTTGATTAATTCCGGCCGCTTTCTCTCAACTTTTTGCTTTAATCTCATCAGTTGTTCGCAGTACAGTTCAGAATCGATGGTCCTGCCTGGTGGTAACAGCTCATAATGAATAATGCCCTTCCAATCCCACCATAGACACAGCATCACCTTGTTGCGAGTTAACCCGGGTTTCGCCACAGTCTGTGAAGCCTGACCGGCCTTTGACCACGATCTTTTTCGCACGTTCTTGTCGTACGTGATCCACTTTTCATCACCAGTTATCAGTTTCTTCAAAAATGGTTCGGTTTCATTACGTCGTAATAAAGAATCACAAATGAGTACACGGTTCATTAGCTTTCTTTCAGTGAGCTCACGAGGCACCCAAATATCGAGCTTTTTTGTGTACCCAGCTTTTTTCAAATACGCCAAAACCGTTTTGTGGTCAATTCCCAGTTCTCCAGCTACATCGTAACTACTAATATGCCGATCTTGCTCCACTTTTTCAAAAATGGCATCAATTTTGTCCGTAACAGGGTCACCAGAGCGACGTGCATCTTTGATATCAAAATTTCCGGATTGAAAACGCTTAAACCAAATTTGCGCTACTCTCAAAGATACTGCAATAGGTCCATAAACATCACAATTTTTTTTCGCTGCTTGTGTTGCATTTTTACCTTTTTTGTAGTAAAATTTTAAAATGCAACAAATTTCTTCATTAGATTCATTCATTTTAACAATAAGAAAAACAACTGAAAATCACACATTTTCCTAATTTGAATTTGGAATTGTCTTCTTTAAAATTAAAACCAGCCAGATACAAATGGTATAACCAAAGAGATCTTATTACAATTTCATACGTACTATATGCGAAAAGAGTTTTTCCCCGACCTATTATACGTGAAGCAAAAACTTAGTACCCCTTTTTACGAAAATTGAGCGGACTGAGCAGTATGAAATTTCGCACACTTATAGATTATATAGAGGAGTGCAGCATGCTAATATTTTTTTTGAATTATGCATAAATAATCCATTAAATTAATAAAAAAAAAAATATTACACACACTATCAATACAATTTTTTTTCCTTTTCTTTGTTCTATAATAATTACAGATAATTTAAGAATTTCCTTTGAGTCAGGTTGCCTGGAAGAGATCGCTACCAGCGATAAGGCCGCCATTTGTTTTACTATGTCATGTCTAATGTAACTATTATGTCTATGTCTATGTCTATGTCTATGTCTATGTCTATGTCTATGTCTATGTCTATGTCTATGTTTTTTTTTTTATGGTTTTGGTGAACAATAAAGTGTTGTCTATGTCTATGTCTATGTCTATGTCTATGTCTATGTCTATGTCTATGTCTGTCTATGTCTATGTCTATGTCTATGTCTATGTCTATGTCTATGTCTATGTCTATGTCTATGTCTATGTCTATGTCTATGTTTATGTCTATGTCTATGTCTATGGCTATGTCTATGTCTATGACTACCATGTATTTGACACACACACGCATATATACTCTTTTGTCTATTGTTGCCGTGGCGAAATCTGTGATTATGGAAATATAGTCTTTGACAACACAACCTTAATAATGTTGAAATTTATAATTTACATTAATGATGGTCGAATTCGACCACTAGTTATTATTATTATATAATATTAGGCTGATTATACACTATAAATTATCTCATAAAAATGCCTCGTAAAATATTTTCTTCAACAATTAAAACAAGACCTCCGTTTCACTCGGTTGAATTCAATTATGGTGATATTGTTTGAATATTATTAACTGTGTGTCGCAAGATCAAACTCGATTTCACTAATCAGGTTATTTAGGGTTGTTGCTTGTATTTATTTAAATATTTTTTTTAATAGTCAGAAAAAATATCTTTAGATATATGATTCTTCTGTACGTGTGTTGATAGTGAACTCCTCCTAAACGGCTGGACCGATTTGAATGAATTTTTTTGTGTGTGTTCAAGTGGATTCGAGGATGGTTTAGATCCACAATTGGATCTGGTAGGTGGCGCTGCAATCGGGTTCTAAATTTTATTTCTTCAGGGGAGAACAACGTCTGCCGGGACAGCTAGTATAATATTATATTTTACGAGATAAAGTTATACTGGACAAGAAGGACAGGGATATATAATACTAGCTGCGTCCGTGGTTTCACCCGTGTGGTGATGGAAAATCGTTATATTTTAGATAATTTACACAGTATATCTTTATAAATTATAGCCTATGTGTTATTCTGATGCTATATTATTGTAAAGTTTCATCAAAATCTATTCAGTAGTTTTTGCGTTAAAGTAACAAACGTACATCCATACATTATTGCAAACTTTCGCGTTTATAATATTTATAGAGATTTAATTTAAATAGTTATATATGTAATTTGGCAGCCTCTATGGTTGAGCGGGCTAAGACTTTGCCAGCTAATTTCACTACAACGCAGAGGCTCCGGGTTCGATTCCTGGTATGGTAAATTTCGGAAACGAATTTTCTCCATTGTTATGATCTACGTGTTTAGGTAGGCCCCAGAATAATCCAGTGTATATTACTCATAACACAAGCGTAAATTGTTTTTTGTTTTTTTATTGCACGAGTTCAGCAGACAGACACCTGATGGAAAGCGGTTACCATCGCCTATGGACATTTGAAACACCAAAAGTGCTGCTCTCTTCACGGAGTCTGGAATTTGGCTAGTAATGCCGGAACACAACTCAAGTTGTTATAGCGGCATATTCTAGAGCAGGGGTGGTAGCCAACCAGACGGACAAATACCCTACCACCTGACTGTGGGCTGTTTTGTCACCTCTTACAACAGGTGGCCCAGCCGCAGGCAATCGTATTATTTCTCCGTTCCTTGACGGATAACTAATTTTAGTAGCCGTGCGGCCTGTATTAAGAGGCGACAAAACAACCCACAGCCAGGTGGTAGGACATTTGCCCGACTGGATGGCGTCCACCCCTGGTCTAGAGTATGCCGCCATAACAACCTTGTGTTGTGTTCCGGCATTAGTGACCAGGTTCCAGTCTCCCTTAAGAGAGCAGCAGCGCATTTGTAGCACCTTTGGTGTTACAAATATCCATAGACGACGGTAACCGCTTTCCATCATGTGGGCCGTCTGCCTTTCTGCTGAACTCCTGCAATAAAAATAAAATAAAATAAATTATGGCTACCGCTTCTGGTCTAGAGCATGCAGCAATAACCTTGAGTTGTGGTTCGGCATCGGGGGTTTCCTATCCCTCCTTCAAGGTAGCATTGGTAGCATCTTGGTGTTGCAGTAGTCCATAGACGATAAGGCAATACAAGACATTTCTTTTATTTTTTAAGGCGGGGGAAATGCTATTTACGCACAATACTGGGTCCTTTGCAAGGGATTAGACCATAGTTGATCACGAAGGCTTTCTCCTTTGATAAGGGGCAATCCGAACAATAATCAAGCCAGCTTGTGTGGAGACTCAGAGAAGTTGCACGGGCAACACCCACTACCCACTAAAACCACCCTCCTCCCATGTGCCCCGCGCTTTTTATGTAGAAAAGGCTGAGACTTAGAACGTAGTTACGCCCAGTCCGATCCAGCGCAAAAAGTGCCTGAATGTGCCCCGGGAATCAGAACACATTCACTTCGTCACCGGGGGGGATGAATCCTTTGCTCCCTTGATAGCTAAAGGCAGCGGTATTATTCAGGGTGGGAAGTCATGTGCATACCATACCTGCGTCTCCGGATGCCAGCCAACCGCCGGCGTCCGCGTGGAGTCGCATTAGTACGCGCAATAATACTCCTCTCCCTATCTCGTTCGGCGGCCTCTTTGAGAGACATTACCTTCTCGCAAAAAGTAACCGCAGCCCCCCAGGTATCGCTGCTATGCAGCATGGCTTTCACCAGACTGCAGAGCGAGTCGATCGCTCCTACTTGTGTCTCGAGTTCGAAACGCTGCGGCGCCCATGCCGCGCACTCGACTAGCGTGTGAAACGCCGTGTCGGGTGCGCCGCACTGGCGGCATCCCGGGGAAGGCAAGCAGCCCACAATGCGACACAGATACTTATCGAAACACCCGTGTCCGGTAAGTATCTGTGTCATCCTGAAGGTCAGGGTTCCGCTTTCGCGGGTGCAATACAAGACATTGTGTTAACCCTGTGGGCCTACGAATAGGTGAATAGAAACAAAATCCATCGCATTATGCAGGCACGCGGGCTGTCATAAAATCACGAATGCCGATCCGCTATGATTAACACACATACCGCGGTCCACGGCATTACATTAAAGCGATTAATAGATTCATACATAACTTCACGCCAGTTCGCTTGCGGGGTAGGCACGAACAACAGAGCGCCATTCAGACTTATTCTTACACACCTCACTTGCTTCTTTGACATTAATAACTCTTGTCATGCACGATCGTCTGTTCTTAAGGCTCCTGACATCACCTTCTGCTAGTACACGATCAATTTGATCATGGAAAATAGGTCGTGGCCTTCCACGACTTCTGCATCCATCCACTTTTGCATTGTATATCTGTTTAGTCATTCTTTCCACATGCCCGAACTACCGGAGCATTCCTTTCCTTACCTTCACCCCGACACTCTCTTTCAGACCAACTCTCTTTCTTACTTCGGTATTACGAACGCGGTCTGCGAGCGTCACTCCGCAGATTTTGCGCAGTGCTCGCATCTCGACCACGTTTACTCTACTTTCATGCTCTCTCTTCCATACCCAACTCTCGCTTCAAGATATACAAACTCATTTACTTGCTCCAGCATAACATCATCGACCATTACCCTTGCATTCGTTCTGGTTTCTTCTCTTTCAAACACCTGCTAGTAAAATGAAGTGACCGAGGCGGATGACATCCGATTCTTAAAGAACATTTCCGAACTAGAAGTTTTGTATGGGACGAATGAGGGAATGAAGCTCATCGCCTCACCAGCTCATTTGAAGCGGTACGTTGTACTGGTTCAGTATAAAATGTAATGTTATTCTTACAAACTCATTTTAAAATTATGTCCTACCCAACTCTAATTCAATCATTATTCGTCCGGCACATAATTTCTGGTTAGAACTACCGTTTAGATAAAACCTGAGGGTCTAAAGCGCAATACACGCCAAAGTTACCGACCTGCCGACCTGTGTCGGCAATTGTTTTTCGGCGGGCTAGTTGGTGGCTTCACTCATTGCAAGTCGGAAAACTTTGTGAGATGAGGAACAAAAAATACAGCACGTCACTATAGCTTGAGGGTTGCCGGGTCTGAGTACTTGCATACTGTTATAACCGTCCGATGAACGGAAATAAAAAAAATATAATCTCGGCATATCTCACCAACAGATTCAACCGACAGGCAGTTTCATCTCCATCTTCCGTCCTGATCGGACCTCTGTTTCTTGGACTCAATCTTTGTTCCAATTTCAATCCTGTATTTAGATTTAATTGTCAATTCCGTTCAAAAGTACAAATTTTAAATTTATTATAATTAAATAGTGTTTATTAGAAAAAGTTTTTTTTAACGCTCTCCAAACCTTCAGATATAACAGGCAACAAGCACAGGCAATAGGCAAAGCAGGCAGTACGCGCGGGCGCATGTTGCCGACATTAGTCTTGTCATACAGGCTGCTTGCTGGCTTTTGTCGACGGGTCGGCGGCTTTGGAGTATATTGCGCTTAAGTAGTATGGGCATACATAAATATAGATATAATTGCATTATTGACACATTGCATAATTCCAAAACAATGTTCATATAAAACAGCGGGTGTAAAAATCTTTGAAATTATTAGTGTTTAAATAATAATAGGTATTTGACTAGTTAAAGAAATAACATCATGCTCGTATATAATACAATAACGCTCATACAAAATATTGTATTTATAATTTAATACCTTGTAATTCTTTGAGGCAAATTATTTAATTTAAAAATATTTTTTGGTGGAAACTTGATTAATATACATATATATGTATTCATTTTGTATTTTACATTTAAGAATGTTAATTTTTAAATGTGTCCCAAACAAATGATACATGAGGTTGTAGATTACGAATTTTGTCGATTTAGGCCTACTGTCCACGTAGCAGCATGTAATACGCACGACATTGTCATTTTACGTTTGTGTGTAGCTTGTTTGCATCTTGCGTAGATAAATAAGAAATCGTGTCCACGGTGAGGTAACGTCGCATTTGTGTATCGTCAAGCGTTCGTCATGCAGCTCATACCGCGGCTTGCCTGTACTACTTCAAGCGTCTTTATTGCGAGACGCAAACTTGTCTTTATTTACGAAATGGCGGTCTCAGCAGCCAGTTTTTTTCGGATTATCAAAGAATATCAGAATCAGAAGAATAATAAATCAGCAGCATATTCGAGAAAAGACGTCACGGATATATCGATGAAGCCAATACAACCTACGTCTCTGTCGTTGCCTTCTAATAAAGATATACGCTGTAACCACGTCATCATCGCTTGATTACATTTTCGTAGTGAAAGAGAAACGTGCTTCGGCGATGCTAAATTTGAGACAAATGAATCGTCTCATAGCTTACATGACGATTGCTTTGACACATCTAAGACAAAAATTACGCCTGTTGCCATTTGTAGCTTGCATGCATTCGTCAAATGACAACTTAGTGTGAGAAAAAATGTCAATTTTTTTTTTATTACAGGGGATCAGCAGACAGGCAGACGGCCCACTTGATGGAAGGCGGTTACCATCGCCTATGGACATTTGCAACAACAAAGTCGCTACAAATGCGCTGCTGCTCTCTTAAGGGAAACTGGAACCTGGTCACTAATGCCGGAACACAACTCAAGGTTGTTATGGCGACATACTTTAGACCAGGGGTGGTAGCCATCCAGTCGGGCAAATGCCCTACCACCTGGCAAAAGTAATTATTTGAAAATTACACTAGCGTTGCACCGTTATAAAGACTTCGTCTTAAACGCTACATGCTATGACTTATATAGCCGGTAATAAGCTGGTATCCAGGGCTGTAAACAAAGATGGCGGATTAACATAAAAAGTGTTTAATCGTAACTCGTGTGTTATCGTGACATTATTGCCACCCATTAATCCAACAAGGGTACGGGACGATCGATTTATCTAAATAATGCGCTTGCGCAGCCTCAGAATACTCGGAAATCAACACTTAATTGATATTATCACTTGATATGTATTTGATATGAGAACGTAGAGAAAATCGTTGTACTTTTTTTTTATTGCAGGAGTTCAGCAGACAGGCAGATGGCCCATTTGATGGAAAGCGGTTACCATCGCCTATGGACATTTGCAACACCAAAGGTGGTACAAATGCGCTGCTGCTCTCTTAAGGGAGACTGGAACCCGGTTACTAATGCCGGAACACAACTCAAGGTTGTTATGGCGACATACTCTAGACCAGGGGTGGTCGCCATCCAGTCGGGCAAATGCCCTACCACCTGGCTGTGGGTTGTTAAGTCGCCTCTTACGACAGGCCGCCCGGCCGCAGGAAAGTAGGCAGTTTAATGAAGGAGGAGTTTCGCGTAGTTTAAAAGGAGGTCCAGGAGCGAGCTACGCGCGGTAATTCGGAGGTGAACACTGCAGCAGCAGAAGGTGTTTCTGCGCAATATCGGCGTCGGTATTGTGGGGAGACATCTTATACAGTTGTGCGTGTAGGGACTACCCTGCGGAGAGGAATCACGCACGGCTGTGTAAGTCAATAAAAGCGTTTAGTTAAAAACTGGTGTTTTCTTCCAATCGTAAGAGCGTACCCCCGCTCGCACGTAACAGTAGTTTAAAATACCTTTTGCAACAAAAAATATACTTATGTTCAATTATCGCTTACAATAACGAAAGGCTCGATATGTCCTTAGAAGCTGATGACTGTGCTAATACAGACCAATAAAAAAAAACAACAATAATGTATTTAAATTTAATCAACGTTATTATGTCCCGAGATAAGCACCATTTCCAAAAACAAATCTTTTCACTTTATGCCGTCGTCTTCATTGTATCTGGGAACGCATAAAAAAACCGTAAAACTAACAAACCAAAATTGATAAACCGTCGTTTAAACATCATAAACCATAAAAAAGACACTATTTGAGACAAACAACCGGTTCAGAACCGTATCGATAAGGAATTTTGAATAAATTGCATTCAAATTGCGGTGACCCCTATATTAACCTTATAATAGCTGATTCCAGGTAAAAAAAACTGCCGAACGTGCGCCGGCGCATGGAGACCTTTAACATCAGCGTAGCTTGATTTTAACTCTTTAGAATAGATATTAAAAATACATACATACATAACTTCACGCCAGTTCCCTTGCGGGGTAGGCACGAACAACAGAGCGCCATTTAGGCTTATTCTTTTTTTTTCTTATTGCAGGAGTTCAGCAGACAGGCAGACGGCCTACTTGACGGAAAGCGACAAGTGCGATACGAAAGAGTTGGAAGAAGAGTTTAATAGAAGACAGTGACGAGTTTAGTGGTGAATTTAGTGAAAAGTTTAGTGGGCAGTTTAGTGAAGGAGGAGTTTCGAGTAGTTTAAAAGGAGGTCCACGAGCGAGCTACGCGCGGTAATTCGGAGGTGAACACTGCAGCAGCAGAAGGTGTTTCTGCGCAATATCGGCGTCGGTATTGTGGGGAGACATCTTATACAGTTGTGCGTATAGGGACTACCCTGCGGAGAGGAATCACGCACGGTTGTGTAAGTCAATAAAAGCGTTTAGTTAAAAACTGGTGTTTTCTTCCAATCGTAAGAGCGTACCCCCGCTCGCACGTAACAGTAGTTTAAAATACCTTTTGCAACAAAAAATATACTTATGTCCAATAATTGTTGCTTACGATAAAATGGCGGTAAAGGCTCGATATGTCCTTAGAAGCTGATGACTGTGCTAATACAGACCAATATAAAAAAAAACAATAATGTATTTAAATTTAATCAACCTTATTATGTCCCGAGATAAGCACCTTTTCCAAAAACAAATCTTTTCACTTTATGCCGTCATCTTCATTGTATCTGGGAACGCATAAAAAAACCGTAAAACTAACAAAGCAAAATTGATAAACCGTCGTTTAAACATCATAAACCATAAAAAAGACACTATTTGAGACAAACAACCGGTTCAGAACCGTATCGATAAGGAATTTTGAATAAATTGCATTCAAATTGCGGTGACCCCTATATTAACCTTATAATAGCTGATTCCAGGTAAAAAAAACTGCCGAACGTGCGCCGGCGCATGGAGACCTTTAACATCAGCGTAGCTTGATTTTAACTCTTTAGAATACATACATAACTTCACGCCAGTTCCCTTGCGGGGTAGACACGAACAACAGAGCGCCATATTTCAAATTCAAATTCAAAAGTTTTTATTCAAAATAAGTTCCACTGGAGAACATTTTTTGAAGGTCATACCATGTAAGTTAATTTTTTTTTTTACTTCATATTCTATGTACACCGCTTCGCAACGTGTTGATGCTGTAAAGGAGAAGAAGCGGCAAGAAACTCCCCAGCAACACGTCTAGCTAAATATTGATTTTCTTTATATTTCATATTCTATTTATATCTCAAATTCTTTTTTTTAATAAGTATTGTACAGAAGTATGTTACAGAATCACTTTTTGAAGAATTAATGGAGTTGCAGCAAACAATGCATACTCAATAAGACCAAGACAATAAAAGGAAAGAAAAATAATATTATAGTTATAATAATGACATGACGTGCTAAAATGTTATGCTGCAATTTGATCATAGAAGGTGTGTCGTGGCCTTCCAAGAATTCTGATATAGAAATTAATACCTATTATATCTTTTATTGTGAAACTTGCAAACAAATAGACGTTTGTGACACCAGGAGCGAAGTCAATTTATATGTTATGCTTGCGAAGGAGGAGGCGGAGCGTGAGCGGACATCTTGCTCCGCTCCCAACAAAGGAGGATGCGTCGGCGCCGGAGGGTCAGACTGGACCTTCGGCCGCCGTGCCGTTCCCTGGAGAAAAGGTTCTCCACCCGTAGATATGCCGTCGAGATAGGGGTGCGACGAATTCCGCGCGCTTCCCTCTCCTCCCGTGGGGCGGGTTACAGACGTTGGGGCTCAAAGCGTGTTCTACCGTCTGTACAACGGGGAGTGCTCTGATGAGCTATTTGATTTGGTGCCTACCATTCTATCATCGCACCACTCGCCGGCGATTGGGAGTTCATTCACACTTCCTGGACACTTGGAAGTCCTCCACGGTACGTGGCGGACGCTCCTTAATGCCATATCTGTCCAAGTTATGGACAAAACTCGCTCTTGAATAAAGGCGTGAACAGATACCTAAGGTAGATGTCCATGTGCGACGGTAGCCACCTATCACCAGGTGGTCCGTTTGCCAGTTTGCCTACTAGCAAACGTAATAAAAGACCGCCCCACACAATGAGATCCGTATCTATCCGTGCAGGAACGGAGAAAGAATACAATTTCCTTCAGCTGGGCGGCCTGTCGTAAGAGGCGACAAAACAACCCACAGCCAGGTGGTAGGGCATTTGCCCGACTGGATGGCTACCAAACCTGGTCTAAAGCATGTCGCCATAAGAACCTTGAGTTGTGTTCCGGCATTAGTGACCAGATTCCAGTGGCCCTTAAGAGAGCAGCAGCGCATTTGTAGCACCTTTGGTGTTGCAAACGTCCATAGGCGATGGTAACCGCTTTCCATCAAGTGGGTCGTTTGTCTGTCTGCTAAACTCCTGCAATAAAAAAAATCGGTCCTTAAATGATCAATAATGGCAACTTTATGATGCATCCCGTAAATATCGGATAATGTGCCGCGTCTAGAATCTTTGACGACTAATGACACAACACTCACATTTCATATCTGTCTTCTGGCACACTGTGATTACTAAATCCGTCCGATGAACATTTTTGAAATAATTCTACCACCAGACATCCTATATCTACATACATACATAACTTCACGCCAGTTCCCTATATCTATATATATATCTATATTTATATATATCTATATAAACATAAGAATGACTAAACAGATATACAATGCAAAAGTGGATGGATGCAGAAGTCGTGGAAGGCCACGACACACCTTCCATGATCAAATTGATCGTGTACTAGCAGAAGGTGATGTTAGGAGCCTTAAGAACAGACGAGCGTGCATGACAAGAGGTGTGAATGTCAAAGAAGCAAGTGAGGTGTGTAAGAATAAGCCTAAATGGCGCTCTGTTGTTCGTGCCTACCCCGCAAGGGAACTGGCGTGAAGTTATGTATGTATGTATGTATATAAATAAAACAAATTCGTGTTAGTTACACTATTTATAACTCAAGAACGGCTGTACCGATTTGGTTAAAAATTGGTGGTGACGTAGCTTAGGACCAGGAGACGGACATAGGATACTTTTTATCCCGTTGGAACCGGTAGGTGGCGCTGAGATCGGGTTCTAGAATCCTCCTAATAACCTGGAGCTATTTTGGTGATTTTGTTTTTGTGAGTTTGAGTGGGTGGGTGTCCCCGAATGGTTTAAATCCACAATTGGAACCGGTAGGTGGCGCTGGGATCGGGTCCTAGATTTTTATTTTTTCAGAGCAGGACAACGTCTGCCGGGGCCGCTAGTATTATATAAATAGCTGCATTGTAAAGTAGAAACAGTTTGTATGTCTGTACTGCATTATTAAAATGAATTATACAGAATATTAATTTCATATTTGGAAGCATCTGCTTAAAACAAGTCAACGCGATACAAAAAAAGCGAAGGCATCTAAATTAGTTGAATTAATTTTAATGAATATAATAAATTTACTTCTTATTCCATAGAAATGTGTTCTTTTCCTAATTTACTTACTTAATTATGTACTAAATTATATGGATACATCCACTGAAGGTGTTTGAGACAGAAATTATTATAAAAAGTGTCAAATATTAATCGATTTCAAGTCGATGACCCGCTTCCCTGCGGTTTGACAATCCGAAGTCGTGTTATACGACAATAATGTTTCACGATATTTTGTAATTCTCTATTGTTTTGTGGTAAATAACTGATACTACTGGTTATTAAGTTTTAATAGAAAGATTTTTTTTATATTTTATTGCGGGAGTTTAGAAGACAGGCAGACGGCCCACTGGATAGAAAGCGGTTACCATCGCCTATGGACATTTGTCACTTTGGTCACT
Organism: Dendrolimus kikuchii; assembly: GCA_019925095.2. Lineage (NCBI taxonomy): Eukaryota > Metazoa > Arthropoda > Insecta > Lepidoptera > Lasiocampidae > Dendrolimus > Dendrolimus kikuchii. The sequence goes on along the minus strand of CM034392.1, from coordinate 26,830,969 downwards.
AAAGCCGGAACACAACTCAAAAGTTGTTATGGCGGCATGCTCTAGACCAGGGGTGGTAGCCATCCAGTCGGGCAAATGCCCTACGACCTGGCTGTGGGTTGTTTAGTCGCCTCTTACGACAGGCCGCCCGGCCGCAGGAAATTGTATTCTTTCTCCATTCCTGCACGGTTAAAACTCTAGTTTACTTATAGTATCTATATAGTATTTCCAGCAAATAGGTCATGCGTAGGTTGCTTTGTTGCTACTTTAAACTAATAATATTGTTACGTGCGAGCGGAGGGTACGTACTTAGGATTGGAAGGATATATCAGTTTTTACATACATACATACATACGTAACTTCACGCCAGTTCCCTTGCGGGGTAGGCACGAACAACAGAGCGCCATTTAGGCCCATTCTTACACACCTCACTTGCTTCTTTGACATTCATAACTCTTGTCATGCACACTCGTCTGTTCTTAAGGCTCCTGACATCACCCTCCGCTAGTACACGATCAATTTGATCATGGAAGGTGTGTCGTGGCCTTCCACGATTTACAGTTTTTAACTAAACGCTTTTACTAACTTACGCAGCCGTACGTGATTTCTCTACGCATGGTTGCCTGACTATCCCGACGATAAGATATCTCACTCCCAATACCGTCGCCGATATTGCGTAGACCACCCCCTGCTACTGCAGCGCTCACCGCCGAATTTACCGCGTGTAGCTCGCTTCTGGATCTTCCCTCAAACTACGCTACACTTCTTCACTGAACTCTCTACTAAACTTTTCACTAAATTCACCACTAAACTCATCACTGTCTTCTATTAAACTTCTCTTCCAACTCTGTCGTATCGTACTTGTCGCTTCGCCGTCTTGAACTGAACTCAGCTAAACTACTCGGTAGGCGCGCCTTACGCTTATATACCCGGAAGAATCTTCTAGAACCCATAATTTCAATGTTCTTTTCGTTATTCTTTTGTTGACTATCTATCCCTTTCTAAACATCTATCTAGCAGGAATGCTCATATCCTATCCCTTTTGTAAAATGTACTCTTTAGCCCAAAAGCCCTTCTATTTGAAGGAACGCTTTGAGTTCTTTCAAGATAGTCGTGCAAGGCTCTTGAGATCATCAGCGACTAATGACGCCAATACATTCTACGCAATTTTGTCAGAAATCTTTTACTATACAGGCTGTAAGGTTGTAGAATGCATTGCCAATGAGCATCAGAAGTGCAAAGTCACTTACATCTTTCAATAGACTCCTCAAAGATCACTATCTAAATTTGTAAACAGTAATTTATGTATATGTATATATATATATATATATATATATATATATATATATATATATATATATATATATATATATATATATATAACTATATGTACATATATTTGTATATAGATATGTATGTGTATTTCTATTTACTATTAATATTTGTATATATACATACATAGATTCACGCCACTACTGCAAAGAATCCAGAATCACTTTCTGCGTGCTGCAGTCGACGCCCCGCGTTATATGCGGCTCGCCGACCTGCATCGCGATCTGGAGCTTCCCTCTATCAAAGACTATATAACCACCCTATCGCGCAGATTCTTTGACCGTGCCCCCCATCACCCGAACCCTCTGGTGACGGAAACGGTCAACTACAAACCCACAACGAACGCTCCCACGAGAAATCGTCGCCTTCGCAATGTACTCATTGACGAGCCGGATGAAATCACCCGCCTCCTCGCGATTATGAACCCCCGAGGCTCAGAACATCATCCTGGCATAACAGACGCAGACAAAACAGACGCCGGAGAGCCCCCGACTCGGATCCTCTTACACAAAGGTAAGACCCACCAATCACACTCACTCACTACAGACACAAGTAGCCATACAAGATTAGCATAGGCGTGTTGCTGGAGAGTTTCTTCCGCCGCTTCTTCTCCTCCAGCTATAACACGTTGCGAAGCGGTAGTAATGATAGACTAGCATCGGCTCCGCCGGCGGAGTCGATAGTTGGTCCCCAAATAGTCACTTCAGCCTGTTGGCTTAGCTCATTCAGCCTTTTATGGCTAAATCTCAATATAGAGTCAATCCCCCGCAGCGGTCGAGCCGAGGTCGAACCTCACAAGAGGTGCCTCCTCGAGCGCGCTGCTTCCGGGCTGAACGCCTCCGCTTCTACGGAGTCGGGAAGCCCCCAAAGTCCGGTATCGCTGAAACAGCTATCTGCGGCTATTCAGTTGGGTCCAGCTCTAAAAAAAAAAAGCTTCACGCCAGTTCCCTTGCGGGGTAGGCGCGAACAACAGAGCGCCATTCAGGCTTGTTCTTACACAACTCACTCGCTTTTTTGACATTCATAGCTCTTGTCATGCACGCTCGTCTGTTCGTATGTATATATGATTGTATATATTTTAAACTATGCGCACAGAATACCGACCCATTATTAGAAATATAAAATTATCTCCAGAAAATCGCTGTTAGCGATAAGACCGCCGATTGTACTAGTTATATGATTGTTAACTCATGTGTATTATTTTCTTGTGTGCAATAAAGAATATTCTATTCTATCTATCTCTGTTTCTAGAACTTTTATCATCTATCCTTTTCTAAAATGTAGCTGTCCTTATCTTTTCCGTCCAGAATCATCTACCTTCCTCCAAGTCTTGAGACCGGCTTACGCTGCCAGAAAGTTCTACCCTCAGCCGCCACAATATATTAAACAAATAATTAATATTTAATGCAGGAATGTTCTACTAAATACACGTATATTTATTTGTGTTCATTTTCAAGGCTATAAATAAATGAAAACCTTGACATTTTTGTTAAGTTAATGACCTGTTTTAAATTGAATTTTATTAATATATAAATTACAGTCTTGATTATTATTTTATTTCATTTAAATAGTTCAGGAAAATGTGAGATGGTTGTCCGGTACTTACGTCGTCGGCTGCGTCCGGCGTGACACTGTACGCGACCGACGAAAGCTTCACATTAAAATTCATTTATTTGCTTAAAACATGGTATATGAAAGAGATAAAAACTTTATTTGAAGAAATAGCGACGTAATTACATTCTTTATACATTATTATACACAAAGCATATTTTGAGAATTTGTACGCCGCATTCAGCAAACAAGGTTTGCACTCAGCATATTGCTGTGCCGGAATTATATCCGACACAAAGCTGATTTTCAGTGCAAACAAGACGACCCAATTTTGTTAAATAATAATTAATAAAACTACTACTTTGTTATATTTAATTATTAAATCAAATAAGGAGGAGGAGCCTTAAGAACAGACGAGCGTGCATGACAAGAGTTATGAATGTCAAAGAAGCAAGTGAGGTGTGTAAGAATAAGCCTCAATGGCGCTCTGTTGTCCGTGCCTACCCCGCAAGGGAACTGGCGTGAAGTTATGTATGTATGTATGTAAATCAAATAAATAAATTTTAATAAAAGTAACAATAAAATACTTAGTTACTTCAAAATTAAAATAAAATAAAAGACTCGTGTAATACTTGAAATTGAACGAGATATAGAATACAAAACTCATATGTTTTACCTACGAGGCGTGCAAATTATCCTTAAAATTATTAAAAAGAAATACACAATTATTACAAAATTAACAAGTTTTTTATTGCTGGAGTTCAACAGACAGGCAGACGGCCCACTTGATGGAAAGCGGTTACCATCGCCTATGGACATTTGCAACACCAAATGCGCTGCTGCTCTCTTAAGGGAGATTAAGAGAGTAAAATTTTCGCACATCACACATTTCGTCCGAATGGATGGCTACCACCCCTGGTCTAAAGTATGTCGCCATAACAACCTTGAGTTGTATTCTGGCATTAGTGACCAGCAGCGCATTTGTAGAGTTGGTGTTGCAAATGTCCATAGACGATGGTAACCGCTTTCCATCAAGTGGGCCGTCTGCCTGTCTGCCGAACTCCTGCAATAAAAAAAATGGAATAAAAATTGATATTGCCTACGTAGCCAGCTAATCCAAAACTTTACACGTGACACCCACTGTCAGGTGTAACAAACATTTCCGAGGAGCGATAAAAAATATATTACAAAAGTTGCATACCGCCGAGCAACAGTTGCGGCGCTGTCACGCGGTCACGTCCATAAAAGGGAAACGGAAGGGTGATCGCACCGAGTTGCATGCAACCCGGTTTTAATTGCCCCTGCTTAGTCGTCTCCCCACTCCCCTCACTTACCCACTTCACCCCTTATATATGTAGGTGATAATAAATATGGTCTTCGCACGCACTCATACAGTCCTGTTATTGACTGCTCTTGGGTTTTGGTTGTCAAAGTTTGTGATGAAATGTTGCTTGTAACTTTTTTTTAAATTTATGTTTGTAACACGTACATACATACATAACTTCACGCCAGTTCCCTTGCGGGGTAGGCACGAACAACAGATTGCCATTTAGGCTTATTCTTACACACCTCACTTGCCTCTTTGACATTCATAACTCTTGTCATGCAAGCTCGTCTGTTCTTAAGGCTCCTGACATCACCTTCTGCTAGTACACAATCAATTTGATCATGGAAGGTGTGTCGTGGCCTTCCACGACTTCTGCATCCATCCACTTTTGCATTGTATATCTGTTTAGTCATTCTTTCATCATGCATTCTTTCCACATGCCCGAACCACCGGAGCATTCCTTTCCTTACCTTCACCCCGACACTCTCTTTCAGACCAACTTTCTTTCTTATGTTTGTAACATAGAAGTAAATTATTCACATAACATAATTATTTGGATATTTAAAAAAAAGTGAGTTTTTATGGTCTTTGTAGACCTGTACGCTGGCAATCGGGTTCCAAGAAAACTCGGAAATAAATGATGCAATGTTTTCTTTATTTTTTTTTATTGCAGGAGTTCAGCAGACGGCTCACTTGCTAGAAAGCGGTTACCATCGCCTATGGACATTTGCAACACCAACGGTGCTATAAATGCGCTGCTGCTCTCTTAAGGGACACTGGAACCTGGTCACTAATGCCGGAACACAACACAAGGTTGTTATGGCGACATACTCTAGACCAGGGGTGGTCGCCATCCAATCGGCGAAGGTCGGCGAATATCTAATCTTATCATCGAAAACTGTAAAATTTAAAACAAACCCGAATTCTAAAAAATCTTCTTGAATAAAACAAGTTGAGGACATGTGATGACTAATTTTCACTTTAGCTATTGTCACCTTCTGTGGTTGAGCGGGCTAAGCCTTTGCCGGCCTACCTCACTGCAAACGCAGGGGCTCCGGGTTCGTTCCTGGTATAGTAAATTTCGGAAACGTATTTTCTCCGTTATTTACTATGGTCTGCGGAGTGACGCTCGCGGACCGCGTTCGTAATACCGAAGTAAGAAAGAGAGTTGGTCTGAAAGAGAGTGTCGGGGTGAAGGTAAGGAAAGGAATGCTCCGGTGGTTCGGGCATGTGGAAAGAATGCATGATGAAAGATTGACTACACAGATATACAATGCAAAAGTGAATGGATGCAGAAGTCGTGGAAGGCCACGACACACCTTCCATGATCAAATTGATCGTGTACTAGCGGAGGGTGATGTCCGGAGCCTTAAGAACAGACGAGTGTGCATGACAAGAGTTATGAATGTCAAAGAAGCAAGTGAGGTGTGTAAGAATGGGCCTAAATGGCGCTCTGTTGTTCGTGCCTACCCCACAAGGGAACTGGCGTGAAGTTATGTATGTATGTATGTATTTACTATGGTCTGGGTGTCTGGGATCGGCCCCAAAGTAGTCCGTTGTATATTACCCATAACACAACCGTAACTTGCTTAATTTGGGGATATACAATGTGTGTTTGTCTGCCGATTATTATTATTATTATTGCCGGTTGATAGCTAAGTCTAGGATCACTGAGATTCAAAAACCAAATGTGTAATAAAAAATTAAATTAAAATGAATTTCAAATAGAAAAATGTTATTTTTCTGTGGTCATACAGAGTATAAAGCGCGTGTCTATTCGATCTGTTGTAGTATTTTTCAACTACGTCATCTCTTTAATAACGGCCTTACTTATAACCGTTTGTTAAATTTTAAGAAACTGCTCAGCAACTGATTAGTGAAAATCTTACCCATAAACTCCTCTTAAGGATAAGAGGTGGTATTATAAATAACTGTAAACAAAAACCAGCATCGAGAGGTAGTTTAAGTGACTGCTAAGAGGCACGATGGCAATTTTGTTTTGAAACACCTGATAGTCACCAAGTACGGTAATAAGGGGACCGAATTTGTGTATAAAAATATATCAAAAATCAGAAAAAAGGTATTAAATTGGTGGCGCTACCGTAGCTAAAGGGCTAATTTTTAAAGAAAATACTAAATGCTTTATAAAATCTATTTAATATTTTCTTAAGTTTTTGCGACTTATATACGTAATATAAACGTATATAAGTGAAAAAAAGATATTCATTGATTAGGGGCTTAAGGGGCTAATAAGAGGTCTCTTATTTAAGAAATGGCTAATCCTTTCTCAACGCGATTTATTATAAGTAAGGCCGTAAGTGGCAACTTAATCTCTAAAAGGAATAAGTATATGCATACCTACTTCTTCATTCATGAAACAAAAACTCAACGATATCTTTGAGAAAGGCTTGAACTGAAAAGAAATGACTTCAAGTAGAATAGTTCCTACACACACTTATCATACTCTCGCTACTGAAAGAATAATTAGGTAATACTTACTGCTATAGAATTCCCTTAACGAGTTCCTTCATCTTGAGTCGTGTTCCTCATTTTTTTTTTTGCATGAGCTCAGCAGACAGGCAGACAGACGGCCCAGTTGATGGAAAGCGGTTACCATCGCCTATGGACATTTGCAACACCAAAAGTGCTACAAATGCGCTGCTGCTCTCTTAAGGGAGACTGGAACCTGGTCACTAATACCGGAACACAACTCATGGTTGTTATGGTGGCATACTCTAGACCAGGGGTGGTAGCCATCCAGTCGGACAAATGCCCTACCTAGCTGTGGGTTGTTTTGTCGCCTTTTACGACAGGCCGCCCAGCCGCAGGAAATTATATTCTTTCTCCGTTCCTGCACGGATAGATTTGTGGTAGTGTGGTACAGATTTCGTCCCACCAACGCACCGGACTACAGCCTTGGGACCTTTTTCCTTCTATTTCACCAGTGACGATTAGTTTTCTAAATTATCACCTCATTTGCTTGCTATGTGTCTAAAGTACTCATGGACTTTACGGTGGCAGATGTATGATAGCCTTGTTGTTATTTTTAAGTCTTTAAAACAGATGCGTTGATTCGGTGTGCAGGGTATACGCATTCTTCTCCAGCACTACATCTCGAAAGCGTCCATACGACTGCGATCAGATACTTTCAAAGTCCAGGTCTCAGCTCCACGAAAGAAAATTGAAGACTTCTTAACCAGTTACATCTAACTAAATAGAACTACAATTGTAATTACCTGAACGTCATACAACAGGATTCTATAGCGAATCCTATCTTTAAGAAACTAACGAAGCGACCAAAAGGTCGAAAGCGCCATAAATGTATTGGCGTTTACGTTTTTAGTTCGTGCATATGAAAGAAAGAAAGAAATAAAAAAATACTCAGAACAAAAGCAAAGCTAAAGTAAATAGGAAGACAGTAGAAACATGTAAGTCCTAAATTGGACCCAGTCTTAGCATAATGCTAATCAACACACTAGCGCTGTTCTTCCACCTTAGACCAGAAAGTGAAGTCACGGCGGATAATACAACACATATAACAAATAACATAAAATATAATGCAGTTTGATAATCTAAAAAAAGAAGTAGTAGAAAAAGGAGTAGAAAAAGTAGGAAAGCGGACCCTGGGCGTCGGAGTGAACGCTCCGAACACAACCGGGATTTGACGCTCGGATGATGATGATAAAACATAATGCAGTTTGATAATCTATATATTAATACGTGAAGCAAAAACACAGCAAAAACTTTGTACCCATTTTTACAAAAAATGGGCGGACACAAGCAAGAACTGCGTGTCACAGAGATGAATATGCTGCGTTGGATGTGTGGAGTGACCCGGAAAGACCGGGTCAGGAACTCCCGCATCCGCGGCAGTCTTCATGTCCGTGACATAGCAGACAAACTGCAAGAGTGTCGCTTACGCTGGCACGGCCACGCTTTACGGAGACCGGCTAATTATGTGGGGAACAAATGTCTAGCCATGCCACCTCCGCCAGGTCCCGGTCGAAGGGGAAGGCCCAAGAAATGTTGGCTTGACGTTGTGAAGGATGACATGCGTGCCAATGGTCTCAAAACGGGGGATGCCGAAGACCGCGCGAAGTGGAGTAGAAAAAGTAGGAAAGCGGACCCTGGGCGTCGGAGTGAACGCTCCGAACGCAACCGGGATTTAACGCTCGGATGATGATGATAAAATGTAATGCAGTTTGATAATCTATATATTAATACGTGAAACAAAAACACAGCAAAACTTTGTACCCCTTTTTACAAAAATTGCGCGGACGCATGAGTATGAAATTTCGCACACTTATAGTTTATATAGAGGAGGAGTGCAGAATGCTAATATTTTTTTTAAATTCTGCATAAAAAATACAAGACACACACTACCATGTATTTGACACACACACACGCATATGTACTCCTTTGTTTATTCTTGCCTTGGCGAAATCTGTGATTATAGAAGTATATATAGTCTTTGACAACAGAACCTTAATAATGTTCAAACTTATAATTTAAAATAATTATTATGGTCGAATTTCGACCACGGGCGACCACTAGTGATAAATGAATAGCAAACTAAATAGTAATGTAATAAATCAATATTTTAAATAACACATACATATATAAAATCAAAGTAGCAACGCACATAATGAAGCAACAAATATATTATTACTGTATTACTATCTTTTACGCTCGTCGGCTTTCCACGTGTATTGGATGAGATACATACATACATACATAACTTCACGCCAGTTCCCTTGCGGGGTAGGCACGAACAACAGAGCGCCATTTAGGCCCATTCTTACACACCTCACTTGCTTCTTTGACATTCATAACTCTTGTCATGCACACTCGTCTGTTCTTAAGGCTCCTGACATCACCCTCCGCTAGTACACGATCAATTTGATCATGGAAGGTGTGTCGTGGCCTTCCACGACTTCTGCATCCATCCACTTTTGCATTGTATATCTGTTTAGTCATTCTTTCATCATGCATTCTTTCCACATGCCCGAACCACCGGAGCATTCCTTGGATGAGATAGCAACTCATAAACCGATCGGGCACCGGCTTTTGTTTCAAAATATGCGGTAAGATTGCAAAATTAAAAGTATTTCAAATTATAATAAGAAAATACATGGCGAGTTATTATTTAGAAGAGTAAATTATATTTTCGAAAATAATTCATTATGTTGTATAGTGGGGCCTTAATTTCTATAATAGCGGTGTCATCATAAGGTATGATTTAATTTTTTCAACCGGCTTACCTTTTATCCGTTATCCGGCTTTTGCCCGTGCAGGAACGGAGAAAGAATACAACTTCCTGCAGCCGGGCGGTCTGTCCTAAGAGGCGACAAAACAACCCACAGCCAGGTGGTAGAGTATTTGCTCGACTGGATGGCGACCGCCCCTGGTCTGGAGCAGTCATCAAGTGGGCCGTCTGCCTGTCTGCTGAACTCCTGCAATGAAAAAAATACCTAAGTCCAATTTCCATCCTACGCCACTGCCACGTCATCTAACTAAAGATTACAAATTTGAAACTAGATTGATAGTTAAACTTTGAGCATCAATGGCTATATAACATCGTAGGGTTGATCGGTTGCCTGACGAATGACCTCATGCGGAATGTAGCAATGCAAAACGAATACTAGTAAACACGCGCGGTGCCGCTCGCTGCCAGCTAATTACACATTGCTGTTTATTAGTCCTGTATATTTATTAGCTCACGTGTAATTAGTTTTAATTTACGTTTATAAGGTCAATTCTGAATATTTTACAACGAAAATAATATAAGCTTTATTCGAATTAAAGCTTAACTACATACATACATACATAACTTCACGCCAGTTCCCTTGCGGGGTAGGCACGAACAACAGAGCGCCATTTAGGCCCATTCTTACACACCTCACTTGCTTCTTTGACATTCATAACTCTTGTCATGCACACTCGTCTGTTCTTAAGGCTCCTGACATCACCCTCCGCTAGTACACGATCAATTTGATCATGGAAGATGTGTCGTGGCCTTCCACGACTTCTGCATCCATCCATTTTTGCATTGTATATCTGTTTAGTCATTCTTTCATCATGCATTCTTTCCACATGCCCGAACCACCGGAGCATTCCTTTCCTTACCTTCACCCCGACACTCTCTTTCAGACCAACACTCTTTCTTACTTCGGTATTACGAACGCGGTCCGCGAGCGTCACTAAAGCTTAACTAAAGTGTTTTATTTGTAATCCATTATATCAGAGAATGCATGATTCTGTGCAATTTCACATCGTAAAATGACCAATTTTGTTCATCTGTCCGTCATCACATCTCCCAAATTTTATGGCATAAAATTATATGAGTGTAAATTCGACCACTGTTTTTAGTAGTGTGACTCGAATTGGGTTGCCAGGTTCGAAAATCCAAGAATAATAAAAAATGAGTAAGCGTCGCATTTACACTTAATTAAAATTTTTTATCCGTGCAGGAACGGAGAAAGAATACAATTTTCTGCGGCCGGGCGGCCTGTCGTAAGAGGCGACTAAACAACCCACAGCCAGGTTGTAGGGTATTTGCTCGACTGGATGGCGACCACCTCTGGTCTAGAGTATGTCGCCATAACAACCTTGTTTTATGTTCCGCCATTACTGACCAGATTCCAGTCTCCTTTAAGAGAGCAGCAGCGCATTTGTAGCACCTTTGGTGTTGCAAATGTTCATAGGCGATGGTAACCGCTTTCCTTCAAGTGGGCCGTCTGCCTGTTTGTTGAACTCCTGCAATAAAAAAAAAGAATATAATTAGAAAGATAGTGCTCTAGAATATTTTTCTATCATCCTACTTTTAAAATACCATGATATAAATATAGTAAAATTTATTGCAAGCATTATAATGTATCATTGACCGATATAAGAATTAATGTTCATATATGTGTTTATTATCTATGCGTTTGCGTACTGTGCATACGATTAGACCCCTAGAATGCCGAACTTTTTTCCCTAAAATGAGGTAAACAATAAAATTATTTTTTATAATAAAAAATAAAAATCACTTTGAAACACAAACAGTGGAAAAATTCAAGATTTTGCTATTGCCCAACTGTGGGCACACAACATGAGGGTAGCTATAAAGTTCGCGACACAAACGGTTGTGTCGACAACATTCCCAGTTTTAATTTAAAAAAATCTACAATTGTTATTGGTATTCACGTAAAGGTTTCTAGTTTAACAGCATTATTAAATAATAGGTGGCGCTAAAGTTTTATTTGATAATGCATGCCAGACAATAGGTAGTAAATGTTTAGAATATTAGCATAATTTTTATTATTGTATGAACAATAAATAATCAACAATTAACGTCTCTGTTTAACAAGATATTTCACTCGTTAAAATTATTACGTCATAACTCGTTACTCCGATCACTTACTGTTGTTCTACATACGAAGTTTAGAAAAATGTTTACTCTTCGCCAGAAATTGATTTAAAACCATTAATAAAACATTTATCAATGAATCCAAAAATCCCGCGGAATCCAGACAAATTTTAATCAGCTGGCAACATAATTTGACTTGCAGCCTGTTTGTTTCGCATGAATTGCGACGTGTTTCTTCGAACATTCGGTTGATTGTCTGTGGATTTGTTCCCATATTATTATGTAGTTTGGATTAAAATTAGATATTATTTTGTTGTTTATTATAATTTGACGTGTCATTGTTTGAAGGACATATAACGATACAAAAACTTGTAGCTGATGATTCATGATGATGATGACGGTAATCCTAAATTCATCATTCACTTGCACTGTATATTCTTCAATGGACTGTTTCTATATTATCTTACCATTAATATACATACATACATACATAACTTCACGCCAGTTCCCTTGCGGGGTAGGCACGAACAACAGAGTGCCATTTAGGCTTATTCTTACACACCTCACTTGCCTCTTTGACATTCATAACTCTTGTCATGCAAGCTCGTCTGTTCTTAAGGCTCCTGACATCACCTTCTGCTAGTAGACGATCAATTTGATCATGGAAGGAGTGTCGTGGCCTTCCACGACTTCTGCATCCATCCACTTTTGCATTGTCATTCTTTCATCATGCATTCTTTCCACATGCCCGAACCACCGGAGCATTCCTTTCCTTACCTTCACCCCGATACTCTCTTTCAGACCAACTCTCTTTCTTACTTCGGTATTACGAACGCGGTCCGCGAGCGCCACTTCGCAGATTTATCGCAGTGCTCGCATCTCGACCGCGTTTACTCTACTTTCATGCTCTTACCATTAATATATATAATAATATCTGTTCATAAATGTCCCACTGTTGGACACGGGCTCCCATTACAAGGAGAACGGACAGTATACCCGCCATGCTTGTCCAAGGCGGCTTGTCAGGTTTGACACATCGGTTATCTCGATGTTGTCCCTCACCGCTGTCAGCACGTAGTATTTGTAACAATATGCACATTAGATCAGAAAACTGACTAACTGGTGCATGCGTTCCGGCCAGAATCGAACCCGCGCCCTTTGGGTTTGGGTCTTGACTTACTATCAGTTGAATTTCGACGTTGCTCGTATGGAGCTTATGCCAAATTTTTACCCACAATAAGAACCGTTAAAGTATACAATTTCCTGCTTTGGGGCAGCCTGTCGTAAGAGGTGACAAAACAACCTACAACCAGGTGGTAGGTCATTTGCTCGTCGGGATGGCTACCACTCCTGGTCTAGAGTATGCCGCCATAACAACTTTGAGTTGTGTTCCGGCATTAGTGGCCAGGTTCCAGTTTCCTTTAAGAGAGCTGCAGCGCGTTTATAACGCCTTTGATGTTGCAAATGTCCATAGGCGATGGTAACCGCGTTCCATCAGGTGGGCCGTCTTTCACCATTCGAATGCTACATTATCCCTGATTAATATAGGCTATATAAAAATTAGGGATCCCTCAAACTTCAATAACGTAACCCAATTTAAACAAAATACTTGGCGCTGGAATCGGGTTCTATGATTTTGATGAAATTTTATTGATGTTTGAGTGGGTCTCGAGGTGGTTTAGATTCACAATTAGACCCGGTAGGTGGCGTTGGAATCGGGTAGCAGATTTTGATTTTTTCAGGGCACGACAGCGTCTGCCGAGACCACTAGTAGTATGTTAAGACAGGAGTTAACTGTGGTCATGGAGTTGTACGTGTTACGTATTTTACTAGGCGATTGTACGTAATCTTCTTTTTCCAATTTAAATTCAAAATAAGTTCCACTGGAGAACACTTTTTGAAGGTCATACATATAGGTTAAAATTTAATTTTACTTCCTAGTCTATGTACACCGCTTCGCAACGTGTTATTGCTGTTAAGAAGAAGCGGCAAGAAAGTCCCCAGCAACACGTCTAGCTAAAAATGGTTTTCATTATATTTCTTATTCTATTTTTTATTTTTTTTATTGCAGGAGTTCAGCAGACAGGCAGACGGCCCACTTCATGGAAAGCGGTTACCATCGCCTATGAACATTTGCAACACCAAAGGTGCTACAAAAGCGCTGCTGCTCTCTTAAGGGAGACTGGAACCTGGTCACTAATGCCGGAACACAACTCAAGGCTGTTATGGCGGCATACTCTAGACCAGGGGTGGTCGCCATCCAGTCGGGCAAAGGCCCTACCACCTGGCTGTGGGTTGTTTTGTCGCCTCTTACGACAGGCCTCTCGGCCGCAGGAAATTGTATTCTTTTAATTGTAACACATTATTTACATCTCAAGTTCTTTTTTTATAAGTTGTATACAGAAGCATGTTACTTTCATGTTCAAATATAGTATTTATCAACCAACTGAATCGATGTCAGTGCCCGACGTCTCATAATACACGTCTGCGTTGCATTTAAATCGAATAGACACCCTGATCTTGATTTACCATTAATGAGTTGTCAGAGGGCAATGATTTAGCCAACGACGGGCGGTGGGTCATCGACCAGGGTCCATAAATGTCCGATTATGCCCCCACCGGTCCGATTGCCCGTCACTCGGTCCCCATAAACTAGCCACATTATATCGGCCGTTCAGATTTTTGAACACATTAATTTATGACGCATTCACGGTGCTTTTAGTTGAAGGGGTTCTGATGTGCTCGTAATTTACGGCTACCTTTCATAAAGCACGGGGTTTATTGTGATATAGGTAATTGGTGAGACTTTGTCGTTTTGGATAAATTCAGTTAGCAAGCGAAGTCTTTTGACTTCGTTTGCTTACTGAATTTATCCTAATTATTTATTTTTTTACGGACCGCGTTCGTAATACCGAAGTAAGAAAGAGAGTTGGTCTGAAAGAGAGTGTCGGGGTGAAGGTAAGGAAAGGAACGCTCCGGTGGTTCGGGCATGTGGAAAGAATGCATGATGAAAGAATGACTAAACAGATATACAATGCAAAAGTGGATGGATGCAGAAGTCGTGGAAGGCCACGACACACCTTCCATGATCAAATTGATCGTGTACTAGCGGAGGGTGATGTCAGGAGCCTTAAGAACAGACGAGTGTGCATGACAAGAGTTATGAATGTCAAAGAAGCAAGTGAGGTGTGTAAGAATGGGCCTAAATGGCGCTCTGTTGTTCGTGCCTACCCCGCAAGGGAACTGGCGTGAAGTTATGTATGTATGTATGTATGTTGTTTTTGAAGTGAAACTTCTTTAGAATTGTTGTGACTTCAAACTCGATGAAACGAATAAGCGTCACTTAAAAGAGACAAACACATACGACCTTACTTATAATAATCTCGTCAAGAAACGTTTAGTCATCTCTTAAGTAAGAGAATCAGAATCAGAGCCTAATCAATGAATATCTTTTTTTTTCACTTATAAACGTGTATTACCTGTTGTTTATCTAAGAGGAGCACAGATAAACGAAATTTGAATGATTAACTTAGGCTGTACCGAAAATATTCGACTAAAGAGGAGTTTATGGGTAAGATTTTCACTAATCAGTTGCTGAGCAGTTTCTTTAAATTTAAGAAACGATTATAAGTAAGGCACATAATTTTTTTTATTTATTTAACAAAATTGAGTCGTTTTGGTCTTACGCCAAAAGGAAGGTTTGCGCTGAAAATCAGCGTTGTGTCGGATATAATTCCGGCACAGCAATATGCTGAGTGCGAACCGTGTTTGCTGAATGCGGCGTCCAAATTCTCATAATATGCTCTGTGTATAATAATATATAAAGAATGTAATTACGTCGTTATTTCTTCAAATAAAGTTTTTCTTTCTTTCTTTCTATAAGTCTATAAGAATAGGCCTGTGAGCGAATAAGATGCGAATGTTACATTAAGCAGCACAGATTAGAGAGTCAATAAGACCGATGATTAAACATAGGTCCAATTTGGACCGAAATAAAACTGATAATAATATTGTTTTGATTAAAACAGTGAAAAATTGAAAGTGACACTTAAGATGTTTATTTTGAATTATAATATGTTGACGGATGTAGGCTCAAAATATTACATACATACATACATACATACATAACTTCACGCCAGTTCCCTTGCGGGGTAGGCACGAGCAACAGAGTGCCATTTAGGCTTATTCTTACACACCTCACTTGCCTCTTTGACATTTATAACTCTTGTCATGCAAGCTCGTCTGTTCTTAAGGCTCCTGACATCACCATCACCATCAAAATATTAATAGTAATAATAGTTAGAAAAGAATTATCTGTAAGTATATTAGCTGAAGTTTCACTTCTACTGTGTGTGAACTGCAGACACACAAAATTTATAAATTTGGACGTTGTCCTGCTTTCATAAAAAAAAAAAACTAGAACCTGATTGCAGCGCCACCTATCGGGTCCAATTGTGAATCTAAACCAATGATCCCCAAAATATGTTGTCTCGTAGATGCCTTGCCAATTTTTACTGCCATTAAGTGGACCACCTATATTTATAACCGACTTTAAAGAAAGGTTGAAGTTCTTTTATCTTTCTTTTTTTAAATAATCGTCATACAAACACTTATATTGTATACATATATACATAATTTCACGCCAGTTTCCTTGCGGGGTAGGCACGAACAACAGAGCGCCATTCAGGCTTATTCTTACACACCTCACTTGCTTCTTCGACATTCATAGCTCTTGTCATGCACGCTCGTCTGTTCTTAAGGCTCCTGACGTCACCTTCTGCTAGTACACGATCAATTTGATCATGGTCATGATCATTTGATATATTGTATATCCCCAAATTAAGCAAGTTACTCTTGTGTTATGGATAATATACAACGGAATACTCTGTGGCCGATCCTTGACACTCAGATTATACATAATAAAACGTTTTATTATGTATACAAGTCGCGAAAACTTAAGAAAATATTACTCAGATTATAGTAAATAACGGTGAAAATTCGTTTCCGAAATTTACTGTACCAGGAATCGAACCCGGAACCTCTGCGTTGTTTTTTATTTCAGAACCGTATAAATTCTCTTTGCGTTGGATTTAGTATAGTTTCTAGTGGTCCCATACAAATTTTATAGTTTGTAAGTACAAACGCACATCATATTGTATTATACTAGTGATCGTCGGTGGTCGAAATTCGACCATAATAATTAATTTAAATTGTAAGTTTTTTTATTGCAGGAGATCAGCAGACAGGCAGACGGCCCACTTGATGGAAAGCGGTTACCATCGCCTATGGATATTTGCAACGCCAAAGTTGCTACAAATGCGCTGCTGCTCTCTTAAAGGAGACTGGAACCTGGTCACTAATGCCGGAACACAACTCAAGGTTGTTATAGTTAGACATAGTTTAGACCAGGGGTGATAGCCATCCAGTCGGGCAAATGCCCTACCACCTGGCAGTGGGTTGTTAAGTCGCCTCTTACGACAGGCCGCCCGGCCGCAGGAAATTGTATTCTTTCTCCGTTCCTGCACGGATAAGCTTGAACATTATTAAGGTTCTGTTGTCAAAGTCTATACTTCTATAATCACAGATTTCGTCAAGGCTACACTGTTCATTTGACTTTAACAATAAACAACAGAGTATATATGCGTGTGTCAAATACATGGTAGTGTGTGTAATGTTTTTTTTTTATTGATTTAATGTATTTTTTATGTATAATTAAAAAAAATAGCATTCTGCAATCCTTCTCTATATAAACTATAAGTGTGCGAAATTTCATACTCCGCCGTCCGCGCAATTTTCGTAAAAAGGGATATAAAGTTTTTGCTTCATCTATTAATATATAGATTATTTTTAGTGTCATTTCAAAAGTACCATAACAGGTATTTTAATACGCGCTCTTGAGAGTATTAATAATGCCAGCAACAATTCTATTAATCAATTTTGATGATTTAATCATATATTTTAGCAGTGTTGTGTTAAGTGTCCATAATAATTTAAAAAAATAAACTAAACTATAAAATAGAAACCTAAAATTAAATACTAAAACTAAATAAAAATACATACATACATAGCTTCACGCCAGTTCTCTTGCGGGGTAGGCACGAACAGCAGCAAATACTAAATAAAAATGGTTAAATTCCATGATCAAATTGATCGTGTACTAGCAGAAGGTGATGTCAGGAGCCTTAAGAACAGACGAGCGTGCATGACAGGAGTTATGAATGTCAAAGAAGCGAGTGAGGTGTGTAAGAATAAGCCTGAATGGCACTCTGTTGTTCGTGCCTACCCCGCAAGGGAACTGGCGTGAAGTTATGTATGTATATGTATGTATGTAAATTTTTATTATTTAAAATATAAAATTTTATTGTATTGATTAAATATGATTTAGTTAAATTATTTTCGTAAAAAGCGGTATAAAGTTTTTGCTTCACGTATTAATATAATGATAAGTGTGGGTTTGATTTCTGGCGTGGTATATTTCGTAAACGGACTTCCATCTTAACATTTACTCACTCATATGTCATGTATGTTTTATCCGTGCAGGAACGGAGAAAGAATACTATTTCCTGCGGCCTGGCGGCCTGTCGTAAGAGGCGACTTAACAACCCACAGCCAGGTGGTAGGGCATTTGCCCGACTGGATAGCTACCAGCCCTGGTCTAAAGTATGTCGCCATAACAACCTTGAGTTGTGTTCTGGCATTAGTGGCCAGGTTCCAGTCTCCCTTAAGAGAGCAGCAGCGCATTTATAGCAACTTTGATGTTGCAAATGTCCATAGGCGATGGTAACCGCTTTCCATCAAGTGGGCCGTCTGCCTGCCTGCTGATCTCCGGATTTTTTTTTTGTAAAACAATCAACATTGATTGTTTACATTGCAATATTAAAACAAATTAATGTATTTGGATTAAAAATTAAAATTGTTACGCCCCTACTCCACCTAGGTTAGTATTAGAAATTATGACTAAATGCGACTTATTGCGTTAAAAATAACGACATTAATGATTAGCTACATTAGCGTAGGTATGCCTATAAGTTATCTGTTGATATTCAACGTCATAAACAATATCTCAAATAACACATTAAACCCTCGGCTACATCTACGTGACGTATTCACTAACACCAACATTTCCCCAAGTGTAGTAGGGGCATTACAATAACATCTTCATTTTCAACGATTAAAAGTTGTTAAAGTATCAAGAAATATAGCACTACTATTCCTAAGGTACAGGTATGCACAATAGGTATATTTTGTTTATTTAATTATTATTTAAAATATGTGCAAACTTATATAGCTAAGTTATTTTTATTGCAGGAGATCAGCAGACAGGCAGACGGCCCACTTGATGGAAAGCGGTTACCAGCGCCTATGGACATTTGCAACACCAAAGTTGCTACAAATGCGCTGCTGCTCTCTTAAGCGAGACTGGAACCTGGCCACTAATGCCGGAACACTCATGGTTGTTAAGTCTGGGTTGTTAAGTCGCCTCTTACGACAGGCGGCCCGGCCGCAGGAAATTGTATTATTTCTCCGTTCCTGCACGGATATAAACGTCTCTATATAAAATACCTAATAATGCATTTTTTTATATAATATATGTAATACAAGTAAAACAATCTAATCATAAAACAAAGACAATCACACTTTAAACAATCATACGTAATAAGAAGCGTACGCGGGAAAAAAGGTAAAAGCGGGTGTTGCGGTGGGCGGGGGGCGGGGCCTACCTCGTCCCGCCCCGCGGGGAGGGGGCCGGGGCGCGCGGGTGCGAGCGAGACGGAGCGATAGAGCACGGCGCTGTCGCGACGCGCGCTGCAAGGTCACGTCACTCCGGCCCCGGCGGTTTCTGCAATGTTTTGACATAAATGCATTCCATTTTCAAATTTAATTTTTTTATTGTCCTCTTGGGATTTTAAAATTGATTCGTTTTTTAAATTCAATCATTGTTTCCATAGATAATATATATATTATTTATGAAAAGAATCTTTTTAATACAATGCCTAAAATATATATATAATTATTAAAAAAATATTTTTAAACCACAATAAAGTTTACCGCAGCATTGAAGCTATATTACGAAATAAAAATATTCAGAATAATAGTACTATATACTAGATGCTATACACATAAAAATCCATTATTAAATACTAATACACACATTGAGATGTATTTAGATTAATAAAAACATATTGAAAGCATTGCATAAAGTTAGCAATGCAAAAATGCATTCTTATATTCTCAACGCACTGGACATTTGATTGAGTGGGTCTAGTTCTGCTAGCGGCCGCGTGGCGCTGGCGTCGCGCACGGCCGCTCCTCGCGTCATTCCGGCCGCGGCGTGCGACGTTACCGCACTGTGACCGCGCTCGGCGTATAAACAAACGTACAGTCGCGTAAAACTAACGTGATAACACGTGCAGTGCCAAAAGTGCCCCCCACAACTCAGTGTCAGTTATGTGAAGTGAACATACGTGTTTGAAAGACGCATCTGTTCAAATAAGTTCGAATTGACGGATCTGAGTGTTTGATCTACGAAGGAATTCGTTGAACGTACTCCTAAAACAAATATAAAGTAGGAAAACAATGAGCCCAGTGCTTGTTTAGGTGCTAAAGGTGTTTTTTTTCCTTACTGTCACTCGATAGAGTTCTGTTTTCTAGAGGTGAGCATATTTTGTTTTGTGTACGTGACTGACGGACAGATAATGAATCAAATATTTGAGTCTATACAATAAACTGAATGTCTATGAAGGTATTCTCGTTAAACGACACTTAAATTAAGAAAGGATTCAATATTTGACCGTCGAAGTATTTCTTGGTATGTTTGTTGATAAATATATCAGTATTTACGAAACTTTATTTTTAGGTATTTGATTTAAATTAACATCGCTTGCAACTAACACGAATGAAGAAAAAGCTCTTGTGATTATTTTTGCTTGGAATTGATGTGTGGTTCGTAATTTGGGCAACGCGTGAAGGATTCAGAAAAGTTATGAATGGGCTGCTGAAATCAGTTATGTTGCAGCGGCGGCGCGCGCCGGTTCTGTCTGCAAATGTTTTATGTAATGTTTATTTTACATGAACAGCAAAACTATTGTTTCAATTTTAATCGTAATAATTTTATTTCTTATTATGTTACGTAGTCATCTGTATAGTACATAATTTAATGTGTTTAAATTTGCTTTCTTATTTTGGTTTAAATTATACATTTTTTCTTTTAATCCGCATATTCATAAAAATAATGCTCTATTTTCATTTGACAGTGACAGATGTGTCATTGTCGATTAAAAACAATTTAATATTTCCAGAACAGAAATTTTAAATAAAATAAAATAATAACATTCTCATGATTTCAGTAACAATCAGATCATATATTTAAGGCGCTATGCTGCAGTTTAAGCACAAAAATATGAATTTTATTTAGCTTATTGAGTATTAAAGTATATTAATACAAAAAAAAATATAGATATTTGGTCAAGTATCATTGTAAAAACTAAAAAATATCTTGAAGAAATAATTTACTCTTATAAAATTATTATTCATAATACTATACTTTAATTTTAGTTATAAATGAAAGTGTTAGCAAAAGAGAACGCATTCGAAGTCAAGGTAGAAACTGAACTGTCAAAAATATGTACAGTCCGAGTCAAATAACCAAGTAAAGAAAAAAAAATATTGTCGTGACCCAAATTCTTTCTTACCACAAACTTAAGAAGTTCATGTCATAGTCATTACTTAGTCTTCACACTTAGATGCTTTGTTTGTAATTTGGGAGTTAGGAGAAGAGGCTAACAAGATATTTCATATAGTGATCTATGTTGTCATTGTAGATTTACTCTTCTCAATTAACAACTATAATTATCATATTTGGTCAAAGATAAATATAAAAAAATATTGTTTGTCGATGATTTTTTGGTTATGTGACAAAGAGCGCAATTTCTTGACGCAAACAATCCGCTTTGTGAACACAGTACGCTGTTTAGAAGTAAATAACTTGCTTATTAAATAGTTACAAAAATCACTGTTCATCTACATTTACACACATATCGTATGGGTTGTATTATATTATGTTATTCAATTATACAAATGTTACTTTTGTTCTACGGAAGCGCTCTACTTGGATAATTATTATGAAAAATAATCTAAAAGCATGGGTTTCTTTGAGAGAAAATTTAAAGACATATTTTAATTGTCGCTTTGAAATACTAGCCTGAAAATTTATTATATGTTAGATAATTAAATTCCGGATTGACGTAAATATATAGACAAAATACTGAGGCTAATAATAAATATGCGAACTTGTAACACAAAGTTTATAATAGTTTCATGGGGTCAAGCAAGATGTTCTACAATAAAATCATCTTCAGCGTTTATTAAAGAAGGCTAACTATATGATGTAATTATATATAGCTCACATTTTATTCCAACTCCTTCGCCATGCAGGCTGTCTTACTTTGGAACTCTTTGCCCACTGATGTCAGAAAAGCTAAATCTCTTGCCATATTTAAAAATTCACTTAGGACTCATTATGTAAGTCTTACGCAATAATGTATGTGCTACAATAGACTGTAATCTGCTGTCCATGTATGTCATCTTTTTTCCTTTTCTTTGTTGCATAATACATACATACATACATACATAACTTCACGCCAGTTCCCTTGCGGGGTAGGCACGAACAACAGAGTGCCATTTAGGCTTATTCTTACACACCTCACTTGCTTCTTTGACATTCATAACTCTTGTCATGCAAGCTCGTCTGTTCTTAAGGCTCCTGACATCACCTTGCATAATAATTACAGATAATTTAAGAATTTCCTTTGAGTCAGGTTGCCTGGAAGAGATCGCTATCAGCGATAATGCCGCCATTTGTTTTACCAAGTAACTATTGTCTTGTACATTTTTTTGTAATTTTTGTTTTGGTGAAC
The DNA here is from genome assembly GCA_019925095.2 of Dendrolimus kikuchii. Taxonomy (NCBI): domain Eukaryota; kingdom Metazoa; phylum Arthropoda; class Insecta; order Lepidoptera; family Lasiocampidae; genus Dendrolimus; species Dendrolimus kikuchii. Next base: position 26,808,513 of record CM034392.1, on the reverse strand, counting down.
AATAAAGTGTTGTCTATGTCTGTCTATAATAAGTGAATAGATGAGTCTTGTATGAGAAACTATCTTGCCAAACGTAGAGTGCCCTTCAGTCCATTAATGAACGAGCCATACAAGATTGCTGGTATGGACTGCATGAGGAAAGACGAAAACTGGATGGGGTAAAAAATTAAGGAAGATTTATACCTCAAAGTTCAATACAAAAACCGAAATGTAAAAAAAGAGACAAATTCTTCTCTTATACACTTGAATTGCATCAGAAGTTACAGTGTTGCTATAGGTGCTTTGAAATAATTTTTTTCACAATAACTTAATCACCATACATTTTGATGTTGTTATTTGATTGATGGTAGAAATGTACAAGTTCTCATAAGTTTTATATTAATTTTTATTTAACTAAAAATAAATGGATTATGGTATTCTCCTTTCTACTCTTCTGTAATTAAAGATTTAAGGTTATTTCATCTTACTGTTGCTTTAGCAAATATTTCAAACAGCTGTATTGTTTTTGATACGCATTTTAAGTCTAAATATCTAATACATCATCATATATTTTTTTGTTTAATCTGCAAATGGTACCTAGTATTTATTGTATACTGATCAAAAAATAAATTAACATAATTATATACTGATTTAATTTATACGTTGTTATGAAATAAATTACACAATTTTAATGATATTATTATTATGACATTGGTTAACCTATCATATAAGGAATGTTTTTTTTATTTTTTTTTTATTGCAGGAGTTCAGCAGACAGGCAGACGGCCCACTGGATGGAAAGCGGTTACCATCGCCTATGGACATTTGCAACACCAAAGGTGCTACAAATGCGCTGCTGCTCTCTTAAGTGAGTCTGGAACCTGGTCACTATTACCGGAACACAACTCAAAGTTGTTATGGCGGCATGCTCTAGACCAGGGGTGGTAGCCATCCAGTCGGGCAAATGCCCTACCACCTGGCTGTGGGTTGTTTAGTCGCCTCTTACGACAGGCCGCCCGGCCGCAGGAAATTGTATTCTTTCTCCGTTCCTGCACGGATAAAATGTATCATGTTTTTGGTAAATATACGTATGCGTATGACAAATACACGTGTTAGGTTGTACCATGCATAATCATCTATCTGTATAATATAATAGGTCTCGTACAGGTTTGAGTTTGTAGTTTGTTTGTTCGATCAGCCTATTCCGAAAATGTAAGTTTAGAATTGGACCTACTTATGCAAAACAGAACCAATCCACAAACATGCCAAAATTGGATTAAGGATGCAGAAGGCTTTCAAAATGCACCTTCTATCGACTCAATAGGAATCGTAACGAGATGACAACATTTACAGAATAAAACATTTTTATCACAAAGTAGCTAACCCACGCAACACCAAGAGTATGTTACTATATTTGTTTGATTACTATGTAATTTGAAATTGAACCTCAGCCAGAAGGCCCAGCTCGCCATACACAACACGGTGCTGGTACCTACGCTCACCTTTGGAAGCGAGAGTTGGGTATGGAAGAGAGAGCATGAAAGTAGAGTAAACGCGGTTGAGATGCGAGCACTGCGCAAAATCTGCGGAGTGACGCTCGCGGACCGCGTTCGTAATACCGAAGTAAGAAAGAGAGTTGGTCTGAAAGAGAGTGTCGGGGTGAAGGTAAGGAGAGGAATGCTCCGGTGGTTCGGGCATGTCGAAAGAATGAATGATGAAAGAATGACTAAACAGATATACAATGCAAAAGTGGATGGATGTAGAAGTCGTGGAAGGCCACGACACACCTTCCATGATCAAATTGATCGTGTACTAGCGGAGGGTGATGTCAGGAGCCTTAAGAACAGACGAGTGTGCATGACAAGAGTTATGAATGTCAAAGAAGCAAGTGAGGTGTGTAAGAATGGGCCTAAATGGCGCTCTGTTGTTCGTGCCTACCCCGCAAGGGAACTGGCGTGAAGTTATGTATGTATGTATGTACGTAATTTGAAATTATTTACATTAAAATTGTACTTGAATATATAGGACAAAATATAATATACAATATTCTATTTTTTTTTCTCCAAAATATAGACATATTTGTTGTATGCAAAATTTTAATAAAAACGGCTTTTTCTCAAAACTGTCAGTATGTGGGTTGGTTCCATTTTGCATAAGTAGGTCCAATTTTTGAGTGTCAATTTTTTTTATGTTCCACTGGAGGCTGTCTGCTAGAGCATCATGTGAAAATTTCATAACTGATTTAAATGAAACTCGACATAGAAGTTACCTTATATCCCGGGTTAGGACTTAAAATATGTTTTATTCCGATAAATGATGTAATTTCTGTGGGATAGGGGAATATAGTATGACGTGAAGTTGTGCCCACATTTATTTGGCGCTGCCTTTCTAATTCCCTATCAATACGTCGTCATGGAAACGCTAACAAAGCTCGCAGATGCTAGTTATTAAATAAAACTGCTCAGAAAGCCGTGCCTATGGACATTTGAAACACCAAAGATGCCACTTTTGCCAGGTGGTAGGGTATTTGCCCGACTGGATGGCTACCATCCCTGGTCTAAAGTATGTCGCCATAACAACCTTGAGTTGTGTTCCGGCATTAGTGACCAGGTTCCAGTGTCCCTTAAGAGAGCAGCAGCACATATGTAGCACCTTTGGTGTTGCAAATGTCCATAGGCGATGGTAACCGCTTTCTATCAAGTGGGCCGTCTGCCTGTCTGCTGAACTGCTGCAAAAAAATAAAAACTTGAGAGGTGTCAAGGGACACCCGGATGGAACGAAGTTCCTTTCGATTAATTAGTGAAGGAATTGTAATTGTAATTGAGAGAGAGAGACAGACAGACAGACAGAGAAACATGCGACGCCGCACAGCTTACAATAGGTTACTATAGCAAAAAGTGTCGTGACAACTTTTCGTAAGAATTTTTTCCGTCTAGCCCCCTTTCACAACGCGCGATAAGGAACTTCGTTCCAAAACTTCGTTCCAATAATACCTATGTGTTGCCGCTCTCTAAAGGGAGACTGGACCTGGTCAATAATGCCGGAACAGAACTGAAAGTTGTTATGGCTTTAAAATCACACCAATAAATAAAATGTATTTTGAACAAATATTAAGTCAGTACATATTTTGATTACAATTTTGGTACTATTTTAATATACTTAGGTGAATCAAAAAATTCTTGGGATCAATATTAAAAAATGCAAAAAATTTAACTAAATTTTTTTTAAATAATATATTGTGTATAATATATGCATAATCTAGACCAGGGGTGGTAGCCATCCAGACGGGTAAATAGCCTACCACCTCTTACAACAAGCCACCCGGCCGCAGGAAAATGTGTACATTCCCCGTTCGTGCAACGGATACTCTTCAGTAAGATACTCTTGTGTAACAACAAGTTTAACATTTTGAAAATTATCTCATGTATATAAATTGTTCAATTGACCACTTTAAAATATTGTTATAAATATTTCATTTGGTTCTTTCAATGATAAGATAAGTTTATTATATCGATTTCTATAATTTTATAATATCTATTCAATGGTATTATTATCGAGTTTTTACAAATCAAATTCAAAAGTTTTTATTCAAATCATGTTTTGACAACGAACATTTCCTGAGGGTCACAAGTTTAAAATAACTGGCTAATATTTTTTAAAATGGGTTAATGACCTTACCTTAATTCACTTTACCGTTTTATTTGAACTCGATTAGTAGGTACTTACGTAGTTTTTTAAGTTTATTTATACATATATATCAATATTAAATAAACTTACAGACGAATGGCCGGTTCCTATATTATACTATCACTCGATTGCCTTACCATCGGTTTAATTTAGACATTACTTGTATGGAGCTTATGTTAAATTTCAACCGATAGCACGGCAAATAAATGGTTTGTAAGATATAGGAACCTTCCATAAATCTATATCTAATTATGCACAAAGGACAGTGTTATTTATAGTCGGTCCTTTATTTTATTATACATTAATTTGCCTTAGTGGTAGTGTAGGGAATCTCAATTAAATTTAATAAGAAACAAATAAACTGATAGATTGACAAATACTGACTTCAAAATATTTCTTTTTTTTTATTTATTGCTGGAGTACAGCAGACGGGCAGACGGCCCACTGGATGGGAAGCGGTTACCATCGCCTATGGACATTTGCAACACCAAAGGTGCTACAAATGCGCTACTGCTCTCTTAAGTGAGTCTGGAACCTGGTCACTAATGCCGGAACACAACTCAAATTTGTTATGGCGGCATGCTCTAGAACAGGGGTGGTAGCCATCCAGTCGGGCAAATGCCCTACCACCTGGCTGTGGATTGTTTAGTCGCCTCTTACGACAGGCCGCCCGGCCGCAGAAAATTGTATTCTTTCTCCGTTCCTGCACGGAGAGAGATAAATAATTATGTTGTTGAATATATAATGTGCTCTCAATAAACTAAAACACTATAAACAGTTAAAACAAAATCTTGTTCTTCTTTTCTTTCACGATATCCCAATTAATTGGGGTCGGCACAATATGTCTTTTCCTTGCACACTCCTCTATTCTGACATACATCTTCTGTCACACCACAAATCATGATATCATCCTTCACACAATCAACCATCTTTTTTTTTAGTCTACCTTTACATCTGTACCCATCCATCTTGTAGTTTAACATTCTTTTTGTCACGTGACTTTCATCCCTCCTCATTATATGCCCATACCAACTCAGTCTTCTTCCTCTCAATTTTACAGATCCCCTTATGTACTCATTTCTCACAGTTACACTAAAATATTATTAAATAAATATGGATATAGACCATACGGGTATTTTCATCTATGGTTAGGTATATGTTGTTTTTTCTTAGAAGATAATTTTACTATATTACAAGCAGGATTTTTCCAATGAATTACAACACTATTTAATGATGTTTAAATGTCTTAGACAACTTAAACCACATCTAAAGTTAGATATTACAGTAGAAAATGGTTTATATTAATCATTTTGAATCTTAAAAACCAATTGTAATACAACTTGTATTTAAAAAAAAGAAGAGCCCGAGATAATATATAAATAATTATGATGAAAAAATCTTTATTAGCTAGACGTGTTGCTGGGGAATTTCTTGCCGCTTAATTTTGAATAAATACATTTGAATTTTGAACCTAAAAACACAGTTCAACTAAAAAATTTTCTTGTAAGAAAAAGCAAGGTAGAAGTAATAATCGCATTAAAGAGTTACAATGTAAATAAGTAAATAAACATACGTGTAAATAATAATCCTCGTAATCAAACAGCGAACATCAAACACCGCCGTCCCGTCAATATAATATCAAATCGCCATGTTGCGTTTTTTGCATTCCATTGTACCCCGCGCGGCCGCCATCTTTATTTTTGTAAAGCGCTGCACACACAGTCGTCATTTTAAATACGCGACGCCGCGGGCGCCCCCTGGCGTCTGGTGCGCGTCTATGCGGGCGCGGGGGGCACGGGGCGTTCCCTACGCGGGTACTGCGTTCATAAACATTGCGCCCCGATTTCCAAGCTTCTCAACATTACGCGGGAACTTACTTTGATTTTTTTTTTTAATTATTTAGTTGGCTTATCATTTGGTTATAATTGATTTTTTCTATTTCCTGCTTCTGCTGTCTCCAAGATTGTTATTTACGATTTTGTTTAAATTTGTTGTTGTAAAAAAGAATTAATTTAATTTTATTGATTTTTTTTTGTTACTATCAATTTAAGACTTGTGTTTATTTTATTAGAATAAAGATTAAGATATCTATAAATTACAATTTAAATTAAAATGTTTTTGTTTTTAAAATACATATAGTTTAAGGCAAAGCAGAAACGTAACCTCAATGAATCTAAATTAATTAATACTGGTGGTCGCCCGTGGTCGAAATTCGACCATAATAATTAATGTCAAAGACTATACTTCTATCATTACAGACTTCGCCAAGGCTACACTGTTAATTTGACTTTAACAAGTAGTGTGTGTAATGTTTTTTTAAATGATTTAATGTATTTTTTATGCATAATTAAAAAAATATTAGCATTCGCCGCTTCTCCTCTATATCTATAATTTACTTATTAATTATTTTAATTGTAATGTTAATATTATAAACAGGTAAAATTTGTGAGTTTGTGACGTTGTAGGGGGTAATCTCTGGATCTACTAAACCGAATTTAAAAATTCCTTTACTGTTCGAAAGCTACGTTAACAGGGAGTGTCATAAGCTATGTAACATGAAGCTATTTACCACGGGAGCGGGACAGAGCGCGGGTGAAACCGCGCCGGGCCGCTAGTTAAGTGTAAAGAAGAAAGCTTTTCTTTTATAACATTACTTCAGCAGACTAGTAATATAATAAAGAGGTAAAGTTTGTGAGGCAGACGGATTAAACCGATTTTAAAAATTCTTCTACTGTTCGAAAGCTACGTTAACAGGGAGTGTCATATGCTATATAACATGACGCTATATACTTCGGGCGCAGGACAGACGGCCGACCTGATGAAAAGCGGTTAGCCTCACCTATGGACATTTGTAACACCAAAGGTGCACATGGCACTAGATAGGACAATATATATAAGTATAGACATAAGGCCAACACTTCACATGCACTTCCTCACAACACCAGCACGTAACAGATACACTCTACATTAGTATAAGTTCAGTATTAAAACTAGAATAAATTAATATAATAAGTTATTCGTAAGATACATACACCTCAACACAAAAATCAATAATTTAATGTCACACACAAGAACCAAAATAACTAATAAGCGTGTTAAATTAAAAAAAATAAATTAGAAATTAAGTTCTAAAAAAGGGTACGGAACTCGAGTCCGTAGAGTTGTTAATAATTAAAAAAAAAGCCAAAGGTGTTACCGATCTGCTGCAGGCCTCTAAGGGAAATTAGAACACAACTCAAAGTTGTTATGGCGGCATCCTCTAGAGAAGGTGGTAGCCATCCAGTCGAGCAAATGCCCTACCACCTGGCTGTGGGTTGTTTTGTCGCCTCTTACGACAGGCCGCCCGGCCGCAGTAAATTGTATTCTATCTCCGTTCCTGCACGGATAAGATCCCTTGTTACTGGGTTTACACGAAATAACTAAAAATGATTTATTTTATACTTTGACAGCCTCTGTGGTTCAGCGGGCTAAGCCTTTGCCGGCCTACCTCACTACAACGCAGAGCCTCCGGGTTCTATTCCTGGTATAGTAAATTTCGGAAACGTATTTTCTCCGTTATTTACTATGGGTGTCTGGGATCGGCCCCAGAGTAGTCCGTTGTATATTACCCATAACACAAGCGTAAATTGCTTAATTTGGGGATATACAATATGTGTGTTTGTCTGCCGATATACTGTATTTATTTATGTGTGAACAATAAAGTATTTCCTATCTGTCTGTCTAACCCTAACGCCACTGGGCTCCAATTTAGTGTTCCAAATTTAGCTTTTAGTATAATTTAATATATCAAATTAGATAGATATATAAAAGATAAGAGTTAATTGCTTAATTACATATAATTATCCCCTTAATATCTGTTGAAACCTTACACTAAATAGATGTTAGGATATGAAAAACTTATTATTAAATGCTAATTTATTTGAGGTGTTAATGTTTATTTAAAATTAAATTTTGTAATGTCTTTATTAGGCAACTGAATTTTTTACTTTGTCTAGTATCTAGGTAAAAGAAATTGTAAAGGTATGTTACATACTAAAATTTTAGTTTAATATTCTACAGTTTGTAGGAACGGAGGAAGAATACAATTTCCTGCGGCCGGGCTTGTCGTAAGAGGCGACAAAACAACCCACAGCCAGGTGGTAGGGCATTTCCAGTCTCCCTTAAGAGAGCAGCAGCGCATTTGTAGCACCTTTGGTGTTGCAAATGTCCATTGGCGATGGTAACCGCTTTCCATTAAGTGGGCCGTCTGCCTGTCTGCTGAACTCCTGCAATAAAAAAAAATCAATTACAAAAAATTCTCATCCAAAAAAAATTTTTTTCTGTGACCTCTCTTTGCGTACCGCTTCAGTAGTTGTTTAGATTTTACCACCCTATTCTTTTTTAAATGATGAGTTGAAAAAGTGCGTCTCTTATGCAAGTCCTAAGTCATCTGTTAAAATACGCGACATGGTTCTAGGTGATATCTTCATCTCCCGAGATAAAATCTTTTGCTGTCCGACAGGATTTCTTCGAGTTCTTTCCCTTACTGCTTTGACCACCTTTTTCGTACGAACACTACGTGGACGGCCAGATCTTTTTCTGTCACAAATAGAGGAGATCTCATTGTACCTATTAATAGCTCGGTACACAAACATTTGACTAATACCAAGTGTATGGAGAGCTTTAAAAATTGCATTTGACTCCATACCTACTTTGTGTAATGCAATCACAGCGGTTCGGTTCTCTTTATCGCCCCACTCCATTTTAATATCGCAAAATGTTGTACAATGTATGACGCCAAAATGAGAACACAATGAACAATCATATAAAAATGACAGATTCCAAATTCAAATGTAGAAGCAAGTGAGGTGTGCATTGAGATATAACATGTCTAGAGAGAGCATTGCTAACAAACAACATCGCCAAAAACGGCATCAAAAACGCGAAGCGTTGCTAAATTCACTCTGCGTTTTCGGGATATCAGGAAAAAAATATTACCCCATTTTTTATAATTAAATATTTTTTTATGTAAGTGAAAAGTTTAAATGAACGTTATGATTTAATCGCTTTATGTGTTATAATTTAATATTACTCAGATGTTTCAGTTTTTTTTTAAATAAAGTATTAGCAACAAAAGTTGTGTGTCTTGGAACGAACCATAAAAAATACATGCACAAATAAATTCATAACACATTCATAGCACATGTAGTAATTTTAATTCGCAATAAAATGTCTGTACAGATATTAGTACATATTTATAAGTCTGTTAATTATCAATACTAATGTAATAATCCTAAAAAAACTATTCATAATGGCAAATTATTTTTGTGTTACACATCATGTTCACGAAGGTTATTAGATGACTATTTATAATCCAAACATTATCCTGCGCTAAAAGTCAGTGAAATTATTTGTAATAGTAGACTTGGAACGATTCGATAGGTTCATATTGGGTAGTAGGCTTTATGTATAATCCAAAGTTTATATCAGTAGTAGGAACTACGGGGTAGGTACACGGAATAGTTTAATGCAGGGACTTAAGAGTAACTAAACCACTTGAAAAGGGCTATTATATAGAAATAAAAATATTCATTTCCAAATGTTTTTATTCAAACTAGTTCAGTTTGATTATTTTCTGAACTAAAATTTGTTTTTTATCATATTAATATATTAAATTATTTCTTTATTAGGAATTAATGGAGATGCAGCTAACAGAATATAGACAAAATTAATATCTTAATTATGACAATAAAATCTATAATATTACTAGCGGCCCGGCGCGGATTCACCCGTGGTCTGTCCCGCTCCCGTGGTATAAAGCGTCATGTTATATAGCCTATGACACTCCCTGTTAACGTAGCTTTCCAACAGTAAAATAATTTTTAAAATCGGTTTAGTAGATCCCGAGATTACCCCCTACAACGTCACAAACTTACAAACTTTACCTCTTTATAATATTAGTACAGATAACTCCGACCGAAGCTTTTGCTTTAAACGATATTCAGTTTTCGATATTTGCAGCACGCATTCTGTCAATTCTATGTCAAACGTCATAAGGTTACATTAAATAGTTTATATTGTCCAAAGCGCTAAGGTTAGATTAGAAATAATTTTATATGATGGTTAAGTATTCTTAAATTTTCTAATTATCCTTCACACAACTTACATCTTATCGGTCACGATCATATATAATTATTTTAGGTACTTTATTTCAATACAATTGTGCCGTTGATAAGAAAATATAAAAAACATAGTGTAAAAATATCTCCGAAAATGATTCAAAATACTTCCTTTCAAAATCCATCTCTTTGACCAACAATATGCTACAATTGGATCCGTAGGAAGTCTAAAACGTAATATAAACTAGTTTAAGAAAACCGGACACACAAACATTACATGTCTGTTTTCTATAGATTTTTTCAATTATTCATATTTCATAAATAAAAAAAAATCGTACCAAGTCCCCAAATTTTGGAAAATAAGTCACACTTCTCACCTGCCAACATCAATCAATTCGATAACCTTGAAAATGTCGAAATTAAGTTTCACGTTTTTACAAAGAAACCATGAGAAAAGTGTTAAGTTTTCCGATTGAATGACATCTCATACTTATCCTTTCCCGTTTTAAAATAGTTCCGACACATTTTAATAGCGCAGGCCGGCATAATTATTTTTTTTGCGAGAGCTCTAACCAGTAAAGTAACCGAAACGACACTAACAGGCGTGGGAAGCCATTGAAGCCAGTGCACCAATTTTGGTGCACTGTTTTTGGGCCGTTTTTGTGCAATTGATGCGTGATCTAGACGTTTATATGATCTAAGGAGGTGTGTAAGAATAAGCCGGAATGGCGCTCTGTTGGTCGTGCCTACCCCGCAAGGGAACTGGCGTGAAGTTATGTATGTATGTATGTAAACCAACACCTTTAGAAATATAATGAACAAAGAATTTTTCAAAGAAAACTAGTTTTTTCCAAACTACTTAATATGTATTTAAATTCAAATTCTCTTTTCAATCTTTTAATCTCGCCTTTCAATTTTACAATTTTTCAATCTTCATTATTAACCACACACACATCTTCATCATTAACCTGAGCAAGTCTATATGCTAAGGCTTGTAATTAGCAATACTTTCATTTATGTTGTTAATTTAATATTTAATATATACAATGCAAAAGTGGATGGATGCAGAAGTCGTGGAAGGCCACGACACACCTTCCATGATCAAATTGATCGTGTACTAGCAGAAGGTGATGTCAGGAGCCTTAAGAACAGACGAGCTTGCATGACAAGAGTTATGAATGTCAAAGAGGCAAGTGAGGTGTGTAAGAATAAGCCTAAATGGCACTCTGTTGTTCGTGCCTACCCCGCAAGGGAACTGGCGTGAAGTTATGTATGTATGTATGTTAATTTATATCGTTATTTGTCTGTAAGCCTTACTGAAATATTGTTTTTACGTATATTTATGTATATGTATATATATATTTATGTATGTGATATCAATAGGTGTATTTATACGTGTCTATTAAATATAATTCTTATTTATATAATATTTCACATAAAATATATCTAAGTAACTGCATAACCTCTAATATTTATTTATACCAACCACCTCTGCCAATTCAATCTGTTTGATTCCTGCCACTGGTTGTCTGGAAGAGATCGCTTCTTAGCGATAAGACCGCCCATTGTGCACATTTAGAATATTTTTAGGCTATAAGATTTTTTTGTTTTCTGTAATGGTGTACAATAAAGTGTTATCTATCTATCTATCTATCTATCTAAAATAAAGTAAAAACATATAATCGAATACAATGCAAGAAAACTTAACTTATTTGTATTGTATTCTACTCATAGTCCCTCAAGACTATAAGTAGAATACTGAGCCCAGATCACCGTCTTCTACGGGTAAGGTGCCCAGAAGGCTGGCTACGTTTCCTCGCTGGATCGCCATACTGATGCGTTGGCCGAGGTAAGCACCAGCCCTCTGATCACCCGAAGAGTCAATGAGTCGTTTCGATAAATTTTGGTAGAGGCTCATGGCCTCAGGACCCCACGGTCCGAGCGTCTCGACAGCAAACGGCACAAACATATAACTCTCACAGAGGGTTGCATAAAATAAATAAATACATACATACATAACTTCACGCCAGTTCCCTTGCGGGGTAGGCACGAACAACAGAGCGCCATTTAGGTCCATTCTTACACACCTCACTTGCTTCTTTGACATTCATAACTCTTGTCATGCACACTCGTCTGTTCTTAAGGCTCCTGACATCACCCTCCGCTAGTAAAATAAATAAATAAATAATACTACACAGTTTTATGAGAAATCATTTACTGCGCTAGCTGTAAGGCTTTGGACCTCACTACCTTTTTTTTTTTTTTTTTTTTTTTTATGTAAGTATAGGTTTGCGTTTGACCACTGTCTCACCTGATGTTGAGTGATGACGCAGTCTAGGATGGAGCACGCTTACCTAGAAAATACCTATTCACTCGTGACTTGAAGACTTTAAGATTGTATTTGTCAGGAAAAACAGACTCCGGCAAATTATTCCACTCTTCGGCAGTGCGCACCAGAAAAGATGAAGCAAAACGCTTCGTTCTGACTGGTGGTATTTCCACCATGTATCGGTGGCGCAAACCGGTGCGTCTGGTTGTCCGATGGTAGAATGGGGATGGAGGAATCCGCCCGTGCAATTCTAAGGAACACTCCCCGAAATGTATCCGGTAGAAGACAGTCAGCCGCGCGACTTTACGTCTATGCTCTAGACTCTGAAGTCGAGCATAAAAAAGACGATCATTGCCGACCAGCTTCCTGGCTCTTTTCTCAATTGATTCCAACGCCTCCAGCTGGTATTTGGCTGAACCGTCCCAAAGATGAGAACAGTACTCCATGCAGGACCGAACTTGACCTCAAGACATAAAACAAGCCAAGTCTGTGCATTCGTTTAATGATCTCATGGAACAACACTCTCAAATTTGTAACTGAATAATAATGCTATTTACTTGTATGTATGGGATGGTGTTGTTTAACGACACACAACTTGAATATTTAGATAAATATGTATGTTTATATTGTAATTTATGTAACATTTTCGTTTATATTTACGTATATATTAGTATATTATTACGAGTTGCGAGACTCGAATTAAAATGCCATTGGAATTATTATAGAAACACGTATAACACAGGTACAAATGTAACCGAACACAACAAGTCCAAACGTAATGCAGAAGGTCGTAATTCAATGAAGCGCGCAAAGTCCATCACTATTACATTCCCGATTGTAGTACACACGTCTCGCTTTGATCGTGGTTCTCGCTCGACTGCCTCTCCCTCGATCAGACTGCACAACTGCAATATGCCCGTATCGTAGTCGACTTAATCCGCCACACCTGGCTAATGACTCGGCCGCAAAAGGCCATAAGAGAGTACAATAAAACAATGGGCTGTTTTCTAGAAACGTATGCCAATCAATAAGTAAAGAAAAGAAGAGGATCATAAAAGAATTGCAATTAGTTTAAATGCCGACAGGTAATAAAATGCGTTTTGTTTCATATATAGGTGGATTTTGTTTTTGTCGGGACCTAAGTTGTAAGAACATTATATCTATTGCATACCTACCCCCATCCATACCAAGTTTCTGTCCATCCAAAGGTTGTCTGGAAGAAATCGCTCCCAGCGATAAGACCGCCCATTATAATCATCATCACGATTGTATATATGAATTTATTTTGTAACATTGTATGCTATAAAAAGGGGATACTATAGTATTGAAGAATACTTAAAAGACAAAAATTCATTTACATAGCAGCTCGCTCCAACCTCTTATACTAAATTAACGTCTTTTTTTTATCTTGCCATGCTTGTAAGGAATTTGTGGAGACATATTGCAGCATAACATTTTAGCACGTCATGTCATTATTATAACTATAACATTATTTTTCTTTCCTTTTATTGTCTTGTTCTTATTGAGTACGCATTGTTTGCTACAACCCCATTAATTCTTCAAAAAGTAATTCTGTAACATACTTCTGTATAAAACTTATAAAAAAAAATTTGAGATATAAATAGATATTGAAATATAAAGAAAAACAATATTTAGCTAGACGTGTTGCTGGGGAGTTTCTTGCCGCTTCTTCTCCTTTACAGCATCAACACGTTGCGAACCGGTGTACATAGAATAGGAAGTAAAAATTAAATTTTAACTTACATGTATGACCTTCAAAAAGTGTTCTCCAGTGGAACTTATTTTGAATAAAACTAAGGTAAAGGGATTGTATATATTGCATATGCCCTTTTGCTTATAAAACAAAAATTAAAGTTGTCTTAAGATAATTCCTATGGTAATAATCTATGGTATTTGTATGTAATAAACATGTCGGTGGCAATAGGCCATGGGGCAGGACTGGTGATAGCCATAGCAGATGCCGCGTCACATGTTACCAATAAATTTCAACCTAATATCATTTAATGCCGCATTAAGAATGTCGAAATAATACAAATGACAAATGACTTACAGTCTCTCATATTATGGGGTTACAGGCGATTGAAACATGAAATAAACATTTAAACAACATAACACAATCATATATATAAGCCTAAATGGCACTCTGTTGTTCGTGCCTACCCCGCAAGGGAACTGGCGTGAAGTTATGTATGTATGTATGTATGTATATATATATATATCTAATATATAAAATTCTCGTGTCACAGTTTTCGTTGCCATACTCCTCCGAAACGGCTTGACCGATTTTGATGAAATTTTTTGTGCTTATCCGGTATCTATGAGAATCGGCCAACATCTATTTTTCATCCCCCTAAATGTTAGGGGTAGTCCACCCCTAAATTTTTTTATTTATTTTTTAGACAAAATTTTTAATTTCTATTTTTTTATGATACAACATACAAAAATACATACAACCCTAAATTTTCACCCCTCTACGATCAACCCCTATTTTTTATTTGTTAATTATAAACTTTAAAATCTTTTGGCAAGATTTTTAATCTTATTTTGTCATGACCTAGAATAAAAAAAATATATTACTCTTTTAGATTCACAATTAGAACCGGTAGGTGGCGCTGAGATCGGGTTCTGGAATCCTCCTAATCACCTGAAGCGAATTTGGTGATTTTGTTTTTGTGTGTTTGAGTGGGTACCGGGATGGTTTAGATTCGCAATTAGAACCGGTACGTGGCTCTGGGATCGGGTTCTACAATTTTATTTTTTAAAGGCAGAACAACGTCTGCCGGGGCCGCTAGTATATATATATAGGACCTCAGCCAGAAGGCCCAGCTCGCCGTACACAACGCGGTGCTGGTACCTACGCTCACGTATGGAAGAGAGAGCATGAATGTAGAGTAAACGCGGTCGAGATGCGAGCACTGCGCAAAATCTGCGGAGTGACGCTCGCGGACCGCGTTCGTAATACCGAAGTAAGAAAGAGAGTTGGTCTGAAAGAGAGTGTCGGGGTGAAGGTAAGGAAAAGAATGCTCCGATGAAAGAATGACAAAACAGATATACAATGCAAAAGTGGATGGATGCAGAAGTCGTGGAAGGCCACGACACACCTTCCATGATCAAATTGATCGTGTACTAGCAGTAGGTGATGTCAGGAGCCTTAAGAACAGATGTGCGATCATGACAAGAGCTATGAATGTCAAAGAAGCAAGTAAGGTGTGTAAGAATAAGCCTGAATGGCGCTCTGTTGTTCGTGCCTACCCCGCAAGGGGACTGGTGTAAAGTTATGTATGTATGTAACTTTGTCTAAGTGTCATTCTGGACACATTCTATCAATATATAATATGATACAAATCATACATAGTGTTGCAAGATTAACAATTTAGGCAATTAATTCTGCGAACTAAGTACAAAAATACCTATAGACTTGAAATTTGGCACGGACCTTCCTTTCGCCAAGTAGATGTCAGTTAAGAATGGATTTTACGGCACACAAAGCGGGCGGGTATCAGCTAGTTACAAATAAAACTATAATTACACGGTTCATCTAAATTGATACAATTGGATAAGTAAATCTCATTAAGGGCGTAAACAGATTTTTAAAGTCTCAACGAGGTAGGCAACGCATCGGCTCCCTTAGTGTTGCAGATGTCCATGGGCGACGGTAGCCACTTGCCATCAAGTGGACCCGTCTGCCAGTTTGCCTATACGCAAACAGAAAAAAAAACCAAATTGAATTTAAAGGATATTTAACCTCATTTAATGATTCAGTTCAATTTTCTATATACATAAATCAGTTTTGTTGGTTCATCAAAATTGATTAATAGAATTGTTGCTGGTATTATTAACACTCCCAAGAGCAGGCATTGACATATCTATTATCGTACTTTTGAAATGACACTAAAAATAATCTATATATTAATAGATGAAGCAAAAACTTTGTACCCCTTTTTACGAAAATTGCGCGGACGGCGGAGTATGAAATTTCGCACACTTATAGTTTATATAGTGAAGAAGCGACGAATGCTAATATTTTTTTAAATTATGCATAAAAAATACAATAATTAAATCAATAAAAAAAACATTACACACACTACCATGTATTTGACACACACACGCATATATACTCTTTTTATTATTTATTTAGGTTTATGGCTTGGCAGCTAGGCCTTTAAGCCAGATCTTAGATTCAAAGTAAGTTTCTTCATTTTCTTAAACCTATGTGTAGCACAGCTGAACTGTAGGTTATCAGCTAGTGCCATTCATCGGAGTTCTTGTGACAACTCAAAAGGCCACATTTGACTATACAGTTCACATTTCTCACAAAACACATAATTACTACTCAAAAACTATCAATATTTTTTTTATTTTTTTTTTATTGCAGGAGATCAGCAGACAGGCAGACGGCCCACTTGATGGAAAGCGGTTACCATCGCCTATGGACATTTGCAACACCAAAGTTGCTACAAATGCGCTGCTGCTCTCTTAAAGAAAGACTGGAACCTGGTCACTAATGCCGGAACACAACTCAACGTTGTTGCGGCGATATACTTTAGACCAGGGGTGGTAGCCATCCAGTCGGGCAAATGCCCTACCACCTGGCAAATAGGCAATATCCTACAACTATTGTTCATTTTAGAGTAATTTTACACACTTTTAGAAAATAAAACTGCGCAGCACAACATCTCCTTTCAGTTCCCGCCAAAAACTCTTTATACTCTTTTGTTTATTGTTGCCTGGGTGAAATCTGTGATTATAAAAGTGTAGTCTTTGGCAACAAATTAATAGGCTCTGACTCGTTAAAGGTGTGACGTCACAGCTTGCTATGCCCGTACAAAATCTTGAAGACTTCCGATGTTTTGTGAAATGATAATTATAATATTTATTATCAACTTTCCTATTACATATGTCGGTATACATAGAAAAGGAACTACTTAGACTTAATTTGTAATTTGTATGTATGCTCTTCAAAAATGTTCTCTAGTGAAAATTGGTTTGAATGGAAATTCTTGAATTAGTATTTAAAAGAACACTATTTATATCTAGGTCCTAAAGTCTACAAAATTTCATTCGAATACACTTACCTTCACATATATATTTACTAGCTGTGCCCGCGACGTCGTCCGCGTGGAATTTGCTTTCAAAACCCTCCGATTTTAAAACATTCTTCATTGGTGCTCTGCTCCTGTTGGTCTTAGCATGATGATATATAGCCTATAACCTTCCTCGATAAATGGGCTATCTAACATTGAAAGAATTTTTCAAATCAGACCAGTAGTTCCTGAGATTAGCGCGTTCAATCAAACAATATTAGTATATTTGGCTACAACACTAATACTTACATTTTAAATATCGCGATATCTTTTGAATGAAACGTCCGAATTGAATAATTCAAAAAGTTCTAAAAAGGTATTGAATTCATCTTGAATATGGAGCATTTTATTTTGATAAGGATTAATACCAAGGTACAAAATAAAGAGTTTCTGAAGCGACGGCATTTTAATTATTTAAAAAATAAAAGAAAACACTTATTGTGAGATAACTACAATAGTTAGACATATGGTTACGCGATATTTTCTGTAGACGATTATATGTTCTGCAAACTGGTAGTACATTGTTTTGTTCTATAATCAATAGTTTTCGCAGCGCACGCCGTCTAAGAATTTTTTCGGGTCATTTTTTACACCTTGGGTTACATTATTGGACTTTTAGTAAGGATCCCTAATTTTTTTGAAAATATAATATGGCCTATAGCCTTCCTCGATAAATGTACTATTCAACACTGAAAGAATTTTTCGAATCGGATCAGCGGTTCCTGAGATTAGCGCGTTTAAACAAACAAACTAACTATTCAGCTTTATAATATTAGTATAGATGTGTGAGACTATAGTTTTGTTGATGTAATCTTAAAAGTACAATAAAAGAGGATATAATTACATTAAAATGTATGAGTTGTTGAAGAAATAGCGATCTACACTATTGTAATTACAAATCATATTAAAAAAAAAAAAAAATTTGAGAACACGTACGCCGCATTTTCTGCAAATGAGGTTTGCGCTCAGCTTATTGCTGTGCAGGAGTTTTATCCGACACAACTAGTGTTGGGTAGGATATGATTTTAAAATGAGTTTGTAAGAGTAACATGACATTTTGTACTGAACCAGTACAATGTACCACTTCAAATGAGGCGAGGACATTTGTACGGTTTGTACCGCGGCAGTACATTTGAAGCGATGAGGCCGGTGAGGCGGTGAGCGTCATTACCTCATTTGTCGCGTACAGGAGTTCTAGTTCGGAAATGTTCGTTAAGAATCGGATGTGGTCGGCATCGGTCAACTCGTTTTAGGAGCAGTCGTACATGTCATGTTGTCCCTCTTTGTCATGTGAATATCCGTAGAGGCGTTATTGTACTCTTGTCCTCGTTCCGTCCTTCCTCTTACATTTGAGGCGCGAGTAGTATCCGTGTAGTTATCCGTGCAGGAACGGAGAAAGAATACAATTTCCTGCGGCCGGGCGGCCTGTCGTAAGAGGCGACTTAACAACCCACAGCCAGGTGGTAGAGCATTTGCGCAACTGGATGGCTACCACCCCTGGTCTAAAGCATGTCGCCATAACAACCTTGAGTTGTGTTCCGGCATTATTGACCAGGTTCCAGTCTCCCTTAAGAGAGCAGTAACGCATTTGTAGCATCTTTGGTATTGCAAATGTCCATAGGCGATGGTAACCTCTTTCCATCAAGTGGGCCGTCTGCCTGTCTGCTGATCTCCTGCAATAAAAAAAATAGTAGCGGGACAAAATGATTGAAATAGTACAAATGTAGTGCCTCACAGTGTGCTACTCATCACTAGACACGACGCTGATTTTCAGTAAAAACCGGAGTTTTTCGCGGGAACTGAAAGGAGATGTTTTGCTGTGCAGTTTTATTTTCTAAAAATGTGTAAAATTACTCTAAAATGAACAATAGTTGTAAGATATTGATAGTTTTTGAGTAGTAATTATGTGTTTTGTGAGAAATGTGAACTGTAAAGTCAAATGTGGCCTTTTGAGTTGTCACAAAAACTCCGTTGAATGGCACCAGCTGATAACCTACAGTTCAGCTGTGTTACACATAGGTTTAAGAAAATGAAGAAACTACATTAAGGGCCGCTTGCATAACGTTGCTTAAATTTATTTAAGAAACACAAAACGTATTTAACACCCTTAAATACAATTAGCGTCTTGCACAACGCAAAATTTGCCGCTAAATATATTTAAAGAACTGTCAATACGTTCTGTGTAAAACGTATTTAGGTAGTTTAATATGATTAACTAATTTTATTTACAGGCGATCGTTATGCAAGCGGGCCTAAATCTAAGATCTGGCTGAAAGGCCTAGCTGCCAAGCCATAAAATTAAAAAAAAATCAGTAAAAACCTATTCTACCGCGATAACCAAAACAACCCAACTACAAAATAGTTGCGTAAAATTTTATAATAATGACGACATATATACATCTCTGTTTTACTTATTTAAAATATATCAAGGTAAGTTTTTGTGACCAGGCTAAAGAGATACCAATGAACTCGGACTGGAATTCCAAAACGGATGCGTTACAATATAAGAGTCCTTTTAGCCAATAAATTAAGCGTTAAACAAAAAACTAGTCGAAACCCACTAATAGTATTGCCAGCTGTCCCGGTTCATGTGATCTACCCCGATTTTTGTTCTTTTTTCAAACTTTGAAATAATGGAAGCGTCGCATTTTATTGTCTATGGTTCCTTTCTTTGTCTTATGCTGCGTACGCATTGGGCCAACGGATCCTTTCGTTCATTGTTGGCCCAATGTGTATGCGGCGGTATAGAAAGCCTGCAATACTTTACATGTACCTACTCTTCGTCGTCCTAATCGTCGAAAGACAAGCGTTTATAATTATGTAATCTTTTCTTTGGATATACATCCTAATCTAGCGTTTTTAAGGAGTTGACACAGCGCGTTTCTCGTTTTCTCGAATGAAGGTTGGCAACATTGGTGTCGCCGAATCGTAACTGCTTTTCGTATCACGCACACACAGATACGTGTTCAACACAAGCAAAGCCCTCCTAAAAGACAGGTTCCTATATTTTACTAACCGTTCATTTGCCTTATTGTCGGATTTTTGATATAAGTTGCACACAAGTAATGTCAAATTTCTACCGATGGCAAGGCAAACGAATGAATAGTAATATATAGAAACTGGCCATTCGTGAATTGCAAGAACTACCTATACCATATTATGCTGTTAAATACAAAATGTCATTTATTATTTGTCGCAACAAGAAACCGCACCAGCGATATAAATATGCAGACTTCAGCGTTATTCATAAACGTTGATTAATTTTTAAGTGTTACTTTAAACAGTTATTTAAAGATAATTATATTCATAAACACTATTTAGAGTTAATAACCTGTTTAAACTAGCTGTCAGTTTAGACAAACTTACCTTACTGTTTAACTCTCTGAAGTAACAAAATGGCGGACAAAACTATTGTTGTTTTTAACAGCTGTTGTTTGATTTTGTGAACATTGAGACCAAAAATCTATGGTTTTTGGTGATGATTAACATTATTGAGTAAGATGTATTAAATATATACGAATTCAGGCGCCCTAGTGCTAAGATTTATATAGATACGTTAGGCCCCATGATGAAATACTCACAACAATATGAAAATAAAATCACAATGATCGTCAACCTAGCTTCAATTATAAATAACACGCTTGTATGTAACGAGTAAGTAGTGCGTCAGCCGACAATGTAAGATTCTTTTTTTTATTTTTATTTTTGATAAGAAGATTGCTAGTACCACCCAGATTCTACTTAATTCTACCAAAAAGTTGCTAGGGTAAAAATGCTAAATAGTATTTACATACATACCCTTGCGGGGTAGGCACGAACAACAGAGCGCCATTTAGGCTTATTCTTACACACCTCACTTGCTTCTTTGACTTTCATAACTCTTGTCATGCACGCTCGTCTGTTCTTAAGGCTCCTGACATCACCTTCTGCTAGTACACGATCAATTTGATCATGGAAGGTGTGTCGTGACCTTCCACGGCTTCTGCATCCATCCACTTTTGCATTGTATATCTGTTTAGTCATTCTTTACACATGCCCGAACCACCGGAGCATTCCTTTCCTTACCTTCACCACGACACTCTCTTTCAGACCAACTCTCTCTCTTACTTCGGTATTACGAACGCGGTCCGCGAGCGTCACTCCGCAGATTTTGCGCAGTGCTCGCATCTCGACCGCGTTTACTCTACTTTCACGCTCTCTCTTCCATACCCAACTCTCGCTTCCATACGTGAGCGTAGGTGCCAGCTTAACTAAATAGTAATTAGTTAAGAAATTTTTAAATAATGTTTAAGGCGTAATCAGTTGCTTTGTTAATTTATGTTTAGAATGTTCATTAACAATTTTTTTTTGTGAATAACCCTGTTAATGGACAATAATAAAATGTAGTTATTTAAAAACCTTGCCGATTTTATTTATTTAGATCTTGGCAACACCTTCACATGGCATCCCTTAGAATTCCGGGCGATTTAACCTCTATAACGTATTTATATAAATCGTGAAATGTGTCAATTAACTCAAGTTAATGTTGTATTTATGTTAATCTGTGACCGACGTTTTGACGCGGTGACAAAAACGCGCGTCGATCGTTTTACCTGTTTTCGTATCAATGGCGTCTTAAAATTCTACATATTAACAGTTTTGAGTTTTAGGCATCAGTGATAGGACAATGGTCAGTTTAGACTATCTCTTACTTGGTTGACTGGTTTTTTATACCTAGAATACAAAGACAGGCTGATGTACTACCCAGTGGCGCAGCTTGCCTTAGAAGGGCCCTGTATCAATATATTGAATTAAAATATTTATATATTGATTATAAGTTATTATTATTATTATTAATAAGAAGAAGAATAAGCCTAAATGGCACTCTGTTGTTCGTGCCTACCCCGCAAGGGAACTGGCGTGAAGTTATGTATGTATGTATGTATTATTATTATTTACATATATATTTTATTTCCAAATTTTTTACATTTTTCTTATAAAAAATACAAATTTATTTATAAAAAAAAATATATAAAAAACTGATCTTCGCCGGCAGTGGGGCCTAGGGTCCAGGCTACCGGTGGTTAAGCCTCCAGACACAGGAATCTCCTCACAATACGGGCCGTGTCCAACAGAGCTGCCTTCTGCATCCGACCCTTCAACCAGATACCAAGCGAGAGCCTTTCAAGGTGGCGGTCAAGGCTCTTCGCTATTAGTCCATTCACTGACACCACTATCGGTACTATGATTGTAGAGTCCAGGTTCCACATAGCGGTAACCTTATTATTATTATTATTATAAAGGAATGCTCCGGTGGTTCGGGCATGTGGAAAGAATGACTAAACAGATATACAATGCAAAAGTGGATGGATGCAGAAGTCGTGGTAGGCCACGACACACCTTCCATGATCAAATCGATCGTGTACTAGCAGAAGGTGATGTCAGGAGCCTTAAGACCAGACGAGCGTGCATGACAATAGTTATGAATGTCAAAGAAGCGAGTGAGGTGTGTAAGAATAAGCCTGAATGGCGCTCTGTTGTTCGTGCCTACCCCGCAAGGGAACTGGCGTGAAGTTATGTAAAAAATTTATAACACAAACAAACGTCCAAACAATTCCATATTTATATGCACAATTAATAATAGTCCATTATTACTTAAAAGCTTTTGTATTTCCATAAAATTAACTAATCCTATAATAATATAATCAACTAACATATTTTACGACTACCCACTAGCTCATTACATGTTGCATCTTTTAATTAGGTTGTTGTACAATACTATATATATGTATGTTAAATGAAATATAATTCACTGTAATAATTGTTTATTATTTACATAATAATAATGTTCCGAGTGCGGGACTCGAATTAAAATGCCGTTGGAATTATTATAGAATTTATTAGAACTATACAAACACGTATAACACAGGTACATTGATCGTGTACTAGCAGAAGGTGATGTCAGGAGCCTTAAGAACAGACGAGCTTGCATGACAAGAGTTATGAATGTCAAAGAGGCAAGTGAGGTGTGTAAGAATAAGCCTAAATGGCACTCTGTTGTTCGTGCCTACCCCGCAAGGGAACTGGCGTGAAGTTATGTATGTATGTATGTATGTATGTACAAATATAACTGGCTAACCTTCACCAGGTGGTAGGGCATTTGCCCGACTGGATGGCTACGACCCTGGTCTAAAGGTTCCAGTTCCCCTTAAGAGAGCAGCAGCGCATTTGTAGCACCTTTGGTGTTGCAAATGTCCATAGGCGATGGTAGCCGCATTCCATCAAGTGGGCCGTCTGTCTGCTGAACTCCTGCAATAAGCGGGTCCAATTGTGAACCAACTCAGAAACCTTTGGCTCATGCACAACAACTTTGCTAAAGATCATCACATGATCAAATGTATAGTTTCTATAAAGGACATACAGACAAACATTCATTTTTATATATATATATATATTTTTTTTTTTTTTAATAATAATCGGCAGACAAACACACACATTGTATATCCCCAAATTAAGCAAGTTACGCTTGTGTTATGGGTAATACACAACGGACTACTCTGGGGCCGATCCCAGACACCCAGACCATAGTAAATAACGGAGAAAATACGTTTCCGAAATTTACTATACCAGGAATCGAACCCGGAGCCTCTGCGTTGCAGTGAGGTAGGCCGGCAAAGACTTAGCCCGCTCAACCGCAGAGGCCGTCATGTATATATATCAACATGTATCTCGTAAGTAAATACAGGTTAAAATTTAATTTATCTATCAACGTACGTACGAGTTTCATAGGTGTGACAAATACGAACTATTTTCTTTATTGAGCTATAGGACCAAAAAAAAAAAAAATAGAAATAAAATATTAAAACTTAACATACACCTTTTGAGACGTTGTTATTTTCTACTCATTAAGGCGATGCTGCAAATTAGCGAATCGTGTGTCTGCATCATTTCCTTTCTATAAGATTTTGAAATAAATTAACTTTTGATACCTAACCTAATTTAGAAAGTTTAGTTAATTCGGAAACACCGGACAGTTAAGATGTATGCTACTTAAAACTGTTCGAAACGATCAAAAACGGTTAATCCGACTTAACGATTCTAATGGCATAATATTATTGAAAATGTTCTAGAAGCCGATTGATATAACGCGTTATATTGATTTCTAGTTCGTTCATAAATTATGAGTGGCCAATAATATAAATTAACCAGTTTGTTCTTCATTTATTTTATGGCCATCTTTCTAATGGCCTTTTTTACGGCGTATTTCTGTTTTATAAAGCTTTTTCTTTATCGATGATAATTATAATTTTGGTGCTATTAATAGTAAATTTTATATATTAAGGGAATGATTGACGGTTGTGTGTTTTACATATTTTTTATATTCGACACTAATTATTGAGATTAAAATATTGGTCAAGTGACATAGTTGTTATACAGTTTAGTGTTCCGTGGAGTATTAACTCTCCTCAGAGTTGATTCCATTCAGAGTTGACTCAGCTCACAGTCAACTCCATTTAGAGTTGACTCCACTTGGAGTTGATTCAGCTCAGAATTAACTCCACTCAGAGTTGACTCTACTCAGTGTTGACTCTATCTAGAGCACTCGTCAGAGTATATTTCTGTGGGAGTTTTTGGCGGGAACTGAAAGATGTCGTGCTGCGTAGTTTTATTTTCTAAGAATGTGTAAAATCTAAAATGAACAGTATATGTAGGATATTGATAGATTTTGAGTAGTAATTATGTGTTTTTGTGAGAAATTTGAACAGTTCAGCTGAGCTATATAGGTTTATGAAAATGAGGAAACTATATTGTAATCTAAGATTTGGCTTAAAGGCCTAGCTGCCAAGCCATAAACCTAAATAAAAAAATAAAAAAATGTTTCTGTGATATTATAATGTTGAATGTTTTTGTTATTTGGTCACGGAATTCTAAACGCAGCGGACGTTACTCACCTTTACTACGAACTGTCTACGAACTGGTCGATTTTTATCAGCTGATAACCTACAGTTCAGCTGAGCTATATATAGGCTTATGAAAATGAGGAAACTATATTGTAATCTAAGGTCTTATTGAGTATGCATTGTTTGCTACAACTCCATTAATTCTTCAAAAAGTAATTCTGTAACATACTTCTGTACAAAACTTATAAAAAAAAAGAATTTGAGATATAAATAGAATATGAAATATAAAGAAAAACAATATACGTGTGTACTAGACGTGTTGCTGGGGAGTTTCTTGCCGCTTCTTCTCCTTTACAGCATTAACACGTTGCGAAGCGGTGTACATAGAATAGGAAGTAAAAATTAAATTTTAACTTATATGTATGACCTTCAAAAAGTGTTCTCCAGTGGAACTTATTTTGAATAAAAACTTTTGAATATTGAATTTTTTTTGAAAAAGATCTGGCTTAAAGGTCTAGCTACCAAGCCATAAACCTAAATAAAAAAATAAAAAACGTTTGTGTCATATGACATATGTTGTATGTCTTTGTTACTTGATCACGGAATTCTAAAAGCAGCGGACGTTACTCACCTGTCCTGCGAACTGTCCACGAACATGACGATTTTCATTATTGACACAAGAAGACTCAATAAACCATTATTTCTGTAGGTATGTGTTCTTTCTCAGTCATTTAATTCCTGTAGTAAACGCATAGGTGTGTCAAGTGCGCTGTCGAAAGTGGACGACGGCCTATTTCCAGCTGTGAACGGCGTCATACTGACGACGTATCAACAATTCAGCATAAATTAACTCTTTAATTAACCAATTAGAATCCGGTCCCAAGTTATTAATGGGCACATTTGAACAAATAATAGTAAATTAATGTAATTATTTATATATTTCAATCAAACTAATCATTAATGGAGTCTATTGCTAATACTGCTCTATTAGTTCGAAACTTTAAATCAATTAAATTTGAACGTGTTTTCGAATAGATTCAAATACAAATGACCGTTACAAGAGGATAAAAATTTAAATCGTTTTCAAATAGAAAAAGAACCTGGGGTGGCACCATAAAATAAATTTATACAGCGATCACACATCCGTCCGTGAGCCAATGCGTGACTGATTTAATGACAGAGTGGCAATTAGCGGCAAGATGGCCGCCCGCGCCCGCGCAGCCAATGTCAATAACGCCATAAATCATCCGCCATATTTATTTCGAATGGTTAAGTAATATTTATTTTTATTTCTATTTATTACTCCTAGTTTTAAAACCTGCTTGATAGACTGTTTACAATGTTCTTATAGCATTTGATTTTCAATATCATCCGCGGGCAAGAAAGTTACTTTTTTTAAATTTATTTTTGACACATTACACAATAAATTCTAAAATAATTACAAAAGAATACCCCGCGTTTGTACATCCTGCTATTATGATATTATCTTAGTTTAAAATTTCATTATATAAATAGTTTTTAATTAAATAATCATAAAAAGTATTTAAATTGATTTGTCTGTTATGTCCATTTCGATAATTATGTTTGAGAAATCTCTTCACACCATTTTGTGCCTTAGTTATGTCATATCTTAGCATAGGAGAATTATAGGCCGTATAAAGTTACACCATTATCAGATAATGAAGCGAAATGTTTTTCTAATCTTCGTGGCGTCAATAATATTTATCTACCAATTCCGGACTCATTTTTCTCCAACAAAACCAATAACTATCAATCAATCTTTCATTCTTAATTGTGTATTTATCAACAACTCATTCGTTCGTATCGTTCACACAATGTGTTCCTAATACAAAAATTTTGACAGATCAAATAAACGTAACATAAAATCACGGCAGCTATCGTTCGGAAATAGTTTGATTCGAATGAAATAATGAATGAGTCACAAATTTCGAATGTCGAATTCTTTCCATATGCAAGTAGTTTGGATGAACTAATTTAGGATACGCCTCCACCGACGTGCATGAATGGAGTGAAGACAGCATTATTACGGCGTTGAACCGATTGATACTGTCAAAACAACGCTAACTAGCGAAATCGAACAACATTTGGCCGGCGGATGATAGAAAACAAACATATACTTGCCATTCTTAAACAGATGATCAGATTCAACAAACATTATTGAACGAATTTACGAGGCATCCGAGATCAAAGAATTATACAAAAATACGTATGCGTGTAGATACGTTACGTATAGTTGCTATGATTTTGATAATAAGGAGCTTATTTGCGCAGCGGATTGATCCGATAAATGTAGATTTCATTTGACGGCCATGTTTTTTTTCGCGCCAACTATCGCACCACAGAGTTTTCTTTTCCCTTCGTGTTCCTTATGCAGCTAGTAGGGTATCGGAGGCAAGAAGTAAAAGCCGCTTTGATGTCTTTGAAAAGTCGACGAGAATTATTTGAACAGGAAACTGTTTGCAAAAGTGACTAACGGTGTTTTGAGCTTTTTCTTTCATTTTAATGTGTCCTGCCGATGATCGGTGCAATTAAGTGTTTTGATAAAAAAACAAGAATCGACCACCCAAATTCACGAAACAAATTATTTGATTTCATCCAAAGAATATGTTTAAATAATTTATATTTAATGTTGAGTTTTAAACAAGGTAATAATTAAAGTAATTGCTTATTACCAACTTCATTAGCCTGGGATTCAAAGTGAGTTATCAGAGCCTACTTCTGAAATACGTGGAAGGCCACGACACACCTTCCATGGTCAAATTGATCGTGTACTAGCAGAAGTTGATGTGAGGAGCCTTAAGAACAGACGAGCGTGCATGACAAGAGCTATGAATGTCAAAGAAGCGAGTGAGGTGTGTAAGAATAAGCCTGAACGGCGCTCTGTTGTTCGTGCCTACTCCGCAAGGGAACTGGCGAGAAGCTATGTCTGTATGTATGTACTTCTGAAATAGTCAAAGAATTTTTAAATATTCTTACTCACCAGTAACTTGGACACATTTAGGTATAGTAATGCCTAACGGAATCGACGTCCACCTGAAAATTATACAGAATTAATATTAATCAAGCACTGGATTCCGTCAATGGGGTAAGTACACCTCTCGTCTTTTACCTCTTTATACTTGCACTTCCACGAGTATAAGAATCAATACTGCCAACATTTTCATAAATGTTACTTTTATAAAATATAGAAACGTTAAAAAAAGACAATTGCAATGTTGACAATGACAGACGCTGTAATTAACAATAAGAGACAAAGAGGACATAATCACTACGTTTAACATAAATATTAAAACCAATAGAAAGGTTTTATATATCTAAAAGCTCTTAAACGAGATAGAAAATAAAACAAGTTTGATCTTAAGTAATTCTAAACTTTATTGTCAAATAGTTAAACATTCTGTGGAACAGTCTGCTCTGTGACTTAGTTTGAAAAGGTAACATGTGCTCGCGTCACGTTAAATGAATCAATTTAAAAACTGGCGAACATTTTACCACGACTGTATGCAGAGCTGGGTAAAATACATGCTTTGCTTTAATTTAAATACTAATTACAAAATACTATCTAGCATGTATTTAAAATACGAAATATAAAATATTTTTAGGTTGTGTATTTGAAATACAAAATACAGTATTTTAACTATATTTAATTCAAATACAAGTTACAAAATACAGTTAGGTGTTAGGTTATATAAATGCACTACTCACAAAATTTAAGAATATTTAAAAACATTCGAAATCTTTGGGTGTTTGTGTTGTAAAAGAAAAAAACAAATTGCAGCTTTAAGTATATCGTTTTCGGGCCTTTTTGTGATTTTTTTTTTGAAATACATAGTTCCAGAGTAATCCTAAGGCAACTACGTGGGAAAAAATTTGCTTACGAAAGCTATTTTCTGAAGAATACACTCATCAGTACAATACAATGTATTTATGTTGAAAGGCATTTGGAAGCCATATTTGAAATACAAATACAAAATTTGTATTTCAATTACGTATTTTAATTACAAGTAATTCAAATACTGCCCAACTCTGACTGTACTTATCTATTAACTGATTCTTTGCCAAAGAAAATCCGGCAAACTTCGTACCGCCTCAAAATCAATAAATAAAAACCGTTGATTTCTGAACGACGGGACGAACATCAAACGTTTGAAGAGTTTTTGGCGGGAACTAAAAGGAGATGTTGTGCTGTGCAGTTTTATTTTCTAAAAATGTGTAAAATCACTCTAAAATGAACAATAGTTGTAGAATATTGATAATTTTTGAGTAGTAATTATGTGTTTTGTGAGAAATGTGTACTGTAAAGTCAAATGTGGCCTTTTGAGTTGTCACAAGAACTCCGTTGAATGGCACTAGCTGATAACCTATAGTTCAGCTGTGTTACATACAGGTTTAAGAAAATGAAGAAACTACATTGAATCTAAGATCTGGCTTAAAGGCATAGCTGCCAAGCCATGAAATCCAAAAAAAAAATCAAACGTTTGACATTCAAAACAAAAAAGAAACCACTTTTAAATTTAATTTCATTTCTGAACTACTTTTAAATTTAATTGATTTCTAAACGACGGGATGAACATCAAATGTTTGACAGGTAGAAATAGTTTCTAAGGGAAAGCGAAATTGTTGTTTTTACTATATTCCAAGCATTTTTTCATATTTACTCACCTTTTAAACCTTCCCTGGAGTTCCACAAATAATTCAAAACCAAAATTAGCCAAACCAGTCCAGCCGTTCTCGAGGTTTAGCGAGAATAACGATTGATCTTTATATATATGTATATTTAAATAAAAATCGGCAGACAAACACACACATTGTATATTCCCAAATTAAGCAAGTTACGCTTGTGTTATGGGTAATATACAACGGACTAATCTGGGGCCGATCCCAGACACCCAGACCATAGTAAATAACGGAGAAAATACGTTTCCGAAATTTACTATACCAGGAATCGAACCCGAAGCCTCTACGTTGCAGTGAGGTAGGCCGGCAAAGGCTTATCCCGCTCAACCACAGAGGCCGTCAAATTTTTATTACGTACGGAACCTTACTATAACATATCCTGTTGAACACGTTTGGGTCTAATTCCGCTATGATTATCATAACCGCCCACAAGAATGATCAAAGAGTGATCGTTGAAACAATATGAATGAGCATTTTACGATAGATTAATTGATCGCTAAAGACATATTAAATGTTTTGTTTGAAATAATCCTTTATTACGCCTGTTTGAAGCTGACAGATATGAGTCTGATCGAATTAGTCACTTCTTTTGAATTTTGTTGCACCATACTTCATCCACGGTTCAATTAATACGATACGATTGCATCACGTAGAGAGCGTTTTTTATTGCATGAGTTCAGCAGACAAGCAGACGGCAGACATTCGCAACTCCAAAAGTGCTACAAATGCGCTGTTGCTCTCTAAAGGGAGGGCCCTATCCGTGCAGGAACGGAGAAAGAATACAATTTCCTGCGGCCAGGCGGCCTGTCGTAAGAGGCGACAAAACAACTCACAGCCATTTGGTAGGGTATTTGCCCGACTGAATGGCGACCGCCCCTAGTCTAGAGTATGCTGCCTAACAACCTTGTGACCAGGTTCCAGTCTCCTTTAAGAGAGCAGCAGCGTATTTGTAGTACCTTTGGTGTTGCAAATGTCCATAGGCGATGGTAATAGCTTTCCATTAAGTGGGCTATCTGCCTGTCTGCTGAAGTAATGCTATAAAAGAAAAGCTTTCTTCTTTGAATCGGCTTAAATAAATACTAATATTAAATACCTAACTTTGACTATTTACTGCCTTACTAAGTCGTGGTAGCGTAATGGCTAGCGCACGCGTCCCAAACTCAAAGGGCGCGGGTTCGATCTGGCCGGAACGCATGCACCACTTAGGCACTTTTCTGACCTAATGTGCATATTGTAACAATTATCACGTGCTAATAACGGTGAAGGAAGACATTGTGATGCAACCCGCACATCAAGATAACCGATGTGTCAAACCTGCCAAGCCGCCTTGGACAAGCGTGGCGGATATACTGTCCGTTCCCCTATAGTGGGAGGCCCTAGCCCAGCAGTGGGACATTTATGGACTGTTATTACTATCACTAACTATTTACTGCAGTCGAGAGAACAGCCAAGAGGTTGATTGGTAGTCACCAGCTTGTCAATACAAGGCTTCAAAGCCTAGAGCATCGACGTCGGGTTGCTAGTCTGTCGATTTTTTATAGGATTTTCGGATAGTGTCCGTTTGAACTGTTCGACCTGATCCCTTCTACATCATTCCATCTTCGGACCACAAGGCGCTCTAGTATACTCCATCGTTTCACAGTGGAAACGCTACCAGTTCGAACTAAACGTTTTGCCTCCACTTTTCTTCTATGTACGTCTCTTCTTTAATTGCACAATACATTTTCATTTTTCACACAGTTTCTTAGTATTGCTTAATTTTGATATTACCCTAGTTTGTATACACGAACTTTAAATGAATAACGGACCGCTTATTAAAAAAACCCATCCCCCTTTCCTCCCCTTAGACTCCTCTAGGATGAAAACTCCGAACAACGAACGTACTTCCTGGGAGTCGTGGGACTAAATCAATATGATATGACAGTTAGGGTCAATTTATAGCCTCCAGTTAATTACGAGAGGGCGAAGTGAGACGGGCCGGGACGCCACGGGACTGAGCCGGTGTTGCCATATTTAAATTTACATATTTTTACAGCAGTTACGGTTAGCTTCCTTGAACTTGCATTTACTATTAGAGTCAGGTAGGGCATGATTTTAAAATGTGTTTGTAAAAGTAACATGACATTTTGTTCTGAACCAGAACAATGTACCACTTGAAATGAGGCGAGGAGATTTGTATGGTTTGTATCGCGGCAGTACATTTGAAGTGATGAGGCCGGTGAGCGTCATTCCCTCATTTGTCCCGTACAAAGCTTCTAGATCGGAAATGTTCGTTAAGAATTGGATGTGAACGGCCTGGGTCACCTTATTATCCGTGCAGCAACGGAGAAAGAATACAATTTCCTGCGGCCGGGCGGCCTGTCGTAAGAGGTGACTTAACAACCCACAGCCAGGTGGTAGGGCATTTGCCCGACTGTATGGCTACCACCCCTGGTCAAGAGCATGCCGCCATAACAACCTTGAGTTGCGTTCCGGCATTAGTGACCAGGTTCCAGCCTCCCTTAAGAGAGCAGCAGCGCATTTGTAGCAACTTTGGTGTTGCAAATGTCCATAGGCGATGGTAACCGCTTTCCTTCAAGTGGGCCGTCTGCCTGTCTGCTAATCTCCTAAAAAAAACCTTATTTTACTGTGAATATCCGTATAGGCGTTATTGTTCTGTCGTCCTCGCTCCGTCCTTCCTCTTACATTTGACGCGTGAGTAGTAGCGGGACAAAAATTTTGAAGTAGTACAAATTTAAATTTTGAGCCGTCAGTCAGTATCAGTACAGATCTATTTTGTACGGGACAAATGTACTGCCTCACACGTATACAACTCATTACTATTTACTATCCTATTTCTCATAGATAGACATATTCTATACTATAACTTCAGTTATTATTTTATTTGATCTCGTCACTTATGGGGGTACAACGAAAAATCTGGTCGACATAGATGGCATTATAAAACTACGTTTTAACGGTTTTAAGCGCGGTAATTTAGAGCCTAATCTAAACTATTAAGACCCAAACCCAGCAAAAACCAGCTGCCAGACCTCAAGACACTGTGAGCTCTTTCTGCGTACAACGGAACACAAACCAACTTGACTGATAATTACTTTTATTTTTCCTTCCACCCGTTTTAATATTATATAAAATTATTAGAGCTAGGCATGTTTTCTTAAGAGTTTCTTGCGCCGCTTCTTCTCTTCAAGCCATAACATGTTGCGAAGCGGTAGTAAATTAGATTAGGCTCCCATAGAGTAAATAATAACCATAATCAGAATTAAAATTAAATAATTAAAATTAATATGTTGGCGGTAGGTTAAATAAAACTTTAACAATACTCGTTGACACTTGACATCTTTATCTTCCGTGATCACGGCCACTGAAAAGTAGCCGAAAAGACATAAAAATTATTTTCATATTTTGCAAATAATTCAGTGATTGTTCCGACCGTTTTCGGCCATGGCGACCACTTTGACCCCTAGTCGGATAATTGAAGCTGGTGCGTGCGAAGATGGCTTATGTAGCCTATCCTGGCGGCGAAACCCCGTGCACAGCGAGGGCACGTGAGTACGCCGTTGGCAAGTCTTTAACTGGTCGGGTTTAGTATCAAGGTCACCTATACGCTGAACCTCGAACTCGCGTACTTGGCTGTTCACCATCCTGCGCCATTCTGGCTGCTGTGCTGCCAAACTTTCCCATCGAGAAGGCTCTATATTTCATCTTTTCATGTGTCGCTTTTGGACATCCTTGTACCGGAGAAGGGGACCGCCATGATTCCGCTTTCCCTCCTCCAGGTCAGAAAAGAAGATGCGCTTGGCCACTCTCTCCTCCGCCATACGAGATACGTGACTGCACCACCGAAGCTGTCGACGAATAGACTGATATTGCCATCTTTTAGATTATAAAAAGTACTGTCTTCTTTCTTGGGGGTTGGTATACGCTTCTTCAATAAGATTCCGAGTGAAATGTTGGATCTGCCTTTCACTAAATTTAAAATTAAATTAAAAAGCATCTTGCTAAAAAAGGGATACTACACTATTGAAGAATATTTAAATGACAAAAATTCATTTACATAGCACCTCGCTCCAACCTCTTATACTAAATTTTGTATAACGTTTTTATTTTTTATTTTATTTTTGTCTTGCCATGCTTGTAAGGAATTTGTGGAGACATATTGCAGCATAACATTTTAGCACGTCATGTCATTATTATAACTATAACATTATTTATCTTTCCTTTTAATGTCTTGGTCTTATTGAGTATGCATTGTTTGCTACAACTCCATTAATTCTTCGAAAAGTGATTCTGTAACATACTTCTGTACAAAACTTATTAAAAAAAGAATTTGAGATATAAATAGAATATGAAATATAAAGAGGCACAATATTTAGCTAGACGTGTTGCTGGGGAGTTTCTTGCCGCTTCTTCTCCTTTACAGCATCAACAAGTTGCGAAGCGGTGTACATAGAATAGGAAGTAAAAATTAAATTTTAACTTACATGTATGACCTTCAAAAAGTGTTCGCCAGTGGAACTTATTTTGAATTTGAATTTGACGCATTAAGCAGGCTTCAATGCCACCAACACTGGCTCGTCGAAGTACTTCGATATTTCGCACTCTATCGGACCATCTGATCTTCATGATGGTACGAAGGCATTTAAGGTGGAAGCGGTCCAGAGTGCGGATGTGGCGGCGGTATGGACACCATGTCTCAGAGGAGTATAAGAGGTTTGGCAGCACGACTGTCATATACACTGATCTCTGTGTGGCCTAATATAAGTAATTCAGTACATATGTGATATATGGTAGAAATACCAACAAAGCAGACGAAACGCTATGCTTCCACTTTCATCATACGCACCGCTGAAGAGTGGAACTCTTTACTGTCGTCTGTTTTTCTTGAAGAATACAATCTAGGTGTCTCTGAGTCTCGCGTGAACTGGTATCTTCTAGATAAGGGTGCTCCACCTTAGACTGCATTTCCACCTGACATCAGGCGCAATGTCAGTTAAACGCGAACCCATTCATTACAAAAAAAAACAAAACATTCTTAATCTTAATATATATAAATTACGTGTCACGTTGTTTGGCCGCGATGGACTCCTAAACTACTTGACCGATTTTAATCAAATTTGCACACCGCGTGCAGTTTGATCCAACTTGAAAGATAGGATAGCTTACATTCGGACCCGGTAGGTGTCGCTGCAATCGGGTTCTAAATTTTATTTCTTCAGGGCAGAACAACGTCTGCCAGGACAGCTAGTACTTATATAAAGTAAAATAATGTAATAATGTTTTTTTGTATATTAACTAGCTTCTGCTCGCAACTTCGTCCGCGTGGAATAGTTAAAAAAAGTAAGTTAAAAAAACCCCGATTTTTAAACATTCTTCATTGGTGCTCCGCTCCTATTGCTCTTAGCGTGATGATATATAGCCTATAGCCTTCCTCGATAAATGGGCTATCTAACACCGAAACAATTTTTCAAATCAGACCAGTAGTTCCTGAGATTAGCGCGTTCAAACAAACAAACTCTTCAGCTTTGTATATTAGTATAAGCTTAATCAATTACTTAGCGCGATATGTGTTTTAACTTTAATTCTGTAAAAAATACAACTGCGTCTATGTAAAGCAGGGTTAAACGATTCTTTTTGAGATGGCCTAGTCTCATATTCTGGCCGTTTTTCAGCACTTTACTATCAAGGAAAATGTACTGAGGAACGGGTTACATATTGACAGGTATAGATTCTATATATAGGACTTAAACACGAATTTGCGCATGCGCTGGTTTCAACACCTTGTTTTATTTAGGTCATGATTTAGTGCATTTTCTACAAGAGCTAAAATGTTTACTATCCCAGTTACTTGCAACACGAGAGGTGTTACCTATATATTATTGACAGTCTAGATATTTTATGACACCTATCTGAAAGCTGATTATAAATTAAAAATAAAGTAATCATCGGCAGACAAACACACACATTGTATATCCCCAAATTAAGCAAGTTACGCTTGTGTTATGGGTAACATACAACGGACTACTCTGGGGCCGATCCCAGACACCCAGATTTTCTATACCAGGAATCGAACCCGGAACCTCTGCGTTGCAGTGAGGTACATGCAAAGGCTTAGCCCGCTCAACCACAGAGGCCGTCAGAAGTAAGAAAAGTAAGAACAAGCGGAAAGTATAAATGAAGTAAGAAAAAGTCTCTGAAAAACTACTGCATATAAGAGCTAAATAGCTCAAGGAGGTGAGTGATTTCCTGGATTACCGGCGAAATTGCTTAAATGGCAACCCGATGTCATATGGGAGGCGGGAGGTATACCGTCTAATGACTGGAAAAGATGCTATGCGTAAGTGCGTATGTTTAGCTCTGTGTCAGCTTTTATAATCATAAATTTGTCAATTCTCTTGTTTATTACAAATTAGACTTTCTTGCTCTGATCGAAGAATGAATGAAATTGCGCTTCTCACAGTTCAATGACAAGATTGAATAACCGCAACTGCTGATTCTAAAAATAATAATAGAATTTGAATTACTACATACAACGGTTTAATTTTCATACCATTATTATTTATGGTGGTTTTTATTTTAATTTTTCACTACACAGTTGTATAGCCGTACATATTATATAAAATATTTTCTTACCAATTTAATATGGATTGTACGGACACCTTAGTGGATTCTAAGAAATATGAGCGTGACTTAAATGACCAAAAGGACAGAAGCCTAATTCTCATGAAAAGTGGCCACGAAACCCTATAAAACCATTTTCAAAAACTACAGACAGAGATGATTGCAGTTATTTCCTCCTACCAATTGATAGGAGTAAGTGTCTACAATCGATTATCCGTGTAGGAACGGAGAAAGAATACAATTTCCTGCGGCCGGGCGGCCTGTCGTAAGAGGCGACTTAATAACCCACAGCCAGGTGGTAGGGCATTTGCCCGACTGGATGGCTACCACCCCTGGTCAAGAGCATGCCGCCATAACAACCTTGAGTTGTGTTCCGGCATTAGTGACCAGGTTCCAGTTTCCCTTAAGAGAGCAGCAGCGCATTTGTAGCAACTTTGTTGTTGCACATGTCCATAGGCGATGGTAACTGCTTTTCATCAAGTGGGCCGTCTGCCTGTCTGCTGATCTCCTGCAATAAAAAAAAAAATCGATATCTTCTCTTCTTCTCTATCTCTAGGAATTGACGAAATAGACAATTGATAAATACACTCTTCCTACTTTATGAATCTACCTTACCAATCTGCTAATCAAAACGTACTAAACAATTTAAATTTCGATTAGCGGATGCATGCATTGCAAAATGGCCTCATTTCTGACACACTCACCGACCGGAGTGGTCGCGTCGTGCGTCAATCAATCAATCAATCAACTCGGGAATTGAGGCAGCTTCACCATACGGTTGGTAATGAATTTAATTCGCATTTTGCACACATTGCGATTTCTTCTTAGGAGCTATTGTTAGCGTTGTTTTTTGTTACGTCTATAAATTGTTGCACGTTTTTCCACATATTTATATTTATAGATTCGAACTTTTCTTTTTATAATGATAACTGTGTGCAGACACACGTGTATTGTATAAAATAAGCCAGTTTCGTTTACCTACCACGCCAGGGATCGAACCCTAGACTTCTACGTTCTAGTGAGATACGCAGGTAAAAGTTAAGTCATTAAACCATAGAGGCTGTTAACCATAAACTTTATAAATTGAATTTTACTTGTTAAAACGTGTCATTTCTACTATTCAAGAATTGATTAACGATTCCTCATGGCTAAGTACACTGAATTTTTTTTTGTCGACATTTAGTACGACATTTGACGATGGTAGGCGTCCCGACGGAATGACTCTAATTCCCTGGCAGCGTGGCAAGCCTTTGGTGTGGGATGCGACTTGCGTAGACACGTTGGCCGCATCCCATTTACCAAACGCGTCTAAATCAGCCGGTTCAGCGGCGGAAACAGCCGAGTCACTCAAGCCGCGCAAATATGCAACCCTCTGTGAGAGTTATATGTTTGTGCCGTTTGCTGTCGAGACGCTTGGACCGTGGGGTCCTGAGGCCATGAGCCTCTACCAAAATTTATCGAAACGACTCATTGACTCTTCGGGTGATCAGAGGGCTGGTGCTTACCTCGGCCAACGGATCAGTATGGCGATCCAGCGAGGAAACGTAGCCAGCCTTCTGGGCAACTTACCCATAGAAGACGGTGATCTGGGCTCAGTATTCTACTTATAGTCGTGAGGGACTATGAGTAGAATACATACATACATACATACATACATAACTTCACGCCAGTTCCCTTGCGGGGTAGGCACGAACAACAGAGTGCCATTTAGGCTTATTCTTACACACCTCACTTGCCTCTTTGACATTCATAACTCTTGTCATGCACGCTCGTCTGTTCTTAAGGCTCCTGGCTCAGTAGAATACAATAAAAATAAGTTAAGTTTTCTTGCATTGTATAACAATACATTTAGTTATATGAATGGAGGTCACCCCAATATTAATTTATTCCCAATATAAATCGCTAAATAGACTACATGTTGAAGAGAGTGCTATGATATTGGACTTGATGGAAGGCTCTTGAATAAATATAACTTGATTTTAAAATTGTTATATTTTACGCTATGACAAACCATTGCCAATTTATTATTATTTCTGTCTTGTTCGTCATTTCTGTCCAGTTTTTTTTTGTTATTTTCTTTTATTTGTAATTAGAGCAATGTTCATATAAATTAGTAATTTATTTTGCATAATTTTATAACGGATGTTTATTGTCTTAATTTGCTTTGTAGAGCTAAGCCGTGGCATCACTTACAGGTACTTGCGGAAGATCAGCGCTGGTTGTGAAACTAGCATTACGCTGAGCAAGAAGCCTTTTTAGGACATCACAATTAATTGTTACATATACATACAGGCATACATACATAACTTCACGCCAGTTCCCTTGCGGGGTAGGCACGAACAACAGAGTGCCATTTAGGCTTATTCTTACACACCTCACTTGCCTCTTTGACATTCATAACTCTTGTCATGCAAGCTCGTCTGTTCTTAAGGCGCCTGACATCACCTTCTGCTAGTACACGATCAATTTGATCATGGAAGGTGTGTCGTGGCCTTCCACGACTTCTGCATCCATCCACTTTTGCATTGTATATCTGTTTAGTCATTCTTTCATCATGCATTCTTTCCACATGCCCGAACCACCGGAGCATTCCTTTCCTTACCTTCACCCCGACACTCTCTTTCAGACCAACTCTCTTTCTTACTTCGGTATTACGAACGCGGTCCGCGAGCGTCACATTGTTACATATATTATCATATAAGGCTTTTTGTATCTTGTCCTAAATAAATATTTCTTC
Organism: Dendrolimus kikuchii; assembly: GCA_019925095.2. NCBI lineage: Eukaryota > Metazoa > Arthropoda > Insecta > Lepidoptera > Lasiocampidae > Dendrolimus > Dendrolimus kikuchii. The sequence goes on along the minus strand of CM034392.1, from coordinate 26,769,379 downwards.
TTTCTTTCTTCAAATTAAAATTCAAATTTATTTAACCAAACTTCTCATTACATGACAGCTATAACAAAAGATTGTGCTAAGTTACGTTATCCTGGTTGTCACGTTCTGAGCGAGATATGGCTCCTAAAGAACCCTGCACTAGGCCAAGCTTCTTTCTATATTTTCACTCTAGTAAGTATCTTTAGTAGTACAAAAAGTCCCTCTTAACTGAATTTAAAAACAGTGTCTTTTTTACATTTTTGAATTCCCACCAATGAGAGCGAGTTTTATACACAACGCTCATTGGTTAGTCGTATTCTTACGTCCCGGCTAACACAGCTATATAGGCATTGATTAACAATAACAAAAGTAGATCATTAAGTATTTGACATATTAAATTTAAATAAATAATTAAGGAATTTGAAGTGCATAGTTTTATATATAATTCATTTTATGATTATATATGAATAATAAACATAGCATAGATCAAAAGATGTTGTTGCTATGTCTTTCTTAAGGTAGCACTTGTTAAACGTCAGAAGCCAAATGACAAAAGATTGATCCGTGCAGGAATTTCTTGCGGCCGGGCGGCCTTTCGTAAGAGGCGACAAAACAACCCACAGCCAGGTGGTAGGGCATTTGCCCGACTGGATGGCTACCACCCCTGATCTAGGGTATGTCGCCATAACAACCTTGAGTTGTGTTCCGGCATTAGTGACCAGGTTCCAGTCTCCCTTAAGAGAGCAGCAGCGCATTTTTACCAACTTTGCAGTTGTAAATGTCCATAGTCGATGGTAACCGCTTTCCACCAACTGGGCCGTCTGCCTGTCTGCTGAACTCCTGCAATAAAAAAAAATAAAAAAAAAGCGAATAATTGAGCTGGAAACCCGAACGCGTGGTAACCAGGATCATGGTATATTAAGCAAAGTTAAGAATACAAATCTGCAACTATGAACGTGATAAGTGTATCCACAACAATAGTTTCCGAGTAGAATGATTACCATACATGGATAGGCGGACATCCAGATACTGTGATTACATGAGGATTCAGAGGGTCTAAAACTTTCGCAGATTCGTATTACGAATATGAGAAGTATCAAAATAAAGTGGAATACTGTTTTGTGTAACATGTCAACTTCACCAAGTGATTGTTTAAAAATAGTCACTAGCCCCCCAGTATATTTTAATGTCCCCAGATCTCTATAAAGGGCGTAAAAGTATTCTTACCGCATTCACGAAATAAACATGCATGTATGTGTATGTAAGTTTTTATATGTATATTATTATGTAAAATATTAAAAGGAATGCTCCGGTGGTTCGGGTATGTGGAAAGAATGCATGATGAAAGAATGACTAAACAGATATACAATACAAAAGTGGATGGATGCAGAAGTCGTGGAAGGCCACGACACGCCTTCCATGATCAAATTGATCGTGTACTAGCAGAAGGTGATGTCAGGAGCCTTAAGACCAGACGAGCGTGCATGACAAGAGTTATGAATGTGAAAAAATTAAGTGAGGTGTGTAAGAATAAGCCTAAATGGCGCTCTGTTGTTCGTGCCTACCCCGCAAGGGAACTGGCGTGAAGTTATGTATGTATGTATTATGTAAAATTTATTTTTAACCGACTTCAAAAAAAGGAGGAGGTTCTCAATTCGTCGGGATGTTTTTTTTTCTTTTTAATGTATGTTCACCGATTACTCCGAGATTTATGATCCGATTTACGTGATTCTATTTTTGTTCGACGCGGAATAGCTTCCATTTGGTTCCCTAAAAATGTTCAATAAGTAAATTTAATGTACATTTAGATATAAGTACCTACATATTTTTTAATTTTTTTATTGCGAGAGTTCAGCAGACAGGCAGACAGCCCACTTGATGGAAAGTGGTTACCATCGCCTATGGACATTTGCAACACCAAAGGTGGTACAAATGTGCTCTCTTAAAGGAGAGTGCAACCTGGTCACTAATGCTGGAACACAACTCGAGGCTGTTATGGCGGCAAACTCTAGACCAGGGGTGGTAGCCATCCAGTCGGGCAAATGCCCTACCACCTGGCTGTGGGTTGTTTTGTAGCCTCTTACGACAGGCCGCCAGGTCGCAAGAAGTTGTATTCTTTCTCCGTTCCTGGACGAATAAAACGCAGTCTATATACTTATTAATTTTAATTTACACAATGCCTCTTGTTTTCCCACTCCGATAGACCCAAAGGTATGCTGGAAGAAAATTCTTTTATTTTCTTCTTTATTCTTTTAATTAGGGTTAAGCCCGCCTTTGTAAATCACCACTATTTTGTGTAAAATAAAGAAACTTATTTTTACTTTCACAACGCCATCTATTAGAAGCAAGTGTTCATCGGAATCCCTTAAATCCTTAAAACTACCACATTCTATGTAATTCAAAATGTCTGTTATTACAAAATAATACAGACAATTAATTTGTAATATTAAAAGTATGCAAACTCATTTGACCTATTTTTTGTGACCGTATCGATTGGATCTATAGATCATTGATCTAGATTGAGTCAATGCCAGACGTTATGATTGACAGGCTGACGGACAGACCGAATGATTGGAAGTAATTACGGGGCATTTTTTTAAATTTGAATATTACAATTGTCTCTTTGTTTTCAATGCTTTTTGTTGATATCTTTATACAATATAAAGCTGGTGTTCTCTGTGATTGATATGAGATCAATTTTACCCTGAAAAATGCATTTTAAGTTTCTGCGAGTACAGCTGAACTATAAGCTTGCTATAAACTTTACTATGTTATAATTTTGTAGGTTAATTTAGTTTATTTGACTCCTGTGTTTTGTTTATAACTCTATGGACACAGAACGACCTACCGTAAGACCGACCAATCAGCGCGCTAGGTACGTACCATCGTGAAATTGTCAAATTGTGAAATGGCATTCATTTGTCAATTTAACGATTTCACGTCGATAGATTATAATCTATCGAAAAATGTTGCGTTAAATTGTAAGCAGTATGTTACAATTTGACGGTGAGATATATAAACTAATCATCTAATGGACGAGAACTGTGTAAACTCGGCCGGTAAAATCTTAGACCAGTTTACTACAGAGGATGTCTATAACTCTATAGTACTGTAGATAACACTTATAGATTACATCAAACATCACCATATATTCTCAAACAGTTAGGAATAAATTTTATATGAAAATTATCACCTATACTGTTACTTTGCGTGTGAAACAGACATTTTGACTTTGTCATGTGTTATGTAGTTATTAAAAGAAGCCGTAATTGCATGTCAAATGCCCCTTATGCCTTATAAGAGGGATGCGTGTATTTTTAGGTAACGACACGACTGCGATCCGATTTCAGTAATCACGGAAATTGGAGTCGAATTTGTTTTAATTAATTGCGATTTTAATTGGTCGTCTGCTTTATTTTTTTTACAAGGACAAATCCACTTACGGACTTATCACCGCGTGGAGACTCGTCAGCCTGGTTCTACCCTGGTAGAGCTAGGTTACCGCTGTCAGAGTACCCACAAAAATTCCCCGTGTTCTTCTATTCGCCTATAGCCAGTGCCGCGAGCAAGGGCTGGTTTTTACTCCATATAGGCTCCCGCAGGCACCGGCCAAAATCGCATCGATGGTAGGTATTCTGATGGAATGACTAATTCCGTACAGATATGGCAAACCTCTGGTAACCTGGCATGCAAAAGCCAAAACAAATGATTATGTTTTTGGTAGTAAATATAATTGGGTTATTTATTTTGTATTGGGATTATAGTTTTGTAACTTTGTATATTTTTACTGGTAACTCGAAAAAAAATACATTTTCATAAAAATTGTAACATTTATTCATTCATACATTGATTTTCCCTAGAATATCATTTTGGTATGACACACACAAGACCTGCACTCAATCCTACTATTTCATCTATGCATACATACATACATGAATTCACACCAGTTCCCTTGCGGGGTAGGCACGGACAACAGGGCGCTATTCTGGCTTATTCCTACACACCTCACTTGCTTCTTTGACATTCATAGCATTCATTCATCTATACAGATAAACAAAATTGAAGTGTCTGTTTGTAATGTCAAAATAACAACTCTTTACTAAATGCATATGAATGTATATACGGTATTTATATCAAAAATAATTTTTAAAATTTTTGTCTGTCTGGATGTTTCGGATAATCTCTGAAACGTCTGGACCGATTTTAATGGCACTGTCACTGGCAGATAGGTTCCGCGAAAATAAAACCCACGCGGACGAAGTATCGGGCACAGCTAGTGATATATAAATAAGACATTTCAGTCAACTTGAGGAACATTTGAAGTAATTGAAGTAGAAAATCTTAAAAAAAATTCTTAACGCTTAACACAGGAAAAAATGTGGTTTAAATCGTTACATCTAAAAGACCCTCTTGTCTAAAACAATGTTATCGATTTTGATAAACATTACGTGCCGATTAATAATCTTGTAATTACATTGCTTACCTTTAATGCTATTCAAATTGGCACAATACTATAGTGTTACGAAATGTACATGCTATGAAACCTCGGATTCTTATTAAAATAAAACTACGTTTTAACGGTTTTAAGCGCGGTAATTTTATTTGATTTTGGCTTTTCCGACGTTTCGGCCACTTTTCAGTGGCCGTGATCACGGAAGACAAAGATGTCAAGTGTCAACGAGTATTGTTAAAGTTTTATTTAGCCTACCGCCAACTTGTTAATTTTAATTTTGTTTATGGTTATTATTTACTCTATGGGATCCTAGTCTAATTTACTACCGCTTCGCAACATGTTATGGCTTAAATTAGATTAGGCTCCCATAGAGTAAATAATAACCATAAACAAAATTAAAATTAACAAGTTGGCGGTAGGCTAAATAAAACTTTAACAATACTCGTTGACACTTGACATCTTTGTCTTACGTGATCACGGCCACCTAAAAGTGGCCGAAACGTCGGAAAAACCAAAATCAAATAAAATTACCGCGCTTAAAACCGTTAAAACGTAGTTTTATTATGTATACAAGTCGCGAAAACTTAAGAAAATATTCTTATTACAAAAAAATCGGCATAGAAACATTATATGTCCGCAAGTTACGTTATGCGTGTATTATGGGTAATATACAATGGATCACTCTGATGATTCCTAACACCCAGACCATAGTAAATTACAGTGAGTTCATTTTCGAAATTCATCATGCCAGGAATCGTACCCAGAGCCTCTGCGTTCCAGTGAGCTAAGCACCAAATTGGTCGATTTAATTTTCGTCTTAATTTTTTTTATTGCAGGAGTTCAGCAGACAGGCAGACGGTCCACTTTATGGAAAGCAGTTACCATCGCCTATGGACATTTGCAACACCAAAGCTGCTACAAATGCATTGCTGCACAACACAACACAAGGTTGTTATGGTGGCATATTCTAGACCAGGGGTGGTAGCCATCCAGTCGGGCAATTGCCCTACCACCTGCCTGTGGGTTGTTTTGTCGCCTCTCACGACAGGCCGCCCGGCCGCAGGAAATTGTATTCTTTCTCCGTTCCTGCACAGATAAATATTATATTACAACAAACTTACTAACTTGTTTTGTTTTTTCAATATATATGACTTGTAATGTCCTCTATTACCATTTTAATATTGGATGTCATGTACTATATGACGTCATTTCCACTTCCTTGGCAAATCAAGTCGTTACTAGATTAGATTTCGGAAATCTGGCACCTACCAAAAATAGAAAAATTTCGAATTTTAATTACTTGTGGTTTAGATAAAAAAAAGTTAATATATAAGGGAAGATTTATATTAGACCGGGCCGTGTCCGGGGCGTGCCGTGTACGTGGCCCGGACGGGGCACGAATTTGAAACGTTACATACATTTTGTATGAAGCTGTTTATATTACACAGTGCAGGATACGTGTCCCGTCCGGGCCCGGACTACGCTCGTCCCGGACACGGCCCGGTCTAATATAAATCTTCCCTTAACAAGTGACCTTCTATTTTCGGCTCGATACATTAGTTTGAAACTTTAATTAATTTATATAAAATCTGACTAATTACACGCGGTTTCCGTTATAAATATCTCAATAAAATATATTAAAAATATTAATAAAGTTTTGAAAATCAATACCCTATTAAAATGATCATTAAAGAATTTCAACTAATTAATTGGTTTTGCATTAGTCTAGTTAAACTGGTATGATACTTGATACGTCTGTGGACATTAGAATATGTTTAAGATTTGACATGTTTATATTTATGTATATACTGTTACGAGTTGTAGGACTCGAATTAAGATGCCGTTGGAATTATTATATAATTTATTAGAACCTTCGGAGAGACTTCGCGTCTCTCTGCGTATTCTACCGACTATACAACGGAGAGTGTTCCGAGGAACTGTTCAGAATGGTGCCTTCGTCTTCTTTTGACCACCGCACCGCACGCCATCGGCTGGGAGTTCATCCCCACTACCTTCAGCCGCTTCGCTCTTGTACGCAACGGTTCTCTAGAACGTTTCTCTTGCGTACCGCGGGGATTTGGAATGAGCTCCCAGCCGAGGTTTTCCCACAGCGCTACAACATGGGGTTTTTTAAAAAGGGTGTCATAAAATTTCTTCGAGGCCGGCAGCGCGTTGATGACACCTCTGGTGTTGCAAACGTCTATAGGCGACGGTAACCGCTTTCCATCAGGTGGGCCGTCTGCCTGTCTGCTGTACTCCAGCGATAAAAAAAAGAACCACAGAAGCACGTATAACACAAGTACAAATATAACTGAACACAACCAGTCCAAACGCAATGCACGATTCAATCACACGCGCAAAGTCCATCACTAACTTGCTTCGCTTGTAGTTATCGCTAGACTGCCGATCTCTCAGTTGGGCTATTGCTTTATACTGCACAGATGCAATATGTTTGCCCGGCCGCGTGGGCTGAATTTATTAGAATCTGTTCGACACATCTGGGTAATGACTGCCATAAAAGATTACAATACACAATGGGCTGTTTTCTAATCATAAATTTAAACACAAAGTAAACAAAAGAAGTCCAAATGCCGAAAGGTAATAAAATGTGTTTTTTACGGTATGCAGGTGTGAATCCACTTTTGTCGGCGTCTAGGTCGTAACAATATTTATGTATTTACCAAAGTTACATTGATCTCTACAGCCGTCGAAGGTAGTCTACACAAGTCGGCACGGATTCGGCAAAAACAGTTTTGCTAACGAGAGTAGAACTGGAATTATTCATGGCAATGCTAATACAAATTTCAATGTCATTTTACCATAAAATTCTTGTGATTACTGTTGCGAGTTGCGAGACTCGAATTAAAATGCCGTTGGAATTACTATAGAATTTATTAGAACTATACAAACACGCATAACGCAGGTACAATTATAACTGTACACAACCAGTCCAAACGTAATACAGAAGGTCGTAATTCAATAAAACGCGCAAAGTCCGTCACTATTAGATTCCCGATTGTAGTACACACGTCTCGCTTTGATCGTGGTTCTCACTCGACTGCCGTCTCTCTCCATCAATCCGTCGTTTTATACCTCACAGATACAAATGTGCCCACGTAGTCGACTTAATCCGCAACACCTGGCTAATGCTTAATGCTAAATGCCGCAAGGCCATAAAGCTAATCTCAGGAACCGCGGGTCCGATTTGAAAAATTCTTTCAGTGTTGAATAGTACATTTATCGAGGAAGGCTATATTATATTTTCAAAAAAATTAGGGATCCTTACTAAAAGTCCAATAATGTAACCCAAGGTGTAAAAAAATGACCCGAAAAAATCCTTACACGGCGTGCGCTGCGAAAACTATTGATTATAGAACAAAACAATGTACTACCACTTTGCAGAACATATAATTGTCTACAAAAAATATCGCGTAACCATATGTCTAACTATTGTAGTTATCTCACAATAAGTGTTTTCTTTTATTTTTTTAAATAATTAAAATGCCGTCGCTTCAAAAACTCTTTATTTTGTACCTTGGTATTAATCCTTATCAAAATAAATTACTCCATATTCAAGACGAATTCAATACCTTTCTAGAACTTTTTGAATTATTCAATTCGGACGTTTCATTCAAAAGATATCGCGATATTTAAAATGTAAGTATTAGTGTTGTAGCCAAATATACTAATATTGTTTGATTGAACGCGCTAATCTCAGGAACTACGGGTCTGATTTGAAAAATGCAGAATGTTTCAAAATCGGAGGCTTTTCAAAGTAAATTCCACGCGGACTACGTCGCGGGCACAGCTGGTAACTAGATATAATTTAAACTAAGAATCTGTCCAATACCACGTTTCCTATTGGCTTTAGTAAGGAGAAGACACTTTGATCACGTGTTCTTTGTTAATGTTTAACACATAGCACTACACTTTATTATTATGAGAGTATTATAACACTAACTCAAATGATTTTATCCTTTTGTAATTGTATTATAGCATTTATTCGCTTAAAATAGAATAATCATTAAAAGCAAACGACGTATATTATAGTTTTTCACGATTACCAAATTCGGCAAAAAGCTAGAGAAGCAAGCTGCTAAATATCAACAAAACAAGATTGTTTATGTATTGTATAAATATATACATACATAACTTCACGCCAGTTCCCTTGAGGGGTAGGCACGAACAATACAGCGTCATTCAGGCTTATTCTTACACACCTCACTTGCTTCTTTCACATTCATAACTCTTGTCATGCACGCTCGTCTGTTCTTAAGGCTCCTGACATCATCTTCTGCTAGTACACGATCAATTTGATCATGGAAGGTGTGTTGTGGCCTACTTCTATGAAATAAATTACTCAGCCAGAAGGCCCAGCTAGGGATACACAACGCGGAGCTGGTACCTACGCTCACGTATGGATGCGATAGTTAAATATGGAAGAGAGAGCATGAAAGTAGAGTAAACGCGGTCGAGATGCGAGCACTGCGCAAAATCTGCGGAGTGATGCTCGCGGACCGCGTTCGTAATACCGAAGTAAGAAAGAGAGTTGGTCTGAACGAGAGTGTCGGGGTGAAGGTAAGGAAAGGAATGCTCCGGTGGTTCGGGCATGTGGAAAGAATGCATGATGAAAGAATGACTAAACAGATATACAATGCCAAAGTGGATGGATGCAGTTTATTATTATGAGGGTATTATAACACTAACTCAAATGATTTTCTCCTTTTGTAATTGTATTATAGCATTTATTCGCTTAAAACACAATAATCATTAAAAAGAAACGACGGATATTATTGTTTTGCACGATTACCAAATTCGGCAAAAAGCTAAAGAAGCAAGCTGCTAAATATCAACAAAACAAGATTGTTTATGTATTGTATAAATATATACATACATAACTTGACGCCAGTTCCCTTGCGGGGTAGGCACGCACAACAGAGCGCCATTTAGGCTTATTCTTACACACCTCACTTGCTTCTTTGACATTCATAACTCTTGTCATGCACGCTCGTCTGTTCTTAAGGCTCCTGACATCACCTTCTGCTAGTACACGATCAATTTGATCATGGAAGGTGTGTCGTGGCCTTCCACGACTTCTGCATCCATCCACTTTTGCATTGTATATCTGTTTAGTCATTCTTTCCACATGCCCGAACCACCGGAGCATTCCTTTCCTTACCTTCACCCCGACACTCTCTTTCAGACCAACTCTCTTTCTTACTTCGGTATTACGAACGCGGTCCGCGAGCGTCACTCCGCAGATTTTGCGCAGTGCTCGCATCTCAACCGCGTTTACTCTACTTTCATGCTCTCTCTTCCATACCCAACTCTCACTTCCATACGTGAGCGTACCAGCACCGCGTTGTGTACGGCGAGCTAGGCCTTCTGGCTGAGGTTCTTAGCGCCTAGTAGTTTACCTGACGCTCCATTCACACTATTCCCCAAATTTTTAAGTGTAGTAGTATTATACTATTTTTCAATTTTAAATTCTAGATTCCAGGATCTTTTTCTCTCTTTTTTCACCTGCTCCTAATTATTTGAGATCAGTTCAATGTCTTTACCTTTCATATTCCTCTATTCTGACATACGTCCAATGTCACACCACAAATCATCATGTCATCTTTTACGTAATACGTCCATTTATTTTTTGGTCTACCTTCACATTTGTATCAGTCAATCTTTCGGTTTGACATTATTTTTACAAGCTTTTATTTAACTTGTAATGGATGTACCTATGTATGTAAGTTCGGGTGGAATCTTGCAAGTTAAATTTGACCAACTTCCCGGTTTCCGATTGAGCTGAAATTTTGCACGCATATGTATATCGCGTGACAATGCAATAATATGGCATAGAGCTGATCTGATGATGGAGTCAGAGGGTGGCCATAGGAACTCCTGTACTAAACTAGATAGACCCGTCGTGTTTGGGCTCGTTTCACTTATCTTGGCTAGCACTCTGCTGCTACTCTGCTGCTGCTTTTTGTCACGTGAATTTTCCTCCTCAATACATGTCCATACTGTGCGATTCAAATGAGAATAGGATCGACTTTGCGCCATATTGTGACGTCATAGCTGTCAATTATGACTTTAAATAATAAAATATTATATTAAGACAATTTAGTACTAATTTATGGTACTAAATTGGTGGTACCATACCGGTGGTTCGGGCATGTGGAAAGAATGCATGATGAAAGAATGACTAAACAGATATACAATGCAAAAGTGGATGGATGCAGAAGTCGTGGAAGGCCATGATCAAATTGATCGTGTACTAGCAGAAGGTGATGTCAGGAGCCTTAAGAACAGACGAGTGTGCATGACAAGAGTTATGAATGTCAAAGAGGCAAGTGAGGTGTGTAAGAATAAGCCTAAATGGCACTCTGTTGTTCGTGCCTACCCCGCAAGGGAACTGGCGTAAAGTTATGTATGTATGTAAGACAATTTACTACTAATTTAATTTTTTTATTTAAATTTAATGTAAGACTATTATTATTGATATGCAAATAAGATTTTTTGCAAACCATACTTTTCAAGTGACATTTGACAGATAGAGGTTATTGACATTCCTATTCCTATTTGGATCGCACTATACTACCCTAAACTTCTTCCTCTCAATTTATCAGATTCCAGCATATAGATCCAAATTCGTGAGCCTTACATTTTTTTGCTAATCTGATAAATTGATGATATAAAATAGCTTTGAAGTAACTTAAGTACAAAAGCGCTCTCAGCACGTCAACACTCGAAATCTTTTTAAAAAGGCGATGTCACGTCACATCAATAGGCCTCAATAGGCCAGCAGACAGGTCATAGATCAGGCCTCTCGGGCCTATTCAACATCCATTTTCCACGTACCCTTATAAGCAAACAACATCATTTGTTATATAGGTTTTCGCAGTTCTTTGTCTCGCTCCGTCTTGAGATGGAAGTGAGGGATGATAGAATCGCACTTCGTCTGATTTTTGTCGATCATCGTCACTTAGTGTAGGGTGTGTCTACAATCGCATCTTAGGGGATAAGGCTATTTTTACTATACACGTTCCGTAAGTTTCTTTTAATGTGTTTTGACGGCCTCTGTGGTTGAGCGGGCTAAGCCTTTGCCGGCGTATCTCACTATAACGCAGAGGTTCCGGGTTTGTTTCCTGGTATAGTAAATTTCGGAAACATATTTTCTCCGTTATTTACTATGGTCTGGGTGTCTGGGATCGGCCCCAGAGTAGTCCGTTGTATATTACCCATAACACAAGCGTAACTTGCTTAATTTGGGGATATACAATATGTGTGTTTGTCTGCCGATTATTATTATTATTATTATAGTGTGTAAAGTAGTTTCATCCGTGCAGGAACGGAGAGAGAATACAAGTTCCTGCGTTGGGGCGGCCTGTCGTAAGAGGCGACGTAACAACCCACAGCCAGGCGGTAGGGCATTTGCCCGACTGGATGGCTACCACCCCTGGTCTAAAGTATGTCGCCATAACAACCTTGAGTTATGTTCCGGCGTTAGTGACCAGCATCCAGTCTCCCTTAAAAGAGCAGCAGCGCATTTGTAGCAACGATTTGTAGCAAGATTGGAAAAATAGTCCATTGTGTATTGTAATCTTTATGATAGTCATTAGCCAGGTGTGATTCTTAGAAATTCATTCTACAGACATATTGTATTTGTGCAGTATAAAGCAATGACCCAACGGAGGGGTGAGGCAGTCGAGTGATAATCAGCCGCGAGGCAAGACTTGTGTACGTTCGATAATCTATTTAGTGACGGACTTTGCGCATGTTATTGAATCGCGCATTACGTTTGGACTGATTGCGTTCAGTTATATTTGTACCTGTGTTATACTTGTTAGTATAGTTCTAATAAATTCTATAGTCATTCCAACGGCGTTTTAATTCGAGTCCTGCAACTCGTAACAATATTATTATAAAGCAGTATTCTTATACAAAAACAAGCAGGCTATCGACTGTTATTATATTCTTGTATGATGATAAATAGTATATATGAAAAATGATTGTCTTTAATTTTCACGCAATAAAATGCCTATATAAAATTACAATTGAGCATTGAAACTATTGAAACTATCTATATTTGTATGATGATAAAAAGTATCATCATTTGATTTGACTGTCAAACACCTAATTGTACAAGTCAGTTGGGTTGGTTAAAAAAACGTGTTCCATCCTAATAAACCACCTCACTAAATAAAGTTTAATAAATAATTAAATAAATAAAAAAGGTGATATATCCGAGTAGAACTTATCGTGTGGCCACACTAGCGTTCAACAGGGTCGCCTCTCATGGAGTTCGCAAGTCATCCCCGTCTCCCGGATGCCGCTTTGACGCCAGCACACCTGGCACATCACTACCGTACCTAAAACGTAACTTTTGTCATTCACTTTTGCACACTATCCGCCGCACATAGAGTCAGTTAATGGTCCATTAAACTTAATCAATGGCAGTATAATTTTTTTAACATTATTTCGCCAAGTCAATAGGTGTAGAGATATTAGCTTCCAAAGTGGTAAATATAGCGTTATTTTCAATTTTTGAACCATCAAACGGAAATTTGAAAATTGAGTTGTCAAATAAGCCTTGAGTAGTTTTTGACATTGACATTTTAATCGAAAATTCCCCATATTTTTGATTCAATTTTTTCTATGGTTCCGTAACCAAATTATGAAAGCTGCGGAAGATTGTCACCCTTACGGTACTCTTGTATATGTTTGCATTGACAAGTGCTGAGCCAATTGACTAATATTGTAATTAAATACAATAATTTCATACCAGCATTTTCCATATACTCAAAAATTGTTTCACCTGAAACGAGAACTACATACATACATAACTTCACGCCAGTTCCCTTGCGGGGTAGGCACGTACAACAGAGCGCCATTCAGGCTTATTCTTACACACCTCACTTGCTTCTTTGACATTCATAACTCTTGTCATACACGCTCGTCTGTTCTTAAGGCTCCTGACATCACCTTCTGCTAGTACTAGACTAGCTAGACTTCTGCATCATGGAAGGTGTGCCTTCCACGACTGTCTAGTCATCCATCCACTTTTGCATTCTTTCCACATGCCCGAACCACCGGAGCATTCCTTTCCTTACCTTCACCCCGACACTCTCTTTCAGACCAACTCTCTTGAGAACTACATAATTTTATTTAAATTTCATTTGACTGCCACGTCTGTTCGTAACGGAACGCTTGCGTATGCGCATAAAATTACAAGAATTTAGCATTTCATTATTATAAATTTGAATCGATTTATGCATGTTACTTGATATATGTTCAGAGATTTAAATCGTTTTTTTTATTAACTTAAAACTACAGATGGTTAGTTGGTTTTTCTGTCTTTTAATATGGAGAATCAATTAAAGTGATAAACATAAACTTGAATCGTTCAATGTCATTGAACATCGTCGTGTCTTTACGTTTTGTACCTTTCAACCAAAATTTTTTTTTATTTATTTTTTTTGTTGCAGGAGTTCAGCAGACAGGCAGACGGCCAACTTAGTGGAAAGCGGTTACCATCGCCTATGGACATTTGCAACACCAAAGGTGCTACAAATGCGCTGCTGCTCTCTTAAAGGAGACTGGAACCTGGTCACTAATGCCGGAACACAATACAAGATTGTTATGGCGGCATACTCTAGACCAGGGGTGGTCGCCATCCAGTCGAGCAAATACTCTACCACCTGGCTGTGGGTTGTTTAGTCGCCTCTTACGACAGGCCGCCGGGCCGCAGGAAATTGTATTCTTTCTCCGTTCCTGCACGGATAAATTGATTCGATTTGGGTGATTCGTCTACAATCAGCTTTACCAACGTATTGTTTTCTTCGTCTAGGAAGTACTGTAGTACTCACGAAAAGGGAGCGGACAGTTTCAACTGCGATATTTAATATCTTACAAAAAGTTGTGACTTCTTCGTAATTTTATTCAACTTAGGACATTATAAATTGGTACAAGTAGTAGTGGTAAGCTAATCAAAGTCCACTGCTGAACGTAGGCCTCCCGAAGTAGGCGCCACTAATCACGGTCCTCTGACTTCCTCATCCAGCGCCTACCGGCGACCTTGCGCAGGTCGTTAGTCCATCAAGCTGGAGAGCGTCCGAGACTACGTTTACCGAGACGCGGTCTCCACTCCAGGAATCGACTGCTCCATCGGTCATGGGTCCTGCGACAGACGTGACCGACCCACTGCCAATTTAAGTTGCTAATTCTGCGAACTACGTCAGTTACTTTGGTTCTCTTATGGAAACATCCAACAAAGCTTGCACCATAGCCTGTTAAGCGACTTGAAATTTGTAAACCAGTCCTGTCGTTAGCGTCCAAGTCTCTGCCCCGTAGGTCAGGACTGCTCGAAGACTAACGTCTTCAGGCATTAAATAATGCCTGGACAGTAATAAAACATATTGATATAAGTATATTTTACAAATAAGATTATTAGGTGTTATTATCTTATGCCTAAGAACATTTGGAACATCAAAGGGGCTTTCAATATACTGCCAACCCCCAAGGGAGCTAAAGCATAGTCAATGATGCCGGAACATAACTCAAGGTTCTTATGGCGGCTTCCCGGGGCACATTCAGGCACTTTTTGCGCTGGATCGGACTGGGCGTAACTACGTTCTAAGTCTCAGCCTTTCCTACATAAAAAGCGCGGGGCACATGGGAGGAGGGTGGTTTTAGTGGGTAGTGGTTGTTGCCCGTGTAACTTCTCTGAGTCTCCACACAAGCTGGTTGATTACTGTTTGGATTGCCCCTTATTAAAGGGTAAAGCCTCCATGATCAACTATGGTCTAATCCCTTGCAAAGGACCCAGTATTGTGCGTAAATAGCATTTCTCACGCCTTAAAAAAAAAAAGGTTCTTATGGCGGCATACTCTAAACTAGAGGCGGCAACTATCCGAGCAAAGGCTTTGGGTTGTTGCGTCTCTTGCGACTGTTCACCTGGCCGCACCGCTTGAAGCGGGGTAACCCGCGGACTTCCCCCCTGTTGGTGAAGACGGTATCTTTCCCCACAGGACTCCCTTAGTGAGAGCAAGTGTGGGATCGCTACAAATGTAGTGTTTCAGAACTAGTGCCTGTGGCGACACGTAAAAGCGCATAGAAGAGAGGCGTAGGTTAGATTTATTGGATAGTTTGACGGCTGACATCTCTCTGTCCTCCACTCGGAGGTCACGGTGGGAATACGGCCGATCAAGAGTCTCTCACAGCCCTCGTTTTAAAGCTCAGGTCTGAGGATGGTGTCGCAAGAAGACATTCCCCCTGCGTCAACACAATAAAAGATTACCCGGCCGCAGGAATTATTTTTTCTCCGTTCATGCACGAATCAAAAGCGTTATACTCCTCCACAGACTACCCTACGCCTACCACGCTGTAATGGAGCTTCTTGATCAGAATACGCATACCCAGGTACTTAAAAAAAACTAAACTAACTCCTTTGGCTCAGCGACCCAAAGTGAGTCTTGGCCTCCGAAACGAGAGCACGCCACTTTCCTCTGCCCTGCGCAGTGTCTTGCCAATTGTGGGCTTGTAGTGCGGTCAGGTCAGCTTCCACTCTATCCTTCCATCGATACTTGGGACGACCAACCGGTCGTCGACCGACTGGTCGCCCCAAGTATGCTTTCTTCACTCCCCGATCCTCCTCCATCCGCTCTACATGACCGAGCCAGCGGAGACGGTGAGATTTTATCTCCCCAATTATGTTGGGCTCGGCCATGAGGTCTTCTATTTCGGAGTTGGTTCGGACCCTCAAGCTGCCATCTTCTTTTATTGTTGCGCCCAAGATTTTTTTTTTTAGGTATTTACATTCTGGGAAATCAAAAATTCAGATCTGATATTATTGGTAAAACAATAAACGCTCACAAATCTTCGTGTAATCTTGTATGTTCTGACATGTTTTCAAAGACTTCTCAAGCACTTACGTACGTCATGAAGAATTCTCAAGGGATGAAATACAGCGACATGACTTGCCAAGGAATAATTGTATTAATTTTAATGACATTGACGCGGAGCATCACAATCTGTCGATTGGTTGATTATTACACAAAGCGGGATGCCGCTGTCAAGTTTTTTGTCAACACATCGTCAATCAAACTGTGGATCTTTATTAAAGCCATTGATTTTTAATTGTTATCATTCGGCTCATTGTGCGCGCCATCGGGCAAACATTTAACCGTGACCCAGACGATGATTTGCAATATTATTGACAGTATTATATCTCTAGTGTTGTAAAAGAATTTCTTTTCCTACTTGCGAAGCTGGCAAACTTTTAGACATTTCCAACAACAGGGATGAAGGTAACGCGTTGACAGCCTTTAGGAAAAATTCTGAGGGTTGGGATAAAGAAGATGAAAGAGGAAGGAGGGAGGGAATAGTGACATTGGGATCGGGGGCATGGACCATCGGAACTGTCCCTCATCGTAAAAAACACGCGGATATTCTGTAAGAGCCTGGTATCACACTAATTGAGCCGGCCCTAATAGCTGTAATCAAGATAGTGCTCTGAATCCTGGCCGAAAAGCAAACATCGCTTAGAAAGTTTGCTGATCTAATTTGTATATTATGGAAATTACCATGTGATGAAATCTGCGTGTCAGGATAGCCGATGTGTCAAACCCGGTAAGACACCTTCGATAGCCGGTGTGTTAATCCTGCTAAGACACCTTGGATAGCCGATGTGTTAAACCCGCTAACCTTGGATAGCCGATGTGTTAAGCCCACTAAAACACCTTGGATAGCCATTGTGTCAAATCCGGTAAGATACCTTGGATAGTCGATGTGTTAAACCTGCTATGACATCTTGGATAGCTGAATTGTCAAGCCCGCTAAGACACCTTGGATAAAAAGCGTAGCGAGTATATACTGGCCACTTCTTTAAAAATTGCGAGGACCAAGCCCGATAGTTGGACATTCATTGGCTATTATTGCTTGATTATAAAATAATGTATTTTACGAAAAATATGGCTTTGGAACTAGTAGAATATTGTAAAACGTAAAGAACTCTTTGTTTTAATATCTATATTAATAAGACTGAAATCTTACCGTAGTTGCGTAATGCCAAAATTTTACAAAAATCGCGGGGTACAATTTGTGAATGGCTATGTGGCCTCTGTGATGGAGAGGTTTAGCTAGATCTAGATCACAGGAACTCAGAGGCCCCGGGTTCGATTCTTGATATGGTAAATTTCGTAAAGAAACTAGCAGTTACTATGCTTGTATTCTGGGCGGACTTGAGAGTTATCATTTGTATTATACCCATAATACAAGTATAACTTGCCTGATTTGGAAATATACATCGTATTTATCTGCCACTTATGGCAATAATACAAACCACTAGCAAAGTTGCTAGTTTTTAATAATAGTAAAGAGTAAAAAAAAGATTTACAACAGATGGTTCGTAAAAAAGTATTTATTGTTTGATTGAAGTCCAAAGAATTCAAACATCATTCGTAATCGAATCATCGTAATCGATACCGCGTAATCGCAATTAACATTATCAAGGGAAACAATCGATTATCGAACAACGGTGCACATTCTTTTATATAAATCGATTTTATACAGAAATAGTGACGTTTTAGAACATTCTGAAGCAGCTCCGTTATTTTTAGGGTTGTCTTGAAATTTTTCGGAATTCTGTAACCAAGTTTACCCATATAAAGTCGTCATATCCATCTGTCTGTCACAGTCAGTTTACTCAAAAACTACTGGGTCTATAAGTTGCAAATTTGAAATTAAAAAATCTGTTACTATTGCTATATATGTAATTCTCTCTTTTCTTTCACTTTATCTCAATTATTTGGGGTCAGCAGAAGCACTCCTCTATTCTTACATACGTTCTCTGTCACTCCATAAATCATCAGTCATGCTTCACACATTCCATCTATCTCTTTTTGGGCTACCATTACATTCGTATCCGTCACTCTTCCAGTTTAACATTCTTTTCGTCACATCGCTTTCATTCCTGATTATATGCCCAATTTCCCATGTTACCTTAGTTTCTTCCTCTCAATTTTTCAGTCACGGGTGCAACTTTCAAAGAACCCTTTATGTACTCATTACTCACCTTATCTATTCTTGCAACAACACAGATCCATCTCAACTGAGTGGAGACGTTTGGGGTTTATCACTTGAGTGCCTCAAACATTTGGACAGATTTATATCTATCCGACCTTTTAGTTTCAGTGGCATTAGTTTGTCTCATTTCGCACCGGTTGCTTGTCTCCACTTTAGCGATGTTACACTTATTCTTCTCTTTACATTATTCTCTATATCACGATCAGTCTGCAGTAGTGAAGTGTATCTGAATTCGGGGTTACATGGTAGTGTGGCTGATTGTAGTTTCAGAGGCACAGCATTAAAGGTTCAATCGAAATCGCAAAACAGTTATTCGGTTTTGGTTCTGCTGATTTTCAACCCAACGTCCTCTAGCGCTTGCCGCCATCTGTTTAGGTTGTTTTGAAGTGCCACCCCTTCTTCATCTACCAGAACAATATCATCTGCGAAGAGCATACACCAGGGGCCTCATGCATCTCAACATTCTCATCTCAGTGGAGACGTTATTACTTTATCAACTTAGTGGCCGAACTAAGGGATAATAAATTTTTCATTGTTTGCTTATTTTGTAGATTTTTTAAAATTTATTTTGTACACCTCTCTAATATCTTATTGAGATCTCGTCAGTTTTCATACGAACCGTAGGCTCCGCTGAGGGCAGCTACTCTCTAGCTACCATATTCGTCAGGAGTAATCAAGACATAACCTTAAGCTGTTTCCGCCGCTGGATCGGCTGATCTATCTAGATGTCTTTATTGCTGGAGTGTAGTAGACATGCTGACGACTACCTGATGGAAAGAATTTAATGACGGTGGGCTAGTAGAAAGCGCGCGGGTTCAAATCCTGGAGGGAAATCAAGCGCCACTTGGCACTTTTCTAACTTAACTCGCATATCGCATGGAGATAGCAGACGTGTCAATCCACTAATACGTCTGGGGCAAGCGTGGCGGCTATGTTGTAGGACATTTATGGGCTGTTGTTATAGAATAATGGTAGACCATTCAGACTCCTGGATAGTCTTCTGCCATCAACCCTGGCCATATTTAATTACAGTCCCCGCTCGTGGTCATCGGCGTTCACAAAAGGGGAATTTGTTTCTGATGCTGATAGAGATTTCTTTTGGCGGCACAATGAGTTTTGGTATCAAATCACACAATTAGAAGTGATCGGGTCTGTGTCCGCCGCTCGCTTTGTCGGTTCGCTTGTCATTCGACAACTGTTGCTTCCCTTTCGGACCAATGAATTTCGACTATCGAAAGTTTGATTCGGCAAAATACTCACTCGTCTAACCGCGTCACTCAGAAAGATTTTTTAAATAGCAAATAAATTTTGTATTACAGGAATTTACATTTTCCTAACTTAAGTAATAGTTTTTATTTAAACTTCAAATATTTTGGGCTCATTCCTATCCAATAGCGGTCTGGCTGGATTTTCTTTATTAATTTTAATTTATATAATAATAATAATAATAATAATCGGCAGACAAACACACATATTATATATCCCCAAATTAATCAAGTTACGCTTGTGTTATGGGTAAAATACAACGGACTACTCTGCGGCCGATCCCAGACACCCAGACCATAGTAAATAACGGAGAAAATACGTTTCCGAAATTTACTATACCAGGAAACGAACCCGGAGCCTCTGCGTTGAAGCGAGGTAGATCGGCAAAGGCTTAGCCCGCTCAACCACAGAGGCCGTCAAATATAATATATAGTTAATAATGAAAAAAATATATAGATAATTAAATATAAATATATAGTTTATTTTTAGTATTTAATTAATTTTAAGCTTTTATTTGTGACTATGATTTTTTTTATTGCTTGAGTTCGGCAGCCAGGCAGACGGCCCACCTGATGGAAAGCGGTTACTGTTGCCTATGTATATTTGTAACACCAAAGGTGCTACGTTATTTTGTCGTCTCTTATGACAGGCCGCCCGGCTGCAGGAAACTGTATTCTTTATCCGTTCCTGCACGAATAAAATGTATTATAATGTATATATTGTAATGTTAATTTATTTATTCCAAAATAACTTAATTATAAAATTAAATTTACACTACGAACTACGAACATCCTCTTCTTTTTGAAGTCGGTAAATTTACATACATACATACATACATACATAACTTCACGCCAGTTCCCTTGCGGGGTAGGCACGAACAACAGAGCGCCATTTAGGCTTATTCTTACACACCTCACTTGCTTCTTTGACATTCATAACTCTTGTCATGCACGCTCGTCTGTTCTTAAGGCTCCTGACATCACCCTCCGCTAGTACACGATCAATTTGATCATGGAAAGTGTGTCGTGGCCTTCCACGACTTCTGCATCCATCCACTTTTGCATTGTATATCTGTTTAGTCATTCTTTCATCATGCATTCTTTCCACATGCCCGAACCACCGGAGCATTCCTTTCCGGTAAATTTACAGACATTTAAAAAAGGACTTAAACTTAAAGTATACAAATAATATACAACTTAATATACAAAAAGTCTCTTACATTAAAATAATTTGAATATAAATAATATATTTTAAACAATTATACATTTTAATATTTCAGGAGCCAAGCGGTGTCTAAGCCTTGAATTTTTCAACAGTGACTAAGCATCTCGGTGCCTTTTTTACGTCTGCATGTTACTTTTAACCAATAGCTTATTCGTGAAAACCTGTCATTGGCTTTCTTTTGTTAATTATAGTTATCTAATCAAATGTATTTAGCTGTAGGTTTTCCATAAATAAATAAAATAAATAATTAAATTGGTGTGGGAGGTTGAATCTATATTTTACTAAGCATTACTTTTGGCAACTGCAACAAAGTACTGTATACTACAGCAGTTGTCTGCGATACTAAATTGTTTTCTGTACACCTATCTATCTGTCTACGTATATGAATAGAAATGTATGTACGCGCATAACTTGAAAACGACTTGTTGGAATTTTTGTGTGTTTGAGTGGGTCCCCGGATCATGTAGACTTACAATTGGAACCGGTAGGTGGCGCTGGACTCGGGTCCTAGAATTTTATTTTTTTAGGGCAGGACAACGTCTGCCGGGACTATTAGTGTTTTAATTAAAAAAAAACTCTGATTCTTTAATGTAATCTTATTATTGGTGTTACTTGTAGTTCTCCACACAGTATAGTTTTTAATATCAGTTGAAGTATTGGGTCCCAGGCGGCGCATACCTCTAGTGTTTGCCGTCCGGGCCCATAGACAAGCGCTGTCATCTCAACCGAATCAGAATGATCGACGCGTCATGACTTTGCACTTTTCTGTCCACCCCACAGCAATACTACAGTGCAATTGTATTAGAATAATACTGACGTTTAATTGATGTACTTTTGATATTACTTCAATTATTTGAGTTAACACTATCACCCGAGCAGGAACGGAGAAAGAATACAATTTCCTGTACGAGGCGACAAAACTACTAACACCCCTGGTCTTGAGTATGTCGCCATAACAACCTTGAGTTGTATTCTGACATTAGTGGCCAGGTTACTTCCCTTTAGAGAGTGGCAACACATTGGTAGCGCCTTTGATGTTACAAATGTCCATAGGCGATGGTGACCGCTTCCCATCAGGTGGGCCGTCTGCCTGTCTGCTGAACTTATGCAATAAAAAAACTCAATTTTACAAGCTTTTATTTAACTTGCAATGGATGTACCTATGTATGTATGTATGTAAGTTCGGGTGGAATCTTGCAAGTTAAATTTGACTATACATACATAACTTCACGCCAGTTTCCTTGCGGGGTAGGCACGAACAACAGAGCGCCATTTAGGCTTATTCTTACACACCTCACTTGCTTCTTTGACATTCATAACTCTTGTCATGCACGTTCGTCTGTTCTTAAGGCTCCTGACATCACCTTCTGCTAGTATACGATCAATTTCATCATGGAAGGTGTGTCGTGGCCTTCCACGACTTCTGCATCCATCCACTTTTGCATTGTATATCTGTTTAGTCATTCTTTCATCATGCATTCTTTCCACATACCCGAACCACCGGAGCATTCCTTTCCTTACCTTCACCCCGACACTCTCTTTCAGACCAACTCGCTTTCTTACTTCGGTATTACGAACGGGGTCCGCGAGCGTCACTCCGCAGATTTTGCGCAGTGCTCGCATCTCGACCGCGTTTACTCTACTTTCATACTCTTTCTTCCACACCCAACTCTCGCTTCCATACGTGAGCGTAGGTACCAGCACCGCGTTGTGTACGGCGAGCTGGGCCTTCTGGCTGAGGTTCTTAGCGCCTAGAAGTTTACCTAACGCTCCATTCAAACTATTCTAAATTTGACCAACTTCCCGGTTTCCGATTGAGCTGAAATTTTGTACAGATATGTATATCGCGTGACTATGCAATAATATGGTACCACGGAGCTGATCTGATGATGGAGTCGGAAGGTGGTTATAGGAACTCCTGTACTAAACAAGACAGACCCGTCGTGTTTGGGCTCGTTTTACTTGTCTTGGCTAGCACTCTGCTGCTACATGATATTCAGGATCTCGCATTTATCTACATGACGACTAGCTTTTGCTATAGCTACAATCACAATACAGTGAAATTAGTATTCTTTATTAGTTCCTGATCGAATGGAAAAGGACGGAAAAATTTCTGAATCGAAAGCGGATTTATTCTTAAAACAAAAAACCTGAATCCAGTGTAAAACAATTCATAATATTTTCTTGATCAATGAATCTATATATTAATAATAAAAAACTTTGTACCCCTTTTTACAAAAATTGCGCGGACGGAGGAGTATGAAATTTCGCACACTTATAGTTTATATAGAGAAGGAGTGCAAGATGCTTATATTTTTTTTTAAATTATGCATATAAAATACATTAAATCAATAAAAAAAACATCACACACACTTCCATGTGTTTGACACACACACGCATATATAGTCTTTTGTTTATTGTTAAAGTGAAATTAACAGTGTAGCCTTGGCGAAATCTGTGATTATAGAAGTATAGTCTTTGACAACAGAAACTTAATAATGTTCAAACGTATAATTTAAATTAATTATTATGGTCGAATTTCGACCACGGACGACCACTGGTATAATTAAAAGGTTGACATTTTATGTATATAACATTACAACTGGTAGAAAAGTGACATCACTTATGTTAAAAAAAAGCAATTAGCAATAACTTTAAAAGCTCATTAATAATATTGTTACGAGTTGCAGGACTCGAATTAAAATGCCATTGGAATGACTATAGAATTTATTAGAACTATACAAACTCGTATAACACAGGTACAAATATAACTGAACACAATCAGTCCAAACGTCATGCGCGATTCAATAACACGCGCAAATCCGTCACTAAATAGATCATCGAATGTACATAAGTTATGCCTCGCGGCTGGTTATCGCTCAACTGGGGATCTCGCCATTGGAGCATTGCTTTATACTGCACAAATAAAATATGTCTTTCGACCGCGTAGACCGAATTTCTTAGAACCAGTTGGACACACCTGGCTAATGACTGCCATAAAAGATTACAATACACAATGGGCTGTTTTTCTAATTACAAATTTTAAACACAAAGTAAACGAAAGAAGTCCCAATGCAGGACGGTAATAAAGTGTGCTTTTATGGTATGCAGGTGTGAATCCACTTTTGTCGGTCGTAACAATATTAAGAAATAATTTTAGTAAGAATATACGCGTTTTATGTTTCCATGTTTCTGTTTTATTTTCGAAAATCCAACGATAAAATTTTGAAAGTTTCATTTCAAAACGATAATAATAACAAGCAAATTCCTGAATAATCTATTTATCTTTATATATATATAATTCTATGAAAGAATGACTAAACAGATATACAATGCAAAAGTGGATGGATGCAGAAGTCGTGGAAGGCCACGACACACCTTCCATGATCAAATTGATCGTGTACTAGCAGAAGGTGATGTCAAGAGCCTTAAGAACAGACGAGCGTGCATGACAAGAATTATGAATGTCAAAGAAGCAAGTGAGGTGTGTAAGAATAAGCCTAAATGGCGCTCTGTTGTTCGTGCCTACCCCGCAAGGGAACTGGCGTGAAGTTATGTATGTATGTATGTATGTATATAATTCTTCTGTATGTGTGTTGACAGTGAACTCCTCCTAAACGGCTGGACCGATTTGAATGAATTTTTTTGTATGTGTTCAAGTGGATTCCGAGGATGGTTTAGATTCACAATTAGACCCGGTAGGTGGCGCTGCAATCGGGTTCTAAATTTTATTTCTTCAGGGCAGAACAACGTCTGCCGGGACAGCTAGTACTATAATAAATCTGTAAATGGTTCGAGTCTGTACAATGCGTTTAAAAATGTGAAAAAAATCAAGAGGCTAATTCCGAAAATGGAAATTTTGGAATCTGTCTGTTGGAGCATCACGTGAAAACTATTAAACGGATTTAAATGAAACTCGAAATAGAGCTAGCTTATATCCCGGGGCATGACTTGGGATACTTTTCATCACGATAAATGACGTCGTTAGTTAGTAAATAGCAAAAAGATGGCGCTGCGATCGCATATTATTTTTTTTTTTTTTTTTTCTTTCATTGTAGTGCTCTTTGGTGGTGGTTATTATTGAAATAGTGCTTAATGGGAGGCGAGGGCCAGGTGTACCATCATACAGGGTTTACCAAGTTTGGGCTCCTGTCCTTCCCATTTAATTAAGTTTATCATATTTTTGTACTCTTTAAATTTTGTTTTCTTTTTATGCGAAGTAAATAAATAAATTATTATTATTATTATTATTATTACCTTTTTTGGAAACTACTGAACGTATATGAATGAAACTCGACACAGTGCTGGCTTATAACCCGAGTTAACACTTAGGATACATTTTATCCCGACAAAAGTCGTCGTTGCCTAAAATTAAACATATTAGTAATATAGATGGCGTTGCAATCACATTTTTTCAGTGCACTAACGTCTATCTATGAATGAATGAATAAATGAAAACTCTTTGTTGTTCACCATAACTTAAACCTAGATGTTTATTATAAACACATTTAAATTAGAACAATGGGCGGCCTTATCGCTTATAGCGATCTCTTCCCTGCAACTCGGTGTCTAAGGAGATATTACAAATAAAAAAAAATTTGGTGGCTTAACTAAATTGAAACTAATTCAATCGTAATTGAAGAAACAAATTACAATAATAAATTAATAAACTATCTACGTTGTCATAAACAACATGTCACTCATTATATTACTTCAAATTAGGTTGGCTTCGACTCATCTCTATATTTTGCTGGACAGTTGTTGTTAATAGACTATCTGACAAAATAAGTGTTGCTTTCACATTAACATCAGCAAATGTGTTTATCAAACAATACATAAATCGCTCAGGATGCAAGCTTTACAGCGCTTTTACGACCGCTGCTGGCAATCGGTGCAAAAATTAATTGAATCGACCAATTTCAGTGTGCAATCGACTTAAAGTTTAATTAGTCACGTGGCCTCTGTCACGTGACATGACTTACGGCATATTGCTTGTGTACGGATAACTTCGGCTCTCGTAAATCGCGAAGTCTTGCGATCGTAAATTATTTTTAAGTAAACACTCCGCGTTCTTTTAAATATCGACTAGGTAATTAATTTTTGATGTTATAAGTTTATTTGTATGGACGTTTTAGTTTTGTGTTAATGCTATATGAGTTAATCAATTTTTAGTAGTAAAGCTTTAAGCGATTTAAAGCGCTGTAATTGTAAATAGACTGTTAAATATATATTTTTTTAAATTTAGAATCGGTACTTAATTCTTTGACAACGTAATTTTGAATTTAGAATGGTTTATTTTATGGCCTGGTGACAACGATAATTTAAAGGACATGTCTTAATTTGTATTCACACCTTTGTTTATTAAAAACTAGCTGACCCGGCAAACTTCGTACCGCCTCAGAGTCAATAAATAAAGTTGATTTCTGAACGACGGGACGAACATCAAACGTTTGACATTATCCGTGCCGGAACGGAGAAAGAGTACAATTTCCTGCGGCCTGTCGTAAGAGACGACTAAACACCCCACAGCCAGGTGGTAGGGTATTTGCTCGACTGGATGGCGACCACCCCTGGTCTAGAGTATGCCGCCATAACAACCTTGTTTTGTGTTCCGGCATTAGTGACCAGGTTCCAATCTCCTTTAAGAGAGCAGCAGCGCATTTGTAGCACCTTTGGTGTTGCAAATGTCCATAGGCGATGGTAACCGCTTTCCATCAAGTGGGCCGTCTGCCTGTCTGTTGAACTCCTGCAATAAAAAAAATTCAAAACCAAAAAAATGAAAAAACTTCACTTTTAAATTTAATTTGATTTCTGAACGACTTTTAAATTTAATTGATTTTTAAACGACGGGACTAACATCAAATATTTGACAGGTAAGAATAGTTTCCAAGGGAAAGCGAAATTGTTGTTTTTACCATATTTCAAGCATTTTTTTTTATTTACTCACCTGTTAAACCTTCCCTGGACTTCCACAAATAATTCAAAACCAAAATTAGCTAAATCAGTCCAGCCGTTCTCGAGTTTTAGCGAGACTAACGAACAGCAATTGATTATTATTATATATGACTAGCTGACCCGGCAAACTTCGTACCGCCTCAGAATCAATAAATAAAAAACGTTGATTTCTGAACGACAGGACGAACATCAAATGTTTGACAGGTAAGAACAGTTTCTAAGGGAAAGCGAAATTGTTGTTTTTACCATATTTCAAGCATTTTTTCCATATTTACTCACCTTTTAAACCTTCCCTGGACTTCCACAAATAATTCAAAACATAAATTAGCCAAATCAGTCCAGCCGTTCTCGAGTTTTAGCGAGACTAACGAACAGCAATTGATTTTTATATATAAGATTACCAGAGTTATTATTCAATTAAGGAAATTGCCGATTGTATCGTTTAGGCAACTTTAAAAATAAACATTAATATGCAAGTACATACATACATAACTTCACGCCAGTTCCCTTGCGGGGTAGGCACGAACAACAGAGTGCCATTTAGGCTTATTCTTACACACCTCACTTGCCTCTTTGACATTCATAACTCTTGTCATGCAAGCTCGTCTGTTCTTAAGGCTCCTGACATCACCTTCTGCTAGTACACGATCAATTTGATCATGGAAGGTGTGTCGTGGCCTTCCACGACTTCTGCATCCATCCACTTTTGCATATGCAAGTAGTTAGGCTGAATTTAACACTAGCTCAAACTAATATACTAGTGTGCAGTATCAACATTTACGACATGTTTCTGCTTCATTTAAATCTTATTTAGCAATAGTACTATTGAATAAACACCTGGCTTGTCTTGTTTAAGACCTATGGCGGATTGCTTTCGTTATTGATAAGAAGGATCGTGTTAATAAATAAACAAGTACGGCTTGGCTAGTTGATAGTGAGACATTAACAATAATTAGTTCAAAATTTTTTTTTTGTTCACGTATCTCACTATGTTTATATATCTATGTATATATGTTTATTATATCATTTCGATGTAAGTATGTGTAATAACCCGTTTTGATATATTATTTGTGTTGTATTGTCCTCCGTGACTCTACCTGCTGGTCCCAGGCGGAAGAACAGCGCTGGCCTTAGCAGCTAGCATAACGCTGAGTCTGGGTCCAATTTTAGGACTTATATTGATGCAGTTGTCTTTTATTTTACTGAGTATTGTTAAAAGGTTTATTTGTCCTAAATAAAATAATTCTTTCTTTCTTTCTTTCTTTCTTTCAAATTTCAGAACTTTTGTTGGATGCCCTTCAAGTCGTTTCTATCCGTGCAGGAACGGAGAAAGAATACAATTTCCTGCGGCCCGGCGGCCTGTCGTAAGAGGCGACTTAACAACCCACAGCCAGGTGGTAGGGCATTTGCCCAACTGGATGGCTACCACCCCTGGTCTAAAGTATGTCGCCATAACAACCTTGAGTTGTATTCCGGCATTAGTGACCAGGTCTCCCTTAAGAGAGCAGCAGCGCATTTGTAGTAACTTTGGTGTTGCAAATGTCCATAGGTGATGGTAACCGCTTTCCATCAAGTGGGCCGTCTGCCTGTCTGCTGATCTCCTGCAATAAAAAAAAGTCGATAACGCATTTAGCAAGTTGTGATATATTTTATTTCAAATAGTTCAGTTGGATCATAGTTAGTAATTATATTCGCAACAATGGCAGGCATAGGAACTTGGTCTTTAGAGCCTTGTCTGATATAAGAGAATTTCTCTTAAGCGCAATTTGGTTCAAAATTTCTTCCATAAAATAAACAGCTAAAAATTTTGTTACATTGTTATCCCTCAATATCGTGTATGCACATGTCTTTTGTTTTTTTTATGTTTTTTTTATATGTTTTTGTTTTCTTTACCAATAGGCAGAGGCTTATTGTCAGCATCTTTTTTTTAAATATTATTGTTTATGTATTTTGTATAATTATACTGTAAGCCTTCCTAAAATAAAATAAATAAATAAATAACAATTCTTCAATATAGCGCAACAAAATTACAGGTCTTTGACTGAGAGCAAATAAGAGTTCTCGTGGCGACATTAGGCTACATAGTACATCTTCACACAAAAACAAATAATTATTACTTAAAAGCTATTCATATCCTACAACTATTGTTAATTTTAAAGTATTATCTTATCTTATACTAATATACTAGTTTACTAGCAGAAGGTGGTGTCAGGAGCCTTAAGAACAGACGAGCGTGCATGACAAGAGTTATGAATGTCAAAGAAGCAAGTGAGGTGTGTAAGAATAAGCTTAAATGGCGCTCTGTTGTTCGTGCCTACCCCGCAAGGGAACTGGCGTGAAGTTATGTATGTATGTATACTAATATATAAAGCTGAAGAGTTTGTTTATTTCTTTGTTTGAACGCGTTAATCTCAGGAGCTACTGGTCTGATTTGAAAAGTTCTTTCAATGTTAGATAGCCCATTTATCGAGGAAAGCTATATATCATCACGCTAACACCAAACTTTTTTTTGTCACTATTCCACGCGGTCGAAGTCGCGGGCAGAGGCTAGTTATAAATATCGTAACCACTTGCTGTTCTTTTATTAACATAAGTCTGAGTTGCTGCAAGTATTACACTCGTAACTTCTCTTGTGTTGACGTTACCACGCTCATAGTCAGATAATGGTCAGTTATAATAGCTATAATTGAATATCGTGCCAGTGAAACTTCGTTCGCGTTGCCATGATGATAAGGTGGTACAAGAAAAAATGCGACCACCTCGCCATCTGTTTGTCTGTATTTGTCTATCAAACGCCAATGATATCATTTACCGAGTTAAAAATCGAAATGTGTGCTAGGACACATAGTAGAAGTGAAACTTCAACGGACAAGTGGAAAAACGAATCGCAACAAAATTTTAACTTAAAGTTTTAAGGGCAGGTTTTACAAATTGGACAAGTACATTCATTAACAATCTGCCCGTAAAACTTCAAATAAAAAATTTGTTGCGATTCATTTTGCCACTTATCCGTTGCCATTCGTTTTTCCACTTGTCCGTTGCGATTCGTTTTTCCACTTGTCCGTTGCGATTCGTTTTTCCACTTGTCCGTTGAAGTTTCACTTCTACTATGTGTCCCAGCACACATTTCGATTTTTCGCAGGTTTACTCCAAATTATGATTTGGTTAGGTTAGGTACATTTTAATGAATGCGTTTTTTATTTAAACATATTTTATTTTATCAAACAAAAAAACTTAATTCGATCCGGAACCAAAAAACGCATCCATAGCATACTCTAAAATTATGCCGCCTCTCACCACGTCTAGTCTAAATTTGTGCCGCTCCTCCACGAGGCAAAAATCCTAAGACCTCGCGTTTATATAGCAGTTTGACTTCAAAAGTATTCCAAACGCTAGCCGCGTATTTACCAACAGGCTGCGTAGGCTGGTTCTTAGGGTGACAGATTTTAGGGCCGAAAAATTTGGGGTCAATTTCTTTTTGTCTAATAATAATAATACATATATTTGTTTTCTTACAGGTATAAAATCTGCTACAAGAATGGCGTAAGAAGTGATACATCGTAAGTTATTCAGATTTATACCATTTTCCATATAAATCTTAAATCTGTAACCGGTAGTAAGTATAAAGGAAGCGGCCACAGTCGAAACTACATAATTGTTGTTGGAACTAGGGTGAAGATTACTAACCTAGCATCATTTCGCACAATAACTGACGCTGTAGTCATATACGATAAAATAAATGACAAAAAGATTAAGAAAAGGCATTGTAACAAATGCGCATTAGATAAAGCCCTTAAAATTATAGCTCGATTACAATGACTTGCCAGGTGGTAGGGCATTTACCCGACTGCATGGCTACCACCCCTGGTCTAAAGTATGTCGTCATAACAACCTTGAGTTGTGTTTCGGCATTAGTGACCAGGTTCCAGTCTCGCTTAAGAGAGCAGCAGCGCATTTGTAGCACCTTTGGGGTTACAAAGGTCCATAGGCGATGGTAACCGCTTTCCATCAAGTGGGCCGTCTGCCTGTCTGTTGAATTCCTGCAATAAAAAAAAAATTAATTTTTTTTTTATTCTACCCATAGTCCCTCAAGACTATAAGTATCTAGTCTTCTATGGGTAAGGTGCCCAGAAGGCTGACTACGTGTCCTCGCCGGATCGTCATACTGATCCGTTACCCGAGGCAAGCAACAGCCGATCACCTGAAGAGTCAATGAGTCGTTTTGATAAATTTTGGTAGAGGCTCATCCCCTCAGGACTCCACAGTCCAAGCGTGTCGACAGCAAACGGCACAAACAGATAACTCCCACTGACAGTTGCATATTTGAGCCGCTTGAGTGATTCAGCTGTTTCCGCCGCCGAACCGGCTGATCTAGACGTGTTTGGTAAATGGGATGAAACTTTTTGCAAACATCAAGATATGGATCACTAGAGTGTTGGATCTATAGCATTATAGTATTCCTATAGCATAAATGTCGAATTAAACGCTTTTGCACACTTTCAATGCGGTCTATATATTTATGATAGCGTGGGTTGCATATATGTGATGCATGTTCTAATATAGGTAGCATATCAAATTTTTAGAGTTTTAATCTCATTAAAGCAAACCTTAGAGGCTTTATTGACTATTTTATTGGGATTGTTATGAGTTACGTAAACTCCTAGGAGCTAAGAACCTCAGCCAGAAGGCCCAACTTGCCATACACAACGCGGTGCTGGTACCTACGCTCACGTATGGACGCGAGAGTTGGGTATGGAAGAGAGAGCATGAAAGTAGAGTAAACGCGGTCGAGATGCGAGCACTGCGCAAAATCTGCGGAGTGACGCTCGCGGACCGCGTTCGTAATACCGAAGTAAGAAAGAGAGTTGGTCTGAACGAGAGGGTCGGGGTGAAGGTAAGGAAAGGAATGCTCCGGTGGTTCGGGCATGTGGAAAGAATGACTAAACAGATATACAATGCAAAAGTGGATGGATGCAGAAGTTGTGGAAGGCCATGATACACCTTCCATGATCAAATTGATCGTGTACTAGCAGAAGGTGATGTCAGGAGCCTTAAGAACAGATGAGCGGGCATGACAAGAGTTATGAATGTCAAAGAAGCAAGTGAGGTGTGTAAGAGTAAGCCTAAATGGCGCTCTGTTGTTCGTGCCTACCCCGCAAGGGAACTGGCGTAAAGTTATGTATGTATATATGTTAGGAGTTAGCGGAACTCGAATTAAAATGCCGTTAGAATTATTATAGAGTTCTAGAACTATACAAACACGTGTAACACAGGTACAAATGTATCCAAACACAACAAATCCAAACATAATGCAGAAGGTCGTAATTCAATAAAACGCGCAAAGTCCGTCACTATTACATTCTCGAATATACACACGTAACGCCTTGATCGTGGTTCTCGCTCAACTGCCGCCTCTCTCCATCAGGCCGTCGTTTTATACTTCACAAATGCAAAATGTGCCCGCCCGACAAGATCGACACAGTTTCCTGGAATTAGCTTGAAGTCGTAATCCGCAACACCTGGCTAATGATGCTAATGAGCGAGTACAATAGAACAACAGGCTGTTCTCCACAATAAGTTAGAAACGTATGCCAATAAATAAGTGAACAAAAGTAGACGATCATAAAAGGATTACAATTAGTTCAAACGCCGACAGGTAATAAAATGTACTTTTACAGGTCTGTAAGAATATGAACGTCAAATGTAAGCTTGCTATCGTGGTACTTCGCTAGTCTTTGGCAACACCTACTACTACGCTAATTATACTGGCAAGACATGACGCCCGACACCGCATAAACAGCGGACGCTTCACAATAGGACACCACAAATTGTGAAGCCTTTACCGGGCACACGTTGACCGGCTCGGAGTCAGCGGGCGTACTGCTCTCAATTATTCAGAGGACACGTTCCTCAGTCGCGAGCCGACATCGGGACATCGGAATTAGATCTGTGTACTTATGATTAATGTCGCTAGACCTGTGTCGGCGATGTCGCGTGTCTAGTGTCCTTGTCGCGTGACATTCGCTTGTCCGCTTTATTTGTAGTCCGTTGGTATATTTGTAATGCAATGCTGGCTTATATGCTGCTGCGAGTCTATTTGGTTTTGTTGTGTTGAGCTTTGGATTATGCGTTTTGATCATATAAGAAAAGGGTAGACTTAGGTTTGTTTCCATAAATGTAGTATTGTACTAAACGCGCTAATTTCAGGAACCGCTGGTCCGATTTGAAAAATTCTTTCAGTGTTGAATAGTACATTTATCGAGGAAGGCTATAGGCTATATTATATTTTCAAAAAAGTTAGGGATCCTTACTAAAAGTCCAATAATGTAACTCAAGGTGAAAAAAAGTGACCCGAAAAAATCCTTACACGTCGTGCGCTGTGAAAACTATAGATTATAGAACAAAATAATGTACTACCACTTTGCAGAACATATAATTGTCTACAAAAAATATTTCATAACCATATGTCTAACGATTATAGTTATCTCACAATAAGTGTTTTCTTTTATTTTTTAAATAATTAAAATGTCGTCGCTTCAAAAACTCTTTATTTTGTACCTTGGTATTAATCCTTATCAAAATAAATTACTCCATGTTCAAGACGAATTCAATACCTTTCTAGAACTTTTTGAATTATTCAATTTGGACGTTTCATTCAAAAGATATCGCGATATTTAAAATGTAAGTATTAGTGTTGTAGCCAAATATACTAATATTGTTTGATTGAACGCGCTAATCTCAGGAACTACTGTCTGATTTGAAAAATTATTTCAGTGTTGAATAGCCCATTTATCAAGGAAGGCTATAGGCTGTATAACATCACGCTAAGACCAATAGGATCGGAGCACCAATGAAGAATGTTTCAAAATCGGAGGGTTTTGAAAACAAATTCCACGCGGACGACGTCGCGGACACAGCTAGTTATTAATAAATAATGTTATTATTGTGGTAATAAAGACAAATAGTTTAATAAATTTACAAATATTTATAATATAAAATTCATATACAACCATAGATATAATAAATTTAAGTATATTATACACAATATATTATTTGATAAACAAAGTAAATAAATAATAAAACTACGTTTTAACGGTTTTAAGCGCGGTAATTTTATTTGATTTTGGTTTTTCCGACGTTTTCCAAATAAAATTACCGCGCTTAAAACCGTTAAAACGTAGTTTTATTATGTATACAAGTCGCGAAAACTTAAGAAAATATTAAAGTAAATAAATAAAAAAAAAATTAATTTAGTTAAATTTTTTGCATTTTTTAATATTGATCCCAAGAATTTTTTGATTCTATCAAAATTCTAATCAAAATACGTACTAACTTAATATTTGTTCAAAATAAATTTTATTTATTAGTATGATTTTAAAGACATAACAACCTTGAGTTGTGTTCCGGCATTAGTGACCAGGTTGCAGTCTCCCTTAAGAGAGCAGCGGCGCATTTGTAGCAAGTTTGCTGTTGCAAATGTCCATAGGCGATGGTAACCGCTTTCCATGAAGTGGGCCGTCTGCCTGCCTGTCTGCTGATCTCCTGCAATAAAAAAAAGCCATTCTAATTTATTATTATATCAATTTGTTATTTTCAAAATTAAAATCTGTATTTTAGCATAGTACTTACTTTTAATAGTAGATTATTTAAGCAAGTATTTCAAGATGACTTAACCGAGTTGCCTTTGAAATTGTTTTACGACACGAAATGAGCTCGTAACGTTAGCAAAATATCAGGAAACGTTAATTCTTGCATTGTCGTGTATAAATCAAAGATGATTTAGTGCGCCTCGGGAGGGCATCGAGTAAAATCCGCGTAATGTCGCGAACTTACGCGGCATTTGACATTTAGATGCGGATATTTATATACGTAGATGAATATGCTGCGATAGATGTGTGGAGTGATGCGGAAAGGCCGTGTCAGGAACTCCCGCATCCGCGGCAGTCTTCATATCCGTGACATCGCAGACAAACGTTTTACGAAAACCGGCTAATTATGTGGGGAATAAATGTCTAGTCATACCGCCTCTGCCAAGGTCCGGTCGAAGGCGAGGTGAAGGATGACAAGCTTACCAATGGTCTCAAAACGGGGATGCTGAAGACCGCGCGACGTGAAGTAGAAAAAGTAGGAAAGCGGACCCTGGGCGTTGGAGTGAACGCTCTGAATGCAACCGGGATTTAACGCTCGGATGATGATGATTATTGCGGATATTTATATAATGAAATAAAGATGACACAAGTATTTTATAGTATTATAATTTAAGACAGTGTCGGGGTGAAGGTAGGGAAAGGAATGCTCCGGTGGTTCGTGCATGTGGAAAGAATGACTAAACAGATGTACAATGCAAAAGTGGATGGAAGCAGAAGTCGTGGAAGGCCACGACACACGTTCCATGATCAAATTGATCGTGTACTAGCAGAAGGTGATGTCAAGAGCCTTAAGAACAGACGAGCGTGCATGACAAGAGTTATGAATGTCAAAGAAGCAAGTGAGGTGTGTAAGAATATGCCTGAATGGCGCTCTGTTGTCCGTGCCTACCCCGCAAGGGAACTGGCGTGAAGTTATGTATGTATGTATGTTTAATATGTCGATTAGTACGCAATGACTAACCATTACCAATTTATTATATCTGTCTTGTTCCTCACTTCTATGCGTTGTTTTTTTTTTGTTTGTCTTCTTTTATATGTAATTATAACAATGTTCATATACACTAGTAATTATTTTGCATAATTTTATAACGGATGTTTATTGTTTTAATTTGCTTTGTGGAGCTAAGCCGTGGCATCACTTACAGGTACTTGCGGAAGATCAGCGCTGGTTGTGAAACTAGCATTACGCTGAGCAGGAGCCTTTTTAGAACATCACAATTAATTGTTAGATATATTATCATGTTAGACTTTTTGTATCTAGTCCTAAATAAATATTTTTTCTTTCTTTCTTTCTGAATAAGAAACAGTGTTGTAAGGGAACGTTGTGGATTGAATGAATAACAAGATTTGTCAATTCGCTGTCAATATCGATTCGGATAAAAAAATATCTGAATATCCGCTACTTACTCCCATCACTATTACCAAATCGGTAACACGAATTGAATGACGGACGTAACGCTGCCATGTAAATCAATTTAATCTCCACAGCTAAGACAATCGGGTGCTGTACAGTTTGTGATTGACATTGCATCGACTTAAATTCTACCTTATTACAATCGGATTGTAGCTATTATTCTAATGCATTTAATTGTGACTTACGTTGAAATCGATACTGCACAAATCGTACGTAATTGCATTGATCGTAACGTACTGGAATTAGTGTATGAGACAACATAAAATCGTGTAATTATTAAGTACTTGACTTTAATAGTTTTGTGTTTAGCAATGTGCCATTGCACCGACTGCAACAGCGATTGTGTCAGAATTTCTGAGATTTGACTTCATTTGCTCATACGAATTTCCATCACCTATATCACCGTAAATTTTTTTTTTTTTTATATTGCAGGTGTTCAGCAGACAGGCAGACGGCCCACTTGATTGAAAGCGGTTACCATCGCCTATGGACATTTGCAACACCGAAGGTGCTACAAATGCGCTGCTGCTCTCTAAAAGGGGACTGGAACCTGGTCACTAATGCCGGAACACAACTCAAGGTTGTTATGGCGACATACTTTAGACCAGGGGCGGTAGCCATCCAGTCGGGCAAATGCCCTACCACCTGGAAAGCCATTGAGGTATAACGCAGCAATTAAAAGAGTTGAAACGGTGCGGGATCTTGGAGTATGTCTTAATACACAGCAAACTTTTCGCGATCACACAATTAACATTTGTAAGAAAGCTTATCGAAATTTAGGTTTTGTATTACGTCGAATAGAAGGTATTAATAGTATTTATGTCGTTAAAACATTATTTAACGCTTTAGTAAGTAGCCACTTAGAAAACAACGCAATAATCTGGGCTCCACATGAAGCTAAATATAGTCTCATGTTGGAGCGCATACAAAATAAATTTACTAGATTTTTTACCTAAGACTTTATGGTGTTTACCCATTTTAACCTTTAATGTACCCCACCTTGCTTGTCTTAGGCATGGTTGGATATAATAAACATATAATACGTTCACAATTTTTTTACATAAAACACAAAAACATATATTATGTAATTAATAAATAAATAAGGCTTGTACGTCGAGTTTTTTGAGTTTACAGGTGGTAAGGCATTTTCCCGAATGGATGGCTACCACCCCTGGTCTAAAGTATGTCGCCATAACAACCTTGAGTTGTGTTCCGGCGTTAGTGACCAGGTTCCAGTTTCCCTTAAGAGAGCAGCAGCGCATTTGTAGCAACTTTGGTGTTGCAAATATCCATAGGCGATGGTAACCGCTTTCCATCAAGTGGGCCGTCTGTCTGTGTCTGCTGATCTCCTACAATTAAAAAACAAAAATCAACGAGGTTGACAATTCAGCATTGTGCTATATCGAAATTTTTTAAAAATCCCAATATAGCATATACACAAATACATACATACATATAAATATTATCTTAATATATATAAATTACGTGTCACGTTGTTTGTTCGCGATGGGCTCCTAAACTACTTACATACATACATACATACATAACTTCACGCCAGTTCCCTTGCGGGGTAGGCACGAACAACAGAGTGCCATTTAGGCTTATTCTTACACACCTCACTTGCCTCTTTGACATTCATAACTCTTGTCATGCAAGCTCGTCTGTTCTTAAGGCTCCTGACATCACCTTCTGCTAGTACACGATCAATTTGATCATGGAAGGTGTGTCGTGGCCTTCCACGACTTCTGCATCCATCCACTTTTGCATTGTATATCTGTTTAGTCATTCTTTCATCATGCATTCTTTCCACATGCCCGAACCACCGGAGCATTCCTTTCCTTACCTTCACACCGACACTCTCTTTCAGACCAACTCTCTTTCTTACTTCGGTATTACGAACGCGGTCCGCGAGCGTCACTCCGCAGATTTTGCGCAGTGCTCGCATCTCGACCGCGTTTACTCTACTTTACTACTAAACTACTTGACCGATTTTAATCAAATTTGCACACCGTGTGCAGTTTGATCCGACTTGAAAGATAGGATAGCTTACATTTGGACCCGGTAGGTGGCGCTGGAATCGGGTTCTACATTTTATTTCTTCAGGGCAGAACAACATCGGCCGGGACAGCTAGTATATTATAATATATAACATTTATAATCGACGTTTCGGCCACTTTTCAGTAGCCGTGATCACGCTACTGAAAAATGGCTGGCTACGTTGGAATAATAAAAATCCAATAAATTACCGCGCTTAAAACCGTTAAAACGTAGTTTTACTATATAAACGAAAACTGTTAGAGTTGATTTGTTCTCAACGGACAGACAGACTGAAATAGTCACGCTCAGTGTGCTATATTCGGTGGTTAGGTTGATTGATTTTCATTGTCTTCTCAGATTGTTGTCATAATTAAAAGTCTATATTTGTGGCTGGAGTACAGTAGATATCTATCCCTTCTTTCCCATCCCTCCTCCAGTCGTAGCGGTTCCCCCTCCATTAGACTCAGGAGGGTCAGGACGAGTGTGTGTTTTTTTATTTTTTTATTGCAGGAGTTCAGCAGACAGGCAGACGGCCCATTTGATGGATAGCGGTTACCATCGCCTATTGACATTTACAACACCAAAGGTGCTATAAATGTGCTACTGCTCTGTTAAGGGAGACTGGAACCTGGTCACTAATGCCGGAACACAACTCAAGGTTGTTCTGGCGACATACTTTAGACCAGGGGTGGTAGCCATCCAGTCGGGCAAATGCCCTACCACCTGGGTGTGGGTTGTTCTGTCGCCTCTTACGACAGGCCGCCCGGCCGCAGGAAATTGTATTCTTTCTGCGTTCCTGCACGGATAAAAACGTGTGAATCTGTGGTCATGCAAATGCTTGTGCATCTATATATATCCTGCGCACTTGAAGGCTTACTTAAGCGTTAGATGGTGAAGTGCATATTTCACCCAATCGTTGGGAAATATTAGCGAAGAAGCGCTGTGACTGCAGATTCCAAGTGCAGTATAGCACCGAGCTAGAGCACAAAGCGCGACGAACTTAAGGCTCGACCACCTGCGGCTATTATTTGCAATTTTGTGAATGCTGTTCGGACCTGTTCGAGATGCAAGCGCGTATTCGTAAATAAAGTTGGCTACGCAAATCACCTGCGTGCGCATGAACGTCGAACAGCCACTAACTGAAGCGGTCGTCGTAACCAAAATCGGTTAGGAAGAGAGAGATATATATATATTATATGGATATGTAGTAATTATAGGGCAAATTCTTATTTTAATCGTGTATCAAATAACTATAATCTTTTAGCTGTTACACATGATATAGATTTATTTATTAGTAATCCACAGAATCTTAAGACGGCCCTGGTAAAGCATTGGTCTGAAAATTAACAAGTTTCATGTAATAGGTCAGTTTTAAAATATTTCTTTTTTAATTTCTTCTTCCTAATTTAATTTATAAAACGTAAAATATTCACTAGCAAGCGTTATAGCTATCTACATGTGGAAACATTTAAATGGTTATAGATATTTAGTAGTATTTACTCAATTATAAACCGTTTGTTTTCCGAATAAAATAAAATAAAATTACAGTAGATAACAGAGATGCGGGGTGGAAATTCGGCTAGGGTAAGCCGGTTGAAAAATCAGATCGTATGATGCAAGCGCTGACTACACCGCTGTTGTAGAAATTAAGGCCCATCTATCAGCATACAAAAAAGCACAGGATTTGATGGTAGTGACTTTCGTGTATGATAAAAAAGCCTTTTTATCCGTGCAGGAACCGAGAAAGAATACAAATTCCTGCGGCCTGGCGGCCTGTCGTAAGAGGCGGCAAAACAACCCACAGCCAGGTGGTAGGGCATTTGCCCGACTGGATGGCTACCACCCCTGGTCTAAAGTATGTCGCCATAACAACCTTGAGTTGTGTTTCGGCATCAGTGGCAAGGTTCCAGTCTCCCTTAAGAGAGCAGCAGCGCAATTGTAGTACCTTTGGTGTTGCAAATGTCCATAAGCAATGGTAACTGATTTCCATCAAGTGGGCCGTCTGCCTGTCTGCTGAACTCCTGCATTAAAAAAAATGTACGCAAAATCGACACCAGACGAACTGTACACACCACTGAAGTATTATTCTGTATATTATATACTAGCTGTACCCGGAAAACCTTGTCTTACATACATACATACATAACTTCACGCCAGTTCCCTTGCGGGGTAGGCACGGACAACAGAGCGCGATTTAGGCTTATTCTTACACACCTCACTTGCTTCTTTCACATTCATAACTCTTGTCATGCACGATCGTCTGTTCTTAAGGCTCCTGATATCACCTTCTGCTAGTACACGATCAATTTGATCATGGAAGGTGTGTCGTGGCCTACCACGACTTCTGCATCCATCCACTTTTGCATTGTATATCTGTTTAGTCATTCTTTGTCGTCAACAGTCAAACGTTGTCTTGCCCTTAAAAAATAAAAATCTAGAAACCGATTGCAGCGCCATCAACCGGGACCGATTGTTAATCTAAACCCTGCTTGAATCTACTTGAAAAAACAAAAAAATCATCAAAGTCGGTCCCACTGTTAAAGAGGTGTTCAGCGGCGCCACCTACCCTGTGCAATCGTGAATCTAAACTATCCCGGGACTCACTTCAACATAAACAAAAATAATTTCACCTAAATCCTGTAACCTGATTGCAGCGCCATCTACCTAGTTCAAATTTGAATCTAAAAATCCCGGGACCCACTCGAACATAAATAAAAATAATTTCACCTAAAACCTGGAACCCGATTGCAGCGCCATCTACCTGATTCAAATTTAAATCTAAACCATCCCGCGAACCACTTGGATACACACAAAAATAATAACACCTAAATCCTAGAACCCGATCGCAGCGCCATCTACCTGGTTCAAATTTGAATCAACAAAAATAATTCACCTAAATCAGAAAATTGAAAATGAGTTTAAATGCAGGCACCATTTCCGAAATAGGCCGGAAAAGATCATGGATGAGAACAACTGAATGGCTAGACTGATGTTTTTTTTATTGATGAATATCTTATTTTAATACTTATTATCCTATTGACGGCCTCTGTGGTTGAGCGGGCTAAGCCTTTGCCGGCGTACCTCACTGCAACGCAGAGGTTCCGGGTTCGATTCCTGGTATAGTAAATTTCGGAAACGTATTTTCTCCGTTATTTACTATGGTCTGGGTGTCTGGGATCGGCCCCAGAGTAGTCCGTTATATATTACCTATAACACAAGCGTAACTTGCTTAATTTGGGGGTATACAATGTGTGTTTGTCTGCCGATTAAAAAAAAAAATATTCCGGACGAAGACAATTCCAAAAACACAAAAATAATAAAAATTGGTCCAGCCGTTCTTGAGTTTTAAATGGTGTAACTAACACGATTTTGTTTTATATATATAGATAGATAGTCATTGAAGTTATTTTTTTTTATGATAAATTACTAATGAGGATACATTGGAATCGCCAACAGAACAACAAAGTGCTGCACAATGACCGACTCGGCGTTTCAATGGGCACGTCAAAAGTCAAACAATAGCTTCGGAACGAGATATCGGAGGCTCATTATCAGATCATCTTCGGCCCAATGAGATTCTTAGACGGAGCGTCGCTTTGACGAGTACGCACTGTGGCGCGAAAACGCAGCGGTCTTTTTAAAGCCGCTTTAAAAACTTATTATATGGATTTCCACGCTTGATTTTTTTAGTAATAATTATAATCGGCAGAGAAACATACACACTGTGTATCCCCAAACTGAGTTACGCTTGTGTTATGGGTAATATACAATGGACCGCCAGACCATAGTAACTAACAGATGTTTCGGAAATTTGCCATGCTAGGAATTGAACCCGGAGCCTTAGTCGGCTCAATCACAGAGGTCGTCAAACTGCCATGTGTATGTCGGCGAGAGCACTATAAAATAAGACAAATTTGAAACAGTATCAAAGTTTGTTACACTAGAATTATAATATCAAACACGGTTTTTTTATGTTTAAGGCTTGGCAATTAGGCCTTTAAGCCAGGCGCCATTGTATTGTAGGCTACAATCGACGTCATTCAATGGAGTTCTTGTGAAAACTCCAAAGGCCACATTTGGCTATACAGTTCACGTTTCTCGCAAAAACACATAATTACTACTCAAAAACTATCAATATCCTACAACTATTGTTCATTTTAGAGTAATTTTACATATTTTTAGTAAATAAAACTGCACAGCACAACGTCTTCTTTCAGTTCCCGCCAAAGACTCTCAAACACGGTACATTAACTTAGTACACAGATAACAGCTCCGAAATGGCTATCCATAGCCGAGAAGCAATTCTCCTTCGAGAATTCTATTCTCGATGACTTTAAAAAGTATGGAATTTCTTCGATATCTGTCGGTAGTGAATATCACTCACAATCTCTACTTCCACTGCTCGAGTAGGACGTGTTTAAGGCAGAGCCACTCATTCATTCATTGAATTCACTAACGCCATTTGTCTTAATTAACAACTTCCTTTTATTCCACTTTCGACATCCATTTGCTTAATAATAAATGCTTACAAACGATGTTACTACAAAATGATTCCTAAAATATAGTTCAGTATACATAATAACTATTCTACTGAACTTTACATTATCCCAAATGATTTAATTTATACAATTTACATATATTTAACATTCAAACAGTCAGAATAGTGTCTACTAAATATTTGAGTTTCACAAACATTGGTTTTATGTTACAAATAACTTTTTGAATATATTTCAGAAATATAATCATGTAAACATAATAATCAATATTTAGCGCAAAAGTGTCTATGGCATGGGGCCCTTCGTATACAATAAGCTTCCGAAATCTCTTAGAGAACTGCCATGTACACTATTTAAGAAAAAAATAAATTTGCTACTGACCACTAAATACTATTATAATATAAACATGTTTATGGACGATGAAACACTATGAACTGACATAAATATATTTGACATGCTTTAATAGTAGACATTTTATTATTTAGATTAATTATAGTTTATTATTATACTGTATGTCTTTGATTATTATTTTTAATTTTAATTGTATTGATTGATTGTTTGTAAAACTATGTTTATAAATCAATATTGTAATTTTAATTTTGCACGACCAATTATGGGCCGAATGCATTGATACTGTAAAACCGTAACATCTTTGTACATGCATTACGCAATAAATATATTCTATTCTATTCTATTAACAAATATGTTTGGTATATGGCTATTGGCGCCACATATGGGCAACAATAGCCATATACCAAAAAATGTTCCTATATACCTACATACGTATAGTTATAGAATCATTAGTGTTGCTTATTTCCATAGGTTATGTGATAACCACTTTCAATAAGCTAGGCCGTCATAAAAAATCCTCATCTTGATTTGTTATGAAATTAATTTTAAGATCGATCTATGACATATTATTAATCCAGGTAGCGTCAAAAATCAAATTCAAATTCAAAAGTTTTCATTCAAAATAAGTTCCACTGGAGAACAATTTTTGAAGGTCAAATATATAAGTTAACATTTAATTTTACTTCCTATTCTATGTACACCGCTGTCTTGGGACTTACTATTCATGTAAGTCGATTAACTCGCTAGGATATATTACAAACAAACAAATAACCAACTCAGGCCATTAGATTTAAATATAAAAAAACTATATATCATTAGATGTGATTATTCAAATTTTTAGATTTACTAATTCCGTTTGTAGTTTGAAAACAAGTAAAAAAAAATACAATTTTCGGCAGCCATTAGAATAGGTCATGGAACTCCTTTAAAATTTATATGTAACGCCAATAGGGTAGATGACATTGAAATCAATTCAGACAAAACGTCATGGCCTCATCTTATAAATAGACATTAATTAGAGCATTAATTATTGTTTAAACAGTAATTAAAATTCATGATATTTAAAAGTAATACGATAGGATGGTATTTTTAAGCCCGTTTTTATATATGTTAATTATGTTAATTTGAGAATTTCTTGTAACATATTGTTACGGGTTTGCGAGACTCGAATTAAAATACTGTTAGAATTATTATAGTTTATTAGAACAATACAAACACGTATAACACAGGTACAAATATAACCGAACGCAACAAGTCCGAACGTAATGCAGTAGGTCGTAATTTAATAAAACGCGCAAAGTCCGGCACTATTAGATTCCCGAATGTCCACACGTCTCGCCTAGATCGTAATTGTAGGTGAACTGATCCCCTCTCTTAATCAGGCCACCATTTTACACTTCACAAATGAAAATGTGCCCGCCCGGCAACGTCGACATAATTTCCTAGAATTAGCTTGTACTTATAATCCGCAACACATGGCTAATGATGCTCCTGAGCGGCCGTAAACGAGTACAATAGAACAAAAGCCTGTTCTCC
Organism: Dendrolimus kikuchii; assembly: GCA_019925095.2. Taxonomy (NCBI): domain Eukaryota; kingdom Metazoa; phylum Arthropoda; class Insecta; order Lepidoptera; family Lasiocampidae; genus Dendrolimus; species Dendrolimus kikuchii. Next base: position 26,724,940 of record CM034392.1, on the reverse strand, counting down.
ACAATAACTAGAAACGTATGCCAATAAGTAAGTAAACAAAAGAAGACGATCATAAAAGGATTACAATTAGTTCAAATGCCGATAGGTAATAAAATGTACTTTTACAGATCTGTTCTTGTCGGGGCCTAAGTTGTAAAAATATGATATAACAACACCGATTGAATACCTGCCAGTAATAAGACCGCCTCGTTTTTAGCACCGAGTGCGTAAATGAATTCAAAAAGAGGTCGGCTGGTCCAATAATGAGTTTCTTTGCGTTTTCGCGTAATCCTCGCTTTGGACAATGGCCCAACAATGGGCACCCCGTGGGCCTATCCAGACGATTAACGCTTTCTTTGTCCCCAACAAAGGAGGGTAAGCACTCAAAATTTCTACGACTGATCGTTTTCCAATTTTCATGTATTGATGGAATTTTAAATGTGTTTAGTGGGTATCTGTCTGTCCTTTGTGATGTTACTCGATGTAAAGCGATTTTTTTTTTCTGAAGTATTTATTCAAAGTAAGTTCCACTGGAGAACAGTTTTTGAGGGTCATACATATAAGTCATTCCTATTCGATAGCCTCGATGGTCGAGTTTGCTAAGCCTTTGCCGGCCTACATCAGTGCAACGCAGAGGCTATATATGGCAGAGGCAACCCACAGCCAGGTGGTAGGGCATTTGCCCGACTGGATGGCTACCACCCCTGGTCGAAAGTATGTCGCCATAACAACCTTGAGTTGTGTTCCGGCATTAGTGATCAGGTTCCAGTCTCCCTTAAGAGAGCAGCAGCGCATTTGTAGCACCTTTGGTGTTGCAAATGTCCATAGGCGATGGTAACCACTTTCCATCAAGTAGGCCGTCTGCCTGTGTGCTGAGCTCCTGCAATAAAAAAATAAAAAAAAGTTCCATTGCTGATATAGTAAATTTCGGAAACGAAGTTTTGCCGTTATTTACTGTGTCAGGAGCCTTAAGAACAGACGAGCGTGCATGACAAGAGCTATGAATGTCAAAGAAGCAAGTGAGGTGTGTAAGAATAAGCCTCAATGGCGCTCTGTTGTTCATGCCTACCCCGCAAGGGAACTGGCGTGAAGTTATGTATGTATGTATTTATTGTGGTCTGTGTGTCTGGGATCGACCCCAGAGTAGTCCGTTGTATAGTACTTAGTTACTTAATTTGGGGATGTACTATTAATATGTGAGTTTGTCTGCCGATTATTATTCATCATCGTAATTATTTATCTATATCAGGCTCATTTCTTTCCATTTTTATTGTGTTTATTGTGATTTCATTTATATATGTATAACTAGCTGTCCCGGCAGACGTTGTTCTGCCCTGAAGAAATAAAATTTAGAACCCGCTCCAGCGCTACCTACCGGGTCCAAATGTGAGCTATCCTATCTTTCAAGTCGGATCAAACTGCACACGGTGTGCAAATTTGATTAAAATCGGTCAAGTTAGTTTAGGAGTCCATCGCGGACAAACAACGTGACACGTAATTTATATATATTAAGAAGATTATCACTATTTCTTAACCTGTATATGTTTGTGGATACAAACTATCAGACCTCTGACATTCGGTATTTGACATAGTAATTTAAATTAATGTCTAGGTCTAGATATTATATGTTATCTATAATTAAATTTCATTTTGTAAACAAACGTTACAAAAGGACACAGTAATATCTCAGGTAGACTGTAATACTAACGCCATCTGTTAAAAAAGCGGTAGAGTTAATTTCGGCGTGAATAAAATGTGTCGACTGATGACCACGTCTACTTACAGCTGTATTTTATAGTAAAGAATATTCGCAATTACCTTCGCATGTATTATGGTACGTATGTATACTTATGTCCTAGCCAAGCAAGTTACGCCTGTGTTATGGACAATATACAACAGATAAAAAAACCGACTTCAAAAAATAAAAACTATAAAATAACATAAAAATTACTATTTTTTTTTTAAATTACTAAGCACCGACTTTAAGATGTTTTAGATAATATATATTAATAATAATAGCTTTAGAAGTAAGTTATTTTATACTTTTTAGTTTTTAAAGTCGGTTTTACAATGCAAAAATGTACAACAGATATACAATGCAAAAGTGGATGGATGCAGAAGTCGTGGAAGGCCACGACACACCTTCCATGATCAAATTGATCGTGTACTAGCGGAGGGTGATGTCAGGAGCCTTAAGAACAGACGAGCTTGCATGACAAGAGTTATGAATGTCAAAGAGGCAAGTGAGGTGTCTAAGAATAAGCCTAAATGGCACTCTGTTGTTCGTGCCTACCCCGCAAGGGAACTGGCGTGAAGTTATGTATGTATGTATATTTATCAAGCAGATTTTCGTAGGACAAGCGATTATGAAAACATTTATATTGTACACAACGTGGAAATTTTCTTTGAACTTGCTCTAATCTATTGTTATATTTATTATAAAAGGGGTTCCATATGGACACAGCATAATCTAATTGCGAGCGAATCAGTGTAGCATAGAGGTAAATATATGTTGAGGGTCGAATGAATTTTGTACTAAAACGCATGACAAGGCCATACATTTTAAAAGATTTATTAATTACGGTATCTATGAGCAGATCCAAGTGCAATTTATTATCAAGTACTACACCTAAGTCTCTAATATAATTAACATATTCAAGAATAGTGATGAATGATGAAAGATGACTGTCAGGCGAGAGGCTTACATTTGAATGCGAAGAAAACAAAGGTTATGGTGTTTGAAAGAGAAGAAACCAGAACGAATGCAAGGATAATGGTCGATGATGTTATGCTGGAGCAAGTGAATGAGTTTGTATATCTTGGATGTGCTTTTAGCAGGGATGGAAGGTACACCGCTGATATAGAAAGAAGAGTGAATTTGGGGAACAGTTTAAATGGAGCGTTAGGTAGACTTCTAGGCGCTAAGAACCTCAGCCAGAAGGCCCAGCTCGCCGTACACAACGCGGTGCTGGTACCTACGCTCACGTATGGAAGCGAGAGTTGGGTATGGAAGAAAGAGCATGAAAGTAGAGTAAACGCGGTCGAGATGCGAGCACTGCGCAAAATCTGCGGAGTGACGCTCGCGGACCGCGTTCGTAATACCGAAGTAAGAAAGAGAGTTGGTCTGAAAGAGAGTGTCGGGGTGAAGGTAAGGAAAGGAATGCTCCGGTGGTTCGGGCATGTGGAAAGAATGACTAAACAGATATACAATGCAAAAGTGGATGGATGCAGAAGTCGTGGAAGGCCACGACACACCTTCTATGATCAAATAGATCGTGTACTAGCAGAAGGTGATGTCAGGAGCCTTAAAAACAGACGAGCTTGCATGACAAGAGTTATGAATGTCAAAGAGGCAAGTGAGGTGTGTAAGAATAAGCCTAAATGGCACTCTGTAGTTCGTGCCTACCCCGCAAGGGAACTGGCGTGAAGTTATGTATGTAAGAATAGTGTTACACAGCTTATATTAAAAATTACTAATTGTTTCTTTTTGGTAAATATATATGTACTTGCATTCATTATACTTTTCGTATCAGTATAATATTGTCCATACACCAGTAAGTCTTACTGATGCACCCCACTGGTGTTATTAAACGCGCTGTCGGCCCGCGCCGTCTCGGCGACTTGACGCGCGTCACGCGGCCGTCACTGCGACGACCGATATTGGATCCCAAGCACTGCAGCGATGCATTTGATGCATTGGACTTTTCATCGGTAAGAAGATTCATTTGACATCTTATTAACTATTATTGGAAGTGAAAGAAGATTAAATTCGATATCAGTTACTTGGAAAATATATGAGTAATTATCTGATATTTGACGATTCGTAAGATTGAAAGATATCAGTAGCTTTCGTTCAAGAAATCCCAACCGAGTTATACTACCCAATAGTACACACAAAGAGCCTAAAAATTAATAACCCAGGCACAGAAAAAAAAAAACAACACACATGGCACTAGATTGGACTATATATAAGTATAGATATAAGGCCAACACTGCACATGCACTTCCTCACAACACCAGCATGTAACAGATACACTCTGCATTAGTATAAGTTTAGTATTAAAATTAGAATGAATTAATATAATAAGTTATTCTTAAGGTACACCAAAACAGAAAAATTGCTACACATAATGTCATATACACTAACAAAAATAAACAATAAGCGTGTATGGAGTCTCAAATTTTTCATAGAAATTAAGTATTACAAAAGGGTACGGAACTCGAGTCCGTAGAGATATAAATAATAATAAATAATAAAAAAAAACTACCCAATAGTAGAACTGTAATATGTCAAAGAAGATCTTATTCCGTGTGTGTTGATATTTATAACCACTTACCAGAAAATTTTAAGTCACTCCCCCTATCCGTGCAGGAACGGAGAAAGAATACAATTTCCTGCGGCCGGGTGGCCTGTCGTAAGAGGCGACTTAACAACCCACATCCAGGTGGTAGGGCATTTGCCCGATTGGATGGCTACCGCCCCTAGTCTAGAGTATGTCGCCATAACAACCTTGAGTTGTGTTCCAGCATTAGTGACCAGGTACCATTCTCCCTTAAGAGAGCAGCAGCGCGTTTGTAGCACCTTTAGTGTGACAAATGTCCATAGGCCATAGTAACCGCTTTTCATCAAGTGGGCCGTCTGCCTGTCTGCTGAACTCCTGCAATAAAAAATTAAAAAATCTCTTACAGTCGTGAGGCGTTTATGTCCTATATGAGACGACCTAATTTTAATTTTATTTGTGACCATATGTAAATGTACAAATTGGTGTATATCTTTGTTATGAATAAAGGATGTCTGATTACTAATAATTACAAGACGAATAATAAATAATAATAGTTTTAGGGGCCTTGCAATAATACATAATAATGTTATAATTAATAATAACTAAGAAATAATAATAGTATAAAAAAGAATAACAGGCTGTGGGTTGGTTTATCGCCTCCCTTCTCCGTTCCTCCACAGATAATTAAAGTAATGTAACTAATAATATAATATATTAATTAAAAAACGAATAATCTTATAGTAATATATAAAGCTGAAGAGTGTGTTTGTTTGAACGCGCTAATCTCAGGAACTACTAGTCTGATTTGAAAAAATCTTTCACTGTTAAATAGCCCATTTATCGAGGAAGGCTATAGGCGATATATCATCACGCTAACACCAATATGAGCGGAGCACAAATTAAGAATGTTTCAAAATCGGGAGTTTTTATTTAATTTACTTTTCTTTTACTATTCAACGCGGACGAAGTCGCGGGCCCAAAAGCTAGTCAATAATAATACGCGAGGGCCTTGCAATAATTTAATCTTTTATCCGTGCAGGAACGGAGAAAGAATATAATTTCCTGCGGCCGGGCGGCCTGTCGTGAGAGGCGACTTAACAACCCACAGCCAGGTGGTAGGGCATTTGCCCGACTGGATGGCTACCACCCCTGGTCTCTCTGGAATTGTGTTCCGTCATTAGTGACCAGGTTCCAGTCTCCCTTAAGAGAGCAGCAGCGCATTTGTAGCAACTTTGCTGTTGCAAATGTCCATAGGCGATGGTAACCGCTTTCCATCGAGTGAGCCGTCTGCCTGTCTGCTGATCTCCTGCAATAAAAAAAAATTATATAAAAAAAATAACTATATGTTTCAAATTCGACTTCTTTTCAAAGTATATTGATTTGAATTACGGTATTAACATCGGGTTTGGTTACTTCAGCCGTATTTCACAAAAAGCCATGTTTCTCGTAGAATAATTGGAATAGAGTGGCCATCTTGTCATTCTAATCGTTATGATAAACACGACCGCGGCGTGCTGCATCAAAATGTTTATTATCCGCTTGTTCTGCCCGGCCACTTATGCTGCAGTTACTACACGCCCAAGTTATGGACGGACAGCTTTTATAAATAAAAAAAATAGACAATATGCAAACTCCAAATGTGAGAATTTCAATATGTGACGTTTTTTTTATACCTACCTGATGGAAAGTGGTCACCGTCGCCACCAACGCGTTGCCGACTTCTAAGAAATTTATAAAGCACTTCTTAAAGAACCCCAAGTCCCCTCCAGATCATTGTTGCACGCGGGAACAAATTTTCTAGAGAGTTGCCTATTTGAGCATGGGAGCTCTTGTGGAAATGGGGGTGAATATCCCGTCGCTGGCGAGCGGTGCGGTTGTAAATCTGAGACGCTGGTACCAGATCAAACAGTTCCTCGGAACACTCCCCGTTATACAGGCGGTAATATTTTATACGCAGAGGAACGGACTAATGACAAAACGTACGACTGTGTAGTTTCAAAAAATCAGCCCTTATAATAATTGATTTAAACAACACAGTCTAATACATACACACAGATAAATAAACACACAGTAAAGTTATTAGTAATATTTTTTAATGAATGAATATGCTTTGTTGTGTTTTAAAAGATTTAGTTAACTGAAATAAAATTTTACAATACTATAGGCGGTCTTATCGCTATTAGCGATTTATTCCAGACAACCTTTGGACGGACAAAAAAACTGATAAGAACAGAGGCATGTTGCATTATTCTCACTACCAAATCAGTATCTTATAAATACATACATACATAACTTCACGCCAGTTCCCTTGCGGGGTAGGCACGAACACCAGAGCGCCATTCAGGCTTATTCTTACACACCTCGCTTGCTCCTTTGAAATTCATAACTTTTGTCATGCACGCTCGTCTGTTCTTAAGGCTCCTGAGATCACCTTCTGCTAGTACACGATCATTGTGATCATGGAAGGTGTGTCGTGGCCTTCCACGACTTCTGCATCCCTCCACTTTTGCATTGTATATGTGTTTAGTCATTCTATCATCATGCATTCTTTCCACATGCCCGAACCACCGGAGCATTCCTTTCCTTACCTTCACCCCGAGACTCTCTTTCAGACCAACTCTCTTTCTTACTTCGGTATTACGAACGCGGTCCGCGAGCGTCACTCCGCAGATTGTGCGCAATGCTCGCATCTCGACCGCGTTTACTCTACTTTCATGCTCTCTCTTCCATACCCAACTCTCGCTTCCATACGTGTGCGTAGGTACCGGCACCGCGTTGTGTACGGCGAACTGGGCCTTCTGGCTGAGGTTCTTAGCGCCTAGAAGTTTACCTAACGCTCCATTCAAACTATAAATATATACATACATATACATACATACATGATATAACATACATACATTAATATAAAATATACTAATATGATATATGTAAATAAAATATTCTACTATACATTTGCATAAATATTTATTTAGAAAATAGCAGTAATATAAAGATTTAATACAATGTACCTTGTGTTGTAACCTCTTTAAACAAGAGGCACGCACTAGAGGTTGACCCGATTGATAATTTTTAGTAGATAGATATTAATTAAAAATTGTTACGAGTTGCAGGACTCGAATTAAAAATGCCGTTGGAATTACTATAGAATTTATTAGAACTATACAAACACGTATAACACAGGTACAAATATAACTGAACACAACCAGTCCAAACGTAAAGCACGATTCAATAACACGCGCAAAGTCCGTCACTGAATAGTTTACCGAATGTACACAAGTCTTGCTCCGCTTGTGGTTATCGCTCGACTGCCTCGTCCATCAATCGAGGCGTTGCTTTATACTGCCCGGATGCAATATGTCTGCTCCGCCACGTGACCGAATTTCCTAGAATCACACCTGGCTAATGACTGCCATAAAAGATTACAATACACAATGGGCTGTTTTTCTAATCACAAATTCTAAACACAAAGTAAACATAAGAAGTCCAAATGCCGAAAAGGTAATAAAATGTGTTTCTACTGACGCAGGTGTGAATTTGTCTTTGTCGGCACCTCGGTCGTAACAATATATTACTTACATATATTCCTGTTTTATAATGTGGCATCTGTTCCATTAATTGATTTGATGATTAAACTTTTGGATACAGGCTTAGAGTAACGACACAAGACAATATCGCTAAATTTGGTATTGTACATACATACATACATACATACATACAAATACACCTGGCTGTGGGTTGTTTTGTCGCCTCTTACATACAGGAAATTGTATTCTTTCTCCGTTCATACATACATACATACATACATACATACATACATACACAACTTCACGCCAGTTCCCTTGCGGGGTAGGCACGAACAACAGAGCGCCATTTAGGCCCATTCTTACACACCTCACTTGCTTCTTTGACATTCATAACTCTTGTATTGTATGGTATTGTAAATCTTAAAAATTCAGATAAGTATCATCATGGTCATATAAAGAAGACATGTTAATAATCTACATTGAACTCTATGATTCGCATTTATAATTTGCTAACAAAGTGATAAATTTAAGTGTCAAAAATAAAATATTAGTTTGATCCAAATATCGCTCATGTCTGTGACTTGGACCAATCCGCCTCTAGCCCACGCCCTGCGGCATGCGGCCGTTAGGCGCAGCGCACACTGTCTCATATCGGCCCAGTTGACACATTAAAATGTCTTCATCGACTCGAATCGAGTCGGTGAACCCAAGTAGGCGTTTACGACGACACTGTATCAACTATTTTGAACCCTTTATTGTTATATTATACGAAAATCAACTACTCCCAAATGTATAACGATCGTAAAAAATGTTAGGTATTTGATTTTTTAGTTTTATATCGTATTTAAATGGAAAATATGATCCCTTCACGAATATAATTATTTTGTTTTAAATATTAATTTGCAGATTTTAAATTCCTCATTTCGAACGTGGAATTTTAATTAACTTAACATACTTGCATATATTGGACTTTTTCTTACAAATTTTCCATAGCCAAATTAATTCGTAAATAATTTCCCCATTGAATTTATTTTAATTTGATTATGATAATTCGTGATCATTAAAACAGTCGTTCGTCGGAGGCAATCGTTTTCTATTTTTATATCTCGTCTTTAACTTATCGCTATGTTTTTGTTAGTAAAATTTAAACTCTCGGAACTCTTTATTAAATGTGTTCTGTAATAAAATATGTTATAACTATCTATTTTCACCACTACGTCATGTGTCTCTACTACTGTAGTTAAATGAAAGCACTTAAACATACGTAAGACCATCTTATATATAAGTGAGGGTCAATTTTTCGCTTTTCATAGGTGTATGAAGCACAATGGTCAGATTATATAAAAATAAATGTGATTATTTCTTAGTGACTTGTTTGTTTTAAGTCGTTAATATCTCGCCATAATTAGGTGGCAAGATATTCGCGTACTCCAAACTGTGCCCTATCTAACTTTTTGAACTATGAAATGGAATATTCGAGTTATCTCAATCTTAATAAATTTTCATTAGGTTTATAGCATTTTTTTATTATACGAATCATATAAAACAACCCACAGCCAGGTGGTAGGGCATTTGCCCGACTGGATGGCTACTAACCCTGGTCTAAAGTATGTCGCCATAACAACCTTGAATTGTGTTCCGGTATTAGTGACCAGGTTCAGTCTCCTTTAAGAGAGCAGCAGCGCATTTTTAGCACCTTCAGTGTTGCAAATGTCCATAGGCGATGGTAACCGCTTTCCATCGAGCGGGCCATCTACCTGTATGCTGAACTCCTGCAATAAAATAAAATAAAAATTACAGTCTGCGAGAAGATCTGATGTAATATTATTCCAATTAATTAAAAAATAAATAAATGGTATTTTCTTAAGTTTTCGCGACTTGTATACATAATAAAACTACGTTTTAACGGTTTTAAGCGCGGTAATTTTATTTGATTTTGGTTTTTCCGACGTTTCGGTCACTTTTCAGTGGCCGTGATCACGGAAGACAAAGATTTCAAGTGTCAACGAGTATTGTTAAAGTTTTATTTGGCCTACCGCCAACTTATTAATTTTAATTATTTAATTTTATTTTTAATTTTGTTTATGGTTATTATTTACTCTATGGGAGCCTAATCTAATTTACCACTGCCACTGGCCACTGAAAAGTGGCCGAAACGTCGGAAAAACCAAAATCAAATAAAATTACCGCGCTTAAAACCGTTAAAACGTAGTTTTATTAAATAAATGATTATAAATATTATGAATAATAATTACCCTAATATCATTGTCAAATCCATAGGTGGTGGTAATGTTTGTAAGATATTCACTTGAACGATGAAGTGCTATTAAAAATTCCATCCTTCTAGAAAATCAAATGCACATATTTTGTTGCACAAGCAATTAATTACCAGCATATTTAGTAAAGCAGTAAACAAGTCGCATCGGTGGTCCCGCATTAACATTTCGACTCACGCAATCCGCAAGTCTCACGTGTGCACTTAGCTTTATGTTAAACGGTAAGCATTTGGTGATAAAATAACTATTAAGTAAAGTGAGAATTGTCATTAATTAAAAATCTGGGTGAATAAAGACATCTTTGAACTTCAAATGTATATATGATAGAACTACGTTTTAACGGTTTTAAGCGCGGTAATTTATTTGATTTTGGTTATTCCGACGTTTCGGTCACGGTAGACAAAGATGTCAAGTTTTTTTTTTATTGCAGGAGATCAGCAGACAGGCAAATGGCCCACTTGATGGAAAGCGGTTACCATCGCCTATGGACATTTGCAACACCAAAGGTACTACAAATGCGCTGCTGCTCTCTTAAGGGAAACTGGAACCTGGTCACTAATGCCGGAACACAAGTCGAAGGTTGTTATGGCGACATACTTTAGACCAGGGGTGGTAGCCATCCAGTCGGGGAAATGCCCTACCACCTGGCTGTGGGTTGTTAAGTCGCCTCTTACGACAGGCCGCCCGGCCGCAGGAAATTGTATTCTTTCTCCGTTCCTGCACGGATGAAAAGTGTCAACGAGTATTGTTAAAGTTTTATTTAACAAATAAAACTTTAACAATTTCCGTCGTCCGCGTGGAATTTGCTTTGAAAACCCTCCGACTTTGAAACATTCTTCATTGGTGCTCCGCTCCTATTGGTGTTAGCGTGATGATATATAGCCTATAGCCTTCCTCGATAAATGGGCTATCCAACACTGAAAGAATTTTTCAAATCGGACCAGCGGTTACTGAGATTAGTGCGTTTAAACAAACAAGCAAACAAACTCTTCAGCTTTATAATATTAGTATAGAAATATAGAAATAACAAGTTATATATTGATTAAATAATAACAAATTTTATTTAATAAATAAAACTTTAACAATACTTGTTGACACTTGACATCTTTGTCTTCCGTGATCACGGCCACCGAAAAGTGGCCGACACGTAGGAATAACCAAAATCAAATAAATTACCGCGTTAAAAACCGTTAAAACGTAGTTTTATTATGTATACAAGGCGCGAAAACTTAAGAAAATATTATTCAAATGTATATAGTTAGCTATGAACAATCTTATGTTATGAAAGAATGACTAAACAGATATACAATGCAAAAGTGGATGGATGCAGAAGTCGTGGAAGGCCACGACACACCTTCCATGATCAAATTGATCGTGTACTAGCGGAGGGTGATGTCAGGAGCCTTAAGAACAGACGAGTGTGCATGACAAGAGTTATGAATGTCAAAGAAGCAAGTGAGGTGTGTAAGAATGGGCCTAAATGGCGCTCTGTTGTTCGTGCCTACCCCGCAAGGGAACTGGCGTGAAGTTATGTGTGTATGTATGTATGTAGATCATGATCAAGTTAACCCAATTTTGTATGTCACGATTTATGGTGTATTTATCCGTGCAGGAACGGAGAAAGAATACAATTTCCTGCGGCCCGGCGGCCTGTCGTAAGAGGCGACAAAACAACCCACAGCCAGGTGGTTGGGCATTTACCCGACTGGATGGCTACCACCCCTGGTCTAGAGTATGCCGCCATAACAACCTTGTGTTGTGTTCCGGCATTAGTGACCAGGTTCCAGTTTCCCTTAAGAGAGCAGCAGCGCATTTGTAGCACCTTTGGTGTTGCAAATGTCCATAGGCGATGGTAACCGCTTTCCGTCAAGTGAGCCGTCTGCCTGACTGCTGAACTCCTGCAATAAAAAATAAAAAAAAGTTAACGACAAAAGTCTCACTGCTGGGCTCGGGCTTCCCAAATTAGAGGAGGATACCGCTACGCTTGTCCAAGGCGGATTGGCGGGTTTGGCACATCAGTTATCTCGATGTGCAAGTTTCCATCACTGTTATCTAGTGGTAATTGTAACAGTGTTACATATAATAATATAATACTAGTGGTCATCCGTGGTCGAAATTCGACCATAATAATTAATGTCAAATACTATACTTCTATAATCACAGATTTCGCCAAGGCTACACTGTTAATTTGCCTTTAACAATAAACAAAAGAGTATATATGCGTGTGTGTGTCAAATACATGGTAGTGTGTGTAATGTTTTTTTATTTATTTTTATGCATAATTAAAAAAAAATATTAGCATTCAGCACTCCTTCTGTAGGTGTGCGAAATTTCATACACCTCCGTCCGCGTAATTTTCGTAAAAGTTTTTGCCTCACGTATTAATATAATGATTAACTTTTTTAAATCAATCAATTGAAATATTTATTGCATTGAAATATCCTAATTAGATTCACTTACATTTTATTGATTAACCTTTAAAGGTCCGACCACACCTTGCTAACACAAATTAAATGCGCTCATCGTTATTCAGGCTTCAGTATCGAGCGATTACAATTAAGGCGTCGGACCGCACACGCGGTTAATTAACGCTTCGATTTTTGAAAAAAAAAAAACGCTTAAGCGATTCTGTGGCGGCAAGACGCGGCTGGCGATAACATGTGCGCGACAGATAAAGAAATACACGCGAGATGCGGCCCTGCCCTAATGAAGCTATGCAAATTGTCTGCGCCCGCTTTAATCGCAGTGTATCACACGTTTGACAAGTGCTGCGGGTCCTGATTAGTTTTAGTTATATATTTTTACTAGCTGCGTCCGAGCCAGACAAAATCACCCATCTCCTCGCAATAATGAACCTCCCGAGACTCCGAATATCAGCATAACAGACACCGGAGAGCCCCCGGCTCGGATCCTTTTACACAAAGTTAAGACGCACCAATCGCATCCATTCATTACAGACACAAGTAGCCGTTTCTTCCGCCGCTTCTCCTCCAGCTATAACACGCTGCGAAGCGGTAGTAAAGATAGACTAGTCGTCGTCGATGACGAGTCTCCATTTTTTTTTATTGCAGTAGATCAGCAGACAGGCAGACGGCCCACTTGATGGAAAGCGGTTACCATCGCCTATGGACATTTGCAACACCGAAGTTGATACAAATGCGCTGCTGCTCTCTTAAGGGAGACTGGAACCTGGTCACTAATGCCGGAACACAACTTAAGGTTGTTATGGCGACATACTTTAGACCAGGGGTGGTAGCCATCCAGTCGGGCAAATGCCCTACTACCTGACTGTGGGTTGTTTTGTCGCCTCTTACCACAGGCCGCCCCAACGCAGGAAATTGTATTCTTTCTCCGTTCCTGCACGGATAAAACATTACTACTTCTACAACATGATTTAAGCAGCTAATTATATCCTTATATTTATTTAAATTAAGTAACACGCATTATTCTTACAACTCGATCCAAAACAACTAGGTGATTAAACGCGACGTGTTAAAATAACAGTGAGTTCCCACCCTAATGAGTATGCAAATTGCCGTCGCCCACGTGAATGCGCGGTGCGTTTGATACAATTGATGCGCCGCTGGTCTTCACTATCCTTCACAAGTTTTCACTGGTTAATTGATTGTTCTTGTCCGTTTATCCAGTTTGCTCCTGTGACGATTTTAATTACATAAATATACACGTGGTAGAATCAACCACGATAAGACCGAGTATCTTCACATGGAACGGTACAGGAATACTCACATTACACGCGAGGACCTTCATGCTGGAGATGCTCAGTATAAGGGGGTAGCCAAATTTAAATATCTGGGCTGCACAGTTACCGATATACGAACAGCCGAGAGAATGAAATACACGTACGTATTCAAAACTCCCTGAGGTGCTGCGCAGCCTTACATAGTGTAATGGTGTCCCGGCTTCTAAGCAGGGAAACCAAAATCAGGATTTACAAAACGTTCCTGATGTACGGTTGCGAAGCCTGGACGCTTACCCGAAAGGAAGAGAACCAGCTGTTAGTGGCTGAACGAAAGGTTTCTGTAAGATTTTAGGTCCAACGAGGAGAGACGATGGCAGCTGGAGGGTCCGAACCAACGTCGAAATGGCCGAGCCTAATATACGAGGAGAGATAAAACCTCACCGCCTTCCTTGGCTCGGTCACGTGGAACCGATGGGAGAGGATCGAAGCTTAAAGAGGGCCTATTTGGGACGATCGGATGAGCGACGTCCGGTCGGTCGCCCCAAGTACCGGCGGAGAGACAAAGTGGAGGCTGACCTGTGCGAGCTTCAAGCCCTTCACTGGCAAGAATCGCACAGGACCGAATCAGGCCGAGACACATGTTGGGTCGCTGAGCCAACGGAGTTAGTTTGGTAGATCTATGCTGGAGTCATTATATTATTACGAGTTGCAGGACTCGAATTAAAATGCTATTGGAATTATTATAGAATTTATTAGAACTATACAAACACGTATAACGTAGGTACAAATGTGACTGTACACAACCAGTCCAAATATAATGCACGATTCAATCACACGCGCAAAGTCTGTCACTAACGTCTTGCTTCGCTTGTGGCTATCGCTAGACCCCCGATCTTTCCATTTGGGCATTGCTTTATACTGCACAAATACAATATGTCTCTCGCCCGCGTGGACTGAATTTCTTAGAATCACACCTGACTAATGACCACCATAAAACATTACAATACATAATGGGCTGTTTTCTAATCGCAAATTTTAAACACAAAGTAAACAAAAGAGGTCCAAATGCGGAAAGGTAATATTTTTCTGGTATGCGGGTGTGAAGCCACTTTAGTCGGTCGTAACAATATTGATTACAACACATAGGGACGGTTTGATTAGTGGGATATACGTTATCATCGAATATCAGCGTCAAATGGTTAGGCATATATAGGTATAGACATAAGGCACACACTGCACATGCACTTCCTCACAACACCAGCATGTAACAGATACACTCTACATTAGTATAAGTTTAGTATTAAAACTAGAATACATTAATATAATAAGTTATTCGTAAGGTACACCACAGCACAAACATCATTGAATAAATGTCACACACAGAAAAAAAATAACCAATAAGCGTGTATAAATAAAATTTTCTTCTAAATTAAGTTGTAAAAAGGGGTACGGAACTCGAGTCCGTAGAGTTGTTAAAAAAACGGTTAGCCTTGTGTGATTAGTTTTAAATACGTTATGTCATTATTGGCGCGGTCCGCACTCGCGGACCGCGTTCGTAATACCGAAGTAAGAGAGAGAGTTGGTCTGAAAGAGAGTGTCGGGGTGAAGGTAAGGAAAGGAATGCTCCGGTGGTTCGGGCATGTGGAAAGAATGCATGATGAAAGAATGACTAAACAGATCTACAATGCAAAAGTGGATGGATGCAGAGGTCGCGGAAGGCCACGACACACCTTCCATGATCAAATTGATCGTGTACTAGCAGAAGGTGATGTCAGGAGCCTTAAGAACAGACGAGCGTGCGTGACAAGAGCTATGAATGTCAAAGAAGCAAGTGAGGTGTGTAAGAATAAGCCTAAATGGCACTCTGTTGTTCGTGCCTACCCCGCAAGGGAACTGGCGTGAAGTTATATATGTATGTATGTATGTCATTATTATAACTATAATAATATTTTTCTATCCTTTTATTGTGTCTTGGTCTTATTGAGTATGCAATGTTTGCTACAACTCCATTAATTCTTCAAAAAGACATTCTGTAACATACTTCTGAATAAAAAAAAAAGAACTTGAGATTTAAATACAATAAGAAATATAAAGAATTTTTTTTTTTAGCTAGACGTATTGCTGGGGAGTTTCTTGCCGCTTCTTCTCCTTAACAGCAACAGCATGTTGCGAAGCGGTGTACATAGACTAGGAAGTAAAATGAAATTCCTTGAAATAGTGTTCCCCAGTGGAACTTATTTTGAATAAAAACTTTTGAATTTGATAGGTGAGCTCGTAATAATTCGTTTATACAAAAGGTGGGCACTGAAAATCAGTGCTGTGGCCAAGTATCTTTCGACACAGCAATATACTGAGTGTCCAATTCATAAGTCGAATTGCGGCATACAAAACCAAAAAAAAAATATTTTTTTACTACTTCCAGTTATATTTTGTTTGTGTCACATTTGGCAAATAAACTTTTTTCTGTATAATTTTTATATACTATGTTCGACCTACGTGATGATACTCTGAGAATCCCTGTCAGTTTAAAAATACTATATTCAAATATGTATTCCACTGCCTGACGTACAAACAGACAGACATTAGCTTTTATTACACCATTAAAAAGTTAATACATATAATAAACGTTCTTGTCTCTACTTTGCTGTATATTTAATTACTAGCTTCTGCCCGCGACTTTGTCCGTGTGGAATTTAAAGAAAAAAAAAACCCGAGTTTGAAACATTTTTCATTGGTGCACCGCTCCTATTGGTCTTAGCGTGATGATATATAGCCTATAGCCTTCCTAGGTAAATGGGCTATCAAACACTGAAAGAATTTTTTAAATCAGACCAGCAGTTCCTGAGATTAGCGCGTTCAAACAAACAAACTCTTCAGCTTTATATACTACTAGTATAAGGTAAGATAATATCCTGCGACACAAAGCATGTCATATGCATTCTCATTTCATTTCAATTCAAAATTCGCAATACTCCTGAACAAGATAAAAATACATATAGAAAATTCAAGTTTATACACTTTTAATAATACACAACAGACATGTCTGGAGAGAAGCGGAGCCTTCGCAAACATTTGAGGAAGGGTTAATCTCACTGTAATCTGATTGGCCTGCGATGGCATACGCCAGTCCCCGAGTATCGTATCAGGTATATTTCGAGATACAATATCGTCAAACATAGATATTTTATGTGATATTTCAAATGCAGTTTCACGATATTGTAGCAGCAAGATGTAGAGGTTACATGATAGCTCGGATGGTAGAGTAGTATTCACTATCGGGTGCTAATGTGAACTGAAGTGAACTAATGTATTTTGGAAACGGTAACCTTTTAAATACAAATATTAACAAGTCGTATAGCAAGTACAATATATACCGTAAAGTGTGAGCGAGACGGATGATGTGCGAGCGAGATAGAGCAACTGTTAATATGTGCGCTCCCGCGTTGCGCTAGCCAGTAGCTTCGCAATGTACTCATTGACGAGCCCGATGAAATCCTCGCGACTATGAACCCCCCGAGGCTCAGAACATCAGCCTGGCATAACAGACGCAGACAAAACAGACGCCGGAGAGCCCCCGGCTCGGATCCTCTTACACAAAGGTAAGACCCACCAATCTCACTCACTCACTACAGACACAAGTAGCCATACAAGATTAGCATAGGCGTGTTGCTGGAGAGTTTCTTCCGCCGCTTCTTCTCCTCCAGCTGTAACACGTTGCGAAGCGGTAGTAATGATAGACTAGGATCGGCTTCGCCGGCGGAGTCGATAATTGATCCCATATAATCACTTCAGCCTGTTGGCTTAGCTCATTCAGCCTTTTACTGCTAATTCTCAATATAGAGTTAATCCCCCGCAACGGTCGAGCCGAGGTTGAACCTCACAGGAGGTGCCTCCTCGAGCGCGCTGCTTCCCAAGCCCCCAAAGTCCGGTATCGCTGAAACAGCCATCTGCGACTATTCAGCTGGGTCCAGCTCAAAAAAAAAAATTAAAAAAATGCGCTAGCCAGTAGTTCGTCGTCCGCTGAGATGACTAGACGTATGTAGCTCCCATAATATCTTTGTGCATGAAGATACAAACAAGTAATGAAAAATTGAGAGGAAGAAGACGATGGTGATATAGGCTTGTAATGAGGAGGGATGAAAGTCACGTGTCAAAAATAATGTATGTAACTGCAAGATTGATGGGTACAAATATAAAGGTAGAGTAGAAAAAAGATGGATGGTTTGTGTAGGATGATATGATGATTTATGATGTGACAGAGGACTATGCCAGAATAAAGGAGTATGGAATGAAAGGACATATTGTGCGGATCCCAAATAATTAGTACAAGGTTAAAGATAAGAAAGTTTATGATGATATATGTGTGTGTATATATGCATGTGTATATACATACATATATATGTGCGTGTGTATGATAAGTAATGTTGTATGTACGCAGTGAGATATGGTACTGTCATCAAGGAATCAATGCAGACGTTTTAAACGATTTTACAAGGGGTTTGGCGTATATGTACTTTAGATAACAGTGGTAATTAAAGCAAGGTATAATACAAAAAATGGTCAACTCAAAAATTTCAATGAATTTATGTTATATATAATTTCTTTAAAAAAAAATGTACTTCAGTACATAAAGTAGAAGTTATAAGGTGTAGTATAATGCAATCCAGGAGAACGCTGCCGACAAACTGCGCTGCAGTTTCGCAATGTAATTGTTAATGTAATCTTATAACTTTTTATTGAAAATAAATTGAGAAAAAATTAAGCGAGCGTATTGAAATCCCTCGCGAGTTGTTTCGAAGCCAATGCCTCAATACCAACAAATTAGACAAGTGAAGAACCGAAAAAAGATATGACCCGAAAAAATCTCATTCTTCACAGACAAACAAACAGATCATAATTAAAATCCCGCACGGCACATCTTCGATTGAAACGCAAAACATCTGCACCGAAAATCGATACCAGGCGAGTATTAGGGTTGACACATTTTAATTTTTCAAGTTTTTATGTCCTTCATATTATTTTACCAAAGAATTTACAATTACAGAGAATTAACTAGTTACTAGTGGTCGCCCGTGGTCGAAATTCGGCTATAATAATCAATGTCAAAGACTTATACATCTGCAATCACAGATTTCGCTAAGGCTACACTGTTAATTTGACTTGAACAATAAACAAGAATATATATGCGTGTGTGTGTAATGTTTTTTTTTTATTGATTTAATGTAATTTTTATGCATAATTAAAAAAAATAGCATTCGTCGCTTCTTTCGGCAGAGGTTGTCCTGCAGATGCAGCGACATTTACCGGGATTAATAATTGATTTAAACCATTCTCGAATCCACTTTGCTAAAAACAAAAAATCATAAAAATAGGTCCCACCGTTTAGAAAGACTTTAGCGGTGCCACCTACCGGTAGATCTATAATCTTAACCATCCCGGGACCCACTTGAACACACACAAAAATAATTTCACCTAAATATTGGAACCCGATTACAGCTAAATTGATCATTTTACATGTATTTTATTAATACAATGATGTAATGTCTGCCGTGACAGTACCTTAAGGGCTCAGCGGAAGATCAGCGCTGGTTTAAAAGTCCAGCATTATGCTGCATTTATCCGTGCAGGAACGGAGAAAGAATACAATTTCCTGCGGTCGGGTGGCCTGTCGTAAGAAGCGACTTAACAACCCACAGCCAGGTGGTAGGGCATTTGCCCGACTGGATGGCTACCACCCCTGGTCTAAAGTATGTCGCCATAACAACCTTGTGTTGTGTTCCGGCATTAGTGACCAGGTTCCAGTCTCTCTTAAAAGGGCAGCAGCGCATTTGTAGCAACTTTGGTGTTGCAAATGTCCATAGGCGATGGTAACCACTTTCCATCGAGTGGGCTGTCTGCCCGTCTGCTGATCTCCTGCAATAAAAAAAAAAAGCTGAGTCTGATGCCCCTTTCCGGACAAGATAATGTTGTTAGTTTTAAATTTGTTAACAATTATACCTTTTTTTTTATTGCAGGAGATCAGCAGACAGGCAGACGGCCCACTTGATGGAAAGCGGTTACTATCGCCTATGGACATTTGCAACAGCAAAGTTGCTACAAATGCGCTGCTGCTCTCTTAAGGGAGACTGGAACCTGGTCACTAATGCCGGAACACAACTCAAGGTTGTTATGGCGACATACTTTAGACCAGGGGTGGTAGCCATCCAGTCGGGCAAATGCCCTACCACCTGGCTGTGGGTTGTTAAGTCGCCTCTTACGACAGGCCGCCCGGCCGCAGGAAATTGTATTATTTCTCCGTTCCTGCACGGATACCTACACTACACCAATGTAATTTTTTCCTGAATAAAATGATTTATCGAAGCGTCTGTTTTAAAAGATATTCAGTTTTTTTACATCCTCTTTGACGATATTTGCAGCACGCATTCTGTCAATTCTATGTCACACGTCATAAGGTTACAATAAAAAAGTTCATATTGTCCAAAGCGCTAAGGTTGGATTAGAAATAATTTTATATGGTGGTTAAGTGTTCTTAAATTTTCTAATTTTCCGCGCAATTTTCCTAATTTTTTCTTTCACAAGAACCTTCTCCTGACAATAACAAACAATAAAAAAAGAATTAGCGAAATCGGTCCAGCCGTTCACGCGTGATGGCATTACCAAGGGAAATAAGGAATTCATTTGTATATATATATATATATATATATATATATATATATATATATATATATATATATATATATATATATATATATATATATATAAGTGCGAAATTTCATACTGCTCCGTCCGCGTAATTTTCGTAAAAAAAGGTACAAACTTTTTCTTCACGTATTAATATAGTGATTATCGCATCTGTCCGTTTATTATTGTAATATTTAATTAATGTTTTGTTTTCAAATGAATTTAGTTTATTATTTGTAATAAATGAGGGTAGTTTTGAGACAAAAGTGTTTATTATGGCAACGGACTCATTAAAAAGCGATTTTCAAGTATAGTTACGTGTTTTTGTCTGTCAGTCTGTGTGTTAGTTACTATGTAGCTATATCGTTCTATATAATGCATTTTTAAAGGTCAGACTCGATAATAATAAACCATTATTTGGAGTAATAAATACTTTATTGAAGGCTGTCTCCGCTTCGCAAAGTTTAACACATTGTTTGAATTGGTCGAATTGTTGACCAATAGAAATTAATCGACGACTTAAAATAATATTACCGAACGTACCTTAAAAATGTACATAGAATATTTGCAATGTTTACTGACATTATTGCTAAAAGCCAGGTTGTCTGGAACGGACCGCGTTCGTAATACCGAAGTAAGAAAGAGAGTTGGTCTGAAAGAGAGTGTCGGGGTGAAGGTAAGGAAAGGAATGCTCCGGTGGTTCGGGCATTTGGAAAGAATGCATGATGAAAGAATGACTAAACAGATATACAATGCAAAAGTGGATGGATGCAGAAGTCGTGGAAGGCCACGACACACCTTCCATGATCAAATTGATCGTGTACTAGCAGAAGGTGATGTCAGGAGCCTTAAGAACAGACGAGCTTGCATGACAAGAGTTATGAATGTCAAAGAGGCAAGTGAGGTGTGTAAGAATAAGCCTAAATGGCACTCTGTTGTTCGTGCCTACCCCGCGAGGGAACTGGCGTGAAGTTATGTATGTATGTATGTATGTATGTATGTCTGGAACTAAGAGGAAATTCCGAATTAATCTGGCGAAGAAGGTGAAGCAGAATAAGAGATACGACTGAATTATATTATAAACAATAAAACTAAAAATACATGACAACACTTAGTTGCCAGCCCACTATTTAATAACGTAATCTAACGATGGCTGTCACGTTTGCTAATTTAAAAAAAAATGTGTGTATGCAGTTCACACGCAGTAGAAATGAAACTTCAAAGAATATACTCACAGATAATTCTTCTGTAACTTTTGTTAGTATATATATATATATATATATATATATATATACATACATACATACATACATAACTTCACGCCAGTTCCCTTGCGGGGTAGGCACGAACAACAGAGTGCCATTTAGGCTTATTCTTACACACCTCACTTGCCTCTTTAACATTCATAACTCTTGTCATGCAAGCTCGTCTGTTCTTAAGGCTCCTGACATCACCTTCTGCTAGTACACGATCAATTTGATCATGGAAGGTGTGTCGTGGCCTTCCACGACTTCTGCATCCATCCACTTTTGCATTGTATATCTGTTTAGTCATTCTTTCATCATGCATTCTTTCCACATGCCCGAACCACCGGAGCATTCCTTTCCTTACCTTCACCCCGACACTCTCTTTCAGACCAACCAAATATATAAATATATATATATCGGGTTCACGCCGGGAGCGAACGAATGACGCTCCGAGAATAACACAGTAATAATCTGAAATATTATAATCAAAGTTTATTACACTAGAATGACCACAATTACGATATTAAATATTGCCCAAAAATACACAGAAATATTAGGACAACTACACGAGTTGCATCCAAGCTTGTCAGGTGTCGAGCAGCAATTTGCCCTCCAAGAATACTGCGATTATTAAGCAGTAATTATCGGCCATAATATATTATGTTCTCCTCGTCCAAGACTGTCAATGTAGACTGTCCGTCGTAGACTTCGTTGTAGACTTTCGGTTGAAGACTGCCCCTCCTCTGCCCGAACACCGCGTATTTAACAGGTCCTCGTAGCGCGCCGCAGTGACACCATCCGGTAATGCGGTGGCGCCACTTCAGTTACACTTCCTTCATAAAACCAACTTCCGCCATCCGTATTAACTTCCAACATCCGGTTACTCCATTTCCGATATCCGTTAGCTTAATAATAAATGTTTCTACGTTGACATCCGGTTAAACGACTTCCGAATACTACATGAAAGAATACTCTATCCGGTTATTGACTACTTCCGTCATATGGTTATTTTATAATAAAAAATACGATTCCGACATATATATATATATATATATATATATATATATATATATATATATATATATATATATATATATATATATATATATATATATATATATAATTTCTTTAGCCTGTATCCGTCAACATATTACAATTCAAAATAAACATCTTAAGTATCACTTTCAATTTTTCACTGTTTTAGTCAAAAAAATATTATTATCAGTTTTATTTCGGCCCAAATTGGACCTATTTTTAATCACCGATCTTATTGACTCTCTAATCTGTGCTGCACAATGTAAAACTCATATCTCATTCTCTCGCAGGCTTCGTCCTATAGATTTATGTGTTTATCCCACTTGGTTTCATCGAGTTTCAACTCACAACGATTCTAAAAAAGCTTCACTTCAAAAATATTCTTGATGTTTTTTTATTTATTTTTTAAGGCAGGGGAAATGCTATTTACGCACAATACTGGGTCCTTTGCAAGGGACTAGACCATAGTTGATCATGAAGGCCCCTTTGATAAGGGGCAACCGAACACTAATCAAACCAGCTTGTGTGGAGACTCAGAGAAGTTGCACGGGCAACACCCACTACCCACTAAAGCCACCCTCCTCCCATGTGCCCCGCGCTTTTTATGTAGGAAAGGCTGAGACTCAGAACGTAGTTACGCCCAGTCCGATCCAGCGCAAAAAGTGCCTGAATTTGCCCCGGGAATCAGAACACATTCACTTCGTTAGCGGGGGTGATGAATCCTTTGCTCCCTTGATAGCTAAAGGCCCCCCGAAGCGGTATTAAATATTCTTGAAATTTGTGACAACCCTAAACAAGGTATACTGTAGACAAAAAGACACGAGAATCGCGCGGCAAAAAAAT
This sequence comes from Dendrolimus kikuchii, assembly GCA_019925095.2. Taxonomy (NCBI): domain Eukaryota; kingdom Metazoa; phylum Arthropoda; class Insecta; order Lepidoptera; family Lasiocampidae; genus Dendrolimus; species Dendrolimus kikuchii. The sequence continues at coordinate 26,701,372 of CM034392.1, read as the reverse complement.
CGCAAGAGTGAACGTGGAGGCGGCGTTGGTTTTTCCGCGCGCTATCTTCATATCCTGTATTGAGGAGTTGTTGCAAGTTCGGCTTACGGGTGATTGAATATGGGTTCAATTTGTTTTTTTGCTTCTACTTTTATTACAACATGTTCGAGCACGAATGTCTGTTGTACTGCGCTTGTAGCTATATTTGCTGGATTCATCGAAAATGTAAATTCAATGGATGTGATACAAGAAGACATTTTACTAGGGTACTACACCATTGAAGTCAGATTTAGGCTGATAAATATCAACTCTTAAACGTCTCACTGTTGCAGCATTTCTAGGTGATGGTATACCGAAGGTTTTTTTAAGTTACGTATTGCTTTTTTATTGCATGAGTTCAGCAGAAACGCAGACGGCCCACTAGATGGAAAGCGGTTACCATCGCCTATGGACATTTGCAACACCAAAGGTGCTATAAATGAGCTGCTGCTCTCTTAAGGGCGACTGGAACTTGGTCACTAATGCTGGAACACAACTCAAAGTGGTTATGTATATATGTTATCAATACAAGGGATGCCGAAGATAGAGCGAAGTGGCGAAAAGAGTAGGGTAAGCGAGCGGACCCTGAGCGTATTTTTATTTTTATTGCAGGAGATCAGCAGACAAGCAGACGGCCCACTTGATGGAAAGCGGTTACCATCGCCTATGGACATTTGCAACAAATGCGCTGCTCACTTAAGGGAGACTGGAACCTAGTCACTAATGGTGGAACACAACTCAAGGTTGTTATGTATATATGTTATCAATACAAGGGATGCCGAAGATAGAGCGAAGTGGAGAAAAGAGTAGGGTAGCAATAGGACCCTGAGCGTCGAAGCAAATACTCTGAATGCAACTGGGATTTAACGCTCGGATGATGATGAAGCTGGCAAACAGGTAGACGGCCCAGCTCATGGAAAGTGGTTACCGCCACCTATACACATTTGCAATATCAGAGGCGAAGCCAACGCGTTCACAGCCTTTAGGCTTGGATGGATCGTAGAGGGATCAAATAGGAGGAATGAGATAGAAAGAGTATGGGGATAGCTAGGACAGGATACGGGATTGTAATACGGGGATGCGGCCTGTCTTATCCCATCTCATCACCCCGTCCCAACCCCCTATCCCTCCAGGGGTGGGATAGAAGGATGTGATAAAAAGGATAGGATAGGAAGAGGAGAAAGGGGCTTTCGGAACTCTCACACATTGCACGAAACACGATTAGCACAGGGCTAAGTAAGAAAGAATGAAAAACTTTTTTTTGAAGAAATAGCGATGTAATTACATACCTTATTAGTGTATTTTTGCTCCATGCCTGCACGAGTAAACTGGATATAGTGTATGTATAAAAACCCTGCAATTAAGAGTTCTTTGCACGTCAACTAGTATAGGGATATAGGTGTTATTATTGTCATCTATAATCTTATCTAGCTATATAGAGATAGATAAGAGAGAAAAAGAGATATATATATATATATATATATATATATATATATATATATATATATATATATATATATATATATATCGAGGGGTCTAAGGTTATTTGTTTTAAGCGACATTTGCGAAATTGTGTCGATAGAGGAGTTTGAAGTTTCAATGACCCACAAAAAGACTTCATTAGTAAACTACATACTATATTTAAAAAAGCCCGCGTTGATCGAATTTCTTAGAATCAGGAAACACACCTGTCTAATGACTGCCATAAAATATTACAATACACAATGTTTTTCTAATTACAAATTTTAAACACAAAGTAAACTAAAGAAGACAGTTATCAAAAGTTTCAATATTATTAGCTCAAACGCCGGCAGGTAATAAATGTGCTTTGTCTACAGGTATGCATATATATATATATATATATATATATATATATATATATGTATATATATATATATACGAGTTACAGGACTCTAATTAAAATGCCGTTGGAATTATTCTAGAGTTTATTAGAACTATACAAACACGTATAACACAGGTACAAATATAAATGAACACAATCAGTCCAAAGTATGGAATGTACGCACACACGTCTTGTCTCGCCAGTGGTTATCGCTTGACTGCCGATCTCTCCATTGGGCCATTGGTTTATACTGCACCGATACCATATGCATGCCCGCCCGCGTTGATCGAATTTCTTAGAATCAGTTCGACACACCTGTCTAATGACTGCCATAAAATATTACAATACACAATGTTTTTCTAATTACAAATTTTAAACACAAAGTAAACTAAAGAAGACAGTTATCAAAAGTTTCAATATTATGAGGTAAAACGCCGGCAGGTAATAAATGTGCTTTGTCTACAGGTATGCAGGTGGCCCAAATTGTAACAATATATAAAAATGCATTGACGTTCGTTAGTCTCACAAAAGCTTGAAAACGACTGAAACGATTTGCCTCATTTTAGTTGTGAAATATTTGTAGAAGTCCAAGGAAGGTTTATAAGGTATAAAAATGAATCATAGAAATGTATATACGCGCATAACTTGAGAACGACTTTACCGATTTTGATGAAATTTTTGTGTGCGTTTGCTGGGTCCCGGGATTATTTAGATTCACAATTGGAACCGGTAGGTGGCGCCGGCATCCGGTTCTAGGATGTTCTTAAGCTCATGGACAGATTTTGATGTTTTTTTTGTGTGTGTTAGAGTGGCTCCCCGGATGGTTTAGATTCACAATTAGAACCGGTAGGTGGCGCTGGAATGGGGTCCTAGATTTTTATTTTTTTAGGGCAGGACGTCTGCAAGGACCTCTAGTAATATTATAAAATTATTAAAGTGTAGTCTTTTGTTTTTTTTGATTTTTTGTATTTATTTGTCTGTTCCGGATTCACGTAAAAACTACTAGGCCGATTTCGATGCGGTTTTAGGTGATCGATAGTAAATTCCCAGACTTAAAATTTGTGGCACTTTATATCTCGGGAATCGTGCGGGATTTCTCCCAGGAGCGGTTTCAAGTGGTTAGAACGCGTACGAAATTAGCTTATTCCGTCCAACGTGAACGAAGTCGCGGATGAATCCTAATCTTTATATATATAATTCTTCTGTACATGTGTCGACAGTGAACACCTCCTAAACGGCTGGACCGATTTGAATGAATTTTTGTGTGTGTTCAAGTGGATTCGAGGATGGTTTAGATTCACAATTGGACCCGGTAGGTGGCGCTGCAATCGGGTTCTAAATTTTATTTCTTCAGGGCAGCACAACGTCCGCCGGGGCAGCTAGTTTTCTATAAAAAGGTAAATATCGTGACTTTCTTATATGAAATACTCAGTCCGTTTTTCCCAAGCATATAAAGAAAACTGGAAACTTGTTTAAAAAAAGCTATAAATATTTTTCGATGTAGTAAAATGTATAAATTACTTTAAACATCAGCTTAAGAGCCGTAAATTAATATTTCTTCAAATCAATTATAAAATGTCATAGGGCCATAAAACCAGCGGAGCGCCTTTTGCACGATAACGCTAGTAAATGACACTGTTTTACTATATATTAGACGGTACGGCGTTTGCCTCGTTGCAAGCGAGTTTTAACGCGAAGTCGGATTGGCACAGTGGATAAAGCACCCGAATTTCAAGCCGAGGACTTGCATTCGAATCCTAGCCAAGAACGTTTATTTAGGTTCGTGTAGGATCCTTGACTAAAACTACGCACTTTATATGCTTGATTTATTTTATGCCTTGATATGAACCGGTGGGCACACGTCTACTCTATCTTGATAAGCGACGTCCGCTATGACGGTAAAAACAATCGTCGAGCCTATTCACCTCAAATCCTTAGTCGGATTATACGTACTTACTCCGTATAATTCGCCTCACCATATTAAGGAGACCCCATGTTAGATGGCATAGAATCGGCAAATACAAGTCAAAAAGAGCTTACACATATGATATAGGGATGTTTGTAACACCCTTACGTCGCACGCGTAAAGCACGGAGAAATATTACAATTTCCTGCGGCCGGGCGGCCTGTCGTAAGAGGCGACAAAACAACACACAAGTGGTAGGGTATTTGCCCGACTGGATGGCTACCACCCTTGGTCTAGAGTAAGCCGCCAGCAACCAACAATCTTGATTTGTGTTCCGGCATAGTCACCTTTGGCGTTGCAAATGTCCATAGGCGATAATAACTGCTTTCCATCATGTAGGCCGTCTGTCTGTCTCCTGAACTCATGCAATAAAATAAAAAAAGCTCCTTTTAGCTTATGTTTGTCGAATCTGCGCCAACTAGTACGGTGATTGCCTTATTGGCAAATCACGTTGGTCAAGTATGTTACAAAAGAGAGGAAAGACTTCGACGAGGAAGCCGATAGAAGAATCCAATTGTAATGAGCGGCTTTAGATAAACTTCGTCAAGTCCGTCGACCGTTGCTCAGTGCCTGAAAATTAAAACTTCGTGCAGTGAAGCAGGAACATCACCGGTTGGCTTGGCACATAAGTTATAGTCGCTTTATAGGCTAGGAAGCTAGCTGTGATAGGTTAGCCTCTTATGGATAGAATAAGAAAGGAGGATATCTCTAAAAGAACCAAGGTAACTGACATATTGGCTAGATTAGTAACTTAAAATACCAGCAGGTCGGTTATGTTTTCCACAGAATCGACGGCCGATGGAGTAAGTCTGGTAGTGAACGTAATGTAGGAAGCCTAAACTGCGCCTAGCAGTGGGAATCGATGAGGAAGGTGATGATGACATAGTGAATGAATTTAAAAAGATTCTAGTAAAATCACTATGTCGCTTGCTATCAGGCATAGCTTTACCCGGTTAAGTTATTAACCGATGTCAACTCCAAGCATTACTTCAAGCATTATCTCCTGGTATGCTATAAAATTTTTATTATCTATAATTTCATTTGCCTTACGACCAATCAGGTTTCTGCGAATGCGTGTCTCGGCCAATCAGGTGCGTTTATTTGACATTAAGGTTTAAGTTATGATTGAGCCGTGGTATTCCCATTACTATATATTAAGATGAGATAAAATCGAGTGCTATTTACAGCAGATTCGGTTATCGGATGACGTAGTGCTTGATGTCGATTAAGTATGTGCCAAAATTCAGCCCAGTTTTCTACAACTAGTTTGAAGTTTCACCAAATATGTAAATCCATATGCTTTACTATAATATTCAATCAATTAATTTATTTGTTAATTTTAGTATAGGTTTGCGTTTGATCATGATCTCGGCTGATGTTGAGTGGATATATAATTTAGGTTGGAGCACGTTTATCTAGAAGGTACCCAATTTCATTGGAGTTGATGGCGCCCAGGTTTTAGGTGTGGGGAAAAACAGGCAGATACTTCTACTTTCTTCTGATGCGTTTAATGATAGTGGTATGTCAACTATATACCTGTGCGGAATGCCGGTGCTTTTGGTTGTCTATGATGGAATGGAGACGGCGAGATCAGATTGTAAAGCTCCAGTGCACTCTCCAAAGTGTATCCGATAGAAAACCGATAGACCGTCCTGCATTAGATGATGATAGGATTACAATGACTGCAATTTTCAATTTGTTTTTGCATATTGTGTATTTTGTGTGCGAGGGTAAATGAGGGGTTATTCCATTCAGCTCAGCTCCTCCAGGAAGTCCATCAGCTTTTTAATGTTGCCGAAAACTTCTCGAAGGCTACATGGGGCGTCTAGATACTTCGCCCTGTATTGTGCCACCTCTCCACATTCGAGCAAGATATGGGCGGCTGTTTCTTCTGCTTATTGGCAAGCTCTGCACAGGGGGCTGTCAGTGACGTCTATATTGAGAAGAAACGTGTTAAAATCTCCATGTCCAGTGGCTGCACTAATAACTAGTTTCAGCCGGGATCTATTGAGCTTTAGAATCGTTCTGGAGAAACGCAATTTAGCTCGAGGCATTGCCAATTTTGCTTGCCTACATTCCTCCAGGTTGTCCTAAAATTGTTGATGATGTATCCTTGTAAAGAACAAGGTTACATAAGCTGCAGTTATTCCGGTCCGACCGGTTAGGTCTTGGATCAGTGCTTTTATAAACCAAATACACTTTCTACTCCGCTGACAATTTTACATCGTTCTGACGATTGAAATCCAGCGGTTGATTTGAAACAATAATGCGACGTTGCACAAAAGTGTCACAGTCAATGCAACAATGACAAAGTGCAGCGGAGAGCATTTGTCGATTGGCGACGCCATGAATCACGGGCGGTTGATTGCGCCCGCGCATCTAGACGCGTATGAATCTCAATTGCGCGCATCTGCACGGTGACAGGCGGCCAATCAACTTTGGGAGCTGTACTCCACTTATTGACTGATTGCGAGTATCGCGAAATGGCTTTTTTTTAAAGAAGAAATAAATATTTTATTCAGGGCAGAAACAGTGCAGAATATTACCAAGCAATAAAACAATACATAAAAGCAGAACAGGTCCTAAAATTGAATCAGGCAGATGGCCCACCTGATGAAAAGCGGTTACCGTCGCCTATGGACGTTTGCAACACCAGTGATGTCACCAACGCGTTGCCCGCTTCGAACACCCTTTTTTAAAAAAACCCATATTGTAGCGCTTGTGGGCGAACTACGGCTGGTAGCTCATTTCAAATCCCCACGGCGCGCAAGAGAAACGTCCTAGAGAACCGTTGCGTACAAGAGCGAAGCGGCTCAAGGAAGTGGAGATGAACGCCCAGCCGATGGCGTGCGGTGCGGTGATAAAAGGAAGACGAAGGCACCATTCTGAACAGTTCCTCGGAACACTCCCCATCTTACAGTCGGTAGAATACGCAGAGAGATGCCAAATCTCTCCGAAGGCAATTTCGAATTCAGGGCTGATATCTACGCGTTGCCAATCAGCTCTAGGATGGAATAGTTGGAATGAGACCGGAGGGATGAATGGATCGGAACTTTCACTCATCATACGAAGCACGATTGGCTTCGAGGCCAATCGAGGCGATATTCTGTGAGAGCGAGGTATCGCACCTGTCGAATCGGCCCAAGAACTGCGCTCAAGATTTCTAACAAAGTCTAGATAAACCTGTTCTCTTAAAAATGGGTAGACCCAAGCCCATCAGTGGGATCTTTATATGCTTTTTATCCGTGCAGGAACGGGGAAGAATACAATTTCCTACTTTGGGGCGGCCTGTCGTAATAGGCGACAAAACAACCCACAGGGTATTTGCTCAACTGGATGGCGACCACCCTGGTCTACAGTATACCGCTATAACCACCCTGAGTTGCGTTTCGGCATTAGTGACTAGGTTCCAGTCTCCCTTAAGAGTGCAGCAGCGCATTTGTAGCACCTTTGGTGTTGCAAAAATCCATAGGCGATGGTAACCACCTTCTATCAAGTGGACCGTCTGCCTGTCTGCTGGATTCCTGCTAAAAAAAATACAAAAACATAAAAATGATACTGTGACGTCGTGAATACGAAGTCAATGGTCCTTTGCCTAATGGTTGTAACATTATTAATTTCAAAGTGATTTGTTTGAAATTGATCGCGGTTGGTACTAGCCATCATTTGAAACCCCTGTAACGCCCTCTGTACGCTGTACGTTAAGTACGTACGCCATTTCTAACGCTGTTTTTTTTTTTGTTTTTGAGGCGAGGGAAAATGCTTAACCGATTTACGCACAAACTGGGTCGTTGCTAGGGGAACGACACGCATCGGTCGGGGGCGATAACACTGCAGCAATAGTATGCTCTTGGCAGCGCTCCGTCCGCGATCGACGTCACAGAATAGTGTGGAAGACTCCGAGCGTTGCTACACGAGCGAGCAACCCCAATACCCACTAAAAACCCCCTCCTCCCTGACGACCCTGCGCTTTGTATGTGTTGGAAAGGCTGAGATTTAGAACATAGTTACGCCCAGCCGATCCAGCGCAATAAAGTGCCTGGAGTGTGCCCTGGGAGAACACACCCCACTTCGTTGTGCGGGGGTAGAAGGTCCTTTGCACTCCTAGCAAGCTAAAGGCCCCCCGCGTTCTAACGCTGTACGTTAAGAAATGGCGACCACTGGAGGTGTTTCGTTGGTTTACGAGGGTGACCGAACATAACCGGGCGTTGCCGAACTCTCACGTCGTTACGGGGTTTTCAAATTATGGCATTTTTTTTTTAAGGCGGGGGAAATGCTATTTACGCACAATACTGGGTCCTTTGCAAGGGATTATACCATAGTTGATCATGGAGGCTTTACCCTTTAATAAGGGAAAATTCAAACAGTAATCAAGCCAGCTTGTGTGGAGACTCAGAGAAGTTGCACGGGCAACAACCACTACCCACTAAAACCACCCTCCTCCCATGTGCAGCGCGCTTTTTATGTAGGAAAGGCTGAGACTTAGAACGTAGTTACGCCCGGTCAGATATGGCTAATACCAACCGCGCTCAATGTCAAACAAATCACTTTGAAATTAATAATGTTACAACCTTTAGGCAAGGGACAATTGACTTCGTATTCACGACGCCACAATGCTACTTTATATGTTCACGGAGTAGCATGAAGTGACTGTTAAATAAGAGACGATAAGAACAACTGTGATGTCGGTTGCTGTAGTTACGTTTCAATTTTTTTTTTATATTATTATTAACAACTCTACGGACTCGAGTTCCGTACCTTTTTTACAACTTAATTTCTAGATTTATTTTTTTGAATTTAACACGCTTATTAGTTATTTTGGTTCTTGTGTTTGACATTGATTTATTGATTTTTGTGTTGAGTTGTATGTGTCTTACGAATAACTTATTATATTAATTTATTCTAGTTTTAATACTAAACTTCTGCGGAGTGACGCTCGCGGACCGCGTTCGTAATACTGAAGTAAGAAAGAGAGTTGGTCTGAAAGAGAGTGTCGGGGTGAAGGTAAGGAAAGGAATGCTCCGGTGGTTCGGGCATGTGGAAAGAATGCATGATGAAAGAATGACTAAACAGATATACAATGCAAAAGTGGATGGATGCAGAAGTCGTGGAAGGCCACGACACACCTTCCATGATCAAATTGATCGTGTACTAGCGGAGGGTGATGTCAGGAGCCTTAAGAACAGACGAGTGTGCATGACAAGAGTTATGAATGTCAAAGAAGCAAGTGAGGTGTGTAAGAATGGGCCTAAATGGCGCTCTGTTGTTCGTGCCTACCCCGCAAGGGAACTGGCGTAAAGTTATGTATGTATGTATGTATGTAATACTAAACTTATACTAATGTAGAGTGTATCTGTTACATGCTGCTGTTGTGAGGAAGTGCATGTGCAGTGTGGGCCTTATATCTATACTTATATATATTGTCCTATCTAGTGCCATGTGTGTTATGTTTCAGTTAAAACTTCCTACTATAATTAAATAAACACTCGTAAAGTAGTCATTTTTTGCTTCGTAGATTATTTTTTATTGTCCTATAAGTAAGTGAGCATAGACTAAATTAATTCCCTTTTAATAAAAACTCACTTCGTCAGTTGTAAAAAGTGGCCGTTTGCAAATTTCGTACGCTGTGACATTTGAGCTTTATCTGCAGGAATTCGTAATTGGCAATACTTATGCGTAAATCGACTGAACAGCTGGCAATATTTTTTATCGCGAGGGTATAACTGCAATGTTTTATAGCTGGTAATGTCGTAAAAAGACAGATGGCGAAGGTATACATAGTTTTAAGTTCATTTCAAGTATTGATGGAATTTTATTACTTATTAATGACTATGAATTTCCTTATTTTGCAATTATTCTTACAGTTCCGCTTACTGACTTACTCTGTTGGCCCAGCGACCCAAACTGGGTATTGGCCTCCGAAAAGAGAACATGCCACTTTTCTCGGTCCTGTGCGGTTTCTTGCCAATTACTGCTGGATGGCTACCACCGCTGGTCTAAAGTATGTCGCCATAACAACCTTGAGTTGTGTTCCGGCATTAGTGACCAGGTTCCAGTTTCCCTTAAGAGAGCAGCAGCGCATTTGTAGCACCTTTGGTGTTGCAAATGTCCATAGGCGATAGTAACCACTTTCCATCAAATGGGCCGTCTGCCTGTCTGCTGAACTCCTGTTAAAACAGTTAAAACGTAATTATATTATGGCAAGGAATGATTACTTCGCAAGTAAACAATATTTTAACCTTATCCGAAAAGTCTAAGTAATTACAGAAATAACTCCCAGTTGTACCTTAGCTTATTTTATTGTCAATTAATGATCTATGAAGACGTATGATAATCTCAACACGCTCGTCTCCAATTAGGATACCCACGCGTGGCATTAGCGTACACAAATCAAACGGACAGACGGACAAATTGCCACCGCGATGGCTGGCATTTGGCACCGCTTGGCGACAGTACATCCAACGGCAGAGATCTGTTGTTTATGATCTGATGATCTAGTGTGGCTTATGTCTTACATTGTCTGGTCTAGGGATCGTTTCAAAATATGATAATATGCGAGAATACGATATACAAGAAATAAGTTGATCTAGTTGGGCATGTGGAAAGAACGCATGATGAAAGAATGACTAAACAGATATACAATGCAAAAGTGGATGGATGCAGAAGTCGTGGAAGGCCACGACAAACCTTCCATGATCAAATTGATCGTGTACTAGCAGTAGGTGATATCAGGAGCCTTAAGAACAGACGAGCGTGCGTGACAAGAGTTATGAATGTCAAAGTAGCAAGTGAGGTGTGTAAAAATAAGCCTAAATGGCGCTCTGTTGTTCGTGCCTAATGATACACTTCAGATTTCGTCAAAATCGGCCTCGTGACTCCTTTAAATGTTTTTTGGCTATTTCGTGTAATTAGGATTTGGCCCTGAAGAGACCCCAATTGAAAAATTCACCTGTAGGTAGATAGACTGACGCGCACTTGTCCGATCTTTATTTAAGAACTTGTTTGAAAATTGACTTTCGTGTTGTTAATTCTGGAGAACTACTCTATATAAAACAGGCGCTAAACACAGAATAAATAAAAATATAACATTATTATTCAATTAAGGAAATGGCCGATTGTATCGTTTAGAAATAAGAGGGTACATAAGAAAATTAATTATTAACCTTAAAAAGAAAACATGATAAGAAGAACTATGCAACTAAATAAGTAATAAGTGTAACACAATTTTACATAATACGAAATACCGAAGCAATTTATGAAATTGTCTTTTAAAAACTAAAATAAAATTAGTTATAAAGTACAAGCGATTATAGACTGTGTAACAAATCGCTGCCAGATGGGAGCGTGCCCAGAAGGCTGGCTGCATTGCCGCGCTGGATGGCGATGCTTATTTGCTGGGCGAAATATGAGCCAGCCTTCTGATCATGGGTGGCTTGAAAAAGTTTCTATTTATTAGCAATTTATTATGAAGGGTGAGCCCCGATAGGGTTGGAGGAGTGAGATGGAATGCGCCTCCTTCTCAAAGGATGATCTTTCAGCGAGGCTAATGTTGTTCCTCGCAGGCCTAGGCCTATCTGTCATAATTAAAATTTTGTATATATTATTTGTATGTTTCGGGAAACGTTTGTGACATCAATTATTGCACAGCGCCATCTATTGGCTTGTAAGTGTTCCACTACAATTATATTTATGTACGGAACTTTAACCCATTCAAGTAGATTCTTGCCTCGTTTTTAGGTGTTCTAATAATTAAACTCAGATGAAACGCAGCCGTATAATCGTCTTCATTTTGAATGATATACTGCTTTGTTGTGCGAACTGTTAGAATAGAAACTATCAATTATATCTTATGGATATCGTAAGCTATGAATCTTCTCCGTTACTATGGTAGCCAGTTTAACTGCAATACATATTTGTCTTTTTTATTGTTTTATTGCAGGAGTTCAGCAGACAGGTAGACGGCCCACTCGACGGAAAGCGGTTACCATCGCCTATGGACATTTGCAACACCAAAGTTGCTACAAATGCGCCGCTGCTCTCTTAAGGGAGACTGGAACCTGGTCACTAATGCCGGAACACAACTCAAGGTTGTGATGGCGACATACTTTAGACCAGGGGTGGTTGCCATCCAGTCGGGCAAATGCCCTACCACCTGGCTGTGGGTTGTTCAGTCGCCTCTTACGACAGGCCGCCCGGCCGCAGGAAATTGTATTCTTTCTCCGTTCCTGCAGGGATAAAAATACTAATATTATAAAGAGGAACGCTTTGTATTTTTGTATGTTTGTAACGAATAAGCTCAAAAACTACTGAACTGATTTCAAAAATTCTTTCACCATTAGAATGCTACATTATTGCAGATTAATATAGGCTATATTTTTTACTAGAAAATATTAGGGATCCCTACTAACACTTCAATTATGTTACCCAAGGTGTAAAAAAATAGTGTTTGAGTGGATCCGGGGATGGTTTAGATTCACAATTAGACCCTGTAGGTGGCGCTGGCATCGGGTTCTGGATTTTTATTGTTTCAGGACAGGACAACATCTACCTGAACCGCTAGTATTTTATATTAATAAGAACATGATCAGAAATACAGCTTACTGTTTTTAAGAAATATTACCCTGGAAAAATTTAAGATTTCTCTTATTGTATATATTTCTAATGCATATTATCTATGTATCTATCATTTAACAGCTGTTCTCTTGTGGATGGAGCCTTCTCTAATCTTCTCTATTAAGGGCCAGTTGTATTTATTACTTCTTTGTACGACACGAAACCTACTTTTTCCTTGATTTGATCCAGGAATGCTCGCCTTGTTTTACCCTCTCCTTGCTTCTTCTTTGCCTTCGATTAACTTGCAAAAGAGAATGTCGTATCGTAGCAAATGGCCAAACATCTTGGCCCCTTCTGTCCTCTAGAGTTTTTTATATTGAGCGCTTCACCTTTATTCTTTATCTCCCATATCCGTACATTTTATCAGTGCAGGAACGCAGAAAGAATACAATTTCTTGCGGCCAGGCAAAACAACCGACAGCCGAGTGGTAGGATATTTGCCCGGCGGGTAGTTTGGTAGGGTATTTGGCGGTAGGCGAAATAAAACTTTAACAATACTCATTGACACTTGACATCTTTGTAATCCGTGATCACGGCTACTGAAAAGTGGCCGAAGTAATAAAAATCAAATACATTACCGCGCTCAAAACCGTCAAAACGTAGTTTTATTAAAAAAAAATTATGTCATTATTTTTTCATTTTTCTATATGTATAATCATAAGTCCAACTGGTTTTAATTCAGTTTGCAAAATTTGAGCTAAGTAAACTATAATAAAACTACGTTTTAACGGTTTTAAGTGCGGTAATATTATTTGATTTCCAGCAAAAACCAGATGCCAGATCTCAAGACACTGTGAGCTCTTTCTGCGTACAACGGAACACAAACCAACTTGACTGATAATTACTTTTATTTTTCCTTCCACCCATTTTAATATTATATAAAATTATTAGAGCTAGGCATGTTTGCTGAAAAGTTTCTTGCGCCGCTTCTTCTCTTCAAGCCATAACATGTTGCGAAGCGGTAGTAAATTAGATTAGGATCCCATAGAGTAAATAATAACCATAAACAAAATTAAAATTAACAAGTTGGCGGTAGGCTAAATAAAACTTTAACAATACTCGTTGACACTTGACATCTTTGTCTTCCGTGATCACGGCCACTGAAAAGTGGCCGAAACGTCGGAAAAACCAAAATCAAATAAAATTACCGCGCTTAAAACCGTTAAGACGTAGTTTTATTATGTATACAAGTCGCGAAAACTTAAGAAAATACTAAGTAAACTAACTAACAAACATTGCATGTTAAATAAAAGCTTGTAATAATTAGACAAAAATTACGGTCAGTGCCTACACGTATTTCCTTAAGCCTTTGCAGTCATGTACGCGAGGAATCTGAAGTATTTCTCTAGCGTACTTTACAGACTTCCAATGACCTTCCGGCCTAGGTTTTCACACCCAACTATGATTGTTTTTTGTTCCATGAGATCAGCAAACAGACAGACGGCCCACCTGACGGAATGCAGCTACCAACGCTTATGGACATTTGTAACACCAAAGGTGTCGCAAATGTATTTTATTTTTTATTTTATTGCAGGAGTTCAGCAGACAGGCAGACGGCCCACTGGATGGAAAGCAGTTACCATCGCCTATGGACATTTGTAACACCAAAGGTGGCTACAAATGCGCTGCTGCTCTCTTAAGTGAGTCTGGAACCTGGTCACTAATGCCGGAACACAACTCAAAGTTGTTATGGCGGCATGCTTTAGACCAGGGATGGTAGCCATCCAGTCGGACAAATGCCCTACCACCTGGCTGTGGGTTGTTCAGTCGCCTCTTACGACAGGCCGCCCGGCCGCAGGAAATTGTATTCTTTCTCCCTTCCTGCACGGATAAAGTGTGCTGCCAGTCTCTAACCAGGCCACTAATGCCGGAACACACCTCACGGTTGTTATACTCAAGATCAGGAGTGGTAGCCATCCAGACGGGCAAATACCCTTCCACCTGACTGTGGGTTGATTTGTCGCCTGTTACGACAGGCCGTCCGGGCGACGGAAATTTTCTACTTCCTGCGTTCCTGCACGAACATGATGTGGAGTTTTTCAAATTTGTTAACTTTACTGGGATTACAAATATCCATAAGGCGATGGTGGCTACATTCCATCAGGCACTATATACTCTTTGAATGTTTTGTAATCATTTTGCCAAAAATGAAACCCTTAAGATTCTGTTATATGCTTTCATCTGTCTTGGCATAGTATTGTTACAACCTAGGCGCCGACAAAGACAGGTTACAAGTACAGATTTGGTAGAAGCACATTTATCACCCGTCGGCATTTGAACTAATAACTAATAACATTGAAACTGTTGTAATTCTTTTATGATCGTCTTCTTTTGTTTACTTATTTATTGGCATACGTTTCTAGAGAGCGGCCTATTGTTCTATAGTAATCGTTTACAGCCGTTTGCGGCTGCGGTCACTAGCCAGGTGTTACGGATTTTAATGTACAAGCTGATTCTGGGAAGTTCGGTCTACGTTGCCGCGCGGGCACATTGCATTTGTGCAGTATAAAACGATGGCCGGATTGAGGGACGGGCAGTCGAGCGATAACCACGATCAAGGCGAGACGTGTGTACATTCGGTAATCTATTAGTGACGGACTTCTGCATTACGTTTGGACTTGTTGTGTTCGGTTATATTTGTACCTGTGTTATACTTGTTTGTATAGTTCTAATAAAATCTATAATAATTCCAACGGCATTTTAATTCGAGTCCCGCTGTAGCCGTAACAGTATTTTTCACATAAGCCCAATAGGTAAAAGCTTTACAATGCTCAGAATTTATACTTTTGTATATGCAAGACTAAGGGCGAACCCTGTTTGCTCTCAACAAAAATATAAGTACCTACATATTATATAAACACTTATACATAATACATTCGTAACTTGACACTGGTCTTATGATGCACATTCTGCGCTTACGCAGTCGCCTGACAAACTACTCGAAGATGATAATTTTGTACATTATTTTTGATTGGATTACAAGGATTAAAATATCAATGATTCGAGTTGGAAATATTGCGAAGTTAATATTAATTTGTTGAATGTTTGTTTTGCATGATTTTGTATAAGTGTTTATTTTTTATACAAGCAATAGTTAATAGCGCCTTTTAGGAAGCCTGGTTGAGTCTCTTTCATAGTTATAATTCTAGCTGTGCTCGCTACGTCATCCGCGTGGAATTTGTTTTCAAAATACCCCGATTTTGAAACATTCTTCATTGGTGCTCCGCTCCTATTGGTCTTAGCGTGATGTTATATAGCGTATAGCCTTCCTCGATAAATGGGCTATTTGATACTGAAAGAATTTTTCAAATCAGACCAGTAGTTCCTGAGATTAGTGCGTTCAATAAAATAATATTAGTATATTTGGCTACAACACTAATACGTACATTTTAAATATCGCGATATCTTTTGAATGAAACGTCCGAATTGAATAATTCAAAAACTTCTAGAAAGGTATTGAATTCGTCTTGAATATGAAGGAATTTATTTTGATAATGATTAATACCAAGGTACAAAATAAAGAGTTTCTGAAGCGACGGCATTTTAATTATTAAAAATAAATAAAAGAAAACACTTATTGTGATATAACTACAATAGCTAGACATATGGTTAAGCAATAGTTTTTGTAGACAATTATATGTTCCGCAAAGTGGTAGTACGTTGTTTTGTTCTGTAATCAATAGTTTTCGCAGCGCACGCCGTGAAAGGATTTTTTCGGGTCATTTTTTTACACCTTGGGTTACATTATTGGACTTTTAGTAAGAATCCCTAATTTTTTAAAATATAATATAGCCTATAGCCTTCCTCGATAAATGTACTATTCAACACTGAAAGAATTTTTCAAATCGGACCAGCGGTTCCTGAGATTAGCGCGTTTAAACAAACAAAGAAACTCTTCAGCTTTGTAATATTAGTATAGATAGGTAATTTACTTAAATATTGGATTCAATATTAGTGAGATGTGGTTAAAATATGGATAAATTCTGTAGCATCTGCCCATAAACTTCCCACTATTGGGCTTGGACTCCCCAAGTTCTCAGGGCAAGGACGACATACCGGCCACTCTCGTTTAAGGCAGGTTTAACCCATCGATTATCGAAATTAGGAAGTTTTAATCGTGGTATATTCTTTTAACATCAGCACTTGGGCTAATTGTAACGATATTCTTGGTCTTTTGTATATGGACATTTTTTTTACATACATACACAACTTCACGCCAGTTCCCTTGCGGGGTAGGCACGAACAACAGAGTGCCATTTAGGCTTATTCTTACACACCTCACTTGCCTCTTTGACATTCATAACTCTTGTCATGCAAGCTCGTCTGTTCTTAAGGCTCCTGACATCACCTTCTGCTAGTACACGATCAATTTTATCATGGAAGGTGTGTCGTGGCCTTCCACGACTTCTGCATTTTTTTTATTTTGATCGAAATCAAACTATCCGTGCAGGAACGGAGAAAGAATACAATTTCCTGCGTTAGGGAGGCCTGTCGTAAGAGGCGACAAAACAACCCACAGCCAGGTGTGTATTTGCCCGACTGTATGGCCACAACCCCTGGACTAGAGTATGCTGCTATAACAACCTTGAGTTTGTGTTGCGGCATCAGGGGCCAGGTTTCAGTCTCCTTTGAGAGAGCAGCATTTGTAGCACCTTTGGTGTTGCAAATGTCCATACGCGATGGTCACCGCTTTCCATTAGGTGGGCCGTCTGCCTGTCTGCTGAACTCATGCATTAAAAAAATATTAAACTAAAATAAAAAATTGTATGTGTGTGCAGTTCATACGCAGTGGAAGTGAAACAAAGTGTGATAAGGGGTGGGAGGGATTCTAAATTTCGTGACGTCATATTTCATATATTATAAGGTTATATCATATATACACCTTCCATGATCAAACTGATCGTGTACTAGTAGAAGGTGATGTCAGGAGCCTTAAGAACAGACGAGCGTGCATGACAAGAGCTATGAATGTCAAAGAAGCAAGTGAGGTGTGTAAGAATAAGCCTAAATGGCGCTCTGTTGTTCGTGCCTACCCCGCAAGGGAACTGGCGTGAAGTTATGTATGCATGTATGTATGTATAATATATTTAAGCTTTAAAACACGAAATTTGAAGTATTAACGACAAACTTCAAAACATTTCAAAATTTATCTGTATGAGCATAGGGTTTAAATTATTAAATATAATGTATTCTATCTCATTCTCTCTCAGGATTAGTCCTATTGATTTATGTTTTATCTCTAGTGTCGCTTTTTCGTTTCATCGAGTTTCAAATAACAACGGTTCTAAAGAAGTTTCACTTCGAAAGCCTTTCCAAAATTTACTATCATTTATTACTAGCGGCGCGGCGCGGTTTCACCCGCGCTCTGTCCCGCTCCCGTGGTATATAGCGTCATGTTATATAGCCTATGACACTCCCTGTTAACGTAGCTTTCGAACAGTAAAAGAATTTCTAAAATCGGTTTAGTAGATCCAGAGATTACCCCCTACAACGTCACAAACTTTACCTCTTTATAATATTGGTTTATTATTATTTCATACATCACATATCTTACAGCGACTAATATGGATAGTCTTTATTTTAATGTATGTACTAGTAATATGAACTACTCGCCCAGAATAACTTAATACCTATCCGCGAATATCGTACAAGGAACCTGGGTTCATACTAGACTGGTAGTTTCTGGTTGGTTGAACCCTAGGCAAGACAGGTCCGGTCCAACCAGTTGTCAAGTACGAGAAAGCTGCTGATGGCCAGGATACGGTTTCGCGAACGTATCCAACTGCAATTTCACTGTTAGAAATGTTGATGGTTTGCCTGTTATTTACAGCTAGACCTTTCCAAGCATTTATTTTACTTTTGACAGCTTGATGACGGTTCAACTAGTAATGTCCTAATGCGATACCGACCCGATTTGTTATAAAAATCGACTTCAAGGAGGTTCTCAACTTATTTGGTATTTTTTTATGTTTGTACACCGATTACGCTGAGATTTATGATCCGATTTACGTGATTAGTTTTTAGTTTGATGCGGAATAGTTGCCATTTGGTCCCGTAAAAATTTAACATAGTTTGGCTTAGTAGTTTTCATTTTATGAACATTTTTTTATGGAAATTTACGTTTCCGTTTCTTGGGTCTTATATTTTTTAAGGCGCGCGGCACCTTTCGTAGGCCTACCGTAGGCTAGACACTAAAAAGTAACAAATAAAAATATCATTAAAAAAAACCGACTTCAAAAACTAAAAAGTATAAAATAAACTAATAAAGATTTTTGACTAAGTCTAAGACTAATATTTTGCAACATTTTGTTGTTATAACAGTGTATAATAGTAATTATTATGGTTTGCTCGGCACCGACTTCAAGATGTAGAAAATTTTATATTATTTCGTCTCTTAATAAACTAAATAAATTCTTAGTCAAAAATCTTTACTAAGTTATTTTATACTTTTTAGTTTTTTAAACGAAGTTTTTTTTTTATTAGTAAGTTTTAATAAAACTGATCGTGTACTAGCAGAAGGTGATGTCAGGAGCCTTAAGAACAGACGAGCGTGCATGACAAGAGTTATGAATGTCAAAGAAGCAAGTGAGGTGTGTAAGAATAAGCCTAAAAGGCGCTCTGTTGTTCGTGCCTACCCCGCAAGGGAACTGGTTGTGAAGTTATGTCTGTATGTATGTATGTAAGTTTTAATAAAATTATCTTCATATTTTCTTTTAGTTTTCACGTCTAGTATACATAATAAAACTACGTTTTAACGGTTTTAAGTGCGATAATTTATTTGATTTTACAAGCTTTTATTTAACTTGCAATGTACTTGATGTATGTATGTAAGTTCGGGTGGAATCTTGCAAGTGAAATTTGACCAACTTCCCGGTTTCCGATTGAGCTGAAATTTTACACGCGTATGTATATCGCGTGACAATGTAATAATATGGTACCATGGAGCTGATCTGATGTAGTCGGAAGGTGGCTATAGGAACTCCTGTACTAAACAAGACAGACCCGTCGTGTTTGGGCTCGTTTTACTTGTCTTGGCTAGCACACTGCTGCTACATGATATCAAGCATCTCAAAACCTTGTATTTAAAAACCTTTTTAAAAAAAGCTTATTCATTATTCCGACGTTTCGGCCACTTTTCAGTAGTCGTGATCACGGAAGTCAAAGATGTGTCAATGAGTATTGTTAAAGTTTTATTTAGCCTACCGCCAACTTGTTCATTTTAATTATTTAGTTTTAATTTTGTTTATGGTTATTATTTAATCTATGGGAGCCTAATCTAATTTACCACTGCTTCGCAATACAACATGTTGTAAATTAGATTATTATATTAGATGTTGTAAATTACCAACGTTCATTAAGATAATAAACCTTATAATTATCCTAATACTCCTGATACTCTATATTTATCTCATTCTCTCGTAGGCTACTTTGCTGAAGTTTCACTTGTGCCGTGTGTGAATTGTACACACACAATTTTTTGAATAACTTTTATCTGACTATTAAAAAAAATCGGCCCTAAAATAAATATATATATGTAATTTTTTTTTTTTCAATAATCCGCCGGCAAACTTACATGATAGTACATATATCACCAAGATATGCGAATTAAGCTTGTGTTATAGGTATACAACGGAGCACTCTGGATCGATCCCAGACACCCAGACCATAGTAAATAACAGAAAGTAAAGTTCGTTTAGGAAATTTATTGTACCAGGAATCGAACCCGGAGCCTCTGCGTTCCAGTTAGCTAACCACAGAGGCCGTCAAGTTAATTTTAATTGTAATTTAATTAATTGAATTTAAGCTTTTTGAGTGCGGCGGATTTTGTGTTTAGTATGGCGTTATACAAGAATCAATTATAATTAATCAACATACAATTAGTGCTATAGTTTTGAAGCCCACCTGTTGTAGGTGACGGGTTTTATCAAACACGAGTGATGCCGCCGGCGGTCATTAGTGTTTATTAGCTGTCAACACGCGGACAACGAGATATTGTTTGTTATGTATATAATTATCAATTGCTATATTTACGTAGTAATAATTTATTTTTCATAATATTGAGAAATAAATAATAAACTCGTTGAGTAGTTTGGGAACGATTAAATAGCATTTGAAATTTTTCGAAAAAAGTTTGTAGTTTATTTTGGAAATATTTTTTTATCGTTTAATTAATTATTAAACTAATTAATTGATTAGTAATTAATTTAATTTAAATTAATGCTACCCACTAAAGCTAATTACTGCATAGTTTTTATCCGAGCAAATGCAAGAATCAAGCATCGAGCAAATGAAATGTGCTTTAAAAAGCAAACCCTATTAATTATTATAAAACTAACTAACTATCTAAACCTAGCAAGTGCATTCCAAGAAATTTTACACCACAGCACAAAAACTTTAATAATATGCAATTACAAACCAATTTACTAAGCTTATGGGGAACGATATTACATCTTGATACAGTCTTCACGTGTTTTGGGGAGCACAAAGCTTAAGCAAATGTCTTACAAGAGAATAAATGCATAAACATTCATTTAAAAAACAATGTCAGTTGCTAAGTTTTGAAATAGGACAGCTGTACTGTATCTTCAGAAATCTGTTTCTAATATCGCATGTTTAACCCAATACTGTATATGTCATTTATATTATTTTAATCTATTTAAGTTTGTATATCTTGGATATGCTTTTAGCAGGGATAGAAGGTACACCGCTGATATAGAAAGAGGAGTGAATTTGGGGAATAGTTTGAATGGAGCGTTAGGTAAACTTCTAGGCGCTAAGAACCTCAGCCAGAAGGCCCAGCTCGCCATACACAACGCGGTGCTGGTACCTACGCTCACGTATGGAAGCGAGAGTTGGGGATGGAAGAGAGAGCATGAAAGTAGAGTAAACGCGGTTGAGATGCGAGCACTGCGCAAAATCTGCGGAGTGACGCTCGCGGACCGCGTTCGTAATACCGAAGTAAGAAAGACAGTTGCTCTGAAAGAGAGTGTCGGGGTGAAGGTAAGGAAAGGAATGCTCCGGTGGTTCGGGCATGTGGAAAGAATGCATTATGAAAGAATGACTAAACAGATATACAATGCAAAAGTGGATGGATGCAGAAGTCGTGGAAGGCCACGACACACCTTCCATGATGAAATTGATCGTGTACTAGCGGAGGGTGATGTCAGGAGCCTTAAGAACAGACGAGCGTGCATGACAAGAGCTATGAATGTCAAAGAAGCAAGTGAGGTGTGTAAGAATGGGCCTAAATGGCGCTCTGTTGTTCGTGCCTACCCCGCAAGGGAACTGGCGTGAAGTTATGTATGTATGTTTTTTTCTTCAATTACGATTGAATTAGTTTCAATTTAGTTAAGGCACCAAATATTATTTATTTTTTCTTGTAATACCTCCTTAGATACCGGGTTGCCTGGAAGAGATCGCTATAAGCGATAAGGCCGCCCATTGTTCTAATTTAAATGTGTTTGTAATAATTATCTAGGTTTAAGTTATGGTGAACAATAAAGAGTTTTCATTCATTCATTCAATCAATACTGGTACTATCCAAAAAAAAATGAACATTACAGGAGATCCAAATAACATCTCTTTAAGCATTGTTCCGGCATTAGTGGCCAGGTTGCAGTTTTCCATCAGGTTCATCAGGGCCTCTGCCTGTCTGCTGAACTCATGCAATAAAAAAACCATTAATATCAGTATTATAACATGCAGTATTATGTTACAGTTATTTAGTTTCCGTTTAAAGTTAATAGTTAATTTTGTTATGTACCCTCTTATTTCTAAACTATACAATCGACCATTACCTTAATTGAATAGTGATGTTATATTTTTATTTATTTAAGCGAGCTGCTATGTAAATGAATTTTTATTTAAATGACAAAAATTCATTTACATAGCCTATTTTTTTATCTTGCCATGCTTGTAAGGAATTTGTGGAGACATATTGCAGCATAACATTTGAGCACGTCATGTCATTATTATAACTATAACATTATTTATCTTTCCTTTTAATGTCTTAGTCTTATTGAGTATGCATTGTTTGCTGCAACTCCATTAATTCTTCAAAAAGTAATTCTGTAACATACTTCTGTACAAAACTTATAAAAAAAAAAAGAATTTGAGATATAAATAGAATATGAAATATAAAGAGGCACAATATTTAGCTAGACGTGTTGCTGGGGAGTTTCCGGCTGCTTCTTCTCCTTTACAGCATCAACACGTTGCGAAGCGGTGTACATAGAATAGGAAGTGAAAATTAAATTTTAAATTACACGTATGACCTTCAAAAAGTGTTCTCCAGTGGAACTTATTTTGAATAAAAACTTTTGAATTTGAATTTGATTTTTTTTTTTTTTTTTAATAACAAACGGCAGACAAACACACACATTGTATACCCCCAAATTAAGCAAGTTACGCTTGTGTTATAGGTAATATACAACGGACTACTCTGGGGCCGACCCCTGACACCCAGACCATAGTAAATAACGGAGAAAATACGTTTCCGAAATTTAATATACCAGGAATCGAACCCGGAACCTCTGCGTTGCAGTGAGATACGCCGGCAAAGGCTTAGCCCGCTCAACCACAGAGGCCGAGGAATTTATTGTGTTTAGCGCCTGTTTTATATAGAGTAGTTGTCTATAATTTACAATAATTTTGTTACAATATTTGTCTTTTGTATAATGTGATAATTGTGTAGATTACAATTCAAAATGTCTTAATTGTATATAGACGTATTCACTACATTTTGTTTCCATGTTGGCAGACGCGATAGATTTATACTGTGTTCGGCTTATTTTATTGCATATAAAACTTTAAGCATAATATTTTATACAATATCTTGTATAAAATATGTATTACTTCATGTTACTAACACGATTACATACGTTGGATTATTCCTCTATAAGTTTGTAATTTTATATTTATAACTTAAGAATATAAAATGTGATTGATTGCAAATTATAATAGACTATATTGAAAACGATTCATTTAATTCCAAAAATTTATTTCTAGGCCATACCTGATACTTATAATTGTAGAACGGAGTTATCTCATGAAAATAGCTATATAATGTGCTTAAAAATTTATATCAAATTGTCAAAAATAATCAAGGAATTGCCAACTCGGCAATTCAAAAGAACTCTTTATTACTAGCTCTTAAATTATTTTTATATTATAAATGATTTTACATTTTACATTACAATATCTTGTATTAGTACATTATGGTACTAGTGTGTGACATTGGTGATTACCGCCGAGGCGGCATTGAGACTCGAGCCGTAGGCGAGGGTCTTAAGAGAGCTGAGGACGGTAATCATCAATACACACGTGTATCATACGACGTTTTTCAACACACTTGTGAATAAAATAACAACAAAAACTCATTTTATTTAGTAGATAAAAAAAGTTATATATGAGTGAAAGTTTTATTTATTAAACACGTACGAGTTAAAATTATCTATTTAAATAAGAAGTTGCATGAAATGAGCAAGCAATAGGAACATTAATTTATTTGTTCTATAGAACACGATCTATTTTTTTGAATAAAAACTTTTTTAAGAACAAAGCAACTCAACCAATGAAATTTAAAAAAAAACTATAACTCACTAGTGAGTTATAATGTTTTTTATTCACAGTTTGATTATGGGTGTCATTCTGTGCCTAATTGCGGTGACCATAGAGCCACTTTATGAGCAAGTGTGTTGAAAATTATTTTTATATTATAAATGATTTTACATTTTACATTACAATATCTTGTATAAAATATTATCCGAAATATCCACACAATAATGTATTAAATTCTTGTCATGCATAACCCTTTAATTAAAGTAGTTTATCAATGACTTCAATCCGCTGTCGGTTGTGCCAACATGCTAAGATTCTTAAACTGTTAAATTGTTGGAGGGATGGCGAGGTGTTCTAAAAGTGCTCGTCGAGTGTTAAAGTTAGTGTCTGTAATGTGTTAAAACCATAAAGTTCTCTGATTATAAAGTATTCTGACCAGTTGCTGTTCTTTTACTACCATAAACCATTCTGAGTTTTTTTTTATTTTATTGCAGGAGATTAGCAGACAGGCAGACGGCCCACTTGATGGAAAACGGTTAACATCGCTTATGGACATTTGCAACACCAAAGTTGCTACGAATGCGCTGCTGCTCTCTTAAGGGAGACTGGAACC
Source organism: Dendrolimus kikuchii (assembly GCA_019925095.2). Classification (NCBI taxonomy): domain Eukaryota; kingdom Metazoa; phylum Arthropoda; class Insecta; order Lepidoptera; family Lasiocampidae; genus Dendrolimus; species Dendrolimus kikuchii. Next base: position 26,676,760 of record CM034392.1, on the reverse strand, counting down.
TGGTCACTAAAGTTGTTGCAAGTATTACAATTACACGGCTGGGCGTAACTATGTTCTAAATCTCAGCCTTTCCAACACATACAAAGCGCAGGGTCGTCAGGGAGGAGGGGGTTTTTAGTGGGTATTGGGGTTGCTCGCTCGTGTAGCAACTGTCGGAGTCTTCCACACTATTCCGTGACGTCGATCGCGGACGGAGCGCTGCCAAGAGCATACTATTGCTGCAGTGTTATCGCCCCCGACCGACGCGTGTCGTTCCCCTAGCAACGACCCAGTTTGTGCGTAAATCGGTTAAGCATTTTCCCTCGCCTCAAAACAAAAACAAAAAAAAAGGTATTATAATTACAATTCCTAGGATATATCTGTTACTTTTAGACAAGCATTGAAAGTCGTTTTGGCAACATTTTGGATTCTGTCCTTATTGGTGTGATGTGTTAAAAAACTGCTTATAAAGGAGGCAGCTTTATTACCGACCGTTACAATTCATGTAATAATTATTTCTTCATTCGAAATTTGAAAATGATTGTAAAGGCAGCGCCACATCGTGTCGTGTTACTCATAATGCGGGACTTGTGAAAGAAACGTCATAAATCTGTCAAATTTGACAGCAGCAGTTAAATTATGGACGCGATCTTGAGTGATTTGTGCACGGGACGCCCGTGTACGTTGCTTCGAGCAAAAAAATAATGGCACTCAAATAGAATGCCTTGTTCCGATGAAAGATATGAATAAATAAGAAACGTTTCTCTGTTTGCTATCTCTTTCGCTCTTTTAATTGTACATGTACTGGTTAGTTTAGTTCATGTTACTAAAAAGATTACATACGTTGGATTATTCCTCTATAAGTTTGTAATTTTATATTTATAACTTAAGAATATAAAATGTGATTGATTGCAAATTATAATAGACTATACTGAAAACGATTCATTTAATTCCAAAAACTTATTTGTAGGTCATACCTGATACTTATAATTGTAGAACGGAGGTATCTCATGAAAATCGCTATATAATGTGCTTAAAAAATTATATCAAATTGTCAAAAATAATCAAAGAATTGCCAACTCGGTAGTTAAAAATAACTCTTTATTACTAGCTCTTAAATTATTTTTATATTATAAATGATTTTTTATAATCTTCGAGTAATATACAATATACAAAGCTTAATTTACAAAAGATAAAAATTACAAATAGTAAATTGGTCGCAAATCACCGTCAGTTGGGAACGTTCCCAAAACGCTGACCGCGTTACCACGTTGTATGGCAACGCTTATGCGTTGTCCAAAATGCAGGTCAGCGTTTTGGTTCCGTGAAACATCTATCAACCCATTTGATAGGTCTCGATAAAGACGATGGGCTTCTGGACCCCTTGGCCCTAGTATGTATATATTATTTACATTTACTTCGTTTTTCGGTAAGTATAGTCTTAACATTATAATCTTATACTAATATATAAAGCTGAAGAGTTTGTTTGTTTGTTTAATTGAACGCGCTAATCTCAGGAACGACTACTGGTCTGATTAAAATTCATTCAGTGTTAGATAGCCTATTTATCGAGGAAGGCTATAGGCTATACATCATCACGTTAAGACCAATAGGAGTGGAGCACCAATGACGAATGTTTCAAAATCGGCGGGTTTTGAAAACAAATTCCACGCGGGTGACGTCGCGGGCTCAGCTAATTATATGGTATATATTTTATCCGTGCTGGAACGGAGAAAGAATACAATTTCCTGCGGCCGGGCGGCCTGTCGTAAGAAGCGACAGAACAACCCACAGCCACAACCCGGGTCTAAAGTATGTCGCCATAACAACCTTGAGTTGTGTTCCGGCATTAGTGACCAGGTTCCAGTTTCCCTTAAAAGAGCAGCAGCGCATTTGTAGCAACTTTGATGTTGCAAATGTCCATAGGCGATGGTAACCGCTTTCCATCAAGTGGGCCGTCTGCCTGTCTGCAGATCTCCTGCAATAAAAAATAATAAAAAAATACAATAATTCCCTCAGGGTGCTATTGAGGCGTCCGCATTTCTGCAGTGCATATGTTCACCGAAGCACACACAACCGGCTTTGATGCTTTATGGCGTAAAAAAACAACTTCGTTACTAAGCAGATTGCGTGGTAGCAGCAACAACATCCTGCAGGGAATAACTGATAAATTTGACTGCCCACTGAATTGGTCCTTCATTAAGAGAACTAAATCAGTGCTAGTCATTAGTTACTAACATATAGACATAAGGAATAAAATATTATTAATAACATTATTGTGTCTTGTAAATATGTATTGGACTGTGTTGTCTTCAAACAAATAAATAATAATATAAATAAAAGGAGTCATATAAATACAGTTCCTTCTGAAGAGATCCGAATTTGATTTGGAGTTAGTACAAGGCTATCAAGTCGGACTGATTTCAATATTTGCTATTGAATTATTGTAGTCAGTCCGCTCCCCAAGTCATTAGCTGGATAAATGTGAATCACCCTTTACGATGTTCTCCCATAACAGGTTCGATATTTGAAACTAATTTAGTTCGATATCATTTAAATATGGAAGCGTAATGAATAAAAGTGAATGCTTCATGAGTGGGGCAGCACTGTGCTCGACCCCGTGACGTACAGCGGTCGCCATTTTGAATAAACATAATTTGACGTGGCGACGGTTTTGACATACGACATTTAATTACGGAACACTCATTACCTGGATACTGGCGGATATTGATATGATGTCATTTATATACTACGATACGATTGCAATACGATTTTCATGCTATACTTTCGTTGCAGCTCTTATTGAAGAACTATATTTTTTACGACTTACGTAGCATTTAATTTAACCTCCTATGGTTAGTATGTACATACATACACATACATACATAAATTCACGCCAATTCCCTTGCGGGGTAGGCACGAACAACAGAGCGCCGTTTAGGCTTATTCTTACACACCTCACTTGCTTCTTTGACATTAATAACTCTTGTCATGCACGCTCGTCTGTTCTTAAGGCTCCTGACATCACCTTCTGCTAGTACACGATCATGGTTAGTAGGTGCTGTAAAGAATCACTATATTCATACGCGAAGCAAAAATTTTGTACCCTTTTTTACGAATATTGTGCGGACGGAGGAGTATGAAATTTCGCATACTTATAGTATATATAGAGAAGAAGTTAAAATGCTATTTTTTTTTAATTATGCATAAAAAATACATTAAATCAATAAAAAAAACATTACACACACTACTATATATTTGACACACACAGGCATATATACTCTTTTGTTTATTGTTAAAGTCAAATTAACAGTGTAGCCTTGGCTAAATCTGTGATTATAGAAGTATAGTCTTTGACAGCAGAACCTTAATGATGTTCAAACTTATAATTTAAATTAATTATGGTTGAATTTCGACCACCGGGCGACCACTAGTATTCGTAAATTGTCGTATCTTAATATTAGTAGTGACGATGTTCTTAACATTGTTTAAGTAATATTTTCTTAAGTTTCCGCGACTAGTACAGATAATAAAACTACGATTTAACAGTTTTAAGCGCGATAATTTATTTGATTTTAATATTCCGATATTTTAGAAAACAGAAGGCAAAGAAGTCAAGTGTCAATGAGTATTGTTAAAGTATTTACTTAGCCTACCGCCAAATTGTTAATTTTAATGATTTAGTTTCAATTTTTGGTCATAGTTATTATTTACTCTATGGGAGCCTAATCTAATTTACCACCGCTTCGCAACATGTTGTGGCTTGATGAGAAGAACCGGCGCAAGAAACTCTTTGTTCTTTTTGTTTAAGTAATGTTAAAAGTGTCTAGCAATATAGTTAGATTTGACAAAATTCAATTACCAATCAATTGTAGTCCTGTTTTTTTATTTATAACAGCTGAAGCGTAATACACACAAGAGCGAAAATTAGAGAGCTAATTCGGGCCAGCACATTCCGAAAACACAATGTTGAAAATTTTTCTCTACCTGTTAGAACATTGCGTGGAAATCAATGAATTGATTTAAATGGAACTCGACACAGAGCTAGCTTTATCTCAACACGTAGTCTTCTTTTTATACCGATAATTGTTTTTTCTGTGGGATAAATGAATATAACCAAAAAGATGACGTTGCCTGCGGTCACTTCTTTTTGAGCCGCCACGCCGTTGCGATTTTCTAGCAAATGTTAAATAATAACTTCATAACACTTCTTTCTCACTTATTTCTATATGGGCTACCTTTCACAAGCGACTCTCAACGACTTTGATTTTTCCCGTTCCACTTGCTTGCGGACGTTACAATCATAAACTCTAGTGGAACGATTATGGGACGTTGTTTTCATAAATGACGAAATACAAATTTCAATGGTTGATTTGAAAATCGCGCCTTTTTCAATGTCAAGACATAGAGAAAATTAATGCTCTATCATCAACGCCCACTTCGACCCACCTCTTGATAGGTCGTTGTGAGCGCTGTGTGATCGAAAATGGTGACGTCATTAGTGACGTTTTCGCCACGACCATAACGACCGTGGTCGCCATGTGGAACGGTTGACGGAGCATTTTGGGCGTTGTGAGTTACTAACGGAACGCGTCCATGGTGAGACAAAACACTTCCGCCACGATTCCGTGTCATGAAATCGTCACATATAAAACGCACGATGATAATAATATACGTTAAAATACACTGCAGTTTATTTTGTCCACCGAAGTTTATTGAGAGCCTTAATTAAGATATCCCCCGTCGTTAATGATTAATTTGACTGATTGCCTCTTTATTACCGTATTTAAAAATATGTCAAATGACCCGATATTTTTACAAATGCACGCTGCCAGCGTGATGCAGTTAATCTGTGCCGTTTTTCAGTTTATATCATTTTGATGATTTGTGTCAAATCGATTACATCTGTATCATACTAATAGATAAATGTCAGTGACTATTTCAGTTGTGCAATTTTAAAATCTAGCAACTGCCATCGTTCTTTGAAAGAAAGAAAGAAAGACTTTATTGGAACAAATAGCGGCGTAATTACATTCCTTATGCATACATTATTATACATAGAGCGTATTTTGAGAATTTGTACGCCGCATTTTCAGCAATCGAGGTTTGCACTCAGCATATTGCTGTGCCGGAATTATGTCCGACACAACGCTGATTTTCAGTGCAAACCTTCCTTTTGGCCTAAGACCAAAACGACCCAATTTTGTTTTTTTTTTTATTTTTTATTTTTTTTATTGCAGGAGTTCAGCAGACAAGCAGACGGCCCACTTAGTGGAAAGTGGTTACCATCGCCTATGGACATTTGCAACACCAAAGGTGCTACAAATGCGCTGCCGCTCTCTTAAAGGAGTCTGGAACCTGGTCACTAATGCCGGAACACAATACAAGATTGTTATGGCGGCATACTCTAGACCAGGGGTGGTCGCCATCTAGTCGAGCAAATATTCTACCACCTGGCTGTGGGTTGTTTAGTCGCCTCTTACGACAGGTCGCCGGGCCGCAGGAAATTGTATTCTTTCTCCGTTCCTGCACGGATAAAAACTAATAAAACTAATTCAACTTGTGTAATATTTAATTAGTAAATTAAGTAAATACATTTAAATAAAACCAACAATAAAAATTTAAATGAATGTTTGTTCATTTATGCCTTACTAGGCTTTTCCTGCTATATTGTGGATGCCAAAACATGTCGCGCCTTTAGAATTATAGAGACCTAATTAATAATATCAAGTTATTCAATTTTGTACCTAAAATTTATACATACATACATAACTTCACGCCAGTTCCCTTGCGGGGTAGGCACGAGCAACAGAGCGCCATTCAGGCTTATTCTTACACACCTCACTTGCTTCTTTGACATTCATAGCTCTTGTCATGCACGCTCGTCTGTTCTTAAGGCTCCTGACAACACCTTCTGCTAGTACACGATCAATTTGATCATGGAAGGTGTGTCGTGGCCTTCCACGACTTCTGCATCCATCCACTTTTGCATTGTATATCTGTTTAGTCATTCTTACCACATGCCCGAACCACCGGAGCATTCCTTTCCTTACCTTCACTTCACTCTCTTTCAGAGAGTGTCAGGGCCTAGTTTTTACGTGAACCCCGAACAAACACAAAAAAACAAAAGACCACACTTGCACAATTTTATAATATTACTCTAGATGGGATACTAATATAATTTAATACGAATTTTCAGTTTAAACAAAAGCACCATCGTTTAATTAGTGAAACCCCCTCCCTTAGGCGTCGCGCCGTGATCCCGAACCCCCAGTTCCGCCGTAAATCAAGCAAAAATAGTAGATAATAATTAAATGTATGACGTGGATTTATGACCTAATAAATATGTCACTCATGATCCCGAGCGTGTACAAACCGATTTCATTTAAATAGGGCTGTGAATATAATGGCAGGGCGTTGGATATCATATGGCTTCTATATAATAATAATAATATCCGCAGGGGGGCTTTGTGGCGAAGCCTTAGGTGAGTAGCGACACCTCGTACCCGCCTCCGTGCTTGCCTTAGCCAGCCGGCACGGAGTGGAGATCGCTAGAGCTAAGACTCAAGCTCCAGAAGTGGAAGTGATAAATGGCATCACGTCAGAAGTAGCTTCGGTGAACCTGCAGCTCACCTCTCTCACTCACACCCATCTTGCCACTGTCTTCTATGGCATTTTTAGGGGCCCATGAAGGGAGTGGCGAGTCACTGTCTGCCCATTTTGCCATGTGTCCCAGACCCCTAGTACCACTTACTAGCAGTTCACTTCCCAGTACTTTTTGTTCTCATTTCCCACAATAGTCCTACACTGGCCGGGGCTTGTCCTTGGGAGCATTATTATATGGTGTAGACAGGGTTAATCGCCGGTCAGCGTCACGTCGCATTTAGATTAAATTTGTCAAGGGGCCTCTACGTGTTGGCCTCCCCACGCAAGCCCTCCAAAAGTGCGGGGCATTTTTTTGGCCCGTGGTCTTGAAAGACATATAATAATAATAATAATCGGCAGACAAACACACATTCTATATCCCCATAATAGGCAAGTTGCGCTTCTGTTATGTGTGATATACAACGGACCACTCTGGGGCCGATTCCAGCCACCCAGACCATAGTATGACCAGACCCAGATCATGCCGGGAGTCGAACCCGAAGCCTCTATATTCCAGCGTGTTCGTCCAGCCAAGACTTAGCCTGTTCAACAACAGATGCTGTCTGTATCTTTACATTCCATACATCCATTCTTTTACCTTACCATTGGTAGGATTTCTGACGTCCATGAAGCGGCATGCAAAACTTGAGAAGACTAAAGTCCCTGTAAAAGTCTGACGTGGAAGGATCTGGGAACACATCACATTAATAGTCCTAAGAAAACCAACCTCGCTATGCAAATTAGTGCGGTAAGTTCTTTAAAGGGAACACATGTTACAATAAATTGTTACGTAATTGACATATGAAAAGGCATGACATATAAAAGAACAGGCGTGACATATAAAAGAACAGGCGTGACATATAAAAGAACGGGCCATTACTTGACCTATTTACTAATAACGTGTTATGTACAATACTATATATATATTGCTACCAAGAAATGTCAAAAGGACATGCAAAAAAACTGGCAGCACAAATAGAAATTTTGAAAAACAATACAATGAGGTCCCATAAAGTAAAAGTTTACCATCGCTTTGAATACGGTATTGTTCTTTCGAATTTTTGGGTTCGAGATGCCCTGCCTTTTGTTTCTTTTGCAAAAGATTTACGTCTATTCAAATATTGTGCAAATTGTATAAATATATTTTTTGGTTAATCTGTTCCACTTGGCTTATTGTATTATGTTTACTTTGTGCAAGTGAATTTGTTTGGCTTACAATAGATACGCAGGCAAAGGTTACGACTGAAATATTTTTTGAGGGAAGTAACATCTATACAGGTAATGTCAAAATTCAACTGATAGTACGATACAGTCCGTCAAAATAAAGTAGAAAATAATAGGGGCGCCACTTTCGTAAAGTATAAACTCTAGCGACTCCAATGTTAGGTCAAGAGTAGTTTCGATATTTACTAGTAATTTTTAGTACGACATCAAAAAGCAAGTATCAAGTTGCTTTAGTTACTACGTATGCTTTGTAAACATAGCATATGTTTACTTTAATAATAATGGCTATAATTTTGTAAGCAAGAGTTTTAAGATCTTGTGATAGTTAACAGAACAATTATTAGATTAAATGAAGCTAAACTAACCATTGTAAACTTATCATGTAAGCTGTTCTTTGGTAAATATCGTCGAATTATAATGAAATTTTTTTTGCACTTTACATCCTTTGTAAACTTTAAAAATCACTGTTCACGTGAAACTTGGTATTGCTACATGTGCATTTAGTTATTTTTAGTGGATTTTAGACTCGGATCAACGTTAAAATTAAAATAACATTGATAAATTCGCTTTTTTATGATTCGATGACCTTAGTGACCTTGACTACAGATAAAATAGAATATTGCCAGAAGGCAAAAAAAGTAGTTCATTTTCTAGACATTTTTGTCGAGTTGTAAGTGGCAACGACGGTCTCCTTGATATTTATGAGTTTAAATTTTTAAAATTTTAAGAACACCATCGGTTGCTAAGTTGCAATGATCAACAATTTGGGTAAAATAAAATAACCTCGAATAAAGTTCATTTCGCAATCACAGAACATTTCTTTCTAGTATTCTTTTATATCTATAGAACTACAGTCCCCTAAGCTTTTTTCAAATAGTAAGATATACTACAGATATAAGGAACTAGCCATTGGACAAGCGTGGAGGGTATACTGTCCTTTCTGCTATAGATGGGAGGCTCGAGTCCAGCAGTGAGAAGTTACTGGCTATTAGGTATTACTACTGGTCGAAATTCGACCATAATTTAAATTATAAGTTTGAACATTATTAAGGTTCTGTTGTCAAAGACTGTACTTCTATAATCACAGATATTGCCTTTTTTTATTTTATTTTTTTACAAGTGGAAATCCATTTGCGGACCCTCCGCCGGGGAGATTTCGGTGGGGGAGTGTGGGACTCGCCGGCTAGAGGAGCCGGAATAGCCACTAAAACCCCTTGGTGCCATCTGACGTCATGGGCCGGGGTCACGGGATGTTTGTGAGCTTTTCTTCCGCGACCCCGGCTGGCGTGGGCCCACTCCAGCAAGGGGGGCAGGCCTCTCCGTACTCCCACAGATATTGCCTGTTAATATGACTTTAACAACGAACAAAAGAGTATACATGCATGTGTGTGTCAAATATATGGTAGTATGTGTAATGTTTTTTTTATTGATTTAATGTATTTTTTATGCATAATTAAAAAAAAGTCTGCACTCCTCTATGTAAACTATAAGTGTGCGGAATATCATACTCCTCCGTCCGCGTAATTTCGTAAAACGGGGTACAAACTTTTTGCTTCACGTATTATTAGGTATTATTTTCTTTACAGGTCCTAAGTAAGTCGAAATGTTTAAAACGGCTATGACGTTTATGAATATAATAATACCAGCTGACCCGGCGAACTTCGTACCGCCATATTTTCTGAATTCTTAAAAGACTTTGTTTCATGACACAAACACAAAATCACCATAATCCGTCCAGGTGATTAGGAGGATTCTAGAACCCGATCTCAGCGCCACGTACCGGTTCTAATTGCGAATCTAAATCACCACGGGACCCACTCAAACACACACACAAAATTTCATGAAAATCGGTAAAGTCGTTCTCAAGTTATAACATTACAACGAAAAGTGGCATTGATTTTTATATATATAGATAGATAAGGGTAGCGCGGGTACGTTGTCTGTGCAATTTTTCTATTGATTGTGAATATCTTAGTGGTCACATAACAAATACGGCGATCCCGCTGCCGTAGAAAGGGGCCCGTCGCTTCTCCACGAGCCGGCAAGGGCGGAGGGCTTGTTATCTCGTCCGGGGCAACACAGTAGGCCACCGCATCTGTCCCAACATAAATCTGTCCCATATGAAAAGAATTAAAACGTTTCATTGTAGATGCCTGAATAAATCTTAGAGATATCTTTGTGAGAGACACGAAGCCCGCGGCTCTGGCACCAGAACCGATATTTTATAAGTTTTTGACAGTCGATATGGCTTCCCGAAGCGGCACCTGCCCACTGCCTGACGAACGTGCCTAACTTTCAAAAAATATTACGCCAGGATGGTGATTAAAAACGGCCTTTATTGATTTTGACAAGGGGTTATTTATTAATATTACGAGTTGCAGGACTCGAATTAAAATGCCGTTGGAATTGTTATAGTTTATTAGAAAGAAAGAAAGAAAGAATTATTTTATTTAGGACAAATAAACATGTTAACAATACTCAGTAAAATAAAAGATAACTGCATCAATATAAGTCCTAAAATTGGAGCCAGACTCAGCGTAATGCTAGCTGCTAAGGCCAGCGCTGTTCTTCCGCCTGGGACCAGCAGGTAGAGTCACGGAGGACAATACAACACAAATAATATATCAAAACGGCTTATTACACATACTTACATCGAAATGATATAATAAACATATATACATAGATATATAAACATAGTGAGATACGTGAACAAAAAACAAGTATGTAAATAAAACAAACAGATTATTATATTGGTAAAAATGGTCATAAAGCACTTGTATCATGCCTTAAGTTACTTTGTGCCTTTTGATGTTCGCAAAGGAATTTCTTTAGTGTGACCCTAAAGAGTGACACTGATGAGGCGTTTCTTATAGGTGGAGGAATGTTATTCCAGCACTTTTATTAGAACTATGCCAACACGTATAACACAGGTACAAATATAACCGGACGCAACAAGTCCAAACGTAATGCGCAATTCAATAACATGCGCAAAGTCCGTCAGTAAATAGATCATCAAATGCACATAAGTCTTGCTTCGCTTGTGGTTATCGCTCGACTGCCTCATCTCTCCATTGGGACCTTGATTTATACTGCACAGATGCAATATGTCTGCCCAGCCGCGTGGACCGGATTTCTTAGAATCAGTTTGTACTTTTAAATCCGAGACACCTGGCAGTGATCACAATACAACAACAGGCCGTAAAAGATTACAATACACAATGGGCTGTTTTTTTAACCACAAATTTTAAACACAAAGTGCACAAAAGAAGTCCAAATGTCGAAGAGGTAATAAAATGTGTTTGTACAGGTATGCAGGTGTGAACAAGTCCAGACGTAATGCACAATTCAATAACATGCGCAAAGTCCGTCAGTAAATAGATCATCAAATGCACATAAGTCTTGCTTCGCTTGTGGTTATCGCTCGACTGCCTCATCTCTCCATTGGGACCTTGATTTATACTGCACAGATGCAATATGTCTGCCCAGCCGCGTGGACCGGATTTCTTAGAATCAGTTTGTACTTTTAAATCCGAGACACCTGGCAGTGATCACAATACAACAACAGGCCGTAAAAGATTACAATACACAATGGGCTGTTTTTTTAACCACAAATTTTAAACACAAAGTGCACAAAAGAAGTCCAAATGTCGAAGAGGTAATAAAATGTGTTTGTACAGGTATGCAGGTGTGAACAAGTCCAGACGTAATGCACAATTCAATAACATGCGCAAAGTCCGTCAGTAAATAGATCATCAAATGCACATAAGTCTTGCTTCGCTTGTGGTTATCGCTCGACTGCCTCATCTCTCCATTAGGACCTTGATTTATACTGCACAGATGCAATATGTCTGCCCGGCCGCGTGGACCGGATTTCTTAGAATCAGTTTGTACTTTTAAATCCGAGACACCTGGCAGTGATCACAATACAACAGCAGGCCGTAAAAGATTACAATACACAATGAGCTGTTTTTTTAATCACAAATTTTAAACACAAAAGAAGTCCAAATGTCGAAGAGGTAATAAAATGTGTTTCTACAGATATGCAGGTGTGAATTTGTCTTTGTCGGCACCTAGGACGTAACATTAAGAACTCGTTAAAAATTATTATCTTCTTCTCCCAATCGTTTGGGGTCGGCACAATATGTCTTTTCCTTCCATACTCCTCTATAGAGAGTTGGTCTGAAAGAGAGTGTCGGGGTGAAGGTAACGAAAGGAATGCTCCGGCGGTTCGGGCATGTGGAAAGAATGCATAATGAAAGAATGACTAAACAGATATACAATGCAAAAGTGGATGGATGCAGAAGTCGTGGAAGGCCACGACACACCTTCCATGTTCAAATTGATCGTGTACTAGCAGAAGGTGATATCAGGAGCCTTAAGAACAGACGAGCGTGCATGACAAGAGTTATGAATGTCAAAGAAGCAAGTGAGGTGTGAAAGAATAAGCCTAAATGGCGCTCTGTTGCTCGTGCCTACCCCGCAAGGGAACTGGCGTGAAGTTATGTATGTATGTATGTATGTACTCCTCTATTCTGACATACGCCCTCTGTCACACCACAAATCTAGGTGCCATCTAGCCAGCATCTATCAAACCTAGCCAGGTGGTAGGGCATTTGCCCGACTGGATGGCTACCACCTCTGCTCTAAAGTATGTCGCCATAACAACCTTGAGTTGTGTTCCGGCATTAGTGACCAGGTTCCAGTCTCCCTTAAGAGAGCAGCAGCGCATTTGTAACAACTTTGGTGTTACAAATGTCCATAGGCGATGGTAACCGCTTTCCATCAAGTAGGCCGTCTGCCTATTTGCTGATCTACTGCAATTTAAAAAAAAATCTCTCCACCTTTACATTTGTACCCATCAATCATCCAGTTTTACATCCTTTTTGTCAAATGACTTTCATGCTTCCTCATTACATGTCCATACATACCACCAAACTTCTTTCTCTCAATTTTACAAAATTGTTTTCTTTTTATTATTTTATATATTATTTATATTGCATGAGTTCAGCTTGCATGAGTTCAGAAGACAGGCAGACGGCCCACTTGATGGAAAGCGGTTACCATCGCCTATGGACATTTGCAACACCAAAGGTGCTACAAATGCGTTGCTGCTCTCTTAAAGGAGACTGGAAACTGGTCACTAATGCTATATCTACTCTCTTAAGACTATAAATAGAATAATGAGATTAGGTCATCACCACTTCTATGGATAAGCTGCATCAAAAGGCTAGCTGCGTTAATTAATTCCTAGCATGCATTTAATAGATAATTCAACGTGAGGTCTAAGTTTGAGCTTAAAATTCAGGCCAGAATGTAATTTTCAATTTCCACAGCTTTATTTAATAGTTTATTTTATTAACCGACTTCAAAAAAAGGAGGAGGATCTCAATTGGTCGGGATCTTTTTTTTATATATGTTCACCGATTACTCCGAGATTTATGATCCGATTTACGTGATTCTTGTTTAGTTTGATGCGGAATAGTTGCGATTTGGTCCCCAAGAAATTTAACATAGTTTGGCCCAGTAGTTTTCATTTTACGAACTATTTTTTGTTCCCGTTTCTTGGGACCTATATTTTTTAAGGAGCGCGGCACCTTTCGTAGGTCTACTCATACATAGCTAGACACTAAAAAGTAACAAATAAAATAAAAAAACCGACTTCAAAAACTAAAAAGTATAAAATAACTTATTTCTAAAGCTATTATTATTAATATATATATTATCTAAAACATCTTGAAGTCGGTGCAAAGTAAAACATAAAAATTACTATATTTGGAAAATTACTAAGCATCGACTTTAAGATGTTTTAGATATTATATATAGCTTTAGAAATAAGTTATTTTATACTTTTAAGTTTTATAGTTATTAAGACAAACATTTCAAATAAAAATTCTTGTTGATTTACATCATTTACCTACGTGCAAATTCTTTAATATGACAATCAATTTCTACAAATTAATTTTCGGCGACTGATAATAACGATTTGTATTCATTATTTAAAAATTGATTAACGATTACAAATCACAAATATCAGTCCTAAATTGCACATTAAACACGTTAAACAGCAATTGATACCTTTCTTGCGGGGTAGGCACGAACAACAGAGCGCCATTCAGGCTTATTCTTACACACCTCACTTGCTACTTTGACATTCATAACTCTCGTCATGCACGCTCGTCTGTTCTCTAGGCTCCTGACATCACCTTCTGCTAGTACACGATCAATTTGATCATGGAAGGTGTGTCGTGGCCTTCCACGACTTCTGCATCCATCCACTTTTGCATTGTATATCTGTTTAGTCATTCTTTCCACATGCCCGAACCACCGGAGCATTCCTTTCCTTACCTTCACCCCGACACTATTAAATTATAGCCTAAACAATAAAACTAAAAATACATGACGACACTTAGTTGCCAGCCCACTATTTAGTAACGTAATCTCTCGACGGCTGTCACGTTTGTTAATTAAAAAAAAATGTGTGTATGCAGCTCACACGCAGTAGAAATGAAACTTCAAAGAATATACTCACAGATAATTCTTCTGTAACTGAAAGACTTAACTGGCGTGAAGTTATGTATGTATACATTACCTTTCTTGTATGTATGTATGTCGTGGTAATATATAAGTCGTGGTAGCGTAATGGCTAGTGCACGCGTCCCAAACTCAAAGGGCGCGGGTTCGATCCTAGCCGGAACGCATGCACCACTTAGTCAGTTTTCTGATCTAATATTGTTACAATAACCACGTGCTAATAACGGTGAAGGAAAACATCGTGATGCAACCTGCACATCGAGATAACCGATGTGTCAAACCTGCCAAGCCGCCTTGGACAAGCGTGGCGGGTATACGTCCGTTCCCCTATAATGGGAGGCCCGAGCCCAGCAGTGGGACATTTATGGGCTGATATTATTATATATATGTATGTATGATACCTTTCTTGTTGGATGAGTAGGACGAGAAATCAAAGTAAAAAACGAGATTCAAGTTGGGACCACTTAATAAATTGTCTGCGTCTTGTATGAAGGAAAAAAAGGGAAAAATGTGAATAAATCGAGCGACCAATAACACTATAGTAGAGGGTTTATGGTGATGCCCTTGGAGTATGTTATCGGGCCATGGATTCTTTATTGACAGTATAAACGTGGAAACATACGGGCTATTCAGCGCGGCGGGTAAGACGCGGCTGCGAAGCGATGACGGGAGATTTCTGTGCGGATCATACGGATTTTGATCTGGTTTGACTTACGATGATACGATATTCTATAATATTTTCTTAAGTTTTCCCGACTTGTATACATAATACTGTGAGCTCTTTCTGCGCGCACCGGAACACAAACCAACTTGATTGATATTTTATTTTTCCTCCTACCCATTTTAATATTAT
Organism: Dendrolimus kikuchii; assembly: GCA_019925095.2. Lineage (NCBI taxonomy): Eukaryota > Metazoa > Arthropoda > Insecta > Lepidoptera > Lasiocampidae > Dendrolimus > Dendrolimus kikuchii. The sequence continues at coordinate 26,661,528 of CM034392.1, read as the reverse complement.
ATAAAATATTAGAGCTAAGCATGTTTGCTGAAGAGTTTCTTGCGAATTAGGCTCCCAAAGAGTAAATAATAACCATAAACCGTATTAAAACTAAACACTTAAAATGAACAAGTTGGTAGGCTAAATAAAACTTTAACAATACTCATTGGCACTTGACATCTTTGTCTTCCGTGATCACGGCCACTGAAAACTGGGCGAAATGTCGGAATAATAAAAATCAAATAAATTACCGCACTTAAAACCGTTAAAACTTAGTTTTGTTACGATATTCTATGTTATAAAGCGGCTTTTTTCAAGTAAAATTTTTAAGTCCAGTATATTTAATTATATTTTGAATTTGACCAATAAGTAATTGATTGTCGGAAGACTTAAACGATATTGAAATTGAACTAACACTGTGGATTAGTAAATTAAGTTAAGCCGATTTTAGACGGTTTATTTCTGTCTTTCATTTTAGATGTATCAAATAAAAGTGAACTAAAAACTTGAGTCATTCAATGTCATTTGATACCGTCATGTCCTTTCAGTTACGTTGTTACAATTTGTTCTATCCGTATAATACCAGTATTACTAAAATAACTACACATTGATTACCTATTGACATTTGTCACGGTAAAAAGACTCACCCCTTTTAACGTCTTTATTACGGTGTGCAGGTGACACATACCCTTATTGGTTTTAACATAAATAAATGATACGACATATAATAATTGACAATCAATAACATCTTAAGTAATGTCCTCGATTTGAACGCGAAGGATGTCATTTGTTAAATTTGTCGTACACTCGCTCACATTAGAAACGCTGGAGATATAATAAATTGCAGTTATTAATTTTATCACGCGCACATCGTGCTATTGAGCTTGTAACGTCAATTTTTACTTGTCGATGGTTAGCTTAAACATATTACTTAATTTCCTAAGGAGCGGATGTGTCGTTAACATCTGTTCCAAAATTTATTTATTAATTAACGAGAAACATAATTATATAAAGTTTTAAAGTACTTCTTTTACTTAGATAACAATAAACTATTGTGCATAACTTTCAAAGTCACTTAAAACGGCGTAGTGATAACAGTATTATTAATATTTCAGATCGAACATTTTTCCAAAATGCTAACTTAACAATTATACAGATATGAAACCAATTAAGCAGATGCAAAAATTATTTGTATAAAAAATGTCACTCGTACAAATAAAGGACCTAAATGCACTAAAGTAATCAATTTATCGCCAATTACATTTTATGTGTTTTTAAAACGCTGCGTATGTGGACCGTTTGGCTTTACGTATGTCCCGACTATTAGCCCGACTGATTTACAAGGCTTAAGCGGAATACGTCCGTTTGATGTGTACCGTCCAGCCACCGGACCAATAATCGTTAAGACAAGACATACTTTTTATATATTTATTTATATACTCTTAATATTACGTTAAGTAGGAATTATGGCGGATGTGATTTATGACGATGGGTGGTCTTAAGGTTGCTTTTTAACGAGTCTGTCTAGTTTGTTATTTACTAAGATTTAATCTATGTAAATAGTAATTGGAAATTTTAAAAATGTACTTACTATTTATATAATAATCTTGGATGGATGCAGAAGTCGTGGAAGGCCACGACACACCTTCCATGAACAAATTGATCGTGTACTAGCAGAAGGTGATGTCAGGAGCCTTAAGTGATGTGAAAGAAACATGTGAGGTGTGCAAGAATAAGCCTAAATGGCGCTCTGCTGTTCGTGCCTACCCCGCAAGGGAACTGGCGTGAAGTTATGTATGTATGTATGTATAATAATCTTATACTAGGTGGTAGGGCGTTTGCCCGACTGGATGGCTACCACCTCTGGTCTAATGTATGTCGTCATAACAACCTTGAGTTGTGTTCCGGCATCAGTGACCAGGTTCCAGTCTCCTTTAAGAGAGCAGCAGCGCATTTGTAGCACCTTTGGTGTTGTAAATGTCCATAGGCGATGGTAACCGCTTTCCATCAAGTGGGCCGTCTGCCTGTCTGCTGAACTCCTGCAATAAAAAAATAAAATAAAAAAATACTAATATATAAAGTTGAAGAGTTTGTTTGTTTGATTGAACGCGCTAATCTCAGGAACTACTGGTCTGATGTGAAAAATTCTTTCAGTGTTAGATAGCCCATTTATTGAGGAAGGCTATAGGGTATATATCATCACGCTAAGACCAATAGGAGCGGAGCACCAATGAAGAATGTTTCGAAATCGGGGGGTTTTGATAACAAATTCTACGTGGACGACGTCGCGGGCACAGCTAGTAATATTATATAGTCGTAGATGGATGGGTATGGAGAGAAATGAGTTCATATAGGATCTTTGAAAGTTGCACCCGTGACTGAAAAATTGAGAGGAAGAAGACTAAGGTGCTGTGAGCATGTAATGAGGAGAGATGAAAGTCAGGTGATAAAAAGTGTTCTTCTCTTCAAGCCATAACATGTTGCGAAGCGGTAGTAAATTAGATTAGGCTCGCATAGAGTAAATAATAATCATAAACAAAATTAAAACTAAATAATTAAAATTAACAAGTTGGCGGTAGGCTAAATAAAACTTTAACAATACTCGTTGACACTTGACACCTTTGTCTTCCGTGATCACGGCCACTGAAAAGTGGCCGAAACGTCGGAAAAACCAAAATCAAATAAAATTACCGCGCTTAAAACCGTTAAAACGTAGTTTTATTGTGTATGCAAGTCGCGGAAACTTAAAAAAATATTATGATAAAAAGAATGTTAAATTACAAGAGGAGAATGAGTACAAATCTAAAGGTAGAGCAAAAGAGAGATGAATGGATTGTCTGAAGGATGATATGATGATCTGTGGTGTGACAGAAGATATAAGTCAGAATAGAGGAGTGTGTAAGGAAAAGATATATTGTGCTGACCCCAAATAAATAGAAGAAGCTGAAAAAGTAGAAAGAATATTATATAATCGTGTAGGCCAATAGTTCTCAGGAACGTTTCTCTTGCTCTCTGTAGAGCTATGGAATCTACCATATGGACCACTACCATATGGGGTCTTTTATAGAAGGCTCTATCCGTGCGGAGAAAGAATACAATTTCCTGCGGCCGGGCGGCCTGTCGTAAGAGGCCACTTAACAACCCACAGCCAGGCGGTAGGGCATTTGCCCGAGTGGATGGCTACCACCCCTGGTTTAAAGTATGTCGCCATAACAACCTTAAGTTGTGTTCCGGCATTAGTGACCAGGTTCCAGTCTCCCTTAAGAGAGTAGCAGCGCATTTGTAGGAACTTTGCTGTTGCAAATGTCCATAGGCGATGGTAACCGCTTTCCACCGAGTGGGCCGTCTGCCTGTCTGCTGATCTCCTGCAATAAAAAAAGGCTATCATTAAATTTCTTACATACCCGGAGTACGATGGTAGTACCTCTCGTATTGCAAATGTCTGTAGGCGATGGTAACTGCTTCCTACCAAGTCGGTTGTTAGCTAGTCTACTGTACTCAAGGCTAAACTAGTGATATCCGAGTTATGTGGGCAGCCGTGATAAAGCTTTGCGCCCCAGAGTTTGCAGTCTTTATGCGGGTAACGGTTGATTAGGAAGCATGCTTTTTTGCGTTTAATTTAAAAGTAGAGAGATTTCTTAAATATACACATTTTTTTCTTTTTTATTGCAGGAGTTCAGCAGACAGGCAGACGGCCCACTTGATGGAAAGCGGTTACCATCGCCTATGGACATTTGAAACACCAAAGGTGCTACAAATGCGCTGCTGCTCTCTTAAGGGAGAACTGGAACCTGGTCACTAATGCCGGAATACAACTCGAGGTTGTTACGGCGACATATTTTAGAACAGGGGTGGTAGCCATCCAGTCGGGTAAATGCCCTACCTGCTGTGGGTTGTTTTGTCGCCTCTTACGACAGGCCGCCCGGCCGCAGGAAATTGTATTCTTTCTCCGTTCCTGCACGGATAGAGATAATTTGGACATTTCTGCAATAACAGCAGCTAGAACTGAAGTCACATATGTAAAATACAAAGAATACACCTATCGTACTACAAGACTACATTTTGTAAGTAATAAATAAGAATCTCGCGGTATATAAAGCAGGATACATTTTATGAAAGTAAATTCTACCATAAATTAAAATCTAATAAAAATCATCTGTCAACGAAATCTCGGAAAGCGGAAAGTTTGAAAGTCCAGAAAGAAAGAATATCCATCGACTCTAATCTTGATGAAATACATATTAATATTAAGCTGTTATTTTGTGAAATATTTATTAGTTAGTATTTATATCCGAGCAGGAATGGAGAAATAATACAAATTCCTACGGCCGGGCGGCCTGTCGTAAGAGGGGACAAAACAACCCACAGACAGGTGGTAGGGCATTTGCCCGACTGGATGGCTACCACCCCTGATCTAGAGTATGCAGCCATAACAACGTTGACTTATGTTCCGGCATTAGTGACCAGGTTCCAGTCTCCCGCATTTGTAGCACCTTTGGTGTTGCAAATGTCCATAGGTGACGGTAACCGCTTTCTATCAAGTGGGCCGTCTGCCTGTCCGCTGAACTCCTGCAATTTTTTTTTATTAATTACGTAATTAAAGTAAAGTATTCTTCCTCCATTCTTGAACTTATAGGCAAACATAAAGATATAGATAACTTATTAATATACATAATGGACGATAGCAAAACAAATCATCGCGAAATACTAGTTATGCATTCTAAAGATATTAAAGATGAGTCGATCGATGCCGTATTAAAGGTTAAATCCCACCACAAACCAATCCTCGAACGTCTCTAAATATTCCTTATAAATTAAAAAAAGACCCGTCATTAATATGAGGCAAGACACCGCAAGATACTGGTGACAAATTTACTCTTGCGCCTTTGAAATTCGATATCAACCTTTAATCCCACGATAATAAGGTGTTGAATGTTTGATTCTTAATAAATGGTCTTTATAAAGAAGAATCTTGGAACTTGGACGATATGTCACAGAATTTATGAGTATCAGGCAAGCCAGGGTGACGTGTTTCGACCGATTCCAATGAGTCGTCGTAATAAATTTGATATCAAACAATGTAATGCGATATAGGGTACTGTGATGTGGCGATATGGCACCGATTTATGACGGACATCACTTCACCATTGTTGGATGTTTTGATTAATATTGTTTTGTGAGTGCAAAGGATTCTTAAGATAAGAGCAGGGTGACTAAGATGAATTTACGTACGAATAGATAAAGGCGCTGAAGACACTGCTTCAGTCTAAAGCATACCCTTAGTAGAAAGAAAAGAGATTGATATTACATTATATAGAGTCAGCCACAGTAAGAATGGCTGTGATATAGTCTTGTTAATGTGCAGAATCTCTCATGATATTTAGATAGATAGATAGATAGAAAACTCTTTATTGTTCACCACATACACATAAAATAAACAATTTACAGTAGTCACATTTAACCATTAAAGTAGGAACAAAGGGCGGCCTTATCGCTTTAGAGCGATCTCTTCCAGGCAACCCGGGCTATGGATTTTATCAACGGGAGATTCGCAAGTGTATGACGGTGGTGTGCAAATTAAATACACACACACACACACACACACATATATATATATATATATATATATATATATATATATATATATATATATACCGCGTTCGTAATACCGAAGTAAGAAAGAGAGTTGGTCTGAAAGAGAGTGTCGGGGTAAAGGTAAGGAAAGGAATGCTCCGGTGGTTCGGGCATGTCGAAAGAATGCATGATGAAAGAATGACTAAACAGATATACAATGCAAAAGTGGATGGATGCATAAGTCGTGGAAGGCCACGACACACCTTCCATGATCAAATTTATCGTGTACTAGCGGAGGGTGATGTCAGGAGCCTTAAGAACAGACGAGCGTGCATGACAAGAGTTATGAATGTCAAAGAAGCAAGTGAGGTGTGTAAGAATGGGCCTAAATGGCGCTCTGTTGTTCGTGCCTACCCCGCAAGGGAACTGGCGTGAAGTTATGTATATATGTATGTATATATATATATATATATATATAGGATATATAAATATTACACAATACATATACCTACAATGAATAATATTATATGTATACTAATATATACATCATTAATATGTGTATAGCAACAGCAATAGCTATACAATATTAATAATAGTATTAATACATAATATATTAATATTATATATACTAATATACATAATATTACTATACAAACACACTAATAAATAAACATACATGTAATTAGGTATTAAATATTTATTATAAAGTGAGATAATATTCACGTACCAGTTTTTTAAAAATGGCGAGTGACTTTGCCTGTCTTATGTTTTCGGGCAATGAGTTCCACAGCCAGACAGCCTGCACAGCAAAGGATTTGGTGTAGAAAGTAGAAACCTGTGCAGGTGTTTTTAAGACAAGATTGTGAGAAGAACGCAAATTAAGGGTGTGAGATGTATGGAGAAAATCAAAACGTTCCTTGAGATAGGAAGGAGTAGAAGGAATAAATAATACGCTATACAGCAGATTGAGAAGATGAGCATTCCGGCGAAGTGAGATTGACAAACACTTGAGCTTTTTGCGATATTCAGAGACATGGTCATATTTCTTAAAACCAAATATAAACCTGATGCAAAAATTTTGAAGTCGCTCTAGTTTATTGAGTTGTTCTACGGTAAGGTCAAGATATTTACTTTACTATTAGCATATGGTACTTAAAACGTATGTGTACAAATAAGATCAACTAATGATATAAGAAATATTTATTATATAGGTGTTTGTTTAGCTATGCCAACTCTGTCAGAACCCGATAAAAGAGGTAGGCTCAAGAAATGCTGTCTTGTCATCGTGAGTCTCAGAATACGGAAAGCCAAAGACCATGCGAAATGGAGAAGAGAAAGTAAGAAAGGGAACCCTGGGTTCCAAAGTGCACACTCCAAACGCATCTGGGAGTTAACAGTAAAGATTAACTTCTATACATTACTCTCCGTTATGTTAAGTTATCGTTGTTAGAAAATTTACATTACTTTAATGGAGTTTATGTTAAATTATAACCAGTAGTAATGCTAATGAATACATATCAAAATACAAGAACCAGTGGTAAGAGGATGCTAAGTAGTATATTATAGTATATACCCTCCATGATTTAAACTCACATCATTGCAATAAGACATAGATAAATTAGTCGTTGAGTTTGGACTTATAGAGAATTGGAAATAGAAGAAGAAAATAGAGTAGGATGAGATCATATTAATGTTGTAGAAATCATCCGAGAATAAGGCAATGTTAATATGGTAGAAACTGGCGAAGAATCAGGAAATGTTGATGCGGTAGTAATTAGCTAAGGATAAGAAAAGGTTAGAAATTATCGAAGCACAAGAAAATGGTAGTCTGGTAGAAATTAGTGATGTCACAGGTGCGATAACAAGTTTAGTGCAACGACGATGCGATGAAACTGATTCGATGCGCCTAAATTCTCGCGTGGGTGGACGCAAGCCCACACAATGTGTCAAATCGCTCCATTTTTGGACAAAGCAATAAATTAACTTTCTGTTTACCAGTTCGTCTTAAAAGTTATGAATGAAACACACGACTCAGCGATGACCTGATTGTTTCTTTCAAAGAGCTGACACAGTTGGGATAATTATTATGTTTTATTATTTAATTTCAAATTTTGACTGTGTTTCCAATATTTACATCAAGATGCAGAAGTCGTGGAAGGCCACGACACACCTTCCATGATCAAATTGATCGTGTACTAGCATAAGGTGATGTCAGAAGCCTTAAGAACAGACGAGCTTGCATGACAAGAGTTATGAATGTCAAAGAGGCAAGTGAGGTGTGTAAGAATAAGCCTAAATGGCACTCTGTTGTTCGTGCCTACCCCGCAAGGGAACTGGCGTGAAGTTATGTATGTATGTATGTACTATTAGATATATCCCGAAGATATATGAAAAATAATCGATTAAGTTTTTGACGTATAGCGTTTCTTATATGAATGGGCACTATGTGCAGCACGAAAATGCGCCTTGCTTCGACCTGTTAATATGCAATCTCAAAACCTAGCAAAAGAAAGAAAGAAAAAATATTTATTTAGAACTACAGCACAAATGAGATCCGTGCAGGAACGGAGAAATAATACAACTTCCTGCGGCCGGGCGGTCTGTCGTAAGAGGCGACTTAACAACCCACACACAGCCAGGTGGTAGGGCATTTACCCGACTGGCTGGCTACCACCCCTGGTCTAAAGTATGTCGCCATAATAACCTTGAGTTGTGTTCCGGCATTAGTGACCAGGTTCCAGTCTCCCTTAAGAGAGCAGCAGCGCATTTGTAGCAACTTTGGTGTTGCAAATGTCCATAGGCGATGGTAACCGCTTTCCATCAAATGGGCCGACTGCCTGTCTGCTAATCTCCTGCAATAAAAAAAAATAAAAAAAAACATTTTGTGCTGTGATGTAAAATTTCTTAAATTGCTCAGCTAAGATCTTCGCGAGTGTGGCCACTATGTAATCGAACGTTAGAAATATTCCAAATTTTATAAATAATTATTACATTTACACATACATACATACATAATTTCACGCCAGTTCCCTTGCGGGGTAGGCACGAACAACAGAGCGCCATTTAGGCCCATTCTTACACACCTCACTTGCTTCTTTGACATTCATAACTCTTGTCATGCACACTCGTCTGTTCTTAAGGCGCCTGACATCACCCTCCGCTAGTACACGATCAATTTGATCATGGAAGGTGTGTCGTGGCCTTCCACGACTTCTGCATCCATCCACTTTTGCATTGTATATCTGTTTAGTCATTCTTTCATCATTACATTTACGAGTAAACTAATTCAATTTATTACAATATTTTACTTGATATTTTAAATTTTTTATTACTATTTATCAATTTACACGTTTAATTTAAACATATGAACATATAAAAATCATTAGACAATAGTGAACGCATCCAACTCATTTTGTTTCTACCGTGTTCGTCGGTACCCAATAAGCGAGCGACGGCCATCTTGCGATCAACTGAGTCGGCTGTCACTTTTACTGCGCCTATATTAATATTTTGATATAAACCTAACTAGTATTATTTTACCAGAAGGTGATGTCAGGAGCCTTAAGAACAGACGAGCTTGCATGACAAGAGTTATGAATGTTAAAGAGGCAAGTGCCTTCAATCCGTGCAGAAACGGAGAAGGAATACAATTTCCTGCGGCCCGGCGGCCTGTCGTAAGAGGCGACTAAACAACCCACAGCCAGGTGGTAGAGTATTTGCTCGACTGGATGGCCACCACCCCTGGTCTAGAGTATGCCGCCATAACAATCTTGTATTGTGTTCCGGCATTAGTGACCAGGCTCCAGTCTCCTTTAAGAGAGCAGCAGCGCATTTGTAGCACCTTTGGTGTTGCAAATGTCCATAGGCGATGGTAACCACTTTCCACTAAGTGGGCCGTCTGCCTGTCTGCTGAACTCCTGCAAAAAAAAAAAAAAAGTGAGGGGTGTAAGAATAAGCCTAAATGGCACTCTGTTGTTCGTGCCTACCCCGCAAGGGAACTAGCGTGAAGTTATGTATGTATGTATGTAGTATTATTTTAAGTACTCAGTCTAGCATTTATAAATGCAGCAAATATAACTATTGCGATTTATTTTCCAAATTCGAGAACTACCCTTGGGATTTTTTAAATAAGCTTTGTCGGAAGCCAAATGAAGATACCTGAGAGGACTACCAACCTAACTGGAACGCTGCCTTCTCTGCCTAGAGGAAATTGCCTAGGGGAGTGCGGTATATCAGACTGACTCAGAGCGGAGTCTAGCTTAATCGAACCTTTTGTTCTTTTATATATATATATATATATATATATATATATATATATCTATATATATATACACATACATATATTATATAAAAAAAAAATATATTTTGTAATTTAGAATGATCCAATGACTTTTAGAATAATGACACAATCTTTTTTTTTAAATACTTATTTTTTTTTAAATCTCTATTTTGTTAGTAATTATTGTGACTTTTATTTTTATTTTTATTCAGTATTGACCTAATGTAAATTAAATTGACATTTTATTTATGTAATTTTCGTATATTTATTTTTTTGTAATTAACTATTTGATCCAATTTTTTTTTTATTATATAAATATTTTTTTAGTGGAAACTTGATTGATATATGTATTAACTTTGTGTTTTATATTTAAGAATATTAATTATTGTATGTTTCCCAAATAAATTAAATAAATATATTATTCGTTTTTCTTCACAATGCTTATTAAATATGTTACAGTAAATTAATTATAAATTATTAATCCTTTTTTTATTTTTGTTCACATTTAAAGTGTGACAACTAAACGCGCGACTTTTATTTCCAGATGAGCGGCAGTAAGTGTCGTGAAAGGTGGAGCGATTAGAGATGCGCTCCAAACAGCAGCCGCGCCCATCCTACCGCTGGCTCAGCACGAACGAAAACGGTTAGTACATCTTTAAATAACATTTTTATGAGATCGCCCACAGAGAAAGGCTTGTTATTACATTTATAACGTGCGTACTCTTAGCCCTTATACCCATTAGACGAACAGTGAGCGGCTGACTATGAGCGGCGTGAACTCTTAGGAGCGCTTGTAAACGGTTAGTACATAACGCCGAGCAGTCAAACAAAAGCGCAGGGTCGACAGGGAGGAGGGGGTTTTTAGTGGGTATTGGGGTTGCTCGCTCGTGTAGCAACGCTCGGAGTCTTCCACACTATTCTGCGACGTCGATCGCGGACGGAGAACTGCCAAGAGTATACTATTGCTGCAGTGTTATCGCCCCCGACCGACGCGTGTCGTTCCCCTAGCAACGACCCAGTTTGTGCGTAAATCGGTTAAGCATTTTCCCTCGCCTCAAAACAAAAAAAATAACGCCGAGCAGCGCTCCGGCTGAGTGAGGGGAATGCGCCGCCGCCACGCATATCTTTCGCTGCTAATCGGCCGCTCATTGCATGAGACGGAAAGCAAAACGCCGCAAACTGCGTACTTTATGCGCTGTATGGACATTGGATTTCAAAATAATAGGAGGTGAACTAGAAGCAAACCGTAGGTCGCTCACTGTTCGTGTAATGGGGCACGGCTTTATATTTACCACAGCTGTGATTTTCAATCTTGTACTCATATTTCATGTGTTATTAAAATTAATTGTAATACAGCAATAAATGTAAATTATTTAAGAAATAAAGGACGAAAAATATTGACTGTCGGGGATGAATGCACATAAAACTAAAAATATACTAAATTAACAGAATATAATATTTTCTTAAGTTTTCGCGACTTGTATACATAATAAAACTACGTTTTAGTACCACCTGTTTGGGATCCAATTATCAAAACTATTAAGACCCAAACCCAGCAAAAACCAGCTGCCAGACCTCAAGACACTGTGAGCTCTTTCTGCGTACAACGGAACACAAACCAACTTGACTGATAATTACTTTTATTTTTCCTTCCACCCATTTTAATATTATATAAAATTATTAGAGCTAGGCATGTTTGCTGAAGAGTTTCTTGCGCCGCTTCTTCTCTTCAAGTCATAACATGTTGCGAATCGGTAGTAAATTAGATTAGGCTCCCATAGATTAAATAATAACCATAAACAAAATTAAAATTAAATAATTAAAATTAATAAGTTGGCGGTAGGCTAAATAAAACTTTAACAATACTCGTTGACACTTGACATCTTTGTCTTCCGTGATCACGGCCACTGAAAAGTGGCCGAAACGTCGGAAAAACCGAAATCAAATAAAATTACCGCGCTTAAAACCGTTAAAACGTAGTTTTATTATTAACAGAATATACTCATAAAACAGAAGAGACATTAGCATTACAACGTACAACTATTAAAAAAAATAAATGTACTTAGTATTCGCGACAATGAGGCTGGTAACTTTTTTTTTTATTTATTTATCTATATTACAAATTTAAACTAAAACAAAACTATGGTTATGTTATGTCAAGAATCAGTACCGGCCTTCATCAAACACAAGTGACCCAAACAAATAACTTCTTATTGGCCTTCATAAAATACATTTAGAAAAAAACCTGCAATACAAATAACAGTTTTATAATGCAGAAATGAACTCTAAGAGTTAGGTACCTTTCAGCAAAATTGCATTGAACTTTCATGAAGTTATAAAATAACAGCATATGCCTGCGAAACTTCGTTCGCGTTGCCATGATGGTGATATTTTTGCTAGTGCAACCCTACTTTTCTGGCTTTATTCATCTATCACTTGAAAACTACATTATTTATGTGTTGATATATAAGCTAGCTCTGTGTCGAGCTTCATTTAAATCCGTTCAATAGTCTTCATGTGATGTTGCTCTATCAACAGGCAAACAGACAGACATGAAAATTAAAAAAAAATATTTTCGAAATTTGTTGGTCCGAATTATCACCTGAATTGTTTCTCATTTTTAAATTCATCGTACAAACTCAACGCCTCTACAGATTTGTTATATTATAAATAAATTAACACCCAAGAAGCTATTTCAATAATAGTTACATCATTTTTTTATCAACAAGATAAATCACAAGACACATATTTTTTGACTAAAAGTATGCCTCAATTATTATATAATCGACTTATTCACGGGATATTCATAACATATACAAGCACGCTGACATGAATTAATTCAAATACGAATTGAATATTCATAATGAATTTTAATATTTATTTCATGCCTTATTTTAAATGCGGTAAGGTCTTGAATTTTTAAAATTAGACAACATTATATTTTACTGTACACAAAATGCAATTAATATCATAGCTCCACACAAATACAAGTTTTTGGAACGCAAAAAGGAAATTGCAACAATCGAACGCGCCAGCGTGACGCGACAGCCCTGTATTCAAATAAATATAAAGTTATGGCCATAGAAAAAGCGAGTTTGTATTTAAAAAATGCAAGTGTAATACAAAGTGATAACTCATAGGCCGTTTTTGTATAAAACTAAGCCACCGTGAAGCGATAAATATTATTTATATACGCTATTATACGACTTTTTGTCTGTTGTAATGGCTGTAAAGCGCTTTTTACTCTGTCGGTGTTGTGTGCGTCGCTGAGGGACGGCGTCGTCAGTAATTTGATTATTGATATATTGCAGAAAGTAAAGAGAAAATTAAAGTAAATAATGGTATCTTATATAAATGTAATATCCTCCAATTATGTTTAACATGTGTTTGTGCATCTATAGAATGCCTTACGTGATGTCAAACATGTTTTGAAATTATTTTTAATATTTGATTTAAGAAGGTATTAAGAGCTGACATTTTTATTAAGTAATACATACATACGCCATTTAGGCTTATTCTTACACACGTCACTTGCTTCTTTGACATTCATAACTCTTGTCATGCACGCTCGTCTGTTCTTAAGGCTCCTGACATCACCTTCTGCTAGTACACGATCAATTTGATCATGGAAGGTGTGTCGAACCATCGGAGCATTCCTTTCCTTACCTTCACCCCGACACTCTCTTTCAGACCAACTCTCTTTCTTACTTCGGTATTAGGAACGCGGTCCGCGAGCGTCACTCCGCAGATTTTGCGCAGTGCTCGCATCTCGACCGCGTTTACTCTACTTTCATGCTCTCTCTTCCATACCCAACTCTCGCTTTATTAAGTAATATACGTAATATATATTAAACTTTTAACATTCATTGTATTTTTGACAGATAAAACTATTCTAATCTAAGTGTCAATTTTGCAATCATCAGATAATCGTTGTCTTTAGATTAAATATAACATGAATGAATGCAAAATTGAAACAAGGCAACAATTTTCTTCACGCAAATGTATTTTTTTAAGTACATACATACATACATACATAACTTCACGCCAGTTCCCTTGCGGGGTAGGCACGAACAATAGAGTGCCATTTAGGCTTATTCTTACACACCTCACTTGCCTCTTTGACATTCATAACTCTTGTCATGCAAGCTCGTCTATTCTTAAGGCTTCTGACATCACCTTCTGCTAGTACACGATCAATTTTTTTTTTAAGTGATATCGATATTACTATAAACAAATCGTACAAGTATAAGATTTGCCGATGATTACTTACTATTTATTGTATTGTATTACTTACTCTTATTTTGTATACTTATATAACGTATATAGAATAATAAATTAAAAAAATACATTTATTGCAACAACTATTTACGTATTTTTTTTGGTCATCCCTACTAACTATCGACGCGTGACATCATGAGGCTATCGGCAAACTTACTGCGCACGGGTAGTATGAATAATACTACTCTAAAAACAACCCACGGCCAGATGGTAGGGCATTTGCCCGACTGGATGGCTACCGCCCCTGGTCTAAAGCATGTCGCCATAACAACCTTGAGTTGCGTTTCGGCATTAGTGACCAGGCTCCAGTCTCCCTTAAGAGAGCAGCAGCGCATTTGTAGCGCCTTTGGTGTTGCAAATGTCCATATGCGATGCTAACCATTTTCCATAAAGTGGGCCGTCTGCCTGTCTGCTGAACTCCTGCAATAAAAAATTTAAAAAAAACTTTTGGCGCTTTCTTTAAAATTCACTCTGATACTAATGTGGAGCCACCCTAATTTAATGCATTTCGATGGATATTTCTTCATATACAAAGTTGGTTCTGTTTCCCTCTACCTTCCATAAGTAGCTGTAAGAAATATGCGAGAAAAATGATCGGATCCTAACATAAACAAACTAATTGAAAACTCGATTATGTTAGAATCTATACAATTTGTGAATATAAGTGCTTTTACTGCGAATCCAAAAACAATTAAGAATGAGCCAAGACATTCCACACATTTTTTTTTTTGTAGTGCCCTTCGCCACCTGCTGCAAATGACTCCAACATTCTACAGCGTCCTGCTGGGACAGATCAGATAACCAATGAAATTAGGTTGTTAATGGCTTATAATTAAGTCAATAAATTAAACATGTACGTATTTATGTACATACATTAATTTTCACTATAAATAACTATTAGGATAGGTCGATACGCAGTGATAAGAAAGTATTATGAATATTAAATATTTTAAAACTGTTCATTATTGATATTAGAGCCCTTCTGGCAGGTCTTCTAAAGAATGCGCATAATTTGATTAATGTTATTATCAATTTAGTAGTTAAAAAGTGTAGTCGTGGTAGCGTAATGGCTAGCGCACGCGTCCCAAACTCAAAGGGCGCGGGTTCGATCCTGACCAGAACGCATGCACCACTTACGCACTTTTCTGACCTAATGTGCATATTGTTACAATTACCACGTGCTGATAACGATGAAGGAAAACATCGTGATGCAACCTGCACCTCGAGATGACCGATGTGTCAAACCTGCCAAGCCGCCTTGGACAAGCGTGGCGGGGGGTATACTGTCCGTTCCCCTATAGTGGGGGGCCCGAGCCCAGCAGTGGGTCATCTATGGGCTCTTATTACTATTTCTATTATCAATTCACGTAGTTATTATAACGCTAAACATGAAATATATGTATCATAATTAATATTATAAATTGTGCATATGTCAGCTTTTACGCCTTAACTACGCAACAGATCTTATAGTCAGGAGTATATAAAATGACACAGAGTACCTTATATATTTTGAAATATATTATTGTATATGTGTATATATGTATGTACTTGTATATAGTGTTACGACCGAGGTGCCGATAAAAGTAGATTCACACCTGCATACCATAAAAGCACACTTTATTACATGTCCGCATTTGGACTTCATTTGTTTACTTTGTGTTTAAAATTTGTAATTAGAAAACAGCCCATTGTGTATTGTAATCTTTTACGGCAGTCATTAGCCAGGTGTGTCGAACTGATTCTAAGAAATTCGGTCTACGCGGTCGGACAGCCATATTGTATCGGTGCAGTATAAAGCAATGGCCCAATGTAGAGATTGGTAGTCGAGCGATAACCAGCCGCGAGGCAAGACTTGTGTACATTCCGTAATCTATTTAGTGACATCCTTTACGCATGTTATTGAATCGTGCATTGCATTTGCACTGGTTGTGTTCAGTTATATTTGTACCTGTGTTATACCTGTTTGTATAGTTCTAATAACTTCTATAGTAATACCAAGGGCATTTTAATTCGAGTCCTGCAACTCGTAACAATATATTTCTTAAATTAGTTTGAGTATCTATTTTCTTTTTCCTGCACCACCTTCATCGCCTGATTCAAATTTCTTTGATTCAGTTTGCCTGGAAGAGATCGCTTTGAGCGATAAGGCCGCCTATTGTATTGCCTGGAAAATATTGTAAATATGGTCTGTTTTTGTAATTGTATATTTTGGTGTGCAATAAAGTGTTATCTCTCTCTCTCTTTCTCTCTTTCTCTCTCTACCTTTCATCAAAAAAGTACTATTCCGGAGAGATAGATGAATATAGCCCCAGAGATGGCGGCATGACATTGTTGGTAGCATGAAACAAGACCACACATTCTGAAAGTACAAACCAAGCAACCGTTTCCCAACAGCTGCATCAAAATCGGCGTGACTTAACTGCGACGAGTTTTAAAGTAAAATAATAAAGACTGCGCATAGTTCAACTTAATTTATGACCAGCGCCCCTTTTCACTGGTGATTTACAATCGTTGCGCTTTCTAATAGCCCTTTTGTTCAAGGGACTTTCGGTGAGTTCTTTAAGACAACATATATTAACAACAAATGTAATTTCAACGCATTCTTATATCAAATCGCTGGTTTGATCTGTAAGTTTAAAAAATAAAAAAACTTCGTTTAAAAAAACCGACTTCAAAAACTAAAAAGTATAAAATAACTTATTTCTAAAGCTATTATTATTAATATATATAATCTAAAACATTTTGAAGTCGGTGCAAAGTAAAACATAAAAATTACTATATTTTGAAAATTGCTTTTTAGTATCTAGCTATGTATGGGTAGACCTACGAAAGGTGCCGCGCTCCTTAAAAAATATAGGTCCCAAGAAACGGGAACAAAAAAATGATCGTAAAATGAAAACTACTGGGCCAAACTATGTTAAATTTTTAGGGGACCAAATGACAACTATTCCGCATCAAACTAAATAAGAATCACGTAAATCGGATCATAAATCTCAACGTAATCGGTGTACATATGGAACGGAGTGGAAAATTTTTCATAAAAAATGTTCATAAAATGAAAACTACTGGGCCAAACTATGTCAAATGTTTAAGGGACCAAATGGCAGCTATTCCGCGTCGAACAAAAAAAGAATCACGTAAATCGGATCATAAATCTCAGAGTAATCGGTGAATATACATAAAAATAAGATCCCGACGAATTGAGAACCTCCTCCTTTTTTTAAAGTCGGTTAAAAAGAATAGAATTGTCTTTGTTCAGTTATATGTAATTTTTTACTGCTAATATGTGCCAGGGAAACTTCGTTCACGTTGTCATGACGACGACGTATGTTAGTAAATGGCAAAGGAAGCACTAAAAGAAGGCGACTGAAACGTTACCTTCATGCGTCCATTTTTTTTTTTTTTTTGAGGTGAGTGAAAATGCTTAACCGATTTACGCACAAACTGGGTCGTTGCTAGGGGAACGACACGCGTCGGTCGGTGGCGATAACACTGCAGCAATAGTATGCTCTTGGCAGCGCTCCGTCCGCGATCGACGTCACAGAATAGTGTGGAAGACTCCGAGCGTTGCTGCACGGGCGAGCAACCCCAATACCCACTAAAAACCCCCTCCTCCCTGACGACCCTGCGCTTTGAATGTGTTGGAAAGGCTGAGATTTAGAACATAGTTACGCCCAGCTGATCCAGCGCAATAAAGTGCCTGGAGTGTGCCCTGGGAGAACACACCCCACTTCGTTGTGCGGTAGGGTAGAAGGTCCTTTGCTCTTCCTAGCAAGCTAAAGGCCCCCCGCGGTAAACGGAACCTAACTCAGGGAGGGAAGTAATGCGCGTACCTGCCTCTCCGGGTGCCAGCTAAAGGCCGGCGTCCTCGAGAAGACGCATTGGCACGCGCTGCAGGACTTCTCTCCCTGTCTCGTTCTGCGGCCTCCTTGAGTGACATTACTGTCTCGCAAAAAGTAACCGCAGCCCCCCAATTGTCGCTGCTCTGCAGCATGGCCTTGACCAAGTCGCAGAGCGAGTCAACTGGACCTACGTGCGTCTCAAGTTCGAAACGCTGCGGCACCCATGCGGCGCACTCGACAAGCGTGTGTAACGCCGTGTCGGGCGCGCCGCACTGGCGGCAGTCCGGGGAAGGCAAGCAGCCCACAATGCGACACAGATACTTATCGAAACATCCGTGTCCGGTAAGTATCTGTGTCGTCCTGAAGGTCAGGGTGCCGCTGGTGCGGTTGACCCATTCCGTCAGCTGTGGCCTGATTGCATCCACCGTGTAGCCGCCATAGGCCGCAGGGTTGTCGAGCTCTTGAGACCAGACGGCGATCATGGAGGCGGTTTCCCGCTTCCTGATCGCCTCGATTTCGACCTGACAGAAGGTCAGGCCTCTAGCTAGGGCATCCTGCCGGGTGCGGCGCACCACTGTCAGGACGTCCGCCTGGAGATGCCAGGGCGGATCGCCTGCCAGGAGGGTGGTCGCCGTCCGCGACACTGTGCGATACCCCCGTATGGTCCTCACGGCCAGAACCTGCTGACCTTCTTGCGGCCATTGCACAACCGTAGCCAAAGACAGAGTCCAGGAGCTCATGGCTAAAAAGCTGAGGGAAGAGTTTGTAGGTTTTGCAATTAAAATTATAGAAACGGTAATAAGTAAGAACCGGGCAACGAATAAAGATGCAAGTATATATATATATAAAACTGCTAGCGTTGGTATGTTCGGCAGTAAAAACTTGTAACGAACCAAAGACAGTTTGTAAATAGCCATGTAGGTGTCGGAATTTAAATGTCGGTAATAGGAAATTAGTCCAAAACTGGCTACGCCCCGTGGTCTCACCCGCGAGGTGATGAAAAATCGTAATATTTTACAGAATACATACTATACAAGTATCTTTATTAAATTATAGCCTATGTGTTATTCTGATGTGTAAGCTATATTATTGTAAATTTTCATCAAAATCCATGCAGAAGTTTTTGCGTGAAAGAGTAACAAACATACATCCATACATTCTTACAAAATTTCGCGTTTTTAATATTAGTAGGATACATTGTATTAGAAATAAGATTATACATTATATAAGATGTACATTGTGTATGAAAATAGAAAACCCTCTGTCATGTCTCAAGACGGAGGATTAAGGCGATGGAAAAAAACGTCACCTTCTTGGCTATATTCATCTATCTCAAGGAAATAACTAAATTGATCTGTTAAAAAAAAAACTTGAATGAACCCAGGATATAGGCAAATTTGTATCGAGTTTCATTCAAATCAGTACAGAAATTTTCACATAATGCTCTGTTAGCAGATAAATATTCTAAAATCCGAACTAAAACCTTAATAATCCGAATTAGTCACTCCGATTTCTCCCATTTTTATAGTCATTGTACAAACTCCAGCCATTTACAAATTTATTACATTATAGATTTTACAATAAGTAGTAGAATATATGTATTCAGCAAACAAATATAGTTACATGATGTTGATTTTATAGGACGTAACGTTCCACTTGCACCATTAAAAAAAAAATAGATATAGCCAATGACAGTACTAATGTCAAACTATGTCACTGTCAAGAGAGATTTAAAAAAAACTGTGACGGCGGTTAAGCTTGGTTGAAATTCAAAAATATCAGCTATTCATAATTCTTTCATAAATATAGGTATTATTCCAGACGTTTCAAAACTTCCTAACCTAACTACGTGTAGTCGCTGGGGTGATTTCCTATCCATAGATGTAATATGTAACTGTTCTACTTCTCTACTTGATATAATTTTGTGAAAATTCCACTTCTGCCATAATTAATCAATCGCATGACTCTGTAGTCGCAGACGTCCGATTACCACGGCGGCCGTTCGCAAATGATAGGCGAGCGCGCCGCTTCTAGTCGGGGCCCCCGTGTTTCCCTCCGCGCATACATCGCCTCACCTCACCGCGACACGTGTAATCGTTCAAATGCTTATTATTATAAAATGTTATATTTTGTTTAGCAGCTAAATGTGTGATGTAATATAAAATATTAACCGGTATTTTTACCCAATAAACATGCATTCCTGAACTGCAATTCAAACACAACAGTGTTTATTTTCCACCTGAAGACCTCCAAAACTCCAATTCACCAATTTAAGAAAGCCTGTAAACTTAAAGCAAATCACAACAAGGCATTTAAGACGGTCGGTGCAATTAAATGACAATCAAAGTTTTTTTTTTTTTGGTCAATACGCTTCTCACAATCATTCTCGCTCATCTCCTTTATTTTATTACCATTTTTATGTATGAGAAAACAATTGTTAGGCCACAAAGAGTAGATCAATGAAGGGTACATTTTTACGATGCTTTAGGTCGGTTTACAACGGGTTACGATGGGCTCTTGGCTCCCAGTCTTTAAGGTTTTATTGCCCTTCATGGTTGTAAAAGTGATGATTTGCTGATGGCCATTGGGGGTTTGTCATTGTTTTGCGGTTTCTGTGATTTACGAATTCATCAGTCTTGGAGCGATGGCAATGCTTTTTCCTTGCACTCTGTATGCATAGTAGAAAACGATTCATGGTAGCTTTTACAACGTACAAATTCTCAAAATATGCTTTGTGTATAGAAATGTATAAGGAATGTAATTGCGTCGCAATTTCTTCAAATAAAGTTTTTCTTTCTTTCTTTCTTTTTATTATATACGATTTTGATATTTTTTTTCCCCCTTTTGGCTCGGGCGAACTAAGATATGCCCGAGTCTCATTACAATTTTAACTTATTACTAACTTATATTTAACTACTACTTAAGACTATTATGCGTGTGTGTTAAAACTTGTGTGTAGTGTTATACGTGTTTTTGGAGTCAGTTTGGAAAAGGTTGGCTTATGTTGGGAAAGGTTGGCTTGGGTTGGGAGTTTTATTTAGTTATTATTAGAATTTTTTTCTACAGTTTCTACAGTTCAAACCACCGTATTCAGAGACAGTAACGGTCCATTATTTGTAATGAATCTATACTAATATTATAAAGAGGAAAGCTTTGTATGTTTGTGACGAATAAACTCAAAAACTATTGGACCGATTTCAAAAATTCTTTCACCATTCGAATCCTACATTACACTTGATTAATATGGGTTACATAAAAATTAGAGATCCCTATTGAAACATCAATAATGTAACCCATGAATCTAAACAAAATACTTGGCGCTGAAATCGGGTTCTACACTTTTGATGAAATTTCATGTGTGTTTGGGTGGGTCCCGGGGTGGTTTAGATTAACAATTAGACCCGGTAGGTGGCGCTGGAATCTGGTACTATATTTTTATTTTTTGATCGCAGGTCTGCCGCGAAGTATTATATATTTTTTAAATTAAATTTATCATAAGATCATCGTGTGTATTTAGTGTCAATCAGCTGCAAATGGGTATATATTTTTTTATTCTATCATCGCTTCTCAGGTAGTTTTAGTTATTCTCAAAGGAGAAAAGGCGACACAAGAAAACTTGTCAGCAACATTTTTTACTTAGTATCTTTGCATAAAGACTAAGCAAGGCTGCAAGTGTATTTAAAGTTTCGCAGAATTAAAAAATAGCAATTTAAAATAAATAATCACTCACTGCAGGATAATTGTCAAACATATTTATTTATTGATTATGGACCATCAACCATACATCCTTTTTAAATCTAAACAATGCTCATACGTAACTTACTTCCTATCATAAGTGGTCACATCATGCATTATGTCATATATTATAAGATGTCAAATAAAAATAATATATTCTTAAGTTTTCGCGACTTGTATACATAATAAACTACCACCTGTTTGGGATCCAATCATCAAAACTATTAAGACCCAAACCCAGCAAAAACCAGCTGCCAGACCTCAAGACACTGAGCTCTTTCTGCGTACAACGGAACACAAACCAACTTGACTGATAATTACTTTTATTTTTCCTTCCACCCATTTTAATATTATATAAAATTATTAGAGCTAGGCATGTTTGCCGAAGAGCTTCTTGCGCCGCTTCTTCTCTTCAATCCATAACATGTTGCGAAGCGGTAGTAAATTAGATTAGGCTCCCATAGAGTAAATAATAACCATAAACAAAATTAAAATTAAATAATTAAATTTAACAAGTTGGCGGTAGGCTAAATAAAACTTTAACAATACTCGTTGACACTTGACATCTTTGTCTTCCGTGATCACGGCCACTGAGAAGTGGCCGAAACGTCGGAAAAACCAAATTCAAATTAAATTACCGCGCTTAAAACCGTTAAAACGTAGTTTTATTATGTAAAATAAAAAGTTAAATTTGGATGATTTACATATTATAAAATATTAATTAAACAATTGAATCTAACTGGGATTGTACAGTTTGTACATTTGTTCTTGCTTGTTGTGGTGGATGCAGGCAGTTGTTGTTGGAGTGCTAGTGCATTCTTATAGTAGGATAAAGGAAATACACCTTGTTGCTTTCAGGGATTTACTCTGGTAGTACTTGGGCTTGGATGCTGATCCCTGGGTTCAACTTAGTGGTAGTTAAAGTCGCATGTTAAGACTAATAGCATCTCGTAGCCACTTGATTGAAGCTGATTGCAACAACAACAAACCGACGCCAGTTCCCTTGCGGAGTAGGCACAGACAACAGAGCGCCATTTAGGCTTATTCTTACACACCTCACTTGCTTCTTTGACATTCATAACTCTTGTCATGCACGCTCGTCTGGTCTTAAGGCTCCTGACATCACCTTCTGCTAGTACACGATCAATTTGATCATGGAAGGCGTGTCGTGGCCTTCCACGACTTCTGCATCCATCCACTTTTGCATTGTATATCTGTTTAGTCATTCTTTCATCATGCCCGAAACACCGGAGCATTCCTTTCCTTACCTTCACCCCGACACTCTCTTTCAGACCAACTCTCTTTCTTACTTCGGTACTTACATTATTTATACTAATGTTATAATATTAAAGTAGACTAAAGTAGGCCGCAGCGTCAGCAAAACGCTGTACGTTGAACCGTATATGGATATTATTTTGGTATCATCTAGTACTAACGTTGAACTAGCAATTCTTAAGCCTACCTTCCTTACCACTATGATTTTTTTAGACTACCGGCTCTGGACCATACCATTATAACGATTAAAATATATTCTGTTTTACTTATTTCTTACACGCTAGTTGAGTATGCAAAATTTTAAAGACACATTGGCTATTGTTGTCTAATAATAATAATAATCGACACTTAATAAAATTAGTGTTTACAAACATGGCCGCTGTTAATGTTTACGAGTTAGCCCGAATGTGGCCGAGTGCGGCCGATCGCTGATTTATTAAGTTCCGAATAGCTTCCGTCTTTAAACGTTTAGATTGTTTACATAGCTTGTGTGTGTCGTGTTGTGTACAAATGTGTGTGTGTGTAGTGTAGTGACACTTAATTTACTTTCCTACCAATACGAATTTAACACCATAACGAAGAATACCCGTCAGTAATAAAATTGAAATCTGCCCGTAACCGGATAAAACTAGTGTTTACAAACATGGCCGCTGTTAATGTTTACGAGTTCGCCCGAATGTGGCCGAGTGCGGCCGATCGCTGATTTATTACATTCCGAATAGCTTTCGTCTTTAAACGTTTAGATTGTTTACATAAATTGTGTGTGTCGTGTTGTGTACAAATGTGTGTGTGTAGTGTAGTGACACTTAATTTACTTTCCTACTAATATGAATTTAACACCATAACGAAGAATACCCGTCAGTAATAAAATTGAAATCTGCCCGTAACCGGATAAAACTAGTGTTTACAAACGTGGCCGCTGTTAATGTTTACGAGTTCGCCCGAATGTGGCCGAGTGCGGCCGATCGCTGATTTATTAAGTTCCGAATAGCTCCCGTCTTTAAACGGTGCCCGCTGGATTTATGGCCTCATACACTTTTATAACTGATTTTATCACTCGTAAACTTTTACAAGCCGATTCTGTTCGCTATTCATTAATGCTAGTGTATTGGACAGATTTTTACAGCTTTTTTGCGAACAATTAAATAGATGTTACGATCTCTTAAGTGTTTTCGAGAAATAAATCGAAGTGATTTGAATTTGTCTTTTTTTATATTGTATAGATTCGCGTTTGCCCGACATTGCACCAGACGTCAGGTAGAAATGCATTATGTTAATTGAAAATTTTTGTTTTTGTGTGTTTGAGTGGGTACCCGGATGGTTTAGATTCGCAATTAGAACCGGTACGTGGCTCTGGGATCGGGTTCTAGAATTTTATTTTTTAAAGACAGGACAACGTCTGCCGGGGCCGCTAGTATATATACAGTTTAAGATTCTAGTTTTATGCTTTGCAATGATGTAACTAACGTCTACCGTGACGACACTTTAAGGGCACAGTGGAAGATCAGCGCTGGTTTTAACGGACCGACATTATACTGAGACTGATGCCTCTTTTGGGACAAAATTATATTACTTTACTTTTTAAATATGTTAGCAATTATACTGTGTCTGCTGTAATTTATAATATCATCCGTGCAGGAACGGAGAAAGAATACAATTTCCTGCGGCCGGGCGGCCTGTCGTAAGAGGCGACTTAACAACCCACAGCCAGGTGGTAGAGTATTTGCCCGACTGGATGACGACCACCCCTGATCTAGAGTATGCCGCCATAACAGCCCCGTGTTGTGTTCCGGCATTAGTGACCAGGTTCCAATCTCCCTTAAGAGAGCAGCAGCGCATTTGTAGCACCTTTGGTGTTGCAAATGTCCATAGGCGATGGTAACCGCTTTCCTACAAGTGGGCCGTCTGCATGTCCACTGAACACCTGCAATAAAAAAAATCCAGCAGTTTTTGAAAATGCAATTTTTTTAAGCAATTTAGCACAGTGATGTTTGACAATATTTGCGAGTCAAAGAGAGCAAAGTTGGTAACAAAACATAGTTTTAACGGTAAAATTACCGACATTTTTTATTTAACATAATTTTTTTATTTTAAGATATTTATTTTTACCGTTATCTGAAATTAGCATGAATAACAATACCACATTTTAACTGGAATTTCAAGCCCTGTCCTCAATTGCTAAAGCACCTCTTTCTACCCACCTATAAGATATAGATTTGAATCCTAGCCCCGGCCACTATTTATACGTGACTAGCCCTGCCCGCCACTTCGTCCGTGTGGAATAGTAAAATAAGAGTTAAGTTAAAAAAAACCTCTCCGATTTTGAAATATTGGTGCTCCGCTCCTATTGGTCTTAGCGTGATGATATATAGCCTATATCCTTCCTCGATAAATGGGCTATCTAAAACTGAAAGAATTCTTCAAATCAGACCAGTAGTTCCTGAGATTAGCGCGTTCAAACAAACAAACAAACTCTTCAGCTTTATATATTAGTAAGTATAAGATTTTCTGACCTGCATCTAATTGGAAAGTGAACATCCGTATAAATTAATTTCATGTGCATTAGTTGTCTTACATACACACACACACATATATATGTGTACTAGCTGTGCCCGCGACGTTGTCCGCGTGAAATTTGTTTTCAAAACCCCCGATTTTGAAACAGTCTTCATTGGTGCTCCGCTTCTATTGGTCTTAGCGTGATAATATATAGCCTATAGCCTTCCTCGACAACTGGGCTATCTAACATTGAAAGAATTTTGAAAATCAGACCAGTAGTTCCTGAGATTAGCGCGTTCAAACAAACATACTCTTCAGCTTTATATAGTAGTATAAGATTTTGTGACCTGCATCTTAGAAAGTGGACATTCGTATAAATTAATTTCATGTGCATTAGTTGTCTTACACACACACACAAACACACACACACACATATATGTGTGTTTTAAAATAACATATGTACAAGTTTTCATTGGTTTAACAGTAAGCGACATTTTTTATTAAGACTTACGCGTTTTTGGTAATGCGTGACAAGCAATTAAGTCGCGTCTAAAACGTCGCAAACAACTTATTTATTTAAAGTAAGATAACCAATCATTGAATTGCCGTCATTAATTTTACGCGATTTTAATTATCACTCATTAACTATTCCTTTGTAATCAATTAAAATGACTAATTTGTATATGATGTGGAAAAATGTTAGACATGTTGCGTTGTCAAGTGAAAAAATATAACGATTAAAAATTCAAACATTCTAATCCGTATTAAATTTTTATGGGAGAGAACATGTTAATTAAAATAATTTGATAAATTAAGTGAACCACTTAATTTTATTCTATACTAACCGTGCCTGCGATATCGTCCGTGTGGAATT
This sequence comes from Dendrolimus kikuchii, assembly GCA_019925095.2. NCBI lineage: Eukaryota > Metazoa > Arthropoda > Insecta > Lepidoptera > Lasiocampidae > Dendrolimus > Dendrolimus kikuchii. The sequence goes on along the minus strand of CM034392.1, from coordinate 26,635,193 downwards.
TGTTTTCAAAACCGCCCGGCTTTGAAACATTCTTCAGTGGTGCTCCGCTCCTATTGGTCTTAGCGTGATGATATATAGCCTATAGCCTTCCTCGATAAACGGGCTATCTAACACTGAAAGAAATTTTCAAATCAGTAGTTCCTGAGATATTATACTTGGCTACAACACTAATACTTACATTTTAAATATCGCGATATCATTTGAATGAAACGTCCGAATTGAATAATTCAAAAAGTTCTAGAAAGGTATTGAATTGGTATTGAATATGGAGTAATTTATTTTGATAAGGATTAACACCAAGGTACAAAATAAAGAGTTTTTGAAGCGACGGCATTTTAATTATTTAAAGTATAAAAGAAAAAAAAAGTCGTGGTAGCGTAATGGCTAGCGCACGCGTCCCAGACTCAGAGGGCGCGGGTTCGATCCTGGCCGGAACGTGCATGCGTTCCGGCCAGGATCTTAGTCAGTTTTCTGATCTAATGTGCATATTGTTAGAATTACCATGTGCTAACAACGGTGAAGGAAAACATCGTGATGCAACCTGCACATCGAGATAACCGATGTGTCAAACCTGCCAAGCCGCCTTGGACAAGCGTGGCGGGTATACTGTCTGTTCCCCCTATAATGGGAGGCCCGAGCTCAGCAGTGGGACATTAATGGGCTGATATTATTATTATATATTATATATAAAAGAAAATACTTATTGTGAAATAACTACAATAGTTAGACATATAGTTACGCGATATTTTTGTAGACAATTATATGTTCTGCAAAGTGGTAGTACATTGTTTTGTTCTATAATCAATAGTTTTCGCAGCGCACGCCGTGTAAGGATTTTTTCGGGTCGTTTTTTTACACTTTGGGTTACATTATTGGACTTTTAGTAAGGATCCCTAATTTTTTTTGAAAATATAATATAGCCTATAGCCTTCCTCGATAAATGTACTATTCAACACTGAAAGAATTTTTCAAATCGGACCAGCGGTTCCTGAGATTAGCGCGTTTAAACAAACAAACAAACTCTTCAGTTTTATAATATTAGTATAGATTTGTGTATTTTGGTGAGCAATAAAGTGTTATATATCTATCCTACTTCCTACTAATACTTTAAACGCGAAAGTTTGTAAGTATAGATGTATGGATGTATGGATATGTTTGTTATTCTTTCACGCAAAAACTACTGAATGGAGTTCAATGACACTTTACAATAATATAGCTTACACATCAGCATAACACATAGGCTATATAATATTTTTTTAAGTTTTCGCGACTTGTATACATAATAAAACTATGTTTAAACGGTTTTAAGCGCGGTAATTTATTCGATTTTTAATATTCCGACATTTCGGCCCAAAATCTAATAAATTACCACGCTTAAAACCGTTAAAACGTAACAAAAACATAGGCTATAATTTATAAAGATATAGCGTGAATTATCCAAAATATAACGATTTTCCATCGCCACGCGGGTGAAACCGCGGGCGCAACTAGTCTAATATATAAATGGACAGACGGACGGACGTACTTGAAAGTTTTATTAAAGTTCCATTTTTGCTAACTGACTAAGCAAACGGTATTTTTTTTTTTAATTGCAGGAGATCAGCAGACAGGCAGACGGCCCATTTGATGGAAAGCAGTTATCATCGCCTATGGACATTTGCAACACCAAAGTTGCTACAAATGCGCTGCTGCTCTCTTAAGGGTAACCGGAACCTGGTCACTAATGCCGGAACACAACTCAAGGTTGTTATGGCGGCATGCTCTTGACCAGGGGTGGTAGCCATCCAGTCGGGCAAATGCCCTATCACCTGGCTGTGGGTTATTAAGTCGCCTCTTACGACAGGCCGCCCGGCCGCAGGAAATTGTATTCTTTCTCCGTTCCTGCACGGTATAGTATAAAAACTATCTGCAGACAGACAGAAAGCAGATTTCAATATTCAAAATGTATTTTTCTGCTTTTAATACGTGTCTTTTTATGTAAGTATCTGTATGGAAGCAATAAGCTGACCTCGTAACGCGACCCGCGTCATCCTGGACGGCACTTATGAATGAAACCAGAGATTATGCGCCTGCGCATATAAATAAAGCCACGTACATAATGGACGTATAATTTACGTACTTTTATTTCATGCTGGCGTGGAGACGGCTAAAGTAACTTGACCTGATACAAATTTTTTATATCGCTAGGTTCTATGGACTTGCTACCAGCCTCGGGTGGGTAACTAGAACATGGCCACTGATTTTTATTTATTTATTTTTTATTGCATGAGTAAAGCAGACAGGCAGACGGCCCACTTGATGACAAGCGGTTATTATCGCCTATGGACATTTGCCACACCAAAGGTGCTACAAATGCGCTGCTGCTCTCTTAAGGGAGACTGGAACCTGGTCACTAATGCCGGAACACAACTCAAAGTTGTTATGGCGACATACTCTAGACCAGGGGTGGTCGCCAACCAGTCGGGAAAATACTCTACCACCTGGCTGTGGGTTGTTTTGTCGCCTCTTACGACAGGCCGCCCGGCCGCAGGAAATTGTATTCTTTCTCCGTTCCTGCACGGATAAAAACTATTGATTTGATGATTGGGGAGCACAAGTCAATATTGTTATGACGGTATAGTCTAGTTCAGGGGTGGTAGTTATCCAGATGGGCAAATTCCCTGCTACTTCTTTGTTGGATTTTACGACAGTTGCAGATATTTGTGTAGTTTCTCCGTTCTTTTCATCGTTCTTCCAATTAATTGGGGTAGGCGTAATACAATTCTTCCTTCCATATTCATCTTTTCTGGGTTATGTATGTATGCATGGAGTACTGATCTCATCTTTGGGATGGCTCAGCCAAATACCAGCTCGAGACACTCGAGTCAATTGAGAAAAGAGCTCGGAAGCTGATAGGCATTAGCCGACTATTCGATGAGAGGCTTCACAGCCTAGATCATCGACGCAAGCTCGCTAGTTTGTCGATATTCTACAGGATACACTTCGGCGAGTGTGCCACTGAATTGCACGAAGTAATTCCTCTCTGACCTTTTTACCACCGGACAAACAGACTTACGAGCTCACGCCACGGATATTTGGTGGAAATACCAACAAAGCGGACGAAACGCTATGCGTCCACTATTATCATTCGTATCTCTGAAGAGTGCAACTCTTTACCTTAGGTATCTTCTAGGTTACAAGTATCTTCTAGGTTATCGTGATCCACCTTAGACTGCATTTCTACCTGACATCAGATGCAATGTTGGTCAAACGCGAACCTATTCAATATATTTTAAAAAATGTCCACTGTCACATCAAGAATCATCATGTCATCCTTCACACAATCAGTCCATCTATTTTTTGGTCTGCTTTTACATTTGCACCCGTCAATCCTTCAGTTTAACATTTCTTCATTCACGTAACTTCCCTCCTCATCAAAAGTCCATATCACCTCAATCTTCTCAATTTTCAGTCACGGAGATCCCCTTATGTTGAGTACATAAGGTCACCTTACCCATTATTTTGACACTACATATCCATCTCAACATTCTTATCGTATTTGCCAAGTGTTCACGACTAGTATGCATAATTAAAACTGCGTTTTATCGGTTTCCAGCGCGGCTTCTTATTTCGACATTTCGTCCACTTCAGTAACAAAGACAAAGATGTCAATTGTCAAGAATATTCTCATCACAGCTGATTGGAGATGTTTCTGGCCTTCTACTTTAATGGCCCAACATCGTATGCAATAAAATATATTAGTGGTCGCCCAGTGGTCGAAATTCATACATACATAACTTCATGCCAGTTCCCTTGCGGGGTAGGCACGAACAACAGAGCGCCATTCAGGCTTATTCTTACACACCTCACTTGCTTCTTTGACATTCATAACTCTTGTCATGCACGCTCGTCTGTTCTTAAGGCTCCTGACATCACCCTCTGCTAGTACACGATCAATTTGATCGTGGAAGGTGTGTCGTGGCTTTCCACGACTTCTGCATCCATCCACTTTTGCATTGTACATCTGTTTAGACATTCTTTCATCATGCATTCTTTCCACATGCCCGAACCACCGGAGTATTCCTTATAGCTAGACACAAGCTACAATTATGGTCGAAATTCGACCATAATTAATTTAAATAATAATTTTGAACATTATTAAGGTTCTGTTTTCAGACATATGCACTTCTATAATAACAGATTTCGCCAAGGCTACACTGTTAATTTGACTTTTACAATAAAAAAAGAGTGTATATGCGTGTGTGTGTTAAATACATGGTAGACTGTGTAATGTTTTTTTTATTGAGTTAATGTATTGTTACATACCGATTAAGAAATGGGCACACCTGCCGGTCGTAAAAGCGCAGTGTATTGCCTTTCCGGATTTAGGAATTCTTTTGTTTACTTTGTGTTTAGAATTTGTAATTAAAAAAAAATGCTGTTGTTTTTCTACTTGTTTTATGGCCGTCATTAGTGTCGAACTAATCCTTATTGTTATTGTTTTCAACTTTGTTGCCGTTCGCAGGTGTGCAAATTACATTTTCTTGGAAGGACCCAGCCCAAGAGCTTCCATTGTGTATTGTACAGTTTACTATAAAACAATCCCCGAACGGAGGGTTAAGGCAGTCAAGCGAGGATTACGATACGAGTAAGACGTAGATTCGACAAGCGATATAGTGATGGCCTTTGCGCGTGTTATTGAATCGTGTAGTTGTACTAGTGGTGTCTAGCTATATTTGTACCTATGTTATACGTGTTTGTATAGTTCTAATAAATTCTATAGTAATTCCAACGGCATTATAATGTCGAGTCCCACACTCGTAACACTATTTTTTATGCATAATTTAAAATAAATAATAGCATTCTGCACTACTTCTCTATATAAACTATAAGTGTGCGAATGTTTTATACACCTCCGTCCGCGCAATTTTCGTAAAAAGGGGTACAAAGTTTTTGCGTCACGTATTTTGTTAATATAATGAATTAAATAGTCAGTGTGACCGCGGGTTGCCCTGCAACACGAGTAGCGAATTACGTTCATGCTTGATTACCTCGGACTAAATGACAGCTGAGTTGACAGTACAGGTATTATTATTCAACTCATAACTCACAGCGCAACTATGTATCATGGGTTATCAATAATACATTGTTTAAGACAATGTAGATATATCTAGGGGTGTCATACAATTCCTTCTAGGTCAGCAGCAAGTTGGTAATACAAATATTGCAAATCTCTAGGCCACAGTCACCAGTATACATCAGGTGGGCTTTCAGGTCTTTTTAATTTTTATTGCATGAGTGTATTGCAGCAGACAGGGAGATGGCACCTGGTGGAAAGCTGTTGCCATCGGGTGGGCCGCCTGCCTGTCTGCTGATCTTATGCAAAAAAAAAAATATACAACTTATAAAATATTATAAAAGTTGCGTTTTTATTTTTTTTATTATTTATTGTTTACTCTACTCCAGTGTTATATTTTATTTTATTTTTATATACCTAGCATAAGAAATTTCCAGTAAGAGATTGGTTTAAACGATAAGGCCGTTTTTATGGAACCTGTGTTCTATCTAGTTTTATAATCTTTGCCAGGTGGTAAGGCATTTGCCCGACTGGATGGCTACCACCCCTGGTCTAAAGTATGTCGCCATAACAACTTTGAGTTGTGTTCCGGCAATAGTGACCAGGTTTCCAGTCTCCCTTAAGAGAGCAGCAGCGCATTTGTAGCACCTTTGGTGTTGCAAATGTCCATAGGCGATGGTAACCGCTTTTCATCAAGTGGGCCGTCTGCCTGTCTGCTGAACTCCTAAAATAAAAAAATAATAATAATAATCGTCGTCAGCTAATCACTGTCCACTGCTGGACGTAGGTCTTCCCAAGTCGGTACCACTCATCCCGGACGTCCGCCTTCCTCATCCAACGCCTACCGGCGACGTTACGTAGCTCGTCAGTCCATTGGACTGGAAGGCGTCCGACACTACCTTTACCGACACGCGGTCTCCACTCCAGGAGTCGTCTACTCCATCAGCTATCGGTCCTGCGACAGATGTGACGGGCCACTGCCACTTTAACTTGCTACTTTGCAAGCCATGCTGGTTACCTTGGTTCTCTTACGGAAATCCCTATTTCTAATTCTATCCATAAGAGAAACACCCAACACAGCTCGCTCCATAGCCCATTAAGCGACTTGGACTTTGTGGACCAATCCTGCCAGCAGTGTCCACGTCTCGGCTTCGTAGGTCAAGACGGGAAGGACGCGCTGCTCGAAGACTTGCGTCTACAAGCATTGTGGGATGTTCGAAGAGAAGACTCAACGAAGCTACTTTTAATTTATATTGAACAATCTAGTTTTTTTTTATTGCAGGAGTTCAGCAGACAGGCAGACGGCCCGCTTCATGGAAAGCGGTTACCATCGCCTATGGACAGTTGCAACACCAAAGGTGCTACAAATGCGCTGCTGCTCTCTTAACGGAGACTGGAACCTGGTGACTAATACCGGAACACAACACAAGGTTGTTATCGCGGCATACTCTAGACCAGGGGTGGTCGCCATCCAGTCGAGCAATTACCCTACTACCTGGCTGTGGGTTGTTTAGTCGCCTCTTACGATAGGCCGCCAGGCCGCAGTAAATTGTATTCTTTCTCCGTCTCCTTAGCCTTGGGAGAGAGATTACGTCCTTCTACGTATTACTACCGGCTGCACAACGGTGTGTTCCAAGCAACTCCTTGATCTGATGCCATAGCCTCATATTACTCTTGCCATGACGGGATGTTCACCCCTATTTCCCGGAGCTCCCACGCTGAACTACGCAACGGTCCTCTAGAACGTTTGTTCCGTGTACAACAATGATTTGGAGGGTACTTCAGGCCGAGGTTTTTCCTCTATATAGTGTTATTAATCATTCATACATACATACATAACTTCACGCCAGTTCCCTTGCAGGTTGGCACGAACGACAGAGCGCCATTTAGGCTTATTCTTACACACCTCACTTGCTTCTTTGACATTCATAAGTCATATTAATCATTCAAAGGTTGTATGTTGAGATAAATTATAAGATAATACACCGTTGTAACATTACAATATATTAATATGTATGAAAATTCAAGGAATTCGAGTATAGACCGACATAAGCGTAGATTAGTCTAAAATTACTTGCTTTATTGCACTATCAAGTCTCAAATTTTAAATTAATTATAATTTTCACTATCTTATTAATATTAAAATCAGTTAATAATCGCGTGACATTCCTGGCATGCTAATATTATAGTGATATATAAGACGACACGTCGAGCTACCGTTAAATGAGATTAAACAGGGTAATAAAGCTACGTTTTTAACGGTTTTAAGCGCGGTAATTTTATTTGATTTTGGTTTTTCCGACGTTTCGGCCACTTTTCGGTGGCCGTGATTACGGAGGACAAAGATGTCAAGTGTCAACGGGTATAAGTTTTATTATGTATACAAGTCGCGAAAACTTAAGGAAATAATATGTAAACAGGGTAATTTGAATAACTCCTTTCGCGAGGCCGTCATGTCTGCAATGGAGCGAGGAGAGCGAGCAGCCACGCTCCTCTCCCGCCATAATAAGCGGTAACGGCACCGGAGGATCCAGGACCTCCCGGGGCGCGGGTGGTGGTCAGCGGAGACGATAAGGCCGTCATCAGTATCCAAAGTTGGCAAATAGGGGGCGCATAGGTGTCCTGTGTGCGTAAAGATTTGCTTATTCCGACAGTTTTCACTAAAATAATGAATAAAATAAAAAACGACTTTTACATACATATATACATACATAACTTCACGCCAGTTCCCTTGCGGGATAGGCACGAACAACAGAGTGCCATTTAGGCTTATTCTTACACACCTCACTTGCCTCTTTGACATTCATAACTCTTGTCATGCAAGCTCGTCTGTTCTTAAGGCTCCTGACATCACCTTCTGTTAGTACACGATCAATTTGATCATGGAAGGTGTGTCGTGGCCTTCCACGACTTCTGCATCCATCCACTTTTGCATTGTATATCTGTTTATTCATTCTTTCATCATGCATTCTTTCCACAAAACGACTTTTAATTCTTACTTTTTACAGTAGGTATTCTCAGTGTGTTAATTGGTTAGTAATTTTAAATTAACTTTTAGTATTATTGTTCATAGTTGGCTTAGTCATGCTATACGGGTCGGAATGTTGGGCCACTAAAGTGTTAAACTACAAACGTCTCCACTCAGCTGAGATGAGAATGTTGAGATGGATGTGTGGTGTTACAAGAATGTATAAGGTGAGAAATGAGTAAATAAGGGATCTTTGAAAGTTGCACCTGTGACAGAAAAATTGAGAGGAAGAAGATTAAGTTGGTATGGGCACATAATGAGGAGGGATGAAAGTCACGTGACAAAAAGAATGTTATACTACAAGATCGATGGGTACAAATTTAAAGGTAGACCACAAAAAAGATGGATGGATTGTGTTAAGGATGACATGATGATATGCGGTGTGACAGAAGAGGTATGTCAGAATAGAAGAATGTGGAAGGAAAAGACATATTGTGCCGACCCCAAGTAATTGGGATATGGTGAAAGAAAAGAGAGTTGGCTTAGTTATGAAAGAATCCCAGATTGGGTAAAGGCCTCCTCCAAAGACGCCCATCTGTCTCTGTCCTGGGCTATTTGATTTATGTCCTCTCACTCTGCTTCTCTTGCCTTGTAGTCCTGTCTACAGAGTTATTTTTACGGTCCATCTCTGCCACGTAAGCCTTATTAGCACAAGTCTCCTTCCTATTTATACGAGAAGCTCTCTTGGGCTTCTAGCAGAAGACAAATGGGAACGCGGCCATGTGCAGTACAATTAGCAATGGAACGACACAGTACGGCAGCATTCAGAGGAAGCTTCCGGTATGCAGCGTCAAGATGTTGGAATAATATCCCTCCACCTATTAGAAATGTAACGTCAATATCGTTGTTTAGGTTCAAACTCAAGACATTTCTAAATGCTCATCAATACGCACAATGTGATCTCAGGCACGACACAAGTGCTATATGACTATGAAATTATTTATTTTAATCTAATAAAATTTGGTTAATTCATAGATAGATATATTTTGTTTCGTTGCTGCTACTGTTATTTTATATATGTAGGTATTATGTTTTTAAATTATATATATATATATATATATATATATATATATATATATATATATACATATATATACATATATATATACACGAACAACATATATATATATATATATATATACATACATACATACATAACTTCACGCCAGTTCCCTTGCGGGGTAGGCACGAACAACAGAGCGCCATTTAGGCCCATTCTTACACACCTCACTTGCTTCTTTGACATTCATAACTCTTGTCATGCACACTCGTCTGTTCTTAAGGCTCCTGACATCACCCTCCGCTAGTACACGATCAATTTGATCATGGAAGGTGTGTCGTGGCCTTCCACGACTTCTGCATCCATGTATATATATATATATATATATATATATACTTTACTACTTTTCCTTAAATAATTATTCCTAACTCTTATATTATAGACTATTTAGCATATACATATGTATATATAAATATGTATGTATTTAGTTTATAAAGTAATTTAAGTATGTGTATTTAATATGTAAATTATGTAGTTTAAGTATGTTTATTTATGATATACCTACTTAATGATCTGCACCACCTACATCGCCAGATTAGGTTAAATTATTCCTTAAGTTAGGTTGCCTGGAAGAGATTGCTTTAAGCGATAAGGCCGCCTATTGTTTCTACCATGACAATATTGTAATTGTGTATTTTTGATATTGTATATTTGGTAAAGTGTTCTCTATATATATATATATATATATATATATATATATATATATATATATATATATATATATATATATTGTCCGTGCCTACCCCGCAAGGGAACTGGCGTAAAGTTATGTATGTAGGTATGTATATATATATATATATATTTAGTCTGCATTACATTCAACTTTAACAAACTGCATTATTCCATATATTTATTTGTTGTTATGTGTTGTATTGTCCACCGTGACTTCACTTTTTGGTCCCAGACGGAAGAACAGCGCTAGTCCTTGTTGGCTAGCATTATGCTGAGACTGGGTCTAATTTAGGACTTATTTTGTTTTTTTCTTTTTCTATTTACATTAACTTAGTTTTTGTCCTAAATAAAATATTTTCTTTCTTTCTTTCTTCTTTCTATTATATGACCTCCTCATTTCCATCTTAATTTATGTGCATAGCTCAATCATTAGTTGCTTTATTAAACTACTAAAACAATAGCTCACATTACTTTTCACATACTGCGGTATTTTGTGTCCCGAGAATCCCACGGGAATTTTACATCAAGCGTAGACGAAGTCGCTGGCATAACCTAGTTAGTAACATAATGAATATGTTATTCACATATATTAGCTACTTTTTATTCTAAATTGGTCTACTTTTAGTTGAAAAGTAGCGAGTGATCTGTTAGACAACATTTGTGTAGTTTTTTCCCAACAAAATGGCATTTATTAAGTTATTATTGTAATATGTCTGATCTTCTAATATATAAGACGACAGTCACTTCCTTGATATTTAAGTGGTTTAAGAAACGATTTCCTTCTCAGGACGATCCTTTTCAATAAAAGATAATAATTAATTAATAAGACAGGAACTGTCTTAATAATTTGATCGATTATGAGAAAAAAACGGGGTAATAAAATTAAAAACTGGTGAGAAAATATTATACGAAGCTACTTATTAAAACCACGAAATGTAATTAGGAATTGTTACGACATCCCATCATATTCCCGGAAAGCATCCTTTCCCGGCAACATTTCCTCTTCCACATCTTCATTCGGCTGGTTCTATGTAGGGGGCGTTGCGCACACGTACGCGTCTTATTGGCCGGACCGAATCCTTACTGGGTGCCAATGCGATGCCACGCTCGTCGATAAGTAGTTCAAAAAACGACTGTATTGTGCCCTAAAACCGTTCGTCGAAGTGCTAACTGTGTCCCGAACGGATGGTGTAGTGTTTGTGCAAAACTAGGATGCGCGAATCTGGCTAAAATCCTGGATCATAGCTTATAAGGTTCCAGTGACGGTATGAGTTCGTGTTATTCTACTTGGTTCACTAGGATTAGGCTTCCGGTCTAACAGGGATTCGGGGTTTGCTCCGGCTAAGTAGCCATTCATATCCGATCGTAATGCTTACTTCTTTATACGTGTATCCAGTCGAAAAAAAGTACGAAGTAGCACAGCTGGCTCATAATAGAGAAAAAGAGGCTCGACCGATAAGAGCGCAGAAGAAATAAAGATCTCGGTTCCGCAGATTAATAGAAAGAAAAGAAAGAAATCATTTTATTCAGAACAAATTACAGCAGATACAGAATAATTGCTAACATATTTAAAAACTAAAGTAATATAATTTTGATACACACGCATACATACATATTAGGTTGGGGAAAAAGTTTCTTCGCATTTTATATAAAAATTCAAAAGGTTTTTTTATAAAGTTTATTTACATTTAACTAAATTATGTAGCTGCCATTTTATTGGATAACTTTTTGCCATCTTGTAGATAGGGACGTGATCCCATTGCTATAAAAATTTTGGGGCTTCTGATCAAAAAACTGCTACAAGTGGTTTTGGCAGTCCTCGCGTGATGTTAACCTGACACTGCCTAAGGAATTCTGCAGAGACCGAAACAGGTGAAAATCTTTAGATGCAAGGTCAGGACTATACGGCGGATGCATTAACACCTCCCAGCCAAACTCTCGTAATTTTTGCTGAGTGGCTAAAGATGTGTGAGGTCTAGCGTTATCATGGTGAAAAATCACACCCCTTCTGTTGATTAATTCCGGCCGTTTTCTCTCAACTTTTTGCTTTAATCTCATCAGTTGTTCGCAGTACAGTTCAGAATCGATGATCCTGCCTGGCGTTAACAGCTCATAATGAATAATGCCCTTCCAATCCCACCATACACACAGCATCACCTTGTTGCGAGTTAACCCGGGTTTCGCCACAGTCTGTGAAGCCTGACCGGCCTTTGACAACGATCTTTTTTGCACGTTCTTGTCGTACGTGATCCACTTTTCATCACCAGTTATCAGCTTCTTCAATAATGGTTCGGTTTCATTACGTCGTAATAAAGAATCACAAATGAGTACACTGTTCATTAAGTTTCTTTCAGTGAGCTCATGAGGCACCCAAATATCGGCCTTTTTTGTGTGCCCAGCTTTTTTAAATGCACCAAAACCGTTTTGTGGTCAATTCCCAGTTCTCCAGCTACATCGTAACTACTAATATGCCGATCTTGCTCCACTTTTTCAAAAATGGCATCAATTTTGTCCGTAACAGGGCGACCAGAGCGACGTGCATCTTTGATATCAAAATTTCCGGATTGAAAACGCTTAAACCAAATTTGAGCTACTCTCACAGATACTGCATTAGGTCCATAAACAGCACAAATTTTTTTCGCGACTTCTGTTGCATTTTTACTTTTTTTGTAGTAAAAATTTAAAATGTATCGAATTTCTTCATTAGATTCACTCATTTTAACAATAAGAAAAACAAATGAAATCACACATTTTTCTAATTTTAATTTGGAATTGTCTTCTTTAAAATTAAAACTTTTTAATGATACCAAAACCAGCCAGATACAAATGGTATAGCCAAAGAGATCTAATTACATTTTTTTATTTTTTATTATTGGACTTGACTTTATGTTGTTGGTCCGAAGACCTTACAACTTTACCGGGGATTTTAGGGCGAGTGCCTTCGCGAAGCGAAGGCGCTCGAGCCCGGGGGGGCAACTTGCTTGAGGGAGCTCCCTAAGGAGTTTTACCTCGGTTGGACTGTTGCCCGGGATCGGCGGTTCGCGGCGGCCTACGCTATCTTACTGCCGTTTCGTAACGTGTTATGGCTGGGAGAGAAGAAACGGCGAAAGAAACTTCCCAGCAACACGCCTAGTCTATCCTGTGGGGGGGCTATGTCTCCTAACGTCCCTCGCAGGGACGTGGAGAGATCTTGATTGGCGGCGCCTGAGACGCCGCCGTCTGTGTCTGTCTGTCCGTGCCTGCCAGCCTGCCGTCCTAACCGCGGGCGGGCTGATCCGGGCCAGCCGTTTTGTGATAACGTCGACCCTGTCCGTGAGGACGTTACGCGGTCGTCGTACGAGAGCCTTTCGCCGCGCGAGAGCGACGTAATGTAGTTTTTGATGGAGGGAAGCTCCAGATCGCGGTGGAGGTCGACGTTACGCATATAGAGGGGAGCACCGACGGCTCTGCGCATGAATTTATTCTGCACGATTTGCAGTTTATCTAATAGGGCAGGCTTGGCATGGCCGAATACCACACTCGCGTATGTCATGATCGGGCGGATGCATGTTTTATACAGAGTAAGCTTGTGTCTGAGGGACATTTTGCTTCGTTTGTCTATCATGGGTACTAAACGACCCATCACAAATCGCGCTCTATTTCGGACTATAGTGATATGCTCGTTGAAGCGAAAGTTCCGATCTAGGGTAACACCAAGATATTTGGTGTACTTTGCCCAGGGGATTTGTTAGTCGTAGAGCGAAATGGTTTTTTGGCGAAGGCTAGCGCGTTTGGGGGAGCGAAGCGTGCCCGGAGAAAAGAACATTGCTGCGCTTTTCTCCGGGTTTACCTCTATCCTCCATTTGCGAAACCATTTGCCTAGCTCAGTGACAGCTGCCTGCAGCCGGACGCAAGCCATTTGTCGGTTGTGATCTGATGTATAGAGTGCGGTGTCATCCGCGAAGAGGGCCAACTCCACATCTGGAGTTTTTGGGATGTAGCTGGTGTACAGCGTGAAGAGTAGTGGTGACAGGGCCGAGCCCTGTGGTACACCGGCTGTGAGTGGGTGAGGGGACGAGCGCGTTCCCTCCACTCGAAAACGGAAGCTACGACCTAGGAGGAAGTCTCGCAAGATGAGCACGAGTCTGTCTGGCACACCGAACTGGTACAGCTTGTAAATCAAGCCGTTGTGCCAGACCTTGTCGAAGGCTTTTGCTACGTCTAGGAACAGTGCGGCTGTTCCTATAGGGCGGGGATCTAATTACAAGTTCATACATTCTATATGCGGAAAGACTTTTTCCCCAACCTATTATTACATACACGATAGATAGAAATAGGGAAACTAATGATCGGGAATAAATATATTAGTGTTATTAATAGGTATTTCAAAAATTACTATAAATAAACTGAAACGATATCACAATTAAATTAAATACCACTTGCATCATGTTTTAGGTCACTTTGTGAACGTTGGTGCTCTTTTAAAAATACCTTTAATTTAGTTCAAATTTCCAACTTTCTTTCTTTCATATGACGAACATTGCATCAATCAACATAAATTCCTACCTACTACGAACATAAATACTTATTCGGCTTCGCCGGAATGTTCACTTACCCTGTCTTTTATACAATGTCCAGTGTGATCTCCGCACCCCTCAGTATTAAAGGATCGTTTTCATTCCTATTACTTGTGCTCTAAAATAATAAATAATAATAATAAACCCGCAGGGGGGCTTTGTGGCGAAGCCTTAGGTGAGTAGCGACACCTCGTAATTGACTCCGGGGACCAAGGCAAGGCCCCCGCCTCCGTGCTTGCCTTAACCGGCCGGCACGGAGTGGAGATCGCTAGAGCTAAGACTTAAGCTCCAAGGGTGGAAGTGATAAATGGCATCACGTCAGAAGTAGCTACGGTGAACCTGCAGCCCACCTCTCTACACCCCTTAGCCACTCACACCCATGTTGCCTCTGTCTTAATGGCATTTTTTGGGGCCCATGCAGAGAGTGGCGAGTCACCGTCTGCCCATTTTTCCATGTTCCCTGACCCCTAGTACCACTAGCAGTTCACCCCAATAGCCCGATACCTTTTGACCTCATTTCCCACAATAGTATTACACTGGCCAGGGCTTGTCCTTGGGTGCATTACTATATGGTGTAGACAGGGATAATCGCCGGTCAGTTGCACGCCACATTTACATTAAATTTGTCAAAGGGCCTCTACGTGTTGGCCATTCCATGGCCCCACGCAAGCCCTCCAAATGTCCGGGCCATAAATGGCCCGTGGTCTTGAAAGACATACAGTATAATAATAATAATCGGCAGACAAACACACACATTGTACATCCCCAAATTAAGCAAGTTACGCTTGTACATACATACATACATACATACATACATAACTTCACGCCAGTTCCTTTGCGGGGTAGGCATGAACATCAGAGCGCCATTTAGGCCCATTCTTACACACCTCACTTGCTTCTTTGACATTCATAACTCTTGTCATGCACACTTGTCTGTTCTTAAGGCCCCTGACATCACCCTCCGCTAGTACACGATCAATTTGATCATGGAAGGTGTGTCATGGCCTTCCACGACTTCTGCATCCATCCACTTTTGCATTGTATATCTGTTTAGTCATTCTTTCATCATTCATTCTTTCCACATGCCCGAACCACCGGAGCATTCCTTTCCTTACCTTCACCCCGACACTCTCTTTCAGACCAACTCTCTTTCTTACTTCGGTATTACGAGTTAAGTTAAGTTACGCTTGTGTTATGGGTAATATACAACGGACTGCTCTGGGGCCGATCCCAGACACCCAGAGCAAAGTAAATAACGGAGAAAAGACGTTTTCCGAAATTTACTATACCACGAATCGAACCCGGAGCTTCTGCGTTGCAGTGAGGTAGGCCGGCAAAGGCTTAGCCCGCTCATCTACAGAGGCCGTCAAAACCGCTCTAGTAACCGCGGCTCTAGTAATAATCTCTCCTGAATGACATCTGTACAGAATTCCTTCATTGATAACTCCTCCACGCGACAAGCTGTCCGTTTATGGAACTAACTCACTTCTACTCAACATCAGACGAGCTAAATCTATATAGTCTTTAAACTAATGGTTACTAATTATCTTTGTTCCTCTCAGGTCTAAAAATGCTGCTTATTCTATACATTTTATGTTTGTATAGTATATAATTTTTTAACTTTTTCTTGGAATGTTTAATATTCTTTACTTTTATTGTCTTCACTGCCACTGTTGTTTTTATATTTTACTTAGTTTAGAGCGTTGCCTTGAAGAGAGTCCTTCCCCGCAGGACACACTGAGTTCATCGACAAGCGTTGGGGCGTCAAAGATGTAGTACCTATTGGCCCAGTTCCTGTGGCGCCCTGTAAAAGCGTGTGAACTAGGGGCGCAGGTTAGGTTTAGTGGGTAGTTTGACGGCTGACCATCTCCCCTGCCCTCCGTTCGATCAAGGCCGATCAAGAGTCCCACACATCCCTCGGCGAGCCTTCCCACCAGGCCCGAGGATGGTGTCCCAAGAAAAGACATTCCCCCTGCGTCATCAAAAAAGAAAAAAGAGGGTTGCCGTGAAGAGATTGCTTTAAGCGATAAGGTTACTATCTGTTCAACATTTATTGTACCTAGTTTTAATTTTTGGTGAACAATAAAGCGTTTTCATTCATTCATAAAGTGGAACTTATGCATATCTAGACATGTGTCAATTTCACCATGAGATTCTCCAAAGGCGTCCGCTTTAGGCCCTCAGCTCTTAAATGACAGATAGATAATTAAAATGCCTATGTTCGGATATCCGAGAACTAGATGTAGATGAGTCGTATATCAATTTATTAGCCATTAGTGTTAGAGATTTATGTATATACAACGGAATTAAACTGGTCCCCAATTAATGCGCCGGCGCAGGCGCCGCTAACACTGAATCGTTTGGATTATTATGCAAATGTGTTTGAAGTTTTGAATGTATAATGTGAATATGTGTGTTGATTCAAATTAAATTGTTTGTCTATTCAAATTTCGCTACTATATAGAAAAGTCTTCTATTCACAATAAAGTCGGCCAAGTGCGTGTAATTCCATGCATTGAGAAAGGTTCTGTCGCAGTGATACTGTTTTTGTTATTTGACTACGGAGCACTAATAAATAAATCACAAGTAGCCCATATCTCAAAAGCTACTGTAGGCTGTTCTCCACAATAACTAGAAACGTATGCCAATAAAGAAGTGAACAAAAGAAGACGATCATAAAAGGATTACAACTAGTTCAAATGCCGGCAGGTAATAAAATGTGCTTTTACAGATCTGTACGTAGAATTTGTCTTTGTCGGGGACTAAGTTGTAACACTATCTTAAACTGGAAAACGCCATATAAGCAATACGAAGTTTATGAGCTGATATAAATATGTATATATAGCCATATAACACAGTTTAGAAATGTATATCTTATTTAAAAATATACAACGACGGAAGAAAGCTTTATAATGTCACGAAATAGATTAAATCTTCTCACACCGGTTTAATTTTGTCAACCTGAGACATATCTGTGACCATATCGCACGACACTGAGATACGTGTTTATTATAACGACGGAAATATTGTAATTAATCAAATTCGACTAAAATCATTTAAATTCTTACGTGCTTTACGTGTGACCATAATAACCAAAGCAAATGAGCTTTCATTTATGAAATCCAGTATATGAAAGAAAAGAAAAGAAAAATCGGCAGACAAACACACATATTGTAAATCCCCAAATTAAGGAAGTTACGCTTGTGTTATGGGTAATACACAACGGACTACTCTGGGGCCGATCCCAGATACCCAGAACATAGTAAATAACGGAGAAAATACGTTTCCGAAATTTACTATACCAGGAATCGAACCTGGAGCCTCTGCGTTGTAGTGAGGTGGGCCGGCAAAGGCTTAGCCCGCTCAACCACAGAGGCCGTCAATAATATATATAACTTAATTTAAAAAAAGTTAATTAATAATTATATAATAACAGCCCATAACTGGCCTACTGCTGGGCTCAGGGCTCTCACTATAGGGGGAACGGACAGTATACCCGCTGGTCCAAGGTGGCTTGGCAGGTTTGGCACATCGGTTACCTCGATGTGCAGGTTGCATTACGATGTTTTCCTGCACCGTTGTTAGCACGTGGTAATTGTAACAATATGCACATTAGGTCAGAAAGTGCCTGCCTAAGTGGTGCATGCGTTTTGGCCAGGGGCCCAATTCTGATATTAACATCTCGTCAAAATCGCCGGACACTATTGTCTCAATCGTCGGTTTGCCTGATTTGGGTATTAAATATATATTAAATTAATTTACAATTATTATTAGTAGAGTAAACGCGGTCGAGATGCGAGCACTGCGCAAAATCCTCGGAGTGACGCTCGCGGACCGCATTCGTAATACCGAAGTAAGAAAGAGAGTTGGTCCGAAAGAGAGTGTCGGGGTGAAGGTAAGGAAAGGTATGCTCCGGTGGTGCGGGCATGTGGAAAGAATGACTAAACAGATATACATTGCAAAAGTGGATGGATGCAGAAGTAGTGGGTGGTAAAGAGGTCGGGCAAATGCCCTACCAGGTGGTAGGGCATTTGCCCGACTGGATGGCTACCACCCCTGGTCTAAAGTATGTCGCCATAACAACCTTGAGTTGTGTTCCGGCATTAGTGACCAGGTTCCAGTTTCCCTTAAGAGAGCAGCAGCGCATTTATAGCACCTTTGGTGTTGCAAATGTCCATAGACGATGGTAACCACTTTCCATCAAGTGGGCCGTCTGCCTGTCTGCTGATCTCCTGCAATAAAAAAAAAAAAAAAAAAAGTAGTGGAAGGCCACGACACACCTTTCACGATCAAATTGATCGTGTACTAGCAGAAGGTGATCTCAGGAGCCTTAAGAACAGACGAGCGTGCATGACAAGAGCTATGAATGTCAAAGAAGCAAGTGAGGTGTGTAATAATAAGCCTGAATGGCGCTCTGTTGTTCGTGCCTACCCCGCAAGGGAACTGGCGTGAAGTTATGTATGTATATATGTATGTATATATTATCATATAAAACTTTTTGTATCTTGTCTATATGTATGTATATATTATCATATAAAACTTTTTGTAGGTGTATGTATGTATTATTTTTGCACACCATGAAAATGTATGTATAGGACATCGACTTGTCATTGTAATAACTTGTGTACTACATTCTTGCAAATAAAGATTATTATTATTATATTATATTCTGATAATCCCACTGGTGTGCCCGTGGCACGCTACTCAATAAATATTTGTAAGCGAAAAGTCGCCAAAAAATGTTTGAAATGTGAGTAGCTCTTTAATATTAATTTCGGCTAACGCTGCTAATGGTGATACCAATTTCTTCTACTGTTATTCATTCGCAACGATATTGAGAAGATATTGCAGATTTAGTAGAATACGAATTTTTGATACTATCGCAATGGAATGGAGTTTTGAATATCTTCGCCAGACTACCAACGCGTAGGTATTAAAATAGCAGAAAAAAATTGGGCCCCAGGATTTGAATCCGCGCCCTTTGTGTTTGGGACGTGTACGCTAGCCGTTACGCTTCCACAACTATTTTTTTTAATTGCTGAAAGACAGGCTGACGGACCAACACTGATGGAAAGTGGTTATCGTCGCCTAAGGATATTACCACTATCAGAGGTGCTGTCAATGTACTGCCGGCCTTGAATGAGAAACTGGAACCTGGCCACTGATGCCGGAAGACAACTCAAAGTTGTTATGGCGACATACTCTAGACCAGGGGTAGTAGCCATCCAGACGGGCAAATTCCCTACCTGGCTGTGGGTTGTTTTGTCGCAGGAATAAGTATTCTTTTGTAGACTACTATTCCTGCGGAGTAGATTAGTATATGTGACTGAATTTTGCCAGGTGGTAGGGCGTTTGCCCGACTGGATGGCTACCACCTGGTCTAGAGTATGTCGCCATAACAACCTTGAGTTGTATTCCGGCATTAGTGACCAGGTTCCAGTCTCCCTTAAGAGAGCAGCAGCGCATTTGTAGTGACTTTGATGTTGCAAATGTCCATAGGCGATGGTAACCGCTTTCCATTAAGTGGGTCGTCTACCTGTCTGCTGATTACCTGCAATAAAAAAAAAAGAATACATTTTAGTGAAGTCCCACAATAAAATGAAACACATTCACCATATCGATAACAGAATCGTTTTCGCACAATAATCGTATAATATCGATATAAATCGCTATTGGCTCAGTGAGTTACAGTTTCGAAGATGGCTATAAACAGACAGACGGGCACATAAACTAACTGTAAGGGTTTATCTTTAACGTTATCTATCGATATGCTGCGTTGAAAGTTTGAGTGGGTGATGCCTTTTGAAGCTATATCGATGCGTGGACGATAATCGAATGATTTATAATCGATTATTGGAAAGCCTTTAGTTATGTCCTGATCCGGGTTATAAGCTGATTTTGGGTCAAGCTTCATTTAGATTCGTTCAGTACTTTTCACGTGATGATATGTATATATATGATGATGATATATATATATGTCGCAGATTGCTATATATTATGGGGGGATGTCGGTATGGCTGTGATAGGTAATATGAATGTATTTAATAAATGGAAATTGGATATTTGCCGTGCTAAGAACACACTGTGACTTTAAATTGAGGGTACTTATGTTTTTCTTAAAATACCTGCATTTATTAATTAGTGTTTTAGTTTAATAAAAGCTGGTTGTATTTGTATGGTAAGGTTTATATTGTTGCATACTTTATAAATGTTTTTAGGATTTTCGATAACCTTTATAATGAGTTTCAGATTACAAGATTACTATAAGGTAAACACTGTGTTGTTGGTTCGACAGTATAAAAGGAGGTGAAATCGCCAAATAGCGACATTCCATACATGATTAGCATAGGCGTGTTGCTGGAGAGTTTCTTCCGCCGCTTCTTCTCCTCCAGCTATAACACGTTGCGAAGCGGTAGTAATGATAGACTAGGATCGGCTCCGCCGGCGGAGTCGATAATTGGTCCCCATATAATCACTTCAGCCTGTTGGCTTAGCTCTTTCAGCCTTTAACGGCTAATTCTCAATATAGAGTCAATCCCCCGCAGCGGTCGAGCCGAGGTCGAACCTCACAGGAGGTGCCTCCTCGAGCGTGCTGCTCCCGGGCTGAACGCCTCCGCCCCCACGGAGTCGTGAAGCCCCCAAAGTCCGGTATCGCTGAAACAGCCATCTGCGGCTATTCAGCTGGGTCCAGCTCCAAAAAAAATAAAAAAAATAGCGACATTCTACGTCCGTCGGTTGAAGAGAGCGAAAGCTCTGTTCCACAAAGAGCACATAATATGTTGTGGTCGATAATTATTGCCTGTTTGATGATAATCGCAGTATTCATTGAGCACCTGACAAGCGTGGATGGAACTCTTGGAAATGTCCTAACATTTCTGTGTATTATTGTGCTGTATTTAATATTGTAATTGTAATAATTCTAATGTAATAAACTTTGATTATAATATTTCAGATTATTATTGTTTTTGTGAACCTACATTTTATCCGTGCAGAAACGGAGAAAGAATACAATTTCCTGCGGCCTGGCGGCCTGTCGTAAGAGGCGACTAAATAACCCACAGCCAGGTGATAGGGTATTTGCTCGACTGGATGGCGACCACCCCTGGTCTAGAGTATGCCGCCATAACAACCTCGTGTTGTGTTCCGGCATTAGTGACCAGGTTCCAGTCGCCTTTAAGAGACCAGCAGCGCATTTGTAGCACCTTTGGTGTTGCAAATGTCCATAGGCGATGGTAACCGCTTTCCATCAAGTGGGCCGTCTGCCTGTCTGCCGAACTTCTGCAGTAAAAAAAAGCATATATGTATGTATGTAATGAGGAGGAATGAAAGTCACGTGACAAAAAGAATGTTAAACATCAAGATGGATGGGTACAAATGTAAAGGTAGACCAAAAAAGAGATGGATGGATTGGTCTGAAGGATGATATGATGGTTTGTGGTGTGGAACGATCAAATTTAACTTGAAAGATTCCGTCACTAACATACGTATGAAGCTAATAAAAGCGTATTAATAAAAAGCATAGTGTTAACTGGTGAAAAGTCTATTTAGGCACTCGAAATATTAGCGCCCTCGCTACGCTGATAAAACAAACCATCTGATGCCTAAATAGGTCACTTTAACCTCTCGTTTAACAATCTACTATATAAGTATATATTCTAAGCGCAATTTTGTCATCCAGTCAAATAAACTGCGTAAATTGTACTAGGAACTCGTAAAAACACTTGTACTACTAGATACAAGTGAAAATTATTATTATACTAGCTGATGCCCGCGACTTCGTCCACGTGGTGCGGTTTTTTAACTATCCCACGGGAACTCTTTAATATTTCGCGATCAAAAGTATCCTATATGTTGACCAGGGATATAAGCTACCACCTTACAAAATTTCATTTAAATCGGTCGAGTCGTTTCGGAGATTAGCCCGTACAAACAGAGAAACTGAAAATTTTGAAATAATCTAAATTAGTTCTATTTCACTTCTTACATCACCCTGACTCGGTTTTTAGCATTTTTTTTTCATTGTATTTTTTATTTTTTATTGCAGGAGTTCAGCAGACAGGCAGACGGCCCACTTGATGGAAAGCGGTTACCATCGCCTATGGACATTTGCAACACCAAAGGTGCTACAAATGCGCTGCTGCTCTCTTAAAGGAGACTGCAACCTGGTCACTAATGCCGGAACACAACACAAGGTTGTTATGGCGGCATACTCTAGACCAGGGGTGGTCGCCATCCAATCGAGCAAATACTCTACCACCTGGCAAATTGTCTCTACAGATTTATTATATGTATAGATGACATCAATTGCTTCAAAACTACTGAACAAAAGTATGTCCCCAAAATAAAAACACATTAAAGATGTCGCCACATCAACTTGCGTAAGCGCGTACTACTCGGCCATTAATCCACAAAACGTTTCTTCTTCTAAATCGTGTAAAAAGTAATAAAAACATGCAATACTAATAAATTATGTTAAATCCTCTCGCGTGAGGACTGGGGGGGAGTTTGGGGGTCGTTGGGAGGTCTATTTCAGTCCCACCGGCCGTCACATCAATCCGCGATAGTTAAAATAGTTCCAGGTCGACTGGCAGCTCAGGGCCGGATTTGGTATTTGATGCAAATAATAGCCGAATGAACGTCGGTAATTCGGCAATAGCAAAGAATAAAAACACGGTACTTTCTAATTAATAGTATTCATAATATTAAGTTAAGTTTTAACGGTTGTTTGCTAGGCATGTTTGCTGAAGAATTTCTTGCGCCGCTTCTTCTCTTCAAGCCACAACATGTTGCGAAGCGGTGGTAAATTAGATTAGGCTTCCATAGAGTAAATAAAAACCATAAACAAAATTAAAACTAAATAATTAAAATGATTTATTTTTTATTTTTATTACAGGAGTTCAGCAGACAGACTGACCGCCCATTTGATGGAAAACGGTTACCATCGCCTATGGACATTTGCAACACCAAAGGTGCTACAAATGCACTGCTGCTCTCTTAAGGGAGACTGGAACCTGGTCACTAATTCCGGAACACAACTAAAGGTTGTTATGGCGACATAATTTAACCAGAGGTGGTAGCCATCCAGTCGGGCAAATGCCCTAACACCTGGCTGTGGGTTGTTTTGTCGCCTCTTACGACAGGCCGCCCGGCCGCAAGAAATTGTATTCTTTTTCCGTTCCTGCACAGATAAGAAAAAGAAAAGATCGCGGTAGGCTAAATAAAACTTTAACAATACTCATTGACACTTGACATATTTGCCTTCCGTGATCACGGCTACTGAAAAATGGCCGGATTATTGTTATTTAATATACAGTACAAGCGATTAGAGACTGTGTAACAAATCGCTGCTAGATGGGAGCGTGCCCAGAAGGCTGGCTGCATTGCCGCGCTGTATGGCGATGCTTATTTGTTGGGCGAAATATGAGCCAGCCTTCTGATCACGGGTGGCATCAAAGAGTTTCTTGCAAATCTCTTTGAAGAAACTCTTTGCCGACGGACCCCACGGACCTAATGTTTCAACTCCAAACGGCACAAATATGTAACCCCTTCCTAAGGTTCCATATTTGCGCCGCTTGAGAGCTTCAGCTTTTGAAGCAGCGTTGCCAGCCTCTAACTCAGTCATTGGAAGATGTGACGGGGCTAGAGTGTCTACACATGTCGCGTCCCAAACAAGCGGCCGTCCCATCTTCCAAGGAATAAGTGACATACCATCCGGTCTCTTGCCATCGTCGCGTACCAAGCCATTCGGTTCTAATACGGCCCGTACGCCGCCGCTGTGAAGAAAGATCGGAAGTCAAGTCGATAGTAGAGACAGTTTTACGAACTCACACCCACTTTAAACGTATGGTATTTATTTCTTAAGATTTAAAATTTCGAATCTCTTGTCCATACCGAGAGTTCCGATACATAAAGTAACGAATTATAAAAAAAAATTCCGTATGTAGCTTTCGGCATTTGGAGACGGATTAAAAAAAAAAAAAATCAAATTCAAATTCAAACCAAGTTCCACTGAAGAACACTTTTTGAAGATCATATATGTAAGTCAAAATTTCAATCTACCTCCTATTCTATGTAGGCCGCTTCGCAATGTGTTATCGCTGTTCAAAGCAGAAGAAGCGGCATGAAACTCCCTAGCAACATGTCTAGCTAAAAAAAAAAGTTTCTTTTCATCATAATTATTTATATTGTTACGAGTTGCAGGACTCGAATTAAAATGCCGTTGGAATTATTATAGACTTTATTAGAACTTATACATACATACATACATAACTTCACGCCAGTTCCCTTGCGGGGTAGGCACGAACAACAGAGCGCCATTTAGGCTTATTCTTACACACCTCATTTGCTTCCTTGACCTGTGTCCTGTGTCCTGGCCTTCCACGACTTCTGCATCCATCCACTTTTGCATTGTATATCTGTTTAGTCATTCTTTCATCATGCATTCTTTCCACATGCCCGAACCACCGGAGCATTCCTTTCCTTACCTTCACCCCGACACTCTCTTTCAGACCAACTCTCTTTCTTACTTCGGTATTAGGAACGCGGTCCGCGAGCGTCACTCCGCAGATTTTGCGCAGTGCTCGCATCTCGACCGCGTTTATTCTACTTTCATGCTCTCTCTTCCATATCCAACTCTCGCTTCCATACGTGAGCGTAGGTACCAGAATTTATACTGCGACAAATCTTTTTTTTATTTTTTATTGCAGGTGTTCAGCAGACAGGCAGACGGCCCACTTGATGGATAGCAGTTATCATCGCCTATTGACATTTACAACACCAAAGGTGGTACAAATGCGCTGCTGTTCTCTTAAGGGAGCCTGGAACCTGGTCACTAATGCCGGAACACAACTAAAGGTTGTTCTGGCAACATACTTTAGACCAGAGGTGGTAGCCATCCAGTCGGGCAAATGCCCTACCACCTGGCTGTGGGTTGTTCTGTCGCCTCTTACGACAGGCCGCCCGGCCGCAGGAAATTGTATTCTTTCTCCGTTCCTGCACGGATGATCCCAATCTCCATAGGTTCCTTACATGTTATGCAAAATATAAATGTTATACAGAAGATAGTATAAAAGGCTGAAGCGAGCAAAAATACCCTAATATAAGAACAGCTCATAAATGTCCCACTGCTGGGCTCGGGCCTCCCATTATAGGGGAAGGACCAGTATACCCGCCTCGCTGCTCCAAGGCGGCTGGGCAGGTTTGACACATCGGTTACCTCGATATATCTCGATGATATTCATAATATAACAAACAATACGATCAAAAGATGAAAAAGCACTTACAGAGGTTTCAAAACTTAAAATGTCCCTAAATCCTAGTACATTATTAGAAATAACACTGATATATTTGAACGGCTTAAGCCACAAACGCCAGCGTTGCTAAAGATCAATTGGAAGCATAAGTCCGCTAACACAGGTATCGAACATCGCGCGTGTGATTTTAAGTAGTTTAGACACAGGTTTGCGGTCAGAGGCATGAGCGGAAGCGGGAATTTCAAATCGATACTATTGTATGGATGATTGATACTTAAAATATATAGATGTACTCGGAATGCTTAAGACATAATTAACGTAAATAGTAATTAAAGTTAGCAATGAAATTATAAAATAGATATTTTTATTTATGTAACTTAAAATAATGATATGGAATTAGAGAGACGGCGTCTGTGGTTGAGCGGGCTGTTAGTCCCGAACACTTATAGGTTTAAAAAAAACACTTTTGGCTATTAGGACCCTTTTTATTTCACTATTACGAATAATGGGTGACTTGGAGTCTCAATATACGGGACCTCAAAGGTCTACCGGACCGATATGGAATTAGTTTAGGCAATCCAGCCGGCAGGCATAAACCAGGTCCGTAGCTGTAGAACTGTGGCTAGTAACCAAGAGAAATCTGTGAATTTGCAAAAAGATTTGGTTTTTATAGGCAATTACTGCTGATCGACATTTTGGAAACCGATGTCAATGAACTGTTCGACTCAGCAATAAGTGCTTACCGAATAGGGTTGTAACAGGGCTAAACCTTTGCCGGCCGACATCACTGCAACGCAGAGGCTTCGGGTTTAATTCCTGGTATGATAAATTTCGGAAATGAATTTTATCTGTTATTTACTCTTGTCTCTGGGATCGGCCCCAGAGTAGTCCGTTGTATATTATCTATAACACAACGGTAACTGGCTTAATTTGAGGATATACAATATATGTTTGTCTGTCGATTATTTATATATTTAAGAGTTTTAAACGTATTATACGTCTAAGGCGAAGCTTATATAAGTGAATCCGCGTGAAAAGATCTATTATCTGTATAAAGGAAAACATTTCAATCTTTTTTAAACCTATCTTGCCCACGGAGAAGTGTAAGATTTGGCATAATTAACGTCTATGTCTAGAAGAAATACAAAAAGCTATTTTAAAATATATTGCGTTCCAAATATATTCAATTAAATAAATAAATGATACAAAAGAGATAGAACTTAGTATACTCAAATGTTAGAGTGAGATAGATCAATGAGACTAATCACGTTGGTCACGACTATACTATAAAATCTATTTAGTTAAATATTAAATATCTTTTTTACTCTGAAAAAATATAATAAATCAGCAATCCCAATTACAATTAAAATATTTTTTTAGAAAGGAATATAAACATTTTCATATTATTTTTCATTTGTAACTTAAATTAAATTAAAAAAAAACCTATCAATACCATTGATGGAAGTCTCATATGACCTAAGGTCTCTATTTGGGGCAACGCATAAATATTGTCATCCACCGTGGCCAGCGTCTTGGTAACCTTCCCAACGGGTATTGATTTCAGACCTATCTTATTCTTCTTTAGCCAGTCCCTGCCCACTGCTGCCGTAGGCCTCTCCAAGTTTCTGCCACATATTCATATATATGATCTTTATGTTTAAAACTTCAAAAATAACGAATTCACGCTTAAAATGTATGATGGAGACGTTGGAATGCAATATTTATGTGTCCTGTTTATATTTTTCTTATTCGAAGTCTATGCGACTACTGGCGACGGCTTATATCCTTTCACAGATATAATTTTGAATAAATATCCCATTACCGACATAATTAATCTGGTCATCGCTCGGGTGACTTTAAATAACCTTAATGGATCTTAATCACACTATGAGTCGGACACATGCGTGATAGTTTTCGAATAAAGAAGAGTTCCGTAGCCATAAGAAATATTCGTAACATTCGTCAAATGGCTAAAGAACTGTTAAAAGAGTATTTGAACGAAAATACTATCTCAGAAACTAGTGAAGGAATATTGACCAAAACAATTTTCATTGAAACTATAAAATTACTGCTTTGCTTTTGTTCAGAATTTACCACTTCATAGTTCAAAAGTTGGGAAGAGCTAATTTTCACTATGATTGAGATACACGTATGGCGGCCACTTTTGATGTTTATTTTATCACAGTATATATATAAAACAGTGTATATATAAAATTTCGTAACGCAATACAAATTAACCTTCTTATCAAAAAAAAAATCGGTATGAACCCAAGATAAAAATGACAGTATTTGTAAGAGCGATGGGAATTACGCAAACAAAAGACTGTGGTTTTTAGCAAAAATAGTACGGAACCCTAAAAACTGTCCACTTAGACGCAAACACTAAATTGATTTTCCTATAAACGTCCTTTTCAACTTGATCTATAAAACTTCTTGTTTTACGTCCTACGTCGTAAATCTAAAATTTTTGTATTCTTTGTCACAATATATAATTGGTTTTTTTCTGCGAAAATATGTGTTTGACAATGTTTTATTTGATTATTTAAATTATGCTAAATTCGACGATAACACTAAATACATTAATACAAATGACGTACTTCTGTCGCTATTATTTTAATATTATTAAAGTCTCAGTTGAAAGTTTATTTTTGACTTTTAAATTGATTTTTATTTATCTGATGTCATTTGGAGAGAACATATTATTTGACGTTTAGTCATAATAGGTGTAGGAGTATGTTATATAGAGATACTATAGGTTAAAAATCAGGTAAGTGCGTGGCAACGAAATATCAAGGATGCGGATAAATGTCCTGTTTTTCTTAATTTGTTTAGAGAACTGTAAAAATATGTAACTGAATATCTTTGAAAGTAGTTTTTTTTTTCGAAGTATTTTTGAAATTCTATAAATTCAACATTTTCCATCACATGCTATAAATTGTATTATTATACTATATTATATGAGGAGAGACAATTTTTGTGACTTTCAAATAATAAATAATTAATAATCGGCTGACAAACACATATTGCACATCCCCAAGCTAAGCCAGTTACGCATATCATGTTATGGGTAACATACTACGGATCACACTAGGCCTGATCCCAGACACCGAGACAATAATTAATAACGGAAAGGTCCTTTACGAAATTTACCATGCCCGGTATCGAACCTGAATATCTAACATTTCTTCACCTATTGACATAAATAAAATGAAAATTTATTAAAGAACATTATTTAAATTATATCACTACAATATTCTAAAATAAACATACTCCTGACGATTATGTATACTGAAAAACATGACTGAAAATTGAAAAGTATTTTTATAATACATGAAACAATATGTGTAAATTTTTCATTCAACTGGGCCTTCAGGGCCAAATCCTAGACTACACAAAATAGGGAAAATTACTCAAAGGAATCTCGAGACCGATTTTGATGAAAACGAAAGTGGTATCACTAGAATTTTGAATAATCAATTACCCAGTCAGACATCGAATATGTTGATAACAAAGAATTAAATAAAACTAAATTGTATTACAAATTACATAAGTCTATAATAAAACTACGTTTTAACGGTTTTAAGCGCGGTAATTTTATTTGATTTTGGTTTTTCCGACGTTTTGGCCAATTTTCAGTGCCCGTGATCACGGAAGACAAAGATGTCAAGTGTCAACGAGTATTGTTAAAGTTTTATTAAGCCTACCGCCAACTTATTAATTTTAATTATTTAATTTTAATTTTGTTTATGGTTATTATTTAATCTATGGGAGCCTAATCTAATTTACTACCGCTTCACAACATGTTATGGCTTGAAGAGAAGAAGCGGCGCAAGAAACTCTTCAGCAAACATGCCTAGCTCTAATAATTTTATATAATATTAAAATGGGTGGAAGGAAAAATAAAATTAATTATCGGTCAAGTTGGTTTGTGTTCCGTTGTACGCAGAAAGAGCTCTTCAGTGTCTTGAGGTCTGGCAGCTGGTTTTTACGTAGTTTTATTATGTATACAAGTCGCGAAAACTTAAGAAAATATTACATAAGTCTACTTAAAAAAACTTTTGTCATTTTCTTCCGCTTTTGAATTGGACCATGCCTTTACGCTCGATCGCTGATAAATTCGATCAATAAGTAAGCTGAAAGACGCCAGGCTCCTTCACTAGTGCTTACCCGCTGAAATGTGTTGTTTAACACTTATTAGGAGTTGATATGCACTTAATACATTTTAGGAGCGTCTTTACGGACTTCAAGTGACATATTCCTAATTTTAATGTCTTCCTAATTTTTTCGAAATTGTAACACATTAAATCAGTCAAAAACTTATCAAGACTCTTAATTTCTTTACGAAATTATTCTAAAACAAACAAACTTTGGAAAGAGGAATAAGAAACCTATCTATCTACCAGTGGCGCAGGATGGATGCTTCCTCTTTCATCATACGCACCGCTGAAGAGTGGAACTCTTTACCGTCGTCTGTTTTTCCTGGAAAATATAATCTAGGTGTCTTTAAGTCTCGCGTGAACAGGTATCTTCTAGGTAAGCGTGCTCCACCTTAGACTGCATTTCTACCTGACGTCAGGTGCAATGTCAGTCAAAAGCGAACCTATTCAATATATAAAAAAAAAAAAAAAAATGGAAATTCAAATAGACTAAGCGCAACTGTAGACTAAGTTGCAAGAGAGAGTAAGAGAACCAAGGTAACCGACATAGCTCGCAAAATTAGCAAGTTGAAGTGGCAGTGGGCTGGTCACGTCTAAGCCCTATAAATTTAATGCTTATCTATTTTTAGAGTCGCTTTTTCGTTTCATCGAGTTTCAAATCACAACGACTTTAAAGAAGTTTCACTTCAAAAACACCTCGCAAGTTTGAAAATAACTAATTAAAGAACTTACAGATAAGTGTTTGTTACTAATGTTTCTACTACTGCTTTCAAAATAAATAAGTATATAGGTATTTTAATAACTGCTCAAGCAGATTTTCCAACAACAATATTACCATAAATACATAATTTTATTGTTTGACAAAATATTGACTTCAAATATAATCTTCGACCTTTCAAAGCACTAAATCAAGCATTATATTTCCAGCTGAATAATAAAAGCAATTAATCCGATCATATTTAATCTAGCAATCTTCATAAACACATCAATGTTTTGACATAGATAGATAGATACGAAGCGTCTGCGCAGGTCTGTCGGACGGCATACAACAGAGTAGGCAAGTAACAGAGGTGACTCGGCGTATGCGTTGCTTACATTTTTACCTACACTGTTAGTTCATTGCTCAAGTACTTGTAGAAGAACGTTATGATCTGCTATGAGTTGATTATCGGATTCTGTACTGTTTCTCCATTCTTTACCATCGTCTTTACACCTATTGATTTTGTCTTCTAGACCATTCATAACCTCTCAATGAACAAATGAATCCTTTAAATCATTTTTATTAATAATAACAAAATAAATAAATAACTATCTTTCGATTCGTTAAATAATCATGAATTTAAATTTAAAGTTTATAGTTGGCTGCAAACACAAGATTACAATGAAACTGAGAATCGACTAAAAATGGTGATTTGAGAAATAATTAGTTAAACACACACACACACACACACACACACACACACACACACACACACACACACACACACACACACACACACACACACACACACACACACACACACACACACACACACACACACACACACACACACACACACACACACACACACACACACACACACACACACACACACACACACACACACACACACACACACACACACACACACACACACACACACACACACACACACACACACACACACACACACACACACACACACACACACACACACACACACACACACACACACACACACACACACACACACACACACACACACACACACACACACACACACACACACACACACACACACACACACACACACACACACACACACACACACACACACACACACACACACACACACACACACACACACACACACACACACACACACACACACACACACACACACACACACACACACACACACACACACACACACACACACACACACACACACACACACACACACACACACACACACACACACACACACACACACACACACACACACACACACACACACACACACACACACACACACACACACACACACACACACACACACACACACACACACACACACACACACACACACACACACACACACACACACACACACACACACACACACACACACACACACACACACACACACACACACACACACACACACACACACACACACACACACACACACACACACACACACACACACACACACACACACACACACACACACACACACACACACACACACACACACACACACACACACACACACACACACACACACACACACACACACACACACACACACACACACACACACACACACACACACACACACACACACACACACACACACACACACACACACACACACACACACACACACACACACACACACACACACACACACACACACACACACACACACACACACACACACACACACACACACACACACACACACACACACACACACACACACACACACACACACACACACACACACACACACACACACACACACACACACACACACACACACACACACACACACACACACACACACACACACACACACACACACACACACACACACACACACACACACACACACACACACACACACACACACACACACACACACACACACACACACACACACACACACACACACACACACACACACACACACACACACACACACACACACACACACACACACACACACACACACACACACACACACACACACACACACACACACACACACACACACACACACACACACACACACACACACACACACACACACACACACACACACACACACACACACACACACACACACACACACACACACACACACACACACACACACACACACACACACACACACACACACACACACACACACATACACATTGTATTAATGTTAAAAAATAATAATAATTGAGCATTGGAAGAGCAACGACACCTAATATAATACAGGTTTCTACCTAGTTTTAGGTGTCGAAGCCCTCATATATTAGATTTAGATCAAACTTTATTGTCTTTTATATTGTTACTTTTACTTTTATATATGTTTTACTGAATAAATTATTCTAAATAAAAAAAAATTGGCTTTCCTTGATGTTACTTGGCACAATCTTTCTACTTCAGCTTTCAAATGCAACAACCTGATTGAGTAATAATAATTAATGGTCGCCCAGTGGTCGAAATTCGACCATAATTAATTTAAATTATAAGTTTGAACATTATTAAGGCTCTGTTGTCAAAGACTATATACTTCTATAATCACAGATTTCGCCAAGGCTACACTGTTAATTTGACTTGAACAATAAACAAAAGAGTATATATGCGTGCGTGTGTCAAATACATGGTAGTGTGTGTAATGTTTCTTTTTTTATTGATTTAATGTATTTTTTATGCAAAATTTAAAAAAAATTAGCATTCTGTACTCCTTCTCTATATAAAGAAGAAAGAAAGAAAGAAGAAAGAAAGAAAAAATATTTATTTAGGACAAGATACAAAAAGACTTATATGATAATATATATAACAATAAATTGTGATGTCCTAAAAAGGCTCTTGCTCAGCATATTGCTAGTTTCACAACCAGCGCTGGTCTTCCGCAAGTACCTGTAAATGATGCCACGGCTTGGCTCCACAAAGCAAATTAAAACGATAAACATTTGTTGTAAAATTATACAAAATAAATTACTATTTATTTGAACATTGTTCTATTACAAATAAAAGAAAAAAATAAATAAAAAAACTGGACAGAAATGACGAACAAGACAAAAATAATAATAAATTGATAATGGTTTGTCATATCGTAATAATTGACATATTATAAAATACTTGTGTCGTATTTAAGGTCTCTCTGGCGAAATTGATGGTCAATTAAGAATTTTTTTAAGTTAGTTCGGAACCCAAAAACTGACTATACTATAACTATAAGTGTCCTAAATTTCATACTCGTCCCTTGGCGCAATTTTCGTAAAAAGGGGGTACAATTTTTTATCTTCACGTATTAATATGATGATATGAGCGTATGAGCGATACATCCCACTGCTGGTCTCGGTTCTGATTATTTAAGGGTACAGGTGGATTTCATATGTGAGTAAACTCATTGTGCAGATGTCTTCATAATATTTCCTTTACAGTCACCAAGTGCTGTTTGTAACAATATGTTAGCATTCAAATGCATGTCGTTGAACTTTAAAAGCTACCACTATTTTTCAAGGTTCCGATAACCAAAGGTAAAAGTGGAATCTTCATGATTTCATCCCGGTGTCTATCTATCTGTTGCAGTTGATAATCTCATGAACGTGACGACCCACCTGATGGAAAGTGGTGACTGCCGACTTTGGATGTTTAGTATATAAATGAAATATACGAAATTCGGCATACATCTACAAATTGATTGTGTTTACAGAAAAAAGCTGAAAGCAGTTTTTAACTTGCAGATTACTATAGAGTTGATTGTATTTAAAAGCCTAATTAATAAAGTTAGCAGACAAACACATACGTTTTATATCCCCAAGCTAAGCAAGTTACGCTTGTGTTATGGGTAATATATAACGGACTACTCTTGGGCTGATCCCAGACACCCAGACCGTAGTAAATAACGGAAAGTTCATTTACGAAAATTATCATGACAGGAATCAAACTCGGAGCCTCTGCTTTCCAGTGAGCTTGGCTGGCTAAGGTTTAGCGCACTCAACCTCAGAGGCCGTAGTAATATCTAATTTTGACTCGTACAGTCAATATCTAGTGGATAGTAAATAAATAATTAATTAATCTTCAAACTCGTATAATAATTAAAACACAATAAAATAAAGAAATATCCGTGCAGGAACGGAGAAAGAATAATAATTCCTGCGGTCAGGCGGCTTGTCGTAAGAGGTGACAAAACAACACGCAGCCACCACCCCTGGTCTAGGGGTGGTGGCTGAACCATGAGTGGGGCTCATAATAACCATGAGTTGTGTTCCGGCATTAGTGGCCAGGTTTCAGTCCCGTCTACCAGTATGACAACACATTAGTAATACCTAGTGTTTCAAATGTGAAACTTTTAAGACGAAACCACCACAAATTTGTTGCCGAACCGTAACACACGGCTAATTGAGAAGCACCACAAACGTGTGGTCAAATATAGATAATTGAAACGAACGTTGAACTGATGCTTTCTCCCTCTAACTACATAGAATTTGTAGTAGAGTAAAAGAGACGATATAATTCTTTTGGTTTAGGCGCAGCAATATTGATGGCAGCTGACCGATTTCCATCACAGTTCGGCTGTCGCCTGTCTCTTGTACTCCAGCAATTTAAAAAAAAATACAATACGTTATAATAAACTCGTTGCTACTCATCCTACATGTCCGTTCTGTATTTCCTCTGTACTCTATGTCCGTTGCGCTTGCGCCGGTGTGAACTATCACGATCGCTATAACTTACTGCCTCGGCTGCGCGTACGCATGACATTTGCACATCCACGCTTGATCTATTGATCGACACGCCTCACCTTATTTCTAGTTTATATCCAAGTCGCTCCGTTTCTCTGCTATGGTATCTATGATTTAAATTTGTTGAAATGTCGTGAGAAATCTGTAACTGATAATCTAGATATCAGTTTATGCAAATCGTTGTCATGTTTGTGGTGTATTTTATTTATGAAAATATATTATAGAAGTAGCTGTAAGATAAGAAATTTTGCATATGTTTAAATATATTGAGCTTCGTGTTCTGTTTTTTTTATTTTTATTAACAACTACGGACTCTAGTTCCGTAGCCTTTTTGACAATTAAATTTAAGAAGAAATTAGGAAGTTGTACACGCTTATTTGTTACTTTTTTATTGTGTGTGATATTTAATGAATGCATGTTTGTGTTGTGGTGTACCTTAAGAATAACTTATTATATTAATTTATTCTAATTTTAATACTAAACTTACTACTAATGTAGTGTATTTGTTACATGCTGGTGTTCTCTAAGTTTAAAGTGTTTTATCAAAACATTTTTAATTTATTTTACCCGGATATACTTTATTATCACATAAATTTTTACACTAAACGTAGACTCGGTTTATTTTGATTTTTAGTATTCAAGAACCCGGTCAACTTCGGAGTGCTCTGAAACCCCGATTAATTAATAAAAACAAACATATTCCTAGTGATTTTTTTTTAACTCTAAGATTGCTCGGATGTAATTTTTATTGTAAAATGAAGTTATAAGGCCCAAAATAAAATTTCTTCATTTATAACTTTTTTATTTTACATTTTACGATAAAAATTAATAAGAATAAAGTTGTAGACAATTTAATTTGCTACAAATAATGTCATATAAATTTTCTGTAGGGTTACTAGTTTACGAGATATAGCGCGAAAATCTTTTTTACCCCTTTTTCCAAGATGGCGGCAGGGGGATAAGGATGGTGACCATACAAACTTGAACTTAAGTTTATAATAACCATCCCTAGTATGGGACGCAACTTGTGTCGATACTTTGGCGGCGTCCCATCTTCCAGACACAGCCGTGACAGCCGGGGCTGCTGCTGCATACCAGGAGACCCTGAAATGTAGCAAATATGTGTCCATTGGTAGTGTGTACGTATTTGTGGCTTTCGGGGTCGAGACCCTGGGGCCGTGGGGGCCTGGAGCTCATCGCCTCTATCGAGACCTCTCAACGCGTCTAATTGAGGTCTCGCGTGACCAAAAGGCTGGCTTGCACCTAGGGCAACGAATTAGCGTTGCCATCCAACGTGGAAATGCGGCCAGCATTTTGGGCATGCTCCCCGCTGACAGTGATTTGGAGTCAATTTTTTTAAAATAGATTTATGTTATTTTGTAAGTATAGCTTTATTTATAGTTTAGTCTAGTTTATTTATTTTTAACTTTTAGTTTTATTACTAAGATAATTAATAATAATAATAATAATCGGCAGACAAACACACATTTTATATCCCCAAATTAAGCAAGTTACGCTTGTGTTATGAGTAATATACAACGGACTACTCTGGGGCTGATCCCAGACACCCAGACCATAGTAAATAACGGAGAAAATACGTTTCCGAAATTTACTATACCAGGTATCGAACCCGGAACCTCTGCGTTGCAGTGAGGTACGCCGGCAAAGCCTTAGCCCGCTCAACCACAGAGGCCGTCAATAATTATTAAAACAAATTAATAAACTATTATTTATATCCGTGCAGGAACGGAGAAAGAATACAATTTCCTGCGGCCGGGCGGCCTGTCGTAAGAGGCGACTTAACAATCCACAGCTAGGTGGTAGGGCATTTGCCCGACTGGATGGCTACCCCTGGTCTAAAGTATGTCGCCATAACAACCTTGAGTTGCATTCCGGCATTAGTGACCAGGTGCCACTCTCCCTTAAGAGAGCAGCAGCGCATTTGTAGCAACTTTGGTGTTGCAAATGTCCATAGGCGATGGTAACCGCTTTCCATCAAGTGGGCCGTCTGTCTGTCTGCTGATCTCCTGCAATAAAAAAAAAACCATCAACACATAAAAAAATAAAATGGCGTCCTATGACAAATGCACGATAAAGCCTAAAAGTGTAACATTGCAATCGCCTATAGCTGTTAAGATTAATATATAGATTTTAAAACAGTATAATTGTTTTCACACATTGGATCTGTAAGTTACTGTCGGTGTAGGCAGTATGTAGCGAGTAAAAAGGCTCGTAAAATAGTGGTCAGATGTTCTTAGTTGTTCTTTATCTATATAGGATTTATCTTGCACTGATACACAAAGGGATCGTATTAGATACGGTAATGGAGGTTTAGTACGATTGTTTGTCAGAAATACCTGTGATTTTTGAAGTGAAACCCTTTATTTCCTTTCCTTGCTTTATTTATTTATTGGTTGGTAGATTTAGTATATTCGGTTGTTTTGATACTTGTGGTAGTTTTGGTAGTTGTGGTAGTTTTGGTTGGTACATTTGGTAGTTTCGGCAGTTTTAGTACGTTTGCTAGTTTTGGTCGTTTGTGTAGTGTAGTTTACACAACATTTACATACATA
This sequence comes from Dendrolimus kikuchii, assembly GCA_019925095.2. NCBI lineage: Eukaryota > Metazoa > Arthropoda > Insecta > Lepidoptera > Lasiocampidae > Dendrolimus > Dendrolimus kikuchii. Next base: position 26,597,394 of record CM034392.1, on the reverse strand, counting down.
CATAACACTACATATGGTTGAAATACGCCAGTAAAGTTTGTATGGGGGACCAAAAAACAATAAATTAGATATATTTAATGCAAAACCTTTAACTTTTAAAAAAATGATAATTTCTATGCTGAAAGATCACACCTCTTCACTTGCTTAGTAATTTATTCAATGGTCTATTCTCTTTTTTTTAAATCTACTACCTTATAATGTATCACTAAAACTAATGTCCAAGATTTAAGCAATTATTGAATCATTACTGCCATTATCCATATAATTTTGTTTGCGAAAATCCACTTTTAACATTGTATATCTGGATCACAATTTAGTTATAATAATTTACAAACTATATTATATAAATAAATTACTGATTGTTGTCTGTTGTGTTGTCCAAATAAATAAATAAATCATTTATCAAGTTTATAGATATAAAAATTCATAAAAAAAAAATGCTACTTTCACTTGATCTGTCTGTCTGAATACCGAAAATGGACATAGATTCATCCCGGTAGACGGGATAGTTTGCGATATAAAATGAAGTAAATCTTCCGAGGGCAAATAGCACCAACATAAAAATACAATACAATATATCCTGGAGGATACAGGAGGCCCTAAAACGCCGCAAATACTCAGCCATCGGAAATGGCTACATATTTGCGGCTTTTGGGGTCGAGACCCTGGGACCATGGGGGCCTGAGGCGCACAAGCTTTATCGGGACATAGTCAAACGTCTGGTGGATGTCTCACGTGACCAAAAGACTGGTTTATACCTCGCACAGCGCATCAGCATTGCCATTCAGAGAGGCAATGTGGCCAGTCTTTTGGGCACGTTTCCGACTGAGAGCGGTCTAGAACTAGATTTTATACTTTAATTTTAGTTTGTATATATAGTTTATTTTTAGTTTAATTTATTGTATAGTTTAATTTATAAGTTAATTTATTTTTAGTATTTAATTATATGTTTTAAGTTAGTTTTAGTTTGATATTAATTGTTATTTTAATTTAATATTCATGTAATTACAAAGAAAAAACTAAATCAGTTAAAATATTTGAAAGTATATATCCTGTATTAACGACTGCTCTTAAAACAAGAGGTACGCACTGGGGTAAACTCTAGTATATTTATATTTGATCGAGTGGATTACAGCCTGTTTTTGTTAATTAGTTGAATTTAAAGGGCAAAAACATGTTAAACCCAAAATAACATATTGTCATCTAATGCAGAAGTGCAAAAGTCGTGGAAGGCCACGACACACCTTCCATGATCAAACTGATCGTGTACTAGCAGAGGGTGATGTCAGGAGCCTTAAGAACAGACGAGCGTGCATGACAAGAGCTATGAACGTCAAAGAAGCAAGTGAGGTGTGTAAGAATAAGCCTGAATAGCGCTGTGTTGTTCGTGCCTACCCCGCGAGGGAACTGGCGTGAAGTTGTGTATGTATGTATGTTATCTAATGTAACCTAACCATGTTTTTAAGCAAATAAATGATTTGATTTAATTTAGAATCGTTGTGATTTGAAACACTATGAAACGAAAAAGCGACACTAAAATAAGATAAACACATAAATCTATAAAACTAAGCCTGCGAGAGAATGAGATACGAGTTCTACTGTGCAGCACAGATGTAGAGTGTCACTAAGACCGATGATTAAACATAGGTCCAATTTGGACCGAAATAAAACTGATAACAATATTTTTTAGACTAAAACAGTGAAAATTTTAAAGTGATACTTAAGAAATTTATTTTGAATTATACGTGGACGGATGTCGGGTAAAGGAATTATATTTATTGTTACAACTCAGGTCCCGACAAAAACAAAATCCACCTGCATATCTCACACAAAACACATTTTATTACCTGTGGACAATTGAACTGATTGTTATTCTTTTATGATCGTCTTCTTTTGTTTATTTATTTATTGGCATACGTTTCTAGAGAACAGCCTATTGTTCTATCGTACTCATTTATAGCCGCTTGCGGTCGACTCCTTAGCCAGGTGTTTCGGATTATATCGACTACGATACGGGCACATTGCATTTGTGCAATATAAGACGATGGCTTAATTGAGGGAGGAGGCAGTCGAGCAAGGATCACGATCAAGGCGAGACGTGTGTACATAACGAGAATCTAATAGTGACGGACTTTGCGCGTTTTATTGAATTACGACCTTCTGCATTATTTTTGGATTTGTTGCGTTCGGTTATATTTCTACCTGTGTTATACGTGTTTGTATAGTTCTAATAAAGTCTATAATAATTCCAACGGCATTTTAATTCGAGTCCCGTTAAACTCGTAACATTATATTAATAAAAGTTAGAGAAGAATTATCTGTGAGTATATTCTCTGAAGTTTCACTTCTACTGCGTATGAACTTCACTCATACACAATATTTTTACTTATATTTCCAAGATGTTTTAAAATTTTAAGCAATTTATTTACACGTGTAGTCGTTGATTCCATACTATTTTTTTTATTGCAGGAGATCAGCAGACAGGCAGACGGCCCACTTGATGGAAAGCGGTTACCATCGCCTATGGGCATTTGCACCACCAAAGTTGCTACGAATGCGCTGCTGCTCTCTTAAGGGACACTGGAACCTGGTCACTAATGCCGGAACACAACTCAAGGTTGTTATGACGACTTATTTTAGACCAGGGGTGGTAGCCATCCAGTCGGGCAAATGCCCTACCACCTGGCTGTGGGTTGTTAAGTCGCCTCTTACGACAGGCCGCCCGGCCGCAGGAAATTGTATTCTTTATCCGCTCCTGCACGGATAACTAGCAGCCGGTTTGGAATCGCTTAGCCTTGGGAGAGAGATTACGTCCTTCTACGTATTTCTACCGGCTGCACAACGGCGTGTTCCAAGCAACTGCTTGATCTGATGCCATAGCCTCATATTACTCTTGCCATGACGGGATGTTCACCCCTATTTCCCGGAGCTCCCACGCTCAACTACGCAACGGTCCTCTAGAACGTTTGTTCCGCGTACAACAATGATTTGGAGGGTATTTCCAGCCGAGGTTTTTCCTCTGCGCTACATAATCTCGGTTTCCTTCCTTGTCCAGCCCCTGCCGGCGACCTTACGCTGTAGCTGTTCGGCTTTGATTTGATTGATTTCTGCAAATGGCATAAATGTAGGATATGCAATTTTCGACATTTTGGTTTTATTTCACTAATGACCCTAAAAAAGCATTGTTTTTCAATAGCAGCAACAAAAAGGTAATTTTTCCTCATAGTTTTTAAAATAGCCACATTAACAATGTCATATATGCCACCATCTCCCATTAACAATGACGAATGTTAACTCCCGACGTTATTAGCGGGGCGCGAGGGGGGTATGCGGGGTATATTTTTGTAAGAAAGAAATTACTAAGACTGATTATCTAAGCTAATGAAACCTGAAATGTGATTATTAAGTGCCATTCATACAGGTAGACTTTATAATTAATGATTTTAACAAATTTTATGGCAGATTGTTTTCATTTTGTCCCTAAATTGTCAATTATGTTTGATTATTTGTTATTTGTGAAACAAATTTATTAAAAATTGGATTTAATTTATAATATCAATTTAAATACGACATAAACTTAAACAGGATTTACTAATGACAATGTTGTATGTGGCACTTCTTACAAAGAATAAATATGTTTGTCCATGTAACTTTGTTGGATGTGACAGATCCGACAAATCATGATGACCCATGTACGGACAACAAAGCCATTACTAGCTTTTCAAACATTTAGATAAGTAAAAATGTTATTTAATTGCATTGCAAATAAGCTCTCGAACATATATTAACATATACTATTTTTTTTGAAAATTTAATTCTTGTAGTAAAAAAAATATAAGCAATTCAAAGTTCAGAGCGCTCTCCTGTAAAGTTGCTGATTTGCAGATCTGACTCTGTTAAGTTGTATTTTGGAACAAATTTTATCTTAGAAATTTAGAGCGAATTGTAATGATTTTTGATGACATGAGTTTCCATGACGCTACATTATTTCGTTTTTTTTTTATCATTTTTTACTATTATCACACAAAACACCTAATTTTTTAAATGTATGGATTTAAATTTATGGTCTGTAATACAGAGTTTTCATTTATTAATTTATTCAATAATAATTTAAAAGAAAATTATTTTCATAGCTGGTTGAGAAATGTTTTTATTATCTGAATTGTTTAGTTAGATTTTTTTTTTTTTATTATAACCAACATGCGCTCATGGTTCAAAATATTTGACACTTAATTAATTATTATTAATAAAGTTGATATTCATCAAGTATATAATTGTATTAAACTTTGACATATAGGTGACAAAATTGTGCAACAAATTGTAATAATCTTCTATAAAATATAATATTGTTACGACTTACACGCCGACAAAAGTAAATTCACACCTGCATACCGTAAAAACACACTTTATTACCTTTTGGACTTTTTTTGTTAACTTTATGTTTAAAATTTGTGATTAGAAAACAGCCCATTGTGTATTGTAATCTTTTATAGCAGTCATTAGCCAGGTGTGTCGGAGTGATTCTAAGAATTTCGGTAAGAAATTCAGGCGGCCTGTTATAAGAGGAGACTTAACAACCCACAGCCAGGTGGTAGGGCATTTGTCCGACTGGATGGCTACCACCCCTGGTCTATAGTATGTCGCCATAACAGCCTTGAGTTGTGTTCCGGCATTAGTGATCAGGTTCCAGTCTCCCTTAAGAGAGCAGCAGTGCATTTGTAGCAACTTTAATGGTGCAAATGTCCATAGGCGATAGTAACCGTTTTCCATCAAGTGGGCCGTCTGCCTGTCTGCTGATTTTTTTTATTTTTTATTGCAGGATATAAAAAATAAATAAAAAAATGTGAAGGTGGTCTGGAAGATATCGCCGACGGCGACAAGACCTTTTGTATATATTATGTATGATTTGATATGCTTTCATCTGTATATGCAATAATGAACATTCATTCATTCATTTATCCTGGGTTTTTTCGAGAATCTGCTGAAAATACCCTTTGATTTGAAATACTGGCAAAATAACTGTAATCTAGGTTAACCTCTCAAACGTGGACTAAGTCGCGGATAAATCCTAGTAAAGAATATATTTAGAATGTTTAAACTTGCCTGTATTGATTTCTGGCCAAGTGGCTGTCTGGTTTGATTACAGTGCCGCTAATGGAGGTTAGACGGGAGGTCTTGAGTCTTCAAGACACCTGTGGAACTACTTGTTGCTACCACTTAACGACGCTGAGTTTGCGGTATTTAAAGATCTTTGAAATGTAATAAAGATGTATCTAAATATTTCTAGTAATAATCATGGCTGCATTGAATAAATTACATACATACATACATAACTTCACGCCAGTTCCCTTGCGGGGTAAGCACGAACAACAGAGCGCCATTTAGGCTTATTCTTACACACCTCACTTGCTTCTTTGACATTCATAACTCTTGTTATGCACGCTGGTCTGTTCTTAAGGCTCCTGACATCACCTTCTGCGAGTACACGATCAATTTGATCATGGAAGGCGTGTCGTGGCCTTCCACGACTTCTGCATCCATCCACTTTTGTATTTTATATCTGTTTAGTCATTCTTTCCACATGCCCGAACCACCGGAGCATTCCTTTCCTTACCTTCACCCCGACACTTTCTTTCAGACCAACTCTCTTTCTTACTTCGGTTTTACGAACGCGGTCCGCGAGCGTCACTCCGCCGATTTTGCGCAGTGCTCGCGTCTCAACCGCGTTTACTCTACTTTCATGCTCTCTCTTCCATACCCAACTCTCGCTTCCATACGTGAGCGTAGCTACCAGCACCGCGTTGTGTATGGCGAGCTGGGCCTTCTGGCTGAGGTTCTTAGCGCCTAGAAGTTTACCTAACGCTCCATTCAAACTATTCCCCAAATTCACTCTTCTTTCTATATCAGCGGTGTACCTTCCATCCCTGCTAAAAACACATCCACATCCAAGATATACAAACTCATTCACTTGCTCCAGCATAACATCATCGACCATTATCCTTGCATTTGTTCTGGTTTCTTCTCTTTCAAACACCATAACCTTTGTTTTGTTTTTGAATAAATTACGTTGGGCTTTTTCTTAGATATATGACCAACATTCTTTTCAGACGTTGTTCTGCTCTGAAGAAATAAAATTTAGAACTCGATTGCAGCGCCACCTATCGGGTCTAATTGTGAATCTAAACCATCCTCGAATCCACTTGAACACACACAAAAAAAAATATTGAAATCGGTCCAGCCATTTAGGAGGAGTTCACTGTCAACACACGTACAGAAGAATTATATATATAAAAATAAATTAAAAAATTATCTGTATATACATTAACTAAATAACTGACGGCCTCTGCGGTTGAGCGGGTGACGTCTTAGCTGGCCGAATTCGCTGAAACGCAGAGGCTCCGGGTTCGATTCCTGGCAAGGTAAATTTCGGAAACGAACTTTCTGTTATTTACTATGGTCTGCGTGTCTAGGATCGGCATCAGAGTGGTTCGTTGTATATTACCCATAGCGCAAGCGTAACTTGCTTAGCTTGGGGATATACAATATGTGTGTTTGTCTGCCGATTATTATTATTATACTGTATGTCTTTCAAGACCAAAGGGCCATAAAAATGGCCCGGACTTTTGGGGGGCTTACGTGGGGTCATGGGAAGGCCAACACGTAGAGGCCCCTTGACAAATTTAATGTAAATGTGGCGTGACACTGACCGGCGATTATCCCTGTCCACAACATATAGTAATGCACCCAAGGACAAGTCCCGGCCAGTGTAGGACTATTCTGGGAAACGAGGACAAAAAGTACCGGGATATTGTGGTGAACTGCTAATAGTACTAGGGGTCTGGGAATATGGGGACTATGGCGTCTGCCCGTCGCAATGTCCAGGGAACATGGAAAAATGGGCAGACGGTGACTCGCCACTTCCTGCATGGGCCCCAAAAAATGCCATAAAGACAGGGGCAACATGGGTGTGAGTGGCTAAGGGGTGTAGAGAGGTGGGCTGCAGGTTCACTGAAGCTACTTCCGACGTTAGGCCATTTATCACTTCCACCCCTGGAGCTTGAATCTTAGCTCTAGCCATCTCCACTCCATGCCGGCTGGCTAAGGCAAGTACGGAGGCGGGGGCCTTATTATTATTATTATTAATATTTCACATATTTATTTGTTTATTATTTTTTATGTTTTTTAATACATAGATAAATATATATAAAAGTAAGACACATTAAAAATATAAAAACATGACGTCCGTCGACAGCGGGGCCTAGGGTCTAGGCTATCGGTGATTAGGACTCCAGAGACAGGAACTTCCTCACAACGTGCCGTGCTCAGGAGAACTGCCTTCTGTATCTGGCCCTTCACCCATTTCCACCTACTGTCCTCACGTTCATAGTGGTCTGAGAGTACTAAATATAATTTCCTTCCTTAATATTCTACAGTTGTTTTCCGAAGGCTAAGTAGTATAACAAAGTACAAAAACCTGAAGTAGTGAATCGCCTCCCTTAGAATTATAGTCAATTTAGCAAAATGATTTATGGCGGCTATCGGATGCGCATGCGCAGTTTAACATGCCATTACCTGTTTAAAAGTTAACGCATGATGTATCTGATTGTGATTTACTGAAAGAAGAAGGAAAGCTTTAGAAAGAAAGAAAGAAGAAAGAAAAAATATTTATTTAGGACAAGATACAAAAAGTCTTATATGATAATATATACATACATACATACATAACTTCACGCCAGTTCCCTTGCGGGGTAGGAACGAACAACAGAGCGCCATTTAGGCCCATTCTTACACACCTCACTTGCTTCTTTGACACTCATAACTCTTGTCATGCACGCTCGTCTGTTCTTAAGGCTCCTGACATCACCCTCCGCTAGTACACGATCAATTTTATCATGGAAGGTGTGTCGTGGCCTTCCACGACTTCTGCATCCATCCACTTTTGCATTGTATATCTGTTTAGTCAGTCATGATAATATATGTAACAATTAATTGTGATGTCCTAAAAAGGCTCTTGCTCAGCGTATTGCTAGTTGGACAACCAGCGCTGATCTTCCGCAAGTACCTGTAAGTGATGCCACGGCTTAGCTCCACAAAGCAAATTAAAACAATAAACATTCTTTATAAAATTATGCAAAATAAATTACTAGTTTATAGATGTTTTAATCATTTTAATAACATATCCTAACACTATTTTATCCGTGCAGGAACGGAGGAAGAATACAATTTCCTGCCTTGGGACGGCCTGTCGTAAGAGGCGACATAACAACCCACAGCCAGGTGGTAGGGCATTTGCCCGACTGGATGGCTACCACCCCTGGACTAAAGTATGTCGCCATAACAACCTTGAGTTGTGTTCCGGAATTAGTGGCCAGGTATTGTGGCATTTGTAGCTCCTTTGGTGTTGCAAATGTCCATAGGCGATGGTAACCGCTTTCCATCAAGTGGGCCGTCTGCCTGTCTGCTGATCTCCTGCAATAGAACAAAACAATGTACTACCATTTGGCAGAATATATAATTGTCTACAAAAAATATCGCGTATCGCGACATATATAACCATATGTCTAACTATTGTAGTTATCTCACAATAAGTGTTTTCTTTTATTTTTTTAAATAATTAAAATGCCGTCGCTTCAAAAATTCTTTACTTTGTACCATGGTATTAATCCTTATCAAAATAAATTACTCCATATTCAAGACGAATTTAATACCTTTCTAGAACTTTTTGAATTATTCAATTCGGACGTTTCATTTAAAAGATATCGCGATATTTAAAATGTAACTATTAGTGTTGTAGCCAAATATATTAATATTGTTTGATTGAACGCGCTAATCTCAGGAACTACGCGTCTGATTTGAAAAATTCTTTCAGTGTTGGATAGCCCATTTATTGAGGAAGGCTATAGGCTATATATCATCACGCTAAGATCAATAGGAGCGGAGCACCACGCAGACGACATCGCGGGCACAGCTAGTTGAAACATAAAACAGCCTTAAATGTCTTGCAAATTGAAATACACAGCCTACATCAGTTAGTTGATGTTTAGTGCTGAAAAAGCGACGGGCGGAGTGCGCGCGCGCAGCGTGGGCGGGGCATAAACATGTCCGCCGTGTCCCACTGCCAACTGCCAACTGCCTACCACAATGTGCTTGATGAGACGTTGTTTATTCAACTATTGAAAACAACTTACGGCGACACTCATAGTGCTTAAAGCACAAACTTAACAAGTGATCTGTTGGTATTTCGAATTATAGCTTTGTCTGTTGCATTATTAAACGTGTTGTTAAGATAATGACTCGCCAATACATGAAGATGGGCAGTTTTTTTCTCCTTTGGGAGCCCATAGGAGACGAAAACCAGTAATGTCAACATTTTAATAAATGTTGCCTTTATAAAATACTAGCTGTGCCCGCGACTTCGTCTGATTTTTTTCTTGGAATTCTACAAAAAAAGTTGCCTAAGTTATTACTTATAACATCAGCTATCTACCAGTGAAAGTCCCGTCAAAATCGGTGTAGCCGTTTCGGAGATTATCCGGAACATCCAGACAGACAAAAAAAAACATGATTTGTGAATACATTTTTTTTAATATACTCGCTCGAAAATATTTAAAGTAATGCACTAGTAAATTTAAAAAAATTATGAGTGACATTTCAAAATTAAAATTTTGAAATGAAACTTTCAGAAACGTGTTATTTTTTGACCTGTAAAATTATACCGTAACAAGAAAAAAATGAATAAAAAAAACAGTTTTTTAGCGATTTTTGAAATCTTAGAAAATTTGGAGCGACCTCTTAAAATTTTTTTTTGCGATCTTTTGGAAGAAGTTCTTGAAACATCCGTGCTGGAAAGGAGAAAGAATACAATTTCCTGCGCTGGGGCGGCCTGTCGTAAGAGGCGACTTAACAACCCACAGCCAGGTGGTAGGGCATTTGCCCGACTGGATAGCTACCACCCCTGGTCTAAAGTATGTGGTTATAACAACCTTGAGTTGTATTCCGGCATTAGTGACCAGGTTCCAGTCTCCCTTAAGAGAGCAGCAGCGTATTTGTAGCAACTTTGATGTTGCAAATGTCCATAGGCGATGGTAACCGCTTTCCATCAAGTGGGCCGTCTGCCACTGATCTAATGCAATAAAAAAAAACATCAAAAATTGACATATTTTCATTTCACTCGAGATTCAAAAAAAAGTCGGTTAATAAAACTACGTTTTAACGGTTTTAAGCGCGGTAATTTTGTTTGATTTTGGTTTTTCCGAAGTTTCGGCCACTTTTCAGTGGCCGTGATCACGGAAGACAAATATGTCAAGTGTCAACGAGTATTGTCAAAGGTTTATTTAGCCTACCGCCAACTTGTTAATTTTAATTATTTAATTTTAATTTTGTTTATAGTTATTATTTACTCTATGGGAGCCTAATCTAATTTACTACCGGCTTTACCGGCCGTCGGAAAAACCAATATCAAATAAAATTACCGCGCTTAAAACCGTTAAAACGTAGTTTTATTATGTATACAAGTCGCGAAAATTTAAGAAAAAAAAGTCGGTTATTTTGCGCCACCTTAATAGATACTATATATACTTTCATATGCATTTAGTAAAAAGCTATTATTTACAAGCTTTTTATTAACTTGCAATGGATGTATGTATGTATGTAAGTTCGGGTGGAATCTTGCAAGTTAAATTTGACCAACTTCCCGGTTTCCGATTGAGCTGAAACTTTGCACGCATATGTATATCGCGTGACAATGCAATAATATGGTACCGTGGAGCTGATCTGATCATGGAGTCGGAAGGTGGCCATAAGAACTCCTGTACTAAACAAGATAGCCCCGTCTTTGGGCTCGTTTTACTTGTCTTGGCTGCTACATGATATCCAGGATCTTAAAAGCTTGTATTTAAAAACCTTTTTGAAAAAGCTTATTTTGACATTATAAACAGACACTTGAATTTTATTTATCGGTATAGATGTATAGATTTCTCTTTCCCCTGCAAATAGGGCTACTTTATTTCCTAGCGAACAATACGTTCATTCGACATTTGCTCCATAAACAACATCTTCTTTTCAATAGTTGTATGACGTAGTGTTCTGACTACATGGTGTGTTTATAAAATCAAATCCCATTGAAATCGAGTAAAGAACGCAAAATGTTACGCCCACCTACATAAACAAGAGGCTGCGGTTAGACTGCAAGCGTTAATACTGTTTGTACGGTTTAGAATGCGAAATTTGGAAAATGCTAAATGCGCAAACTTGCTTGCTGTGCTGCGGGAACGCTTCGATCGTGGATTGTAAACCACATTCACTGGCACGATTTCTTGATTGGCTAGAGGATTAGAAGAAAGAAAAGAAAGAGAGAAAATAATGTTTATTTAGAATTATTTAAAATTATTAAAGTATACATAAGCAGTTTAATAAAAGCCAAAAGTTAACTAACTCTAAACAGGCCCTAACTCGGTTGATACCAACCAACGCTGGTCTTCCGTTAGTGCCAGGCAGTAACGTCACCTTCACAGAAGAAAAAATAACTAATGAACATTTAATATTATTTATAATCAGAACACCATGAAACAAAGAATAGACATATTTTGAATAATTTATTTATAAATTTGCATATTTTAATAATTAGCTAATTGTATATTTGAAAAACACTTGAAAGTGGACGAAAAAACAGGAAGGTCGATGCGGTGTAGGAAGTTGCACTGACTGTCCGCGTGAGGGCAGCACCGGCGTCGATAGCTCACACGGGGTGGCGTTGCATTTGTTTTAAATATACTAAAACTGAAAGTTATGAAATACGCGGAAAAATTGATTGTGCTAATATAACAGAACACTGTTGTTACACTTCTTTAACTTCTTATTCACATTCCTAAATCAGTGTAGTATATTATTTGCTGATTATTCAAACATCAGATAACAGTTATCAGTGGAATAAATTATAAAGTGAGTGAATTTAAAAGTGTACCCATTTAACTGTTTTATTCATTTAGTTTTTATATGTTTTACTTTATTCTTCATTGCCAAACGCCTTCCTCCATATATCCATATATCCATTTATAATAAAGTATGCCAAAACACACCCTCCGCCAAAGTAATTAGTAAATGGTTAAAAACATTAAATTACAGTGACACAGAAAGCACAATACTAAACTGACCACAACACTAGGGCACACACACACACGCCGACACACACACACACACACACACACACACACACACACACACGCACACACACACACACACACACACACACACACACACACACACACACACACACAAAACCACACGCTCTCATAGTTTTAGGTTAATTAATTAATAAATCAGTTATATTTAAGTTTCTATAATAAAATTGCGTTGGGTGCCGCGATACAGACCTAGAGTCTGCAATAACCGCCGCCAAAAAATTTGTAGCCTTAATTTTAACTACTATATAAGTTTTAGATATAATTATATAAGGCCTAGAAATAAGTTTATACAAATAAATGAATTTGAATTCTAATTCATTGCCAGTCTGGATGGCTACCACCCCTGGTCTAGAGTATGCTGCCATAACAACCTTGAGTTGTGTTTCGGCATTAGTGGCCAGGTTCCAGTCTCCTTTAAGAGAGCAACAGCGCATTTGTAGCACCTTTAGTGTTGCAAATGTCCATAGGCGGCGGTAACCGCTTTCCATCATATGGGCCATCTGCCTGTCTACTGAACTAGTTAAATTTTTTTTAAATATCTATGATTAACTTTTTACTGGGGATCGAAATATTGATCATAAGAGAAAGGAAGTCGAATTTAGTAGGTAGCCATTAGCTAGCTACTGTATATACAGGTGCTACATATTATAGTGCAGAGTAATAGGGTTTAAGAGTAGTGTAACTGACTAACGTAACGACTTCTAGTCGATTGAGAAACTTACAATTTATATTATTTTATTTATTCGCTGTCGAATTGCATATTTCAACTGGCTACTATGAAAAAATATTAATGGCTTTTGTAAATAATACTACACTGTAACGACTAAATGCATGTTTTATTAGTCTTTCAATTTTTTTTTAAATAATTTATTGTTCTGTGTATACCGGCTACTGTGTTTTGTACTTTTGAATGTATGGCAAAAGGTCGCCAACGTGTTTTATATTTTAGAACGTTTTTTACTGAAGCATGAAGTCTACTTAAGTAGATTTTTGAATTTTATTTCTAACTTAAGTTAATATTAAACACGACTTCAATAGCAGGTTTTATTAAATAAATTCTGGCCACTTTAAGCTTAGAAATAGTCTATAACACTCTTCCTATGTAAACTTAGGATTTGTGTCCTACGAAAAACACGTTATTTTTTTATCACATCTTAATTCTTTGTATCGAAAATACATACCTATATGTACATACATCAAATTTCGTAACAATTTGCAAATCCCTAAATAAATCACTTTGGCAAGTATGTATTAGTGGGTATAGCGTTGTATTATAAAACTTTTCCACCGTACTCAAACACAGATAATGTTTAATTAGCGTTAAAAGTGGCTAATTAATTTATAGGTTTAGTTTTTATTTCATTCTGCATTCCGTGCCAGATAAGTGCAGATCATAGAGGAGTTCTAAAAATACTTTATTAATTTTAAGTAATTAATATTTTCTGCTATAGGTAGGACTTGTAAGGTGATTTCTTTTTGCTAAATATTAATTTTCAGCACTCCACAGATTTATTAGTGTAAATTTTAAAAATACACTTTATAGTTGACATCTTAAGTATTCATAATAATTATATATGTAGTATAGTATATTATGTATACAAGTCGCGAAAACTTAAGAAAATATTATCTTAAGTATTGTTCATTTCTGTCATAATAGCAGCTAGACGGCCTAAAGCAGACGCTTTTGGAGAAACGCTTAGTGAAATTGACACCTGTCTATATATACTAGTAGTTAAAACCAGGCACCGACAGACAGACACAGACGGCGGCGTCTCAGACGCCGCCAATCAAGATCTCTCCACGTCCCCGCGAGGGACGCTAGGAAACATAGCTCACCCCACAGGATAGACTAGGCGTGTTGCTGGGAAGTTTCTTTCGCCGTTTCTTCTCTCCCAGCCATAACACGTTGCGAAACGGCAGTAAGATAGCGTAGGCCACCGCAAACCACCGATCCCGGCCCGCCGTGATCCTTCCCTTCGGGCTTTATATTACCCGTCGCCCGTTCTCAATTAGTATTTTGTGTCGCCCTATGGTGGGCATCATTAAATTCATTCCCCATTCATGGCAACAGTCCAGCCGAGGTAAAACTCCTTAGGGAGCTCCCTCGAGCAAGTTGCCCCCCCGGGCTCGAGCGCCTTCGCTTCGCGAAGGCACTCGCCCCAAAGACCCCGGTAAAGTTATAAGGTCTTCGGACCAACAACATAAAGTCAAGTCCAATAAAAAAAAAAAGTAGTTAAAACATAGCACAAAATTCTACTTTATATTGGCTTGTTTATCATTATGAATCTGTCTTTTTTTATTTTTATTGCAGGAGTTCAGCAGACAGGCAGACGGCTTGATGGAAAGCGGTTATCATCGCCTATGGACATTTGCAATACCAAAGGTGCTACAAATGCGCTGCTGCTCTCTTATAGGAGACTGGAACCTGGTCACTAATGCCGGAACACAACACAAGGTTGTTATGGCGGCATACTCTAGACCAGGGGTGGTCGCCATCCAGTCGAGTAAATACCCTACCACCTGGCTGTGGGTTGTTTAGTCGCCTCTTACGACAGGCCGCCAGGCCGCAGGAAATTGTATTCTTTCTCCGTTCCTGCACGGATAAAATCTGTATGAATCTTTTGAAATCGCGGTATATGGAACCGTAGCCTTACAGCAAGATAACTCACGGTCCGCACAAGCGCGCCTGATGGCTGCAATAAAGTAGGAAACGGACGACAAAAGGCGCGGCGTGTCGTCCAGGGGCGTCATGTGCCGATATCAACCTCCTTGGTGTTGCCTGGACTTTAGTATTTCCTTTTTTATTGCAATATTAAAGCAAACTTACGGGTGAGCTACTTGATTGCGTCTACCACTCTACCAGTACTAAAGGTTATGCACGGGAGATTTTATCACTTTTTAACCGACTTCAAAAAAAGGAGGAGGTACTCAATTCGTCGGGATCTTTTTTTTTTTAATGTATGTTCACCGATTACTAGGTCGTTCGTCTAGGTATTTCGTAGGTCTACCCAAACATAGCTAGACAATAAAAAGTAAGAAATAAAATAAAAAAACTTCGTTTAAAAAAACCGACTTCAAAAACCAAAAAAACTAAAAAGTAATAATAATAATCGGCAGACAAACACACACATTGTATATCCCCAAATTAAGCAAGTTACGCTTGTGTTATGGGTAATATACAACGGACTACTCTGGGACCGATCTCAGACACCCAGACCATAGTAAATAACGGAGAAAATACGTTTCCGAAATTTACTATACCAGGAATCGAACCCGGAGCCTCCGCGTTGAAGTGAGGTAGGCAGGCAAAGGCTTAGCCCGCTCAACCACAGAGGCCGTCGAAGTAATAATAAAGTCAAAGTATAAAATAACTTATTTCTAAAGCTATTATTATTAATATATATTATCTAAAACATCTTGAGGTCCGTTCATTTCAAAATTCCAAATAAACACTGATTCACAGTCATTAGATCATTATAAAACATATATTCACACTATCTGTCCGTCATATTACAATAAATCCATCCCACGTGCGACATAAATTTAGCCATTCGTCATTAAATATGGCGTTTTATGGTATTCCCATAATAAGATTCGCGACATGGGTGTTATTTCCAAATTTACTTGAATTATTGGTTATATTATAAATCATATTTTATTAAATAAATTTAACGTATAACTTATTCTAATGATGGGTGAATGATGTTTCAGATACCTAATTAAAAATATTAAAAGTTTTGCTTAAATTTATTTAAGAAACATAAAACGCATTTAACACCCTTAAATACATTTAGCGTCTCGCACTACGCATAAAAAAACTTCGTTTAAAAGAACCGACATCAAAAACTAAAAAGTATAAAATAACTTATTTCTAAAGCTATTATTATTAATATATATTATCTAAAATATCTTAGTAATTTTCAAAATATAGTAGTTTTTATATTTTACTTTGCACCGACTTCAAGATATTTTAGATAATATATATTAATAGTAATAGCTTTAGAAATAAGTTATTTTATACTTTTTAGTTTTTTAGTTTTTGAAGTCAGTTTTTTAAACGAAGTTTTTTTTGTTTTGTTTTGTTACTTTTTAGTGTCTAGCTATATATGGGTAGACCTACGAAAGGTGCCGCGCTCCTTAAAAAATATAGGTCCCAAGAAACGGGAACAAAAAAATGTTCATAAAATTAAACTACTGGGCCAAACTATGTCAAATTTTTATAGAACCAAATGGCAGCTATTTCGCGTCGAACAAAAAAAGAATCACGTAAATCGGATAATAAATCTCGGAGTAATCGGTGAACATACACAAAAAAAACCAAACAAAAAAAAAGATTCCGACGAATTGAGAACCTCCTCCTTTTTTTGAAGTCGGTTAAAAATATGCCGCTAAATATGTTTAAAGAACTGTCAATACGTTTTGTGTAAAACGTATTTAGGCAGTTTAATATTATTAACTAATTTTATTTAAAGGCGATTGTTATGCAAGTGGCTCTAACGGTGCTTATACACGAGCAACTAAAATTACTCAATCCCTGTCAATTCTCGTTAACTATGATGTCACGGCTACATCAAACACTTAAGGGCGATGATAATATGTAGCAAGCCGTTGCTGAGATACGGCCACACAATAGCATGCAATATGGAACAAACTATAAAAATAGGCACGACGCCGCACCCTCGCCGCCGGCCTGTTCTTCTTGCGAAAAAGAGACGTAGCTATACGTACAAACGAGATAGAAACAACAATCGACTAAAAATTTCCAAACCGATTAGATATTCGGCAACTGACATGGAGACGGTGAGAAATGTGGAATATGTGGAGCAATATTCCCGAAAGAAATGCCGCATATTATTACAATTGCTCCAGATTGATGTATAACTGTTGCCAAGCAATTATTACTCAACTTTAAGTGCGAGTAACGTCGGCACGGTGACGGCGTGTCTGCAGTGCCGTCTACACAAGCGCTGTAGACGGCACTGCAGAATGAATAGAATGTTTTGGACCCATGTATATACATGTTACTTTTTTTTAGCGAAACTGGTAAACAGGCAGACGACTCAGTTGATGGAAAGTGGTTACCGTCGTTTGTAGATGTTTGCAATGTACAACATATCCGTGCAGGAACGGAGAAAGAATATTATTAATTCGTGCGGCCATGCGGCCTGTCGTGAGAGGCGGAAAAACAACCCACAGCCAGATGGTAGGGTATTTTCCTGTCTGGATGGCTACCACCCCTAGTCTAAAGTATGTCGCCATAACAACCTTGAGTTGTGGTCCGGCATTAGTGACCAGGTTCCAGTCTCCCTTAAGAGAGCAGCAGCGCATTTGTAGCAACTTTGGTGTTGCAAATGTCCATAGGCGATGGTAACCGCGTTCCATCAAGTTGGCCGTCTGCCTGTCTGCTAATCTCCTGCAATAAAAAAAAAACAACCTTGAGTTGCATTCCGGCATTAGTGGCCAGGGTCCAGTTCCATCTACGGTTGCATTGGTAATACCTAGTGTTGCAAATATTTATAGGCGATGGTAACCACTTTCCATCACAGTTGAGCCGTCGACCTGTCTGCTGTATTCCAGCAATAAAAAAGCGGTGCCAGCCTTTAGGGATTGATAAAGAGGATGATATCGAAGAATCAGACAGGAGGAATAGAAAAGAGTTGATGGGATATGGGATTGGAATAGGGGGGTAGGTTAGGAAAGAGGGGAGGGCCATCGGAACTCAAGCCTAACCGTTTCATGCCGGTATTCTGTGAGAGCGTGGTACCACACTTTCATCAAGATAAAAATTCCTGTAGCACGTATAACTTGCGACAAGTTTTACTTTGATTCCCCAAATATACAATGTTGAATCTCTTTAGGTCAATGTATTGTATGTCTGACTAATTGTTACGTCATTTATGAATAGCTGCCCACGCCTGGACGAGCAGAAACACACACGCGTGGGCTTCACACATATGGACTTTACATATTTCATTCATAAATTTTTGTTTTGTTTTTTATCCAATATACACTCGAGTTAAGGCAGAGCACGGAAAAATGATATTTTTCAATAGATTGGTAAGATTTCTCTTCTCAGTCTGATTTAACGCAAATGACCTTGTTTTCATATTTGTATTTTTTATTAACACTTGTTCAACCAAGAAATAGCAGCATACGAAAACCTACATGTCGCAAGAAATAAATGCTAGTACAACCTTTAGTTTACAACCAGTTACAATATAATTATCCGTTATATATTTTCACCTGTTTCGGTCTCTGCAGAATTCCTTAGGCAGTGTCAGGTTAACATCACAGGAGGACTGCCAAAGCGACTTGTCGCAGTTTTTTGATCAGAAGCCCCAAAATTTTTATAGCAATGGGATCACGTCCCTACCTACAAGATGGCAAAAAGTGATCCAACAAAATGGCACCTACATACTTTAGTCAAATGTAAATAAACTTTATAAAAAAACCTTTTGAATTTTTATATAAAATGTGAAGAAACTTTTTCCCCGTATAAATAAATAAATTTTATTCGTGCAGGAATGGAGAAAGAATACAATTTCCTGAGGCCGGGCGGCCTGTCGTAAGAGGCGACAAAACAACTCACAGCCAGGTGGTAGATTTTCCCGACTGGATGGCTACCACCCCTGGTCTAAAGTATGTCGCCATAACAACCTTGAGTTGTGTTCCGGTATTAGTCATCAGGTTCTAGTCTCCCTTAAGAGAGCAGCAGCGCATTTGTAGCACCTTTGGGGTGAGGCAGTCAAGCGATGATTACGATACAAGCAAGACGTGTGTACATTCGACAATCTGTATAGTGACGGACTTTGCACGTGTTATTGAATCGTGCAGTTTGTACTGCTTGTGTCCAGTTATATTTGTACCTGTGTTATACGTATTTGTATAGTTCTAATAAATCCTATAAGTAATTCCAACGTCATTTTAAATCGAGTCGAGTTTTTACAAATCTTAGTGGACATTTTTGCAATGAAAAAATAGCCGCGATATTGGTTATCGCTTCACCCAGATTTCTTAACATGAACGTTTCCAGGCGTAGTTCATTAGCACTCCTTCCTCATTTGCAAAGAACAATGGCCAGCGGGGTTTATAGGCCGTAAAAACACCGCTGAATGAGACATTAAGGCGGTGCACTGACCCGTGCCCGCGGATTTGATTAAGGTCTTGACGCATGGTGCAAAAGTTTCTGCAAATCGTGTCTTTAAAGAAAAATTACTTCTTAGTTGCTTTATTTTTATTGCCAAAGTATAGGAGACAGGTTCAGGGCCTTCCTGATGCTGAAAGTGCTTACAGTGGTCTATGGACATTTGCAACACCTGAGCCCAAATTCAGCTGTTATAATATCGTCAAAAACAACCATTATGATTTTCAGACAGCCCACCTGATGGAAAGCGGTTACCATCGCCTGTCGACACTTGTAACAACAAAGGTGCTATAAATACGCTGCTGCTCTCTAAATGGACATTGGAACCTGGCCACTAACGCCGGAACACAATTCAAGGTTGTTATGGCGACATATTTTAGACCAGGGGTGGTAGCCATCCAGTCGGGCAAATGCCCTGCCACCTGGCTGTGGGTTGTTTTGTCGCCTCTTACGACAGGCCATGACTGACTTGTATGTACAAAAAATAAAATAAACCGAAACTACCTGCAACTTTTAGTATTTGTGCTTTCTATCTGGTTACAAATTATGAGTACAACTTATTTTTAACAACTTATGTTATAAATGTTCTCATAGTTTAAGTGAATTATAAAAATTCTTGTATAAGAAATAAAGTTCTTTAACCCGAAATATAGGCGAGCGGGGCGGAATTTTTCAGGTTTTCCCCCTACGAAAAAATCCAAGATCCAGGGCTGATTAATATACATACATAACTTCACGCCAGTTCCTTTGCGGGGTAGGCACGAAAATCTGCGCCATTCAGGCTTATTCTTACACACCTCACTTGCTTCTTTGACATTCATAGCTCTCGTCATGCACGCTCGTCTGTTCTTAAGGCTCCTGACATCACCTTCTGCTAGTACACGATCAATTTGATCATGGCAGGTGTGTCGTGGCCTTCCACGACTTCTGCATCCATCCACTTTTGCATTGTATATCTGTTTAGTCATTCTGACTAATATACTAACTGTATTATACCGAAAATTTTCTAATGCAATTAAAAACCTCATAAGAATGTAAAGATGTAAAGGAAAACCCGTTACCTCTAATTCTTCTATCAAAGCCGATTAAGTATTTTGCTAACTTACTTGTCTGGAACATAGCTTTCAAAGCAAACATCACAAATACAACCCTTTGCTAAATCAAAGCCCATAGTGTTCCACTTCACTTATCTGCGTCGATTCGTTAAGGGCTTTATGGCTCTATTTCCAGTAGTGAGAACATTATTTTGAAGTATTTTCCCAAACTGATGAAACTTCTACAAAATTCTTATGCAAAATAAATAATAGTTAAAAAAAAGCTAAAAAAATATGCTTTTATAGAAAATCCAACTAAAAAATAGATTTTTTTTTTTTTTTTTTTTTTTATTGCTGGAGTTCAGCAGACAGGCAGACGGCCCACTCGATGGAAAACGGTTACCATCGCCTATGGACATTTGTAACACCAAAGGTGCTACAAATGCGCTGCTGCTCTCTTAAGGTAAACTGGAACCTGGTCACTAATATAATAACTGAACACAACTCAGGGTTGTTATGGCGACATACTTTAGACCAGGGGTGGTAGCCATCCAGTCGGGCAAATGCCCTACCACCTGGCTGTGGGTTGTTTTGTCGCCTCTTACGACAGGCCGCCCGGCCGCAGGAAATTGTATTCTTTCTCCGTTCCTGCACGGATAATTTTAAGTTTAATAAATTTGAATTAAAAATACATACATACTTTACGCCAGTTCCCTTGCGGGGTAGGCAAGAACAACAGAGCGCCATTTAGGCTTATTCTTACACACCACACTTGCTTCTTTGACATTCATAAATCTTGTCATGCACGCTCGTCTGTTGTTAAGGTTCCTGACATCACCTTCTGCTAGTACACGATCAATTTGATCATGGAAGGTGTGTCGTGGCCACACTAATAATTTTTCCTTACACTAATTAAAAATAGTGTAAGAAAAAATGATTTTATTGTAAAAAAAGCGTGGGGTGCATGGTATCAATAGTTATAAATATTTTATGAGTAGAAGGGTTATTTTGATAATATCCTGAAAAGCACCCCACCAAAATCATTTTTTCTTACACTATTTTTGATTCAAATTTATTTTCTATTTTTTAGTTGGATTTTCTATAAAAGCGTATTTTTTAACTATTATTTATTTTTCATTTTTTAGTGGTTATTTAGTGATTTAATTCCCTTCTCCGTGGAAACTTTGAAAAAATAAATAAATACACTAATGATAAAATGGAACGTTATGTAAAGATAAGCTTTTTTAAAAAGGTTTTTAATTAAATACAAGCTTTTGAGATCTTGCATATCATGTAGCAGCAGAGTGCTAGCCAAGACAGGTAAAACGAGCCCAAATACGACTGGTCTAACTTGTTTAGTACAGGAGTTCCTATGGCCACCTTCTGACTCCATCATCAGCTCAGCTCCATGGTACCATATTATTGCATTATCACGCGATATACACATGCGTGCAAAATTTCAGCTCAATCGGAAACCAGGAAGTCGATCAAATTTAACTTGCAAGATTCCGTTACAAACATACGTGTGAAGCTAATAATAAAAGCGTATTAATTAATAAAGAGTTGCGTAGAATTGTCCGATCTCCATTACTACAATACATTGCTATATCCATAAAATATCGAAAAAATATAATAAATGTCATGTCAACACACATGGCACTAGATACGACTATACATAAGTATAGATATAAGGCCAACACTGCACATGCACTTCCTCACAACACCAGCATGTAACAGATACACTCTACATTAGTATAAGTTTAGTATTAAAATTAGAATAAATTAATATAATAAGTTATTCTTAAGGTACACCAAAACATAAAAATTACTACATATAATGTCACATACACTAACAAAAATAAACAATAAGCGTGTATGGAGTCTCAAATTTTTCATAGAAATTAAGTAGTAAAAAAGGGTACGGAACTCGAGTCCGTAGAGATATTAATAATAAAAAAAATGTCATGTTTACTTGTATCCGTGTAGGAACAAAGCAACCCACAGCCAGGTGGTAGGGTATTTGCCCGTCTAGATAGCTACCACCCCTGCTATACGAGTATGCCGTCATAACAACCTTGAGTTGTGTTCCGGCATTAGTGGCCAGATTTCAGCCTCCCTTAAAAGAGTAGCAGCGCATTTGTAACGCCTGTCCATAGGCGATGGTAACCGCTTTCCATCATTGAACTCATGTTAAAAAAAAATGTGTATTATTATTTTTTGTATTTCGGTTACTCTTGAAGCCGGTTTAATTTTTTTATTTTATTTTATATTACACCATTGTATAATTACTACCAGTAAAATCACATTCATGCAGTAATTTTTGAGCAAGTTACAAGTATTAATCGTATCTTATCCTATACTACTAATATTTTAAACGCGAAAGTTTGTAAGGATGTATAGATGTATGTTTGTCACACTTTCACGTAAAAACTACTGAACGGATTTTGATGAAACTTTACAACAATATAGCTTACTATTACTTAATAGATCATCACTATTACAATTTCCCATCACCACTCGGGTGAAACCGCGGGGCGTAGCTGGTATTCTATATTTTACAATTATTATTGAGATTTTCAATTATTCAAAAAAGCAACGCCATTGGATTAAAGCAGCCATTGTTTAATTCAGAACAAATCTCACATTCCCTTAGCAAAAAAAGCAGTGCAATCGACTCAAAGGTAGAGACGTGTTAAAACCTTACACTGGCCTTTAATTAAAGCCCGTGGGTGGGGCGGGGGGGGGGGGGCGGAAGCGGCTTGGCGGCCATTCCACTCGGCTGTCCACTTCCGCTGCGACGTACAGACGGAGGTACTTCATTTCGGAGTGATGGAGGAAAAAGAAAACCCAGGTGGACCCCCGTCTGAAGACAAAGAGCTGTGGAGTCGATGTTTCTCGTTTTTTTTTGGATTTTCAGTTCGATCATGTCGTGTATAGTTGTCGATTCATTTTTACCAGTGTGAAAATGTACTTATATTTCTGTCAAACTTTCATTAATAAATTCAGCTTAGTAAAAGTATGTTTTAAATTTCCAATACTATTCTGCTATCTAGACATAAATTAGGTTTTTGGATTGTACTACTACTAGTACTTAAAATTATTTACAATCCAGTTGAAAAGTTTTATAAATGGCTTAAAATAAGATATAGTAAATTGAATTTAATAAATCCATAAATTAGTATTAAATAAATGTACAAATAAATTGTAAATACGTTGAAATTATTAACGGATATATTTAATTTTTATATCTTACTATTTTCGGTATATTTTTTAAATTGAAAATATAAAAAGTATGCCTCAAAAATGTTAAAACAAAAAGGTTTATTAAATTTTTTAGTAAAATTACCGTCTGGATCACAAAAAAATGCTTGCAATACGTAAGTCATACTAAATATATGTAATTTTTTGTACGTTACATAAATAATAGAGCAGTGTTAGGTTAATTTTAACTTTTTAAAATCTTTGAAAGCAGGCTTTTGGAAAGAAGAAAAAAAATATAGTTTTTAAAATATAGCGTAACATGTCGAGACACGTTAAAAAAATAAAAAAATACTAATTTAGTATTCCGTTAAGTATATATTCAGCAAATGCCAGGCAACAGGTGTCTGACGCTGGTTTCCAACTGCGTCATGGGTTGAACGTATGTCGCACTGTTATTTATTTGTATGACACACAAAAAATTATAACCAAAAAAAAAAAACTAGTCCATAGCCGCTCCACACATTTCATATTCATAATATTAAAGGCCGTCCATAATTTAAGCATGCGTTTAATTGTCGTATTTGCGTTGATTAATTGCACGACCAAAAGTCGTACGTCTGCACTACATTTTGATCGGATAGACGGAGTGCGGACGTTCCATGTGATTATATTGTCCTTTTGTTCTACTGAACACTAATCATAAGGCGCTGCGCATGCTTACGACTTTTTGTGATCGGTTACGTCATGAAAAAACCACTGTCGCAAAACAGGTTAGTTAGTAGTAAAATTGGATACAGTCGACTCTCGTTAATTTGAATTTATCCGTGCAGGAACGGAGAAAGAATACAATTTCCTGCGGCCGGGCGGCCTGTCGTAAGAAGCGGCAAAACAACTGGATGGTTACTACCCCTGGTCTAGAGTATGTCGCCATTATAACCTTGAGTTGTGTTCCGGCATTAGTGACCAGGTTGCAGTCTCCTTTAAGAGAGCAGCAGCGCATTTGCAGTACCTTTGGTGTTGCAAATTTCCATAGGCGATGGTAACCGTTTTTCATTGTCTGCTGAACCCATGTAATAAAAAAAAAATCTCTCGATAATTTGAATTGCTTCCCGATCCTTTGAAAAACACTCGATAAATTGAATAAAATTAATATTAATTGGTCTTTTAATTATTAGAAAATATATCTAAAAATGTAGGTATGTTAGAAAATGAGTACACAACAATACCTATATTATTACGAGTTGCAGGACTCGAATCAAAATGCCGTTGGAATTATTATAGAATTTATTAGAACTATACAAACACGTATATTACAGGTACAAATATCACCGAACGCAATAAGTTCAAACGTAATGCTGAAGATCTTAATTCAAATACACGCGCAAAGTCCGTCACTACATAGATCACCGAATGTACACAAGTCGCCTTGATCGTAGTTCTCTCCATTGGGCGATTGCTTTATACTGCACCGAAACAATATGGCTGCCCGACCGCGTAGACCGAATTTCTTAGAATCAGTTCGACAAACCTGGCTAATGACTACCATAAAAGATTACAATACACAATGGGTTGTTTTCTAATCACAACTTTAAAAAAAAATAAACAAAAGAAGTCCTAATGCGGAAAGGTAATAAAGTGTGCTTTTATGGTATGCAGGTGTGAATCTACTTTTGTCGGCGTGTAGGTCGTAACAATATCATAAGATAGAAGTGTTGTTATGTGGGTACATTATTTTTATTGTATATTTGAATATCGAAGAATTATAAAATTGATAGATTTTTATGTGTGTTTGTGTGTAGTGCTTTCTATGGTTTCAAACTGCTCTCCTACTTTTCTGAAGACGGTCAAAATAACGTTGAGCGTTTATTATTTCAATTTATCACATTGTATACCCTAAACGCATGTAGGTAAAAAAAAAAACAAGATTTACATTAGTTATTAAGGCTTGTAGCAACGCCAACGTCCTTAAAGGTTTTTCGGTACTAATTTTTCGGACGATAACGGGGATTCCATAGACGCGGTCGTTTTTCTGATGCATTATTATTTTATTGTAAATAAATTAAAGTAAAATCTAATAAAATAATAAAACCAAATTATTTTATCTCTCTCTTATAAATATTTATACACGTTTTGAAGTGAAACTTCTTTAGAGTCATTGTGATTTGAAACTCGATGGAACGAAAAAAGCGACACTAAAAAGAGATAAATCTGTAGAACTAAGCCTGCGAGAGAATGAGATAGAATACTTAATAATTTAATAACATTTTGCTCATACAGATAGAGTTGTAAATGTTTAGTAGCTTATCTTCAATACTTCAAATTTCGTGTTTTAAAAGTTAAATATATAATATATGAAATTCTTCTCTTTTCTTTCACCATATTCCCATTATTTGGGGTCGGCACAATATGTCTCTTCCCTCCACACTCCTCTATTCTGGCATACATCTTCTGTCACACCACATATCATCATAATATATGCCAGGTGGTAGGGCATTTGCCTGACCGGCTATCTACCACCCCTGGTCTAGAGTATGCCGCCATAACAACCTTGAGTTGTGTTCCGGCATTAGTGACCAGGTTCCAGTTCCCCTTAAGAGAGCAGCAGCGCATTTGTAGCACCTTTGGTGTTGCAAGTGTCCATAGGCGACTGTCAAGTGGGCCGTCTGCCTGTCTGCTGATCTCCTGCAATAAAAAAATAAAAAAAAGAAATGTGACGTCACGAAATTTAGAATCCCTCTCAAAAATGGTCACACTTTGTTTCACTTCTACTGTGTGTGAACTGGAGACACATATAATTTTTTTCCATCCTATTTTGATCAAAACAAAAGAGTAAAATGGTTTCATGTCCATAACTTAGAGGTGATTTGGTGGATTTTTATCTTAACTAACATAAACTATAGACGAATCACGAAAAAACAATGTTACGTGTCATATCGTGAAGATTTATGCTAATTTTTTGGCAAATTATTTATTAGTTATTACCAACGAACAATTGTTTCGTTTGCACCCCATTTTCGACTTTTTACAGAAACAGAAGCCTTAAGACGACTGCAATGTTAAATCAATTTACTAATTTTATGAACTGTCTCAGAAATTAATTAAAATAAACGATGATTCGCATAATAAACGAGAATTTAATTTACAAAAAAGAAACAATCTATATATAGATAACTTCAGATTATGATTTGAACATACCGCTACTATAAAGCCAATAACAAAGTATATAAAATAAAAAAGAAATATTATCTACTATGCAACGGCTAGATGTAATAGAGATACCTCAATTTTTGTGAAAAGTTAATAAATAAATATAAAAATTAATTTAATTATTCGTACAATAAGCCTAATAGACGTCCGACTCGTTCGGAAGTCAAGCTAGAAGTGAAAATACGGCTCCGTTTCTTCTTGTGGAAGTCACCGCCATCACTTCGATCGCGACACTCGAATGACATCACCGCTAGACTACCCTCTTTCTTGCAAATTATATTTGTAAAACTAACAAACATTTTCTTTTACTGATTATATTATCAATTTGTAGCTATTATAAACTACCTCTTTGATTCATTTTTACAACACCTACCAATACTTAAAGTATCAACAATATCATCGGTTGCGATTTAAAATCGCACGTTCGTGCGACTTTTAATCGCACAAACATTAGCTCCGACGACAGCAAGATATGTAGGTGGTCTTTGCGGCTTTTTTGCCCTCCTTGAATTGTTAATGTGTCCACCCGGCGCCGGCTGAACTGCTTTTATTTCAACACTAATGAATCGATTTCAACTTCCAATGAAATGTGACTGAATGTATTGAACGGATTTAAGTATATTTGTATATTGATTCAAGTCTTTGAGCAATATGAAAATACAACAGAAATTTAACTGAAATGCACAGTCTAATTTGAGTACAAGTTCAAAGCGGATTATTTAGTTTCACACGTTGATAATCTATATACAGGCTGTTGACGATAGAATTCGACAGATGAACGGCCCGCTCGGTGTTACCCGTAGAATAAAATAGATAATTAAATTAGTATGTATATAAATAACAAAACAGGAGACCGGAAGGCTGGAGCTTACCTCGCTCAAAGGATTAGCCTTTGTATCCAGCGAGGTAATGCTGCCAGCCTTCTAGGTACAATGCCCAGCGACAGTGGTCTGGTGGGGCTGGACGGGCTTTAATATAGGTTTTATTTTAATATTAGTTTTTTTTTTTTTTTTTACTATTGTATATATATTTTTAAGTAAGGTTTATTTATAGGATATTTTAGATTTTTAATTAATATTAATTTGTATAGGCTATAATTAAATAAACATATAAATAATAATAAATTTACTCACGTACATATATTAAATTAGCAAATATATAAAATGTAAATATTTCAGTTTTTACCTATGTTTTTTTTTAAATAAATAACAATCAATTGATTGCCTAGATAAAGAAACGAATGCAGAGCACGTATGCCTCTGGTCGATCGCGAATGAAGTCCGTGCATTCCCTCTAGGCAATCTATTGGCTATTATTTATTAAAAAAAAAACACTCAGGTAAATACAGAAATATTTTTACATTTTATACGTATATTTAAATTATTTATTATTTGTATTTAATTTTCTTTAATTTATTTCATTTTACAGGCAACACCGAGCGGGCCGTTCATACAGCGCACTCTATCGTTAACACGGGCTTCCTCGATCGATTTATTCTGTATTAGGGACCTATAAGTATTTAAGTGCCGTGGAAGCTGAGTGAGAGTGGTTCTTAAATTTAAAATCGATCCACAGGCTCTGGAGGTAGCTATGTTAAGTGACTCTCTAATGGGTATATTGAGACATGAGGATGTCTGTAACAGAACCAAATTATCCGTGCAGGAACGGAGAAAGAATACAATTTCCTGCGGCCGGGCGGCTTGTCGTAAGAGGCGACAAAACAACCCACAGCCAGGTGTTAGGGCATTTGCCGTCGTCATAACAACCTTAAGTTGTGTTCCGGCATTAGTGACCAGGTTCCAGTCTCCCTTAAGAGAGCAGCAGCGCATTTGTAGCAACTTTGGTGTTGCAAATGTCCATAGGCGATGGTAACCGCTTTCCATCGAGTGGGCCGTCTGCCTGTCTGTTGAACTCCTGCAATAAAGAAAATAAAAAAAAACCTGCCAAGTCGCCTTGAACAATAGTGGGAGGCCCGAGCCCAGCAGTGGAACGCTACTGGGCTGTTATTATCATGAAGGCCTAAGTCCTGGTCTGGACAACGACTGACTTACGACACGGATTTTCTCGAAGCGAACAGTATTCTATATATGCACGTTCGAGACATATTCAGCTGTGCAATTTCAAAACCTTGTTGAAGTCCTTAACGTTTTTTGTGCTTCGGCGTAAAATTTCTTAGAATGCACTTGCTTGGTTTTGAAATTGCTCAACTGTGTTGTACATGTATTGTGCCCTTAAAACTTTCTTAGTGTTGCATGTAATAAGTGACATTAAACAGTATCCTGGCTAATATTAATTTATTTTGTTTCAGGTAAATAAAATTGCAGAATTCATTAATTATAAGGTAGCTTAGTTTTAAAAATGATTATTGAAAGTTTCAATTTTGCACATTTATTCTTTTATTTAAATTAGAAATTTCATTAATTTAAAATGAATATAAATCTGCCTAATTAATATAACTTATAGAATACAAGTATCAAATATCATTAGTCCGCGTTTCTTAACGGCTTTCCATCGTTCTTTTAATAGAATAGTATTTGTATTACTATTATATGTATATAGTCACTTGCCGGCTTAAAAAATGGCTAATCGAGTAAACCATCCACAGCTGGAAAGAGTTCATGGAATATGAAATTTAAGACACTTTATTAATTACAAATTCATTAATACATATAAATCCTTGATGTGTAACAATACTGTTGTTATGAATAAATGAATTTATGCGTTTACCGATTACAGTTATTAAATCCTAGATTGTTTTTTGGTGGATCTTTGAGCCTTTATTACCGTGCTAGGATGAATTAATAGCTATGATTATTTAATTTTACGTTGAAAGAAAATACAACTAAATTATAAATAAAGTATGTAACAAATCGCTGCCAGAGGGAAGCGTACCCAGAAGGCTGGCTGTATGGCAATGGCGATTTGTTGCGCGAAATACGAACCAGCCTTCTGATCACGGGTATTTTTGGTAGGAAAAAGATTTGTACTACTTTTACTATTTCCTTAAGTTTATTTTAACCCGACTGTCTTGTTTTCCAAAGTGTAAAAAATGTATGCATAGAATGTTACTTCTGCTTCTCACCAATTTACCAATGGCAATATAATTAGGATAAATTTTGCAATTGCTGCCATCCCACCTAATGATTGGCAAGGAGGCAATTTATTCAACATATTAAAAAAAACTTCATATTTTCTATTTGATATTCATACAATCGTTATTGCAACTAAAATTATTAAACAAATTTTACTAAAAAAAAAAAACCAAAGACATTGAAACTAAAATACATTATGTAGCAGATAACTGTCAACGGGGAGCGTGCCCAGAAGGCTGGCTGCATTGCCACGCTGTATGGCAATACTTATTTGTTGTGCAAAATATGAGCCAGCCTTCTGATCACGGGCAGTGTCAAAGAGTTTCTTACATATATCTTTGAAGAAACTCTTGCCGACGGACCCCACGGACCTAAAGTTTCAACCCCAAACGGCACAAATACGTAACCCCTTCCTAAGGCTCCATATTTGCGCCGTTTGACGTCCTCAGCTGAAGCGGCAGCGTTGCCAGCCCCTGACTCGGTCATTGGAAGATGTGACGGGGCCAGCGTATCAACACAGGTCGCATCCCACACTAGAGGCCGCCCCATCTTCCAAGGGACGAGTGACATTCCATCCGGTCTCTTGCCATCGTCACGCACCAGGCGATTCGGTTTCAGAATGGCCGGGACGCCGACGCTGACAAGAGCTCGGCGAATGATGTCGTTGAGGCTGGCATGACGAGATCTTCTTCCTGCGCTTTTTAAACATGACAACCCGTGGTGTCTAAATCGGTCTACCATAACTCCACATTGACAGTGATGTGGTACGCAACATGGTGCCCCCAGGCGTAAACTCGCGGCTAATCGGAATGTAGTGTTGTCCAGAAGTGTATTATTATAAAATGATGGGTGTGCTTGTAACCACTGTCCAGACTCCCAATTAGCGACGGCTTCATACAATAATATTATACTAAAATTGATGAAAATATTTTGAATACAATAATAGGTTGCCAGTCATCGTGCTGGGTTGCCAACAATGGTATAAATTGATCGTTTATATCTTTGTTAGTTCATTATTCACCGTAGTACTATAACAGAAGTTTTTTAGTAATAATGATAATCATTTTGTCAAAACATTTTTGTAAACCACGTCAGTCAATTAAAAATGAAATCACTAAAATTCATTTTTTATAGTTAAGTTAGAGAAAATGTTTTAAATGACGAAACGTCGGAAAGCGAAAGAAAAATAACCTGTGGCGCCATCTAGTCATGAAGGGTTTAAGTTTACATTTTTTCGGCACATACTAATTCGTGCTTTTTATACTAATCTACCAATCATCAATGACACTAATTACGTATTATATTTTTAAAGTTTTTTATTTGTTAGTTCTTACCTCACGAAATCATGATAATAAAGTCAAAGTTTATGTGAAACAAGTTGCCGGGAAATCTATATTAATTAAGTTTAAATATTTATTATTACAACTAATTTCCTATTTTATTCGTATCTGTGGTAATAATTTTATTCTTCAGATGTTAATTATTATGCATAAATTAATCAAAGTATCAAATACCAGTAGTCCAAGTTTCTAAACAAACGTATCGATTTCAATCGATTAGAAATCAAAAGCGAATAAAGTTAATTAATGTACTGATTTAAAAAATCTAATAATAAAAATCAGTCTTCGAAAAACCAATCTTGATGATTATGTCTCGTCGTAACGGAATGGAATGATGTGGGATTGACTTGGACCGAGCATTACTGTAATACTTGAAACAACTCGGAAGGGTTTATGGCAATAAAAGAACAGCAACTGGTCACAATACTTTATAATCTTCTCCGGTTATTCCTTACGGTTTTAACATATTATTACGAGTTATGGACTCGAATTATAAAAATGCCATTGGAATTACTATAGCATTTATTAGAACTATACAAACACATATAACACAGGTACAAATATAACTGGACGCAACCAGTCTCGCCTTGATCGTGGTTCTCGCTAGACTGACCCCTCTCTCCATCCTGCCGTCGTTTTTATACTTCACAAATACAAGTGTGCCCGCCCGTATCGTCGACTTAATTTTCTAGAAATCGTAATCCGCACACCTGGTTAATTATACCTGAAAACGGCCATAAACGAGTACAATAGGCTGTTCTCCACAATGACCAATAAATAAATAAACAAAAGAAGACAATCATAAAGGTATTACAATTGGTTCAAATGCGGAAAGGTAATAGCGTGCTTCGTGGAATTTGTCTTTGTTGGGGGGCTAAGTTGTAACAGTATATTATGCACTAACTTTTCACAGTCTACAAGTATTTTTAAAACATCTCGCCATCCCTCCAACAATTTTACAGTACATGAAACTTAGCAATTGGCACAACCGATAGCGGATTGAAGTCATTGATAAATTATTTTAATTAAAGTGATATGAATGACAAGAATTTAATACATTACTGTTTGGAAATTCCAGATAATATTTTATACAAGATATATAAAATATTATACTTACAGTTTTTCATGTAATAAAATAAACCGAACACAGCACAAATCTATCTCGTCTGCCAACATGAAAACAAAATGTATTGAATACCGTCTATATACAATTAAGACATTTTGAATTATACATACATACATACATAACTTCACGCCAGTTCCCTTGCGGGGTAGGCACGGACAACAGAGCGCCATTTAGGCTTATTCTTACACACCTCATTTGCTTCTTTGACATTCATAACTCTTGTCATGCACGCTCGTCTGTTCTTAAGGCTCCTGATATCACCTTCTGCTAGTACACAATCAATTTGATCATGGAAGGTGTGTCGTGGCCTTCCACGACTTCTGCATCCGTCCACTTTTGCATTGTATATCTGTTTAGTCATTCTTTCATCATGCATTCTTTCCACATGCCCGAACCACCCGAGCATTCCTTTCCTTACCTTCACCCCGACACTCTCTTTCAGACCAACTCTCCTTCTTACTTCGGTATTACGAACGCGGTCCGCGAGCGTCACTCCGCAGATTTTGCGCAGTGCTCGCATCTCGACCGCGTTTACTCTACTTTCATGCTCTCTCTTCCATACCCAACTCTCGCTTCCATACGTGAGCGTAGGTACCAGCACCGCGTTTTGAATTATAATCTACACTATTATCACATTATACAAAGGATAAATATTGTAACAAAATTATTGTAAATTATAGACAGCTACTCTATACAAAACAGGCGCTAATCACAGAATAAATAAAAATGTAACATTACTATTCAATTAAGGAAATGGCCGGTTGTATCGTTTAGAAATAAGAGGGTACATAACAAAATTATTTATTAACTTTAAAAAGAACATGACAAGAACAACTATACTACTAAATAAATACTTGGTAATTTTGAATTCAAATTCGAGAACATCTTTTATCCATACTAACATACAAATACGAGTATGAAAATTACTTTAAAAATTTGTAAGTTTATGCTTTCTTAACACCTTTTCAGATTTATATGAATTTGGTAAAAAATATTATGTAAGTACTAGGTGATAGATATAAGAGATGTTCTTGTACCAGATTTTTTTATGCATGGTTCGTATTTAAATTCCTTGCGAACGAGAAACTACATGAACGCATTGTTATGAAATTTGGTATATTATTTTTTGTCCTTTCGATTATGGGGATGAATATAGTATATTAATATGTCAATAATGGTTTATAAGAATGCATGATGAAAGAATGACTAAACAGATATACAATGCAAAAGTGGATGGATGCAGAAGTCGTGGAAGGCCACGACACACCTTCCATGATCAAATTGATCGTGTACTAGCAGAAGGTGATGTCAGGAGCCTTAAGAACAGACGACTGTGCATGACAAGAGTTATGAATGTCAAAGAGGCAAGTGAGGTGTGTAAGAATAAGCCTAAATGGCACTCTGTTGTTCGTGCCTACCCCGCAAGGGAACTGGCGTGAAGTTATGTATGTATGTATGTAATAATGGTTTATCGTGTGAAATGGAAACTCTCTAAATATAAATCTTATCTTATACTAATATATAAAGCTGAAGAGTTGGTTTGTTTGCGTGCTTGAACGCGCTAATCTCAGGAACTACTGGTCTGATTTAAAAAATTCTTTCAATGTTAGATAGCCTATTTATCGAGGAAGGCTATAGGCTATATCATCACTTTAAGACTAAACTTTTTAAACTATTCCACGTGGACGAAGTTGCGGGCAGAAGCTAGTTCTCTATAAAAAGAGCAAAGCTGCAAAAAGAAAACTAATACAAATATTAAACAGAAGTAAGTTCGTTTGGGTGTATGTTTTTTGTCAAAAACACATTTTCCTTATTTTGGTAGAAATTTTGAATATAGTTATTTTTGAAAAATATACGATAATTTACTAGAATTACGGCAGCAAAATTTACACGAGCGAAACAATAGAAAATCCACAAGTGTTTTATATATCATTCTGTTTTGGTGTTCGGCCATTGTTCTTTTTTTTTATTGCACGAGATCAGCAGACAGGCAGACGGCCCACTTGATGGAAAACGGGTA
This sequence comes from Dendrolimus kikuchii, assembly GCA_019925095.2. Lineage (NCBI taxonomy): Eukaryota > Metazoa > Arthropoda > Insecta > Lepidoptera > Lasiocampidae > Dendrolimus > Dendrolimus kikuchii. Next base: position 26,563,048 of record CM034392.1, on the reverse strand, counting down.
CCATCGCCTATGGACATTTGCTACACCAAAGTTGCTACAAATGTGCTGCTGCTATCATAATGGAGACTGGAACCTGGTCACTAATGCCGGAACACAACACAAGGTTGTTATGGCGACATAGTTTAAACCAGGGGTGGTCGCCATCCAGTCGGGCAAATGCCCTACGACAGGCCGCCCAAAAGCAGGAAATTGTATTCTTTCTCCGTTCCTGCACGGATAAAACGTTCTACGAATGTATAACGTAAGTCAGTCGGCTATACCGTCGGCGCCATAACAATTTCCATCACTATAAAAATATTAAACTCCGTATTAATATTATATAAAATGTCGAGACTTCCCATCGAATACAGTATAAATATCAACTAGAACATTATAACGTCGACGGTGAAAAACCTATATATATTTTATAATTTTACGACCGCACTGAACTAACTCGAAATACTTTTTATATGAGAACTGTCATAATACACAATCAATTTCATATCGTATTGGTTATTAAATGAATATCAAAATTGTTTTAGTTGCTACATTATAGTTTGTGTGACGTGAGGTGATACGGTCGTTAAAAATATGGACGTGCACTTTTAAGGTGGGGTGCCGCTATTAGCGGGCACAGTTTTCAGCTAAAACTATTTTTTATTATGTAATTCAAACATATCTGCGATTTCGTATACACTAATTCGTATTCATTACGAATCCTAGTTGTTATGTTCGGCCTGTCGTAAGAGGCGACTAAACAACCCACAGCCAGGTGGTAGGGCATTTGCCCGAGTGGATGGTTACCGCCCCTGGTCTAGAGTATGCCGCCATAACAACCTTGATTTGTGTTCCGGCATTAGTGACCAGGTTCCAGTCTCCCTGAAGAGAGCAGCAGCGCATTTGTAGCAATTTGGTGTTGCAAATGTCCATAGACGATGGTAACCGCTTTCTATCAAGTGGGCCGTCTGCCTGTCTGCTGAACTCCTGCAATAAAAATAAAAAAATATTTAGAAAAATGTGCGCTGGGACACATTATAGTAGAAATGAAACTTCAACGGACAAGTGAAAAAACGAATCGCAACAAAATTTTAACTTGAAGTTTTACGGGCAAGTTGTTAATGTACTTATCCAATTTGAAACCTTGCCCGTAAAACATCAAGAAAAATTTTTGTTGCGATTCGTTTTACCACTTGTCCGCTGAAGTTTTACTTATACTATGTGTCCCAGCACACATTTGGATTTTTCGCAGGTTTACTGCAAAGTATGATTTGGTTAGGTTAGGTACATTTTAATAAATGCATTTATTTAAACATATTTTATTTTATCAAACAAAAAAACTGAATTCGATCCGTAACCAAAAAAACGCATCCATGGACTACTCTAAAATTATGCCGTTTCTCACCACGTCTAGTCTAAATTTAGGCCGCCCCTTCACGCGGCCGTAACGCTTTTTTGTGACAGAAAAATTATAAGACCCCTCGTTTATATAGTTTCACTTTAAAAATGACATATAAAATATCATTATAATTTATCAACAGATTTACATAAGCTGATTTTCTACAATATGTTAGCCAAAATTCATTACTATAATATTAATGTAAATTGGTTTAACCGTTGTGAATAATTATTAGTGGGCTCAATATAAACATACAGTGTTATTGTATATAAATATTTAACAATACATAAAACATTTTTGATGTAGGATTTTACTAACCTATCAATTTTAATATTTATTGATGAAAACTGTACATGCATCATGACATGTATTAATTATCTTTATTCCTCTAAAAATGTTAAACTAAATATTGAATATTTGTAATAGAACACTGCTATTTTTCAATACGTTTGACTTCAAAGATATAAAAAAGAGACTATATTTTTATACTAATAAAATTAATGAATTTGAATATTAACTTTGATGTAAGTAGACACTTTATTAGTAATTTACTTGTATGAGAAGTATATTTCTTGAAATTTTATATACGCTTCAATATATCAACTGTTAGAATATAGTCTCTTAGCATATTAGCAGCAGTCATCACGTCCGTGACACAACAGACAAACTGCAGAAGAGTCGCTTATGTTGGTAGGGCCACGGTTTATGGAAACCAGCTAGATTTTTTATTTCTCCTCCTTCCTAACAAACATGATCCGTCAGGGTATTATTTACACTCTTATACCTATTATAACATGTTGTTTAAGAGTCTAATATCAATCTTATAACTATTACATTAGTTATTTACTTGTCGACTTACATTATCGGCGTTTACTTTTACATTTTTAAAAATATATTTATACTATTTTCCTATTACTTTCTATGTATATTCTTTTTGTAGCTAACTTTCATTTAGGACTACTTTCCTTATACGAAATTTACACAAAATGGCTTCTATATTTTTATTTTTTTATTGCTGGAGTTCAGCAGACAGGCAGACGGCCCACTTGATGGAAAGCAGTTACCATCACCTATGAACATTTGCAACAGCAAAGTTGCCACAAATGCTCTGCTGCTCACTTAAGGGAAACTAGAACCTGGTCATAAGTATGCCGGAACACAACTCAAGGTTGTTATTGCAACATACTTTAGACCAGGGGTGGTAGCCATCCAGTCGGGCCAATGCCCTACCACCTGGCATAATGTTATGTTTATAACCTATAATATTACCTTCTTAAAATATATATTAAATAATATACTTACTTTCAATTAGTATTTTATATATCCTTATTTCGTTTTATAACTATATTTACAATATTCACGCAATACTTAATGAAGTCATCAACCAGCTAGGTACGTGGGGAACAAATGTCTAGCCATGCCACCTCCGCCAGGTCAAAGTGGTAGGCCCAAGAAATGCTTGGCTTGACGTTGTGAAAGATGACATGCGTACCAATGGTCTCAATACAAGGGATTCTGAAGATCGCGCGAAGTGGAGAAGAATATGTAGAAAAATGGATCCTGGACGCGAACGCAACCAAGATTTAACGCTTGGATGATGATGATGGGAGTATTGACTCTGACTCTTAGTCTTTTTTATGTATTAATTTTTTTCAAACAGAACAAATCACAGACTGTCTCCATCGCTATAAAGTGACAAAATCCGCTGCGCCCATGAAATCGCTATTAATCGAGCCACGTCATGCAACAAACCAAGCCATCCCACACCATCCTATAGAATATAAAACGCTATATAAACTGGCTTCTGCGGTGACATACGGCATTTTACATGCGTAGGCGCAGGTCACGCGTTTAAAACACCAAAATGAAGTGATTTCCATATAAATATGATTGGACGTCTGTTTGTTTGCTGTGCTATATGTGATTTAGTCATAAAAGTGTGACAATGAAAGTTTATTGGTAATATGTTTGTTGAAGTCATGAGGCGATGTCACGTTTTTAAATTGGTTTTTTGATAAATAAAATATAGTTCGTTGTTAACGTTCAACCAGGACTTTATTCGTTAATTTTCTTGAAGTACCTTCAATTACATTAGCATTTTCTCCTTCCTCAGTATGATTTTGCCATTTTAAACACAATTCATGTACTATCTACACCAGGGATTCCCAAACTATTTTGGGCAAGAGATCCCTTTTCCAAAATAGATACACCCCCCCCCCCCCCTACTTTAAAAATCTGTTAAACTCTTCTTTAAATATTGATTTGTTGTGGACTAAATATTTTAATTATAAATGAAAACTGCACGTGCGGAATGTAACGACGATTTTAATAGTAATGGAGGGAAAACACAGATAAAGAACATCTATGTTCCAAATTCTAACATTTAGCATTGTTACGAGTTGCGAGACTCGAATTAGAATGCCGTTGGAATTATTATAGAGTTTATTAGAACTATACAAACACGTATAACACAGGTACAAATATAACCGAACACAAAAAATCCAAACGTAGTGCATAAGGTCGTAATTCAATAAAGCGCGCAAAATCCGCCACTATGAGGTTCCTGGTTGTACACATGTCACGCTTTGATCGTAGTTGTCGCTGAAGTACCTCCTGCCTCAATCAGGCCATCGTTTTACACTTCACAAATGCAATGTGCCCGCCCGGGAACGTGAACCGAATTTCCTAGAATCAGCTTGTACTCTAATCCGTAGCACCTGGCTAATGATAACAGCCGCAAGCGGCCATAAACGATGTGTACAATAAAACAATGGGCTGTTCTTTAGAAACGTATTCACAAAAGAAGACGATCATAAAAGAATTACAACCAGTTCAAATGCCGACAGGTAATAAATATGCTTCTATAAATCTGTACGTGGAATTTGTCTTTGTCGGCGCCTAGGTTGTAACAGTATGTTTGGCGGCCAGTACCATGACATACCAAATTAATAAAAACTCTTTGTTGGAAAGTCCAACATATCCTATCTCAATTTGTTTCGTATTGATACAAAATACTTACCTTACATTACTTACTTATGTTGAGTTTTTAAAAGTACAAATATGATACTAAAATATTACATACATACATACATACATACATAACTTCACGCCAGTTCCCTTGCGGGGTAGGCACGAACAACAGAGTGCCATTTAGGCTTATTCTTACACACCTCACTTGCCTCTTTGACATTCATAACTCTTGTCATGCAAGCTCGTCTGTTCTTAAGGCTCCTGACATCACCTTCTGCTAGTACACGATCAATTTGATCATGGAAGGTGTGTCGTGGTCTTCCACGACTTCTGCATCTAAAATATTAGTAATCTATAATCCGTGAAGCAAAAACTTTGAACCCCTTTTTACTTAAATTGCGCGGACGGAGTATGAAATTTCGCACACTTATAGTTTATATATATATATATATATATATATATATATATATATATATATATATATATATATATATATATATATATATATATATATATATATATATATATATATATACATTTTATTGCAGTAGTTCAGCAGACAGGCAGACGGCCCACTTGATGGAAAGCGGTTACCATCGCCTATGGACATTTGCAATACCAAAGGTGCTACAAATGCGCTGCTGCTCTCTTAAGGGAGACTGGAACCTGGTCACTAATGCCGGAACACAACTCAAGGTTGTTATGGCGACATACTTTAGACCAGGGGTGGTAGCCATCCAGTCGGGCAAATGCCCTACCACCTGGCTGTGGGTTGTTCAGTCGCCTCTTACGACAGGCCGCCAGGCCGCAGAAAATTGTTTTCTTTCTCTGTTCCTGCACGGATAACAAAAATATATATATATGGCTACCACCCCTCCTCTAGAGTATGCCGCCATAATAACCTTGATTTGTGTTCCGGCATTAGTGACCAGGTTCCAGTTTCGCTTAAGAGAGCAGCAGCGCATTTGTAGCACCTTTGGTGTTGCAAATGTCCATTGGCGATGGTAACCGCTTTCCATCGAGTGGGCCGTCTGCCTGTCTGCTGAACTCATGCAATAAAAACAAAATCCTAGTTAGTCAATAATATTATGGTAGGATCAGCAAAATACATCGTCATCATTGCTGGTCAATGACAGCGGCCGTCAGAGATAAGCCTGCGCTGCTGTGACGTCATAAAGCGCCTGTCATTTGGGCAATGACGATAACACGTGGAGTTCGCTAATACGTTTAAATGAACTAAAAACCCTTTATTATTTATAGACATGGCAGAAGTACAGTAAGAAAAAAAAACTCAAGATTATATTTAATATTATTTAAAACATATTTTTTAAACTTAATAATAATAAACCCGCAGGGGGTTTGTGGCCTTAGCTGAGTAGTGTAAAGACTAACCTCTTTAATCCTCATATAATAATATATTTTTTTACATATATTCGTATATTGAGACATTGGAACTAAAATACATTATGTAGCAGATCACTGCCAACGGGGAGCGTACCCAGAAGGCTGGCTGCATTGCCACGCTGTATGGGAATACTTATTTATTGTGCAAAATATGAGCCAGCCTTCTGATCACGGGTAGTGTCAAAGAGTTTCTATATACGTGCAGGAACGGAGAAAGAATACAATTTCCTGCGGCCTTGCGGACTTTTTTTTTATTGCAGGAGTACAGCAGACAGGCAGACGGCCCACTTGATGGAAAGCGGTTACCATCGCCTATAAACATTTGCAACACCAAAGGTGTTACAAATGCGCTGTTGCTCTCTTAAGGGAGACTGGAACCTGGTCACTAATGCCGGAACACAACTCAAGGTTGTTATGGCGACATACTCTAGACCAGGGGTGGTAGCCATCCAGCCGGGCAAATGCCCTACCACCTGGCTGTGGGTTGTTTTGTCGCCTCTTACGACAGGCCGCCCGGCCGCAGGAAATTGTATTCTTTCTCCGCTCCTGCACGGATAACTGTTGTAAGAGGCGACTAAACAACCCACAGCTAGGTGGTAGAGTATTTGCTCGACTGGATGACGACCACCCCTGGTCTAGAGTATGCCGTCATAACAACCTTGTGTTGTGTTCCGGCATTAGTGACCAGGTTCCAGTCTTCCTTAAGAGAGCAGCAGTGCATTTGTAGCACCTTTGGTGTTGCTAATGTCTATAGGCGATGGTAACCGCTTTCCATCAAGTGGGCCGTCTGCCTGTCTGCTGATCTCCTGCAATAAAAAAAAATATTCTATATACAATATTTATGTATACCACCTTTAACAGATTGAATGTTTTATTCCTGCTACGGGTTGTCTGGAAGAGATCGCTTCTTAGCGATAAGACCGCCCATTGTGCACATTTAGAATATTTTTAGGCTATAAAATTGTCTGAGTTTTCTGTAATGGTGTACAATAAAGTGTTATCTATCTACTTATCTATGCCCCCTGCGGCTTAGTAGCGAAGCCTTAGGCGAGTAGCGACACCTCGGACCCGCCTCCGTGCTTTAGCCAGCCGCCGCGGAGTGGAGATCGCTAGAGCTAAGACTCAAGCTCCAGGGTTGGAAGTGATATGGATAAAGAATACAATTCCTACGACCAGGAGGCCTGTCGTAAGAGGCGACAAAACAACCCACAGTCAGATGGTATATACCCTGCTGGATAGCTACCACCTGAGCTAGAGTATACCACCCTAACGACGTTGAGTTGTATTCACTGTGCCAACATGGTCAACACACACCACACCACATTCTGGCTATACAAATGCGCTGCTGCTCTCTTAAGGGAGACTGGAACCTAGTCACTAATGCCGGAACACAACACAAGGTTAGACCAGGGGTGGTAGCCATGCAGTCGGGCAAATGCCCTACCACCTGGCTGTGGGTTGTTTTGTCACCTCTTACGACAGGCCGCCCCAACGCACGAAATTGTACTCTTTCTCCGTTCCTGCACGTATTAAATAAATCTATTTTCTTTCTTTCTTTCATCCGCCAGTTTTCTTTTCCGATGATATTACAATAATGCAAATTGTATAACATTGACAATTAATCGATTATTTGATTCATATGTATTTTCGCACCTACCCGCATATCCGTCAGCCTGTATCCCCAATTACCAATCATATCGGCGAATAATAATACATCGCTATCGATTACTCGTTGACAAGTTAATGCGTCTGTCATTGGGCCGCAGCGGGGCGGCAATGGATACCGTCTAATTAGGTAGCTCCGAGAAATCTCATTACTGTATGTTATTACCGGGTAGACGGTTGACAGTCATTTCGTGACGTCTTCCACTGGAACGGATTCGATATGTGTGATATACTAATCGAGGCACGTGGTTTGGTCTATTTTTTTTTCGACTTCTATTTTTTTTACATGTTTGGTTTGCCAGGTGGTAAGGCATTTGCCCGATTGGATGGCTACCACCCCTGGTCTAAAGTATGTCGCCATAACAACCTTGAGTTGTGTTCCGGCATTAGTGGTCAGGTTCCAGTTTCCCTTAAGAGAGCAGCAGCGCATTTGTAGCAACTTTGGTGTTGCAAATGTCCATAGGCGATGGTAACCGCTTTCCATCAAGTGGGCCGTCTGCCTGTCTGCTGATCTCCTGCAATAAAAAAAAAAAATCCAACAATTACTTGCAGGATTGTGCATCTAATAGGTTGGGGTAAAAGTCTTTTCGCATATAGTATGTGTGAACTTGTAATAAGATATCTTTGGCTATACCATTTGTATCTGGCTGGTTTTGGTATCATTAAAAAGTTTTAATTTAAAAAAAAAGACAATTCCAAATTCAAATTAGAAAAATGTGTGATTTTCATTTGTTTTCCTTATTGTTAAAATGAGTGAATCTAATGAAGAAATTCGATACATTTTAAAATTTAACTACAAAAAAGGTAAAAGTGAAACACAAGCCGCGAAAAAATTTGTGATGTCTATGGACCTAATGTAGTGTCTGTGAGAGTAGCGCAAATTTGGTTTAAGCGTTTTCAATCCGGAAATTTTGATATCAAAGATGCAATGTACGTCGCTCTGGTCGCCCTGTTACGGACAAAATTGATGCAATTTTTGAAAAAGTGGAGCAACATCGGCATATTAGTAGTTACGATGTAGTTGGAGAACTGGGAATTAACCAAAAAACGGTTTTGGCGTATTTGAAAATATTTTTTTATTTTTTATTTATTGCAGGAGTTCAGCAGACAGGCAGACGGCCCACTTAATGGAAAGCGGTTACAATCGCCTATGGACATTTGCAACACCAAAGTTGCTACAAATGCGCTGCTGTTCTCTTAAGGGAGACTGGAACCTGGGCACTAATGCCGGAACACAACTCAAGGTTGTTGTGGCGACATGCTTTAGACCAATAGCTGGTACACAAAAAAGCCCGATATTTGGGTGCCTCATGAGCTCACTGAAAGAAACCTAATGAACCTTGTACTCATTTGTGATTGTTTATTACGACGTAATGAAACCGAACCATTTTTGAAGAAGCTGAGAACTGGTGATGAAAAGTGGATAGGGTAGGACAAAAACGTGCGAAAATATCGAAGTCAAAGGCCGGTCAATAAAACTCCTCTGATCTAAAGTATGTCGCCATAACGAGCTTGAGTTGTGGTCCGGCATTAGTGGCCAGGTTCCAGTTTCCCTTAAGAGAGCAGCAGCGCATTTGTAGCACCTTTGATGTTGCAAATGTCCATAGGCGATGGTAGCCGCTTTCCATCAAGTGGGCCGTCTGCCTGCCTTCTGAACTCCTGGAAAAAAAAAAAAAAATAACAACTTGTATCGAATCATCAATTCGAATACAATTCGATTGAGTGCTTGCCGAATATTATCACATTCTGTGTACACGATCAAATTGATCGTGTACTAGCAGAAGGTGATGTCAGGAGCCTTAAGAACAGACGAGCTTGCATGACAAGAGTTATGAATGTCAAAGAGGCAAGTGAGGTGTGTAAGAATAAGCCTAAATGGCACTCTGTCGTTCGTGCCTACCCCGCAGGGGAACTGGCGTGAAGTTATGTATGTATGTGTGCCACGTCACTGATATTAGGCAACAAATGACATTCTACTTTATAACCTATAATAATGCGTTATTTTACTATAAAGATATGAAGTGTTTAATATATTTCATTTTCCCACTCTATGTATTGTTACGAGTTATGGGGCTCGAATTAAAATGCCGTTGGAATTACTATAGGATTTATTAGAACTATACAAACACGTATAACACAGGTACAATTATAACTCTGAAAGAGAGTGTCGGGGTGAAGGTAAGGAAAGGAATGCTCCGGTGAAAGAATGGCTAAACAGATATACAATGCAAAAGTGAATGGATGCAGAAGTCGTGGAAGGCCACGATACACCTTCCATGATCAAATTGATTGTATACTAGCAGAAGGTGATGTCAGGAGCCTTAAGAACAGACGAGCGTGCATGACAAGAGTTATGAATGTCAAAGAAGCAAGTGAGGTGTGTAAGAATAAGCCTGAATGGCGCTTTGTTGTTCGTGCCTATCCCGCAAGGGAACTGGCGTGAAGTTATGTATGTATGTATGTACAAATATAACCGGAAGCAATAAGTCCAGATGTAATGCACATTTCAATAACACGCGCAATGTACACACGTCTTGCCTCGCTTGTGTTATCGCTTTGATTGCGACCTCTCTCCATCCTGCCATCATTTTATACTTCACAAATACAAGTGTGCCCGCCCGTGTCGACTTAATTTCCTAGAAATCGTAATCCGCACACCTGACTAATTATGCCTGCAAACGGCCATAAACGAGTACAATAGGCTGTTCTCCACAATAACCAATAAATAAGTAAACAACAGAAGGCAATCATAAAGGTATTACAATTGGTTCAAATGACGTATTAGCATGCTTCGTGGAATTTGTCTTTGTCGGGTTAAGTTGTAACAATATTATTTTAATTTGTACTCAACCCTTACGAAAGGAAGGGATAGCACAGATATTGAGTCTTAAATTCAAGTTATATGTAGATTTTTAGTGTAGTAGAAGTAGTCGCGATGCTTTTTATAAGTTTTTATTTAACTTGCAATGGATGTATGTATGTAAGTTCGGATGGAATCTTGTAAGTTAAATTTGACCAACTTCCCGGTTTCCGATTGAGCTCAAATTTTGCACACATATGTATATCGCGTGACAATGCAATAATATGGTACCTTGGAGCTGATCGGATGAATAAGTCGGAAGCTGGCCATAGGAATTCCTGTATTAAACAAGATAGACCCATCGTCTTTGGACTCGTTTTACTCGTCTTGGCTAGCACTCTGTTGCTACATGATATCCAGGATCTCAAAAGCTTCTATTTAAAAACCTTTTTAAAAACGCTTATTCTTCTGTTTTGAAATATTTGCCTTTGTATGTCTTTTCTTCTTTGTGTACACTTTTTTTATTGGGTACTAACTTCTGCCCACGACTTCGTCCGCATAGTATAAATTAAAAAAAAGGTAAGTTAACCCCCCCTCCCCAGATTTTGAAATATTCTTCATTGGTGTTTAGCTCCTATTGGTCTTAACGCGATGATATATCGCCTATAGCCTTCCTCGATAAATGGGCTATCTAACACTGAAATAATTTTTCAAATTAGACCAGTTATTCCTGAGATTAGCGCGTTCAAACAAACAAATTCTTCAGCTTTATATATTAGTATAAGATTCAATTCTCTGAATGTAACTAGAATGCGGAATATCAACGCTGGTTAACAACCAGCAATTTGCTGAACTAGAACCTAACCAGTCTTTTTTTCCGTTCAGGAAAGGCAAAGGTATACTAATTCCTGAGGCCTGGTGGCCTGTCGTAAGAGGCGACAAAACAACCCACAGCCAGGTGGTAGGGTATTTGCCCGACTGGATGGCTATCACCCCTGGTCTAGAGTATGCCGCCATAACAACTTTGAGTTGTGTTCCGGCATCAGTGGCCAGGTTCCAGTTCCATCTACGAGTCCAGCAGCAGCAGAGGCCATTGGCAACACCTCTGATATTGCTAATTTTTATAGGCGACTTTTAGTAGGGATGCCTAATTCCTATATACATACATACATACATAACTTCACGCCAGTTCCCTTGCGGGGTAGGCACGAACAACAGAGCGCCATTTAGGCTTATTCTTACACACCTCACTTGCTTCTTTGACATTCATAACTCTTGTCATGCACGCTCGTCTGTTCTTAAGGCTCCTGACATCACCTTCTGCTAGTACACGATCAATTTGATCATGAAAGGTGTGTCGTGGCCTTCCACGACTTCTGCATCCATCCACTTTTGCATTGTATATCTGTTTAGTCATTCTTTCATCATGCATAATTCCTATATAGCCTATATTAATCAGTGATAATGTAGCATTCGAATGGTTTTTTGCGCTGGATCGGACTGGGCGTAACTACGTTCTAAGTCTCAGCTTATCCTACATAAAAAGCGCGGGGCACATGGGAGGAGGGTGGTTTTAGTGGGTAGTGGTTGCCCGTGCAACTTCTCTGAGTCTCCACACAAGCTGGTTGATTACTGTTTGGATTGCCCCTTATTAAAGGGAAAAGCCTTCATGATCAACTATGGTCTAATCCCTTGTAAAGGACCCGGTATTGTGTGTAAATAGCATTTCGCCCGCCTTAAAAAAAATCATTCGAATGGTGAAAGATTTTTGAAATCGGTCCAGTAGTTGTTGAGTTTATAAACATAGAATAATACAAATCTTTCCTCTTTATAATTTTCGTATAGACTAGCTGACCCGGCAATCTTCGTACCGCCTCAGAATCAATAAATAAAAACGCTGAATGATAATTGCAGAATGTTTCAATTTTAGTGAAAAATGTGGTCAAAACTTAATCGGAACGAACTCAAACCTTTGACATTCAAAACCAAAAAATTGAAAAATAATATTTCACTTTTAAATTTGATTTCTGAACGACTTGAAATTTAATTCATTTCTAAACGACGGGGCGAACATCAAATGTTTGACAGGTAGGAATAGTTTCTAAAGTAAAGCGAAATTGTTGTTTTACTGTATTCCAAGCATTTTTTTCATATTTACTCACCTTTTAAACTTTCTCTGGACTTCCACAAATAATTCAAAACCAAAATTAGCCAAATCAGTCCAACCGTTCTCGAGTTTTAGCGAGACTAACGAACAGCAATTGATTTTTATATATATAGATAAGTGTAACCAAGTTTATTTTGACCAAATTTACAGATACGTGTAATTTTTTTAATTTTTTTATTGCAGGAGTTCAGCAGACAGGCAGACGGCCTACTGGATGGAAAGCGGTTACCATCGCCTATGGACATTTGCAACAGCAAAGGTGCTACAAATGCGCTGCTGCTCTCTTAAGCGAGTCTGGAACCTGGTCACTAATGCCGGAACACAACTCAAAGTTGTTATGGCGGCATGCTCTAGACCAGGGGTGGTAGCCATCCAGTCGGGCAAATGCCCTACCACCTGGCTGTGGGTTGTTTAGTCGCCTCTTACGACAGGCCGCCCGGCCGCAGGAAATTGTATTCTTTCTCCGTTCCTGCACGGATAGATTACATAAGAGTATAAGATCCGTTGTAAAACATAATCTGTTTATAAGGCGAATCAACTGCAGCTAGTTTGTCGGTGTGTCTGTATACTCGTGTGTATATGAAATTATGAACATTTATGACAAGCTAATGCCTTATGGTATCAAGGAACGTTTACTGAGACCGCTGCTTGTGACAGTTGGTGTATGGTACAACTTGCGAGGTGATGCGGATTCAACATTTTTTATATTACAAAAAAATATTTACTAATTTATTAATTTAAAAAGTAACAATAACACAGTTGTAATATATGTCGGAATACGGGTATTTATCCGTGCAGGAACGGAGAAAAAAGTAGAATTTCCTGCGGCCGGGCGGCCTGTCGTAAGAGGCGACTAAACAACCCACAGCCAGGTGGGTATTTACCCGACTGGATGGCAACCACACCTGTTCTAGAGTATGCCGCCATAACAACCTTGTGTTGTGTTCCGGCATTAGTGACCAGGTTCCAGTCTCCCTTAAGAGAGCAGCAGCGCATTTGTAGCACCTTTAGTGTTACAAATGTCCATAAGCGATGGTAACCGCTTTCCATCAAGTGGGCCGTCTGCCTGTCAGCTGAACTCCAGCAATAAAAAATAAAAATAAAAATTTGGAAAAAAAATCACATGGCGCAAGCAGTCCATAGCCGGATATGTAGTCCTATTTTATCAAGTAACGGAATGTTTGAAGTTGTAACAGCGTTGGGTAGAGGTTATACTTCAGATGGCAGAAAGTAGTATTCACTGCCGAGTGCTGATGTGAACTGAAGTGATCTAATTTATTATGGAAACAGTAAACTTAAGTACAAGTATTAACAAATTGTGCAGCTGGTACAATATATAGCACAATGTGTGAACGGAACGGATGATGTGCGAGCGAGATAGAGCAGCTATTAATATGTGCGCCCCCGCGTTGCACTAGCCAGCGCGTCCAATTATATGCCTCGTCAATAGGCTCTCGTGCGACGACCGCGTAACGTCCTCACGGACAGGGTCGAGGTTATCACAAAACGGCTGGCCCGGATCAGCCCGCCCGCGGTTTTTAGGACACCAGGCTGGCAGGTACCGACAGACAGATACAGACGGTGGCGTCTCAGACGCCGCCAATCACGCTCCCTCACAGGATAGACTAGGCGTGTTGTTGGGAAGTTTCTTTCGCCGTTTCTTCTCTCCCAACCATACCACGTTGCGAAACGACAGTAAGATAGCGTAGGCCGCCGCAAACTGCCGATCCCGGATCCTTCCCCTCGGGCTATATATTAACCCTTCGCCCGCTCTCAATTAGTACATTGTGTCGCCCTCTAGTCGGCATCGTTAGATTCATCCCCCTTTCATGGCAACAGTCCAGCCGAGGTAAAGCCCCCTAGGAAGTTCCCTTGAGCAAGTTGTACCCCGGGCTCGAGCGCCTTCGCTTCGCGATTTTTTATTGATTTAATGTATTTATGCACAATAAATACATTAAATCAATAAAAAAAACATTACATACACTACCATGTATATGACACACACACGCATATATAGTCTTTGTTTATTGTTAAAGTCAAGTTAACAGTGTAGCCTTTGTGAAATCTATGATTATAGAAGTCTTTGACAACAGAACCTTAATAATGTTCAAACTTATACTTTAAATTAATTATTATGGTCGAATTTCGACCACGGGCGACCATAAAAGTACCACGTAAGTAAAAGTTTCTTTTTATTTTTTTATTGCAGGAGATCAGCGGACAGGCAGACGGCCCACTTGATGGAAAGCGGTTACCATCGCCTATGGACATTTGCAACAGCAAAGTTGCTACAAATGCGCTGCTGCTCTCTTAAGGGAAACTGGAACCTGGTCACTAATGCCAAAACACAACTCAAGGTTGTTATGGCGACATACTTTAGACCAGGGGTGGTAGCCATCCAGTCGGGCAAATGTCCTACCACCTGGGTGTGGGTTGTTAAGTCGCCACTTACGACAGGCCGCCCGGTCGCAGGAAATTGTACTCTTTCTCCGTTCCTGCACGGATAAAAGTAAATCTTACGTGTAATTCTGTAATCGCTCTTCGCTTATAACTCGCACGGCATCCCAAGACGGAGACAATTGGCACGTCACCGGCAGAGGTCGCCGCTTTTGCAAGTAACCACAAATCACTGGTGTCGGCCGCCGGTCAAACGCCGGCCGGCTTACGTGGGCCTCGGGTCCCGGACCCCGGGCCCCGCTGCCTTTGTGCCTATTATGCCATATATGACACATAAAACATATCGTGCTGGTCTTGTTGTATTAGCTTCGCGTACTGAATGGACAGGGTTTCGATTTTCACTGCAGAAGTTTTAGTAATTATCCTTCTCGTATTTGCTTTGGTATGGATGTTACTGGGATGGAGTCTTATTCATTGCATACTATGTTGTATGAAGATCAAACGAGAATTTGTTCTTTTTTTTTTTTTTTTTTTATTGCAGGAATTCAGCAGACAGGCAGACGGCCCACCTGGTGGAAAGCGGTTACCATCGCCTATGGACATTTGCAACACCAAAGGTGCTACAAATGCGCTGCTGCTCTCTTAAAGGAGACTGGAACCTGGTCACTAATGCCGGAACACAACACAAGGTTGTTATGGCGGCATACTCTAGACCAGGGGTGGTCGCCATCCAGTCGAGCAAATACTCTACCACCTGGCTGTGGGTTGTTTAGTCGCCTCTTACGACAGGCCGCCCGGCCGCAGGAAATTGTATTATTTCTCCGTTCCTGCACAGATACAATTTAAATTACAATTTTTGATAACTGAACAAATTTAGTTTCAACTGATAGTGTTTAACATGGAGAATATGCTTTGATAGGCTTGCCTACTTATTTTTGTTCATGGCTACCTGCCAAGCAGGTATGAACAGGTAAGTCAATATAGGCAATTACACCGTTCTGTCGATCAATAATAATTGGTATCATAAGACAGATACCAAATCGGTATTGCTTTCAGATTCCTCGGAGAAGCTACATAACACCATTCCTAAACAATCACAATATTCTAAAAATGGCAGCTCGGAGAAAATTACACTTAGCATGTCTATTATTTGGAGAGATATTTTCTCAGAAACCTATTTACCTATTTAGCAAAATAGGATGGAGACAAAATAGATCACAGGAATGTACCATTCGCTCTGTTACCAGGCCCTTAGTAACAGCCAAGCATAAGACTAGCGCATTTACAGGATGTTTCAAATATGCTGCTACTAAATGCTGGAATGCTATTCCTCCACCCATAAGAGACCTGAAAACAATACATTCTTTCAAATTTCATTATAAGAGAAAGTTACTTAAGTTGCAAAAAGAAGACCCCAGATATAATAAAAACTAATTAGTTACAAAGTATTTATATATTTATTGCATGCATAGATCTACAAATATAATATATACTATACAAATTAATAAATTATAAATTTATTTACCTGCAATATCGAATGTCAAAATATTATGTTAATTGGCTTGAATTTGATTTGATCATTGTACTTTTGTTTGTTTCATATGTAACATGTGTACATAATAAGTGCTCTATTTAGGTTGCTTTAATTATTTAGGTACCTATTTCTTGGTTTTTTTTCTTATATGTTGATTATAATATAATTTTATTTAACTTGCTTCTACCGTGGGTCACTTGGCTTTGTAATTAAGGAGGTGGGCACTGAAAATCAATGCAGTGTGTGTCAAAACTGAGTGCCAACCTCATTTCGCAAATTGCGGCACACAATTTCAATGCTATTATTATTATTATTATAAATCATTGTTAAAGTGTCGCATTTTTAGACATAAATATTTTCTTTCTTTCTTTAAAAAAGATAATTTAATTAAAAAAATAACCGTATAGGCTTACCTGCGAAAAAGCATTCATGACATATTATTGCTATGCTTTGAAGACTTCAAAATTAGCCATGAACTCTTTTCCATTGGCAAGCTATCATGGACGTGTATACAAATCAGTATAATTTGATAAAAACTTGAGAGGTGTCAAGGGACACCCGGATGGAACGAAGTTCCTTTCGATTAATTAGTGAATAAATTGTAATATTATTATTTTTTTAGTTATAATAATATATTTTTTATAATTAACAAATATAATGTAATATAAACTTAATCAGTAGGCTCAATTTTTTATTATTATTTATCATGTACAAAAAACACTCAACAAAAATAATCATTGCGACACCACACTGTTCAATGCGAAATATCCATTCTTCTTATCCGTGCAGGAACGGAGAAAGAATACAATTTCCGCGGCCGGGCGGCCTGTCGTAAGAGGCGACTAAACAACCCACAGCCAGGTGGTAGGGCATTTGCCCGACTGGATGGCTATCACCCCTGGTCTAAAGTATGTCGCCATAACAACCTTGATTTGTGTTCCGGTATTAGTGACTAGATTCCAGTTTCTATTAAGAGAGCAGCAGCGCATTTGTAGCACCTTTGATGTTGCAAATGTCCATAGGCGATGGTAACCACTTTCCATCAAGTGGGCCGTCTGCCTGTCTGCTGAGCTACTGCAATAAACAAATAAAATAAATAGAAAGATGAAACAAAAATAACTGGTTTGCTTTCTATGAGAGAGAGAGACAGACAGAGAAACACGCGCACGCCGCGCGGCTTACAACTATAGCAAAAAGTGTCGTTACAACTTTTGCTCTTAATTTTTTCCGTCCCCCCCCCCTCTCGCAAAGCGCGATAAGAAAATTTGTTCCAAAAAAATTTTTTATTGTGGTATCGTAGTCAACCGTACCATTTATGAAATTGAATTAAAATTGAAAAAAAAAAGATTGATTTAAATTACAAATAAATATTAATGGAACATGATTACGATTCCTCGATCATCAAATAACAGTTATTCATTGAATAAGACAAAACATTGGAAAATTAAAAACTACAGTTGTATCATAATATCCAAACATGTAATTCGCGCTTTACCAAAGACAAAAATCATTGACGCTCTCTCTTCTCTCTGCCTTGGCTTGGAACTGGAGTGTGTGAAATAAAATATTAAAATATAGAAGATATTAGTAAATTATCTTTTTATTTAATACACAACATCAATTACCAAACGAAAATATTGAAGAGTACGTACTTCAATTGCGAAAACTGGGAGGAAAATGCAACTTTAAAGACCTGGATGACCAAATAAAAGAAAAACTAATCGATGGTGTGCATTCCAAATTAATAAAATTTGAACTTCTAAAGTGTGATACTAACAAGAGCTTAGAAGATACAATATTTTTAGCTAGAACTGTAGAAGCAGCTTTATTACAATGTTGGATGTACCAGAAGAGAAAAGAGTACCTTTACTTTTGACAAAGATCTCAATAAGAATATAAATAAAGAAGATATTAGTAAATTATCTTTTTATTTAATACACAACACATTGTATATCTGTTTAGTCATTCTTTCATCATACATTTTTCATTTAGTCAGGCTATAATTTGACTAATAACTTTATCTGATGATTGAAAAATTGGCCCTTAGATGATGATGAATAAATATACTCTAATCATGCTAATGCTGAATAATTTATAAGATTTCGTGTGAAAGCACAGTAGGTACCTAAGGAGTTAAATCTGACAAAACCGTCTGTTCGGTCCTGGTCTATAATACATACATACATACATAACTTCACGCCAGTTCCCTTGCGGGGTAGGTACGGGCAACAGAGCGCCATTCAGGCTTATTCTTACACACCTCACTTGCTTCTGTGACATTCATAGCTCTTGTCATGCACGCTCGTCTGTTCTTAAGGCTCCTGACATCACCTTCTGCTAGTACAGGCCTATAATAAGTAGGTAAAACATCGCTCCGCTGATGATGTTGGTTACCTTCTTTTTGTGTGAGGCGACAGCCAATGCACAGCAGGGTAAGGGCAGCCATTTTGAACTCTCTGTCAACGTTCGACGACATCTCGTCGTGCGCTCATCTGTTTCTAAATTCAAATAATTCTATTTTTTTAATTTGACGGCCTCTGTGGCTGAGCGGGCTAAGGCTTTGCCGGCGTACCTCACTGCAACGCAGAGGCTCCGGGTTCGATTCCTGGTATAGTAAATTTCGGAAACGTATTTTCTCCGTTATTTACTATGGTCTGGGTGTCTGGGTTCGGCCCCAGAGTGGTCTATTGTATATTACCCATAACACAAGCGTAACTTGCTTAATTTGGGGATATACAATATGGGTGTTTGTCTGCCGATTATTATTATAAAAAAAAAAATTACTGGCCGTGCCAACAACTTTCATTAAGACCTGTCAAGTGAAAGCATAATGCCTTGCGCTGATCTCAAGATTGGTGGAGCTTCTGCTTTTATAGCGCAAGTACCTAGGTCATATCTCCGCTATACAGTCCATAGAAAACGAACCACTATACCCTGCGGGTTAGAGCACACCACACCGTCAGAATAAGATGTAAAGGTCATTACATAACTCCCCGCTACGATCCGATAGCTCGCTAACTAGTGCTATCTGTTCAGGAGAAATCATTATTCAGAAACGAATCTAATCTAGGTTTAATATAGTATCCGATTGCGACGAATAATCGCAGCAGATAATCACAGTCGCGGGTGTGAGGTAACTACGCCATTAGTTACCCAGAGATAGGTTAGTGAAGATGCATTCATAGGGAGGTGAGTATTATTGCGCGTGCTAATGCGACTCCACGCGGACGCCGGCGGTTGGCTGGCATCCGGAGACGCAGGTATGCGCATGACTTCCCACCCTGAATAATACCGCTTCGGGGGGCCTTTAGCTATCAAGGGAGCAAAGGATTCATCACCCTCGCTGACGAAGTGGATATGTTCTGATTCCCGGGGCACATTCAGGCATTTTTTGCGCTGGATCGGACTGGGCGTAACTACGTTCTAGGTCTCAGCTTTTCCTACATAAAAAGCGCGGGGCACATGGGAGGAGGGTGGTTTTAGTGGGTAGTGGGTGTTGCCCGTGCAATTTCTCGGAGTCTCCACACAAGCTGGCTTGATTATTGTTCGGATTGCCCCTTGTCAAAGGGGAAAGCCTTCATGATCAACTACGGTTTAATCCCTTGCAAAGGACCCGGTATTGTGCGTAAATAGCATTTACCCCCGCCTTAAAAAAAAAGTGAAGATGCATTATATGATCTGATCCCTTTTAATACTCCGCAGACAAACACGTAGGCATTTCCTTGGTTTTGTTTTTAGTTAGGGTATATCCGTTTGAGGACCTAAGCCGCGACAGACACAGAAGCCTGGGGCGATTCGCCAGATCGGGGGTGGCACTAGCATGCTCAGTCAGAACTGGTGCCACGCTATTGCCACTCCCCAGTTAGGGATTGTAGTAACAGTATTTAAACTGTATAATAAAACGTCACCGTCAATATTGTTTGACAGCAATGACAGATGACATTGACATATTTTACATTTTGGCCTCTCCTGCTTCTCAACAAGCTAGAATAATACACAAGTTTGTGATGAGCTCCTTGTCTGCGGGGAACTGATCACATAACATATACTTTTGTATTAATTTAATATTAGTTTAATGTAAGTCATAATAAATTAACAAAATGGTACGATGGGGCTGACATAACCAAAAAAGTTCAAAGCCCCTTTAAAAAAAAAAATGACAGATGACACAACCTACCACCTCGCCCCCTCTTACGAATCGAACACGGAGACATTAGTGTAATACTAAGATTAATGTTTAAAATAATAATTAAGAGTTACTTGCTGTATAATATTAAAAATAATAAATAGTTGTTCAACAAATACCAACACGACAATACTGGGATTCCGTTCTGCGCTTTATGCCAGAACTACGGGTAAACGGGGGTCCCAACTCCGCGAGCCCTGGCAGGCGGGGGCCTGACACACAGGCCTCTTCCACTGTCGGGGGATTTTTTTTTTATCCCGTCTAGGTCTAGTCCAGACGTGGGGTGGTTTGTAACGCGCCGCGTTCCACCCATTTTAATGTTATATAAAATTATTAGACTAGGCATGTTTGTTGAAGAGTTTCTTGCGCCGCTTCTCCTCTTCAAGCCATAACATGTTGTGAAGCGCTGGTAAACTAGATCATGCTCCCATAGAGTAAATAATAACAAAATTAAAATTAAATAATTAAAATGAACAAGTTGGCGGTAGGCTAAATAAAACTTTAACAATACTCGTTGACACTTGACATCTTTGTCTTCCGTGATCACGGCCACTGAGAAGTTGCCGAAACGTCGGAATAACAAAAAACAAATAACCGTTAAAACGTAGTTTTATTAGTATTTAAATATATCTTCTAGCTAATCGTTTTGTTATTTGCGACTACTAAATTTTTCTTTTATATAATACAAAATTCCAAGCCGCTGATGAGAGTTAAATAACATTCTTAATTTATACGCGTAATGAGCAACCTCGAACATTTCAAACAAAGGAAGTCTCAAGGCTCAAAAACTCGAGATAAACCTGCAAAATCTAAACGGCCTCTGCAACCCGCCCCTTTTATCTTTATTATTAGTCTGCCGGGCGAAATTATGACGACTGCAAAACGTCTTCCGTCTCCCTCGCTCACGTTGTCAACCCGATACACCTGCCTCGCTCTGTGCACGGCATGCAGTGATTTTCTAACGGCTAAACTACGGTACACATTCAGTTTATTGCGCCTTGGAGAAGGAACTTTTGTTTAGTTCAGTCTTATCTACGGTTTTATACGTCCGGAAGGGGTTGCGTTGTTGCAAGTTAATTTTTTATTTGATTCGAGATGTTTTAAAAGTTATTTCTTTCTAGGGAATATATAAATTATGATGAGCAACCGTTGTAGATTACTGCTTAACGCTTTAATCTAATACTAATATTATAAAGCTGAAGAGTTTGATTGTTTGTTTAAACGCGCTAATCTCAGGAACCGCTGGTACGATTTGAAAAATTCTTTAATTGTTGAATAGTACATTTATCGAGGAAGGCTATAGGCTATATTATATTTTCAAAAAAATTAGGGATCCTTACTAAAAGTCCAATAATGTAACCCAAGGTGTAAAAAAATGACCCGAAAAAATCCTTACACGGCGTGCGCTGCGAAAACTGTTGATTATAGAACAAAACAATGTACTACCACTTTGTAGAACATATAATTGTCTACAAAAAATATCCCGTAACCATATGTCTAACTATTGTAGTTATCTCACAATAAGTGTTTTCTTTTATTTTTTTAAATAATTAAAATGCCGTCGCTTCAAAAACTCTTTATTTTGTACCTTGGTATTAATCCTTATCAAAATAAATTACTTCATATTCAAGATGAATTCAATGCCTTTCTAGAACTTTTTGAATTATTCAATTCGGACGTTTCATTCAAAAGATATCGCGATATTTAAAATTAAGTATTAGTGTTGTAGCCAAATATACTAATATTGTTTGATTGAACGCGCTAATCTCAGGAAGCGCTGGTCCGATTTGAAAAATTCTTTCAGTGTTGGATAGCCCATTTATCGAGGAAGGCTATAGGTTATATATCATCACGCTAAGACCAATAGGAGCGGAGCACCAATGAAGAATGTTTCAAAATCGGAGGGTTTTGAAAGCAAATTCCACGCGGACGACGTCGCGGACACAGCTAGTATTTCATATGACGTCGTTTCGAATATTGATTACTAATCGGTCGATAAGTGTTTGGATGGCCCCATTGGCAATGCAGATCCCTAGCCACGGACCCGGTATTGTGCGAAATGCATTTCACCCGCCTGAAAGAAAAAAAGCTTGTCTTGTATACAATGATACACTCCATATAGCATTACACCCACTCTCAATAAGGACAACAATTAAATAATAAAAAGTACCTTTAAATTTGCCAAAATTAGTAAAAACTGCGCAGCTGTGTCCGTTCTTTTATCACTTTATTATCCTAGCCCGTAATAAACTCGACTGTCGGTTCATGTATACCGAAATTTCTAAATGCTTCCTTTATCAGCAAGATGCCTCAATATCACAAGATATAAATAACGACAATTCTCTATAACGCCATAAAATTCACAGTCCTGTCAGTGTCGTTATATAGAGTTTAAGCTGTATATATATTTTTTTAATTCAGCAACTTGAACGCGAAAGGCGACGAATTCAATTTGCAATCTACTAACGTTCATTTATACAAGCATCAAGAAAACTAGTTTATAAAACTGAACTAACAATAAACTTAAACAAACAAACTTAAACAACCGCAAAGAGATTCAACAGAATTCCTTTTACATCCACCATGGGCATGGTTCCGCGTAAAATTTCCACCAATCCAACGTTTTTATGGGAGTTCTGTAAGTTTGTAACCGGCAAGTATCCATTGCAGGAGAACGTATATATATTTGCATTTTTAAGAACGAAATCCATACTAATATTGTTACGAGTGTGGGACTCGAATTAAAATGCCGTTGGAATTACTATAGAATTTATTAGAACTATACAAACACGTATAACACAGGTACAAATATAACTAGACGCAACCTGTACAAACTTCACAATTCAATAAGACGCGCAAAGTCCGTCACTATATAGCTTATCGAATGTACACGTCTTGCTTTGATCGTGGTTCTCGCTAGACTGCCGATCTCTCCGTTGGGCCATTGATGCACCGATACAATATGGCTGCCAGCCCGTATAGATCGGATTTCTTAGAATCAGTTCGACACACCTGCCTAATGACTGCCATAAAATATGAGAATACACAATGGACTGTTTTTCTAATTACGAATTCTACAAACACAAAGGAAATGAAATAACTCCAAATGCGGGATGGTAATAAACTGCGCTTTATGGCAGGCAGGTGTGCATTCACCTTTGTCGGCATGTAACAATATCATACATACACATGTATTATACAGTAGCATCTCGATTTATAGTCTTCGACTTACAAGAACTTCGAGATATGAAGTATTTGACTTAAGGTATTGACTTAAGAAGACGCGTTTTAATACTCATAGTTAGTGGCCAATTAAGTACTGATCGAAAAAAAACAAATTTAAGTTTGTTCATTACCTTATGGTACACAGACAGCTGTGTGACTTAAAAAGTTAATGGATAGATTCATTCATTGCACACTACTATTAGATTTTATTGTTTTAAATTCGGGAAATACAAGTAAGGCGTATGTATGACCAACTTCGACTTACACAATCTGACTTTTGAAATACGAGTTATCGAGTATAAATATTTTTAAAATTTACACCCCCCCCCCCCCCTACAAAAATAAATTCCACCTGCATATTTGTAGAAGCATTATTATCCGTCGGCATTTGAACTAATAACATTTAAACTATTGTAATTCTGATCGTCTTCTTTTGTTTACTTACTTATTGTTGTATTGTAATCATTAGCCAGGTGTTACGGATTTGAAAGTACAAGCTGATTCTAGGAATAACTCCTAAACGTCGAAAAAACCAAAATCAAATAAAATTACCGCGCGTAAAACCGTTAAAACGTAGTTTTATTATTACACACACTGCCATGTATTTGACACGCACACGCATATATACTCTTTTGTTTATTGCTGCCTTGGCGAAATCTGTGATTATACATACATACATACATAACTTCACGCCAGTTCCCTTGCGGGGTAGGCACGAACAACAGAGTGCCATTTAGGCTTATTCTTACACACCTCACTTGCCTCTTTGACATTCATATGTGATTATACAAGTATATATAGTCTTTGACAACAAACTGTTATGGTCGAATTTTGACCACGGGCGTTCACTAGAAATAAGAATTAAACGAAAAGCTTTTGACAGAAAACCTATCATATATTCTAGTGGTCGATATAAAACACGCTGCCAATAACCTATTGCGACGTATTTATTATCATGCCCTAAGTTACACGACGTGGCAGCGGCGTGACGCCGGTCTGTCACGTCAATCGCGTGACACCGCGGGACGAGTGTCACGCGGAGTGACGCAGCTCACTTATTCATGAGGGAAAACGAACAAGCATGTAATTATCGAGACAATATCGTATTTATTAAATTTATTTTGTTATTGTTTAAGAAAGAAAAAGAGTTGGTCTGAAAGAGAGTGCCGGAGTGAAGGTAAGGAAAGGAACGCTCCGGTGGTTCGGGCATGTGGAAAGAATGCATGATGAAAGAATGACTAAACAGATATACAATGCAAACGTGGATGGATGCAGAAGTCGTGGAAGGCCACGACACACCTTCCATTATCAAATTGATCGTGTACTAGCAGAAGGTGATTTCAGGAGCCTTAAGAACAGACGAGTGTGCATGACAAGAGCTATGAATATCAAAGAAGCAAGTGAGGTGTGTAAGAATAAGCCTGAATGGCGCTCTGTTGTTCGTGGCTACCCCGCGAGGGAACTGGCGTGAAGTTATGTATGTATGTATTTTGTTATTCCGAGCAATATTGCCACTAGCTAAAGAAAGACAGAAAGAAAAACATATTTCCAATTGCGACTCACACAATACAAAATGATAACAAACTTTACATACAAATAAGCTTTTTTAAAAAGGTTTTTAAATACAAGCTTTTGAGATCCTGGATATCATGTAGCAGCAAAGTGCTAGCCAAGACAAGTAAAACGAGCCCAAACACGACGGGTCTATCTCGTTTCCGACTCCATCATCAGATCAGCTCCATGGTACCATATTACTGCATTGTCATGCGATATACATGCGCGTGCAAAATTTCAGCTCAATCGGAAACCGGGAAGTTGGTCAAATTTAACTTGCAAGATTCCACCCGAACTTACATACATACATCCATTGCAGGTTAAATAAAAGCTTGTAAAAATGAAAGCCAAGCAATCTCATATGTCCTAAGACCCCAATTATGTGGGTAACCTTAAACTATTACATGAGTTAAAAAATGTATAAGAATTATACAATAATATACGCTAACAAAACAATGAATTAATAAAAAAATCGAAAAACCTGCCGGTAAAACTTCAAGTTAAAATTTTGTTGCGATTCATTTGCCACTTGTCCGTTGCCATTCGTTTTTCCACTTGTCCGTTGAAGTTTTACTTCTACTATGTGTCCAGCACACATTTCGATTTTTCGCAGGTTTACTGCAAATTATGATTTGGTTAGGTTAGGTATAAATTAATTAATGCATTTTTTATTTAAACATATTTTATTTTATCAAACAAAAAAACTGAATTCGATCCGAAACCAAAAAACGCATCTATAGTATTTATATAGAAGTTTCACTTCAAAAATACCTATGGCTTTTTACTGGAAACTTTAAACAACTTTAAGATATCATAGGTATTACTTGAACTTTCAAATCTTATACTAATATATAAAGCTGAAGAGTTTGTTTGTTTGCTTGAACGCGCTAATCTCTGGAACTACTGGTCTGATTTGAAAAATTCTCTCAGTGTTGGATAGCCCATTTATCGAGGAAGGCTATAGGCTATATATCATCACTCTCAGACCAATAGGAGCGGAGCACCAATGAAAAATGTTTCAAAACTTCCTTTTTTTTACTATTCCACGTCGCCGATGTCGCGGACAGAAGCTAGTTTATAAATATACTGTTTAATCTATTTAAACATTCTAAAGTCGATGCCTAATTAATCCAGATACAAGGCTTTAACTCATTTAAAGTCCTACGCACTTTCACCCTCGCCTAAGACGGGGAACCATGTCCACTTTTAATTAGGGGTGCGTAATGAATTCCTTCTTCGAGCAGGCCTTGCTCTAATTAGCAAGCTTCGCGATGTCGCCGCATTGCTAACGTACCACGCAGCGACGCCTGTGCGTGCTAAACGGGTTTTAAATCTATCAATGCAGGTAGTTTTATTGTTCCTGTAGTTCTTGATTATTATTAGATTTTAGTTTCGTATTGTAAATAATCCATTTGAATGATTAGTCTATTTGCTAAAAAGAACATAAACTCAAATCTGTTAGAATTGCTATTTTTTTATTACTAAAAGACAGGCTGACGGCCGATATCGAAATATAACTTAGGTTGTTATGGCGTTATATTCTTAAGCGGGTCTACTAGGAGTAAGTACACATCCAGACGGACAAATGCCCTACCATCCAGCTGTGGGTTGTTTTATCGCCTCTTATGACAGGCAGGATCAGTCGCAGGTATTTATTTATTTCACACAACAGAATACAACCATAAATAAATCTAAATATTTTTGACACAATTTTAAAATATAAGTCGTATTCCTAACCTTGTGAATACAGGAAATTTGAAATACAGATATAGCGTTACATAAATAATAGTTTACCGTACATTAATTTATAGTATATGACATATGTTTGTTACATACATACATAACTTCACGCCAGTTCCCTTGCGGGGTAGGCACGAACAACAGAGCACGCTCGTCTGTTCTTAAGGCTCTTGACATCACCTTCTGCTAGTACACGATCAATTTGATCATGGAAGGTGTGTCGAAGCACCGGAGCATTCCTTTCCTTAAGATTCACCCCGACACTCTCTTTCACAGCAACTCTCTTTCTTACTTCGGTATTACGAACGCGGTCCGCGAGCGTCACTCCGCAGATTTTGCGCAGTGCTCGCATCTCGACCGCGTTTACTCTACTTTCATGCTCTCTCTTCCATACCCAACTTAAATAAATGTGACATCACGAAATTTAGTGTTCTCTAGTGGAACTTATTTTGAATAAAATCTTTTGAGTTTGAATTTGAATTACCATTAAATGGAATTATCGCTGACCAGCTCATTATACAGACGACACATTCTGCTCATTGGGTTGTAATTAATATTCTTTCTCCGTTTCTGTCCTGATACAATTAATCTCTCTCTTCTTTCACCTCCTCCCAAGTATTTGAGGTCGGGACAATATATATTGTCCCGACCTCAAATAATTGTGTATATAACTGTGTGTATATATATATGTGTGTATGTATGTGTGTGTGTGTGTGAGTGTGTGTGTGTGTGTGTTTGTGTGTGTGTGTGTATACATTTCAACTTTAATTAAGAGTTACATTAAATTTGTTCTTATAATCTAACAGTGCCTAAAAATTATTCTTTATAAAAATAATTGCTTAAAGTGAGACAGAAGAACAGTGAGGATATACGTTACACAACTTTAAATTTCGAAAATTGAGAAAAAATATCATTTTGAAAGTTATTAAGGGATTTATACACTTTACTAATGGCAACTTATGTCACGTTTGTCCAAATCCTGAGCAAATCTTACGGACATAGCATCTGGTTCGGAATACTTTCGCCATATGTGTGTGTAAAGAAACCGCATCGACGTTGATGTGAAATCGCACCGATATCGCACGGTGCGCCCGCGTCGTGCATCTGATAGGCGCCGAGCCCAGTGTCGCCATCTATCGTCGCGGACTAAATAACGAGTAGATCTTGGGATAAATCGACGTCGCCTTTCCCGCAGCGTTGTTAGCACATAATTAATGGCTGAACTTATTGTAAATTACACCATAACATTGTAATTATTATGTTAAAAATGCATAGTTCAACTATCTACAACATTTTTTTTCACCGTCAAGGCTATACAGATTTGTAGACGCTGCCTGTTACTGTAAGACGAGCAAAATCGCCACTGTTCAAGACATAAAATATGTTAATTTTACATTTAAGCCTGGCAAGACTAAAGAATATGTTTTCATATGTGAGAACATTGTTAATAAAATTCTCTTCAACCCCAAAATGGCTTCCTTATTAAACGTCCTCAATAATTCTTCACTTTGTTAAATTATCTAACAGCCACCATTAAAACCATTGATTAAAATTCAAATTAACTGTTATGGGAATAAATAATGATAATAATAAATAATCGACAGACAAACACACGTATTCTTTATTCCTAAATTAAGCAAGTTACGCTTGTTATGGGTAATATACGACGGACTACTCTGGGGCCGATCCTAGACACCCAGACCATAGTAAATGACGGAGAAAAATCGACCTCTGACTCTCTGACCTGACCGTCCTTGTACGGGTTAGCAACAGCCGTACATGTCATCGATTTACGCCGACACTTGCATTTTAACACAGCATACAACAATCATCAGTACTCGTCTAGCACCCTACTCGGTAAATCGGCAAAACATCTATTGTGTGTAGCTATCTGTGAAGATGGAGACTTGGTTGTGGTGTTGACTGATTCGCGAGTGTTCCGCGCGCGCTCATCTCTCCTCCCGTGGGGCGTGTTACAGACCGCCCCACGCCTAGAGAGCATGATGATGCCGGGGGATGAGTCCCCCGGCAATGGAAGAGGCCTCGTGAGGTGGGGCCCCGGCTTCCAGGGCTGCGGAGAGGCTAGGTCATATACCCATAGCCCTGGCATAAGGCGAAGGACGGAACACCCAGGGGTTTTAGTGGGTATCCCTAACCGGGGGTGGCAACAGCATGGCATCAGTTCTGACTGGGCAGCTGGTGCCACCCTCGAT
Source organism: Dendrolimus kikuchii (assembly GCA_019925095.2). Taxonomy (NCBI): domain Eukaryota; kingdom Metazoa; phylum Arthropoda; class Insecta; order Lepidoptera; family Lasiocampidae; genus Dendrolimus; species Dendrolimus kikuchii. Next base: position 26,533,818 of record CM034392.1, on the reverse strand, counting down.
CCGGCGAATCCTACACACGGGTCGCGAATTATCCCCCCAAGGTTCTGCCCTTGTCGCGGCTTATGGTCCTCAAGCGGATTTCTCCTGGCTAAAAAAAAAAATGGTGTTGACTGATTAATAGGGGCTTTTGATGCTAAATCTTCGTGAATACTTCTTTTAATTGCTTTGTAATTTTTTTATCCGTGAAGGAACGGAGAAAGAATACAATTTCCTGCGGCCAGGCGGCCTGTCGTAGAGGTGACTTAACAACCCACAGCCAGGTGGTAGGGCATTTGCCCGACTGGAAGACTACTAACCCTGGTCTAAAGTATGTCGCCATAACAATCTTGAGTTGTGTTCCGGCATTAGTGACCAGGTTCCAGTCTCCCTTAAGAGAGTAGCAGCGCATTTGTAGCAACTTTGGTGTTGCAAATGTCCATAGGCGATGCTATCCGCTTTCCATCAAGTGGGACGTCTGCCTGTCTGCTGATCTCCTGCAATAAAAAAAAATGTAAGAATATTCATAATTGGTAAATTCCTCCTTGTATTCAGAATTAGACCCTTGCAGGATGTTGTCTGCGTACTTGACAAAGATGTTGCTAATGTTCCATTAAGTTATTTAAAATTCTTCTTACATAAATCTATACGACCCTTAACATCGCATTGAATACTTTAAGTTTAACATAATTTATACAGGGGTTATAGTGGAAGACAAAGCAGTACGCTATGGCGTCCGCGCTGTCAGCGGCTGTCGGCCGACTGTCTGCCGATCCGCGAGATTCCGGCCGGCCATTTATCTGTCGGCGCCCGATGCGCCCGCGCAGCCTGATGACGTATCGGCTGGGATCGGAGCCGCTCGCCGCTCAGGACTTTATAGGACGAACCAACTCGGAAATATAATTTTTTACACATTGTCCCTTTATAAATATAATAATTAATGTCAAAGACTATAACTTCTATAATCACAGATTTCGCCAAGGCTACTGTTAATTTGACTTTAACAATAAACAATAGAGCATAATATGCGTGTGTGTATCAAATACATAGTAGTGTGTGTAATGTTTTTTTATTGATTTCATATATATTTTTTATGCATAATTTAAAAAAAAACATTTACATTCGTCGATTCGTCTCTATATAAACTGTAAGTGTGCGAAATTTCATACTCCTCCTTTCGCGCAATTTTCGTAAAAAGGGGATATAATAGATAGATGGATAATACCTTTTTGCACACCAAAATAAACAATTACAAAAGTAAAATATAATTAAAAACTAAAAATAAACTAAGTTATAAATAGTACAACCAATTAGATATAATAATAACCGGCAGACAAACACACACATTGTATATCCCCAAATTAAGCAAGTTACGCTTGTGTTATGGGTAATATATAACGGACTACTTCGGGGGCCGATCCCAGACACCCATAGTAAATAACGGAGAAAATACGTTTCCGAAATTTACTATACCAGGAATCGAACCCGGAGCCTCTGCGTTACAGTGAAGTAGTCTGGCAAAGGCGTAGCCCGCTCAACCACAGAGGAATTATAGACTGTAACAAATCGCTGCCAGATGGGAGCGTGCCCAAAAGGCTGGCTGCATTGCCGCGCTGTATAGCGTTGCTGCGATTGGTTGGGTGAAATATGAGCCAGCCTTCTGATCACGGGTGGTATCGAAGAGTTTCTTACACATTTCTTTGAAGAAACTCTTTGTCGATGGACGTCACGGACCTAATAATGTTTCAAGTCCAAACGGCACAAATATGTAACCCCTTCCTAAGGTTCCATATTTGACCTTCAGCTTTTGAAGCAGCGTTGCCAGTCTTTAACTTAGTCATTGGAAGATATGACGGCGCTAGATTGTCTACTAAGGCTAAAGATAAAATCGAAATGTGTGCTGGGACACATAGTAGAAGTGAAACTTCAACGGATAAGTGGCAAAACGAATCGCAACAAAATTTCAACTTGAGGTTTTACAGGCAGATTGTTAATGTACTTGTCCAAGTTGAAAACCTGCCCGTAAAACTTCAAGTTAAAATGTTGTTACGATTCGTTTTGCCACTTGTCCGTTGAAGTTTCACTTCTACTATGTGTCCCAGCACACATTAAAAAATTTCTCAGGTTAACTGCAAATTATGATTTAGTTAGGTTAGGTACATTTTAATGAATGCAACAAAAAAACTGAATTCGATCCGGAACCAAAAAACGCATCCATAGTATACTCTAAAATTATGCCGCCTCTCACCACGTCTAGTCTAAATTTATGCCGCTCCTCTACGCGGCCGTAACGCTTTTTCGTGACAGAAAAATCCCAAGACCCCCCGTTTATATAGAAGTTTCACTTCAAAATATATTTACAATACTTTCTAGCACGAATGTTTTATTTAGTCAGTTTCGTTCTTATGTGGTCACAATGATATCATCGCCATAAATCTCGCGGCTGGCAAGTATACCACAGGGCGAGATGCCTTTGTTGTGCGGTTGACGTTTAGGACGATACAGGTCTAAGGACACTGCTTTTTTAGGATCTTTATGCTAATTTAGTACCAAAATAGCTTATGTATGGGCCCTTTACGATTTTTTTGCGAAACAGGCAGACGGGCCGTTTAGTGGAAAACCACTACCTACTCCAACAATAAAAATATACTGTTACAACTCAGGTCCCGACAAAAACAAAATCCACCTGCATATCTGAAACAAAACACATTTTATATTTAAAATTTGTGATTAGAAAACAGCTTATTGTTTTATTGTACTCTTTTATGACAGTTTGCGGCCGAGTCATTAGCCAGGTGTGGCGGATTAAGTCGACTTAGATACGGGGACATTGCATTTGTGCAATATAAAACGACCCGATGAAGGGGGAGGCAGTCGAGTGAGACCGCGAGCGAAGCGAGATGTGTGTGTACTACAATCGGGAATCTAATAAGTGACGGACTTTGCGCGCTTTATTGAATTATGACCTGCATTACGTTTGGTCTTGTTGTGTTCGGTTATATTTGTACCTGTGATATACGTGTTTGTATAGTTCTAATAAACTCTATAATACTTCTAACGGCATTTTAATTCGAGTCTTGCGACTTGCGATTGTAGTACACACGTCTCGCTTCGCTGGTGGTTCTCGCTCCACTAACTTCTCCCTCAATCGGGCTATTGCCTTATACTGCACAAATGCAATATGTCCGCCCGGCTGCGTAGACCGAATTTCCTGGAATCAGCTTGTACTTTAAATCCGTAACAGCTGACTAACGATTACAATACAACAATAGGCCGTATGCCAATAAGTAAACAAAAGAAGACGATCATAAAAGAATTTCAATGTTATTAGTTCAAATGCCGACGGGTAATAAATGTGCTTTGTTTCAGATATGCAGGTGGATTTTGTGTTCGTCGGGACCTGAGCTCTAACAGTACGATATATAGTAGAATGTACACTAATTTACATTCTTGTATATTGCACGTGAAATATTAAACCTATAATATTAAAGAACTTAATAAGGGCGCATTAAATCATTGTAATCGTTCCAATTAACTGTTAATTACATAAAAATACAACGGGAACCCACCACACGCATGTCATAACTCGCAACGGGCCGTAGAGTTTAATAAATATGATTTATTACTATTGGATTTCTTAAAAATGTCTAATTTGTAATGAAACTTTGACTTGACCCATAAATTGGACTTTTTTTGAATAGCCTGATTCGATTTTCATATTTCTTATAGAGGCTGATGTTTATAGATATTGTATATTTAATTTTAAAATTGTTTTCTTAATCTTGATTTGTGATGTTTTTGAACTCTTTTATCTATATACTAGCGGTCCGGCGCGGTTTCACCCGCGCTCTGTCCCGCTCCCGTGGTAAATCATGTCATGTTATATAGCTTATGACACTCCCTGTTAACGTAGCTTTCGAACAGTATTTTTTTTTAATCGGTTTAGTAGATCCAGGGTTTACCCCCTGCAACGTCACAAACTCACAAACTTTACCTCTTTATAATATTAAGTATAGATTAATACGTGAAGCAGTTTCGTGAAACAGCAGTGAAGCAGTACCTACAAAGTTTTTACTTTGTACTGCTTTTATAATATTAATAGGGATATGCAATATGATACTAATTATATAATAGTAATATAATAGTCCCGCAGGGGGGCTTTGTGGCGAAGCCTTAGGTGAGTAGCAACACCTCGTACCTGACTCCGGGGGCCAAGGCAAGGCCCCCGCCTCCGTGCTTGCCTTAACCAGCCGGCACGGAGTGGAGATCGCTAGAGCTAAGACTCACTGGGGTGGAAGTGATAAATGGCCTAACGTCGGAAGTAGCTTCGGTGAACCTACAGCCCACCTCTCTACACCCCTTAGCCACTCACACCCATGTTGCCCCTGTCTTTATGGCATTTTTTGGGGCCCATGCAGGGAGTGGCGAATCACCGTCTGCCCATTTGTCCATGTTCCCTGAACATTACGACGGGCAGACGCCATATTCCCCATATTCCCAGACCCCTAGTACCATTAGCAGTTCACCACAATAGCCCGGTACTTTTTGTCCTCATTTCCCACAATAGTTCTATACTGGCCGGGGCTTGTCCTTGGGTGCATTCCTATATGTCACGCCACATTTACATTAAATTTGTCAAAGGGCCTCTACGTGTTGGCCTTTCCATGGCCCTACGCAAGCCCTCCAAATGTCCGGGTCATTTTTATGGCCCGTGGTCTTCCAAGACATGCAATATAATAGATAGTGTGTGTAGTTAAAGTTGTTTACCTAATAGCCCAGTTAACAATAAATTGGACTGGGATCTAAAAGTATTATCGGGATGTAGGTCTCCAGAATAAAGTAACTAATGAATAAAGATCACCGGACATTGGAATGCCAGTACGGTAACCCCAAGGTGAAGGTTAAATTACGTTTACGTGTTTATGAGACTACAATATAGGTTAGAGTTTATGTATATACGACGTTTCACATTCGTAATAGAGGGTCATCTCAATTTTGTTTTGTTATTAAAGCCTTAAAAACAATACACTCGTGGGAGGCCACGACACACCTTCCATGATCAAATTGATCGTGTACTAGCGGAGGGTGATGTCAGGAGCCTTAAGAACAGACGAGTGTGCATGACAAGAGTTATGAATGTCAAAGAAGCAAGTGAGGTGTGTAAGAATGGGCCTAAAGGGCGCTCTGTTGTTCGTGCCTACCCCGCAAGGGAACTGGCGTGAAGTTATGTATGTATGTATGTATGTAAAAACAATACAGGTTACAACTTAGGTCTAAGCAAGACGTTACACTATTAATAGCAATTTTTTACATGTTAAGTTGATTTATTATTTGTGCATATTTTAGTATGTGTGTATTTTGATTATTTACTCTATTTACAGACTTTAGCTTAGGTCCGTACCTTTATTACTACAAATATAATTACGTGATAAATGACTGTATACTGTATCAGTTTATGGACTAATGAAAATTTGTGTTGGGGTGTTAATTATAATTGAACTTAATATAGTTTAGTTAGGGTTAAATTTAATTTTTCCTTGTCAATATGTAAGTATTATTCTACATACATACATAAGTTCACGCCAGTTCCCTTGCGGGGTAGGCACGAACAACAGAGCGCCATTTAGGCCCATTCTTACACACCTCACTTGCTTCTTTGACATTCATAACTCTTGTCATGCACACTCGTCTGTTCTTAAGGCTCCTGACATAAAGTATGTACAATAATAGTCAGCATTTTACGAACGAACAACTGCGGCCTAATACTTAGCAACACATTATAGTCATATATGTTAAGTAATTAAATCAGTGTCATTACAGCGCTCGTTGGGTTTGGTATTTCTTACATTTTACCCTTCCCTCCTATACTAAAACTGTATACACACTACAGTTTTTTGGTCCTTCGAGTTTTTACGGTTTTGTGATCCTCGATCTGTAAGCCTAGCGCGCGGTTTGGCTTCTTACAGGGTCATCGCGCGTGAACTATCATATTTTGGACATTTTTATTTTCACAAACAGTGAATATTTCATAGAGTCAGTGACAAGACAGTTGCGGCTTTATACTACTAACATTTACAATTACATAGTTAAATACATTTTTTTTACAAACTTACAATTATTTTACAACCAGTATATATAATAAATAAATTCAGTGACAAGACAGTTGCTAAATTTTAATATCAGTGTGTGACGATCCTACTTCTCTGTGCATCATCGTCGCCTCACAGGGAGATAGAAAGCAACATTCTCAGCGGTCTTCAGCTCCATCACATAAGTATCCTGATATCAAGTAAGGTCTTTTATTTTTTATAATTATAACAATGGAGAAGCTCCTACAGAAACAAGTGGAGACCCTGGAGGCCATCAAACAAATCGAACGTAACTTCGGTAAGGACTCGTCTAGCCGCAAAACACGGCAATATCTAGACGAACGTATCGATAGGCTAGATAGGCTCTGGGCGGAATTTTCATCTGGTAACGACAAATTATCTCCATATGTGAATTCTGACGTTCAGTACTTTGCCGAAAATCAATATGAGAAGACGCACAAGTATTTTTTATCGGTAAGACAAAAACTCACATCGTTACGTCTAACAACACCAGGAGACATAGACGAAGGATTCGCTCTACCAGGTCCTTCCTTTAAGACACCAACTCGTCCACTAACACCAGCTCCGGAGCCACCGACTGCTACACCAAGGCAAGCGGTCGAATTATTAAACCTTCAACGCACTAACTTTAGAGCCTTCAGACGGCTAACAAGGAGCATAGAGGTAGAAAATATTAACACTAAGTGGGAGCTGGAAGACGAACTTCGAAGCCTACAGTACCGCTGGAACGATATAGACTCCTTGCATTTAAAAATCGATAACATCTTGCAGGGGTCTGACTCGGAATATGAAGAGGAGTTTACTTACTATGAGTGTTCTTACAAAGCACTTAAAAGAAGCTTAAACAACAAGCTAGCGTCTACAGCACACATCCAACATTCAACACCACAGCTTGATGTACCTACATTCACTGGCAGATACACGCAATGGCCTACATTTTGCGATCTCTACTCCCAGAGTATCCATAATAATAACTTGTTAACAAAATGCCAAAAAATGCAACACTTGAAGGGAAAGCTGAAGGGCGAAGCAGAGCGTCTCATTCAGCATCTATATATTTCAAACGAAAATTATGACACAGCATGGGAGTTGCTTACCCATAGATACAATAATCCCATACTACTTTTCACAAACCACATTGAAAATTTCTTAAACCAGCCTAACATTCAGAAACAGACAGCAAACGAAATAAAACGTCTCTATGACATAACAGGGGAAAGTATTCATGGTATTCAAAATCTGGGCATAGATACGTCTACATGGGATACCATACTTGTTCATCTCATATGTAAAAAACTAGATCAGGCGACATATGACGATTATAAGGTAGCTCGAAAATCACCACGAGAGTTACCTACTCTGGCCGAATTAATGGACTTTCTAGAGAGTAAATTTATCGCACTCGAACCATTACGGCAAAGAGAACGATCATATTCGTCACCACCAAACAAACACAGCAACATTTACCAGCAACCAAAGGGTTCTTACAAGCCCACCTATCAAAAATATCAGCCAAAAGAAAATCACCAGAGACGAGAGTTTCAATCATCCGCAACAGGGTACGTGTGTAATTGCCCTTATTGCAACAACAAACATGTTTTGTATAAATGTGGAAAATTTTTGAAATTGACACCGGATGCCAAACTGCGGTCAATTTCGCAATTGCAAGTTTGTAGAAATTGTCTTTATAAACACATAGACAACAAATGCAATTCGACAAAAACATGTAAAATATGTCACTGCAAACACAGCACAATACTACATGACGCATTTAGCATGAGCGGCGAGTTACCTACAACTCCCGCAAGCCCTACGCCACGTGTTCCTGGCCCAAGCCGTGGTGCCACATTGACAGCACGGGAACATAATGCTAACCACGTCGCCAGCGAAGAAGAAGAGATTTTACTAACAACCCTCTTAGTCAGAGCGAAGGCGGCTGATGGCACATATATCACATTAAGAGCCTTGCTGGACCAAGGCTCTCAAATTTCACTTATCTCAGAGAACGCGGTACAACAATTAGGGCTACCCCGGCAACATTACCATGCTTCGGTGTTTGGGGTAGGTCATGGGTCGAAACCAAGTAGAGGCATAGTCACCTTGGAACTTCAGTCTATCTACGACGACTATAAACTCAACACACAAGCATTAGTACTTCCACGAGTAATAAATAATTTACCTAACATTTCCTTTAAAAAACAACCCTGGGAGCACATACAACATTTACAATTAGCTGATCCAGAATACAACATTTCAAGAACTATTGATTTATTATTAGATGCCAGTGTTTATTCAGACATACTTATGAGTGGTCTTATTAAGGGACCGACCATGGCTCCTATTGCACAACAGACAAGACTGGGCTGGATCATATCCGGGAACGTACGGACCTTTAATTGCCACGTCGTTCTTAACAATATAAAAGATCTTTCGCAATACTGGGAAATGGAAGAGATAAGCGACACGACATCAGCACTCACACCAGAAGAACAGTACTGCGAGGACTTATACCAGTCGTCTACAAGAAGATTGGAAGATGGGAGATATGAAGTCGCACTCCCTATGAAACTTCAATTTAAACAAAATCTTGGATTGTCGAAACCAAAAGCTATTGCACAATTTCATAGCATTGAAAATAAATTTAAACAAAATAAAAATTTCGCGGACAGTTACAAACAGTTCATGTTAGACTATGAAATACTAGGTAATATGAAACGTGTTGAAAACAATAATAATGTGTCCTGCTATCTACCTCATCATGGTGTACTGAAGCCTGACTCCTCAACAACACAATTAAGAACAGTTTTTAATGCCTCATCAAAAACATCGAGCGGTTACAGTTTGAACGATTTGATGGAGCGGGGTCCCAACCTACAAAGGGACTTACAAAGCCTTTTACTCACCTGGCGCCAGCATAAATACGTCATCTCAGCAGACATTGAGAAGATGTTTCGTCAGATATTAATACGAGAAAGGGATCAAGATCTTCAGCGTATCATTTGGAGAACATCAGCACATGAACCATTAAGCGAATACAAGCTTACAACTATCACTTACGGGACAAAGGCAGCACCATATCTTGCCATGCGAACACTCAAACAGTTAGCACTCGACAATGAAGAGGCACAGCGGTACCCAATGGCCACAAAGGCCTTAAAAAATTCATTTTATATGGATGACCTTTTGGAAGGTGGAGATAGCTTAGAACAAACTAGAACATTACAGTACGAGCTAATACAAATTTTAAAAGAAGCAGGAATGAATATTAGAAAGTGGTCCAGCAACTCCCTGGATCTGGTAAAGGATCTCCCTACAAATAGTCTTGCCGTTCCACTTCACTTTAAAAACATTGAGTCGAGGAAAACACTTGGACTAAGTTGGAAACCTGATTCGGATACATTTACCTTTCAAAACAGATTTGAACAATTACAAGAAAACACACAACTGACAAAACGACAACTTCTGTCATATATTTCTAAAATATATGACCCCCTAGGATGGCTTTCTCCACTAACAATTAGAGCAAAACTCTTATTTCAAAACACATGGCTAAATAACTCGACTACATGGGATGGACAACTTCCGGATGAAATAAAGGAAGCCTGGAACCAATTAAACCATGATTTTCAACATTTAAATACATTTGAAATACCTAGATATTTAGGACAAAAACAAACATATACTTTACATGCATTTTGCGATGCTTCAGAAAAGGTATATGCTTGCGCAATTTATGTCGTAACAAATAACAATAAAGGTGAGTGCACATCGAGACTGGTAACTGCAAAAACAAAATTAGCACCAGTAAAAACCAAATTAACGCTACCTAGATTAGAATTATGTGGAGCAGTACTTCTTACAAGACTGCTAAAGAAGGTGATGGAGACATTAACATGTGATAAGATCGAAACCTTCGCATGGACCGACTCCATGATTGTGCTCGGCTGGATACACGGGGGGGCGAATAGATGGAAACAATTTGTCTCAAACAGAGTACAGACCATCATAACAGTAGTTCCACCATCACATTGGCACCACGTGTCCTCCGCAGAGAACGCCGCAGATTGCGCTACAAGAGGCTTAAGCGCAAATCAGTTACAAGGTCACTCTTTGTGGTGGGAAGGCCCACGCTGGCTGAAGAATTTTCATGAAGATCAGATTGGTAAAATAACATATCCATATCCTCAAATTGAAACAAAGAAACTCAGTGTACACGCAGCCTTATGTGAAAATAAAAACTTCATAATTAAATTATTAAATGATATGCAGTCTATACGGCGCGTGGCGACAACAATTGGATGGCTATCACGTTACATTGAATGGTTGCGAAACAAACAAAACATACCTATACAAGGGTACCTCACTAACATGGAAATTAATCACTCTTACAACTTAATTATAAAAACAGTACAATTTATGGAATTTCAAGAAGACTTTACTCGATTAAAAGGGAAGCAATGTGTGAAAAGAAACAGTAAACTCATTTGTCTCAACCCTTATTTAGATGAAAAGGACGGACTATTAAAAGTCGGCGGGCGTCTTAGCAACTCTCATCTTAGCCAATCAGCAAAACATCCAATAATTTTACCAAGCCACAGTCGTCTTACAGACCTTATAATACGACAAGCACATTTGACTACACTACATGGTGGACCAAGCCTTACATTGACACACATAAGAGAAAAGTATTGGATTCTCAGCGGGCTCCGTACAGTCAAACGGGAGCTTAACAAGTGCGTTACGTGCAGGAAACATAGTGACCAAAGCAGGCCACCAATTATGGCAGACCTACCAGCGCCTCGAGTAACACCTTCACGCCCATTTACACACGCAGGTGTCGATTTTACAGGACACTTTGACATTAAAGCCAACAAAGGACGTGGAGTGAGGACACACAAAGGGTATGTAGCAGTATTTGTGTGCCTTTCAACGAAGGCGGTACATCTGGAACTTGTGTCTGACCTTAGTACTCCAGGATTTTTGGCAGCATTTCGTCGATTTTGTGCCCGTAGGGGAACGCCCAGTCACGTTTACAGCGACAATGGCACCAACTTTGTAGGAGCAAATAGATTATTAAAGAAAGAGTATCAAGAGATAGCACAGTCAATAAACAGGGACTTCTTCAACAATATAAAGGAATACAATATACAGTGGACTTTTAACGCACCTGCATACCCTTCAGCAGGTGGACTGTGGGAGGCAGCAGTCAAAAGCTTTAAGTACCATTTACGTAGAGTGATAGGCGAACAAAAACTCACGTATGAGGAGTTTATAACATTACTCCATCAGATTGAGGCTTGCCTAAACTCACGCCCATTGATCACGGTCAACGAAAATTCATCTGACATTTGTCTCACACCGGGACACTTCCTGATTGGTGATACATTACTGTCTAGGCCACAAACAGATTCTGGTAACATTAATTTAACAACTAGATGGCGTATGATACAAGCCATGAACAAAGATATTTGGAAGGCATGGTCATCTGATTACCTTAAACAGCTGCAGGCAAGAACAAAATGGAGAACTCCTACAAAAAACATCGAAGTAGAAGACATTGTGCTCGTCAAGGAAGAGAATCTACCCCCCGGTAAATGGGCGTTAGGGAGAGTAGTAGATGTGCATCCCGGGAAAGATGGACATGTCAGGGTTGTCTCTCTAAAAACAAAACATGGGGTGATTAAAAGGCCTGCACTAAAACTCTCTGTATTGCCAGTGAAGAAAGATGAGGATGAAACAAGTCTCGAACAGGGTGATGAAACTAGTCGACCCAGACGTTCGACTAGGAAGGGGGCTTTTCATTACATGACAATGGCACTTCTCCTTCTTATGGCTGTAATTATGCCCGTAGAATGTACTTACAGCATCTCACCATTCGACAAAAATCAGAGCATTTATTTTGATAAAATGTACGACATGAACATTATACGAGATGAATGGAAATTAATTATATATTATAACATGTCAAGTTATTGGAGTGGCTTACATAACATTGAAAATTACGTCACACACTTGGACAATTATTTACGAAAAAATGGTCTGGCTTCTCAATATAAAAGTATTGTCTACCAACTTAAACATGAAATTTCGGAAATAGAACATTATAACAGCATTCTACAAAACCAAATTAGTAAGAGACAGAAAAGAGGCTTAATAAATGGTGTTGGTTACTTGGCAAATAGTTTGTTTGGTGTATTAGACGACTCTTTCGCCCAAAAATATGAAAAGGATATACAACAAATTACACAAAATGAAAACCATTTACAACAGTTATTCAAAAACCAAACTAGTGTTTTGGAGGCTCAATATAACATTATGCGAAGAAACGAAGACATTATGAACCGCCAATTCAAAATTGTGGAAAATCATCTAAGAAATATATCCCAAATATTAAATCAAGTAGAATCACAACAGAGAATTGAATTATATTTTATATCATCATCGCTTGCAGCCAACATTATCATTTCCAGCTTGAGACGCATCCAGACTACGTTAATAAATATTATCACAGATATAACGCATGGCCACAATATAGATATACATTTACTACCGCCCGAACAATTGATTGAACAAGTTAACGTTATAAGGAGTCACTTACAAAATGATCTGACGTTACCTGCCGAAAATGAGAACGTACAAGAATTATACAAGTTATTGAAACTCAATGTTAAGATAAACAACAATTTTTTGATTATAGAAGTGAAGTTTCCATTACAAAACAAAGATACTCTGGAATTAGACAGTGTGATAAGTATACCATACCCGAACCATATTGTCCGTTTCATAACACCGTACATAGCTTTCAACCTCCGAAAGAATTTACTCCTGTTCTTGACTGAAACAGATATTCGAACCTGTATACATCTGCCAAGAAACAGAATTCTATGCTCCACTAATAATCTCATTTACGAACAAACATTCACACAATCAATATGTAACATAAACATAGATGGACACCTTAAGTTATGTGCAACAGAGCCATTGACCTGTCAAGAGCATTGGATCAAATTACACAACACAAACAGCTGGTTGTACTCTTGTTGCGACGAGTGCAAAGTGTACATTTTTTGCACAGATGGGATGAAATTAGAGGCCTTGCTAGGAAACGGTATACTTAATATAGGCCAAGGCTGCAACATCAAAAGCAAAAGTTTAATCATTTATGGGCACAACGACTATTTCAGCCACACAAAAATGGACGGGTACTCAGCCATAATACCTGAAACTTCAATTTTAAATCACATAACAAATACAACATTTAGCAATTTCACCATGGAAAACCATGACCGAGAGTGGAATAATATAAAAACACAAATTGATGTATTAAAACAACAGTCTAATATATCATTTATAAGTACGCATGACATACATCTTTATGCGGTTTCATACACTGTTCTCGCCGTTGTTATTCTGGGTGGGATGACCTACTGGGCAAAAAGATGTTGGAAGAATAGACGACGAGCGGTAGCACCAGAACCGTTTTCGGTGGTGTTTCAGGCAGCCCAGAAGGTGGCAGAAGTGGACCAACTACACCAGCCAACGACATCGAACAGCGCCAAAACAATCACACTGGACATCCCCTCTGCGACGAGTCATGTGACAGTGAAAAAACCATGAAAAATAAGAAAATAGACTTTATCTACAAACATTTTATATCCTTTTACATTTAGTTTACGTTATTTTATTTACATTATTTTACAATTATTGATCATTTATTTTAATTCTACATTTATTAGTTACTTTGCTACATTTATAACTTTAATTTTTGATATTTTTTCTCTTGAGGCGCAGGATGTACAAAGTATGTACAATAATAGTCAGCATTTTACGAACGAACAACTGCGGCCTAATACTTAGCAACACATTATAGTCATATATGTTAAGTAATTAAATCAGTGTCATTACAGCGCTCGTTGGGTTTGGTATTTCTTACATTTTACCCTTGCGGTTTAGGCACGAACAACAGAGCGCCATTTAAGCCCATTCTTACACACCTCACTTGCTTCTTTCACATTCATAACTCTTGTCATGCACGCTCGTCTGTTCTTAAGGCTCCTGACATCACCTTCTGCTAGTACACGATCAATTTGATCATGGAAGGTGTGTCGTGGCCTTCCACGACTTCTGCATCCGTCCACTTTTGCATTGTATATCTGTTTAGTCATTCTTTCCACATGCCCGAACCACCGCAGCATTCCTTTCCTTACCTTCACCCCGACACTCTCTTTCAGACCAACTCTCTTTCTTACTTCGGTATTACGGACGCGGTCCGCTAGCGTCACTCACTCGATTTATTATCATCATTATTTGGCTATTAAACCTAGTTTAACCTCCTTATTTATTTTTGATTACTTACTAAAATCGTGCAAGTTTACGTATTATGTTTTCTTCCCTAAAGTTGACAAACGTCCACTATTTTCATAATTTGACTATTAAACCTCGTTTAAACTCACTTATTTTTTCGAATTGTTCGAATTTCGAATAGTAATTCCGCAAAAATGACATATTTTCGCCATTTGCCTGTCAAACCTTATTTAACCTAGTTATTTTTTTAATAATTAATAAAATCGAACAAGTGCGTGACGGTTCACGATCTATGTATGGTTCCTTAAATATGACAAACGTCCGTTATTGCCATAATTTGGCTGTTAAACCTCATTTAACCTACTTGTACAAAATGAAATAAAATCACATATGTCCTTAAGCAGTTTCAAATGATACATTCTTTTATTATTACATTATTTATGTTACCTACTGGTCTCAAACTAGGCGAAGACTGTATTTTGAAGATCAATGGCGATGTTTATAGCCACAGCGGGCAGACGTGTGTGTTTATGTGTGTGTACGCATTTTCGTATCACACTATTCAGACGGTGATTTTTATTAGATATTTACACGCTGATTTTATCAAAAAAATCGGGACCAATTTTTAATATTGGTAACAAATATTAATTATACGCTTAAAGCGCTTCCGACAGCCCTATTCATCCTGTCATTTTGATTATGACGCGACATTTGGCGCGTTTATTTCGGCATCGCATACACTGCCGCGCGATGACGCGCACGCGCATCTTATTATACAATTGTGATTCCAAGCTGTTTGTCCGTTGACAAGTGTCATTAAAATAGAACGTGTTTTATGATACGGCCGCTGTGATATGTGAATGTGTTTCTTTCTAGCGGTATTACACGCTAATTCTAGTACTGGGATTTGTGGTGATTGATGTTTGCTCATGATGTTACGTGTGTGTATTTTTTGCGGCGACAACGCTTGTACACGAGCGCTGTTAATGACTCAGAACGTTGAGATTCAGAAAGATTTTATTAATATCTTTCACTGTTTGTTATTATCTAACTGTTATTTACACACACACACACACACATAACTTCACGCCAGTTCCTTTGCGGGGTAGGCGCGAACAACAGAGTGCCATTTAGGCTTATTCTTACACACCTCACTTGCCTCTTTGACATTCATAACTCTTGTCATGCAAGCTCGTCTGTTCTTAAGGCTCCTGACATCACCTTCTGCTAGTACACGATCAACTTGATCATGGAAGGTGTGTCGTGGCCTTCCACGACTTCTGCATCCATCCACTTTTGCATTGTATATCTGTTTAGTCATTCTTTCGTCATGCATTCTTTCCACATGCTCGAACCACCGGAGCATTCCTTTCCTTACCTTCACCCCGACACTCTCTTTCAGACCAACTCTCTTTCTTACTTCGGTATTACTGTTATTTACAACAGGATTTATATCTTTTCATTGGACAGACTGGAGTTTCTTCCTTCTTGTGTCGTATTCCTCATTCCTGAAGATGGGACCTCATCTCGGATAATGTTACAGTTATAGATCGTATCATATTGTCACGACCTAGGTGCCGACAAAGGCAAATTCACACCTGCAACCCTGTAGAAACGCATTTTGTTACCTTTTCGGCATTTGGACTTCTTTTGTTTAATTTGTGTTTAAAATTTTTGATTAGAAAAACAGCCCATTGTGTATTGTAATCTTTTATGGCAGTCATTGGCCAGGTGTGATTCTCGGTAATTCGGTCACGCGGCCGAGCAGAAATGCCTCGATTGATGGATGAGGCAGTCGAGCGATAACCACAAGCGGAGCAAGACTTGTGTACATTCGGTATTCTATTTAGTGACGGACTTTGCGCGTTTTATAGAACTACAACCTTCTGCATTATTATTATTATATTTGCACCTGTGTTATACGTGTTTGTATGGTTCTAATATACTCTATAATAATTCCAACGGCATTTTAGTTCGAGTCCTGCAACTCGTAACAATATTATTTACTCCTTATAGTCCCCAGTACCTTAAGAACGTTTTAAATTCCTTCGCCTATCTACTGCCCACAATTTGCGCCATGATACATACCGAAAACTTATGACGCCTGTACACACTTCATCCTATTATGATAATTCTTTTACGGTCCAGGCTGTCAAACTTTGGAATATGCTGCCTCTTACTGTCAGAGAGGCTAAATCCTTACCAACATTTAAAAAGCTCAGAAAAGACTATTTGTCCACAAATAGCGGTCTGATTAACACAATATAATCGTGCTAATACATTTATTATAATAACTTATGTATTTTGAAATATATTATTTTATATATATGACTATGTATACATACATACATAACTTCATGCCAGTTCCCTTGCGGGGTAGGCACGAAGAACAGAGCGCCATTCAGGCTTATTCTTACACACCTCACTTGCTTCTTTGACATTCATAGCTCTTGTCATGCACGCTCGTCTGTTCTTAAGGCTCCTGACATCACCTTCTGCTAGTACACGATCAATTTGATCATGGAAGGTGTGTCGTGGCCTTCCACGACTTCTGCATCCATCCACTTTTGCTTTGTATATCTGTTTAGTCATTCTTTCCACATGCCCGAACCACCGGAGCATTCCTTTCCTTGCCTTCATCCCGACACTCTCTTTCAGACCAACTCTGATCTGAAAAATCTCACCAATAATCTGTTGTATAATAAAACCTAAATCCAGGACGGTTCTAGATCATACATCATAGTTGTAAAATCAGTCATAGTCATGGCAGATCATTTCGCAGTAGATGTTGTCGCCGCCCACAAACTCGCGTCGCCGGCACATGATTCATAGATCATTACATTAATAGGTTAATAGATGTGACAAGCCACATTTGTAAGCGGCTGGGTTGGGTTTATTTATGTTTTGACGGAATAGTTCACCAGAATCGATAAAGATTGTGACCGATTGCTATTAAAGCCCGGCCACGACCATATCGGTATGCGCGGCAGCTAAGCGCGACACTCTAGCATCAAAACGTATATTAACCTTGTCCAATTTGTTCTAAATCAAACTCTGGCGAAGAATCAAGGGCAAATTGCTCTTTTGTTTATGCCTACTTCCAGGGCAGCAAACAAAACAGTGACGAAAGAAATGCGCAGCACGAGTCTTAAATGTTTACGTAAGTTGCATTTAGATACTCGCGCCACCTACTTCCCAAGCCAATATCTTCCTGCTGCCCTAGAAGTGTCCGTAATGTAAACGGGTGGTTTCATCTCTATCTGTTAGTTAAAATTTACCATTTACACACTGAAAAACTCACAGTTACTGCTTTACTAATATGTAATGAATTACCTTAGGTTACTCTTTATTCTACGTCGTGTATAAAGCACGCCACATATCGTCGCACTCATTTTTTTAACGAGTAGAACTCCAATTGAGCTCTTACTGCCGCGGAGGAAACGCAGCGGGGACGTGCTGGATGTTCCGCGTTCGGATAGCACTAGTACGTCTATGAAGTGGTATTATTGCCACCTAAGTAGGGGATACTCACTAAAATCCCTCGGTGTTTCGCCCTTTGCCTTATGCCTTATGCCATGGTTCTCCAGGATCTTCTTCCTCGGTTTGTAATGAGGAGGTTGGGGCCTCGAGGTATACCTCTTTACCCCGGCTGCAACTCAGTGGGCAACTACCCACCGGTAATTGGGTTTGGAGCTGCTGGAGTCTTCTCCGCATGGCGATGGCTTCTCAGCAGCTCTCGTTGGCCAATCTGCGGCGTTCGGTGGCCTTCGCGGGTTTTCCGCTGGCTACTTCCGCGGCTTAGTTGGCCATTCTTTGGCGTTCGATGGCCATCTCGGGCTTGAAGTCCATGGGTACATAGCCTCATCACTCCGCGAGAAATCGTTGCACTTAGCGGCTAAGCAGACTATTTGTATCGAACTAATCCCAGTGGTGACGCGCTACGGGAACAAATGTAGAAGCGAATAAAAGAGAGGCCACGACTAACAGTGGCAAAGATGTCGGCGATGTTACTTTCTGTCGCTGTCGCTACTGAGAAGAATGTGGCATACACACCGCTCCACCGTTCCACTCGTCGCGTCGCCTGTTGCGTCGTCCGTCGTTAAGGCAAAAGTCGTGGCCGGGCCGTCAATTTTCGAACTGAAACTTCTTTAGAATCGTTGTGATCTCAACTCGATGAAACGAAAAAGCGACTCTAAAAAGAGATAAACACATAAATCTGTAAGACTAAGAGAATCAGATAGAGTTGGAAATTTTTCGTTAATACTTCAAAATTCGCGTTTTAAAGCTTAACCCTTCAGCTCACTATTAGCACATATGTGTCCGCGATGAAAGTGCAGATCGCGTTTGTGCACGTGATCGTTAATTGTGTTGTTGTCTCACTCTGTTTATACAGGAGTTGCATGATTTGTATGAAATGGGTATATTTTCTTGGTATATTACGAGATTGTTATAGTGTTAGTCTTGAGGTTTTTTGGTATATCGATAATTGTCTTAAGGGTTAAATATATTATAAGGATATAATGTGACGTCATGAAATTAGAATCCCTTCCATCCCTTGTCACACTTTATTTCACTTCTACTGCGTGTGAGCTGCACACACACACATTTTTTTTGGTTTGCTTTCATTTCTTATATCTTCGAAGGAAATGTCAGTTGTTTATAACTATGAATCATAACGGAAACCCTATTCCGTGATTGCTATATGAATTAATGTTATGGTGTTTGTTTGTAACTCAAATGGTTTATTTGATAATTAATATTATTAATAATAATCAACTTCCTTTGAAATTCTAGCTCGTAAATAATAATTAGTTATTGATTGGAAATAAGAGAATATCTTAGCGATATCTATAAGTTAGTAAATTAAATAAATATCAGCAGATTAAATATGGCGACTAATTTTGAATTTAAACTCTCATTTGAAAAAGTTTATTTAATACTTTGCTATATAATATTATAAAGAAGTAAAGTCTGTGACGTTGTAGGGGGTAATCTCTGGATCTACTAAACCGATTTTTAAAATTCTTTTACTGTTAGAAAGTTACGTTAACAGGGAGTGTTTCAGGCTATATAATATGACGCTATGTAGTACAGGAGCAGGACAGAGCGTGGGTGAAACCGCGCGGGGCCGCTAGTTTAATGTGTTGTAATGGAGAAAGAATTATGACAGCTGCGGCTGGTTGGCCTGTCGTAAGAGATGATTTTTTTTTTTTTTTTGATAACGCAGGGGGAATGTCTTTGGACGCCGTCCTCGGGCTCTTCGGGGAAAGAGCCAAATGCAGCGCAGAAGCATGCATCGAGGGTGTGTGGGACTCTCGGCGGCCGGTTCTCCACGCTAGCTTCAAACAGAAGCAGTCGCGAGAAACCGATCGCCAAACTACCCACTGAACCTAAACCTGCGCCCCTGTATCTGCGCTTTTACGGGGCGCCACGGGATCTAGAACAGAGTTACTGCACCGTGACGCCCCCACGCTCGGTAATACTGGGCCACCCCGGTGGCAGAGTGACCCACTTCATCAATCAGGGGGGGGAAGTCCGCTGCTACCCCCGTAGCAGCGCCCCCCTGTGACGGTAATTATGGGAGGAGGAGATGCGCGTAGCGGCGCCTTCGACCGCCGGTCCGCCTCCTGCGGACGGGGTCCGCGTACGCGTCCTCCTCCCTAACTCTTTCTGCGGCCTCCTTCTGCGCCATAACGGACTCGCAGAAGGAGGAAACCGCAAGCCAGGATTGCTGGCCCTGGAGCATCGCCTCGACCATGCTACTAAGCGAGCTCACAGAGCCAACGACGTTTTCTAAGAGGGCCCTTCATAACAAGGTCGTAGGGTATTTTTCCGTTTGAATAGCCAAGTACCCTAGGTCTAAACTAATGTAAAGTGTGCCTCAATAACAAGCTTTGAGATGTGTTCTAGCACCACCTTTAGTGTTGCACAGGTCCGCAGGCGTCAGTAACCACTTTACGTCAGGTGGTTCACCAGCCTGTTGTTGTACTCCGACAAAAAAAAATTCACTCCAGTTCAGTTGAATCTATGATAGAGTTTGGTCAACGAGTCGTGGCAGGAGTATGGGACGGAAAGCTGACAATATAACATAGTGTATAAACCGTTTAGACACGTTTGTTTTAATAAATTTACATAATAAAATATTTACGGCCTATAGTAAGAGGCGACAAAACAACCCACAGCCAGGTGGTAGGGCATTTGCCCGACTGGATGGCTACCACCCCTGGTCTAAAGCATGTCGCCATAACAACCTTGAGCTGTGTTCCGGCATTAGTGACCAGGTTCCAGTGACCCTTAAGAGAGCAGCAGCGCATTTGTAGCACCTTTGGTGTTGCAAATGTCTATAGGCGATGGTGACCGCTTTCCATTAAGTAGGCCGTCTGTCTGCTGAGCTCCTGCAATAAAAAAAATAAATAAAAAAAATTACATGATGAATAAAGAACTAGGTTAAATTTAAATAAAAATTTAAGATGTAAGTAAGTGTAAAATGTAAGTAGTTCGTACTATATGTTACGTATACCACCGTCGCCATTATCATCTCAATTCATTCCTGGGGTTGTCTGGAAGAGATCGCTTTTTAGCGATAAAACCGCCCTTTGTACATAACTAGATATAATTTTAGTCTTGAAGTTCATGTTTGTATTGGTGTACAATAAAGTGTTATTTATCTATCTAAGATGATGATAACAACTTCTAAGAAGCTTTGAATAATATTTATCCGTGTAGGAACTGAGAAACAATACAATTTCCTGCATTCGAACAACTTGTCGTAAGAGGCGACTAAACAAACCACAGCCAGGTGGTAGGGTATTTGCCCGTCTGGACGGCTACTAACCCTGGCTTCGAGTATGCCGCCATAACAACCTTGAGTTGTGTTCTGGAATTGGTCGCCAAGTTCCAGTCCCTCTTTAGACAGCGGCAGCACATTATTAACACCATTAAAGGTGCGTTACGAATGTCCATAGGCGATGGTAACCGCTTTCCATCAAGTGAGCCGTCTGGCTGTATTAATTACTAAAAAATTATTCGACGAATGAAGAACTTCGTTCTTTTTCCGAATTAGGTTAATTATAAGTAAAAATTGGGTATGGAAGAGAGAGCATGAAAGTAGAGTAAACGCGGTCGAGATACGAGCACTGCGGAGTGACGCTCGCGGACCGCGTTCGTAATACCGAAGTAAGAAAGAGAGTTGGTCTGAAAGAGAGTGTCGGGGTGAAGGTAAGGTAAGGAATGCTCCGGTGGTTCGGGCATGTGGAAAGAATGCATGATGAAAGAATGACTAAACAGATATACAATGCAAAAGCGGATGGATGCAGAAGTCGTGGAAGGCCACGACACACCTTCCATGATCAAATTGATCGTGTACTAGCAGAAGGTGATGTCAGGAGCCTTAAGAACAGACGAGCGTGCATGACAAGAGTTATGAATGTCAAAAAAGCAAGTGAGGTGTGTAAGAATAAGCCTGAATGGCGCTCTGTTGTTCGTGCCTACCCCGCAAGGGAACTGGCGTGAAGTTATGTATGTATGTATTAGAGCCAGATATGTTTGCTAAAGAGTTTCTTGCGCCACTTCTTCTCTTCAAGCCACAACATGTTACGAAGCGGTGGTAAATTAAATTAGGCTCCTAAAGAGTAAATAATAACCATAAACAAAATTAAAACTAAATAATTAAAATGAACAAGTAGGCGGCAGGCTAAATAAAACTTTAACAATACTCATTGACATTTGACATCTTTGTCTTCCGTGATCACGGCCACTGAAAAGTGGCCGAAATATTGGAATAATAAAAAAAAATCAAATAAATTACTGCATTTAAAATTGTTAAAACTAGTTTTTTTATGTATACAAGTCGCGAAAACTTAAGAAAATATTATATAAAAATAGTTTTATAATTAATCGAATTTAGTTAATGAAATGCAACAACTCATTGGTAGCAACACTAAAATTAAAAAATGATACGCTTTAGAACGTAACTGTTTTTGGGACTTCGCCATAATCGCCGAGTAAAATTGCATATTATTTCGGCGAAATCGCTTTTATAACATTGTATAAAACAACAGTAAAATATGTATGTATATTATCAACTAAATAAATCAATTGTTATTGGCTTTCAAGTTTCTTGATTTCATTCAAAGTTACTTTCTATCAACTTTCCTAAGTGTCAAATCGGGCATTTTATTTTCTGATTACAATATACACTGAGCTAGCTTATATTAGGTTGGGGAAAAAGTTGGTTCGGTTTCATTACGTCGTAATAAAGAATCACAAATGAGTACACATGAGGTACCCAAATATCGAGCTTTTTTGTGTACCTAGCTTTTTTCAATGCACAAAAACCGTTTTGTGGTTAATTCCCAGTTCTCCAGCTACATCGTAACTACTAATATACCGATCTTACTCCACTTTTTCAAAAATGGCATCAATTTTGTCCGTAACAGGGCGACCAGAGCGACGTGCATCTTTGATATCGAAATTTCCGGATTGAAAACGCTTAACCAAATTTGCGCTACTCTCACAGATACTGCATTAGGTCCATAAACATCACAAAATTTTTTCGCGGCTTGTGTTGCATTTTTACCTTTTTTGTAGTAAAATTTTAAAATGTATCGAATTTCTTCATTAGATTCACTCATTTTAACAATAAGAAAAACAAATGAAAATCACACATTTTCCTAATTTGAATTTGGAATTGTCTTCTTTAAAATTAAAACTTTTTAATGATACCAAAACCAGCCAGATACAAATGGTATAGCCAAAGAGATCTTATTACAAATTCATACATACTATATGCGAAAAGACTTTTTCCCCAACCTATTATCCCGAGAACTTGGAATACTTTTTGTCCCAATAACTGACGACGTTTCCACGAGATAGACGAATAAAGCGAAATCACTAATAAATACTTCGTCATCATGGCAATGACGCGAACGAAGTGTTTCTTGGACATTCTGGCTATAAATGTAATAATTTGAATATAGTTAAATAACAAATTTATGACATTACTGGTACTTCTGTTGTAGCTGGATAGAATTATGCAATAAGAAAACCATACGAAGAATGTAAATAAACAACCTTACGACACAACTCGTTGGCCAGACTTTCATTGCTTTCATTCAAATTTTTGGCCACCGTCGAATATCTCAGAGCGAACTATCACCTCTTCGCCCCATTAACCCGTCAACTCTATGACAACAACCCGATGAAATACGGCGTATTTGATAGCCAGCGACGCGACGCAACAGCTGCGCGACTAAAAATAGTCGCAGCGACGGACAGAGCGACACGACACGGCGAAATTCCGTCTTTTTCACTGTCGGACATCGCATCAATTCCTGTCTGCATTTGTTAACTAATGACAGATGTCTTACGCCTCTTGCTCGTTTTACAAATTTAACCTGGCCGCTCTGTTCGATTTTCTACTCTATGCAATAAGGTTAGCTCTTCTAGTATGTGACTGTATAAACAAAGTTGTTTTGAAGTCCTACCAAGTTAGAAATTAGTTGAGTATTATTTAAGTCAATCGTATTACTATGCTAATAAGGTGTAAATTTTTTAAATCCAAATGCATTAGTAAGGTTGTATACAAATCATTATATTGCGACGTTATTGACCGTTATCTATTACAGCATAAGGTTGATTTTATGAGCAAAGAATACACTTATTTAAGTGGTAAACTATATGCAAGGTTCCATGTTTACGTCGTTATAATGACAGTTGTTTAAGGATATATTTATGTTAACCCTTCGCTGCGAGCAGTAGATGGAAATAGTGATTTCGGTTCTGAAAGATCCACATGATGCGGATGTCACTGATTGAAACTTTTTGATGCGGAAAGTGCAAAGAAATTCTATGCACTATGCGCATCAATTTTTTTTTATATTTTAATTTTTATTGATTTTCGACGGCCCTGTAGTTGAGCGGGTTAATCTTTCGTAACATATTGATATGAGTGTGGAGCTCGAATTAAAATGCCGTTGGATATTACTATAGAGTTTATTAGGACTATACAAACACGTATAAAACAGGTACAAATAAAACTAGACGCTATTTGTTACAGTCTGCACGATCAATAACACGCGCAAAGTCCGTCACTATAACGCTTATCGAATGTACACGTCTTGCTTGTATCGTAATCGTCTCTAAACTGCCGATCTCTCCGTTCGGGCATTGTTTTATACTGAACTATATAATAGAATAAAGGACCGTGTTCACCGAGTTAATCCGCACAGCTGGCAAGCAAGAATTAGTTCGACACTAATGACAGCCATAAAAGAAGTAGAAAAACAATAGCATGTTTTTCTGAACTACAAATTCTAAAAACAAAAGAATTCCTAAATCCGGTAGCAATAACAATTCGTTTTACGGCCTGCAGGTGTGCGCATTTCTGTGTCGGTATATAACAATATTATGTATTTATATTAAATTATTCAATATATATATCTATTCTTTGTTTGATGTTGTTCTAATTATTAATAATATTAAATGTTCATTAGTTATTTTTTCTTTTATGAAGGTGACGTTACTGCCTGGCACTAACGGAAGACCAGCGTTGGTTGTTATCAACCAGCATTTGCTGAGTTAGGGCCTCTTTAGAGTTAGTCAACCTTTGGCTTTTGTTTAACTGCTTATGTATAATCTTAAATAACTCTAAATAATCTCTAACTAATAAATCTCTGTGTCCGTGGAGGAACGGAGAGAGAATACAACTTTCTGCGGCCAGGCGGCCTCTCGTAAGAGGCGACAAAACAACCCACAGCCAGGTGGTAGGGCATTTGCCCGACTGGATGGCTACCACCCCTGGTCTAAAGCATGTCGCCATAACAACCTTGATTTGTGTTCCGGCATTAGTGACCAGGTTCCAGTCTCCCTTAAGAGAGCAGCAGCGTATTTGTAGCACCTTTGGTGTTGCAAATGTCCATAGGCGATGGTAACCACTTTCCATTAAGTGGGCCGTCTGCCTGTCTGCTGAACTCCTGTAATAAAAAAAAGACATTATTTTCTTTCTTTCTTTCATAGTGTGAAACGATCCTTAATTTTCTTTTTCTGCTAATGCACGTATAAAAATGTATTTTTATAATATTGTTTGGAAATTTCAGTTGATTAAAATATGATATTTTTGTTATTAACGTTTCTTTCGCATAAATATTGTAAAGTATATTCTAAATTAAGCCCCGCGATGCGTACAAGACAATTTGCCAGAACAGCGCATTTTTATGTTAATATATAAGGCTGTTTGTATGTTTATTTGATATATGAGCTTGAGTGTGGACAGGCGGGATAAGTTATGTCGAGGATTGTAGATTATGCTATTAGGAATATATTTTATTTACTAAGAGCCGAGTTTTCATCATATAACAGTTATACATACATACATAACTTCACGCCAGTTCCTTTGCGGGGTAGGCACGAACAACAGAGCGCCATTTAGGCCCATTCTTACACACCTCACTTGCTTCTTTGACATTCATAACTCTTGTCATGCACGCTCGTCTGTTCTTAAGGCTCCTGACATCACCCTCCGCTAGTACACGATCAATTTGATCATGGAAGGTGTGTCGTGGCCTTCCACGACTTCTGCATCCATCCACTTTTGCATTACATTATTAATAAATAATTATATTACAGATGCAATAAAAATAAATTTTATCCGTGCAGGAACGGAGAAAGAATACAATTTCCTGCGGCCGGGCGGCCTGTCGTAAGAGGCGACTTAATAACCCACAGCCAGGTGGTAGGGTATTTGCCCGACTGGATGGCTACCAACCCTGGTCTAAAGCATGTCGCCATAACTACCTTGAGTTGTGTTCCGGTATTAGTGACCAGGTTCCAGTCTCCCTTAAGAGAGCAGCAGCGCGTTTGTAGCACTTTTGGTGTTGCAAATGTCCGTAGGCGATGGTAACCGCTTTCCATCGAGTGGGCCGTCTGCCTGTCTGCTGAACTCCTGTCAAACATTTGATGTTCGTCGTGTCGTTCAGAAATTCAAGTTTTTTATTTATTGATTCTGAGGCGGTACGAAGTTTGTAGTTATCTATTGTTTATATAAAATGCTTGTCATATATAATGTTAATAAATATATTTATTTAGGTTATTTCGTACTAGCCGAGACTTCGTCCGCGTCGCGATCGCGATGTAGAATACTATCAGCGCCATCTAGTTTAATTAATATGACGATTAAATACGCTATGCTAGACACTGTTTTTGTAAGATTTTACTTTTTTGCGGAATCTCGTCTTTTTAATGTTTACAGAGTTTTATTGTATGATGATACCGGCAATATCAATACTTAATTAGGTGCATAAGTTGTATAATAAGCTGTTTAAGTAATTAAAGTTTTTTTAAACTATCCCACGGGAACTCTTTAATTTTTCGGGATCCAAAGTATCCTATATGTTGACTAAGGATATAAGCTACCACCATACACAATTTCATTTAAATCGGTCCAGTCGTTTCGGAGATTAGCCCGTATAAACAGAGAAACAAAAAAATTGAAAAAAATCTAAATTAGTTCTATTTCACTTCTTACATCCCCCCGACTCGGTTTTTAGCATTTTATTTCATTATACAGAAATTCTACCTCTACAGTTTTGTTATATGTAATAGATATACGTATATACTTAGTCTGGCCATAAATACTGTTACAATTAAAAATAAACAAATTCAGATTTACATGATTGTTCATTGTGTTTTATGATTTTGGCGCCAAAACATTGTACAAGATTTTGCGATATTAAAATGGAGTGGGGCGATAAAGAGAACCGAATCGCTGTGATTGCATTACACAAAGTAGGTATGGAGCCAAATGCAATTTTTAAAGCTCACCATACACTTGGTATTAGTCAAATGTTTGTGTACCGAGCTATTAATAGGTACAATGAGACCTCCTCTGTTTGTGACAGAAAAAGATCAGGCCGTCCACGTAGTATTCGTAGGAAAAAGGTGGTCAAAGCAGTAAGGGAAAGAATTTTTTTTTATTTTTTTTTATTGCAGGAGTGCAACAGATAGGCAGACGGTCCACTTTAGAGAAAGCGGTTACCATCGCCTATAGACATTTACAACACCAAAGGTGGTACAAATGCGCTGCTGCTCTCTTAAGGGTCACTGGAACCTGGTCAATAATGCCGGAACACAACTCAAGGTTGTTATGGCGGGCAAATGCCCTACCACCTGGCAGAATTCGAAGAAATCCTGTCCGAAAGCAAAAGATTTTATCTCGGGAGATGGAGATATCACCTAGAACCATGTCGCGTATTTTCAGAGATGACTTAGGACTTGCAGCCTATAAGAGACGAATATTTTGTTATTTAATAACAGTCTACTGACTGACTGAACAGATATACAATGCAAAACTGGATGGATGCAGAAGTCGTGGAAGGCCACGAAACACCTTCCATGATCAAATTGATCGTGTACTAGCAGAAGGTGATGTCAGGAGCCTTAAGAACAGACAAGCGTGCATGGCAAGAGTTATCAACGTCAAAGAAGCAAGTGAGGTGTGTAAGAATAAGCCTGAAGCTCTGTTATTCGTGCCTACCCCGCAAGGGAACTGGCGAGAAGTTCTATAAATGTGTCTGGATTTATGTATGTAATAGATTTATAAATTAGTGTTAGTATGTATATTTAAATTGTACAGTCCTGTCTTTTTTCTGCTTCACCTACATCGCCGGATCAGTTAAGAATTTCTTTTAAGCTAGGTTGCCTGGAAGAGGTCGCTTTTAGCGATAAGGCCACCTGTTGTTTTGCCAAGAAGTGTTTTTTATTATTATTATTATTAATATCTCTACGGACTCGAGTTCCGTACCCTTTTTTACTATTTAATTTCTATGAAAATTTTTAGACTCCATACACGCTTATTGTTTATTTTTGTCAGTGTATGTGACATTATATGTAGTAATTTTTATGTTTTGGTGTACTTTAAGAATAACTTATTATATTAATTTATTGTAATTTTAATACTAAACTTTACTAATGTAGAGTGTATCTGTTACATGCTGGTGTTGTGAGGAAGGCCAAGAAGTGTTGTAATTATGCATTTTGTTATCTATCTATATATATGCTAGGAAAGAATACAATTTCCAGCGGCACGGCGGCCTGTCGTAAGAGGCGACTAAACAACCCACAGCCAGGTGGTAGAGTATTTGCTCGACTGGATGGCGACCACCCCTGGTCTAGAGTATGCCGCCATAACAACCTTGTGTTGTGTTCCGTCATTAATGACCAGGTTCCAGTCTCCCTTAACAGAGCAGCAGCGCATTTGTAGCACCTTTGGTGTAGCAAATGTCCATAGGCGATGGTAACCGCTTTCCACCAAGTGCAACTCCTGCAATAAAAAATAAAAAAAGGAACATGGTTTAGTTAATATTTTGTTATTTAACAACAGTCTATTAAAAAAACTATAAAATTGTATCGATCAAAGTAAACCCGAACGCTACGTAAGTATAACACCGTAACTAACTCCCGCCGTAAAGCAACAACCAAAACACATAACACTAAATCATAAGATATATCACAAGAGAGAAAAAAAAAACAACCACAAAGAATGACCGCTCATAGCTCCGAAAGTCGGAAGAAATGGCTCGGAATCTATAAATCTATGGCAGCCCGATCTTGAGACCATCACAAATATGTCAAAAACAGCCATAAAACGTCCCGGAATATATCCAAGAGATAGTTTATGTGATTTAACACAATGAGAGAGCAGAAATATGTTACAAGATGGCCGATTGATGAAATTAGTTTCTGTTAGTTACGTACTTTTTGTTGGGGATCGTGAATGTTTTTTTTTTTTTTCTTAATTATAAGAAGGATTTATTGATATTGCTATGCTTACTTTTTGGGACGAGCTGGGATCATATAATAAATATAAGTTTTTTTGTTTATTGCGTATAACACCAAAGTAATGCTGGGAAATTTATCTTTTGTCAGTCTAGGATTGTTTTTGTTTAATATGACGGCCTTTGTGGTTGAGCGGGCTAAGGCTGTGCCGGCCTAACTCCCTACAACGCACAGGCTCCGGGTTCGATTCCTGGTATAGTAAATTTCGGAAACGTATTTTCTCCGTTATTTACTATGGTCTGGGTGCCTGGGATCGGCCCCAGAGTAGTCCGTTGTATATTACCCATAACAAGCGTAACTTGCTTAATTTGGGGATATACAATATGTGTGTTTGTCTGCCGATTATTATTATTATATACTGTATTTATTTTTTCTCAAAAAAAAAAATATGGCAGTCAGTTAATGTAACATATTAGTTATGGTATTGTCTTTTTTTTATTGCAGGAGTTCAGCAGACACACAGATGGCGTACTTGATGGAAAGCGGTTACCATCGCCTATGGACATTTGCAACACCAAAGGCGTTATAAACGCGCTGCTGCTATCTTAAGGGAGATTGGAACCTGGTCACTAATACCGGAACACAACTCAAGGTTGTTATAGCAGTATACTCTAGACCAGGGGTGGTAGCCATCCAGTCGGGCTAATGCTCTACCACCTAGCTGTAGGTTGTTTTGTCGCCTCTTACGACAGGCCTCCCGGCCGCAGGAAATTGTATTCTTTCTCCGTTCCTGCCCGGATATGCATATGCTATAATGTTTTGATTTATTCAAGCTTGCGAAAGTCGAAGCGCATCGAAGCGTCAAATTCTTCACAATTAAGGCGAAGTTGCGCGAATACTTATTCTTGGGAATTCGCACGCATTGCGCCTTTAACACATTTAATTAATTGAAATTTTTTGAATTCGTATTTTGTTAAATAACAAGATCACATTTGTAGCTGTAAATGCAGTTAATTTAACTGCTTCTGAAATTTAACAACGAATGGCAATTTAAAAAAATATTTCGCGAAATCAAAATTACATTGTTTGATCAAATTAATTCAACGAAGATCCATAATTACATGCATATTTTGATTACACTTTTGATTTTTTTTTATGAATGAATTTTATTGCTATTTTACATTAAATTTCATCAAATTGAGGTTATTATGGAAATAAAAACGCCATTTCAATTAATATCAAACTAAAACTAACTTAAAACATATAATTAAATACTAAAAATAAATTAACTTATAAATTAAACTATACAATACATTAAACTAAAAATAAACTATATATACAAACTAAAATTAAAGTATAAAATCTAGTTCTAGACCGCTGTCAGTCGGAAACGTGCCCAAAAGACTGGCCACATTGCCTCTCTGAATGGCAATGCTGATGCGCTGTGCGAGGTATAAACCAGTCTTTTGGTCACGTGAGACATCCACCAGACGTTTGACTATGTCCCGATAAAGCTTGTGCGCCTCAGGCCCCCATGGTCCCAGGGTCTCGACCCCAAAAGTCGCAAATATGTAGCCATTTCCGATGGCTGAGTATTTGCGGCGTTTTAGGGCCTCCTGTTGTGCAGCAGCTGTACCGGCAGACATGCTAGTAGCTGGAAGATGGGACGCTGCCAAAGTATCGACGCAAGACGCGTCCCATACTAAGGGGCGACCCATCTTCCAGGGCACCAATGACATACCATCGGGTCTCCTGCCATCGTCGCGGCACAGGCCGTTCGGTTCTAGGACGGCAGGTACCCCGGCGGTGACAAGAGCCCGACGGATTATGTCATTAAGTGTTGCATAACGTGAAATTCTGCCGGCACTCCTGCTACACGATAACCCATGGTGACTGAGGCGCTCGACCTTATCTCCGCACTGACAGCGGTGTGGAACAACACAGGCCATCTACTTAAGTAATTAAGTAGATTTCCCTGTGCAGATGAAATCTCGCAACATGCTTTTATGATATACTAGTTAATATGTGCTCACTACGCTGGGCGTATTAACAAATGTAGCCTATATCACTCAGGGTCAATATAGCTTCCTACTGGTGACTCAACGCGGACGCCGGCGGTTGGCTGGCATCCAGAGACGCAGGTATGCGCATTACTTCCCACCCTGAATAATAACGCTTCGGGGGGCCTTTAGCTATCAAGGGAGCAAAGGATTCATCACCACCGCTGACGAAGTGGATGTGTTCTGATTCCCGGGGCACATTCAGGCACTTTTTGCGCTGGATCGGACTGGGCGTAACTACGTTCTAAGTCTCAGCCTTTCCTACATAAAAAGCGCGGGGCACGTGGGAGGAGGGTGGTTTTAGTAGGTAGTGGTTGTTGCCCGTGCAACTTCTCGGAGTCTCCACACAAGCTGGCTTGATTACTGTTTGGGTTGCCCCTTATTAGAGGGTAAAGCCTCCATGATAAATTATGGTCTAATCCCTTGCAAAGGACCCAGTATTGTGCGTAAATAGCATTTCCCTCGCCTTGAAAAAAAAAGCTTCCTACTGGTGAAAGAATTTTTAAAATCGGTTCATTAGTTCAAGAGATTACTTGCTACAAAAAAAATCACAAATTTTACCTCTTTATAAAATAGTATAGATAACATTGAATAATGTAACAAAATTATGAGTTTGATGTGATTCAAAGTTTATTTTTTCCTATAATATTTAATCTTTTTTTAACGGTTTCAAGCGCGGTATTTTATCCTAATTTTCAGTAGCTATGATCAGTAGATAAAGACGTCAAGTGTCAATAATAATTAAAATGAACAAGAGTAAGGTAGAATGTTAAAAAACTTCAACATTCCTCATTTACAATTGACAAAGTCATCTGTGATCACGGCTACTGAAAAGCGGCCGAAACGTCGGAATAAAAATCAAAGAAAATGCCGCGTTCAAAACCGTTAAATGTACTTTTAATTTTGTTTCTTTATATCAATTTATTTTACTTTAACTGAAAGAAGAAGAAAGAAAGACATATTTTATTTAGGACAAATACAACATACAGTATTATCAAACAGTCAAATAACAGAAACAGAATAAGTCCAGGTGGTAGGAGCATTTGCCCGATTGGATGGCTACCACCCTTGGTCTAAAGTATGTCGCCATAACAACCTTGAATTGTGTTCCGGCATTAGTGACCAGGTTCCAGTCTCCCTTAAGAGAGCAGCAGCGCATTTGTAGCACCTTTGGTGTGGCAAATGTCCATAGGCGATGGTAACCGCTTTCCATCAAGTGGGCCGTCAGCCTGTCTGCTGATCTCCTGCAATAAAAAAAAAAGTCCTAAAATTGGACCCAGTCTCAGCATATGCTGACCAATTAAGACCAGCGCTGTTCTTCCTTCTGGGACCAGCAGGTGAAGTCCAGAAGGACAACTACACTAACTAAATTCTCATTAAATCTGTACTAATGAAATCGCAGGATACGCCTAGTTTCCAATAAGTAGAGTTGAGCCAATACAAATAGTAGGCTCATGGCGATATAACAAATGGAAGTAATTCGGTCTGATTTATAAACAGACAGACGGATTAAGCAGAGCGATTAATACAAGCATTTGTGGCTATCGATCTTAGTGAACTTTAACTCTTTTCCGATGCCCACTTATCGCTGCTAAGTATTGAGTATTTGTCATAGTATTGCGGCTTAGAAGAGGTTAGGTAAGACTTGGCTTATTGCAGATGTTTAATACTGAAAGAGAGTGTCGGGGTGAAGGTAAGGAAAGGAATGCTCCGGTGGTTCGGACATGTAGGAAGAATGCATGATGAAAGAATGAATAAACAGATATACAATGCAAAAGTGGATGGATGCAGAAGTCGTGGAAGGCCACGACACACTTTCCATGATCAAATTGATCGTGTACTAGCAGAAGGTGATGTTAGGAGCCTTTAGAACAGACGAGCGTGCATGACAAGAGTTATGAATGTCAAAGAAGCAAGTGAGGTGTGTAAGAATAAGCCTAAATGGCGCTCTGTTGTTCGTGCCTACCCCGCAAGGGAACTGGCGTGAAGTTTCAACAATTCTTAAGCCAAGTTAAAACGTATGACTAACATGATTGTCCTGTACAAAGCAAGTTTCTTGGAAATTGGCAAATAGTTTTGATTTTCAATATTATATTGTTTCATTTCGTTGCTCGCAACAAAATGTCTAAATCCAATCCCAAAACATCCAAACAATGTCCTTAATCCAAAATATACTTGGAAGTGGTTTTCACTCTAAACTCCACATTCTAAATACTTAATTGTGTTAGTCCTATACTCCTAGTCAGATATGTCGCAGCGACATTTTAGTCGTCGGCGACGTCGCCGCGACGTTTTCGTGATGTATTTTTGCCGGCGACCGGTCAATAAATAATGGCTGCCGGTCAGTCCTGAGAGCTAATATGTGTTGATCTTTGTGAAACCTTTACTATACTGCTGGCTAGAGCCCTACTATTGGTTAACGATAGGGTGATAATTGAAGTGAGTTATGTTCGAGATTTATTTTGTACTTTATGACAATTTTAGTATTGTGTTGGGTTTACTGAATTTTTAAATTAGAACTTGTTTTTACTTTATATTCAGTTTTTAAAGTAGTTACATACTAAATTACCTGTTAATTTTTTTTTTCACTTATTATGTTCTATGTCTTTGAGTGTATGCTGTTTGCTACAACTCCATTAATTCTTTGAAAAGTAACTTGTATAACATACTTCTGGGTTTATTAAGAAAAAAGGACCTGAGATAGATAAATATGAAGAACAAGATTTTTTTAGCTAGACTTATTGCTGGGGAGCTTCTTTCCGCTTATTTTCCTTAAGCAGCCATAACAGATTGCGAAGCGATATACATATAATAGGAAGTAGATTTAGATGATATTATTATACATGTGTCATCTTCAAATAAATTTCACCAGTGTTTTGAATTGTAATGTGAAGTCAGAACGTATTAAAGACCATTAAGAGAGAACAAATGAACTTACTTTCATATTTTTGAAAACGTGATATTCATTTGTATTTTCAAATTTGAATATCTACATGATAATAGTCTTCGGCTCCAAAGGATCTATTGGCTTTTCCATCCAATCATTTTGGTACCATTTGTGAAATACAAAAGTGTTTCGATTATTGCTGCTTAAGAGAATATAGTCATGGATTTTTCACGTGGAAATAGATCGAATTGCGGTAGTAGTTGCTTGATCTCCAATTCTGACAACGCAGAATCGGCTTACAACAGCTAAAATAACCGAATATATTAAGACTTAACTGTTAAATTAAGGCAACAGCCTCCGACGACTACATTCAAAAGCTAATTCTGTTGACAAGTGCTGGAGAAGAAAATAGATGAAAATGAACTGTTTACGAGTAGATATAAGAATTTTCTTTGTTTTGATAGATCGGAAAAGTTTTTAAAGGGGTCGAGTTTGAATCAAGACCTATGTCAGAAGAGAAGAAATGGAAGAAAAAGACAATTACAAATAATGTGCAGAAAAAGAGTGAAGTGACAAAGATGTCAAGTGTCAACTAGTATTGTTAAAGTTTTATTTAGCCTACCGCCAACTTGTTAATTTTAATTATTTAGTTTTAATTTTGTTTATGGTTATTATTTACTCTATGGGAGCCTAATCTAATTTACTACCGCTTCGCAACATGTTATGGCTTGAAGAGAAGAAGCGGCGCAAGAAACTCTTCAGCAAACATGCCTAGCTCTAATAATTTTATATAATATTAAAATGGGTGGAAGGAAAAATAAAAGAAATTATCAGTCAAGTGGGTTTGTGTTCCGTTGTACGCAGAAAGAGCTCACAGTGTCTTGAGGTCTGGCAGTTGGATTTTGCTGGGTTTGTTAGTATTTTTTTTATTAGAAGAGATCAACAGACAGGCAGACGGCCCACTCGATGGAAAGCGGTTACCATCGCCTATGGACATTTGCAACACCAAAGTTGCTACAAATGCGCTGCTGCTCTCTTAAGGGAGACTGGAACGTGGTCACTAATGCCGGAACACAACTCAAGGTTGTTATGGCGACATACTTTAAACCAGGAGTGGTAGCCATCCAGTCGGGCAAATGCCCTACCACCTGGCTGTGGGTTGTAAAGTCGCCTCTTATGACAGGCCGCCCGGCCGCAGGAATTTGTATTCTTTCTCCGTTCCTGCACGGATATTATGCATACAAGTCGCGAAAACTTAAGAAAATATTATAATTTACTCTGTCAAAATATTAATTTACATTAGTTATAAAACCATACGAAACGCGGTCGAGATGCGAGCACTGCGCAAAATCTGCGGAGTGACGCTCGCGGACCGCGTTCGTAATACCGAAGTAAGAAAGAGAGTTGCTCTGAAAGAGAATGTCGGGGTGAGGGTAAGGAAAAGAATGCTCCGGTGGTTCGGGCATGTGGAAAGAATGCATGATGAAAGAATGACTAAACAGATATACAATGCAAAAGTGGATGAATGCAGAAGTCGTGGAAGGCCATGACACACCTTCCATGATCAAATTGATCGTGTACTAGCAGAAGGTGATGTCAGGAGCCTTAAGAACAGACGAGCGTGCATGACAAGAGTTATGATTGTGAAAGAAGCAAGTGAGGTGTGTAAGAATAAGCCTAAATGGCGCTCTGTTGTTCGTGCCTACCCCGCAAGGGAACTGGCGTGAAGTTATATATGTATGTATAAAACCATACTACAATGTCCATTTAAAAACACGACCGGCTTCTTCCATCTCAATATTAAATATAAACTTAGATAATTTATTAGAAACAATTTGATCTGTAACCTTTTATATCGCTTTACAAAAATGGACGCTTTCGTAATTAATATTTTGATGGTTTATTATTAAAATATATGTTTTTAAATGCACACCCACGCGCTCTTGTTTCTTGGGTATATTCTTTTAAAGACAAAACATATAAATCTGGTCTCATATGGCTTATGGCTATAATATAGTCCAAAATCAATTAAATTTGATTATACAATGAATAATAAAATTAAATTTGCTGTCAATTTTAATTCTTTGTTTTGGTATACAATTTTTTATTTATTATAATTATATGTATATATTGTTACAACGCTACTCCGACAAAGACAAATTCCACAAAGCACGCTATTACCTGTTCGCATTTCAACCAATTGTATATATAATACCTTTATGATTGTCTTCTTTTGTTTACTTATTTATTGGTTATTGTGGAGAATAGCCTATTGTACTCGTTTATGGCCGTTTGCAGGCATAATTAGTCAGGTGTGCGAATTACGATTTCTAGGAAATTAAGTCGACGATACGGGCGGGCTTGCATTTGTGAAGTATAAAACGACGGCAGGATGGAGAGAGCGGGGCAGTCACGTGATAATCAGCAGCGAGACAAGACGTGTTTACATTCGATAATCTGACGGCCTCTGTGGTTGAGCGGGCTAAGCCTTCGCCGTCCTACCTCACTGCAACGCAGAGGCTCCGGGTTCGATTCCGGGTATAGTAAATTCCGGAAACGTATTTTCTCCGTTATTTACTATGGTCTGGGTGTCTGAGATCGGCCCCAGAGTAGTCCGTTGTATATTACCCATAACACAAGCGTAATTTGCTTAATTTGGGGATATACAATATGTGTGTTTGTCTGCCGATTATTATTATTATTATATATAGTGACGGACTTAGACTTATAGAAGCGACAAAATGTGTTACGTCTTTTACTTAGAGTAAATCAGATGAACAAATCGTAAAAAAACCACAATAAAAGTCTACTTAATAAACTTTATTGTCTTGAAACTAGAAGCCTTTAAATAGTGAAAATCTTATTGTAGTAAATATTTTAATATCACCCATATTTATTAGTGATCACCTGATTAGTTTTAACGGTAGATTATGCTGTTGTTGTGAGGAAGTGCATGTGCAGCGTTGGCCTTATAGCTATACTTATATATAGTCCTATCTAGTGCCATGTGTGTTGTTTTTTTTCTTTTCTATGCCTGGGTTATTAATTTTTAGGCTCTTTGTGTGTCTTGGTTTGTTTGTGGAGTGTGCGTGTAATGCAATGCGATGGTAGTGCGCGTAGGTTTGAGTATGTGTATAAGTTTTATTGTTAGTTATGTGTTTGTGACTTTGTGTGGAGTTATAATTTATTGTTTTGTTGTTGTGACATGAAAAATTTCCAGTTGGTGTTGATGATGATGGATGGTTTAGGAGGGGCATTATTGGCCCTCCATTAGGCGTTGGACCACCGTCTTGTCTCTCATGCGTATCGCCATTTTTATATTGTAAAAATGGCGATACGCATGAGACATGTAACAGATACACTCTACATTAGTATAAGTTTAGTATTAAAATTAGAATAAATTAATATAATAAGTTATTCTTGAGGTACACCAAAAGAGAAAAATGACTACATATAATGTCACATACACTAACAAATTAGACAATAAGCGTGTATGGAGTCTCAAATTTTTCATAGAAATTAAGTAGTAAAAAAGGGTACGGAACTCGAGTCCGTCGAGATATTAATAATAATAATTAAAAAAACAAACGGTAAATTATGCTGTTAAACATTGATTTAACTTAAGGACTTGATCGATTTCACATTTATTAGGGTTCCGTAGTTATTTTATTCCAAACGAAGTACTGCTGAAATCTTCCGTCTGTCTGTCTTAATGTCCCAGTCAATTTACTAAGAAACTGCTGGGTCTTTTTTTAAATTGCCTGATCCGTGTACGACCTATTTGGCTGGAATTCAGTAAATATGTAATTTTAATACCGAGGGTGGACAAGGGATACTTTTCATCTCGGATAATGGGATAAGTTTGGGGATAGTTTTATGTAAAGATTATCCCAGAAAGTAGGATAGGTTTTTATTTTGCGATTTGCCATTTGTCATTCGGCATTTTGGTTAATTTGGTAATTTGGTCGATTTGGGCGAGATGTGGTCGATTTGAACGATGTGATTGATGTGGTCGATTTGGTTATTTAGGTGTACGTATTGTTCTTTTATTTCAGAAGATCAGCAGACAGGCAGACAGCCCACTCGATGGAAAACGGTTACCATCGCCTATGGACATTTGCAACACCAAAGGTGCTACAAATGCGCTGCTGCTCTCTTAAGGGAGACTGGAACCTATTGGGACCCATGCAGGGAGTGGCGAGTCACCGTCTGCGCATTTTTCCATGTTCCCTGAACATTGCGACGGGCAGACGCCATAGTCCCTATATTCCCAGACCCCTAGTACCATTAGCAGTTCACCACAATAGCCCGGTACTTTTTGTCCTCATTTCCCACAATAGCCCTACACTGGCCGGGGCTTGTCCTTGGGTGCATTACTATATGGTGTGGACAGGGATAATCGCCGGTCAGTGTCACGCCACATTTACATTAAATTTGTCAAGGGGCCTCTACGTGTTGGCCTTCCCATGGCCCCACGCAAGCCGCCCAAAAGTCCGGGCCATTTTTATGGCCCGTGGTCTTGAAAGACATACAGTATAATAATAATAATAATAATCATCGGCAGACAAACACACACATTGTATATCCCCAAATTAAGCAAGTTACGCTTGTGTTATGGGTAATATACAATGGACTACTCTGGGGCCGATCC
This sequence comes from Dendrolimus kikuchii, assembly GCA_019925095.2. Lineage (NCBI taxonomy): Eukaryota > Metazoa > Arthropoda > Insecta > Lepidoptera > Lasiocampidae > Dendrolimus > Dendrolimus kikuchii. Next base: position 26,495,058 of record CM034392.1, on the reverse strand, counting down.
CAGACACCCAGACCATAGTAAATAAGTTACGAAAATACGTTTCCGAAATTTACTATGCCAGGAATCGAACCCGGAACCTCTGCGTTGCAGTAAGGTACGCCGGCAAAGGCTTAGCCCGCTCAACCACAGAGGCCGTCAATATATGCATTATGTGATTGTCTATTTTGGACGTGCCTTTCGTATACTCCAAAGCCCAGCATTGGGTCGATTATATTACAATATTTATTATATTACGTGATATGTATAATAGCGGCTATATCGTCCTATTTACATAATAATCTCTTACAAAACAAAGCATAACTCAGACTTTTATGTGATTTAACGACTTCATAATTATGTTGAAAATTCAAAGAACGTGTCGTAAATTTAATAAACGATGTAGTCTCATAAATATATGTTAAATTAACTTTATTTAAATTAAGTAACAACAGAGTTAATTGCGATCTTACAGAACCGGAAATGTCTAGGAATGAAGCCGCCCTCGCCGTCGCGAGCAGCCGAGACTCGCAACTGAACACGTCCAGGACAGACAGCTTGATGTTCACATTGTTTTACAATCATATATTTATTTCATTATTCATATAGATAGATAGATAGATAGATAACACTTTATTGTACACCATTACAGAAAACTTACGAACTAGTATTATTCTAATTGTGTACAAAGGGCGTTCTTATCTCTAAAAAGCGATCCAGATAACCCGTGGCAAGAATATTGCTGATTAGGAGTGGCGATGGTGGTATACATACCGCCTGTCCCTATTAACAGAGTCAGATCTGCAAATCAGCAACTTTACAGGAGAGCGCTCTGAACTTTGAATTGCTTATATTTTTTTTACTACAAGAATTAGATTTAAAAACAAAAAAAATATTATATGTTAATATATGTTCGAGAGCTTACTTGCAATGCAATTAAATAACATTTTTACTTATTTAAATGTTTGAAAAGCTAGTAATGGCTTTGTTATCCGTACATGGGTCATCATGATTTGTCGGATGTGTCACATCCAACAAAGTTACATGGACAAACATATTTATTCTTTGTAAGAAGTGCCACATACAACATTGTCATTGGTAAATCCTGTTTAAGTTTATGTCCTATTTAAATTGATATTATAAATTAAATACAATTTTTAATCAATTTGTTTCACAAATAACAAATAATCACACATAATTGACAATTTAGGGACAAAATGAAAACAATCTTTGCCATAAAATTTGTTAAAATCATTAATTATAAAGTCTACCTGTACGAATGGCACTTAATAATCGCATTTCATGTTTCATTAGCTTAGATAATCAGTCTTAGTAATTTCTTTCTTACAAAAATATACCCCGCATACGCCCCTCGCGCCCCGCTAATAACGTCGGGAGTTAACATTCGTCATTGTTAATGGGAGATGGTGGCATATATGACATTGTTAATGTGGCTATTTTAAAAACTATGAGGAAAAATTACCTTTTGTTGCTGCTATTGAAAAACAATGCTTTTTTAGGGTCATTAGTGAAACAAAACCAAAATGTCGAAAATTGCATATCCTACATTGTTAATAGGGACAGGCAATATAATTATTGTACGATTACTTACATTTTAATAATAAATATATAACTATACTACTATATACAAGATATCGAGATAATATGCAACTATTTAAACATAATAAACATATAACTATATGCAATATAATATCTACTAATTATATAAAATTACTAATACTATTAATAAAGTGAATTTGGGGAATAGTTTAAATGGAGCGTTAGGTAAACTTCTAGGCGCTAAGAACCTCAGCCAGAAGGCCCAGCTCGCCGTACACAACGCGGTACTGGTACCTACGCTCACGTATGGATGCGAGAGTTGGGTATGGAAGAGAGAGCATGAAAGTATCTGCGGAGTATAAATCTGCGGAGTGACGCTCGCGGACCGCGTTCGTAATACCGAAGTAAGAAAGAGAGTTGGTCTGAAAGAGATTGTCGGGGTGAAGGTAAGGAAAGGAATGCTCCAGTGGTTTGGGCATGTGGAAAGAATGCATGATGAAAGAATGACTAAACAGATATACAATGCAAAAGTGGATGGATGCAGAAGTCGTGGAAGGCCACGACACACCTTCCATGATCAAATTGATCGTGTACTAGCAGAAGGTGATGTCAGGAGCCTTAAGAACAGACGAGCGTGCATGACAAGAGTTATGAATGTCAAAGAGGCAAGTGAGGTGTGTAAGAATAAGCCTAAATGCACTCTGTTGTTCGTGCCTACCCCGCAAGGGAACTGGCGTGAAGTTATGTATGTATGTATATTCTAGATATATTATATTTTTTCCCTGCAGGAACGAAGCAAGTATACTATTTCTGACGGCAAAGTGATCTGTGGTAAGAGGCGAAAAAATAAGCAACAAGTATTTTTTCGTCTGAATAGCTACCACCCCTGGTCTAGAGTATACCTCTGTGTCAAACTTGTGTTGTGTTCCGGCATTAGAGGCCAGGGTTCAGTCTGCCTTTAGGGGGGTGGCAGCACATTGGTAGCATCTTTTGTATTACAAATGCCAATAGGCGATGGTAGTCGCTTTCAATCAGGTGGATCATCTGCCTGTCTGCTGAACTCATGTAATAAAAAATAAAAATGAAATGGTTGTTTTAACTGTTCACTGCCATTTGTCTGCGCTGATTTTCGTAGTTATTATATAGTTATAGCCGGCCTTCGAGCTAGGCATTATAAGCTGTTTTATTGTTGATTTTTGTAGCAGGTTGTTTTCAATCATGCTTTTAAGGTTGACATGTTTCAGAATCCTAATGGATATTCGCATAGACTGTTTATCGGGGGTCTATGTTTATTTTGAGAATATAAGGTTGGCCCGTTGAGACGAAGTTAGTTGAGTTTCAACTGCGATCGAATCGTTATCAAGTGTACATTCGGAAGAATTTGTGCGTTTAATGTTAGTACGATCTTCTGCCATACGATTTGAACTGGTTATTTATTTGCTTGTTTGTAAGAACTACAAATTACATGCGTGTACCTTTAATAAAGTTTCTGATCTTTTACACTGCATTTAATTGGAACCTCGCTATACGTAACGATTTTAATGAAATTTATTATGTGTATTTGAATGGATCCCCGAATTATTTAAATGTACAATTGGTATCGATAGGTGGCGCTGGGATCAAGTTCTTGGATCCTCATAAACGCCTCAACCGATTTTGATGATTTTTTGTGTGTTTGAGTGAGTCCCCGGATGGTTTAGATTCACAAATAGTACCGGTAGGTGGCGTTGAGATCGGTGTCATGGAGTTTTCTATTTTCAGGGCAGCACAATGTCTGCCAGGACCTCTACTATTTTTATATATTTTACATAATGTGCGGTGGCGCTGTTGTGTACACAAGCGCTTAAAATTTGTTAAGCAGTATAAAAAAATCAAAAAACTTTAAATTGCCTATTTATTTAATTTCTTTTTCTCTTTATTTCAGGTAAGAAGAGAAAGCAAGGACAATATTCTATCAGTTTTCTATATATGTAAGTACATAGAGCTAAGATAAGAATATAATCGAAATTCCTAAAATTCGATGGGAATAATTTTAAAGGAGACGGCAACTTTGGGACAAAGAAATGTGTTGAGATATAGCTTACAAAAAACATATTTTTCTATTAAACCATAGAAAACATTAGGCCTAAATTCTATCTGGAAGATGAGAAATATTAAAAATAAAGTGACAAATAAAATAAGTTAACGATTTATGTGAATTTCAACCGTTAATAATATGAAAACACTTCTGCATACGATTAATTCATTCAAAATAACTAAACCCGCTACAATTACCAAAATATCAACATATTAAAAAGAAATCTTAAGAAGTCGTTTTTTTTAAACGAAGTTTTTTTTTGTTTTTTTGTTACCTTTTAGTGTCTAGCTATGTATGGGTAGACCTACGATCTGCCACCGCTTACTTTTTAGTTTTTGAAGTCGTTTTTTTTTAAACGAAGTTTTTTTTTTTTTTTTTTACCTTTTAGTGTCTACAGGTGCCGCGCTCCTTAAAAAATATAGGCCCCAAGAAAAGGGAACAAAAAAATGTTCGTAAAAAGAAAACTACTGAGCCAAACTATGTTAAATTTTTAGGGGACCAAACGGCGACTATTCCGCATCAAACTAAACAAGAATCACGTAAATCGAATCATAGATCTCAGCGTAATCGGTGTACATATGGAACGGAATGGATTTTTTTTTTTAAATGAAAACTACTGAATTTTTAGTAATTGACTAAGAGCACTTGAATAAAGTGTCTTCTCCTTAATAAAGACAATAAGAAACGTGTGAAACGTTCGCTGTCTTCAACTGAAATTCCCGGTAGGCTCCTTGTATACCCGGAAGAATCTTCTGTAATCCATAATTTCGATCTTCTTTTGGTTATTCTATTACTTACTGTCTATCACTTTCTAAACATCTATCTATCTCTGTCTTTTCCTTCCTGAAACTTCTTTCTATTCCAGAATTTCGATCTTCGTTTTATTATGCTTTTGTTCGTCATATATGCCATCTGTCTTTGTCTTTTTCTTCTGGAGACTTCCTAAACCAATTTTTTTCTTATTGCAGGAGATCAGCAGACAGGCAGACGGCCCACTTGATGGAAAGCGGTCACCATCGCCTATGGACATTTGCAACACCAAAGGTGCTACAAATGCGCTGCTGCTCTCTTAAGGGAGACTGGAACCTGGTCACTAATTCCGGAACACAACTCAAGGTTGTTATGGCGACATACTTTAGACCAGGTAGCCATCCAGTCGGGCGAATGCCCTACCACCTGGCGGTGGGTTGTTTTGTCGCCTCTTACGACAGGCCGCCCGGCCGCACGAAATTGTATTCTTTCTCCGTTCCTGCACGAATGATTACCAATTACGTCTTTTATCAACTTTTACATTGAAAGACATCATTAAAAAACCGTTCTTATTTAACTTTCAAACACATTCCCAGTAGCTATTACAACGATACACCTTGAAGGAGACAACGAAACCAATTTAAAATCGATCAACCATCAAACACACCGCGTCGACTCAACGACGATAAAGTCATGCACATTACGCGTTTAAAAAAATGCCCATTAAACTATTATCGTATATTTTAAACTATAAAATTTTATTGGGATCTAAATATTTTCATCGGTGCCCAATGGGCGGTGATAAGCTCGTAAAACTTTAAGAGCCTGCTCGTAAAGTTGCCGGGTGAACAAACATGGCGGTGACAGATGCGCCCGCGCAGGTTCCTCGCCGGAGAAGAGTAGGGTAATTGAGAGTAAAGTTCAATAAGTCACTTTAGAGAGAGAAGGATATATATATATATATATGTATATATATATATAGATATACGTGAAGCAAAAACCTTTTACGAAAATTGCGCGGACGGAGGAGTATGAAATTTCGCACACTTATATAGGGGAGGAGTGCAGAATGCTATTTTTTTTTTAAATTATGCATAAAAAATACATTAAATCAATATATAAAAAAACATTACACACACTACCATGTATTTGACACAAACACGCATACATACTCTTTTGTTTATTGTTAAAGTCAAATTAACAGTGTAGCCTTGGCGCAATCTGTGATTATAGAAGTATAGTCTTTGACAACAGAACCTTAATAATGTTCAAACTTATAATTTAAATTAATTATTATGGTCGAATTTCGACCACGGGCGGCCATTAGTATATATATATATATATACTAGCCGTCCCGGCAGACGTTGTTCTGCCCTGAAGAAATAAAATTTAGAACCCGATTGCAGCGCCACCTACAAGGTCCAAATGTAAGCTATCCTATCTTTCAAGTCGGATCAAACTGCACACGGTGTGCAAATTTGATTAAAATCGGTCGAGTAGTTTAGGATTCCATCGCGGACAAACAACGTGACACGTAATTTATATATATTAAGAAGATATATAACAGATATGTATTAGAAACAATACCATAAATAATCTAATGCAATAAAAAAAAAATAACTTATTTATATTGCATTCTACACATAGTTCCTCAAGACTATAAGTAGAATACTGAGCCTAGATCACCGTCTTCTATGGGTAAGGTGCCTGGAAGGCTGGCTACGTTTCTTCGCTGGATCGCCATACTGATCCGTTGTCCGAGGTAGACACCAACTTTCTGATCACCTGAAGAGTTACCGAGTCGTTTTGGTAGAGACTCACGGCCTCAGGACCCCACGGTCCAAGCGTCTCAACAGCAAACGGCATCAACATATAACTCTCATGGACGGTTCCATATTTATGCTGCTTGAGTGATTCAGGTGTTTCCACCACCGAACCGACTAATCTAGACATGTTTGGTAAATAGGATGCGGCCAACGTGTCTTCGGAGGTCGTATCCCACATTAAAGGTTTGCCACGCTGCCAAGAAATTAGAGTCATTCTGTCAGAACGCCTACCTTCGTCACGTGTAATACCGTTCGGTTCTAATAAAGTCGGCACGTTAACGGTGGGAAATGTTCTTTTTTTTTTTTATTGCAGGAGTTCAGCAAACAGGCAGACGGCCCACTAGATGGAAAGCGGTTGCCATCGCCTATGGACATTTGCAACAACAAAGGTGCTACAAATGCGCTGCTGCTCTCTTAAAGGAGCCTGGAACCTGGTTACTAATGCCAGAACACAACACAAGGTTGTTATGGCGGCATACTCTAGACCAGGGGTGGTCGCCATCCAGTCCAGCAAATACTCTACCACCTGGCTGTGGGTTGTTTAGTCGCCTCTTACGACAGGCCGCCGGGCCGCAGGAAATTGTCTTCTTTCTCCGTTCCTGCACGGATGATGGATCTTTCTCCGTAAGACATCATTCAAGGCAGCGTGGCGTGACCATCTGCCGGCACTGCGGCGGCAAGAAAGACCGTGGTTTATATATGTTAAGAAGATATATAACAGATATGTATTAGAAACAATACCATAAATAATCTAATGCAATAAAAAAAAATTAACTTATAAAGTATTCTACCCATAGTTCCTCAAGACTATAAATAGAATACTGATCCTAGATCACCGTCTTCTATGGGTAAGGTGCCTGGAAGGCTGGCTACGTTTCTTCGCTGGATCGCCATACTGATCCGTTGTCCGAGGTAGACACCAACTTTCTGATCACCTGAAGAGTTACTGAGTCGTTTTGGTAGAGACCCAAAGAGGGCAGCAGCGCATTTGTAGCACCTTTGGTGTTGCAAATGTCCATAGGCGATGGTAACCGCTTTCCATCGAGTGGGCCGTCTGCCTGTCTGCTGAACTCCTGCAAAAAAAATTAAAAAAATGAATGGATTTATATTTGCGGGGTTTTTTGTCCCCTTGCCGCGCGACAGCAATATATTTTAATACTTTATTCAATCTAATATATAAAATTCTCGTGTCACAGTGTTAGTTACCATACTCCTCCGGAACGGCTTGACCGATTCTCATGAAATTTTGTGTGAATATTGGGAAGTCTGAGAATCGGACAACATCTATTTTTCATCCCCCTAAATGTTAAGGGTAGTCCACCCCTATTTTTTTTTATTTTTTTTTAGGATACAGCATTAAAAAATACATACAACCCAAAATTTTCATCCCTCTACAATCAACCCCTATTTTTTATTTGTTAATTATAAACTTTAAGTTTTTTGGCAAGATTTTTAATCTTATTTTGTCATGACTTGAATTTTTTTTTTATATTACTCTTAATTTTCCACCTCTCTACTATCAACCCCTATTTTTCCATCGTGTTTTTTTTTAACTATCAATCGATCAGTTATCCCCCCTCTAGATGTCTACCGTTGTCACCTCTCATCTAGCAAACACCACGGAGTAGGGATGAGTGGGTTCCCGGATGGTTTAGATTCACAAGTAGAACCGGTAGGTGGCGCTGAGATCGGGTACTGGAATCCTCCTAATCACCTGGAGCGATTTTGGTGATTTTGTTTTTGTGTGTTTGAATGGGTACCCGGATGGTTTAGATTCGCAATTAGAACCGGTAGGTGGCTCTGGGATCGGGTTCTAGAATTTTATTTTTTAAAGGCAGGACTTGCAAGATTTAATTATTCAAACATCGTCATATAAACTACCGCTATTACTTACAATAAAGTTGGATTGTCGTACCGTATTGACAGATGGCATGACAGGTTGTGCACGCGCAGGTTGGGCGGGGCGAGCGGCCGCCATTTTCCCGTATACATGTGTCACAGTGTTAAACATTACAGTATTGACAATATATGCTGGCTGACAAGTCAGACTTCCGTGTGCGTTGTTTATGATTTTTGCCCAAGATATGGGTTGTAAATGTGGGAGTATGGTGCTTTGAAAGGTGCTTGTTGCAGCTGTATTTTCGCTTATTTTTGAAGTGAAACTTCTTCGGAATCGTTGTGATTTCAAACTCGATGAAACGAAAAAGCGACACTAAAATAAGATAAACACATAAATCTATAAAACTAAGCCTGCGAGAGAATGAGATATGAGTTTTACATTAGGCAGCACAGTTAAAGAGTCAATAAGACAGATGATTAAACGTAATAAAATAAGTTCAATTTGAACCGAAATAAAACTGATAATAATATTGTTACGATCTAGACGCCGACAAAAGTGGATTCACACCTGCATATAGTAAAAACACATTTTATTACCTTCGGCATTTGGACTTCTTTTGTTTACTTTGTGTTTAAAATTTGTGGCTAGAAAACAGCCCATGGTGTATTATAATTTTTATGGCATTCATTAGCCAGGTGTATCGGATTGATTCTAGGAAATTTGGTCCACGCGGCCGGGCAGACATATTGCATCTGTGCAGTATAAAGCAATGCCCTTATTAAAAGATGAGTCAGTCGAGCGAGAACCACGAACGAACGTGGGTACATAGCGGGAATATCTATTAGTGACGGACTTTGCGCGTTTTGTGGAATCACGACCTTCTGCATTACGATTGGCTTTGTTGTGTTCGGTTATATTTGTACCTGTGTTATATGTGTTTGTATAGTTCTAATAAAGTCTATGGTAATTCTAACGGCATTTTAATTCGAGTCCCGCAACTCGTAACAATATATTACCTGTGAGTATGTTGTCCGAAGTTATACTTCTACTGAGTTCTGCAGTTCATGCACACACACATATTTTTGTATAATATTGTAAAACTTCTGCAATTTTCCTCTTTAAAGAAATCAATAGCATCACACCGCTGTCGTCTTGATGCTACTGAGCAGTATATCCGGGTGTCGCGTCGATGTCTCGGTGTCGATCAATCGTGTCGTTAAACTGTCGAATGGATAGACGCTTATTAAGAGGAGAAATCTATCCACTTAGACTATCGCCCGTATACATATTAATTATTATAGTGTTGTAGTAAGTCGTGGTAGCGTATTGGTTAGCGCACGCGTCCCAAACTCAAAAGGGCGCGGGTTCGAAAACTGACCGGAACGCATGCAAGTTTTCTGACCTAATGTGCATATTGTTACAATTACCACGTGCTAACAGCGGTGAAGGTAAACATCGTGATTTAACCTGCATATTGAGATAAACGATGTGTCAAACTTGCCAAGCCGCCTTGGACAAGCGTGGTGGGTATCTGTCCGTTCACCAATAGTCGGAGGCCTGAACCCAGCAGTGGGACATTTATATATATATATATATATATATATATATATATATATATATATATATATATATATATATATATATATATGTGTGTGTATGTATATCGCTTATTTGGTGGAACAATGACCTAATTGTAATTTTATGAAACATGACTTAAGTATATCAAAACACATGTAACAAGGGTCTCCATACATTCGGAAGAATATAACGATATTACATCGGTAATATATATCTAGTATAATCATAACCCTACCTAAAAAGCTAAAAAAAAATAATACTAATCGCTCTCTTGTAAAAATGCAAAACTGATAATTACGTCAATATTCTACCAAATGAGTGATATATATATCCGATAACTTTTGTATGCCAGATTATCCAAATACATACATACATACATAACTTCACGCCAGTTCCCTTGCGGGGTAGGCACGAACAACAGAGTGCCATTTAGGCTTATTCTTACACACCTCACTTGCCTCTTTGACATTCATAACTCTTGTCATGCAAGCTCGTCTGTTCTTAAGGCTCCTGACATCACCTTCTGCTAGTACACGATCAATTTGATCATGGAAAGTGTGTCGTGGCCTTCCACGACTTCTGCATCCATCCACTTTTGCATTGTATATCTGTTTAGTCATTCTTTCATCATGCATTCTTTTCACATGCCCGAACCACCGGAGCATTCCTTTACCTTACATTATCCAAATGATACTTATTATATAATAAAAAAAAAAATTGCATGAGTTCGTCAGATAGGCAGATGGCCTACTTGATGGAACGCGGTTACCATCGCCTATGGACCTTTGCAACACCAAAGGCGTGACAATTGCGCTGCTGCTCTCTTAAGCGAGTCTGGAACTTGGCCACTAATGCCGGAACACAACTCAAGTTGTTATGGCGGCATACTCTAGACCAGGTGTGGTAGCCATCTAGATGGGTAAACCCCCCCCCCCCCACGGATATAAATACTAATTTGATTAAATTAATACTGAGTTCTCGTAACACTCCAAAACGATCGGCATCCTATAAGCCGGCTTCACTTTAAGAGTTCTAGACTTCGCCTTTCTATTAATGGTCTAAGGTTAAACCCATTGTAATTTTGTAGCCAAAATTTTGATTAATTTTTAGTAGAAAAATAAAAATAGTCTTATCACGTATAACAAATTCTGGTCTCGTAGAAAAAAACCATCACAAAAACATCTGCACATGTGTAAAACACACATCAATCAACTGTCAGTCGTATATCACGAGCACACATACAACCGGGACACAATGACCTGCGCGTGAGTCGAAGGGCCAAATCCATCACGCTGTCAACTTTAAAAAACGAACTCGGCGCGGACCAATCGCGTCGCGCCGTTTGAATAATTGTTCTTTCAGAATGACCAATAGCCGCCCGCGGCTTTATTCCTTATACCGTATGATTAATGCAGTGCTTTGATGTATTTACGATCTAGATGAAAACCGGTGATCAGTTATTGACGTGACTTATAGGCCTTTGCGTACTTGTGGATTGCTATCGTCTATCAATAATTTACTAAGTCTTCTAAAGGCATGTACAAATGTACTAATTTTTACTGAATTTATAACAATAGTTTGATGTAAAGATATGTTTAACATTGCTTAACTTAGCGCGATTTATGCTTTAACGATTTCTAGCCTACGATTTGGTTTTGTTGTATTCGGCTATACTTGTAAGCACTGTGAATTACGTGTGTGCACTCATAATAAACTTTGTATTTGTACAAATACCCTACAAATTCGTAACAATATGTATGTACCCACAACATTTTGACGGTGTATGGACATTTTTTTAGGACCAGTGTAATTTTTTAAGTATTTATATTACGTCCGCTTAGTATGACTTGTTTGTTACTTCCTTTCGATGCCATTATAAGCAGACTCTACTGTATACGTGGAAACCTTTCAATTGAATTGCCAAACCGGCCATTAACTAATAAACACTTAATGTGTTCAGTTATAAAACCTCATGGCAATAAGAAGTTAAATTTACATCGGAAAGATTGCAATCCTACATCATAAACGGTGTGAACGAGTTTACAGAGCGGGGAAATTGTGAGAAATACGGGAAATACATTTAAGATTATCGTAGGATATTGATAAATGAGGTATATTGATTACCATTTTAATACAGAACGGTATAAACCTCTTATCGATTAACTGAATCTCAAATATCTATAGTAATATTATGTATATATTAATACGTGAAGCAAAAACTTTGTACCCCTTTTTACGAAATTTGCGCGGACTGAGGAGTATTGCTGAAATTTCGCACACTTATAGTTTATATAGAGAAGGAGTGCAGAATGCTAATATTTTTTTTTTTAATTATGCACAAAAAATACATTAAATCAATATATAAAAAAAAACATTACACACACTACCATATATATTCTTTTGTTAAAGTCAAATTAACAGTGTAGCCTTGGCGAAATCTGCGATTATAGAAGTATAGTCATTGACAACAGAACCTTAATAATGTTCAAACTTATAATTTAAATTAATTATTATGGTCGAATTTCGACCACGAGCGGCCATTAGTATATATGTGTATTATATACTATATATATATATATATATATATATATATACTAGCCGTCCCGGAAGACGTTGTTCTGCCCTGAAGAAATAAAATTTAGAACCCGATTGCAGCGCCACCTACAAGGTCCAAATGTAAGCTATCCTATCTTTCAAGTCGGATCAAACTGCACACGGTGTGCAAATTTGATTAAAATCGGTCGAGTAGTTTAGGATTCCATCGCGGACAAACAGCGTGACACGTAATTTATATATATTAAGAAGATATATAACAGATATGTATTAGAAACAATACCATAAATAAACTAATGCAATTAAAAAAAATTAACTTATTTATATTGCATTCTACACACAGTTCCTCAAGACTATAAATAGAATACTGAGCCTAGATCACCGTCTTCTATGGGTAAGGTGCCTGGAAGGCTGGCTACGTTTCTTCGCTGGATCGCCATACTGATCTGTTGTCCGAGGTAGACACATTGTAGGTATTACAAAACAACCACTGAAATACACTATATAAATGTTGGAGAATTTGATGCTTTTTTTTTAGATTTCCTGTTTGTCTGTTTGTTCGCGATTCACGTAAAAACTACTGGGCCGATGTCGAAGCGGTTTTCGCTGATAGGCAGTAAATTATTAGTCTTAAAATCTGCGCTACTTTTTATCTGGGGAATCCCACGGGAGAATTTCTGGGAATTATTTGTAGTTGTTCGGGTGCATAAAATTAGCTTTTATAAAACAATTGCTTACATTATTTTTTAAAAGTACTTTGTGTCCCAGAAATTCCCGGAAATTTCAGAACAAGTGTGGACGAAGTCACGGGCATGTCCTAGTTGTAGATAAAATGAGTACCTACCAATCAATTTTATAATGTTAACATGGCGGCCTCTGCGGTTAGGTGGGCTAGGCCTTGCTGGACTAACAAACACCCAGAGGCTCTAGGTTCAATTCCTGGCATGGTAAATTTCATACCTGAACTTTCCGTTATTTACTATGGTCTGGGTGTCTCGGATCGGTCCCGAAGTGGTCCTTTGTGTATTATACATACACTACTGTGTGTGTTTGTCTGCCGATTATATTCCCAAAGTGGTCCTTTGTATATTACCCATAACACAAGCGTAACTGGCGTAGCTTAGGGATACACTACAATGTGTGTTTGTCTGACGATTATATTACAAAAGAGTAGCTTAGAATTATTAGTATAAAAGTAGTATTATAATTTGTTTGTTAGTATTGTCACTTTATTTTTAAACTAGCTGTTACCTGCGACTTCGACCGCGCGGAATTTAATAAGAAAGTCCCGTCAAAATCGGTACAGCCGTTTCAGAGATTAGCCGGAACAAACAGTACATAGAGACAAAAAAAAATGTTTTTTTGATTTAAGTACCGTATATACTTTCAAATGCATTTAGTACAAAACTTTTATTTGGAGTTTTTTTTTTAACAACTACGGACTCGAGTTCCCTACCTTTTCACAACTTAATTTCCTTTACTGGCAGAAGGTGATGTCAGGAGCCTTAAGAACAGACGAGCGTACATGACAAGAGTTATGAATGTCAAAGAAGCAAGTGAGGTGTGTAAGAATAAGTCTAAATGGCGCTCTGACGTTCGTGCCTACCCCGCAAGGGAACTGGCGTGAAGTTATGTATGTATGTAATTTCTAAGAAAGTTTTTTAGAGTTTATACACGCTTATTTAACTTAGTGATTTTTGTGTTGTGGTGTACCTTACGAATAACTTATTATATTAATTGTTATTTTGAGATTACAAACGGACACTTCAATTTCGTTTATTTATACATACTATTTCAGTACGAGCACATCACTAGTGATACCTAGTTGTCCATTGTCCTATTGTTAAGACATAACACGGACAGTCCACTAGGCTGTACAACATTAAACGCGTTAATTATCTAATCGCGCACGCAATCGCTACAGGCATAATGAGGCAAGGGGACCGAAGGGAGCGCGAGGGGTTGGGGGGAATGCGGGGATCTCGGCCGTCCCACATAAATCTGTCACCGGTGCTGCGCCGGCGCACAGTAACGCACACATCTTGATCTCTAGCAGGGGACGCCAACATTTTACCTACAAGTGTTAGTTTTACTGGGAACTGTTTTCACGGAAGAGGCCGCTGAAAAGACCGAAATCAAATAAAATTACCGCGCTTAAAACCGTTAAAACGTAGTTTTATAATTCTCGTATATTTTATGTAATTTCTTTCCCTTCTTTTAAACTTTTCCGCTTGTCCTTATTCTCGCTGCGTCAAAAATGAAGATATCGCCATTTAGAAAATTAATAACAAAATCGCTACGACAAGAGTCACAAACCCCTGTCCATCGATGTCAGTACGTAGTTCGCAACATGCGCTTAAATTTTATCGCTCCGCTGTTATAATAAGCCGCCCCTACAATCAAGACTGTGCGCGCGTCTCGCGAAGTGACAAATATATAAATAAATTAAAAACTATAATATATAAAGATATAGTGTGAATTATCCAAAATATAACAAGTTTCCATCACCACGCGGGTGAAACCGCGGGCACAGCTAGTACATAATAATACTTGACATCTTTGTCTTCCGTGATCACGGCCACTGAAAAGTAGCCGAAACGTCAGAATAACAAATATCTAATAAATTACCGCGCTTAAAACAGTTTGTCGCGGCACGATTAACCAAGGATGATACACACTGATGCAATCGGACATGAAACCAGTACGCACGCGCCGGTGTGTACGCGCAATATTAACCTTTTACTATGAAAACGCTCATTGTCTACGGCCAACCGCCAATATTCTAAAATTCACGAACAGAACGACAAGGAAAAATTGTACGCGCAAGAAAATTTATTGTAAAATCGCAAATTATTGAAAATATACGCATTTCGAGCCAAAGGGTACTTCATTGAAGACTTCCTACGCTTCACAGTTAAATCGTAGTTTTACGTATGCGTTCACTGGGTAACAATTTCTAATTGTATATTTAATTTTATTACATATTTATTTTATTTTATTTAGCCCTAAGAACAGACGAGCGTGCATGACAAGAGTTATGAATGTCAAAGAAGCATGTGAGGTGTGTAAGAATAAGCCTAAATGCCGCTCTGTTGCTCGTGCCTAGGGAACTGGCGTGAAGTTATGTATGTATTATATTTTATTTTGAGGAGCCACATGTTGCCGACACCCGGGCATCTGTGTGCGTGTTTTGAACGGAAAAGCACGTTGATTTGTGATTAGAGCCCTCTCGATTTATGTATCGAATGAGAAACGCCTCAACGAATTCTTTTGTTTCCATTATTAAAGTTTTATATGTCACTCTACGTCTTGTTCTATGGTCTGTTTGTGTATTAACATTCTTTAGGGAGTGTTACGAGGCTCTTTTGATTGACATACATTCAGTTCGGAATTAAAAATAACAAAGAATAAGTACAGATAAATATTTTTTTTATTTTTTATTGCAGGAGTTCAGCAGACAGGCAGACGGCCCACTTGGTGGAAAGCGGTTACCATCGCCTATGGACATTTGCAACACTAAAGGTGCTATAAATGCGCTGCTGCTCTCTTAAAAGAGACTGGAACCTGGTCATTAATGCCGGAACACAACACAAGGTTGTTATGGCGGCATACTCTAGACCAGGGGTGGTCGCCATCCAATCGAGCAAATACTCTACCACCTGGCTGTGGGTTGTTGAGTCGCCTCTTACGACAGGCCGCCGGGCCGCAGGAAATTGTATTCTTTCTCCGTTCCTGCACGGATAAAAAGTGAAGTGTCTGTTTGTAATGTCAAAACAACAGCTAATAATAATCCGTGCAGAAACTTCGGGGGGACTTTAGCTATCAATGGAGCAAAGGATTCATCACCCCCGCTGACGAAGTGAATGTGTTCTGATTCCCGGGGCACATTCAGGCACTTTTTGCGCTGGATCGGACTGGGCGTAACTACGTTCTAAGTCTCAGCCTTTCCTACATAAAAAGCGCGGGGCACATGGGAGGAGGGTGGTTTTAGTGGGTAGTGGGTGTTGCCCGTGCGACTTCTCTCAGTCTCCACACAAGCTGGTTTGATTAGTGTTCGGCTTGCCCCTTATCAAAGGGGAAGGCTTCATGATCAACTATGGTCTAATCCCTTGCAAAGGAACCAGTATTGTGCGTAAATAGCATTTCCCCCGCCTTACGGAACAACCCACAGCCAGGTGGTAAATTCAAATTGAAATTCAAAAGTTTTTATTCAAAATAAGTTCTACTGGAGAACACTTTTTGAAGATCATACATGTAAGTTAAAATTTAATTTTTACTTCCTATTCTATGTACACCGCTTCGCAACGTGTTGATGCTGTAAAGGAGAAGAAGCGGCAAGAAACTCCCCAGCAACACGTCGAGCTAAATATTATTAGGTAGGGTATTAGCCCGACTGGATGGCTACTACCCCTAGTCTAGAGTATGCCGCCATAACAACCTTGAGTTGTGTTCCGACATTAGTGACCAGGTTCCAGTTTCACTTAAGAGAGCAGCAGCGCATTTGTAGCACCTTTGGTCTGCCTGTCTGATGAACTCCCGCAATAAAATAAATAAAAAAACAGCTTTTTACTAAATGCATATGATACTTTCATTACTACACAGTATTGATATGAAAATGATCAAATTTTTTTTTGTCTGTCTGGATATTCCGGCTAATCTCTGATGGACCGATTTTGACGAGATTTTCACTGATGTTATAAGGAGTACTTTTTTTATTGCAAGAGTTCAGCAACAGGCAGATGGCCCACTTGATGGAAAGCGGTTACCATCGCCTATGGATATTTGCAACACGAAAGGTGCTACAAATGCGCTGCTGTTCTCTTAAGGGAGACCGGAAACTGGTCACTGATGTCGGAACACAACTCAAGGTTGTTATGGCGACATACTTTAGACCAGGGGTGGTAGCCATCCAGTCGGGCAAATGCCCTACCACCTGGCTGTGGGTTGTTTTGTCGCCTCTTACGACAGGCCGCCCGGCCGCAGGAAATTGTATTCTTTCTCCGTTCCTGCACGGATAAACTTAGGCTACTTTCTTTATGGGTTATATGATATGGAAACTAACTCGGCCACTACAAATATGTCCAGTTATGGCAAAAGCAGAAGTAAATATATTGATATAATGCAATTTATAACTCTACCAGATAGATCTTACGATGAATCGTTCGTTGTGAGCTGCGATACTGCGCTTCGACTGAGCCGATCTTGATAAAACGAGGAACTAAATTATATCGGAGATGGTTACAAAGCTACAGGAACTATGAAGGTTCTATTAAATTATGTGAAACTGAATAATCACAACCTTATAGAATTTGTAAGAGCGTACAAAGTTCTGAGGTCATAAGTTTCTCTATGTAATACAAGTCAAGTAGCACATTAATAGCCCAATAATCATACAGGTCGATATTTAATTTTAGTGACATCACATGCTATCAAATTATCAGTAAAAAATACAAAAACATAAAAACTACATTAATTATTGTTTATGATACGAAGTTATGGAACTCCATAAAATAAAGAAATTCTGATCAAAAACTTGATAGATAGATAACACTTTATTGTACATCATTACAGAAAAACTTACGAACTAGTATTAGTCTAGTTGGGTACAAAGGGCGGTCTTATCGCTAAAGAGCGATCTCTTCCAGACAACCCGTGGCAAGAATATTCTGATTAGGAGCGGCGACGGTGGTATACATAATTATTGTACGATTACTTACATTTTAATAATAAAGCAACTATTTAAACATAATAAACATATAACTATTCTCTCTTTTCTTTCACCATATCCCAATTACTTGGGGTCGGCACAATATGTCTTTTCCTTCCACACTCTCCTATTCTGACATACCTCTTCTGTCACACCGCATATCATCATGTCATCCTTCACACAATCCATCCATCTTTTTTTTGGTCTACCTTAAAATTTGTACCCATCGATCTTGTAGTATAACATTCTTTTTGTCACGTGACTTTCATCCCTCCTCATTATATGTCCATACCAACTTAATCTTCTTCCTCTCAATTTTTCTGTCACAGGTGCAACTTTCAAAGATCCCCTTATGTACTCATTTCTCACCTTATCCATTCTTGTAACACCACACATCCATCTCAACATTCTCATCTCAGCTAAGTGGAGACGTTTGTAGTTTATCACTTTAGTGGCCCAACATTCCGACCCGTATAGCATGACTGGTCGTATGATAGATTTATATATTTGACCTTTTAGTTTCAGTGACAATTATTCTGCAGTAGTGAACCAAGGTATTTGAATTCGGGGTTACGTGGTAGTGTGACTGATTGTAGTTTAAGAGGCACAGCACTAGAGGTCCCGCCGAAATCACAAAACAGGTATTCGGTTTTGGTTCTGCTGATTTTTAATCCAACGCCCTCTAGCGCTTGCCGCCACCTGTTTAGTTTGTTTTGAAGTGCTACCCCATCTTCATCCACCAGGACAATAAACATATAACTATATGCAATATAATATCTACTAATTATATAAAATTACATATCACTATATTGCAGATAGAATTTCCTGACTAAGTTCTTAAATGTTATTAGGGATTTTGCTTGTCTGACAGCAACAGGCAATGAATTCCAAAGTTGGACAGCCTTAACTGTGAAAAAATTATTGAAGAACGTTGTATTATGAATAGGAGTAATAAGTCTATGTTGACTGGAAGGGCGTAAATTGTGAGAGCAAGAAATAAATTCGAAGCGTTCTTTAAGGTACTGTGGAGTATTAGGGATGAATAAAATACTATAAAGCAATGAAAGAATGTGAGTATTCCGGCGAAAACGAATTGGCAACCACTTGAGGTTAGTTCGAAATTCAGAAACGTGGTCATACTTGCGTAACCCAAATATGAACCCTATGGAAAAGTTTTGGAGGCGCTCAAGTTTATTAAGTTGCTCTTGAGTCAAATCTAGCTAGCTGGCGTCGGCATAATCAAGTATGGGCAAAAGTAACGAGTCTGCAAGCTTAATTTTGATGGCGTTGGGCAGGAAGTTTTTCGGCCTCCAGAGTGGTCTGGAGGAGAGAAACAACCACCGACTCAACTCCGTTATATGGGGTCTCCAGGACAGCTCACTATCAAATATAACTCAAGGTTTTTGACCTTATCACTGATAGGGACTTGCTTACTTAAATGCAGAAACAAAACTTGTTTTTGACAATGATGTCAAAACAAGTTTTGTGTTTGCCATTATTGTCAAGACATGCTTTGTATTTAACAGTAATGGCAAAAACAAAACTTGCTTTGTCAAAATGTTTTTGGAAATTGTTCAAAAATTTCCGTATTAAAGGATAACCTGATATGCTTGAAATGTTATAATAATCATTATATAAATTGATAATATTAATAAGTTGAGACATTTCTAAAAGACACATGAAATAAATGACATCCGATCACAAATATGTCGGGCGTGTCAACATGGCGCCGGATATCACACCAACTGTCACTTGTGATCTGATTTCGTCACTTCCCGTCAGCTCACGTATCTGATTTAAAACATTTTCTTCGTTTTATAATATATACTGCGCAATGTGACTGACATACATTCACGCATATCAATCGGATCAAGCAACAATATACTTGAATACTTCCTAGACGAGTCATTTACTTTTCAATGTATATTGTCAGATTTTCATACAACTATTATTATTTATTTAAATATATAGGAGACTAGATTCAAATATATCTTATCCGTGCAGGAACGGAGAAAGAATACAATTTCCTGCGTTGGGGCGGCCTGTCGTAAGAGGCGACAAAACAACCCACAGCCAGGTGGTAGGGCATTTGCCCGACTGGATGGCTACCACCCCTGGTTTAAAGTATGTCGCCACAACAACCTTGATTTGTGTTCCGGCATTAGTGACCAGGTTCCAGTCTCCCTTGAGAGAGCAGCAGCGCATTTGTAGCACCTTTGGTGTTGCAAATGTCCATAGGCGATGGTAACCGCTTTTCTTCAAGTGGGCCGTCTGCCTGTCTGCTGAATTCCTGCAATAAAAAAAAGATTATATTTTACATTGATAATATTTTGTATGTTATTTTTTTTGTTCATGGTGTATATCATTGAACTCCTCCTAAATGGTTGGATTGATTTAGATAAAAAATTGTGTTCAAGGGGGTCCCGGGATGATTTAGATTCACATTTGGGCCTGGTAGATGGCGCTGCAATCGGGTTCTATTTTTTTTGTCCAGGATGACGTTTGCTAGGTCGGCTATAATTATAATCTGAAAAACTTTTATATTAACAAAACTACACGATACTATGTATGAATGGCTTTAGCTACATCAATTCTATAACATTTCTTTTGTGACAAGCTAGCTTACAACTATATTATAGCTTGTGATAAGACTCGCTAGCCACACTCTGACATCGCAGTGCATTTATAAACACGGACTCGCTGGCCACATTCCGACATTTCAGTGCATTTATGAACACAAACTCGGTGGCTACACACTGACATCTCACTGCATTTACAAACACTGACTCGTTGGCCACACTCCGACATCGTAGTGCATTTATAAACATAGACTCGGTGGCCACACTTCGACATTGCAGTGCATTTATAAACACTGACTCGTTGGCCACACTTCGACATTGCAGTGCATTTATAAACACTGGCTCGTTGGCCACACTCCGATATCGTATTGCATTTATAAATATAGACTCGATGGCCACACTCCGTTATTACAGTGCATTTATAAACATAGTCCCGGTGAGCACACTCTCACATGTCAGTGCATTTATAAACAGTGACTCGCTTGCCACACTCCGACATCGCAGTGCATTTATAAATACAAACTCGGTGGCTACACTCTGACATCTCACTGCATTTATAAACATTGACTCGCTAGCAACACTTCGAAATTGCAGTGCATTTATAAACACTGACTCGTTGGCCACACTCCGCCATCGTAGTGCATTTATAAACATAGACTCGATGGCCACACTCCGTTATTACAGTGCATTTATAAACATAGTCCCGGTGAGCACAGTCTCACATGTCAGCGCATTTATAAACAGTGACTCGCTTGCCACACTCCGACATCGCAGTGCATTTATAAATACAAACTCGGTGGCTACACTCTGACATTTCACTGCATTTATAAACACTGACTCGCTAGCAACACTTCGAAATTGCAGTGCATTTATAAACACTGACTCCTTGGCCACACTCCGACATCGTAGTGCATTTATAAACATAGACTCGATGGTCACACTTCGACATTGCAGTGCATTTATAAACACTGACTCGTTGGCCACACTCCAACATCGTGGTGCATTTATAAACATAGACTCGATGGTCACACTTCGACATTGCAGTGCATTTATAAACATAGACTCGGTGGCCACACTCCGATATTACAATGCATTTATAAACATAGTCTCGGTGGCCACACTCCGACATTGCAATGCATTTATAAACATAGTCTCGCTGAGTACACTCCGACATCGTAGTGCATTTATAAACATAGACTCGGTGGCCACACTTCGACATTGCAGTGCATTTATAAACACTGACTCGCTGGCCACACTCCAACATCGTGGTGCATTTATAAACATAGACTCGGTGGCCACACTCCGATATTACAGTGCATTTATAAACATAGTCTCGGTGGCCACACTCCGACATTGCAGTGCATTTATAAACACCGTCTCGTTGGACACACTTCGACATTGCAGTGCATTTGTAAACACTGACTCGTTGGCCACACTCCGACATCCTAGTGCATTTATAAACATAGACTCGGTGGCCACACTCCGACATCGCAGTGCATTTATAAACACTGACTCGCTGGCCACACTCCGAAATTGCAGTGCATGTATAAACACCGTCTCGCTGGCCATAACCCGATGTCGCAGTACATTTCTAATCACATTACTGACTCCTCATCTACGTTTCGCTGTAATCGGATAAAATCGATAGCAGACGTATGAAGCGCAAATCGCTAATGATGACCCCTGCTTAACCCGATTATCGATAAAAAGTCTGGGGCTACTGATTAGGCGCAATCACTAATTGCTCAGCCAAATCGTACGCGAGTTAACTTTATTACTGTCTTCGGCTAATGCGACGTCCGACGATGTCGCACTTTGTTAGGGACGAGATACATTTGTCCGGATAGTTTCCTAACGCCCAAGGAAACTATGGCTGCATATTTTAAAATATGAAATAATCACAACAAAACTATGTTTTACCAGTTTTAAGCGCGGTATTTTATTTGAGTTTTATGCTGATGTTTAGGCCACTTTTCAGTAGACGTGATCACGGAAGACAAAGATGTCAAGTGTTAGTTTTTAGCCTATGGCAGACAAGTTAATTTAATAATTTTGTAATATTTTTTGTTTATGGTTATCATTTCATTTAGTAAATCATATCTTATAATCAAATATTATATGTACTTTACTTTACAATGTTAGGAAGAGTTTTTTTATTGCAGCAATAGTACAGCAGATAAGCTGACATTTGCAACACCGAAGGTACTACCACTAATAATACTAATGTGCTGCCGGCCTCGTAAGGACTCGTAACTAGAACCTGGTCATTAATGCCAGAACACAACTCTAGGTTACTATGGCGGCATACTCTAGACCAGGCGTGGTAAGCATCCAGAGGGTCAGACACCCCACCACCTGTCTGTGGGTCGTTTTATGAGTTGTTATTCCTTCACGTTATATATTTTTTTTATTTATCAGTATCATCATTTACTGCATGTGAAAGAAGCAAGTGAGGTGTGTAAGAATAAGCCTGAATGGCGCTCTGTTGATCGTGCCTACCCCGCAAGGGAACTATCGTGAAGTTATGTATGTATCATTTACTGCCCTTATTTCATAACTAGCTGATATAACACTATTGTACACTATTACAGAAAATACATAAAAACTTATAACCTAAAAATATTCAGTTAGTTTTGCTACAATTTAGCTAGATGGCGTTAGACGTTTCTTTAAATAAAATAATCTCCTTTTTGAACCGGATTTAAACGTAGAGATACGTTGCCTCCTTAACAAAATGAATTGGCGCTGAATTCACGTCACGTGCCACGCTGCCCGAGGCTGCTAATTAAAAATCGAACGATTTTTGTTAGTGCCATACATTTTGTAACCTCCTTTGAGCTCCTCCATTACAACTTTACCACCCACTTCATAATCGCATCGGATTGAGGGTACTTTGATATATTTACTACGAATTCATTTTCAAGATTTTTTTGCGAAGCTGCCAATCAGACAGGTGGCCCAGCTCATGGAAAGTTGTCACCGTTGCGTAGGGGCGAAGCCAACGTATCTCCTCCTCCCATAGTTACCGTCACAGGGGGCTGCTGTCAGGGGGGTAACAGCGGACCTCCCCTCCTGCTGTACGAAGAGGGTCACTCTGCTCCCCGGGGTGGTCCAGTTACAAAGCGTAGAGGCGTCATGGTGCAGTTACTCTGTACGAGATCCCGCGACGCCCCGTAAGAACGCTATAAATGGGGTGCAGGTTTAGGTTTAGTGGGTAGTTCGGTGGCCGTTTCTCGCGACAGCTTCGTTTTAGAAGCCAGCGTGGAGAACCGGTCTCTGAGAGTCCCACACACCCTCGATGCAGGCTTTATGCCTGCAGTTTGGCCCTTCCCCCGATGGACCCGATGATGGTGTCCAAAGACATTCCCCCGAGCTATTAAAAAAAGGGTAGAATAGAGGATGAGATAGAGGGGATGGGATTGGAGGAAGGCGAAGTGGGCTGCTGAATTTCTCACTCAACGCACAAAATACTATTAACTCAAGACTAACCGTTTCACGTCGATATTCTGTGAGAGCGGAGTATCAAACCGATGGAGTATGTACTAAGAGCCACTCTTGCTCTACCAAGTGGAGCAAATATTAATTTTCTTTTTTGTACAAATGGCCGCATTGCATCTTGTTAATATTCGGTAATTATGGGTAAATTATAACGAGAAGACCGTGAAATCTTCGCCTGAATAGGTTTCCTCAACTCTAACCCTCATTTTCTTAAGCTACCAGATTTAACTACACAGCGATTCTCTAGATCTCTAGATTTATTCCGCGTAAAATGACTTGGAGAAACTATGCAAGATTTGCCTTCTATGCTACAATATAAGTCAGTTAAGAATGGCGTCATGAAGTCTTCCAGGTCGGCAACGCTTCTGGTGTTCCACACACCTCTCTCTTTTCTTTCACCTTCACCCCATTATATGGGGTCGGCACAATATGTCTTTTCCACACTCCTCTGTTCTGATACACATCTTCTGTCAAACCACAAATCATCATATCATCCTTCACAGAATCCATCCATCTCTTTTTGGTCTACCTTTACAATTGTACCCATCCATCTTGTACTTCGACATTCTTTTTGTCACGTGAATTTTATCCCGTAGTGTGTGTTGCACACACCCATAAGCATGCTACTTTCCATCAGGTGAGCCGTCTACCTATTTGCCAGTTTTTGGCAATAAAAAATGACGTATAGTCTATAATACACTTTAGTAGCTGTTAATCATAGAGTATGTATAATATATATCTGCAGAGGATTCATTATTAGCTTACCTACCTAACCTTTCATCCAACTAATTTACCAACGAGGCCAAGGATCGGTCCCTAGTATTTACTTTGCCAAAACAAAAACATAGCGAAATGCAAAAATAGTAAACATTTCTACAGCGAGCACATTCCGCTCATTTCCTTAAAGCATTTGGCTAAAATTATCATTATCATACTAAACAACGGACGACAGAGTAACGATCTTAATCCTCTTACAATAGAGTCTAGTTCGCGACTTCGCAACTCTGAATACAATTTGCACAAAGTTAACGAATGCTTTCGATTAGACTGTACCACCTTTGAAATAAAGATGATTTTCGCTAAGCAAAGTGTAGATAAGTTTGTTCCGCCATAGCAAGGATGGCCGGTAATGTGACAGTTTGTAAGCATGAGCTCCGGACTGTAAGGGTGGTTAGGGGTGTTGTAGTAAAATATATAAAAGTAGGTTTGTTGACTTACAAGATACGGAGAGCAAATTTTTGGCATGGATGGCAGCAGACCAAGTGTGACTGAGGCCTGAATTTTAAGTAAGACTTTAAGAATAGTAGAATTAGATAAAATAGCTATTTCTGATTTCCCAAAATATTGATAAGTTTCATTCATCGTTAATCTCGATGTTTGTCTTATTCGTCTACGCTTAGTAAAGGTAATGAATGCAATACATGTAAATTTGATCGCCGAATTTTGAAAAGTGGTACCTACATGACCACTAGCTGGATAAGAATTCATACTAATGAATAAGATACGGGTAGCTAATGAATGTTAACTAGTGATGACTGATCGAGGTCCCATGTTAATTACAACATATTTACCCGGCATAATTGTTAAGTACATTTTTTTGAAACGTCAAGTCTACATAAATTCAATAATAATTTTATTAAATGATGGTTCTGTGTACTAATTACTCTATGTCCTACCAAGTTCAATATAAACAATACACCTTGCTGTTCATAAAATGTTCCACAACGAATGTCATTAACCCCGTTCAAACAATACGTAAACAACAGCCACACACAATAGAATGTAAATCGTTCAAATGACATAGATTAAATTTAGATACTAGAATCAGAGGCGGCATGTCTTTCATGCTTTAATGGCTGTCATGTAAAAATTTAATGTTAAAATAAGTTCATTTACATGTATATATATTCTTGTTATCCGTGCAGGAACGGAGAAAGAATACAATTTCCTACGGCCGGGCGACCTGTCGTAAGAGGCGACTTAACAACCCACAGCAAGGTGGTAGGGTATTTGCCGAACTGGATGGCTGCCACCCCTGGTCTAAATTATGTCGCCATAACAACCTTGAGTTGTGTTCCGGCATTAGTGACTAGGTTCCAGTCTCCCTTAAGAGAGCAGCAGCGCATTTGTAGCAACTTTGGTGTTGCAAATGTCCATAGGCGATGGTAACCGCTTTCCATCAAGTGGGCTGTCTGCCTGTCTGCTGATCTCGTGCAATAAAAAAAAAATATCATACCGCTGAAGAGTGGAACTCTTTACCATCGTCTGTTTCTCCTCATCTATCTGTCTATCTGATGTACCTTATAGGTAAGTGTGCTTCATCTTAGATTACATTCCACTTGACATCAGGCGCATCTCGGTCAAGCGCGAACCTTTTTTTTTTGTATTGCAGGAGATCAGCAGACAGACAAACGGCCCACTTGATGGAAAGCGGTTACCATCGCCTATGGACATTTGCAACACCAAAGTTGCTACGGAAGCGCTGCTGCTCTCTTAAGGGAGACTGGAACCTGGTCACTAAAGCCGGAACACAACTCAAGGTTGTTATGGCGACATACTTTAGACCAGGGGGAGCCATCCAGTCGGGCAAATGCCCTACCACCTGGCTGTGGGTTGTTAAGTCGCCTCTTACGACAGGCCGCCCGGCCGCAGGAAATTGTATTCTTTCTCCGTTCCTGCACGGATAAATAAATAAACCTATTCAATGTTTGAAAACAATGTTGGTACCTAGTCATGCATCCTGCTTCGGGCCGCGTTATCATTACGAGGACCTGAATGCTGACACTGCCCATTCCCGGTCAAACTGATGTTTCTGTCTAGAGCCCACACTGGTGGCCGGGGATGGAATGATGTCACCGCGGGAGGATGCATGGCCCAGGAGTTAGCAGTGTGCATCGGACCTGCCTAGACTCATAATTATTAAGTTTGGAATAAGTTAGTTATAAATCGTGTTTCAAATAATTAAAATTTAATATCAAATTCCATTCCATGATCAAATTGATCGTGTTACTAGCAGAAGGTGATGTCAGGAGTCTTAAGAACAGACGAGCGTGCATGACAAGAGCTATGAATGTCAAAGAAGCAAGTGAGGTGTGTAAAGATAAACCTGAATGGCGCTCTGTAGTTCGTGCCTACCCCGCAAGGGAACTGGCATGAAGTTATGTATGTATGTAAAATTTATAATAAATTTCTTAATTAAATTAATGTTTTTATTAATATCGCTCCCCCGATCTACATACTATTAGAGTTTTCTATAACATCTTGCGGAAAGTTTTGTATTTTCAAAATAAAATCGTTGTATATGCGTTTCTATTATTTGAAGCATTTGAAAATCAAATTTTATGATAATCAGCTCGTATGAAGGCCTGAAACAAAACAAACAATCCAACTCTGCTTTTTAATATACGAATATAGTAAAATAGGAATAACAATGGTGTTTGTACAGTTTTGAAAACTACGTTGTAACGGTTTTAAGTGCAGTAATTTATTTGATTTTTATTATTCCGACGTTTCGGCCATTTTTCAGTGGCCGTGATCACGGAACACAAAGATGTAGTGTCAATGAGTATTGTTAAAGTTTTATTTAGCCTAACGCCAACTTGTTCATTTTAATTATTTAGTTTTAATTTTGTTTATGGTTATTATTTACTCTAATCTAGAATTAGTATAGAGTTTATTAGAACTGTACAAACACGTATAACACAGGTACAAATATAACCGAATACAATTAATCCAAATGTAATGTAGAAGGTCGTAATTCAATAAAACACTCAAAGTCCGTCACTATTAGACTCCCGATTGTAGTATACGCGTCACGCCTTGATCGTGGTTCTCGCTTGACTGTCCCCTCTCCCCATCAGGCTGTCCTTTTATACCGCACAAATATAAATGTGCTCGTATCGTACTGAAGTTAGGCATGTTTGCTGAAGAGTTTCTTGCGCCGCTTCTTCTCTTCAAGCCACAACATGTTGCGAAGCGGTGGTAAATTTTTATCCGTGCAGGAACGGAGAAAGAATACAATTTCCTGCGGCCGGGCGGGCCTGACGTAAGAGGCGACTTAACAACCCACAGCCAGGTGGTTGGGCATTTGCCCGACTGGATGGCTACCACCCCTGGTTTAAAGTATGTCACCACAACAACCTTGATTTGTGTTCCGGCATTAGTGACCAGGTTCCAGTCTCCCTTAAGAGAGCAGTAGCGCATTTGTAGCACCTTTGGTGTTGCAAATGTCCATAGGCGATGGTAACCGCTATCCATCAAGTGGGCCGTCTGCCTGTCTACTGAACTCCTGCAATAAAAAAAATAGATTAGGCTCCTAAAGAGAAAATAATAACCATAAGCAGAATTAAAACTAAATAATTAAAATGAACAAGTTGGCGGTAGGCTAAATAAAACTGTAACAATACTCGTTGACACTTGACATCTTTGTCTTCCCAGATCACGGCTACTGGAAAGTGACCGAAACGTCAATTAAGTTAATTAACAATTAGTTTAAATTGTCGACATAAAGTCGGTATTCTATCTATTGGATACACTTCGGCGGGTGTGCCACGGAATTGTATGAATTTTATCCGTGCAGGAACGGAGAAAGAATACAATTTCCTGCGGCCGGCCGGCCTGTCGTAAGAGGCGAATAAACAACCCACAGCCAGGTGGTAGGGCATGCGGTTGAACTGTTTGACCTGATTCCCCCTACACCATTCCATATTCGGACCACAACACGCTCTGGTTTGCGCCATCGTTTCACAGTGGAAACGATACCAGTGCGTACTAAACGTTTCGCCTCCACGTTCCTGCTGCGTACGGCAGAATTGTGGAATGCACTACCAGAGTCCGTGTTTCCAGAAAAGTACAATCCGGGAATCTTCAAGTCTCGTGTGAATAGGTATTATCTAGGTAAGCGTGCTCCATCTTCGACCGCATCATCGTCCGGCACTGGACGTGATCGTGGTCAAACGCAAACCTATCTATAATAAAAAAAAAATAAAAAAAAAAAATTGCCCGACTGGATGGCTTCCACCCCTGGTTTAAAGTATGTCACCACAACAACCTTGATTTGTGTTCCGGCATTAGTGACCAGGTTCCACTCTCCCATAAGAGAGCAGCAGCGCATTTGTAACACCTTTGGTGTTGCAAATGTCTATAGGCGATGGTAACTGCTTTACATCAAGTGGGCCGTCTGCCTGTCTGCTGAGCTACTGCAATAAAAAAATAAAAAAAATCCTCTCTCATCATTTTATCACTGGAGAAGCAGACGTACTGTTACAACCTTATTCGGTAAGCACTTATTGCTGAGTCGAACAGTTCATTAACATCGGCTTCCAAAATGTCGATCAGCAGTAACTGCCTATAAACACCAAATCCTTTTCCAAATTCGCATAGTTCTCTTGGTTATTAGCCACAGCTCTACAGCTACGGACCTGGTTTATGCCTGCCGGCTGAATTGCTTGAACTAATACCATATCGGTCCGGTAGACCTTTGAGGTCCTCTATATTGAGACTTCCAAGTGAAATGTTAGATCTGCCTTTCACTAAATTTAAAACTAAATTAAAAAGCATCTTGCTTAAAAGGGGATACTACACTATTGAAGAATACTTAAATGACAAAAATTCATTTACAATAGCAGCTCGCTCCAACCTCTTATACTAAATTTTGTATAACGTTTTTATTTATTTTTTTATCTTGCCATGCTTGTAAGGAATTTGTGGAGACATATTGCAGCATTTTAGCACGTCATGTCATTATTATAACTATAATATTATTTTTCTTTCCTTTTGTTGTCTTGGTCTTATTGAGTATGCATTGTTTGCTACAACTCCATTAATTCTTCAAAAAGTAATTCTGTAACATATTTCTGTACAAAACTTATAAAAAAAAAGAATTTGAGATATAAATAGAATATGAAATATAAAGAAAAACAATATTTAGCTAGACGTGTTGCTGGGGAGTTTCTTGCTGCTTCTTCTCCTTTACAGCATCAACACGTTGCGAAGCGGTGTACATAGAATAGGAAGTAAAAATTAAATTTTAACTTACATGTATGACCTTCAAAAAGTGTTCTCCAGTGGAACTTATTTTGAATAAAAACTTTTGAATTTGAATTTGACTCCAATTCACTTATTATTCATAATTGGGAAATAAAAAGGGTCCTAATAGCCAAAATTGTTTTTTTTTTTTAACATATAAGTGCTCGGGACTAACAGGACGAAACGCTAAGCTTCCACTTTTAGTATACGCAACGCTGAAGAGTGGAACTCTTTACCGTCGTCTGTTTTTCCTGAAGAATACAATCTAGGTGTCTTCAAGTCTCACGTGAGATATCTTCTAGGTAACCTGCTTTTCATCCGTGCAGGAACGGAGAAAAAATACAATTTCCTGCGGCCAGGCGGCCTGTCGTAAGAGGCGACAAAATAACCCACAGCCAGGTGGTGGGGTATTTGCTCGACTGGATGGCTACCACCCCTGGTCTAGAGTATGCCGTCATAACAACCTTGTGTTGTGTTCCGGCATTAGTGACCAGGTTCTAGTCTCCCGTAAGAGAGCAGCAGCGCATTTGTAGCATCTTTGGTGTTACAAATGTATATAGGCGATGGTAACCGCTTTCCATCAAGTGGGCCGTCTGCCTGTCTGCTGGACTCCTGCAATAAAAAAAAAGGTAAGCGTGCTCCACCTTAAACTGCATTTCCACCTGAGATCAGGCGCAATGTCAGTCAAACGAAAACCTATTCATTATAAAAAAAAGTTAATTACCGCGCTTAAACCCGTTAAAAAGTAATTTTTAACCGACTTCAAAAAAAGGAGGAGGTTCACAATTCGTCGTTTTTTTTTTTATGTATGTTCATCGATTACTGTAGCTGTAATAATTTTATACAATATTAAAATGGGTGGAATAACATGTTGCAAAGCGGTAGTAAATTAGATTAGGCTCCCATAGAGTAAATAATGACCATAAACAAAATTAAAATTAAATAATTAAAATTAACAAGTTGGCGGTAGGCTAAATAAAACTTTAACAATACTCGTTGACACTTGACATCTTTGTCTTCCGTGATCACGGCCACTGAAAAGTGGCCGAAACGTCGGAAAAACCAAAATCAAATAAAATTACCGCGCTTAAAACCGTTAAAACGTAGTTTTATTAAGTTATTTTATACTTTTTAGTTTTTGAAGTCGGTTTTTTTAAACGAAGTTTTTTTTGTTTTTATTATGTTATACTAGTCGCGGAAACTTATGAAAATGCCGGTGTTAGTTTTTGTATGTTGCTATCTGACATGTTGACAACTTACACAAATGAAAGCGTACCTAGCCCGATACTGTTGTTGGAGACAGTATTATTTTATAGCGGTGTTCACTCAGCCCGATTGGTTGCTCGAAGGTGGAATAGGAAATTGTCCTAAGTAAGTTACAGTTAATGGCCACTTTTATCCCCAATTTCTGTGAGAGCCGTTTTAAATTTTGATGCTTGTCCCGGTTTTCAAGTCGTTATTGGATACAGTTTGTTTAGTGGAAAGGAAATTTATACAAATGTAACGGATTATTATGAATAAAAAATTCATTAAAAAACTTCGTTTAAAAAAACCTACTTCAAAAACTAAAAAGTATAATAAGTTATTTTATACTTTTTAGTTTTTTAGTTTTTGAAGTCGGTTTTTTTAAACGGAGTTTTTTTATTTTATTTGTTACCTTTTTAGTGTCTAGCTATGTATGGGTAGACCTACGGAAGGTGCCGCGCTCCTTAAAAAATATAGGTCCCAAGAAACGGGAACACAAAAATGTTCATAAAATGAAAACTACTGGGCCAAACTATTTCTACCTGTCAAACATTTGATGTTCGTCCCGTCGTTTTGAAATCAATTAAATTTAAAAATCGTTCCACATCAAACTAAACAAGAATCACGTAAATCGAATCACAAATCTCAGCGTAATCGGTGTACATATGGAACGGAATGGAAATTTTTTCATACTTACTATCACCTATCACTTCTAGGCGCTAAGAACCTCAGCCAGAAGGCCCAGCTCGCCATACACAACGCGGTGCAAATACCTAGGGGACACGTATGGAAGCGAGAGTTGGGTATGGAAGAGAGAGCATGAAAGTAGAGTAAACGCGGTCGAAATGCGAGCACTGCGCAAAATCTGCGGAGTGACGCTCGCGGACCGCGTTCGTAATACCGAAGTAAGAAAGAGAGTTGGTCTGAAAGAGAGTGTCGGGGTGAAGGTAAGGAAAGGAATGCTCCGGTGGTTCGGGCATGTGGAAAGAATGCATGATGAAAGAATGACTAAACAGATATACAATGCAAAAGTGGATGGATGCAGAAGTCGTGGAAGGCCACGACACACCTTCCATGATCAAATTGATCGTGTACAAGCGGAGGGTGATGTCAGGAGCCTTAAGAACAGACGAGTGTGCATGACAAGAGTTCTGAATGTCAAAGAAGCAAGTGAGGTGTGTAAGAATGGGCTTAAATGGCGCTCTGTTGTTCGTGCCTACCCCGCAAGGGAACTGGCGTGAAGTTATGTATGTATGTATGTACTATCACCTTAATTGTTACAGATTCTAAATTACTGTATATAGTATATAAATTACATAACGCTATATCTGTGTTTTAAATTTCCTGTATTCACATGTAGGAATACGATTTAGGTTCTAAAATTATGTTAAAAATATTCAAATGTATTTTCAAGTAGTATGTGTGATATAAATAAACGTGAATTAACAAAAACTCTTTTTGTCAACAATCATTATTTAAAATTTTATCATTTTTTATTTATTATTATTAACATCTCTACGGACTCGAATTCAGTACCCATTTTTACAACTTAATTTCTAATTTTTTTTTTAATTTTACACGCTTATTAGTTATTTTGGTTCTTGTGTGTGACATTAATTTATTGATTTTTGTGTTGAGGTGTATGTATCTTACGAAAAACTTATTATATTAATTTATTCTAGTTTTAATACTAAACTTATACTAATGTAGAGTGTATCTGTTACATGCTGGTGTTGTGAGGAAGTGAATGTGCAGTGTGGGCCTTATATCTATACTTATATATATTGTCCTATCTAGTGCCATGTGTGTTGTTTTTTTTCTTTGCCTGAAAATTTTATCATTTTAAAAAGTCCATCTGCATATGAATTTTGTAAAGAAA
The DNA here is from genome assembly GCA_019925095.2 of Dendrolimus kikuchii. Classification (NCBI taxonomy): domain Eukaryota; kingdom Metazoa; phylum Arthropoda; class Insecta; order Lepidoptera; family Lasiocampidae; genus Dendrolimus; species Dendrolimus kikuchii. The sequence goes on along the minus strand of CM034392.1, from coordinate 26,461,963 downwards.
TTAATTCATAAATTTGTATATTTTATTCAAATAGCCAAAAATAGCTTGAAATTCTGTAAGTCCACGCCACGGAATACAATTTTAGTGATAAAGATATTCTACCTAAACAGGTATCGTTAGTCGCCTCTGCGAAGTAATCTTTGACATAAAGAGGTCTATTCAAGATCCGTTTATGGCAGATTTCACTCAAGGCGATTGGTCCGAAGCGGAATGATCCTTTCTAGTGCATTGTCTTGTTCAATTCGATACACTGAATCAGGATTTGATCAGTATTTAAGACTTTAGAATACAGTCAGCACAGGGGCGCAATGGAACAGCTGACTTGTTTCATGGAAATTAAATAAGAATATAGAGAAAGAACTTAAGAACAGACGAGCGTGCATGACAAGAGCTATGAATGTCAAAGAAGCGAGTGAGGTGTGTAAGAACAAGCCTGGATGGCGCTCTGTTGTCCGTGCCTACCCCGCAAGGGAACTGGCGTGAAGCTATGTAAATAAGAATATGTATATGGAAGTAGTGTGATTTTTAGGATTATGTAGCTATTTTGGCTAAAACGGAACTAGGTGTTCTTTATGTCCGTCCGTTTGTCTGTTTAGTTGTCTTGTATATCACATTCATTTTTTTAGACAGTACTAGGTAGACTAGATATTTTTAACCTCCATGTAACGTCACTCGATTTAACAACAAACTCCCTTAAGCTTCTAAATCACTTGGCTTCGGTTGGTTTAGCTTGTCTTCCATAATGCGACTCCACGCGGACGCCGGCGGTTGGCTGGCATCCGGAGACGCAGGTATGCGCATGACTTCCCACCCTGAATAATACCGCTTCGGGGGGCCTTTAGCTATCAAGGGAGCAAAGGATTCATCACCCCCGCTGACGAAGTGAATGTGTTCTGATTCCCAGGGCACATTCAGGTACTTTTTGCGCTGGATCGGACTGGGCGTAACTACGTTCTAAGTCTCAGCCTTTCCTACATAAAAAGTGCGGGGCACGTGGGAGGAGGATGGTTTTAGTGGGTAGTGGTTGTTGCCCGTGCAACTTCTCTGAGTCTCCACACAAGCTGGCTTGATTATTGTTCGGATTGCCCCTTATCAAAGGGGAAAGCCTTCATGATCAACTATAGTCTAATCCCTTGCAAAGGACCCAGTATTGTGCGTAAATAGCATTTCCCCCGCCTTAAAAAAAAAGCTTGTCTTTCATGCAATGATACACTCTATATAGCATTACACCCACTCTCAATAACGAGAACAACTAAGTAATACAAAGTATCTTTTAAATTGTCAAAATTAGTAAAAACTGCGCAGCTGTCTACGTTATTTTATCGCTTTATTATCCTAGCCCGTAATAAACTCGACTCTCAGCATCATGCATACTGAAATTTCTAAGAAATTCCGAAATACCGTAATTTCTAAGCACTTCCTTTATCACCAAGATGCCTCAATATCGCAAGATATGAATAAAATATTAAAATACAACAAAACTACTGGTGCAACAAAAGACGTCAGATAAAAATAACAGACTACTTACTCTCCATTTCACGACAACTCTCTATAACGCCATAACATGCACAGTCCCTTCAGTGTTGTTATATAGAGTTTAAACTGTATATATTTATGTGTATTTATATATTTATGTATGTAATGTTAATAAGTGTATTTATGTGTAAATTAAGTATAAATTATTCTTATATAATATGTGTATGTTTTACATAATTATATGTTTATTATTGAATAAAATATAATGTAAGTACCTGCATATCGTATAATATTGTTACGAGTATGGGACTCAAATTAAAATGCCGTTGGAATTACTATAGAATTTATTAGAAGTATATAAACACGTATAACATGTACAAATATAAATAGACACCACTAGTATAAACTGCACGATTCAATAACACGCGCAAAGTCCGTCACTATATCGCTTGTCGAATATACGTCTTACTTACAGGATATAAGGCTCCATACTACTAATGTCAAAATTCAACCGGTAATAGGACAAGTGATTGAATCGGAGATCGGAGATTTAACCATTATCAAATAGTGTAAAAAGTCCTATTTCGAAAACGACAATGATCTTCTAAAGAAATAACGATGTTTAATCTTGTGGGGTACAAAGTTTAGCCAGATTTAAAAAATATATAATAATGCTTAGCGGTGGCTTCTTTATGTTATATATTGAGGTGCTCCCAAAGTGATGTTTACGAAATTGAAAAGTAGCTAATTATGACTTTCAATTTTTATTTAATTCAAGTTAAAAAAATATATATTTTATACATTAAAACGTGGATAGAATCGAGAGAAAAATAAACTTATAATGTCAACTAATATTAATTAAACAAGATAAATATTACTATGAAAAAAAATAAAAGTAAATTATAAAGTTTATTGAAAGTTTTAATTAAGATGTTCTATAAAAACAAACACGGAACAAGCAGACGGAATGTCGGCCCAACTGTGATGGAAAGTGGTTACCGTCGCCTATGGACATTAGCAATGTCAGAGGTGCTGGCAATATGCTCCCGGCCTTGAAGGAGAAACTGGAATCTGAACTCAACGTTGTTATGGCGGCATACTCTAGACCAGGGTTGGTAGCCATCCAGTCTGGCAAATATCCTACCACCTGGCTGTGGGTTGTTTTGTCGCCTTCTATGACAGGCCGCCCGGCCGCGGGAAATTGTATTCTTTCTCCGTTCCTGCACGGATGAAAAGCAGATTACCTAGAAGATACCTCACGTGAGACTTGAAGACCCCTAGATTGTATTCTTCAGGAAAAACATACGACGGTAAAGAGTTCCACTCTTCAGCGGTGCGTATGATGAAAGATGAAGCATAGCGTTTCGTCCTGTTAGTCCCGAGCATTATATGTTTAAAAAAAAAAACAATTTTGGCTATTAGGACCCTTTTTATTTCACTATTATGAATAATAAGTGACTTGGAGTCAAATTCAAATTCAAAAGTTTTTATTCAAAATAAGTTCCACTGGAGAACACTTTTTGAAGGTCATACATGTAAGTTAAAATTTACGGAGAAAAAGTTTTAACTGGGCCAAAAGTTATTCTTTAGTATTCTTCTTCTATCATGTAATTAAAAAAATCTATTGAATTTTAAATTTAAAAATATCTGCTTCGAAAGTGATTTTTAATTAAAAAAGAAATAATTTATACCAACTTCCTTTTATTAAAGCAGGTTAAAAATAAAGAAAGATTTATATGTGAAGCTCCTTTAAGATTCCCGATATACAATCATTAAATTATAAACAAACAGACGGACGGCATGGCTATTAAGATATCAATCACTACCGGGCGCTATTACTAGTTGGTTTATATGTTTTCCAAGTAATAAAATTAGCATTGGAATGAATGCGGGACTTTTAAGTGAGATCATGATATCTTTGTCGATGGGTGGTGGTGAAAGTTACAAGCTGACAGCAGTTTTAAGTAACGTTTAAGATAACTGTAATTAAATATAACTGTAGCTAAATATAACTATAGTTAAATATAGATAACTATAGTTAAATATAGCTAACTATAGTTAAATATAGCTATAGTTAAATACATACATACATAATTTCACGCCAGTTCCCTTGCGGGGTAGGCACGAACAACAGAGCGCCATTCAGGCTTATTCTTACACACCTCACTTGCTTCTTTGACATTGATACCTCTTGTCATGCACGCTCGTCTGTTCTTAAGGCTCCTGACATCACCTTCTGCTGGTACACGATCAATTGTATATCTGTTTAGTCATTCTTTCATCATGCATTCTTTCCACATGCCCCAACCACCGGAGCATTCCTTTCCTTACCTTCACCCCGACACTCTCTTTCAGACCAACTCTCTTTCTTACTTCGGTATTACGAACGCGGTCCGCGAGCGTCACTCCGCAGATTAAAGTTAAATATAACTATAATTAAATATAACTATAGTTCGGTGGTCAGGGGCGGATTTAGACATTTGCCGCCTGTAGGCTATACAAATTTTACCGCTCCTACCGATCTCTACAACTTGATACCCTAGTTTACAAAAATATTAATTACACTGTTTTGTCATTGAATTGTAACTTTAAAATGTATGTACTATCGTCTTAATTACACAACCTTTTATTCCGTAATTAGTAGATTGTAAAGCAGGGGATCGATGGGTTTATTTCTGCAGGCAAAAGCGATTACTCAAATTTTAGATAAAAATATCTAATTGACGAACTTGTTTGTGTGGACTTAATTAATAATAATTGTTTTGTTAAGTATTACAATTTAAATGAGACATAATTTCTGTAAGACATAAAAAATATTGATCTCAAATTTGCCGCCCTAGGCTCCAGCCTATTCAGCCTATTGGTAAATCCGCCACTGCTTGTGATGTTTGAGTTTATTCGTTACAAACACACAAAAATACAAATCTTTCTTTATAATATTAGTATAGATACACATGTGTAGGCACTCCTGTGTATTATAGTCATTAAAGAAAAATACAAGCCGGACAACGTCGGAAATATGTCTCTTCTAGAAGATTTAATACAATACACATTTCAAAACATCACAAGTGACTCTCAAAAAAATGATTCACACAAAACTGGGTGTGGTCCAAATAGACCCATAAATCGTATACAGACAGACCGTAATAACTTATCTATAATGATATTTTGTAATTTAAAACGTGCTTGTTAATATAAGGGGATTGCAATAAATCAAATGTTTGGAATCGTTAAAGGGCGGATACGGGGTTTTTTACTAGTTTAATCAGTTACATGACAGTGTTCTGTTGTGATTGGTAAATCGTCCGGCCTACTCAGAGTCGTATAATGAATAATTATTCTTAATTAGTGATTATTGTTCCTCGTTTTTTTTCATATAATAAAATAAAGTCGCATTCCGCGTATGTGTCTTTATATCCGCTAACTCCTCCTAAACTACGCAACAGATTTTTTAAGCGGTTTTTAACATCAGTTAGATAATTTTTCATGGAAGTTTTATATATGTATGTATATACTAGCATTAGTCCACGGCTTCGTTCGCGATATATAACAACCTATTTAAATTTTAGTTAACGCTCATTTTAAATATATTGCAGCCACTTTTACCAAGGCTATAAGCCTTTGCCGGCCTACCTCACTACAACGCACAGGCCCTGGGTTCGATTCCTGGTATAGTAAATTTCGGAAACATATTTCCTCCATTATTTACTATGGTCTGGGTAATTTAAGGATATACAATATGTGTTTTTGTCTGACGATTAAAAAAAACTTAATAGTTTTACACAGCAAACGGTACAAGCTAAGTAAGTCTAACGCACACCTGCGGAGCGTAAACGGCGTAAAGTTTGGCTAAATACGCTCGCAATGTTTTTTTAGATTACCTGTGACACATCATCATGCGGAATTTCCGCCGCGTTACGCCGCGTGTAGATCACCGTCGATCCTTCAGTCGCCGAACTTCTCGCGCGGTACGTACCGCAGGTATCTCGCTATACTAACTAGTGATGAGTAGTATATGTGTGACCCAGTACATTTGTCTCGTACAAAATATATTTGTACTGAAACGGCTTAAAATTTGAAAATGTAAGACTTCAATATTTTTATCACGCTACTAGGCAATCACGCCTTAAACGTAATAAATAGAAAGGACAGGACGACGCTTATGCTATACATACATACATAACTTCACGCCAGTTCCCTTGCGGGGTAGGCACGAACAACAGAGTGCCATTTAGGCTTATTCTTACACACCTCACTTGCCTCTTTGACATTCATAACTTTTGTCATACAAGCTCGTCTGTTCTTAAGGCTCTTGACATCACCTTCTGCTAGTACACGATCAATTCGATCATGGAAGGTGTGTCGTGGCCTTCCACGACTTATGCTATAACAGTACAATAACGCTTCTACGGATATTCGCATGACAAAGAGGGACAACATGACATGTCATAGTACGAGTAGTAAAATGAGGTGACCGAGGCCGATCACATCCGATTCTTAACGAACATTTCCGAACTAGAAGTTTTGAACGCGACAAATGAGGGAATGACGCTCACCGCCTGACCAACCTCATCGCTTCAAATGTACTGCCGCGGTACAAACCATACAAATCTCCTCGCCTCATTTGAAGTGGTACATTGCACTGGTACAATACAAAATTTTATGGGAGTTGCATACGTCTAGTCATCGCAGTGGACAACGAACTACTGGCTGGTGATACGCGGGAGCGCACATATTTATAGTTGCTCTATCTCGCTCACACATTGTACTATGTGTTGTACTAGCAGTACGACTTGTTAATATTTGTAATTAAGGTTACCGGTTCCAAAATAAATTAGTTCACTTCAGCTCAAATCAGCACTTGACAGTGAAACTACTCTCTGCCATCTGAAGTATCATTTAACCTCTACTTCTCGCTGCTACATTCTAGTAACACCGAAATCCTCTCCCTGCTACAATGTCATGTTACTCTTACAAACTCTATTTATAATAATGTCTTACTCATACTAAGTCTCACTGAGGGTTATATCATTTTCTTTATTCCGAAAACTAAACCTAGAAACCCCACCCATCTATCCTTTGCAAAAACAGCAAACCCTACACTCTCGACACATGATTAAATCCATAGCCACTCATTATTCGCTGTGATTGCACGTACGTACGGAATCCACTAATAACATATAACGGTAGGTCATCTGTCACCGTCATTCGTACATCACTCAAGCGTCCATCACTCTATCCCGTACAAAATTCGACCTTAACCAACTTGCACGAAGTTCATTTTGGATCAACTATCAAAATTTACCCTACTAACACCATTATTAAAAGATCTTCATTCCAATACATATTCGTCGAAATAAGAGGTCATTAATAACTGGATATGCGAACCGGTTTAACGAGACATATGTGAGGGTCGCAGGTAAAAGAGGCGAGAGCTCTCGATAATCTGGACATGTCGTACGTATGTCACGGAACATTATCTAGCCCTCTTAATTGAAGATAATAAGGGGGGACATGTGTCTTTGTCGCGTTTTTATGGACTGTAAGAGAGGGATGTTGTTTTTTTTATGTCTCCTCGTTAGGAACTTCGGCTATTAATTTATGTCATTTTTTATTGCGCGAAAGAGTGTCCATTTAGTTCTTCATTGGTGATGAGGGTAGTGGATCATTTGTGAATTTGAAGGGTTAAAGTGTTTTATTTTCATACATACATACATACATAACTTCACGCCAGTTCCCTTGCGGGGTAGGCATGAACAACAGAGCGCCATTTAGGCCCATTCTTACACACCTCACTTGCTTCTTTGACATTCATAACTCTTGTCATGCACACTCGTGTGTTCTTAAGGCTCCTGACATCACCCTCTGCTAGTACACGATCAATTTGATCATGGAAGGTGTGTCGTGGCCTTCCACGACTTCTGCATCCATCCACTTTTGCATTGTATATCTGTTTAGTCATTCTTTCATCATGCATTCTTTCCACATGCCCGAACCACCGGAGCATTCCTTTCCTTAGCTTCACCCCGACACTCTCTTTCAGAGCAACTCTCTTTCTTACTTCGGTATTACGAACGCGGTCCGCGAGCGTCACTCCGCAGATTTTGCGCAGTGCTCGCATCTCGACCGCGTTTACTCTACTTTCATGCTCTCTTTTCCATACCAACTCTCGCTTCCATACGTGAGCGTAGGTATCAGCACCGCGTTGTGTATGGCGAGCTGGGCCTTCTGGCTGAGGTTCTTAGCGCCTAGAAGTTTACCTAACGCTCCATTCAAACTATTCCCCAAATTTACTCTTCTTTCTATATCAGCGGTGTACCTTCCATCCCTGCTCAAAGCACATCCAAGATATACAAACTCATTCACTTGCTCCAGCATAACATCATCGACCATTATCCTTGCATTCGTTCTGGTTTCTTTTCTTTCAAACACCATAACCTTTGTTTTCTTCGCATTCAAATGTAAGCCTCTCGCCTGGCAGTCATCTTTCATCATTGTGACTAGTATTTTCAGTTCTGATGGCGATTGTTTTGTTTTCAATAATATATATCTATAGGTATACACGAAGACAAAATTTTGTAGCTATTTGGTTTTTGTTTTGGATTTTATGGCTTGGCAGCTAGGCCTTTAAGCCAGTTCTTAGATTCAATGTAGTTACTTCATTTTCTTAAACCTATGTGTAGCACAGCTGAACTGTAAGTTATCAGCTAGTGCCATTCAAAGGAGTTCATGTGACAACTCAAAAGGCCATATTTGACTTTACATTTCACATTTCTCACAAAGCACATAATTACTACTCAAAAACTATCAATATCCTACAACTATTGTTCATTTTAGAGTAATTTTACACATTTTTAGAAAATAAAACTGCACAGCACAGCATCTCCTTTCAGTTCCCGCCAAAAACTTGTAGCTCTTTGGAAGAGTAATGCGCACACAGAGGACTACCAGATTTCATTTTTTTTATACAGCAGGAGTTCAGCAGACAGGCAGACGGCCCACTTGATGGAAAGCGGTTACCATCGCTTATGAACATTAAGTTCTTGTAATATATATCTTGTATAAATAACCGCCAACTTGTTAATTTTAATTTTGTTTATGGTTATTATTTACTCTATGGCAGCCTAATCTAATTTACTACCGTTTCGCAACATGTTATGGCTTGAAGAGAAGAAGCGGCGCAAGAAACTCTTCAGCAAACATGCCTAGATATAATAATTTTATATAATATTAAAATGGGTGGAAGGAAAAATAAAAGTAATTTTCAGTCAAGTTGGTTTGTGCTCCGTTGTACGCAGAAAGGGCTCACAGTGTCTTGAGGTCTGGCAGCTGGTTTTTGCTGGGTTTGGGTCTTAATAGTTTTGATGATTGGATCCCAAACAGGTGGTACTTGCCAACCGTCTTCTCTATTGAAATTTGGGTGTTTTTTGACTTGATTTGATCACGGCAAAACCAAAATCAAATAAAATTACCACGCCTAAAACCGTTAAAACGTAGATTTTTAGCCATTTAATAATTTGGTGTTTAAACTTTAATGCTGACATTTCTTTGGCGGAGGGTGTGTTTTATATTATATAATATCTATAATATTATAAAATTCTAAGAATATCATGTATTGAAGCTATTTAAAAAATGTGTACTGGGAGACATAGTAGAAGTGAAACTTCAACGGACAAGTGGAAAAACCGTTCTATCCGTGCAGGAACGGAGAAAGAATACAATTTCCTGCGGCCTGGCGGCCTGTCGTAAGAGGCGACAAAACAACCCACAGCCAGGTGGTAGGGTATTTGCTCGACTGGATGGCGAGCACCCCTGGTCTAGAGTATGCCGCCATAACAACCTTGTGTTGTGTTCCGGCATTAGTGACCAGGTTCCAGTCTCCTTTAAGAGAGCAGCAGCGCATTTGTAGCACCTTTGGTGTTGCAAATATCCATAGGCGATGGTAACCGCTTTCCATCAAGTGGGCCGTCTGCCTGTCTGCTGAACTCCTGCAATAAAAAAAAAGAAACGAATGGCAACGGATAAGAGACACAACGAATCGCAACAAAATTTTAACTTAAAAGTCAAGCCTGGATGAAGTCACAGACATATCCTAGTTATGTAATATGTAACGAATTTAACGAAAAAACATAATGTCATCAAAAATGTTATCATCATCAGTCATCAGTCTTATTATAAATACACGGCATGTACTGATGCCGTCGATAGGTATAGGTCTAATATATACGACTTTCAAAAAATGTTCTCTAGCGGAACTTATTTTGAATAAAAACTTTTCAATTTGAATTCCATTCATCGAAGCAAACAATTCTATTGTCATTGATAATGGACCATTATTGACTGTGAGTACGGTGGCAAGATTGCAACTTCACAACAAAACACATTGAAAAATCCACAAGCATTATTAACTTTTATTTCCTTTAAAGTACACATGTGGAAGACGTTGGGCGCTTGGCGACCCCCCGTACCACCTTATTAGCGGGAGGGGGGTCAGCCTCCCACCTGGGGGGTTGGGGGTCGCGTCACGTCAGTCTCCACTCGCCATCACGCTGTCCGACCGTCTCGTTACGTCTATCCCTACTTTTCAACTACAGGTCTCCCATTTTTGAAATGTTCTTTATTTAAATGTAATAAGGAATCTGTAAAAAGGTTAGCAGACTATTAAATCAACTAGATACTTTTTTAAATTATAGAATTCGCAACCTCATTGGTTTTGGACGAGTACTTATGACGTCATAAGTAGGCTCAAGAAAATAAGTCAAATTGATTAGATTTTTTTGTATCATGTGTCCGCTCTCTTATTATTACAATTTTCAAATTTATTTATTTAAGCGATAATAATAATCGGCAATGTTTTCGTTGTTTATTATAGTCTGTGTTGGCAACACCAACAGTCATTTAAACTTAAAACATGGTTTCAAGGCCTAGTTGCCAAGCCATAAATATAAAAAAAACTTAGAATAAAATGGCTTGTTTTTGTTTTCTTGTCTTTATACAATTTTGTAATCAATTGTTTTTTTTTTGCTTTTGCCATATTTTAATGCCTTAATATAAGATTTAATACGTCAACCAATGCATACGATATTCCACTCACATTCCACAGAAACCAGAAAAATAAAATAAATAAAACAAACAATGTGTGTATTTATTATTATTTATTTATTTAGGAAATTTTAATACCACGTTAACTTAGAAACCTTTGCAGCATAAGGCTGCGCCTCCACCGGCAATAAATACAGTGCCAAATGTGAAATAACAAATAACGAGGCAATATCAAAGCGGGGCTGCCATTGTAAAGCTGTCCGTCCACCGTTCTTCAGCGGCAGAACGCCGCCCGAGTGCACCCGTGACAGTCATTTAAGACAGTGACGTGACACCTTCCCCCTTCAAAGCACCTCTCGCTCAGGGTTGCAAGTTTATGAAATTTCCACTAATTCCAGGATTTTAAAGCGTCGGTTATCGCATTTTTGTTGCATTTCTGGTCTAGAGTATGCCGCCATAACAAGCTTGACTTGTGTTCCGGCATTAGTGGCCAGGTTTCAGTTTCCCTTAGGAGAGTAGCAACGCATTTGTAGCAGCTTTGGTGTTGCAAATGTCCATAGGCGATGGTAACCACTTTCCACATCAGGCGGCAGTTTGCCTGTCTGCTGAACTTATGTAATAAAAAGTTCGTAAGCAGTATTTTATGGTAGTTATATGGTCACGTACGGTTATTTTATGCAATATTAAGATGATAATATATTGTGCAATTTAAATGATAAAGGTTTATTGTGTTAAATGCTGATTGTCTTCGAATAAATTAAAATAATTTCTTCGACTAAGTTCACGTTTTAAAGATTAACGGCCTTACTTATAATAATCTCGTTAAGAAACGCTTAGCCATCTCTTAAGTAAGAGAATCAGAATCAGACCCTAATCAATGAATAGCTTGTTTTTCACTTATAAACGTGTATTACATGTTGCTTATCTAAGAGGAGCACAGATAAACGAAATTTGATTAACGCAGGTTGTACCCAAAATATTCGACTAAAGAGGAGTTTATAGGTAAGATTTTCACTAATCAGTTGCTGAGCAGTTTCTTTAAATCTAAGAAACGATTATAAGTAAGGCCCTAAAAGCTGCAAGACAAAATCTTTAACTTCAAAGCAAATTTTTATGCGAAAGTTTTAATTATATACTTTATCGATAAATAGGGTTTGAGTGATTTTATTTTTAAGGATATTTTTATTAATCTATCCATTTTAATGCTTAAGGAAAGTTATATATTTATGTAATAAGTTGAAAATAATATAAAGGATTAGTGAACGTGAATGTAAGGTGTAACAAATTATTGATATGCTGTATATATACACTAACTGTGCCAGCAACGTCGTCCGAGTGGAATTTGTTTTCAAAACACTCCCGATTTTGAAACATTCTTCATTGGTGCTCCGCTCTTACTGTGCTTAGCGTGATGATATATAGCCTATAGCCTTCCTCGATAAATGGACTTTCTAACAGTGAAAGAATTTTTCAAATCGGACCAGTAATTCCTGAGATTAGCGCGTTCAAACAAATTCTTCAGCTTTATATATTAGTATAAGATAGTCATATACATGTGTAAATATATGACTATGTATATACGTTTGTATTTATATATTTAATTCTTAAATTAGTTTAAATATTTATGTATCTATTGCATTTTTCCTGCACCACCTATAACGCCTGATTCAAAATTTGATTTAGGTCGCCTAGAAGATACCGCTTTGAGAGACAAGGCCACCTATTGTATATCGCCTAGAATAATTTTGTAATTGTATAGTTTGGTGTGCAATAGAGTGTTATCTCTTTCGCTCTCTCTTTCTAAAGTGGAACGTGGAAACATTTAAAATTTCAGTTGCATGAATAAAGCCGTTAAATGGTCTCAGTTTTGAATAATTTTTTTTCAACCCATATCTGTCCACTGCTGGACGTAGGCCTCCCCAAGTACGCGCCACATATCCTGGTCTCCCGTCTTCCTCATCCAGCCCCTGCCGGCGATATTGCGCAGGTCGTCAGTCCACCGGGCTGGCGGGCGTCCTGCGCTACGTTTGCCGAGACGTGGTCTTCACTCCAGGACTCGTTTGCTCCATCGGCCGTCGGTCCTGCGACAGACGTGACGTTTTGAATTTACTCAGATTATTTTTTTATTTAATTTTTAATAAGGATCACCAACAGTTTTGTACATTTAATCAGTTACTAGACTAAGGTTTACAATGCGATGTAAAAACTAATTATAGGTGAACACAACTTGCAGTATAATTTCTTCACTGTTATTTACTTACGACTCTAATAATAAATATAACAAAAATGTGCAGGGTATTGAAATTAGTCTGTTCGTCTGTCTGTCTAATAAGTGTCCTGTTGGGCTAAACGAATCTTTTTATAAAATGAATTTTTGGAGTCTAAGTGAATGTCAATAACATCACTGCTGCTGTTGAGAATTCTACACATTCTAGAGATAGGGGAGTCTGCACCTAGTGTCTAATAGTTTTTCTTAATTATAATTTATTCAACTGATAACTTTTATCTGATGATTGAAAAATCGGTTTCGGGTAATTTAGTTTCACGCTCCTGGCAACTCTGTCACTCCGCACCCCGCCCGCCAGATGGATTGATATTGCCACTGCAGGCAGACGGAGACGTAAGACGGAGCGATTGCATAGGGTATGGACAGATAAAAATGCTCAGTACTTCCACTTGCACGGTTCTTGGTTTTCCAATTCCAAGCAGTTGCTATTAGATACTCAATACGCTTGGGTTTGTACTCATAGTTGTGTTTTATAGTAACTGTTTCAAAATTTTCGACATCTTAAAGATGTAAATTAGGCACTTAATTAGCTTTTATAAACATCTAATAGTTTGTTTCTGGCTAAATATAGTTTGGCTTTAGTTTTTTTCCCCGAAAGACGGGTGTGTGTCGGAACTATTTTAAAACGGGAAAGGATAAGGATGAGATGTCATTTAATCGGAAAACTTAACACTTTTCTCATGATTTCTTTGTAAAAACGTGAAATTTAAATTCGACTTTTTCAAGGTTATCGAATTGATTGATGTTGTCAGGTGAGAAGTGTGACTTATTTTCCAAAATTTGGAGATTTTTGTTACGATTTTTTTATTTATTTATGAAATATGAATAATTGAAAAAACCTATAGAAAACAGACATGTAATGTTTGTGTATACGGTTTTCTTAAACTAGTTTATATTACGTTTTAGATTTCCTACGGATCCAATTGTAGCATATTGTTGGACAAAGAGATGGATTTTGAAAGAAAATATTTTGAATCATTTTAGGAGTTATTTTTGCACTATGTTTTTTATATTTTCTTATCAACGGCACAGTTGTATTGAAATAAAGTACGTGAAATAATTATATATGATCGTGACCGATAAGATGTAAGTTGTGTGAAGGATAATTAGAAAATTTAAGAATACTTAACCACCATATAAAATTATTTCTAATCTAACCTTAGCGCTTTGGACAATATAAACTTTTTAATGTAACCTTATGACGTTTGACATAGAATTGGCAGAATGCGTGCTGCAAATATCGTCAAAGAGGATGTAAAAAAAACTGAATATCGTTTAAAGCAGATGCTTCGGTCGGAGTTATCTGTACTAATATTATAAAGGGTAAAGTTTGTAAGATTGTGACGTTGTAGGGGATAATCTCGGGATCTACTAAACCGATTTTAAAAATTCTTTTACTGTTGGAAAACTACGTTAACAGAGAGTGTCATAGGCTATATAACATGACGCTTTATACCACGGGAACGGGACAGACCGCGGGTGAATCCGCTCCGAGCCGCTAGTAATATTATATATAACTCTTTATTGTTATAATTAAGATATTAAATGTTGTCTATATTCTGTTAGCTGCATCTCCATTAATTCCTAATAAAGAAATAATTTAATATATTAATATGATAAAAAACAAATTTTAGTTCATAAAATAATCAAACTAAACTAGTTTCAATAAAAACTTTTGGATATGAATATTTTTATTTTTATAATAGCCCTTTTCAAGTGGTTTAGTTGCTCTTAAGGCCTTGCATTAAACTATCCCATGTACCTAAACCGTAGTTCCTACTAATGATATAAACTTTGGATTACATATAAAGCCTACTACCCAATATAAACCTATAGAATCGTTCCAAGTCTACTATTACAAATGATTTCACTGACTTTTAGCGCAGGATAATTTTTGGGTTATAAATAGTCATCTAATAACCTTCGTGAACATGATGTGTAACACAAAAATAATTTGCCATTATGAATAGTTTTTTTAGAATTATTACATTAGTATTGGTAATTAACAGACTTATAAATATGTACTAATAATCTGTACAAGCATTTTATTGCGAATTAAAATTACTACATGTGCTGAAATGTGTTATGAATTCATTTGTGCATGTATTTTTTATGGTTCGTTCCAAGACACACAACTTTTCTTGTTGTACTTTATTTAAAAAAAACTAAAACCTCTGAGTAATATTAAATTATATCACATAAAGCGATTAAATCATAACGATCATTTAAACTTTTCACTTACATAAAAAAATATTTAATTATAAAAAATGGGTAATATTTTTTTCCTGATATCCCGAAAGCGCAGAGTGAATTTAGCAACGCTTCGCGTTTTTGATGCCGTTTTTGCCGGTGTTGTTTGTTAGCAATGCTCTCTCTAGACATGTTATAACTCAATGGTTATAGTATTATATTATGTACTTTATGTATGGAGGTTAGGTGATCACCTTCAGTTGGCGTTCTAGATCTCAGCGAGCAGTGTAAAGGCGTACCTTTTATATATTCGATCATAATTGCATTAAAACTAGATATTGCACAACTGCCAATCAAGTGCACGCTGCGCAAACAAAATAAACTAAGACGGAGAGGCGTGTCAGAAGTAGCGCGGAACAATTCAGTCGTGGGCTGTCATCGCCGCCGAGACAGTTCGGGACCTGACGTGACGGGACTGACTCTGGAGAGCGGTGGCACGAGCGACGAGCGGAAGCGTCCTTACTCGAGAAATTGATATCTTCTAAATATATATTAAAAAATGAATCGTAGAAATGTATGTACGCGCATAACTTGAGAACCGCTTTACCGCTTTTGATGATTTTTGTGTGTTTTTGAGTGGTCCCCGGATGATTTAGATTCAAAATTGGAACCGGTAGGTGGCGCTGGAATTGGGTTCTAGGATCTTTCTAATTTGCTGGACTGATTTTGTTTTTGTGTGTTTAAATGGGTCCCCGGGTGGTGGTGATTCAGAATTGGAACCAGTAGGATGCAATAGAATCGGGTCCTAGGTTTTTATTTTTTCAGGGCAGGACAACGTCTGCCGAGACGGCTAGTAATATATATATATATATATATATATATATATATATATATATATATACGTATATATATATATATATATATATATATATATATATAATTAAATGAAAGTTTTGTGTATATTTAAAGGGGTCCCTAAATTACTTAGATTCATAATTAGAACCGATCGGTGGTACTGGGTTGGGGTTCTAGGATCCTCTTAATCTTCTGACCAGATTTTGATGACTTTTTTGTGTGCTTAATTGGTTCCGCGGATAGTTTAGACTTTAGATTCACAATTAAATTTGTTGGTGGTGCTAGTATCTGGTCTATTTCGGACCAGAACATGTGTAAAGGGAAAATTTTAGAATTTGTGTGTCTGTTTATTAGAGCATTACGTGAATACTACTGAATAGATTTAGATGGAATTTGGCACAAAGCTAGATTATATTTCGGGTCAATACTAAGAGTTCTTATTATCCCCATAAATGGTACCGTTTTTGTAATATAACCAAAAAGATTGTGTTGCTGTCACTTTTTTTATGCCACCGTTGCAATTCATTAAAAAACATGTCGCGAACGAAGTTGCACTGTATTAAAACAATACGAACCTTATGCAGTGTATTTACTTATCTACTAGAAAGAAAGAAAAAACATTTAGTTAGAACTACAGCACAAATGAGAATACAATACAGAACATAAATAAATAAATGTACAATGTAACATGCATTAAAAAAAACCAAGCAAGTATAGCTCTAAATTAGTCCTAGCTCAACATGTTGCTGAGCTACTGTTTACTATTTTATTTTTATTTTTATTTATTTTATTTTGTTCGGAAAACAAACGGTTTATAACTGAGTAAATACTACTAAATGTCTATAACCATTTAAATGTTTCCACATGTAGATAGCTATAATGCTTGCTAGTGAATATTTTACGTTTTATAAATTAAATTAAGAAGAAGAAATTAAAAAAGAAAATATTAAAACTGACCTATTACATGAAACTTGTTAATTTTCAGACCAATGCAAGTAGCAAGCAAGTCTTAAGGTGCGTGTGGATATGTGTAATAAATAAATGTGTATCATGCGTAACAGCTGTGTGTGCGCGCGGGTGGGAGTTTGAATGGAACACAAATCCCTAATAATTTGTTTTGAGTCATATCGAAAACAATAAGCATGTTTCAGATTCAAGCTGATGTAACCAAGATGTCTTCCACTTCATCATAATTAAGGGTTAAGAGCCATTCAGTCAGATTTTTCTTACACTCATATAGTTGAATGGGGTAAATGTAACATGCATTAAAAAAAAACCAAGCAAGTGTAGCTCTAAATTAGTCCTAGCTCAGCATGTTACTGAGCTACTGTTTACTATAGCTCTTTTCGTCTCGCGCGTTTCGTCTTTGACTCGCTTCCGCCGATCACTTAGACCAACAAACAGCAAGTCTGGAGTGAAATTTCCAACGGAGCCGAGTAAACTTAGAGACGTGGCTGCGACAGCGATGCTCGCGTCACCCCGATGCGAGTTGATAACACGAGCGAGTCTGCCTCGACAGCACTATCTGTAGGTGACGTTCAGCTGAAGATGCATTTAGCACTGTATTCATAATACTCTGTTCTGTTACTTGCGTCACAGATTAATAATTTTTTCCATGAGTGCAGTGCAGCTGTGCTGTGCAAAACAGCAACTGACATTGTCTTTAAATGAATATTGGTGCATTCATTGTCTTGCATTTGCAGATGTTAATGTGTTTGACAAAACATTTACTATATCAAAATACAAATCGTTTAGAAATGAAATATACCTCCAGTTGATGTTCATGACATTTCTTTATGCTGTCTTATACAATTCTATCCGTGCAGGAACGGAGAAAGAAGACAATTTCCTGCGGCCACGCGGCCTGTCATAAGAGGCGACAAAATAACCCATAGACAGGTGGTAGGGCATTTGCCAGACTGGATGGCTACTACTCTTGGTTTAAAGCATGTCGACATAACAACTTTGAGTTGTGTTCCGGCATTAGTGACCAGGTTCCAGTCTCCTTTAAGAGAGCAGCAGCGCATTTGTAGAGTTGGCGTTGCAAATGTCCGTAGGCGATGGTAACCGCTTTCCTTCAAGTGGGCCTTCTGCCTGTCTGCTGAACTCCTGCATTGAAAAACAATAAAAAAATCTTGGGAAGCGTTTGCTAGGTTCTGAAATTATATTCTAAAATCAAATACGGATATGCTCGTTTTACAAGTAATAAAAAATATATGTCAAAGAAGCAAGTGAGGTGTGTAAGAATGGGCCTAAATGGCGCTCTGTTGTTCGTGCCTACCCCGCAAGGGAACTGGCGTGAAGTTATGTATGTATATATGTATGTAAAAAATATACTTTTAATTTCCTAGAAGCTTCTTTGTCCCCGCTGACAGTATATACCACATTCAACTTTCTGTCCTCTGCTCAGTAAACCTGGATAACAGTTTTCCAAATTTCGCACACTTATAGTTTATTAGCTTCTGCCCGCGACTTCGTCCGCGTGGAATAGTTTAAAAAAAGTTTAACCTTATAGCCTTCCTCGATAAATGGGCTATCTAACACTGAAATAATTTTTCATATCAGACCAGTAGTTCCTGAGATTAACGCGTTCGAGCAAACAGTCAAACAAACTCTTCAGCTTTATATATTAGTATAAGATATAGATAAGGAGTGCAGAATGCTAATATTTTTTTTTAAATTATGCATAAAAAATACATTAAATCAATAAAAAACATTACACACACTACCATGTATTTGACACACACACGCATATATACTCTTTTGTTTATTGTTCAAGTCAAATTAACAGTGTAGCCTTGGCGAAATCTGTGATTATAGAAGTATAGTCTTTGACAACAAATTATTATGGTCGAATTTCGACCACAGGCGACCACTAGTACTAAATAAATAACCGTTCATATAGTTTTTGACTAAATCAAGAGATAGCAGGGCTAACTAGACTCCATTTTCCAGGTGGTAGGGCATTTGCCCGACTGGATGGCTGCCACCACTGATCTAAAGTATGTCGCCATAACAACCTTGAGTTGTGTTCCGGCATTAGCGAACAGGTTCCAGTCTCCCTTAAGAGAGCAGCAGCGCATTTGTAGCAACTTTGGTGTTGCAAATGTCCACAGGCGATGGTAACCGCTTTTCATCAAGTGGGCCGTCTGCCTGTCTGCTGATCTCGTGCAATAAAAAAAAAAACAAATAAGAATATACCTACATATCAGTCAGCATAGCGGTAACCGAGTGTAAGAGGTATCTTTTATATCAAATGTTAATTTTATGGAAATTATACAATTTTGACATTTACATAGTATTTTGTTATGTTTGAGTGACTGACTGTCTTGAACTTTGAACTTTTATTTGGTGACCAATTCCTCGTTAGCATTGATGTTTGGGTTCTGTACTGTATGATTTGATACTGAATTCTACAAGTAATAGGAATGAGTTCGAAAAATAATTCATCTTGTCGTCTTAATTTTAAAATATCATTCTATCCGTGCAGGAACGGAGACGGAATACGATTTCGTGCTGCCGGGCGGCCTGTCGTAATAGGCGACAAAACAACCCACAGCCAGGTAGAGCATTTGCCCTATTGCCCTTAAGAGAGCAGCAGCGTATTTGTAGCGCCTTTGGACCGCTTTCCATCAAGTCTGCTTGTCTGCTGAACTCCAGCAATAAAAAAAACATGATTGGCTTTAGAAAAGCATTTAAATTTCTTATAGCTTTAATATATGATTTAATGTGAAGATAGTCTGACATCACCACCAAAATTGTTAGCAATACATTTTTGTTTAAATAATATTTCTAACATCGGGTCACTAGTGCAATACTTGCAACGACTCAGAAGGATTTATGGTAATAAAAGAACAGCAACTGGTCACAACACTTATACTCGGAGAACCTTACGACTTACATACATGTTATCCACTGACTTTTCACCCTCGACAAGCATTTTTGGAACACCTCGCCATCCTTCCAACAATTTTACAATCTAATAAACTTAGCACACACATTTAGAAGATTAGACTGGGATAATTGCGGTACTATAATCAATGGAAGCCGCCTCAATCATCTGAGGTTTGCAGATGATATTGTCTTGCTAGAAGAAGATCCTAAAAAACTAGAACACATGATAAAAGACATAGCAGAAAAAAGCAGGGAAGTAGGTTTAGAAATTAATGCAGATAAAACAAAACTAATGACCAACTCAACAGAAAGCGACATAGACGTCTATGGAACTAAGTTTGAATATGTGAAAGAATATGTTTATCTAGGACAAATCATATCTCCTGAAGACTCCATGTCCAAGGAAATAAACAAAAGAATAGCCTGCGGTTGGAAGAAATACTGGTCCTTGAAAAAAATAACGAAGAATAAAGATTTAGGCATACATATCAAGCGAAAGACTTTCAACACTTGTATTCTCCCATGCATGACATACGGCTGCGAGACATGGACATTAACGGACAAACACAGGGAAAAACTTGCTAAAACAGAAAGAGTAATGGAAAGAAGCGTGTTGAATATCAGGCTTAGTGACAGAATCCAAAATTCGGAAATAAGGAGGAAGACAAAAGTAACAGATATAATAACCCGCATAGATCATCTGAAATGGAGTTGGACGGGACATATGCTACGTTGCAAAATAAATAAATGGAGCAAGCAAGTAACCTTATGGTACACAAGAGGTATCCGTGTATCCTGTATCCGTGCAGGAACGGAGAAAGAATACAATTTCCTGCGGCCGGGCGGCCTGTCGTAAGAGGCGACTAAACAACCCACAGCCAGGTGGTAGGGAATTTGCCCGACTGGATGGCTACCACCCCTGGTCTAGAGTATGTCGCCATAACAACCTTGAGTTGTGTTCCGGCTTTAGTGACCAGGTTCCAGTCTCCCTTAAGAGAGCAGCAGCGCATTTGTAGCACCTTTGGTGTTGCAAATGTCCATAGGCGATGGTAACCACTTTTCATCAAGTGGGCCGTCTGCCTGTCTGCTGAACTCATGCAATTAAAAAAAAAAAAAAAGAGGGGACATCAGAAGACAGGGGCGTCCAAAAACAAAATGGAGCGACGATATCCGTCTAACCTTGGGACCATACTGGACCAGAGTTGCCGAAGACCGAGTTCAATGGAAAGAGCTGGAGGAGGCCTATGCCAAGAGGCACGCCGAACTGCGTGATATACTATAACATAAGAAACAAAATAGAAAAAGAAAAAATTTAAATTGCATGCATTCGGAATAAAAGGGCATTATTATAATAAACTTAGCAAATTGGCATAACCGATAGCGGATTGAAGTCATCGATAAACTATTTTAATTAAAGGGTTATGAATGACAAGAATTTAATACATGATGAAAGAATGACTAAACAGATATACAATGCAAAAGTGGATGGATGCAGAAGTCGTGGAAGGCCACGACACACCTTCCATGATCAAATTGATCGTGTGGTGGTGATGAGGGTGATGTCAGGAGCCTTATGAACAGACGAGTGTGCATGACAAGAGTTATGAATGTCAAAGAAGCAAGTGAGGTGTGTAAGAACGGACCTAAATGGCGCTCTGTTGTTCGTGCCTACCCCGCAAGGGAACTGACGTGAAGTTATGTATGTATATAAGAATTTAATACATTATTGTTTGGAAATTTTAGATAATTACATTACATGTAATAAAATAAACCGATCACAGTATAAATCTATCGCGTCTGCCAACATGAAAATTAAATGTAGTGAATACCGTCTATATACAATTGAGAGATTTTGAATTATAATCTGTACACAATTACCACATATTAGAGATAAATATTACATACATACATAACTTCACGCCAGTTCGCTTGCGGGGTAGGCACGGACAACAGAGCGCCATTTAGGCTTATTCTTACACACCTCACTTGCTTCTTTGACATTCATAGCTCTTGTCATGCACGCTCGTCTGTTCTTAAGGCTCCTGACCTTAAGAACAGACGAGCTGGCTCCTCCTAGAGATGAATATTATTACATAAAATTATGTTAAATTATAGAGTACTACTTTCTGTATACAAAACAGGCGCTAATCACAGAATAAATAAAAATATAACATTATTATTCAATTAGGGAAATGGCCGATTGTATCGTTTAGAAATAAGAGGGTACATAACAAAATTATTAACTTTAAAAAGAAACATGACAATAACAACTATGCTACTAAATAACTGTAACACTAGTTAAAATATTATTCTTACACACCTCACTTACTTCTTTGACATTCATAGCTCTTGTCATGCACGCTCGTCTGTTCTTAAGGCTCCTGACCTTAAGAACAGACGAGCTGGCTCCTCCTAGAGATGAATATTATTACATAAAATTATGTTAAATTATAGAGTACTACTTTCTGTATACACAACAGGCGCTAATCACAGAATAAATAAAAATATAACATTATTATTCAATTAGGGAAATGGCCGATTGTATCGTTTAGAAATAAGAGGGTACATAACAAAATTATTAACTTTAAAAAGAAACATGACAAGAACAACTATGCTACTAAATAACTGTAACACTAGTTAAAATATTATTCTTACACACCTCACTTACTTCTTTGACATTCATAGCTCTTGTCATGCACGCTCGTCTGTTCTTAAGGCTCCTGACCTTAAGAACAAACGAGCTGGCTCTTACTCGTAAAGAGAGTGTCGGGGTGAAGGTAAGGAAAGGAATGCTCCGGTGGTTCGGGCATGTGGAAAGAATGCGTGATGAAAGAATGACTAAACAGATATAGAATGCAAAAGTGGATGGATGCAGAAGTCGTGGAAGGCCACGACACACCTTCCATGATCAAATTGATCGTGTACTAGCAGAAGGTGATGTCAGGAGCCTTAAGAACAGACGAGCTTGCATGACAAGAGTTATGAATGTCAAAGAGGCAAGTGAGGTGTGTAAGAATAAGCCTAAATGGCACTCTGCTGTTCGTGCCTACCCCGCAAGGGAACTGGCGTGAAGTTATGTATGTATGTATGTACTAGTTAAAATATGTTAAAATTCGGCCAAGTGCGTGTCAGTCTTCATATAATGAAGGTTTCTGATTAAATGACCCACATCCACTGTTTTTGTATTTTTGTATATTAGTTTTTATCCGAGGCCATAAAAAGCAGAATAAAATAATATTTAAACCGAATTTCTTATATTTTAGTGTATAATTCATTGTACTGCCGTATTTGGAAATTTCGATATCGGATGACTTAGTCCCCAGAAAATAAGTGACAAAAATAAGTTGTCTAACAGTGAAGTTAATAAGTTTATTGACATTACGCTGACATTTAACTTATTGACAACATTTTGAAACTGTTTCTCGTAGAGGTGGTATAATTTAGAGATGGCATAAATAAATATAAATAATATCAGCCCATAAATGTCCCACTGCTGGGCTCGGGCCTCCCATTATAGGGGGGGAACGGACGTATACCCGCCACGCTTGTCCAAGGCGGCTTGGCAGGTTTGACACATCGGTTATCTCGATGTGCAGGTTGCATCACGATGTTTTCCTTCACCGTTATTAGCACGTGGTAATTGTAAGAATATGCACATTAGATCAGAAAACTGTCTAAGTGGTGCATGCGTTCCGGCCAGGATCGAACCCGCGCCCTTTGAGTTTGGGACGCGTGCACTAGCCATTACGCTACCACGACAAGAGATGGCATAAGTATGAAAAAACAATCGCGAAATTATACAAGACTAGCGGCTCGGCGCGGTTTCGGTGGTATATAGCGTCATATTATATAGCCTATGACACTCTCTGTTAACGTAGCTTTCCAACAGTGTTTTTTTTAAATCGGTTTAGTAGATCCAGAGATTACCCCCTACAACGTCACAAACGCACAAACTTTACCTCTTTATAATATTAGTAGAGATTTATTGATGTGTGTTGTCATTAGTTTCAATGCCTTACATATTGAGTTCTGTGTATTAGATTTTGGGTAGTCTTCAATATTTAAAATCGACGCGATATGTTTATACACGATGGTTTTGAAAAATTTCAATGATTTTTTATTTTTAAATATGTCTGTATGATGTGTGCATCTAGCTCTTGTGAGAAAGATTAAGTTCTTTTTACGTCTCAAAAAGGCACGTTTAATTAAAAAAAATAGTTTTTCAAAACGTAATTAATTCTTCAATAAGGAATTAATTGTTGTTATCAAAGTTGTTAAAAGTAAACTATTGTAAGATGCAGTATACTGTAACTATTGTTCACTATTAATCGATATTATTTTCCAAAACATCAGTATTTAATTTCCCGCCAAAAATCAACGAATTGTTAATGTATTGTGTATTTATGATAGTAAATAAACAGAATGAAAATGATGAGTATATATTTTTTTTAACTATGGTTGCAACGCCTTCGGCATTGCCATTTGCCAATTTCCAAATTAGAAAAAACAGGTGCCAGACAAAATGCAATTTTAACCACTGAATTTTTGTCGGTGATTTATACGCATCTTTGTGAATCTGTAGATAACACAAACATACATACTAACTACATTACACATACATATTACTGAGCGTTTAAAATTTACAAAGGACGTTTAAAAATGACTAATATACTAATGTTAGTAGAAATTTACATTGATGGGACGGGGACAATCTACAGGAAGGATATCATATGATAATAATTATAGTAATTATTTATTTCAGACACAAATATCCATAATAACAATAAATTTTATACAGACAATGATATTATTAAATTAAACCTTAAAAAATTAAAATTTATATATGTCCATCAGCCAGTCAGTCGGTCAGTCTTTATTGAAGCATTTCAATAACATATATTTTACATTAAATTAATTATTTTATGCAGCAATCTGCAACTAGACCCAATACATTTTTGTTTGATGTAGCCTGCTAGCAATGACCGCAATTTTATGATACTGTTTCTACACCTTTCAACCCTGATCAAGAAATTTGCAATGCGACTTCTCGGCATATCAAAAAACGTGTTCAATCTAGCCTCAAGAAACATACTCGAGGCACTAAAGTACCTTTTAAAACCCATCAGGTGTCGAAATATGTTATATTGAACACGTATGTCATCCAGAGAATGCCTTGTGCAATCCGTCCAGAGCTGACAGGTGTAGAAAGTGTGGCAAAACGAGGCATATAGGGGCAGAGAAATTATCGAACAGTGAAAAAATATGTGATGAACTGAACCCTCCTCCAAGCCACACTCACAGTGAGAATACGGCCACACGTCACTCCACGGGATTGCTCCACTACACGCACGGCCACCAGACCATCAACGCACCTGGCTGCCGACTCCTCGTGATCTCATCCGCTCACCTAATCAGAGCGATGGCGTGAGGTCGCAAAATCCACAAAGCTGCTGACAGGCCACCAGATGCCACAGATGGCCACCTAAAGCCCGAGATGGCCATCGCACGCCAATGAATGGCCAACTAAGCCGCGGAAGTAGCCAGCGGAAAGCCCGCGAAGGCCACCGAACGCCGCAGATTGGCCAACGAGAGCTGCTGAGAAGCCATCGCCATGCGGAGAAGACTCCAGCAGCTCCAAACCCAATTACCGGTGGGTAGTTGCCCACTGAGTTGCAGCCGGAGTAAAGAGGTATACCTCGAGGCCCCAACCTCCTCATAACAAACCGAGGAAGAAGACCCTGGATGACAGTGAGAATAATCCCGTATTCGCAGATCAGGCAACGCAGATGTCTTCTCTATTTGATTCTTCTCCTACTTCGTGGCTATAAGTGACGAGACATAAATTAAATTTATTTATTTGCCACATATAACTCTTATCGGCACACAATGACATTTGCTAATGACTAAATGTACAAAATAGGTTTTTATGGCTGTTTTTGGTTGAATTCTGATTGATTTACATTGACATCGAATTTAGTTTTTTAGTATTTTCGTCTATGCCTCATGTTTTATGTGACCATTAGGTTTCTTTAAATATTTAGAATGAAACCATTAATGGATTATACGGTTGTTTTAATTTGAAACGGTCAATTTTGGAAGTTGGTAGCCGGTTGGCTTTTATAGTTTGGTCATCGGTCAAGGTTACACGTGAATACACGACATTTGGATTAGAGCAACGGATTAGTACAGTCGCGGTATGAAAAGGTTCGTCACCTTGAAGTCAAATTTGCTTGCACGAGTACAAGAAACAGTAGTATTACTCGTACAGAAGAAGTAGTAGTAGAAAAGAAAAAAATATATGGAATATTAAAAAATCTAAAATAATGCACTAGTAAATTTTAAAAAAATATGAGCGACCTTTTAAAATTCAAAGTTTGAACTGAAACATTCAGAAACTTATTAAACATCAAAAACTACATTTTTTTCACTCGAGACTCAAAAAAAAAATTGACGATTTTTTGCGCCACCCTAATATGGAAATAGATATTATAAACATTTTGCGTGAATTTATTTTAAAATAATTTATAAATTTTACAGCAACTATGTCATAAATTAAAGAACAACGAATTTGTTAAAAATATTCAAATAATACCAAAACTCGTAAAACCGTTGACACCGTCATAAAACACCACAGCATTCATAATGTCTTCAACCTCTACACTATGTTTTATTAATCGTAAAAAACTTTATTAGAATAATAAGATAATTCGATTAGAGATAATACAGGTATAAAAATAACCAGTCTAATATTATACGAAAATTTAAAAGGCAGATACTTGTGCCACTATGTTTATTCTATATAAGTTTGAATGAAATAAGGAAAAATAAGTAAGTAATAAAACAATGTACAATAAGTGTATAATTTTGTATGAGGTAAGGAAAAATAAGTAAGTAATAAAACAATGTGCAATAAGTAAGTAATAAACAGCGTGATTAAAACTGGATTTATTTTAACACGGAACCCTAAAGTCGAAAGTTACAATTTTGTACAACTTATAAAGTATAGGTCTACTTAAACTAATATATATAACACTTTTAAGAACTTTTTTAATCTTATACTAATATATAAAGCTGAAGAGTTTGTTTGTTTGAACGCGCTAATCTCAGGAACTACTAGTTTGATTTGAAAAATTCTTTCAGTGTTAGATAGCCCATTTATCGAGGAAGGCTATAGGCTATATATCATCACGCTAAGACTAATAGGAGCGGAGCAGCAATGATGAATGTTTCAAAATCGGGGGTGCTTTTTAATTTACTTTTTTTTAAAGTATTCTATTAAGAAGCTAGTTATTGATAAACGTCAATACACTTAGTAATTTCGTCTATAATTGACTGTTGTTAAAATGTAATTAATAATAATGATTATGTGACTTATATAAACAGTGTAAATAATTTAATTAATGAAATACTGATGTGAGCGACATTTCTGGTTAACTACCTTCATAAAATTTTCTTAAGTTTTCGCGACTTGTATACATAATAAAACTACGTTTTAACGGTTTTAAGCGCGGTAATTTTATTTGATTTTGGTTTTTCCGACGTTTCGGCCACTTTTCAGTGGCCGTGATCACGGAAGACAAAGATGTCAAGTGTCAACGAGTATTGTTAAAGTTTTATTTAGCCTACCGCCAACTTATTAATTTTAATTATTTAATTTTTCATTTTGTTTATGGTTATTATTTAATCTATGGGAGCCTAATCTAATTTACTACCGCTTCGCAACATGTTATGGCTTGAAGAGAAGAAGCGGCGCAAGAAACTCTTCAGCAAACATGCCTAGCTCTAATAATTTTATATAATATTAATATTATATAATTATATTATATTTATATAATATAATTATTTTTCCTTCCACCCATTTTAATATTATATAAAATTATTAGAGCTAGGCATGTTTGCTGAAGAGTTTCTTGCGCCGCTTCTTCTCTTCAAGCCATAACATGTTGCGAAGCGGTAGTAAATTAGATTAGGCTCCCATAGATTAAATAATAACCATAAACAAAATGAAAAATTAAATAATTAAAATTAATAAGTTGGCGGTAGGCTAAATAAAACTTTAACAATACTCGTTGACACTTGACATCTTTGTCTTCCGTGATCACGGCCACTGAAAAGTGGCCGAAACGTCGGAAAAACCAAAATCAAATAAAATTACCGCGCTTAAAACCGTTAAAACGTAGTTTTATTATACCTTCATAAAGTTTTCTTTTTTCGATCTTATAGTATAAAACCTGGCGAGAGTGGTACAGAGAGTGCAGTGTAATTGTGACAGTCAAGAGGGAGGACGATCAGTTCGGTGCAAATGTTCTGTGTAAATCGGAAAAATAATTTAGTGTACATAATCACATTAAAGTGATTTATGGAGTGAAATGCTACTTCTCATTTCTGCACCTTTTACACTAATATAGTAATAACACAATAAAATACAGTACATTATTTGGACTATTTATGATAATATTATTAAGATTTGTCTGAAATGTGTTATATAAAAGTGTAGATAGACTACTACTTCTCCTTGTAGGAACGACGAAAGAATAGAAATTCAGAGACTAAACAACCCACAGCCAGGTGGTAGGGCATTTGCCCGTCTGGATGGCTACCACCCCTGGTCTAGAGTATGCCGCCATATGTACCTTGAGTTGTGTTCCCGCATTAGTGACCAGGTTCCAGTCTCCTTTAAGAGAGCAGCAGCGCATTTGTAGCATCTTTAGTGTTACATATTTCCATAGGCGATGGTAACCGCTTCCCATCAAGTGGGTCGTCTGCCTGTCTGTTGAATTCCTGCATTAAAAAAAAATATATATATACATATCCTGCCCAGCCATACTAATAATATAAATCTCAATGTACGTCTGTTTGTTTGTCTGTTACGCTTTCACTTTCGCTTTTCGCTTTAAACGTGTCTTGACACCGAAAATGGATATAACCATAACCATATGAACCTTGAGTTGTGTTCCCGCATTAGTGTCCAGGTTCCAATATCCCTTAGAGATCAGCAGCGCATTTGGTAACCGCTCTCCATCAAGTGGGCCAACTGCTTGTCTGCTCAACAACTGCAATATTTTTTTTTAATTAAAATTATATATAGAAATGAAGAGGAAGTCGTCAGCTATTAAATAAGTTAAATAAGTAAATTATCCGTGCAGGAACGGAGAAAGAATACAATTTCCTGCGGCCGGGCGGCCTGTCGTAAGAGGCGACAAAACCACTGGATGGCTACCACCCCTGGTCTAAAGTATGTCGCCATAACAACCTTGAGTTGTATTTCAGAATTGGTGACCAGGTTCAAGTGACCCTTAAGATAGCAGCAGCGCATTTGTAGCACCTCTGGTGTTGCAAATGTCCATAGGCGATGGTAACCGCTTTCCATTAAGTGGGCCGTCTGCCTGTCTGCTGAACTCCTGCAATAAAAAAAAAGTTTTGAACAGTCGCTAATAAACATTGTTGTTATTTTTCAAGACCTATCTATCAAATAACCCACATGATATATATGAGCACTCAAATTTTGTATCTCATTAGTTGCAGGTATGTTCGAAATACATACATTACTTTTTATCGTTTCACTAGATTCGCAGTTTCACTCACGTTAGGCTGCCTTTCCACCAGAGATTTGCAATGCAGGTATGCTGCGAAAATTTAAAAGCTAAGTGTAACAGCCTTGCAAAGATTCGGGTAAGAAAGTACATACATACATAACTTCACGCCAGTTCCCTTGCGGGGTAGGCACGAACAACAGAGTGCCATTTAGGCTTATTCTTACACACCTCACTTGCCTCTTTGACATTCATAACTCTTGTCATGCAAGCTCGTCTGTTCTTAAGGCTCCTGACATCACCTTCTGCTAGTATACGATCAATTTGATCATGGAAGGTGTGTCGTGGCCTTCCACGACTTCTGCATCCATCCACTTTTGCATCGTATATCTGTTTAGTCATTCTTTCATCATGCATTCTTTCCACATGCCCGAACCACCGGAGAATTCCTTTCCTTACCTTCACCCCGACACTCTCACACTCGGGTAAGAAAGTACCAAATATTAACTATTTGGGCAAGCCTTTGATGTGACTATTCACACAGCACAGTAAGCAATGAACACCGTCTACACGCCTCTACGCCTTTTATACGAAAATACTGTTACACTACCCTACAAAACAATAATATTTTGCATACATCATAGTGTTGCCAGGATCACTAAAACAATTATATAGTTACTGATGCACTAAATTGTTTAGACGATAATTTAGTGGGCTTATAAAATTAACTAACCGGTAGAAAATGGTAATTATCAGATTAATCGATTTATCGATTAATCGACTAAAAAAATTATCTATGGCGATTGTCTATGTGATATAAACATAGACTATGGTTCTCATAAATACTGTGGTGGATACTTTGTAACATGAGCTACGAAACTATGTTACCATTTCCACTGATGCTAAGCTATGTAGTAGAGCGAGTAAGATGTACTATGAAAATGAGTCGTCATAAGGTAAGATGTGCGAGGATCGGACTGGGCGTAACTACGTTCTAAGTCTCAGCCTTTCCCTTATAAAAAGCGCGGGGCACATGGGAGGAGGGTGGTTTTAGTGGGTAGTGGGTTGTTGCCCGTGCTACTTCTTTGAGTCTCCACACAAGCTGGCTTGATTAGTGTTCGGATTGCCCCTTGTCAAAGGGGAAAGCCCTCATGATCAACTATGGTCTAATCCCTTGCAAAGGACCCAGTATTGTGCGTAAATAGCATTTCCCCGGCCTTAAAAAAAAAAGCTGTGCGAGGAAGATGCGCAGCTTGAGCTATGCGACGTATCAACAATAGGAAAAGCACGCATCTATAGCAAGCATCTATAGCACGCATCTATAGCACGCATCTATAGTACGCATCTATAGCACGCATCCATAGCACGCATCTATGGCACGCATCTATAGCACGCATCTATAGTACGCATCTATAGCACGCATCCATAGCACGCATCCATAGCACGCATCTATAGCACGCGTTTATAGCACACGTCTGTAGCACGCATCTATAGCACGCATCTATAGCACGCATCTATAGTACGCATCCATAACACGCGTCTATAGCCGCATCCTTCCATACAAATAAATAATAGTTTTTGAAAGAAATACGTTTTTATAGAAAATCCAACTAAAAAATAGAAAATAAATTTCAATAAATTTGAATTATAAAACAGTTTAAGAAAAAATAATTTTATTGTAAAAAAAGCGTGCGGTGCATGGTATCAATAGTTATAAATATTTTATGAACAGATATGAGTAGAAGGGTTATTTTAGTAACATCCTGAAAAGCACCCCACGCTTTTATTACAATAAAATCATTTTTTATTACACTATTTTAATAATAATAATATTGTACATCCCCAAATTAAGCAAGTTACGCTTGTGTTATGGGTAATATACAACGAACTACGCTGGGGCCAATCCCAGACACCCAGACCATAGTAAATAACGGAGAAAAGACGTTTTCCGAAATTTACTATGCCAGGAATCGAACCCGGAACCTCTGCGTTGCAGTGAGGTAGGCCGGCAAAGGCTTAGCCCGCTGAACCACAGAGACCGTCAATATTTTGAATTCACTATTTTCTATTTTTTAGTTGGATTTTCTATAAAAGCGTATTTCTTTAGTTTTTAAAAAAATTATATATTTTCCATTTTTTTGTGATTAGTGATTTAATTCCCTTCTCCGTGGAAACTTTGAAAAAATAATTAAATACACTCTTATGGTAAAATGGAACGTTATGTAAAAATAAGCGTTTTTTAAAAAGGTGCATGCATGTAGCAGCAGAGTGCTAGCCAAGACAAGTAAAACGAGCCCAAACACGACGGTTCTATCTTGTTTAGTACAGGAGTTCCTATGGCCACCTTCGGACTCCATCATCAGACCAGCTCCATGGTATCATATTATTGCAATGTCACGCGATATACACATACGTGCAAAATTTCAGCTTAATCGGAAACCGGGAAGTCGATCAAATTTAACTTGAAAGATTCCGTTACATACTAACATACGTATGAAACTAATAAGAGCGTATTAAAAACGTAGCTTAGTTGGATCAGTTTCCACCAGAGCTACGCTATGTGGACCAATGAATGTCATTGGTGGATATCAAATGCATACATAGCAACATTGCGTAGCACATCTGTGATGGAAAGAAACCCTTAAAAATCAGTCATGTCATGAAGATGATTCTTGGAAATGTCAAACTTCTTTATTAATCCTCTATGTACCTGGTGATAAATATACGATATATAATATAACGCTTATCTAGCGAAGCAAAGGTAGAACTAGCTATGAGAGCAACGCGTTAGAATTATCGCTGTCATTGTCGTTGCAATGATTTCTTAGTCAATTGCAACTAATTAAATTTGTCTATCCCTAGGGAATAGTATATTTCTCTGGATGAAAGATATCTATATTATATCTGAGATAAAGTGTATGCAAATTCGTATCGATTTCTTGCGTAGAACACGTGAAAACGTCTTGAAAATGAATCAGTTACAGTGTGTATAGACCCAAATATAAAGCGAGCAAATCCGCGTGGATAGCTCTAATGCGATGTAATTATTAATACATTTTTAAAATACTCTTAAACTAAATTAAATATTAGAAGCAGCTGCTTCATTTAGAAATAAGAGCTAAACGTATAGCCCTGCAGTGGACCGAGGGGGTGAATTCACCCCCCTTGGTCGACAAAGACGCATCAAAGAAAGTCCTCACGTATGCACTTGATCGGGCGGTGCACTAACGTGACGTCGTCCATCGATTGTTGGGGGGTTGCGAATGGGTTGAGTCGGGGGAAAGGGGACATAGGGGAAGATTTAAAAACAGAGCCTGGGCGTCTCCGCGACGTCCAGTATGTCCCGGCCGGCTGTCGATTGCAAACGGAAGGTTAACACGTAAAATGATTGTTGCTGATTTCTGGACTTTATAGGTTTGTGAAATCGGTTATTACACTATGATTACTTCGGTCTGCAACTGCACATTTAATTTGTCAATACTTTTATTCTCTATTTCGCTCTCTTTTCTTTCACCTTATCCCAATTAATTGGGGTCGGCACAATATGGCTTATCTTTCCACACTCCTCTATTCTGCCATACATCTTCTGTCACACCACAAATAATCATATCACCCTTCAAACAATCCATCCATCTCTTTTTTGGTCTACCTTTTCATTTGTACCTACCCATCTTGTAGTTTAACATCATTTTTGTCATAAGACTTTCATCCCTTCTCAATGATGCCCATACCACATTAATCTTCTTCCTCTCAATTTTTCAGTCACGAGTGCTACTTTCAAAGATCACTGTCAATACTAGTAAAGATCATTATCAATACTTTTATTATGAGCACATTTATGTACTTGTATTAAATCGTTTTGCAAAAGCATTTGTTGTTCTTCTTTTGTAATGAAGGGAAATCCGTTTGACGACGATCCAAAGCGGGGGAAACGCGGTGGGGAGTGTCGGATTCATCGCGTTGCAACAAACGCTATTTTTAAGAGACGTCTTACGCGTGAAAGTGGCGTGCTCACCAAATCCACGGGCGTCTAAGATGTGTGTCATGTCATGCTTTTCATGCTGGTTGTAGCAAATTCTTCTCGTCGTCATAGCTTGTTAGCGTAACATGTAGGGAATCTATGGAGATTTGTCACAATATTCTTAGTATGTAACAATATTTTTTGTTTGTTATAACTCCATTCATTCTTTGAAAAGTAATACATCATCATCTATATGTATTAAGAAAAAAGAGTCTAAGATAATATATAAATAATTATGATGAAAGGCTTTTTAGCTAGACCTGTTGCTGGGGAGTTTCTTGCCGCTTCTCCGCCTTTGAACAGCGATAACTCATTGCGAAGCAGTATACATAGAATAGGAAGTAAATTTTAATTTTGACTTACATGTTTTTTTTTATTGGACTTGACTTTATGTTGTTGGTCCGAAGACCTTACAACTTTACCGGGGTTTGACTGACTTACATGTATGACCTTCAAAAAGTGTTCTCCAGTGGAACTTATTTTGAATAATAACGAAATCTTAAAGCGGCGATAAACTCAAAATTATAAGGCGACATAAGCTGAAATTACCCGCGTTCACTTCTCTCATCTTTTAATTTCGAATATAACAGGGGCAAAAATAATGTAAAAAACTGAAATCAACTTAACCGTTACATTATTTTTCGTGATAATTTTAATTACTTATAAAATCAGTTAAAAAAGTTACTTTACATTAATAAGTAATTAAAAGTAAATTATGAAAGAAGTTGTAACGATTAAGTTCGTTGCCCGATTTCTAACAGATTTTTATCCGTGCAGGAACGGAGAAAGAAGGAGGGAGAAGGAAGGAGGCGACTAAACAACCCACAGCCAGGTGGTAGGGTATTTGCTCGACTGGATTGCGACCAGCCCTGGTCTAGAGTATGCCGCCATAGCAACCTTGTGTTGTGTTCCGGCATTAGTGACCAGGTTCCAGTCTCCTTTAAGAGAGCAGCAGCGCATTTGTAGCACCTTTGGTGTTGCAAATGGCCATAGGCGATGGTAACCGCTTTCCATCAAGTGGGCCGTCTGCGTGTCTGCTGAACTCCTGCAATAAAAAAAAAACAGAATCGAAAGACAAAAATGAAACGTCATATTTTGGCTTTATCGCTTTTTTCTTAAAGTTAAATCTATGCGCTCTTCCCCTCGATGGTCTCCCAGTACAAGTCATATGTGCTTGTACAAATGTACGGGGCGATGTAACAACATCCGTTATTTTTCTCCACCGCCTTATACCCCCTGCGTATTGATTAACACTCCTTGCTTACACCTCACACGAGTACATTACATGTTGCATTCGAGATTTTAGAGTTCTGATTGCTGTTTATTTTTAAATTTATTTTCAATAAAAAAGTTACAAAATTACACAAACAATTTCTTATCCGTGCAGGAACGGAGAAAGAATACAATTTCCTGCGGCCGGGCGGCCTGTCGTAAGAGGTGACTGAACAACCCACAGCCAGGTGGTAGGGCATTTGCCCGACTGGATGGCTACTAAAGAATGTCGCCATAACAACCTTGAGTGTTGTGGTCCGGCATTAGTGACCAGGTTCCAATCTCCCTTAAGAGAACAGCAGCGCACTTGTAGCACTTTTGGTGCTACAAATGTCCATAGGCGATGGTAACCGCTTTCCATCAAGTGGGCCGTCTGCCTGTCTGCTGAACTTCTGCAATAAAAAAACACATATACAATCATAACATTGTAAGTACGTCATACAATTTAAACTGAACATCAAAAAGCTATAATTACATTTACCCGTTACAATCAAAACTTTTAATTAAAGTTGCAACGACATTATTCGTCCAAAAACAAAAACTGTTAAATAAACAAACGGTTAATACAGTAAACAAGGAACAGTCTAGAAGTTTCCAACTTTAAACTACGGTTGGAGCCAAAAAAAGAATGGAAATACAGCTTATTTCACGAGACAACACGCTTGACGAAATAGCAAAGTTTTATTAAAATGTGTCTTGTTTTTTCATAATGGATGAATACTAAAATTATTGCAATTATGTTAGTATGCATATATTTTACGCGAACTTAAAAACACATAATTGGTTTAAGTAGTGTAATATATGAAATATAGATTATTTTTTATTATACAATAATATAATCCTATCCGTGCAGGAATGGAGAAAAAATACAGTTTGTTGCAGCCTATCGTAACAGGTAACAAAACAACCCACAGCGAGGTGGTAGGGTATTTGCCTGACTGGATGGCTGCCATCCCTGGTCTGAAGTATACCGCCATAACCTTGAGTTGTTTTCTGGCATTAGTGACCAGGTTCCAGTCTCCCTTTAGAGAGCAGCAGCACATTGGTAACACCTTAAGTGTTACAAATGTCCTAGGCGACGATAACTGTCTGCTGAACTCATGTAATAAAAAAAACAGGCGAGCCCAGCAGACGTTGTCCTGCTGTAAAAAAAATATAACTCGATTGCATCACCATCTTATCCGTGCAGGAACGGATAAAGAATACAATTTCCTGCGGCCGGGTGGCCTGTCGTAAGAGGCGACTAAACAACCCACAGCCAGGTGGTAGGGCACTGGCCCGACTGGATGGCTACCACCCCTGATCTAAAGTATGTCGCCATAACAACCTTGAGTTGTGTTCCGGCATTAGTGACCAGGTTCCAGTCTCCCTTAAGAGAGCAGCAGCGCATTTGTAGCAACTTTGGTGTTGAATGTCCATAGGCGATGGTAACCGCTTTCCATCAAGTGGGCCGTCTGCCTGTCTGCTGATCTCCTGCAATAAAAAAAAGTTAGATAGTGCTCCCACACAAGTCTGTTGAAGCTAATACATATACATAATGTTTTTATTGCTTAAATAACAATTATCTCTCTTTACAATAACACTGATTACGTTTAATTCACTTTGATTGAAGCAATGGATCGCGGTTCGTCGAATACTTGGTGCGCTGGCGATCATTCCCCAGAAGAGGTTATATATGTTCCCACCTTTATAGACACGACGCTCCGCGAGAGTGACGTTGACAATATGACATGACAATGACACTGACATTTCAATGAACCTCTTACAGATACAATATTAAATTATGCAAATGTTCTATTTTAGATTGTATAGTATATATATAAGGAAGGTGTGTCGTGGAAGGCCACGACACACCTTCCGTGATCAAATTGATCGTGTATTAGCAGAAGGTGATGTCAGGACCCTAAATAACAGACGAGCGTGCATGACAAGAGTTATGAATGTCAAAGAAGCAAGTGAGGTGTGTAAGAATAAGCCTAAATGGCGCTCTGTTGTTCGTGCCTACCCCGCAAGGGAACTGACGTGAAGTTATGTATGTATGTAGTATATATATATATATTAATTGTATAGTATATATATATATATATTATACTTAGATTGGTTTGAAGTTAGTTATTATTTAGTTTTGTCCTTTGCTCTTATGGTTTGTTGTAAATATTATGTTTATTCTAGTGTATTAGATTGGCAGAATTTTCTTTTTCTTTTTAATTTACCGGCCAAAATTCCTTTTATATCACCTGGCTTTTCTACGTATTCGACATTGAAAAAATCAATGCATAAATGGCATTGCAGCCATCACCTTTAAAAAAAAAAGGTAAAATAAGTTTTATTCGAATTAAAAACTTTAAAACTAATAATTACCATATTAAAACTCTCAAATAAGCTGTTAGTTTCCATATTTCGCTGAGTTTCTTTAGATTTGATGTTTTGTGGGTTTAAGCGGTTGCGTTAGTTGACGACAGCAGTTTAAGTTATGAGTTTGCAGAGATAGAAACTACTGGTTATTTATTACATGTAGTAAGGCCGTTCTGTAAAGCCACATTTGGCACCACGTCAAACTTATTTTAGCAGTTACGTAACCTATCGATGATGATATGCTTAAAAATTGGAATCGATGTAGGAAGTCATGCACTATTGAATCGATTTAAAAAAAAGGTTTTATTATTTAAAAAAAATATGTTTTATGTTTCGTTGCTTTTTATCCTTAAAATGAAAAATGGAACCTGGCCACTAATGCCGGAACACAACTCAAGGTTGTTATGGCGACATAATCTAGACCAGGGGTGGTAGCCATTCAGTTGTTTTATCGCCTCTTACGCCAGGCCGCCCGGCCGCAGAAAATTGTATTCTTTCTCCGTTCCTGCACGGATAAAAATCTAGTACCGCTGTCAGTCGGAAACGTGCCTAAAAGACTGGCCACATTGCCTCTCTGAATGGCAAAGTATAGACCAGTCTTTTGGTCACGTGAGACATCCGCCAGACGTTTGGCTGTCTCGATAAAGCTCTACACTTCTATATTTCAACAATGTTTCTTGAGTATCTGTTTCCGCTCGTTCTTCAAACATAAGCCCCAGCCGCGGTCCCCGCTTTTAAATCGCCAACTTTTAACTGTTTTAATTAAGTTGACGTCGCAGCTACAACTGTGTTGATTTGTTAGCCCGCGCCGCACCGTTCGGCCCATTGGCAAGTACAACTGATTCGCGCAATGCATTCCTTGCTGAAGTTTGGAAACTTTCCGACTGTGATGTAGTATTGCGTCTAGGTTTTATTTTTGTTCTACTTGAGTTTGAAATTTTACCAGCATTTCTGAATGAGGCATGCCGGAATTAGTAATATTATTTAGCATTTCTGCTTTGATAGCTGTAAAGGAATGTTCTTCTTGATATGACACTGTGTGAGATTCTCGAACCACGTCTAATGCATTGTTTTGGTTGGATGCTCAGTAAATTTGAATCGTTTTAATATGAGTTAATTATTAATATAACAATCTATCCATTGATTGACCTAGCTTGCTGATGACCAAAAGAGCTTTTTTATTCGTTGCTTCATTTGATGATAATTCATTGTTAAATTTCAAACAACTTTTTCGCGTTGTCTTTTGAACATAAAAAGTGCAGTTACTGAGATATGGCATGTTTTTATATTTTACACTAACCATTCATTTGCCTTACTATCATTTAAAAATTGACGTAAGCTCTGTACAAGTAATATCAAATTTCTACCGATTGTAAAGCAAGTGAGTGAACAGTAACATATAAGAACCGACCAATGATCAAATCAGATGTGATACATAAATAAATATTGGATAGAGGTCTTAAATGTAGAAATCCTTTCTACCTTAAAGAGAGGATAAGCTAGAAGCACTACGTCTTTTAACATTATATACTCATTATATCAAGAAGTGACGCTCGCGGATCGCGTTCGTAATACCGAAGTAAGAAAGAGAGTTGGTCTGAAAGAGAGTGCCGGGGTGAAGGTAAGGGAAGGAATACTCCGGTGGTTCGGGCATGTGGAAATAATGCATGATGAACGAATGACTAAACAGATATACAATGCAAAAGTGGATGGATGCAGAAGTCGTGGAAGGCCACGACACACCTTCCATGATCAAATTGATTGTGTACTAGCAGAAGGTGATGTCAGGAGCCTTAAGAACAGACGAGCGTGCATGACATGAGTTATGAATGTCAAAGAAACAAGTGAGGTGTGTAAGAATAAGCCTGAATGGCGCTCTGTTGTTCGTGCCTAGCCCGCAAGAGAACTGGCGTGAACTTATGTATGTATATTAAGAACTACTAATTGCTTGTTAACTAACAAAGTTGTAGTAATTGCTGTATGACAATCAACGTTAAACATAATTGTCGTGAACATTCCTTTTGCATAGAGTCGGAAATTACTATCGTTTGAGTCGCTGCCAATGCGACTAATGCTCAAATACGACCTGCGATCACGCGAAACAGGTTTGTAACTTCATCATCGTCTCTTGCAATAGTTTGAATTACATGTTTAATTTACATAACAGCTAACTTATTATTTGTGAAGATAGATATCTAATCGTTGAGAATGTCGCTTCTCAAAACAATTCAAGTATTTACATTAGCATTCCGAATTGGGAACATCTTAATCATTTGATCTTTATAACTTGAAGTTGGTATCGTTTACCGGAATTAAAAACTTTACTGGGATAACTAGCGATGCTCGTATAAATGTTTCAAGGGATTTTTTTATAGTTTATACATTTTTAAATTAACTAGTGGTCGCCCGTGGTCGAAATTCGACCATAATAATTAATGTCAAAGACACTATACTTCTATAATCATAGATTTCGTCAAGGCTACACTGTTAATTTGCCCTCCTGGATGGCTACCTCTGATCTAGAGTATGCGGTAATAACAACCTTGAGTTGTGTTCCGGCATTAGTGGCCAGGCACCATTCTCCGTATAGCATCACGTTGATAACACCTTTGATATTACAAATGTCCATAGGCGATGGTAACCGCTTTTCACCAGGTGGGCCATCACATTGAACTCTTAAGAGATCCATAGTGACGTTTTAGATGAAGTACCTTAATTTTGGATTTAAATAATCCAACTTAAAATTGAATGTCAGGCTTGGACCCTATCATTTAACGACGAGAACAAGCTGTTGGTGGCTGAAAGCAAGGTCCTCAGAAAGATAACTGGAGGATCCGAAAAATGCCGAATTTGAACTGGTGGATGAGCAAGCAAGGCACATCGCTTGCGCTGGCTTGGCCACCTACATAGAATGGCGGAGGATCGTGCAGTGAAAAGACCCTATCTGTGCAGACCAACGGGACGGGGACCAGTTGGTCGGCCCCGATATCACTGAAGTGACGTAGTGGAGGCTGATCTGCACGAGCTTCATGCCTATGACTGGCGGGAGGCAGCGCTGAACAGGAAGGAGTATTCATTTTGGGTCGTTGAGTCGCAGCAGTTAGTTAGTTAACTTAAAATTGACTCGGGAAGATTTCATTCCACGAATAAAGAACTATGAACACTCAGTTTCTATATTAACCTGTTAATGGACAGTGCGACACGACAAATCGCGCCGACCGCCGAATTTTTTGCGCACAAGAATCTCTTCCCGAATGTTAACCCTTCCGCCGACCTGACAGATCGGACGTGAACTACTTAGCGCGACGGTTCCGGTTCGCAACTTTGGACACGTTTTTTCGTAAAAGTCGCTGCAGGATTGTAGAGTGCAATTGGAAGTTGATTCTTTTCTGACATTATCATTGTTAATTATTCAATTTTAAAATGAGTCATTTTATAACACAAGTGCGATCTTGTTGCTTTATTTACATGTCATATTTTTATCACCATATAATTTATTTTCTTTTTATTTAAAGGGTCAGTTACATATGATAACTAAATTAGGTTTTTTTATTTTATTGCAGGAGTTCAGAAGATAGGCAGACGGCCCTCTTGATGGAAAGCGGTTACCATCGCCTATAGACATTTGCAACACCAAAGGTGCTATAAAGGCGCTGCTGCTCTCTTAAGGGGGACTGGAACCTGGTCACTAATGCCGGAACACAACTCAAGGTTGTTATGGCGACATACTTTAGACCAGGGGTGGTAGCCATGGTGGGGAAAAAAGACCATAAGTAACGTGCTATAGACAACTTGAAATGTAAATTCATTGTAGACACCCACATTAGAACATTGCTCTAATTCTGTAGCTGTCTTTTAATAATTACAAATTAACACAAACGTATGAACCGCGTTTTGAATTAAAATGCCTATAATATTTTCTTAAGTTTTCGCTACTAGCATACATAATAAAAATTAAATACGTTTTAAACGCGGTAATTTATTTGATTTTGTATTATTCCGACGTTTCGGCTACTTTTCAGTAGCCGTGTTCACGGAAGACAAAGATATCAAGTGTCAATGATTATTGTTAAACTTTTATTTAGCGTACCGCCAACTTGTTCATTGTAATCATGTAGTTTTAATTTTGTTTATGGTTATTATTTACTATATGGGAGCCTAATCTAATTTACTACCGCTTCGTAACATGTTGTGGCATGAAGAGAAGAAGCGGCGCAAGAAACTC
This sequence comes from Dendrolimus kikuchii, assembly GCA_019925095.2. NCBI lineage: Eukaryota > Metazoa > Arthropoda > Insecta > Lepidoptera > Lasiocampidae > Dendrolimus > Dendrolimus kikuchii. The sequence continues at coordinate 26,420,813 of CM034392.1, read as the reverse complement.
TTCAGCAAACATGGCTAGCTGTAATAATTTTATATAATATTAAAATGGCTGAGAGGTAAAATAAAAAGAAATTATCAATCAACTTGGTTGGTGTTTCGGTACACGTAGAATGCCTACCTATAGTATACCAACCTTTTACATACATACATAACTTCACGCCAGTTCCCTTGCGGGGCAGGCACGAACATCAGAGCGCCATTCAGGCTTATTCTGACACAACTCACTTGCTTCTTTCACATTCATAACTCTTGTCATGCACGCTCGTCTGTTCTTAAGGTTCCTGACATCACCTTCTGCCAGTACACGATCAATTTGATCATGGAAGGTGTGTCCAAGACTTCTGCATCCATCCACTTTTGCATTGTATATCTGTTTAGTCATTCTTTCATCATGCATTCTTTCCACATGCCCGCACCACCGGAGCATTTCTTTCCTTACCTTCATCCCGACACTCTTTTTCAGACCAACTCTCTTTCTTACTTCGGTATTACGAACGCGGTCCGCGAGCGTCACTCCGCAGATTTTGCGCAGTGCTCGCATCTCGACCGCGTTTACTCTACTTTCATGCTCTTTCTTCCATACCCAACTCTCGCTTCTATACGTGAGCGTAGGTACCAGCACCGCGTTGTGTACGGCGAGCTGGGCCTTCTGACTGAGGTTCTTAGCGCCTAGAAGTTTACCTAACGCTCCATTCACACTATTCCCCAAATTCACTCTTCTTTCTATATCAGCGGTGTACCTTCCATCCCTGCTAAAAGCACATCCAAGATATACAAACTCACTCACTTGCTCCAGCATAACATCATCAACCATTATCCTTGCATTCGTTCTGGTTTCTTCTCTTTCAAACACCATAACCTTTGTTTTCTTCGCATTCAAATGTAAGCCTATTTTATTTACCTACCTATAATAAAGCCTACCTTAAAAAGAATACAATATTTGCTTCAGGACCATAATACTCTAGTCTCGATGTAAATAGAGATATTGCAGATATATAATATTCGTACAAACATGATTTTATGTATTGAGCCAAGATCCATATAGCCGATTTGGTATCTTCGCCAATCTGCGCCCTTCGACTTATTCAAAATAGGGCAAGAACAAAAAAGGCTATTGAAAAACAAATCAGGCTATCCACGTCACGGACAGACGGTGAAAACAGCAATATTGTCAAGCGGACCGCAATCCAGTATCAAAGGGCGAAATAACATAGATACTTATGTAAATCGCGCCACTATCCAGCTTATTGTGTATCTAATTTGATTTCTTCTACACGGTGATGGGAGCAATACCTGTGTGCGCTGTATCGCTGGTAATAATGTTAGGGTCCGAAATACACCCGGCTCAGATCACTGATAGCAGTGGATTTTTTAAAATATTTATGAGGGCAACGGTGAGAGGTCGCGTTCTACGATAATCCAATTTCGGTTTATGCGGTTCCTTAGAGTCGCTTATTTTTTGGACGACTTGTTTTTTTGTGGGAGGAAAAACTAATTTTTGCGAAGTTGCTCCCCTCACGATGGCTGTTGCGGAAGTTTTTTTTTTTAAAGTGTTAATTAAGATATCATATTCATTGAATCGGGCTGCGGTTTGGTTATGGCTGTTTTCAGCTTCTAACGATAATTGGAGTTGTTTATATTCATAGAGGAAACTTGATCGACAATATTTGCATGTTTACATGAATTTCTTTAGTCAGTAGAATTAAAATTTTGCAGTACTCCTCATGTGTTCTAAAAGGCTTTTGACTTGACTTTATCTCAAGTACTGATTGATACTGACTGAAGACGTAACTAAGTAATGTTTTGAAATGTAATTCTAATAGTTCTGCTCCACTTAGAGAGTTAAAGGAGAGTTTACCTTAAAGAGCAATTCAAATATAAAGCATTTTTGCATATATATTCGCTTTAAAATTTGTTAAGGCACTGTTGTTACCTAAACTAGTAAAGAAAGAAAGACTTATTTTATTTAGATCAAAAACATTCATACATACAAAACTTCACGCCTGTTCCCTTGCGGGGTAGACACGATCAACAGAGCGCCATTCAGGCTTATTCTTACACACCTCACTTGCTTCTTTGACATTCATAACTCTTGTCATGTACGCTCGTCTGTTCTTAAGGCTCCTGACATCACCTTCTGCTAGTACACGATCAATTTGATCATGGAAGGTGTGTCGTGGCCTTCTACGACTTCTGCATCCATCCACTTTTGCATTGTATATCTGTAATTTTATATAGGATATTATAGAAAAATTCTATTTAAAGCTTCACATGTAATAAAATAAATCGATTACCAATTCATTTTTAAATAACGAATCGCATCATATAATGCGAAGAGGAAGGCTTACAAGGAATGAAGCACTCGAATCTTACTCTGAGTGCAAAATTTTATTGTATATTACATTATTTAAGTAAAGAGAGTTGGTCTGAAAGAGAGAGTCGGGGTGAAAGTAAGGAAAGGAATGCTCCGGTGGTTCGGGCATGTGGAAAGAATGCATGATGAAAGAATGACTAAACAGATATACAATGCAAAAGTGGATGGATGCAGAAATCGTGGAAGGCCACAACACACCTTCCGTGATCAAATTGATCGTGTTCTAGCAGAAGGTGATGTCAGGAGCCTTAAGAACAGACGAGCGTGCATGACAAGAGCTATGAATGTCAAAGAAGCAAGTGAGGTGTGTAAGAATAAGCCTAAATGGCGCTCTGTTGTTCGTGAAGTTATGTATGTATGTATTTAAGTAAATTCAGACTCCTTTAAAAACGATAAAATATTTTTATTATTTTTATTGGAGGAGATCAGCAGACAGGCAGACGGACCACTTGATGGAAAGCGGTTACCATCGCCTATGGACCTTTGCAACACCAAAGTTGCTACAAATGTGCTGCTGCTCTCTTAAGGGAAACTGGAACCTGGTCACTAATGCTGGAACACAACTCAAGGTTGTTATGGCGACATACTTTAGACCAGGGGTGGTAGCCATCCAGTCAGGCAAATGCCCTACCACCTGACTGTGGTTTGTTAAGTCGCCTCTTACGACAGGCCGCCCGGCCGCAGGAAATTGTATTCTTTCTCCGTTCCTGCACGGAATAAAATAGTTACAATATACAAATAATTTTGACTTCTCACTATTACAACGTTAAAACCATAATTTAATATAATAACCAATACAATAATGAAAGGGTACGAAATCCACTCAAAGGAAAATGATCAAATCTATGGAAATGTACGTTAAATAATACATAAATGGGCATCGAAAGTGGAATGGTTGGTCGAATAAAATTTTCTCACTTGCATGAATAAAGTTCGTGGGACGTTTGGACCGATGGGACGTGTTATAAAATTCCGGGTCGGTCAGCGGAGGGTTAAGGTGACGTGCGCTGTTGCACACGTGCGGATTTTTGTCGTGGTCATTTCAAACTGCGTTTAATCGCAGTTATCTATCTAATATTAATCAGTTAAAACTTATGTGTGTGCATGACAAGCGTTATGAATGTCAAAGAAGCAAGTGAGGTGTGTAAGAATGGGCGTAAATGGCGCTCTGTTGTCCGTGCCTACCCCGCAAGGGAACTGGCGTGAAGTTATGTATGTATGTATATATGTAAAACTTATGTATTTGCATTCTTTTTTTTTGTTTGTTTCCTTTTATTTGTAACTAGCTAATGCGAATTCCCACGGGAAGTCTTTAATTTTTCGGGATCAAAAGTATCCTATATGTTGACCAGGGTAATAAGCTAACACCATACAAAATTTCGTTTCAATCGGTCCAGTCGTTTCGGAGATTAGCCGGTACAAACAGACAGACGAACAGAGATACGAAAAATTTGAAAAAAATCTAAATTAGTTCTATTTCACTTCTTACATCCCCCTGACTCGGTTTTTAGCATATTTTTTTTCAATGTACAGAAATTCGATCTCTACAATTTTGTTATAATATGTATAGATTATAACAATGTTTGTATACACTAGTAATTATTTTGCATAATTTTATAACGCATGTTTATTGTTTTAATTTGCTTTGTGGAGCTAAGCCGTGGCATCACTTAGAGGCTTTTTTTTTTTTTTTTTTATTGCAGGAGTTCAGCAGACAGGCAGACGGCCTACTGGATGGAAAGCCGTTACCATCGCCTATGGACATTTGCAACACCAAATGCGCTGCTGCTCTCATAAGTGAGTCTGGAACCTGGTCACTAATGCCGGAACACAACTCAAAGTTGTTATGGCGGCATGCTCTAGACCTGGGGTGGTAGCCATCCAGTCGGGCAAATGCCCTACCACCTGGAAAAGGAGGCTCTTGTGGAAGATCAGCGCTGGTTGTGAAACTAGCATTACGCTGAGCAAGAGCCTTTTTAGGACATCACAATTAATTGTTACATATATATATTATGTAAGAGTTTTTGTATCTCGTCCTAAATAAATATTTTTTCTTTCTTTCTTCTCTATTTCATTCTAGAACTGTTCCAATTTCATGAGTTCAACAGAAAGAATGACGGCCCGCCTGTTGGAAAGCGGTTACCATCGCCTATTGACACTTGCAACATCAAAGCTACAACTCCATTAATTCTTCAAAAAGTGATTCTGTTACATACTTCTGTATAAAACTCATAAAAAAAGAGAATTTGAGATATAAATAGAATAAGAAAGAAAAACAATATTCAGCTAGACGTGTTGCTGGGGAGTTTCTTGCCGCTTCTTCTCCTTAACAGCAATAACACGTTGCGAAGCGGTGTACATAGAATAGGAAGTAGATTTCAATTTTGACTTATATGTATGACCTTCAAGAAGTGTTCTCTAGTGGAACTTATTTTGAATAAAAACTTTTGCATTTGAATTTAGTATTAGATCTACATACAATTCAACATCATTAATAGTTGAGATTTTAGTATTTTCTTAAGATTTCACGACAAGTACACATAATTAAAACTATGTTTAACACCGTGCTTACGGAAGTTCTCTTCCGTGATCGCGGCTACTGAAAAGTGGTCGAAACGTCAAAATTAATATCAAATAAAATGCCGCGTTTAAAACCGTTGAAACTTAATATTAACTGTAAGATCTTTATATTTTTCATTACAATAAGTTTGACATATGAATGAATGCCCTTTTAACACGAAATGGTTTTGATTCACGTAATTAAAAATCTATCTATATATCTTAATATATATAAATTACGTGTCACGTTGTTTGTCCGCGATGGACTCCTAAACTACTTGACCGATTTTAATCAAATTTGCACACCGTGTGTAGTTTGATCCGACTTGAAAGATAGGATAGCTTACATTTGGACCCGGTAGGTGGCGCTGCAATCGGGTTCTAAATTTTATTTCTTCAGGGCAGTACAACGTCTGCCGGGACAGCTAGTATTATATAAAAGAAACTCGTGTTAGTTACACTATTTATAACTCAAGAACGGCAGTACCGATTTGGCTGGAAATTGGTGGGGAGGTAGCTTAGAACCAGGAGACAGACATAGGATCTAGGACTTTTTATCCCCTTGGAACCAGTAGGTGGCTCTGAGATCGGATTCTAGAATCCTCCTAATCACCTGGAGCGATTTTGGTGATTTCGTTTTTGTGTGTTTGAGTGGGTTCCCGGAGGGTTTAAATCCACATTTGGAACCGATAGGTGGCGCTGGGATCGGGTCCTAGATTTTTATGTTTTCAGAGCAGGACAACGTCTGCCGGGGCCGCTAGTATTATATACAAGATAACTCTTAATCTGCCTTTGTTTAGTATTAGTAACATGCAATATCTACATTATAGGTCCCTACGTTATTTTCAAATATCACTATTTTTACTTTGATAGCTACGTAAATCATGACCAACACGATTTCATTATTCGGGCAACATAATGCGACTAATAATCGCAAGTCCGTCCTACCTAACGGCTTCGATAGTCGCAAGACAGCGTCTCCCAATCCGGCATTCCAGCCGATATTAAATCCACTTCGTTGTAAGAAGAATTCCAATGAACCCCGCAACCCTCTAGGCGCGAACTTTTGTTGTGGACGCTGTCATGTCTTGGACTGATTTGCGATGAACCGAAAACGTTACATAATTTGTAATTATTGTAAACATTACTATAGTGACTATAGTATTGTTACGAGTTGCGGGACTCGAATTAAAATGCCGTTGGAATTATTATAGAGTTTATTACATAATATAAATATAATAGCAGCCCATATATGTCCCACTGCTGGGCTCGGGCCTTCTCCTTATAGGGGAATGGACAGTATACCCATCACGCTTGTCCAAGGCGGCTTGGCAGGTTTGACACATCGGTTATCTCGATGTGCAGGTTGCATCACGATGTTTTCCTTCACCGTTATTAGCACGTGGTAATTGTAACAATACGCACATTAGGTCAGAAAACTGCCTAAGTGGTGCATGCGTTCCGGCCAGGATCGAACCCGCGCCCTTTGAGTTTGGGACGCGTGCGCTAGCCATTAAGCTACCACGGCTTTTATAGAGTTTATTAGGACTATACAAACTCGTATAACAGAGGTACATATATATTCGAATACAACCAGTCCAGACGTAATGCACAACTGAATAACACGCGCAAAGTCTGTCACTAAATAGATTACCGAATGTACACACGACTTGCTTCGCTTGTGCTTATCGCTTGACTGCCTCATCTCTCAATTGGGCATTGCTTTATACTGTACAAATACAATATGTCTGCTCGGCCACGTGGACTGAATTTCCTAGAATCACACCTGGCTAATGACTACCATAAAATATTACAATACACAATGGGCTGTTTTTATAATCACAAATTTTAAACACAAAGTAAACAAAAGAAGTCTAAATGCCGAAAAGGTAATAAAATGTGTACAGGTGTGCAGGTGTGAATTGGTCTTTTGTCGGCGTTCAGGTCGTAACAGTATATTTTGCTATACATGGTGGATTTTGGTCTGAAAGAGAGTGTCGGGGTGAAGGTAAGGAAAGGAATGATCCGGTGGTTCGGGCATGTGGAAAGAATGACTAAACAGATATACAATGCAAAAGTGGATGGATGCAGAAGTCGTGGAAGGCCACGACACACCTTCCATAATCAAATTGATCGTGTACTAGCAGAAGGTGATGTCAGGAGCCTTAAGAACAGACGAGCGTGCACGACAAGAGCTATGAATGTCAAAGAAGCAAGTGAGGTGTCTAAGAATAAGCCTGAATGGCGCTCTGTTCTTCGTGCCTGTTGAAATAAACCTCGTCATTTCAACAAGAACCTTTTTCATAGGGTCTTCCGTATTTAAATTATATTATAATATAGTAACGTCTTAATGTCGGTTGTTATTAGGTATCTAAGTATCCGCTATGCGTGTATGATTGTCAAGAATAAAACTCTGCTGGTATTCACAATATGTCCTGTATTATTTCCCGGTCCATAACCAACAGTGCCTACCCCGCAAGGGAACTGGCGTGAACTTATGTATGTATGTAAAATTAAAATAAATACCCCTGTAACAACTTGTATCGAATCATCTATTCAAATACATTTCGATAATGCTTGCCGAGTATTACCACATTCTGTGTGCCACGTCACTGAAGTGAGGCAACAAATGTACCCAATTTAAATTTTACACTAATACTGATCAACAAACGGACACTTTTTATCCGTGCAGGAACGGAGAAAGAATACAATTTCCTGCGGCCGGGCGGCCTGTCGTAAGAGGCGACAAAACAACCCACAGCCAGGTGGTAGGGCACTTGCCCGACTGGATGGCTACCACCCCTGGTCTAGAGTATGTCGCCATAACAACCTTGAGTTGTGTTCCGGTATTAGTGGCCATGTTCCAGTCTCCCTTAAGAGAGCAGCAGCGCATTTGTAGCACCTTTGGTGTTGCAAATGTCTATAGGCGATAGTAACCGCTTTTCATCAAGCGGGCCGTCTGCCTGTCTGCTGATCTCCTACAATTAAAAAAAAAACTTGAAGTCCCCTAGATTGTATTCTTCAGGAGAAACAGACGACGGTAAAGAGTTCCACTCTTCAGCGGTGCGTATGATGAAAGAGGAAGCATAGCGTTTCGTCCGCTTCGTTGGTATTTCCACCATATATCCGTAGCGTGAGTGCGTACGTATGCTTGTCCGGTGGTAGAAGGGTGAGGGAGGAACCAGTTCATGTAATTCCGTGGCACACTCCCCGAATTGTATCCTATAGAATACCGACAAACTGGCGACAAATCGGCTGTTGAAAACATTCCAAAGATAGCAGTAATACAATGAATCAATTACATCCCAATCCACCGGCATGAGGGATTCCATTAAAATTGTCACGTGATCCCGGCGCGGGATTGCCAATCATCCCGGGATCCCGGCTGATCCCGGCCCTCCGTCTGTAATAAATGCATTTCGCGAATAACGCCACATATTTAACATTGCTTATTTGGGGATTGTTATCGAACGCGCATTTAGGCCTGGTTTACACTAAAGTAGAGATGTGCGGAGATGGGCAATTTACAGCGTAGTTTTTATTTTATTTATTTAAAGCAGTGGTTCTTAACCTTTAAGTCATGAGGGAGCATTTTACCAATTTTATAACGGTAGGCCCGAGCCCAGCAGTGGAACATTTATGGGCTGATATTAATATTAATATTGATAATCAAAGGTAAAATGATCTATTTCCATGCAAAGATCGATATCTTAGCGCACAAGCAAACAAGTTATCTGCTCCATATAGAGGTTAAGTCACGAAAAAATTATCTAAGCCATAGACCAAAAATTCTACTTCTCAAAATTATAATTATACTAGCTGTGCCCGCGACGTCGTCCGCATGGAATTTGCTTTCAAGACCCTCCGATTTTGAAACATTCTTCATTGGTGCTCCGCTCCTATTGGTTTTAGTTTGATGATATATAGTCTATAGCCTTCCTCGATATATGGGCTATCGAACATTAAAAGAATTTTTCAAACCAGACCAGTAGTTCCTGAGATTAGCGCGTTCAATCAAAGAATATTAGTATATTTGGCTACAACACTAATACTTACATTTTAAATATCGCGATATCTTTTGAATGAAACATCCGAATCGAATAATTCAAAAAGTTCTAGAAAGGTATTGAATTCGTCTTGAATATGGAGTAATTTATTGTGATAAGGATTAATACCAAGGTACAAAATAAAGAGTTTTTGAAGCGACGGCATTTTAATTATTTAAAAAAATAAAAGAAAACACTTAGTGCAAGATAACTAGAATAGTTAGACATATGGTTACAAGATATTTTTTGTAGAGAATTATATGTTCTTCAAAGTGGTAGTACATTGTTTTGTTCTATAATAAATAGTTTTTGCAGCGCACGCCGTGTAAAGATTTTTTCGGGTCATTTTTTTACACCTGGGGTTACATTATTGGACTTTTAGTAAGGATTACTAATTTTTTTGAAAATATAATATAGCCTATAGCCTTCCTCGATAAATGTACTATTCAACACTGAAAGAATTTTTCTAATCGGACCAGCGGTTCCTGAGATTAGCGCGTTTAAACAAACACTGCACTCAAAATATGTAACAATTTATTTGATTAAGCAAATCGTTTAAGAAAACAATTCACAAACTCGCATTTTAAATTAACACAGAATGACAGACAGGTTTTTAATCAGCCCCCCCCCCCCCCCCTCCCCCCCATCACAATCCATACTGCAACAAACGTTCCCAGATTGAAACGAAAAATTAATTGGAACCATTCAATTTTCTAACCACCGGCGAGTCGCGTCGAGTGACAGATTCTATCTGTTAATACCCAATTATGTCCCCGTCCCCTGGAGCAGGCTCCCCCCTCACCCCAAGCACCTGTCCCCGCAGCAACAGTAACGAGTGTAAAGGAGTGTGGACGGAGGACGGACAGTCCGTCAGAAACGCAATAAAGAGATCTGCTAGACGCTGTGAGGCCCTTTACAACCTACGATCGGGATATTCTATTTAAGTTTTCAAATTAAAATATACGAAACAAAGAAACACATTTTATTCAGGACAAATTACATTGAATAATGTAGGAATTCTTAACAAATTTAAAAATAAAGTAAGATTATATAATCTTGTTCTAAAAGGGGCGGCATAATGCTGATCTTTTAAAACCAGCGCTGCTCTTCCGCTGAGCCCTTAAGCTATTGTCACAGCAAACATTACAACATTGCAAAGCATGAAAGTAGAATCTTAAATATTATATACACAAACACATACATACATGCGTAGTATATACAAGAAACAGGGAAAATAATAGGCATAAAAAAATATATCGCAAATGAGTGCTGCAATTTTTGACGCGGTAGAGCCAAGATGGAATGGATCTTTATCTTGATTACATCGCTTTGGGCCAACTCGATCGTGTGATACTCCTACAGAATGTCCGCGTGAAACGGTTATCCTTGTGTTTCATGCGATGGGTGAGAGTTCAGATGGCCCACATCCTCCTCCATCCTCCCTTTATCCGAGTTTCACTATCCCATCTCCCGTTCTAATCCCATATCCCTTTAGAGATGTCCCGACTAGGTGGAGGAGCGAGATGGAATACTCCTCCGTCTCAAAGGAAGATCTTCCAGCGAAGCTATTGCTATGCCTTGCAAGCCTTAGCCCATCAATTACTGTTAAAAATTTGTATATATTCTTTGTACGTTTCGGGAATCGTTTAGAACCTCAATTATTGCACAGCGTTATCTATTGACTTGTAAATGTTCCACTACATCCCATCCCCTCTTCTGGCAGGAGAAATAGGATCCTCCTGTCTGATCCATGTATCTCATTCCTCATCCTATGCTAAAAGATGGCAACGCGTTCGATTTGACCCTAATGTTGGAAAAATCTATAGGCGAGGGGAACCACTTTGAAAAGCTGGGCTGCTTGCTATTTAAAAAAAATGCAGCACCTCCAAAAGCATTTATATGGATTCTTCACCCTTATAAACGTTTTGATATTAGTCAGCGAGATTGTATGTGATTCTCGTGTTACGCGAATGGTGTAGAACGTATGACGGCGGACGAAATAGAAGTCGTAGAGGCTCTATTGACGCTCCTGCCAAGCGTCCCTGCTACATTATCAATTTCTTTGTTATTCATGGAACATGAGAGTGTCATGTAAAACTACGCCGGCGTATTATGCAAGGTGAATTTTAGCACAATATAACACTTTCTGTGCATATTCTGGTCTTGAAATGCAGATTATACTTTCAACCACCTAACATTCCAACTATCAATCACCTCTTTCTTAGATAAGACGATCGAAATTGATCAGTTAAAGTATTATTAATTCTTTGGTTTACTGGATCCATGAGTCACTAATTATTAATATTGGAAACGTTTTTGATATTTACTGGCACGGTATGTATTTTAAAAATGTCAGAAGAAGCGTTAAATAAGATGGCGACTCAAGCCCTTTTGCTCTTCGATCGTACATAATTTTGTGTTCAGCTCATCATATTTTTATTTTTCATTACTATTATAATACATACATACATGCATACATAACTTCACGCCAGTTCCCTTGCGGGGTAGGCACGAACAACAGAGCGCCATTTAGGCCCATTCTTACACACCTCACTTGCTTCTTTGACATTCATAACTCTTGTCATATAATACATAGCTAGTACTATTTAACCTACCCATTATATCATGATATAGCATAAGCACAAATTTACTTCAATACATTGGGAATATAAAGTACATGACTTTTTCTACCAAATATTTATTTAACTTCTAAATATAATTAGTCTTGAGGTATAAATGCTCTTCGTAAGTTGAGTGACATTTTCGCCCCTGTCACCGGCAGACGGCGCTGTCCAGTCGCCCCCTTCCTCGTTCCATAGGGGGTGGTGACGTCACCAAGATGTCCGCATTAAATGCAGTCGCCGTCACTAAATAAAGGAACGGCTGTTTGACGTTTGGGGAGGATTGATCAGCTCCTTTGTTGGTGTAATATTTTGGCATGGTGTGAGTTTGATAATAAAATAATGTCTACGTGATACAGATATCATATGGAGTGATATGAGACGCTTTAGACTTGGTTTTTATATTAATAGCTAGGCCAGAAAAACTTCGTCCGCGTTGCTGTGACGACGTCTGTTGGTGAATTACAACGGCTGGGTGTCTTGAAGTTCCGTGTGAATAGGTAGGTACTTTCTAGGCAATCGTGCACCATCTCAGACCATATCTTCGCTCCAACTTGAAAGATAGGATAGGTTACATTTGGACCCGGTAGGTGGCGCTGCAATCGGGTTCTAAGTTTTATTTCTTCAGGGCAGAACAACGTCTGCCGGGACAGCTAGTAATAAATATATAACTATATTATATATACAAATATACACATAAGTTATATACATACACAAGATATGGTGATAATATGCAACTATTTAAACATAATAAACATATAACTATATGCAATATAATATCTACTAATTATATAAAATTACATATCATTATATTGCAGATAGAATTTCCTGACTAAGTTCTTAAATGTTATTAGGGATTTTGCTTGTCTGACAGCAACAGGCAATGAATTCCAAAGTTGGACAGCCTTAACCGTGAAAGAATTATTGAAGAACGTTGTATTATGAATAGGAGTAATAAGCGCACCTTGACTAAAATTAAAATTTTGTTGCGATTCATTCTGCCACTTATCCGTTGCCATTCGTTTTTCCACTTGTCCGTTGAAGTTCCACTTCTACTATGTGTCCCGTGCCGGCTGGTTAAGGCAAGCACGGAGGTGGGGGCCTTGTCTTGGCCCCCGGAGTCAGGTACGAGGTGTCGCTACTCACCTAAGGCTTCGCCACAAAGCCCCCCTGCGGGTTATTAATAATTGAAGACATGAGGGAATGAAAGGGATATGTTACAATTATATCCGTGCAGGAACGGAGAAAGAATACAATTTCCTGCGGCCGGGCGGCCTGTCGTAAGAGGCGACTTAACAACCCACAGCCAGGTGGTAGGGCATTTGCCCGACTGGATGGCTACCACCCCTGGTCTAAAGTATGTCGCCATAACAACCTTGAGTTGTGTTCCGGCATTAGTGACCAGGTTCCAGTTTACCTTAAGAGAGCAGCAGCGCATTTGTAGCAACTTTGGTGTTGCAAATGTCCATAGGCGATAGTAACCGCTTTCATCATCAAGTGGGCCGTCTGCCTGTCTGCTGATCTCCTGCAATAAAAATAAAAAAAAACAATTGGTAAATATTGATAAATTGGCCTACAAAGCTCTTTTACTATCACTTTGCTACCTACACATATAACTCCTTCATTACTTACTATTTTCAAAATCAAATTCAAAAAGCGTTGTTTTAAGTTCTAATATGGTTTCCTTGCCTGTTTACATTACATATTTTACACATTACATTTTCCTTTAACGTATTTTTTTTTATGTCACATAACTCCTTCATCTACTCATGTCTTCAATTATTCTTGAGTGTCGCATTTTTGGGTTGTTTCCTTCTTTCTAAGATATGAATATAAGTCTCGAGCGAAAGAACTTGGACATAGCTAGTAATAGAAATAAACATTTAAATACCTAAAGCTCCGTATACAAGCACACTACCATAAGAGACATTCAGACGTAGAGGCGAGCGCACACTGGCGCGCCGGCCGAACCGGAACGGCCCGCGGAAGCGGCATTAAAACTTTTGAGTGATTTCACTCAGTCAAACGGCAAGACGGGCGGTTGACCATACGCTCAGTGATTTTGGGGACGAATTTTCAATGCTTTAAGTTGTTAGTGTCTACTGCTATTTCTTTGATGACAATGTTGTTGTAATGGTTATGATAGCAACTTTACATTTCAATATGTGCGGAATGTTGTTTATTTGAGACATAGTACTTTGTTTCTGTTTAGGTGTTTTATATGTCAGTTATTTGTATATTTATAACACTGCAGTGGTATAAGAAGATAATAAGGTTATAGCAAGCAAGGGTTTGTTTTAAAATAATACATTATATTATAATTATGTACCATTCCCTACTTAAGTTATTTAACTTTTATTTGTATTGTAGAAAACGAAAGTTATAAAAAAAATTCATCATACAAAAATCTCAGTCAAACAATTCGTGGAACCCTAAAAAACGTAGCTAAATTACTCCTTACAACAACGGCTATCTGCTAATGAAAGTCTCGTCAAAATCGGTCGAGCCGTTTCAGATATTAGCCGGAACGTTCAGACAGCCGTAAACGCTATAATAGTAAAAAAGAGGAAGATAACTAAGTAATATATAAAATTGTTGTTACAATAGGATAAGATAATGGAACGATGTAACCTCTAGCTAAAAAAAACCCTGTAATAGAAATAAGTTTGACGGCCTCTATGGTTGAGCGGGTTAAGCCTTTGACGGCTTACCTCACTGCAACACAGAGGCTCCGGGTTCGATTCCTGGTATGGTAAATTTCGGAAACGAATTTTCTCCGTTATTTACTATAGTCTGGGTGTCTGGGATCGGCCCCAGAGTGATCCGTTGTATATTACCCATAACACAAGCGTAACTTGCTTAATTTGGGGATATACAGTGTGTGTGTTTGTTTGCCGATTTTATTTTAAAAAAGTAAAGTAAAAGTAAAAGTAATTAAATTAATAAATTATTACATTTTAAAAAAAAAGTAGAACTTGTAAATTTATTGGTAAAAAATAAATAAAAGTAGTAGACTCGGGCATATCTCGTTCGCCCGGGCCAAAATTGAAAAAAAAACCGTTCAAATAGCCTGGCGTTTTTTAAAATATAAGTATATACTTTCAAATACATTTAGTAAAAAGCTGTTATTTTGACATTACAAACAGACACTACAATTTTATTTATCTGTGTAGATTTATCTGCACACTTATGTCTTATATATAATCTTGAGCTATTATAGTAATACGTTACAGTTTTAATAATATTTAAATGATACCATGAAATAAATTAATAAAAAGAAGACGTAAAAAAAGATTATTTAATATATACAAGATCAAAATTGATGTGCAAATGAAATATGCAATAAAAGTACATCCAGAATGGTAACCCTACGAAATACGGATGTGGTGATAGGCAGGGTGCGAGAGTGGACTTTCCTGCGACTAATTTGCTGCGAATAGTTTAACCGCTTTGCTCTGATTCAGTGCGGTTCGTAGTCGTCTCCTTTGTCTCGTTCAGTTTGCTTTTGATTTTAAATTTTAGTGTAGTTTATAAATCAAAATCGTCCGAGTGCGTTTCATTCGCAGTGAAATATTACGTGACTGATTTTGTCATTTTGCAACAGAATCCTAATAAAAACCGTTGAAGCGAATTGATCCGGTCTCAAAAAAAGACTCAACGGATTTTGTTTAAAAAAAATTGTTAAACATTTTCAAAGTTATAGTGATAGTTCAAATGCAAACGCCAGTTTTCTCCACTATGAAAGCTGAATTTTTCTTTTGTTAAGTATATTTTGTAAAAAAAAATGTCAAAATTATAGTGATACTTCAAAAGTTATAGCGGACGCCAGTTTTCACCACTATGGACGCTAAAAAAGAAATTGTTTCATATTTTTTTTGTTAATTTTTTTTTAAATTATAGTAATAGTTCAAAAGTTATAAGCAGACGCCACTTTTCACCACTATGGGAGCTGATTTTTTTTTGTGTCAAGTACTTGTTTGTTAAAAAATTTCAAAATTATACTGATAGTTCAAAAGTAATATCGGACGGCAGTTTTCACCACTATGGAAGCTGAAAAAAATTTGTTTCATATTTTTTTTGTTAAAAATTTTTCAAAATTATAGTAATAGTTCAAAAGTTAGAAGCAGACGCCACTTTTCACCACTATGGAAGCTGAATATTTTTTTGGGTCAAGTACTTTTTTATTAAAAAAATATACTGATAGTTCAAAAGTAATATCGGACGGCAGTTTTCACGACTATGAAGGTGAAAAACTTATTGTTGAAGATTTGTCAAACTTAACACCCACGCCTTATATCTACCATTGCACACGCAGTTTTTTTTAATCACTTAGTTACAGGTATTATGGTCACCCTAAGTTTTTATTTATTTTGTCATTAAACAGATATATACACCTCAAACATAGATTAAAAGTTTAATTAAATCAGTTCTTACAAACTAACAGTGCTTAAAATTTGCTTTATAGTTTAATCACAACAGTACATAGTCGGATATAAAATTATATTCTTACAAATTTTTTAGTAGCTTCTCATAAAAGTGGACGTGATATGATATGACGAATGACGAAATTCGACCATAATTAATTTAAAATATAAGTTTAAACATTATTAAGGTCCTGTTGTCAAAGACTATACTGCTATACTCACAGATTTCGCCAAGGCTACACTGTTAATTCGATTTTAACAATAAACAAAAGAGTATATATGCGTGTGTGTTAAATACATGGTAGAGTGTGTAATGTTTTTTTTTATTTAATGTATTTTTAAGCATAATTAAAAAAAATCTTAGCATTCTACCCTCCTTCTCTATATAAACTATAAGTGTGCGAAATTTCATACTCCTCCGTCCGCGCAATTTTCGTAAAAAGGGGCACAAAGTTTTTACTTCACGTATTAATGTATACATAATAATCGGCAGACAAACACACACATTGTATATCCCCAAGCTTTATCCGTGCAGGAACGGAGAAAGAATACAATTTCCTGCGGCCGGGCGGCCTGTCGTAAGAGGCGACTTAACAACCCACAGCCAGGTGGTAGGGCATTTTCCCGACTGGATGGCTACCACCCCTGGTCTAAAGTATGTCGCCATAACAACCTTGAGTTGTGTTCCGGCATTAGTGACCAGGTTCCAGTGTCCCTTAAGAGAGCAACAGCGCATTTGTAGCACCTTTGGTGTTGCAAATGTCCATAGGCGATGGTAACCGCTTCCCATCCAGTGGGCCGTCTGCCTGTCTGCTGACTTCCTGCAATAAAAAAAAAAAAAAAAAGCTAAGCAAGTGGTGAAATAAACCTCTCATTTCAACAAGAATCTTTTTGTAGGGCGTTTTTTTTTATATTTGATTGATATTAGAATATAGTCCGTCTTTACGTCTATTGTTATTAAGTTTAGGACCACGAGCGACCACTAGTTATTATTTAAAATGCCTCTAAGTATGTTTAATTAAACTCCTGCGTATGTATAAATCATATAAAACACGTTATTATAAAACTGATATCGACAATATGATGCAATTTCTATTCTCTTTATAGTACCTTTTAAAAAAGAAATAAAATCTCCTATACTTTAAAACATAAATAAGGAAGTAGGGAGCGACCCACATTATCAATTCGACATCGCTAAGCATGTCCACACGTCCAGAGCGCCCCCACAGGGGGGTCGCCCCCTCCCGGGGGGTTTGACGTCTCCATCGTCCGGCGCGTCAGCGGGGGATCAATGCCGGACAGCCTCCACCTGCAGTTTTAATTCGCGATATGGGACGGAACGAGATAGGACGCGATCCGTACGGGGTTCAGTGTGCGCGCGCCTTTATCTTAGGACAGGCCATCGGTTCTTAATTTAAATTTTAAAGTTATTATTACAATAGAATAGATGTCAGATAAATCTTGTGATAATGTCTCATACTTTTTATCGTCTTATAAAACGTCGCCTGATAGATCTTGTACGAGCGTACAAACTTATGACGTCATGACGTTAATTAAGTATAAGAGTTTATATTCTTCTTCTATAATTTATTAAGCACTTTTCATCAAGTGTCTACCTATATAGTCTCATTGTAAAGTGACTGTGATATAGACAGACTTTTATCCGTAAAAGAACGGAGAAAGAATACCAATACCTAAGTCGGGACGGCCTGCCGTAAGAGGCAACAAAACAACCCACAGCCAGGTGGTAGGGCTTTTGCCCGACTGGATGGCTACCACCCCTGGTCTATAGTATGCTGCCATAACAACCTTGAGTTGTGTTCCGGCATTAGTGGCCAAGTTCCATTCTCCCTTTAGAGAGCAGCAGCGCATTTGTAGCACCTTTGATGTTACAAATGTCCATTGGCGATGGCAACTGCTTTCCATCAGGTGGGTAGTCTGCGTGTCTGCTGAACTCATACAATAAAAAAAGACAGATGAATGGATATGAACAAATTTTCCATACACATGGAACCCTAAAGGTAGAAGTTAGAATCCTTTGACACGAATAATGCTGATTTTAAAACACAGACAGAAATGAACCGTCTTAAGCTAGGGGAGAGGTGGCATTACGGAGTGCGCCGCCTGGGGGCCACAGAGGTTCCAAGTGGAAAATGTTGTCGGTCCGATGAGATCTCTGGAGAGCATGGTGAAACCATGCTCACCAGCAAATAGCGTTGGTTCGCGGTTGCCTCCTTCTGTAAATCTGTGTCGGAGAGGCAAAGGTAGGAGAGAGGTGGCATTACGGAGTGCGCCGCTTGGGGACCACAGAGGTGCCAAATGGAAAATATGCTCGGTCCAATGAGATCTCTGAAGGTGGTAAAGGACGCAGAGTGCGTATGCTGAGACGGTCCCTGAATCAGAGTCGCTTCCTATACAGGGGGCCGCGCGGAACCTGTCGTTGAAGAGGGTGTCCTCCCCCGCATGATACTATAGGTTCATCGACTAGCATTGAGGCGTCACAGATGTAGTATTGATCTAGTTCCTGTTGCGTCGCGTAAAAGCATGTGAGCTCGGGGCGCAGGTTAAGGATTAGCCGGTAGTTTGACGGCTGACATTCCCGCTGGCCTCCTCTCGGAGGTCGCGTTCAGTATACGGCCGTTCAAGACTCCCACACATCCCTCGGTGCAAAGCCTCCGTCCAGTCCCAAGGATGGTGTCGCTAGAAAAGACATTCTCCTACGTCAACAAAAAGAATCCTCCTTCAAAAATATATCTAACATAACAGTTCAGAATATTTGGACATATTTCAAGCGCCATATTAACCCGTTCAGAAATTCAACTTTTAGTTGGAGTGTTGATGTGTTCCACTCTTGAGTGTCCCAGCAGTGGGACGCGCAAATTGAAAGGTTTTTAACAACTTATCCGAACTTTGACAAGGGCTGTGGACCTGTCATATCGTAGTTTAAGTGGTTTTACTCATTGGCTGGGAATCTAAGTTTTATTTGCTCTTATATTTTTGTGATATTTTTTACAGATTTTGAAATAATAAATTTTTCAATAATCATTATATATTAATACGTAAAGCAAAAACTTTGTACCCCTTTTTACGAAAATTGCGCGGACGGAGGAGTATGAAATTTCGCACACTTATAGTTTATATAGAGAAGGAGTGCAGAATGCTATTTTTTTTTTAATTATGCATAATTACACACACTACCATGTATTTGACACACGCACGCATATATACTCTTTTGTTTATTGTTAAAGTCAAATTAATAGTGTAGCCTTGGCGAAATCTGTGATTATAGAAGTAAAGTCTTTGACAACAGAACCTTCATAATGTGCAAAATTATAATGTAAATTAATTATGGTCGAATTTCGACCTCTGGGCGACCACTAGTATTTTAGTTATTTTTTTTTTTTTTTTATTGCAGGAGATCAGCAGACAGGCAGACGGCCCACTTGATAGAAAGCGGTTACCATCGCCTATGGACATTTGCAACACCAAAGTTGCTACAAATGCGCTGCTGCTCTCTTAAGGGAGACTGGAACCTGGTCACTAATGCCGGGACACAACTCAAGGTTGTTATGGCGACATACTTTAGACCAGGGGTGGTAGCCATCCAGTCGGGCTAATCATTTACTGCTATAAATGTATGCGTACATAGGTGTTTTTTGTGGTAATTGTCTCAATACATTTTGCCTTATTAGCCGTGCAATTTTCACATCTTATAATTAAATCTAAATTGAAACTAATAACATTACAATCATTATTGAAATAATTACTATAATAATTTTATAAGTATACATAGTAATCATTAGAATTTATCATATATATAATCCTCGATTTTATAGTAGCATTTAATTATCAACAATTTTTTTAGATGTCCTTTAAATAATAATATGGATTTTTGCTTCTTTATATTGTCAGGTAATTTATTGTATAACACTGGGGCCATACATAATACACTTTTTTGCATTAGTGTAGTTTTACTACTATGAATGCAAATCCTGTCATTATCGCGTCGATTGCGTTTTATAGTTTGACCTATGCTTGGGAAAAGATGAGGATTATTTCTAACAAATAAACAGATTTCATATATATATAAGCAAGGAAGTGTTAAAATCTTATAATCTATGAAATATTGCCTGCAGCTATCCGTATTTTGGAGTCTAAATATAGATCGTATACAGCGTTTTTGCCCTTTAAATGCAACTTCTGTGTCCGTAGAATTCCCCCAAAATATGATGCCATATCTCAAAATTGATGCACCACTTAGGCCGGTTTTTGACTTGACTTTTGATTGTTACAATTATGACGTGCTAACAAAGCTGAATGAAGTGTAGTAAATGAAGTTGCGTTGGTACTGCTAGTATATTTGCAGATATAAAATCACCACAGAGTATCAAACTTTTCTTGTTTATCTTGAAAACATTAAAATTTCCACTCTGAATTCTTTCCATACAATATGTTGGGCGGTTTTCGGACAAGACTCACCGGTGACGTCCCCGCGATAACGTCTCGTCAGAAGGGTTGAAATTCCGGACGAAGGTACTATAAAAAAAAATACATAAAGAGACAATGCGTTCCGTTATCTGTAACGAAATGTCCGATTGTCTCACCGGTCCTTATCATTAGTGGCGGAAAATTGTGGAAAAAACGTCCGTAATTTTTTTTGGTAAAAATTTTGTCGGTTAAATTATTGTTTAAATCTTTTTAATAAATAGATCTTTTGAAGTCAACACTTTGTTTTGTGGTATTGTTAATAATGTTACGACCGAGGTGCCGACAAAAGTAGATTCACACCTGCGTACCATAGAAGCACACTTTATTACTTTCTTTGTTTAAAATTTGTGATTGGAAAACAGCCCATTGTGTATTGTAATCTTTTATGGCAGTCATTAGCCAGGTGTGTCGAACTGATTCTAAGAAATTCGATCTACGCTGTCGGGCGGCCATGTTGTATCGGTTCAGTATAAAGCAATGGCGCAATGGCGAGATTGGCAGTCTAACGATAACCACAAGCGAAGCAAGACGTGTGTACTACAATCGGTAATCTATTTAGTGACGGACTTTGCGCGTGTTATTGAATCGTGCTTTACGTTTGGACTGGTTGTGTTCAGTTATATTTGTACCTGTCTCTTACGCGTTTGTATAGTTCTAATAAATTCCATAGTAATTCCAACGGCATTTTTATTCGAGTCCTGCAACTCGTAACAATAATATAAAATTCGGCTTAGTGCGTGATAGTCGGCGTTAAATGAATGATTCGTAGAATAATTAACTACTAGTAGTCGCCCGTGGTCGAAATTCGACCATAATAATTAATGTCAAAGACTATACTTCTATAATCACAGATTTCGCCAAGGTTACATTGTTAATTTGACTTGAACAATAAACAAAAAGTATATATGCGTGTGTGTGTCAAATACATGGTAGTGTGTGTAATGTTTTTTATTGATTTAATGTATTTTTTATGCATAAATTAAAAAAATATCATTCTGCAGTCCTTCTGTATATAAATTACTAGCTGTGCCCGCGACGTCGTCCGCGTGGAATTTGCTTTTAAAACCCATCGATTTTGAAACATTCTTCATTGGTGCTCCGCTCTTATTGGTCTTAGCGTGATGATATATAGCCTATAGCCTTTCTCGATAAATGGGCTATCCAGCAATGAAAGAATTTTTCAAATCAGACCAGTAGTTCTTGAGATTAGCGCGTTCAATCAAACAATATATTAGTATATTTGGCTACAACACTAATACTTTCAATCCAATCATCCGTGCAGGAACGGAGAAAGAATATAATTTCCTGCGGCCGGGCGGCCTGTCGTAAGAGGCGACAAAACAACCCACAGCCAGGTGGTAGGGCATTTGCCCGACTGGATGGCTACCACCCCTGCTCTAAAGTATGTCGCCATAACAACCTTGAGTTGTGTTCCGGCATTAGTGACCAGGATCCAGTCTCCCTTAAGAGAGCAGCAGCGCATTTGTAGCGCCTTTGGTGTTGCAAATGTCCATAGGCGATGGTAACCGCTTTCCATCAAGTGGGCCGTCTGCCTGTCTGCTGATCTCCTGCAATAAAAAAAAAAAAAAACTTACTTTTTAAATATCGCGATATCTTTTGAATGAAACGTCCGAATTGTATAATTCAAAAAGTTCTAGAAAGGTATTGAATTCGTCTTGATTATGGAGTAATTTATTTTGATAAGGATTAATATCAAGGTACAAAATAAAGAGTTTTAGAAGTGACGGCATTTTAATTATTTAAAAAAATAAAAGAAAACACTTATTGTGAGATAACTACAATAGTTAGAGACCTATGGTTACGCTATATTTTTTGTAGACAATTATATGTTCTGCAAAGTGGTAGTACATTGTTTTGTTCTATAATCAATAGTTTTCGCAGCGCCGTGTAAGGATTTTTCGGGTCATTTTTTTACACCTTGGCTTACATTATTAGACTTTTCGTAAGGATCCCTAATTTTTTTGAAAATATAATATAGCCTACAGCCTTCCTCGATAAATGTACTATTCAACACTGAAAGAATTTTTCAAATCGGACCAGCGGTTCCTGAGATTAGCGCGTTTAAACAAACAAACAAAGAAACTCTTCAGCTTTATAATATTAGTATAGATAAGTATGCGAAATTTCATACTCCGCCATCTGAGTAATTTTCGTAAAAAAGGGTACAAAGTTTTTGCTTCACGTATTAATATAATGATTCCGCTTAGTGCGTAATAGTACGCGTTTAATGTGTTTCTTAGAATATTTAACTATTACGCCAATAGATACTAGTAGATAAAAATTACATACTATTTATTGTATGTTTGTTAAGCGATTTATTTGGCAATTGTGGACCGATTTTCCAAATTTTTCTCAGAGCAAGCATTTACACAGGTTACAAAGGATTAATCTTTCATCTAGACGCTATTTGCTCCCGGAAAATTTCAATCTGTTCCCTGAAAATGATTATATTTTCCGCTATTAAAAATACGTTATATCCATTTTCGGTGTCAAGATCGTTGAAAGCGAAAAGCGAAAGTGAAAGCGTAACAGACAAACAAACAGACGTACATTGAGATTTATATTATTAGTATGGGTGGGCAGGATATATATATATATATATATTTTATTGCAGGAATTCAACAGACAGGCAGACGGCCCACTTGTTGGAAAGCGGTTACCATCGCCTATGGACATTTGCAACACCAAAGGTGCTACAAATGCGCTGCTGCTCTCTTAAAGGAGACTGGAACCTGGTCACTAATGCCGGAACACAACACAAGGTTGTTATGGCGGCATACTTTACACCAGGGGTGGTAGCCATCCAGTCGGGCAAATGCCCTACCACCTGGCTGTGGGTTGTTTCGTCGCCTCTTACGACAGGCCGCCCGGCCGCAGGAAATTGTATTCTTTCTCCGTTCCTGCACGGATAAAAAGGCTAAAGAAGGAGCAAAAAAAAACCACTTGATATCAAGTGGATCTGTTCGCCAGTTTACCTACAAGCAAGCATTAAAAGAACTTTCTCAAATACACAAAAGATATACAAGGGATGCGAAATATACCCCCCGATGTTGCACTCCTTGACAATCGATTGACGGGTGTCCCACCCGGGCCCGCTCTTGTCCCTCCCCCTGCATCTCGACCCCCTTGCATCCCGCCCTCCCTTCCCGTGACACACATCCTACCATATTTATAATAATTGAACTGCACCAGTTCGAAAGAGTCCGACATATTTATTATGTTAATGGGAGTGGGAGGTTTACTTGGCTTGTGTTTTGAAGCATACAACTGCCTACTGTGTGGAACTAGTGAGCATGTCCAATATCTGTTAATGGAATGCAGCAAAAATAAAGATTTTTTTTATTGCAGGAGATCAGCAGACAGGCAGACGGCCCACTTGATGGAAAGCGGTTACCATCGCCTATGGACATTTGCACCATCAAAGTTGCTACAAATGCGCTGTTGCTCTCTTAAGGGAGACTGGAACCTGGTCACTAATGCCGGAACACACCAGGGGTGGTAGCACCTGGCTGTGGGTTGTCACATCGCCTCTTACGACAGGCCGCCTGGACGCAGGAAATTGTATTCTTCCTCCGTTCCCGCACGGATAATGATGGCAGAGAACAATCGCTGAAGGAGTTCCGACTGAATCGTTTTGATTTAGGTATTTTTGTAGAAATTCTGGCAAGGCCAGCCTCAAAGCAGGCTAGTTTGTTAGCCAGCTCATTATTTAACATTTAATATATAAGTTATTGTATGTTTAGGAAATGTTGGGACTTACGTAAAGATGAAAAAAAAAGCATTTCATAGCTTAAACAAACAAGAAATCTAACAAAAATTGCATCGAGTTCTCCCTTCTTCCATGATCAAATTGATCGTGTACTAGCAGAAGGTGATGTCAGGAGCCTTAAAAACAGACGAGCGCGCATGACAAGAGTTATGAATGTCAAAGAAGCAAGTGAGGTGTGTAAGAATGGGCCTAAATGGCGCTCTGTTTTTCGTGCCTACCCCGCAAGGGAACTGGCGTGAAGTTATGTATGTATGAGTTCTCCTTCGTTTATATAGGCTGTTTCAGTTATTTTTTTTTTTAAATAGCTTTAATGTACAAACACGGCATGTCTAGAATTTTATAATATTATAGATATCTGCGACGCTCGTACCCTTGGAGAGCGTATCCCAATTCGGCTCATCACGTCCCGAACATAATTTTGGAGGAGTGTCACCAGCTGGCTTGTCCGTCAGTTAACGTGACAACTTGTCCCATGGTGCAAATATATCAATCAATGTGATAATATATATCAATGGATAATATATAAAATATATCAATGTGATCTCAGGCACGATACAAGTGCTATATGACTATGAATTTATTTATTTTAATTTAATAAAATTTGGTTAATTCATAGATAGATATATTTTGTTTCGTTGCTGCTACTGTTATTTTATATATGTAGGTATTACGTTTTTAAATTATATATATATATATTTAGTCTACAGTTCATTCAACTTTAACAAACTGCATTATTCCATATATTTATTTGTTGTTATGTGTTGTATTGTCCACCGTGACTTGTCCACAATATTAGTTTCTGCATAGACAATAACCTAATAAAAATCTAAATATCTAAGTACTTCATATAGATAGATAACGCTTTATTGTAAACCAAAGCATAGACACCGATAGAAACATGATAGAACCGATGACCTTATCGCTAAAAAGCGATTTTTCAAGCTACTATAGAATTTATTAGAACTATACAAACACGTATAACATAGGTACGGATATAACTAGACACTACTAGTACAAAGTGCACGATTCAATAACACGCGCAAAGTCCGTCACTATATCGCTTGTCGAATGTACGTCTTACTCGTATCGTAATCCTCGCTCGACTACCGATCTCTCCGTTCTAGCATTCCTTTATACTTAGCTTACAATATGTCACGACCGTGTAAACAATGATTTCCAAGAACCACACCTGGCCACTGCCTACCATAAAGTAAACTAAAGAAGTACAAATGCGAGCAGATAATAAACGGTGCTTTATGGCAGGCCGGTGTGCATTCACATTTGTCGGGGTGCTTCGTGGATTTTTGGCTAAGTTGTAATAATACTAACGGTGGTGCAGTCTATAAGTAATGATAATAACAACCTTGAGTTGTGTTCCGGCATTAGTGACCAGGTTCCAGTCTCCCTTAAGAGAGCAGCAGCGCATTTGTAGCACTTTTGGTCTTGCAAATGTCCATAGGCGTTGGTAACCGCTTTCCATCAAGTGGGCCGTCTGCCTGTCTGCTGAACTCCTGCAATAAAAAAGAAAAAAAAATTATAAGTATGTAGTATGTATGAAAATGACACACACACATATATATATATATATATATATATATATATATATATATATATATATATATATATATATATATATATATATATATAATATTTATATCTGTATCTAGTTTTAATATTTTTGACAAAATGTCTTAGCCGAATGTGCCTTTCAAACACAGGCGTGTCTTAGTTTGGGAGCAAATAGTAAATATGTCAACTCACAGTTTTAAATAATGTACCTACCGTAATTATATTGCGTCAAATATTCTGTGCCACGTATAAAATATATCTGTTCAAGACGTTTTTCCAGACATTCTACACCTGTCAGCTCTGGACGGAATGCATAAGGCGTTCTCTGGATGGCATACGTGTTCAATATAATAACATATTTCGACACCTAATGGGTTTTAAAAGATACTGTAGCGCCTCGAGTATGTTTGTAGTGGAACACTTACAAGCCAATAGATGGCGCTGTGCAATAACTGATGTCACAAACGTTTCCCGAAACATACAAAGAATATATACAAAATTTTCAACTATAACAAATGGGCCTAGGCCTGCGAGGTACAACATTAGCCTCACTGGAAGATCTTCCTTTAAGACGGAGGAGCATTCCATCTCGCTCCTTCAACCCTATCGGGGCTCACCCTTCATGTTTCTTGAGGCTAGATTGAACACGTTTTGTGCTATTTGGAAAAGTCACATTGCAAATTTCTTGACCAGGGTTGAAGGGTGTAGAAATTGTAATGTATGAGTGTATTAAGTAAGAAATAATTATGTACTATATATGTAGGTAGTTCAGTAATAAAATAAATGGGTAGAAGGCACGGTTAGGAAAGCAGAAGGATCCCGTAGATATATAATAGATAGTGGTGACGGTCGGTTTCTTAAAAGACATGTAGATCAGGTACGGCGCAGGTCATTATTATCAAATGTTACTAGTCCAAATAAAAGTCCTAAAAAAAAGTCTATGTATAACGATAATAATGGGGTTGAGGATGTCGTTCCACAAGCTGATGATCACAATACTGATGATCACAATACCGATGATATTTCGAAAGAATTACCATTGGAGGAGGATGGTGGGATTAATAGTAATGAAAACGTTGCGAATCCTGGGTGTAGCACTTTACCTCCAACAAGTGATGTTGCGAAGTCGGTTTCACCCCGTAGCCATTACCCAAACCGTCAACCCAAACCCGTAGTAAGATTTGAAGCAGAGTAAGAATTCAGGAGGGAGGTGTAATGTATGAGTATATTAGGTAAGAAATAATAATGTACTATATATGTAGGTAGTTCAGTAATAAAATCAGTCTGATCACGGAAAGTACTTATGTGTGATTTATTACCAATTAATCCTAAATGGAGGCTTAAATACTACAGAAGTAATTGCGGCCATTGCTAGCAAGCTGCACCAAACAAAAATGTATGGGACTGGTTGCAGATTACTGCATAGATAGAATAATTAATTTGATGAAAAAAAAAATATATGTGAATGAAATGCTTTAAAGGACTAACCGACTGACTGACTGATGGACATTTTTGTTAATTTTATTATTGTATGTCTTTCAAGACCACGGGCCATAAAAATGGCTCGGACTTTTGGAGGGCTTGTGTGGGGCCATGGGAAGGCCAACACGTAGAGGCCCCTTGACAAATTTAATGTAAATGTGGCGTGACACTGACCGGCGATTATCCCTGTCTACATCATATAACAATGCACCCAAGGACAAGCCCCTATTGTGGGAAATGAGGACAAAAAGTACTGGGCTATTGGAGTGAACTGCTAGTGGTACTAGAGGTCTGGGAATATGGGGGACTATGGCGTCTGCCCGTCGCAATGTTCAAGGAACATGGAAAAATGGGCAGACGGTGACTCGCCTCTCACTGCATGGGCCCTAAAAAATGCCATACAAGACAGGGGCAACATGGGTGTGAGTGGCTAAGGGTTGTAGAGAGATGGGCTGCAGGTTCACCGAAGCTACTTTCGACGTTAGAACATTTATCACTTCCACCCCTGGAGCTTGAGTCTTAGCTTTAGCGATCTCCACTCCGTGCCGGCCAGCTAAGGCAAGCACGGAGGCGGGGACCTTTTATTATTATATTATTAAATATTATTATATTGTATGTCTTTCAAGACCACGGGCCATAAAAATGGCCCGGACTTTTGGGGGGCTTGCGTGGGGCCATGGGAAGGCCAACACGTAGAGGCCCCTTGACAAATTTAATGTAAGTGTGGCGTGACACTGACCGGCGATTATCCCTGTCTACACCATATAGTAATGCACCCAAGGACAAGCCCCGGCCAGTGTAGGACTATTGTGGGAAATGAGGACAAAAAGTACCGGGCTATTGTGGTGAACTGCTAATGGTACTAGGGGTCTGGGAATATGGGGACTATGGCGTCTGCCCGTCGCAATGTTCAGGGAACATGGAAAAATGGGCAGACGGTGACTCGCCACTCCCTGCATGGGCCCCAAAAAATGCCATAAAGACAGGGGCAACATGGGTGTGAGTGGCTAAGGGGTGTCGAGAGGTGGGCTGCAGGTTCACCGAAGCTACTTCCGACGTTAGACCATTTATCACTTCCACCCCTGGAGCTTGAGTCTTAGCTCTAGCGATCTCCACTCCGTGCCAGCTGGCTAAGGCAAGCACGGAGGCGGGGGCCTTGCCTTGGCCCCCGGAGTCAGGTACGAGGTGTCGCTACTCACCTAAGGCTTCGCCACAAAGCCCCCCTGCGGGTTATTATATTTATTATTATGTAGTCAGACCTTAGCTTATTATTAATTATATCTTAAAACTAATATCTTACATAAAATCTTAATATATATAAATTACGTGACACGTTGTTTGTCCGCGATGCACTCCTAAACTACTTGACCGATTTTAATCAAATTTGCACACCGTGTGCAGTTTGATCCGACTTGAAAGATAGGATAGCTTACATTTGGACCCGGTAGGTGGCGCTGCAATCGGGTTCTAAATTTTATTTCTTTAAGGCAGAACAACGTCTGCCGGGACAGCTAGTATTATATATATTTTCCAGTGTGGTTTTCTCCATCAGGGACGATGAAACTACCCATCGCCTCGTCTTATTGCGTTTCATGACAATATTACGAGGGTTCCGGTTTGGCGAGAAGTTCCAAGGAACCCTAAAAATGAGCCATATCCGTCATCTATTTGAGGTTATCCTCAAAGTTACATTAATACGCTTTTTACGACTTGTTACGACAGAAAATAGATGTGTAGTAGGTGCGCACGCGCAAGTGTGCGCTTTTGACGACAATAAACGCGCGTTTTTACTGCGACGGTGTCGTCGCGGCGCGTGGGTGAGCCGTTTACGACATTATCTAGTTGTGGGACTAGGATCTGTTACAATATGGATGCGGTATTTATAAACTATTGATGTTGCTTCATTCAAATATAGAATAAGATTATTTTGTTAATAAAATCGTTTAAGTGTTCAATAATATTTTTAAAGTGTTTTGTTTTCTTTGTTGTTTCCTATTTTTCGTATAATTATAACAATAGTAAGATAATAAAACTACGTTTTAACGGTTTTAAGCGCGGTAACTTTATTTGATTTTGGTTTTTCCGACGTTTCGGCCACTTTTCAGTGGCCGTGATCACGGAAGACAAAGATGTCAAGTGTCAACGAGTATTGTTAAAGTTTTATTTAGCCTACCGCCAACTTCTTAATTTTAATTATTTAATTTTAATTTTGTTTATGGTTATTATTTAATCTATGGGAGCCTAATCTAATTTACTACCGCTTCGCAACATGTTATGGCTTGAAGAGAAGAAGCGGCGCAAGAAACTCTTCAGCAAACATGCCTAGTTATAATAATTTTATATAATATTAAAATGGGTGGAAGGAAAAATAAAAGTAATTATCAGTCAAGTTGGTTTGTGTTCTGTTGTACGCAGAAAGAGCTCACAGTGTCTTGAGGTCTATAGTAAGATTTTATGCTATGATATTAAGCGTCCACGCCGACTTACTAGGGTTTGTATTAGATTTTACGAATCAGAATTTAAACATGTTTCTGAACGTGTGTATTCAGATTTGAAGACTGTAATTAAAAAAAAACAATTTACATTGCTATGATAGCGAATATTTTATGTGAAAAATGTATATTAGTATTGTTTTTCCGTCCGGGCTAGAAGAGCATGCGAAAGCTAACCTACGGTCCCGATAATGGACACCAGGAGGAATAGCAAGGTGTTTTAGTACAAGTAGGTGGCTGTTGTAAAATCCAGCTAATTAGCGATGTTTCGTAAAAAAGCTACGGTCAAGTTGTCAGCTACTTCACCAACTGGCTAATGGTTGTCGAACTGAAAACCGACCATTGACATGTTTACGGCTTAGTCATTCACCCATTAGCAAAAAGTCATCAGATTGTTTTTTAGCCGTCTAAAGAACTAGCATTAGCTGGATGGCTAAGTTTTTGGAATTTCGGTTGTTTTCCTACCGTTATGTGTTACTGGGTATTCCGGCATCAGTACGCCAGTTAGTCACACACTTCCAACGTGGTCTTCTCGTGGTGGAGAGTCTGCACACAGGATTTAATCTCAGTTGAAAAGGGGATATACCTAATATTAGAAGCGAGGTATTCTCCTCTCATCTTCTTCAATTGTGATTTTTTTTATTGTCATTAGACAGATAAATAAATAGACAACACTTTATTGTACACCAAAACATAGATAAACAGAAATACAAGACATAGTACAACGGGCGGCCTTATTGCTAGGAAGCGATCTCTTCCAGGCAACCCTTGGCAGGGATTGATGGATTTTTATATATATATATATACTAGTGGCCCTGGCAGACGTTGTTCTGCTCTGAAACAATAAAAATCTAGGACCCGATCCCTGCGCCACCTACCGGTTCCAATTGTGGATTTAAACCGTACGGGGAAACCCACTCAAACACACAAAAACAAAATCATAATTTTTTTTCCAGGTGATTAGGAGGATTCTAGAACCCGATCTCAGCGCCACCTACCGGTTCTAATTGCGACTCTAAACCATCGGAGAACCCACTTAAACACACAGAAACAAAGTCACCAAAATCGCTTCAGGTGATTAGGAGGATTCTAGAACCCGATCTCAGCGCCACCAGTTCCAACGGGCTAGAAAGTATCCTATGTCCGTCTCTTAGTTCTAAGCTACTTCCCCACCAATTTTCAGCCAAATCTGTATATGTATGTATTTACACACGTATATATACATATGATAATACAAACATACATACATAAATATAACAGTATTAGGAATACACAATAGAGCAGTAATGCTTTCGAACCTGATTTGTAAAACACTAAGGATTTGGCTTGTCTTACAGCAATAGATAGCTCATTCTAAAGACGCATAGCCTGTAGGTAAAAGAGTTATTGTAAAGACTTATTGTAATTTAATTTAACGCTTCAGCACGTTTTGTAGCTGTTTTAAAGAGAAGAAGAATCATGACTAGGACTCAGAGTTTATTTCGATTTGTTTTGTCATTTCTTTTTTTAACAAATAAATAATTTGTTCTGTACCATAATATGCGATCACACTTGTATATTTTTGTTTTGTCTCAATATATATATTTTATTGCAGGAGTTCAGCAGACAGGCAGACGGCCCACTGGATGGAAAGCGGTTACCATCGCCTATTGACATTTGTAACACCAAAGGTGCTACAAATACGCTGCTGTTCTCTTAAGTCAGTCTGGAAAATGGTCACTAATGCCGGAACACAACTCAAAGTTGTTATGACGGCATGCTCTAGACCAGGGGTGGTAGCGAGTTTTGACGCCTCTTACGACAGACCGCCCGGCCGCAGGAAATTGTATTCTTTCTCCATTCCTGCACGGATAAAATAAATAAATCATGAGCACGCAAAATGCCGTATCCAAATTAGAGAATATTTCGTCAACAATCAAACCGATATAATCGCGTTGTGAAGCGACACGCATCACAAACTATTCGGGGGCTACCGTGCGCTATAAATATAGTTTATGGCGCTATCAATCCCGGAGACAACAGCTGGACGACTCGTTAACGCGACGATGATTGATCTCGGGAACGCGGACCAAGGAGTTTGAATATAGCGAATGTTTATACGATTTTTCTGGCCTCAGTATTTATAGCCGAACACGTAAAAGAGGGTACTTTCTAATCGAACATGTTTGTTTGTTCACAATTATTACTAGCGTGGTGGTCGCAGTTAGATTCTTTTTCTTCTTCAGCCAATCTCGGTCCACTGCTGGACGTAGGCCTCTTCCTCGTCTTCCTCATTCAGCCCCTGCCGGCGATCTTACGCAGGTCATCAGTTCACCGGGCTGGCGGGCATCCTACGCTACGTTTGCCGAGACGTGCTCAAACGTAGCGTAGGACGCCCGCCAGCCCGGTAGACTTAGATTACTGATCCATAAACTTAAGCTCAACCAATTATAGGTTATGATTTGTGCACCAATTGTCTCCGTAGAGCGTTACTACTTACATGTATATCGGACCAAAGCCGAAGTGAGAATGACGGTTAGTTTTTATTTATGGTTGATGAAGAATGTTGATTAGTTTTTATATCCGAGCTGTAACGCAACAGGCCGAGAAAAATTCATAACTACGCGCAAATATTATCTAATCAATAAACCCATTCAACACAATACAATTTTTAACAGTATTGAATAGTCTGTGACAGTTATCCGTACAGGAACGGAGAAAGAATACAATTTCCTGCGGCCGGGGTTCCTATCGTAAGAGGCGAGAAAACAACCTACAGGTGGTAGGGTATTTGCTCGACTGGATGGCGACCACCCCTGGTCTAGAGGATGCCGCCATAACAACCTTGTGTTGTGTTCCGGCATTAGTGACCAGGTTCCAGTCTCCCTTAAGAGAGCAGCAGCGTATTTGTAGCACCTTTGGTGTTGCAAATGTCCATAGGCAATGGTAACCGCTTTCCATCAAGTGGGCCGTCTGCCTGTCTGAAGAAACTCCTGCAATAAAAAAAGAAGTTATTATTCACCTGACGTTGTGTTTAATGCCAGTTTGCTATATCTCCTAAGGAGACCCTTTTTGAGTCACTGCCTGCCAAGATTCGCGGTGTTGGCAATACTGTTTCCTCGCGAGCATTAGTGGATATTCTAACAGTAAGCCGAGGAGCACACCCCAAGTGTGAGATCCCGGCTGGCCGGTAAACGAATTTCTCACCCTTAAAAACCGCACTTCACTTTTTATATATATTAAATAGGTTCGCGTTTGACCGACATAGCGCCCTGATGTCAGATGGAAATGCAGTCTAAGGTGGAGCACGCTTACCAAGAAGATACCTGTCCACGTGAGACTCGAAGATACCTAGATTGCACGTTTTAGGAAAAACAGACGAAGGTAAAGAGTTCCAACTCTTCAGCGGTACGTATGATAAAAGTGGAAGCATTAAGTTTGGGCCGCTTTGTTGGTATTTCTACCACATGTCAGTGGTGTGAGCTTGTACGTCTGCTGGTCCAGTCTTGTCCCGACTTGTTCTATCTAGGCCCTGAAGCCTCTTGTCGAAAAGTCTGTTATTGACTATCAAATGTATTTGGCTTAGCCATCCCAAAGATTCACTATCCATTCCTATACCTTACCAATAGGAAAAATAAAATTTCCTGCAAACAAATGATGTTACTGATGGTAGGGCTGTGTACAATGCTGGCTTGCTTAATATCTTCTGTTATTTTCAATTTTTCTGTGTTTTGGAAAGAAGAGAAGGATAGATAATAAAATTCCTGGCACCGACACTAAATAGTCTCAAGATGGGCAACACATTTAGGGCGGAAGTCTCTGTAAGGTCATAGGCAAAAAAATCCTCAGGAGGTGGTGAGTGGATCGTCTGCTAGTTTCCCTATCTTTGAAGATAGCGAAATGGTTTTGATTCAATTGAAAAGGCCTCATTTTTGGCACATTTTTACATTCCCAATGACGAATCACTGTCTTGGATTTTCTTGAATTCATTCCCGTCTATTATTGTTGTTTCGAATGCTTACATATTTTTTTTGTCGTTAATCTCGCGTGTCGTGTTATCGTGTTGAAATGAGTTTGAATATTTCAAAAATATTTTTAGTATGCTTTATGGATTCTTGAAATGTTTTGTTGTGGTTGAATTTGAGAAGAAACTACGTTCATATTTTGATCAAATCTTACATACTTGTAACTATTAAGATTTAATATTGGTAATAGTATTACTAAAATAAGGTAGAATTTGATTTTGATTTGAAACTGTCAAATTTTATCACTGTTTTAAGGGTTTCTCACATCGATAATCGCGCAAGTTTTACTTAGGATATTTTAATGAATTATGGCCTAAAGTAATCACCACCACGAATTCCTGTAAGATATAGAACTACAAAAATGATGACCTATATCGAACAGGAGTTTCAGACGAAAAAGAAGGTGGCGATGTTGACGTCTGCGATGTGATTTATACAGTAAACACATAAATCTGACTTCTATCTGTCAGACGATTGTCGGGTCGGGCACACTCGCGACTCTTGGTCGGACGATTTTTATTCGCATGTTTTTCACTGTCCGAGTTTAGCCGGTATTTGACATGGTTGAACCATGCGGGAAACATTACAGCTCTTAGAGCCGGCTTGAACTGATAATACAATTTTCTGCGGCTGCGCGGCTTTTCGTAAGAGGCGATAAAATAACCCTGGTAGGGCATTTGCCCGCTGGATGTCTACCACCCCTGGTCTAGCGTATATCACCGTAACAACATTGAGGTGTGTTCCGGTATTAGTTGCCAGGTTCCAGTCTTCCTATAGAGAGCGGAAGCATCTTTGGTGTTACAAATGTCTATAGGCAATGGTAACAGCTTTCTATCAGGCGGCCAGTCTGCCTGTCTGCTGAACTCATGTAATAAAAAGAATATACTGCCTGAGTGTAGTCGGTGTTTAATGTGCCAGAGCCATGCTGGAATCACTATGTTTATTACAGCTCTTAGCATCTGCTCGATCAATACGTTATCACGCTCATTGAATATTGACGTGAAACAGCCTTGAGGTAATTGTGTTTCATACGATGAGTGAGAGTTTTGATGGTCCACATCTTCTATCCTATCTTCTCTATTTTATCGCCTTATTCCATTCCCTATCTCATCCTAAAGGTCGACAACGTATTGACTTTTTCCCTGTAGTTGCTCATGTCCATAGGTCGTCGTCAGCCAGTAACCGTCCACTGCTGGACGTAGGCTTCCCCAAGTCGGCGCCACTCATCACATTACACATATACTCCAGGACTCGAAAACTTTCGTCTTCAGGCATTGCGAGATGGTCGACGTCCATAGGTGACGGTAACCATTCGATATTAGATGGATCGTCTGTCTGTTTACCAGACTTGCAATAAAAAAGCTCGGATTACTGCCGGGCCGCCTGACAAGAAATGGTCGAAATAAACCTAATGTCTTACTCATATTTTAAATTACGTATGGTAAATATCCAGACTGGCCAATGCCCTGCCACCAGACTGCCGGTTGTTCCATAGAATTAATCAATATTCTTTGCTCATTCCTTCCTGGATTAATTCTGCGACTTTTAGTCGCATGTCATTAGAAATAAGTGCGTTCGCGCAATTTTCGCGCAAAACGTAACGAGTTCAGACGAAAATATAGCTTTGTGTCACGATTAGCGACGTGGACTGTCGAAATATTCCCTATTTTTCTTGTACTTTATGTCTGTACTCGTATACCTCTACGGATTGGTGGCGTGTCTATGTCTACTGGTTTTGACGGTAAATTGAAGGTAACCAAGCTATGATGACACTCGTGCAATTTGGGAGTTTGAGTTATTTGCAAATTTAAAATGGCAGTGACCTAATTCGAAATTAGTAGTGATAGTAAAATGAGTTAATGATTTAAAGGAACAGGTAATAATAAAGAGATATAGAATTAAATGTGATTGTATATCTGTATAGAGCTAGCAGGGTCGCAGATTAAATTTTTGAAATTTATCAATTTTTAATAAATTTATTATGCCAGAAGTAATATGACATCCGTCATCACTAATAAGATATATTTTAATGCTTGACTCCAATTTTCATATCCCAAAGACCAAATTTCATACTTACTCCAAATTTTTATACCCAAACAATATTCCCCAATGAGAAGACCTCGGCGAGTAGTTTTTGAAAGGAATAACTGTACAAATGTAGATGGAGAGAAGGACAATAATGATTTAATTAGTTCCGTTTCTTCAAAAACAAACGCGATTGTCCAGAGCACCAGGTACAATTTGGGTCTTTTCAAAGACCACACAGAAGATTAGCAATAATAATAATTGACCGACAAACACACATATTTTAGATGCATATATCCCCAAGCTAATCAAATTACTCTTGTGTTATTGGTAATATACAAAGGCCACTCTGACCAGGCCATTCTAGATACCCAGATCTTAGTGTTGTAAACGTTTATAGAGGACGGTAACCACTTACCATCAGATGGACTATTAGCCAGTTTGCTTATAACCAAACAAAAACTAAGAAATGAGGTGCACCTTTTAGGAAACAACCGAGCAATCGATAGGAGTGGAGCGTCTGCTCCACCGGCCATTACCATATTTTTGTGGAGCAATGCTCGACTCGTAAACATCACACAAAATGAGCACTAATTTCCCCCACTGCTCGCTGCGAGCACAAAGAGGGGCGCTCCGTTTTACATAAATTTGTCATATTTGCACGCATCCCAACCACCCTAGAGTGGCTCGTGCCAAGTTTTGAGTTAACGGGTTGATGGGGCATGGGTTCCGTGGTCGTAAGGTTCAGTAGCGATTAAGATGCGACTGCAAACCAAGAAGAAGAAAGAAGTGACATATACATAACTATGGTTATATGTATAATTATTATTTAAATTTAGGACATTGAAAATGAGCTAATTAAGACTTTTAAAATTCAATTAAAATATGACTGGTTTAAATTAATAAGAGGGTGATTGAAACTTTTAGTTGATATTTCTATAAAAACAAAAATGGCCTGTTGGTGCCAATTATAATACCCAGCACCATTTTCGAGCGATGACCCCGGCATCGAAACATGAGCTATATACTGTCCGTAAAAGGACCATCAAAATGTCGATTGATCGTACTATCACGTTGGCTAACACTCAATGCGCATAACGATTCCCTACTATTCCTTTAAACGCTCAAGATACTTACCAGGATCTATATCGATCGGCTGAGTGTCATTCCTTATTATCATTCTGCCAACATTGAAATTATATTTTCTTTTTCAGGTAAGACCACAATTTCTACACTGCAAAATGCACGTGCGTACGTAAGTAGCTGTCGTCAGAAATTTTATTAATAGATATAAATACTGATAACTAGGTTTACTTATAGTGATGTCGTACTTATGATGATATGAATCGCGTGCCACCTATTCCACAATAATGGTGCTACATCATTTTGATTTGGCGGATTTCAATTTAAAGAGTTGTTTTTGAACCATACAGCAGTAAGAGATTCTTGTTAAGGCTGTCTATAGCACCATCAATTTCTGATGGCTTACAAGAAATATAAATTTGAGTGGCGTCAGCGTAAAAATAAAACTTACAATGTTTAATATGCATTGCTATGTCAGTTGAATGCAATATGAACAGAATTGGTCCCAATATTGACCCTTGATGTACTCCTTTTTTGACAGGTAACTTTTCCGATACTTTGACAGAGGCATTGCTATGATTTAGCTTCACATACTGGTAACAGTTACTAAAATAAGTACATAGTAGATATATATGTGAAAGTGTGAAGCGTGATTGAATTTATTGATAGTATTTTTAAATCTACACTCATTGTCTTAATACGGGAATCATTGTGTAAAGAAAATTGTCTATAAAAATATTGTTGTACTTTTTGATCAAACACGACTAATTGAGGTACCAGTTTGCAGATCTATTTTAATAGCATTAATACAATTAAAAACTGAACGATATTACTCAATGTATGCCCAGGGTGACTATATACAATAGCCTTTTAAATTGTCATCTGGTTAAACATGAAATACTAACATTAATTATGTCAATAGCATTAAGAACGGATCAGTAATATATCAGTCTGTGAAAAATTAATTTACGACATGTTTGTTATGTGAACATTGTTATACCTAAGTAAGTTATGTTAAAATTTGCGCAATAAAATTATATTGTGCGTCAGTAGATAAACGTCTTCATTATACGCCAGTATACAAAAAATATTAACAGAAAATTATGTGACGGTTTAATGAGTGGTCTGTTTGCTAGATCACTAGACGGTGTCGCTGGTTAGTTGGACTTGGCTTTAGCCGGCCAAACGCACTGCTAGGCAAAAGCTCTGGATTCAATTCCTGGCATGGTTAATTTCTTAAACGGATTTGTACAGTTGATGGTACAGCTATAATTCGTTCCTCCTTATAAACATGACTTCTATATTATATACTTGTACTGTAAATGTAATTTTTCTAATTAAACAATTTCTCCTGAAGATGATAATAATATATTTTCATTGATTCACGCAACGGGCTTCAACAATATAAAACTAATTAACTCAGTTGGTTCAGCGTCCCAAAGTGGGTCTTGGCCTCCGAAAATACAGCACGCTGCTTTCCATTGTCTAGCACAGTGTGTTGCCTATTATAAACTTGAAGCTTGGTTAAATTTCACTGATATATTTCTAGAGATATTTAGGACGTCTGACCGGTCGCCCCAAGTATACTTTATTCACTCTCAGATCCTCCCCAATCCACTCTACGTATCCGAGCCAGCAGAGACGGTGAGCCTTTACCTCTCCAATTATGTTGGGTTCGATCTCGGCCACGATGTTTTCTATTTCGAAGTTTGTTGGGACCCTCTAGTTACCATCTCCTCTTATTGTCGAGCCTAACATTATTCTGAGAATCTTCCTCTCTGCAAATAACACTTGTTTCTTCTTCAAC
This sequence comes from Dendrolimus kikuchii, assembly GCA_019925095.2. NCBI lineage: Eukaryota > Metazoa > Arthropoda > Insecta > Lepidoptera > Lasiocampidae > Dendrolimus > Dendrolimus kikuchii. The sequence continues at coordinate 26,382,050 of CM034392.1, read as the reverse complement.
AAGCAATATACAAAGAGGATGATAATCTAAAAAAGCTTGGTCAGTACGACACAAACTAATAATATTCTTGCCACCGTAACAGCAGCGTAGTACAAACGTACCGGTGCCATAGTTGCCACCCATATAGTTTCGTCCCCTCGTTTCCAGCTTTTAATTATAATACTTTATAGCCCAATAAATCACGACGTACATCTCTGGCCCCACCCTCAACCCCCTAGCCCGCCTTTGAAGGATATCAGTTCAATTCTCGACGCCAGTTATCTTTATATATATAAATAATCCAGCTTCCGTCTGTTTGTCCGCATAAATCGAAAAGCAATCGATGGTTTCATTAATGAAAGAGTGTTTTATGTACTAGATGATACTAGCTACTTCTTTAGGGATAGACCCAAGAAATGCTGATATGACGTCGTAAAGGATGACATGCATATCAATGGTTTCAAATGAAGAAAACGTAGGAAAGTTGGCTCCAGATTTCGAAGCTAATGCTGCGAACGCAACTGGGATCCCTCCTGATCCTGTGATGTCGTCAGGGTATCTAAATCTTTCATCATTATTTCTTTTTCAATAAGCATTTCATAATGTATTACGTAGGTACTTATATTGTTCATATCTACAATTTTCTTAGGCATAAATACTTAAATGTTTATTAGTTCTTTTTTCTTCTGTGAAGATGACGCTACTGCTTGTCACTAACGGAAGATCAGCGTTGGTAGTTATCAACCAGCATTTGCTGAGTTAAGGCGTGTTTAGAGTAAGTTAAGCTTTGGGTTTTGTTAACCTAATTTCTATTTTAAATCACTCTAAATAAATATTATTTTCTTTCTTTTAATTTTATGTCTCTTTTATTTACAAAAAGACTTATTCACTATTTAAAACTATTACCGTTTCTTCTGGTGCTTATTATATTCAAATTTAAATTCAAAAGTTTTTATTCCAAATAAGTTCCACTGGAGAACACCTTTTGAAGGTCATACATATAAGTTAAAATTTAATTTTACTTCCTAGTCTATGTACACCGCTTCGAAACGTGTTATTGCTGTTAATAAGAAGCGGCAAGAAACTCCCCAGCAACACGTCTAGCTAAAAATTGATTAACTATAAGTTTTTGTTTAGTTAATTTTATACAGGAATATGTTAAACAATTACTTTTCGAAGAATTAATGGAGTTGTAGCAAACAGTGCTTACTCAGTAAGACAAAGATACAGTAAGAGGAAAGAAAAATATTATTATAGTTTTAATAATGACATATATACATACATAACTTCACGCCAGTTCCCTTGCGGGGTAGGCACGAACAACAGAGCACCATTTAGGCTTATTCTTACACACCTCACTTGCTTCTTTGACATTCATAACTCTTGTCATGCAAGCTCGTCTGTTCTTAAGGCTCCTGACATCACTTTCTGCTAGTACACGATCAATGACATGACTACTAAAATTTTATACTGCAACATATCGCCATAAATTCCTTACATGCTTGACAAGATCAAAACGTTATACAAAATATATATAAGAGGCTGGAGCTAGATGCTATAATTATTTATATATTATTACTAGCTGACCCGGCAAACTTCGTACCGCCTCAGAATCAATAAATAAAAAAAGGTTGATTTCTAAACGATGGGACGAACATCAAACGTTTGACATTCAAAACCAAAAAAATGAAAAAAAAATACTACATACACTTTTAAATTTAATTTCAGAACGACTTTTAAATTTAATTGATTTCTAAACGACGCGACAAACATCAAATATTTGACAGGTAGGAATAGTTTTTAACTGAAAGCGAAATTGTTGTTTTTACTATATTCCAAGCATTTTTTTCATATTAAACCTTTTAAACCCCTGGACTTCCACAAATCATTCAAAACCAAAATTAGCCAAATCATTCCAGCCGTTCTCGACTTTTAGCGAGACTAACGAACAGCAATTGATTTTTATATATATAGATGACGTTTATTCTATTCTCATTATCTCATGTTCTTATTTACTAAATGCACAAAGTATGTATTTAATTGACACTTTGTTTAGCTATTCATCTTTGACTAATTCAACTAATTGCTTTTGTAATCCGGATGATGACGTTACTTGTCACCTTATGTATTTATTATCTACTTTAGACGCGAATGCGTCAACCATTTAGAAACCGCTCGCTCCTATATCTGACTTACTATCCATTCACTTACCATCACATCGGTTGAAAGTTGACATTACTTGTGTGGAACTTATGTCAAAGATATAGAAACCGGCCAGGGGTCTTTGGCGGGAACTGAAAGGAAATGTTGTGCTGTGCAGTTTTATTTTCTAAAAATGTATAAAATTACTCTTAACTGAACAGTAGTTGTTGGATATTGATAGTTTTTGAGTAGAAATGTGAACTGTATTTTTATCCGTGCAGGAACGGAGAAAGAATACAATTTCCTGCGACCCGGCGGCCTGTCGTAAGAGGCGACTAAACAACCCACAGCCAGGTGGTAGAGTATTTGCTCGACTGGATGGCGACCACCCCTGGTCTAGAGTATGCCGCCATAACAACCTTGTGTTGTGTTCCGGCATTAGTGACCAGGTTCCAGTCTCTTTTAAGAGAGCAGCAGCGCATTTGTAGCACCTTTGTTGTTGCAAATGTCCATAGGCGATGGTAACCGCTTTCCATCTAGTGGGCCGTCTGCCTGTCTGCTGAACTCCTGCAATAAAAAATAAATAAAAAAAATAGTGAAATATGGCCCTTAGAGTTGTCACAAGAACTCCGTTGAATGGCGTCAGTTGATAATCTACAGCTGAGTTGAGCTATACATAAGCTTTAAGAAAATGAAGAAACTGTATTATAATCTAAGATCTGGCTTAAAGACCTGACTGCCAAGCCATAAACCTAAATAAATACAAAGCAACCGGGCATAAGCTTACTTTCGTTAATATAGAACTCTCGGTGTCAATCTATGCATAACACTCACTCAATAACGTATAAGCATATCAACATATACTAAAACACATAAAAACAAAGAAATCTCCTTCATCGCCGGAAGTGACGACGATAAACATACAGACCGACATTACTATTCGGCCATTAATTAAACTAACTAAAGTTTTAATTAAAATTAAAAAGACCCCAAAAATAGGCGGTTTTCCACTTGCCGGCACAGAAGCCTTAGTCACAAATGTTATCCGTCATGCGTTTTCGTCCAATCAGCCCGAAAGAGTCAATTAAATTTTAGAGACAAGAAAGAAAGAGCAAAGATTTCTTTTAAACTACAACAATATAGTTGATACAACTCAAAAATAAATAGCAATGGAAAATACACTTAAATACATAAAAAAAATCAGGTGTCTTTGGGACACCCGGCAGAAGTGATAACTTACATTTTTTTTTTATTAATTTTTATTGCATGAGTGCGGTTACCATCGCCTATTGACATTTGCAACACCAAAGGTGCTACAAATGCGCTGCTGCTCTCTTAAGGGAGACTGCAACCTGCCACTAATGCCGGAACACAACTTAAGGTTGTTATGGCGACATACTCTAGATCAGGGGTGGTAGCCATCCAGTCGGGCAAATGCCCTACCACCTGGCTGTGGGTTGTTTAGTCGCCTCTTACGACAGGCCGCCCGGCCGCAGGAAATTGTATTCTTTCTCCGTTCCTGCTCGGAACTCTATACATTAAAATTATCTCAAAATATGTTTTTTTTTTATTGCATGAGTTCAGCAGACAGGCAGACGGACCACTGGATGAAAAGCGGTTACCATCGTCTATTGACATTTGCAACACCAAAGGTGCTACAAGTGCGCTGCTGCTCTCTTAAGGGAGACTACAATCTGCCACTAATGCCGGAACACAACTTAAGGTTGTTATGGCGACATACTCTAGACCAGGGGTGGTTGCCATCCAGTCGGGCAAATGCCCTACCACCTGGCTGTGGGTTGTTTAGTCGCCTCTTACGACAGGCCGCCCGGCCGCAGGAAATTGTATTCTTTCTCCGTTCCTGCACGGATAAAACTAATCTAAGTTGGTCCAGTAGGTTTTCCGTGATCACTGAATAGACAGACTGGCGCCGTAACGCGTGACGTAACGAAGCAGTTTACCCTCCCATAAGAAGTTATCATTTCAAAAAGCAAAAAAAGTTATAAAACGATAAACGTTTGAGAGTAAGCCCTCAGAAACGGCATTAACACTTACGAGATTTACTGAAATGGAGACAATACAATCATTTAAATAACATGATGATTTGTGGTGTGACAGAAGACTTATGCCAGAATAAAAGAGTACGGAAAGGAAGTGAGGTTCGTGCCGATCCCAAATATCAAACAGAAGATTGTAGTGGAACACTTACAAGTCAAGAGATGGCGCTGTGAATTAATTGAGGTCGCAAACGATTCCCAATACTTACAACGAATATATAAAAAATTCCAACAATAACAGATAGACCTAGGCTTATACCTGCAAAGCATAACAATGTAGTCATGGGATAAGTCACTCACCAAGAAGAAAAGAGTGATATATATATTTTTGATACAAAGATATATATCACTCTTTTATATCTTTAACTCTTTATCTTTACAGTGAATAGTGTCAGTGTCAATTGCAGACAAGATGATTTATTATCTGTGAGTGATATACTAGCAGAGCCGACACGTACCTGTGGCAACGCAAAATATCTGACATTTTAATAACATACACGCCATTTAGATGGCCTTTGACTTTTAGTGGATATTTTTGTAATTAAAAATATTTAGTCCATAATTCGAAATAAAAACTATCCTATGGCTCAATTTGGACTAAATTACACAGTATAGAAGATTCTTATAATCTAAAAGGTGTAGGCAGCGGCAATAATACTGCGCATGCGCAGCGCGCGGGCTAATCATTCTTTCTCTTTTCTTTCTAATTTCTTCTCATTTGGATCTATAGTCATTGCATGGAACAGACATGAACTAAAGAGTTAAAGATATAAAGACACATTTTGAACGCAAGTGATATACATATCTAATCACTCATCGCGTCGGATATAATATCTTGTGAGTTAATCACTCAGGAGTTACACACTGCTATAACAATGGCTTCGCTGGAAGATTTCCCTTTAAGACGGAGGAGCATTCCACCTCGTTTCTCCACCTAGTCGGGACATCTCTAATGAGTGAAAGAAAAGACAGACACGTAAAGAAAGTGCATGGAATTCCTCACTATCACCAATTTAGCTTTAAACACTTGAATAGGTATTTTTTATTTCGATAAATGATGAAGTTTTCGTGGGATAGATAAATGTAGCCAAAGAGGTGGTATGAAGGTCACGCTTATGTAGTGCCACCGTTGCAACTCACTGACAACTACATCATGACAACAACGCTAACGAAGTTTCACTGTCACCACTAATCTATACAGATAAATAAAAAACAGAAGTGTCCGTTTGTAATGTCAAAATAGCAGCTTTTTACTATATGCATTTGAAAGTATATACGGGACTTACGTCAAAAAATCAATTTAGAAAATTTTTATCTGTCCGTTTATTCCGGCTAATCTCTGAAACTGCTAGACTGGTTTTGACGGGACTTTCACTGGCAGCTAGCTGATCTTATAAGGGGTAACTTAGGCTACTTTCAAAAATAGAGTTCCGCGAAGAAAAATTCCATAAGGACGAAGTCGTCGTTAATAGCTATGAAATCAGAATGAATGTCTGGACTCTTGGTTACTTGTTGTAGCTGGATCATTTCAGTTGCAGTACCTCTATAGTATGTAACTATGGAAGACATGACACTTTTGCAAACGCTATGCACAATATCAATAAACTTCAACATTCGTCTCGATCTCCGCCATGCTGGTGGCGTGTTCGTGCCGTCTAGTGGAGAACCGCGCAACGGGACGTGGATGCGACGAATTCAAAACCGCGTCTCAACCGCCATAAATAAATCGGGGGGCCTCCCCTCAGCCCCGCGCCCGTCTACCCCCAACCCCCAACGGATAAGTGTCTAAAATTTTCACAATCCGGGCAATAAAAAGATAATTTATTGGAATAGCTCTTATTGTTTTGGTTATTTATTTATATGGAGTAATGTAATCTAGCCCGGTGGGTCTAAAATAAATAATTGCGCTCACTTTAATGTCGCCTTGCGTAATCTCCTGAGCGGACGGCGCGGTCCGCGTTTTATACGATATAATGCCCACCCGAGATATTTTTAGGTCTCTAAATAAACATGATTTGTTGTGCCGTTTGTGACAGAATTTAATTTCATGCCCCCCCTCTCCTTTTGCCGCCGTTTTGGTGGCCGACACGCTTAGGTGCCGCCCTCACTGGCAAATCTTTGAATTATTTTAATGACTCATACTATTGCTCGTTATGAGTCGATTCACGGATTCTTTTATCATTTTCATAATTTGCGACTTTTAATAAATTTTGAAATGTTTATTATGATACTTCAGTTGTTATTTGTGGTACTGAAGTTGATGTTTTGTTGAGTAGAATTGCAATGTATAATTTTGACGGTTATTTTGAAATCAATTAAAGCATCAAAGGAATGTACTCTTAGAAGATTATCTATGTCTGATACTGAAACCAGCCTCTTGAAGTCTACTTTTTCGTTAAACCCACTTATAGTTGTTAAATTATAACAATATCTTTTCATAGCCTTTTTGTCGTTATGTATGTATTAGCAACGTGTTAAAGCATAATTATTGTTACTAGTACGAAGCTCTAATTAAAATGCAGTTAGAATTATTATAGAGTTTATTAGTACTATACAAACACGTATAACACAGGTACAAATATAACCAAACACAACAAGTCCAAACGTAATGCAGAAGGTCGTAACTTATTAGATTCCCGATTATAGTACACACGTCGGGCTTCGCTCGTGGTTCTCGCTCGATTACCTCCCTCTCCATTAGATCATCGTTTTATACTGCACAAATGCAATGTGCCCGTATCGTAATCCGAAACACCTGGCTAATGAGTCGGCCGTAGGCGGCCATAAATGAGTGCAATAAAACAATGGGCTGTTTTCTAATCACAAATTTTAAACACAAAGCAAACAAAAGAAGACGGTCATAAAAGAGTTATAATTAGTTTAAACGCCGGCAGGTAATAAAATGTCTTTTGTTTCAGATATGCAGGTGGATTTTGTTTTTGTCGGGACCTGAGTTGTAACATTATTTATACCTCACCCGAGTTGGCTTCTTTTTTTATTGCATGAGTTCTGCGCATACAGCAGACGGCCCATCTGATGGAAAGCGGTTAACAACGTCTATGGACGTTTGCAACATCAAAACTGCGACAAATGTGCTTCTGATTTCTTAGGGGATTTTGGAAGCTGGCCACTAATACCGGAACACAACTCAAGGTTGTTATGGCGGCAAAGTTGTTATGGTAGCCATCCAGTCGGGTAAATAAGAAACGATCCACTATCAAAAAAGTTCTATGCCTCTGATACTAACACCTAATGCTGATATGATTGCACAGCATATAACTGAAGGGATACGATGCTATTCAATGACATTGAATCTTTCTATGTTCTTTTACTTCTGTGCCTGTCAACTAAATTGATTTAATTTGGTTCATCCACCTAATATCAACATTATCAACTTAACTGAAGTCTTGTGACAGTTGCTCAACAGAGAGTGATGACATGCTAAAAGCATGTAAAAAGAAAGATACAATTTCCAGGCGGCCTGTCGTAAGAGGCGACAAAACAACCCATCGGCATTAGTGACCAGGTTCCAGTCTCCCTTAAGAGAGCAGCGGCGCATTTGTAGCGCCTTTGGTGTTGCAAATGTCCATTGGCGATGGTAACCGCTTTTCATCGAGTGGCATGTCTGCCTGTCTGCTGAACTCGTGCGAAAAAAAAATACCGGAGATTGTAAGCAATTAGTCTAATATCAGGTTCTGTTTTGTGTCTTATAGATAGAGAGATAACGACCAAATATTATTTACTTTTTCTTGTAATGTCTCCTTGGACACCAGGTTACCTGGAAGAGATCGCTATAAGCGATAAGGCCGCCCATTGTTATAATAGAAATATACATACATACATACATAACTTCACGCCAGTTCCCTTGCGGGGTAGGCACAAGCAACAGAGCGCCATTTAGGCTTATTCTTACACACCTCACTTGCTTCTTTGACATTCATAACTCTTGTCATGCACGCTCGTCTGTTCTTAAGGCTCCTGACATCACCTTCTGCTAGTACACGATTAATTTGATCATGGAAGGTGTGTCGTGGCCTTCCACGACTTCTGCATCCATCCACTGGTGCCACCCTCTATCTGGCGAATCCTACACATGGGTCGCGAATTATCCCCCCAAGGTTCTGCCCTTGTCGCGACTTATGGTCCTCAAGGGGATTTCCCCTGGCTAAAAAAAAATGATATTATATACTTGGGGGCCCACGCCTGCCAGGGCATCGCGGAGTCGAGCAGCCTAATTACCCGTAGCCCTGGCATAAGGCGCAGGACGGTACACCCAGGGGTTATAGTGGGTATCCCTAACTGGGGAGTGGCAATAGCATGGCTCCAGTTCTGACTGGGCAAGCTAGTGCCACCTCCGATTCGGCGAATCCCATACTAAGTCGTGAAATATGTCCCCAAGGTTCTGTCCTTGTCGCGGCTTAGTTCTCAAACGGATTTCCCCTGGTAAAAAAAATATTATATTATATACTTACATATACTAAATATACACGTTTTAATACTGATATATGTATAATAACTGTATATACGTGAGCGACCGCGTTGCCTCTCCCAAGTCAAAACCCCCAACTCGATTTGTGTTTGAGCTGGTTGTTTTGGCCCGGAGGAGATGATCAGCCACTCGCATATCTCCTATTTCTAGCTATCGATTATAATATAATACTTACTGTTTATGTGTGTTGGATGAGTAAACCAAACACTGATTTTTTGGGGTTTTTTTGGCGCCGGTAAGAAACGACGATAACCATTCATCAGGCAGGCTGGTACTCAAAAATCCGCCATCTTTAGTTTTTGATTACAGAACAGCAAAAGCTACGCTAAGATGCAATTGAACAAATTCTTTCGTGGCTATAGATAGTGACAGTCCACCGCCAAATACGTCATTTTACTTTTTTCAACCAACAGTCAAAGGCACATACATTATACATAGAAGAACATGCAAGTAGTTCGTAAACGCAAAGTTCAGTGGTCGTTTCTGGAAATTAGTGCCGGTGGGGGTTTAGGGGGGTCTTGGGTGGATCGGCGGCAGAAAGCGCGGCACATGATTTACGCCACTCCAGTATTATGTTTTGACTTTAATAAACAGAACGTTTGTCACTTCCGCTAGACCGGGTGACGCCTTGGACTGTGTATGTGGAGAGGGGGCGCTAGTGTTTTCTAGGGGGTAACTTATGGTTTTCAGCATATTTGAGAGACATTTCATTATGGCACGAATTTTGGAATTTTGTGTTATGACGTCGAAGAATTATATATTTATTCTTTAGCTGGCTTTTTACCGCGGCTTCCTACGTGTTATTGTAGATTTTGTCAATCGGTTCAAGTGTTTTCTATCCCTAGGGGATAGTACATTTTGTTGGTATTATGAATTTCACACCCTAGCCTGTTTAGATACAAAAAGAAAGCATGGTACATTATTTTCCCTTCTCCGCGTCTGTCATTGTGTTAAGACAATCTGTTAATGCGAAATAAAGTATTAATAGAATTCTTATGGTTATAGCATAATCATTTGAAATAACCTGTTTACTTTTAATAAATTGGACAGTTTTTAAAATACTTTTGAAAAAATTATTTTAAGGTATGAACATGTAGTACTATTCGTCTCAATGGCGGGCAAAACATCTTACTCCACGTTACCTTGTTTGACGTATTAAGTCTTCAGTATAGCTCAGCCAAATTATAGGTTCTTTGACCGACGCCTAATTCTCACTAAAACACATAATTACTGCTCAAAAACTATCAACATCCTAAAATTACTGTTGATTTCAAAGAAATATTACACGGTATTAGAAAATAATATTGAACAATAAATCACCTTTCAGTTCCTGATAATAATTCCTTCAAAGTTTTGAATGTATTAAATAACCATAGACTAAGGTTATTCAGCATAAATAATTATAGTAAGGTGCGTACACACTAGTGCGAGCGTGGTGATTTTAGCCGGACCAGTTTGTATCACCTCTGGATAAATAGTACGCCAACACTCATACACGATGAAAACAAAAGACATTTTTCACTCGCTACCCTGCGCACGCGTTCCGAGCCGAGGCATTCCTATTTTGAATTTGGGGGACAGTCCTAAAGAAGACGTATCTCACCACAACCTATTGTCCATTGTTTTTGTACCGCTGTTATTTATGACGGACGCTACCCCCATCCTTTTCTCGTTTATGCAAAGTGATATTGCTCTCTCGCTCTCCTTAGGCTTCCGTCCGGTAATACCGTACCTAATAAATTACGTTTCTAAAGATTATTTATTAGATTTATTCATGGACTAAAGTATTCACGTGCTGTATTGGTCTTGTGGACATTCTTTTTTTTTATGAAGATTAATTCACGGTGCGTGTTGAAGAATGCATCTGTCTGGAATCTTATATGCCTTTACTGTATATAATCTACTGCAGGTGAAATAGCTGTCAGAGTCAAAATATACTACATATATTTTTTTTTTTAATCATTTGGTTTAATCTTTTATTATTATTGGAGTACAGCAGACACGCTGACGTCCCACCTGGTGGAAGAGGAGGTTACGCTTGACTATGGACTTAAGCAACACTAAAGGTGTTACCAATGTGCTGAAACCTGGCCACTAATACTAGAACATAATTCGAGGTTGTTTAGGAGAGTATACCTGCCACACTTGTCTAAGGCGGTTTGGCGGGTTTGACACATCGGTTATCTCGTGGTTTCATCACGATGTTTTCCTTGACTGTTGTTAGCACGTGGTAATTATAACAATATGCACATTCGGTCAGGAAACTGCCAAGTGGTGCATGAGTTACGGCCAGGATTCGAACCCACGCTCTTTGGAGTTTAGGGCGCGTGCTCAAGCCATTACGCTACCACGTCGAGTGGAATTTAGATTGCATATTTTTTTTTAAATTTGAGTCTTATTATTTTTTTAATTAGATAACCAATTGTGGGTATAGTTTCTTTTAAAGAAAAAAACATTGTGCCTTCACCACTCTAACTTTTAGTTCACTCTGATATTTCAGAAAGAGAGAAAGAAAAAAATATTTATTTAGAATTACATACAGACCTAAACATACTTATAAATAAGACAATAGAACTACGAAATGAAGTTCTAAATCGGTCCTAACTCAGCATGATGACAGGCAGACGGCCCACTTGATGGAAAGCGGTTACCATCGCCTATGGACATTTGCAACACCAAACGTGCTACAAAGGCGCTGCTGCTCTCTTAAGAATCACTGGAACCTGCCACTAATGCCGGAACACAATCTAAAGTTGTTATGGCGGCATACTCTGGACCAGGGGTGGTCGCCATCCAGTCGAGCAAATACCCTACCACCTGGCTGTGGGTTGTTTTGTCGCCTCTTACGACAGGCCGCCCGGCCGCAGGAATTTGTATTCTTTCTCCGTTCCTGCACGGATGACTTGTTGACTCAACTAGCGCTGGTCAACTAAACCAGTAAAGCATTTTAGTGAAAAAATCTATAAAAAAAAAATTTAGAGCGGCCTCGATTTTATACAAGGAAGGGAAGCTCTAGTTATCATTTAATGACATCATTAAAAATAACCCTAAATACACCTGGCAATGATTAACATTTCATTACACGCAATATGTTTCCAGAAGCGATTAAATTACATTGTTACATAGCAATTAATGACCATTACGACGCTATGTGATATTTTTAAAGAACAGGCCTCAACTCGGATTAAAGGAAATAAACATTAATAATTGCATTATGTTAAACACTTCTTTAAATATTAATTTGTTGCGGTCTGTAATTATTTTAATTATAAAAGAAAACAGCACGTGCGTAATGTATGACGATTTTAATAAAAAAAATTTTTTTTTTATGGTTTGGTTTCTAGACCTTTAAGCCAAGTCTGTTTTGGTAATTCGGCACTTCACAGGTTTTTTACAGTTTATTGAAAGTGTTTTAGATATATTTGTATAACGGGTAGAAATACTCTTTATATTTTAATAAATCACAGAAGTGGCGGGGGTCACAATTTAAGTCCAATTCACATAAGTCAGTTGCAAGAATTGAACGTTGCTATGACGATTTTAATGGGGGGAAAATATATAGATAAAAAAAATCTGTCAGAAATGTTCTAAATTCAAACATTTAGTATATTTGGTGGCCAGTATTATGATGCATCAAATAAATAAAAACTCTTTGTTGGAGATTGGAACACATTATATTAAATACATTGTAAAATAAGGTGTTCAAAACCGTAAACTTTTTTTAAATACACTCGCTGCTTGACTTCGCTATGATAGTTACCCACTTTTTATGAGATAAAGTAATAATATGATACTAGGATATGCCATCGATGTCGTCTACGTTTGACTTGAAATTCCCGCGGGGTTCCCGGGATACAAAATATCGCAGCATTTAAAAAAGAAAGTAAACTGTCGTTTTAGTGGAAACTGTGAAGGAATAAGCAATTTCTATGCACCGGAATAACTACAAACCGTTCCCGGGAAAATTCGCGCGGGATTCCCGCAATAAAAAATCACACATTTTATTACTTATTTGCTATCGATCAGTAAAAAACGGCATTGGGGTACGATTTTTTTTCTTACCGGGACAAAAAGTAGCGCAAATTTTAAGTCTAAAATGAACTGTCGATCAACGAAAACCGCATCGAAATCGGCCCAGTAGTTTTTACGGCAATCCCGAACAAATAGACATAGAAATCTTATACTAATATATAAAGCTGAAGAGTATGTTTGTTTGAACGCGCTAATCTCAGGAACTACTGATCAGATTTGAAAAATTCTTTCAGTTTTAGATAGCCCATTTATCGAGGAAGGCTATAGGTTATATGTCATCACGCTAAGACCAATAGGAGCGGAGCACCAATGAAGAATGTTTCAAAATCGGGGGTCTTGAAAACAAATTCCACGCGAATGACGTCGCGGGCACAGCTAGTATAAAAATAATTGCATCGTGTTCTTTGTCGTTTATATAGTCTATTCCATTTGTGTTTTTAAATAGCTCCAATGTACAGACACGGCATATTTAGTATTTTATAATAATATAGAAGTCTGGATATACCAAAGAAATAACACCAATGTATAAATAAAACTGGTGGCCAATCAATCATAGTATAGCATCCTAAATGTTCATTTATCCCACTCTCGCCCAATCGAAACCCAATTAAGCGAAAACAACCCCTTGTTGGGTACATAAAGCGGCGCCCGCGCAGCTGTCAAACTCAATTAAAGATGGCGCCTGACATGGCGGACTAATTGACTTCTCGTGTTGTTACATACTTGCTTTTAATGTGTTCGCTACTTGTGGGGGCTTCCGCACTAATGAGGTGGTAAAATGGTTAATTAACAGTTATAGGTAGTCAAAATATTTCAACTTAGCTGTTACTTGCGACTTTGTTCGTGTAGATTGAAAATGGTCATAGTTTAGGCCGATTATCTTCTTTTTTATTAAAAAGCTGGTGAACATGCAGAAGGCCATAGCCTTTTGCAACACCAGGGGCGTAGCTAACGCTTTGCCAGCCTTTATGATAGGATAAGAGAGATGGGATAAGAATAATCACCCCCCCCCCCCTCCCCCCCCTCGATACTTGGTACTCTATCACCGCAGTAGGGTTTTAGGGAGAAGCCTTAGGTGAGTAGCGACACCTGGGACCTGACTCCGAGGGCTAAGGCAGGGCACCCCGCCTTCATGCTTGCCTTAGCCAGCCAACATAGAGGAGATCGCTAGAGCTAAGACTGAAGCTCCAGGGGTGAAAGTGATAAATGGCATAACGTCGGAAGTAGCTTCGGAGAACCTACAGTCCACCTCTCTACACCCCTTAGCCACTCACACCCATGTTGCCCCCTGTCTACTATGGCATTTTTTGGGGCCCATGCAGGGAGTGGCGAATCAGCGTCTGCCCATTGTTTCCATTTTCCTTAAGCATTCTGATGGGCAGACGCCATAGTCCCCTATCTGTAAGTCCACTAGCAATTCATCCCAATAGCCCGGTCCTTCTTGTTCTCATTTCCTACATTAGTCCTGCATTGATCGGGGCTTGACCTTGGGTGCATTCCTATATTGTGTAGACAGGGATAATCATCAGTCAGTGTCACGCCACATTTACATCAAATTTCTCAAGGGGCCTCTAGGTGATGGCCTTCCCATTTGCATAGCCCATGGTCTTGAGAACCATACATGTCTAATAATTCTATGCCTGCGTAATAAAAACATATTAATATTTCCTAATATCTTGAATAAATTGATCGGGTATCAATTGGGTTAGATGCTAACAAAAGTAAAGTTTTTTTTATTGCATGAGTTCAGCAGACAGGCAGACGGCCCACTTGATGGAAAGCGGTTACCATCACCTATGGACATTTGCAACACCAAAGGTGCTACAAATGCGCTGCTGCTCTATTAAAGGAAACTGCAACCTGCCAGTAATGCCGGAACACAACTTAAGGTTGTTATGGCGGCATACTCTAGACCAGGGGTGGTTGCCATCCAGTCGGTCAAATACCCTACCACCTGGCTGTGCGTTGTTTTGTCGCCTCTTACGACAGGCCGCCCGGCCGTAGGAAATTGTATTCTTTCTCCGTTCCTGCTCGGAACTCTATATATTAAAATTATCTCAAAATATGTTTTTTTTTTATTGCATGAGTTCAGCAGACAGGCAGACGGCTCACTGGATGGAAAGCGGTTACCATCGCCTATGGACATTTGCAACACCAAAGGTGCTACAAATGCGCTGCTGCACTCTTAAGGGAGACTGCAACCTGCCACTAATGCCGGAACACAATTTAAGGTTGTTATGGCGGCATACTCTAGACCAGGGGTGGTTGCCATACAGTCGGGCAAATACCCTACCACCTGGCTGTGCGTTGTTTTGTCGCCTCTTACGACAGGCCGCCCGGCCGCAGGAAATTGTATTCTTTCTCCGTTCCTGCACGGATAAATGTGTTCTAAACTATGGTTATCAATGGCCTTAGCCTCACTGTAAATCGTTTCTTCATAACACAAAGCTCCAGTGAACCTGTTAGATAAGGAAATATCCTTGCAGCTCTTTTAAAATCGTTTAGCAATAATTCGAAGACCGCGCCTCTTAAAGCTGTCAAGGGGTGATATGCACCGTAATGCTATAGGTTGACTGGCAAACCGCCAGAACTTAAAGCAACGGAACTAAAGTGAAATATATCCATAAATTATACGAGATACTTGGACCAAACATTTAATGGGAAACTGATAAAGATATGATAAGTCATGTATAATAATTAGTTATCTATAATACAGCCTCCATTTTTCAGGTGGACCTTCATGGTCAAATCTTAAACTATACTAAATAGTGAAAAACACTCAAAGAACTGTCAAGGTCGATTTTGAAGAAAACATACATACATACATACATACATAACTTCACGCCAGTTCCCTTGCGGGGTAGGCACGAACAACAGAGTGCCATTTAGGCTTATTCTTACACACCTCACTTGCCTCTTTGACATTCATAACTCTTGTCATGCACACTCGTCTGTTCTTAAGGCTCCTGACATCACCTTCTGCTAGTAGACGATCAATTGAAGAAAACAGTACTGGTAATAATATACATACATACGATGACCGGATTATGAACGTATCAGGCACGGTAAGAAACGCGATACGGTCCACTATGCCCACTAGAACGTATCAAAAGCGTATGTTACCCGGCAGCATCCGCGTGTCATATCGGTATGTAAAAATATCATACTAATGAAATAATGAAAATATTATGCAGTTAAATCACACTGAAAAGAATAGTATTTATGTGGGGTTAGTGGCTGGCAAGTGAAGCAACACTTTACGAGTTGCCACGATGCGCGTGCGTTTAATAGTGTATTTTAATATTATGAATATATACATACATACATAACTTCACGCCAGTTCCCTTGCAGGGTAGGCACGAGCAACAGAGCGCCATTCAGGCTAATTCTTACACACCTCACTTGCTTCTTTGAGATTCATAGCTCTCGTCATGCAAGCTCGTCTGTTCTTAAGGCTCCTGACATCACCTTCTGCTAGTACACGATGAATATGATCATGGAAGGTGTGTCGCCTTCCACGACTTTTGCATCCATCCACTTTTGCATTGTATATCTGTTTAGTCATTCTTTCTACATGCCCGAACCACCGGAGCATTCCTTTCCTTACCTTCACCCCGACACTATCTTTCAGACCAACTCTCTTTCTTACTTCGGTATTACGAACGCGGTCCGCGAGCGTCACTCCGCAGATTTTGCGCAGTGCTCGCATCTCGACCGCGTTTACTCTACTTTATATAGATATTAATTAATTATATTACTTTATATAGGTAATAAAATCTTTATTATTATATTATATAAATAATTTGACACGTCATAAATCTAAGAATAATAGTCTCCATAGGCCCAGATCTTTAGATCCACTAAAACAAAACATGGTCAGGCATTCGGCCGCTTTTCGATAGCGTGAAGATTAAAATGAACAAATTGGGGGTAGGCTAAATAATAATTTTAACATTACTCCTTGACACTTGAAATCTTTGTCTTCCGTGATCACGGCTACTGAAAAGTGGCCGAAACGTCGGAATAAAAATAAAACAAAATAATAATAATAATAATAATCGGCAGACAAACACACATATTGTATATCCCCAAATTAAGCAAGTTACGCTTGTGTTATGGGTAATATACAACGGACTACCCTGGGACCGATCCCAGACACCCAGACCATAGTAAATACCGGAGATAATACGTTTCCGAAATTTACCATACCAGGAATCGAACCCGGAGCCTCTGCGTTGCAGTGAGGTAGGTCGGCAAATGCTAAGCCCGCTCAACCACAGAGGCCGTCAAATACCGCGCTTAAAACCATTAAATCGTAGTTTTATGAAATCAGAAACCATCAAGAACTCCAAAAATAATTTAATCTGAAAAGATCTTTATAGTGGCAACACCAATATTAGGAAGCGAAGTGACAACCCGACAGCACTAATACAACGTGACGACTGACGCGATCGTTTTCACGGAACACGTCGCCTTCACTCATTAGGCCGCGTGCATCTTGAACAGTGCCGGATTTGGGTGAACGAGGCCATTTCAAACGTAGGGTGCAATAAAATGTATTGATTGATATGATCGCCTTTGTGGAGTGCGCTTTGAAATTGTTTTGGACAGGGATGGATTTAGGGTTAACGCAATTCATTGTTTGCAGATCGACATTCGTGACAGTGTCATGAGTAATATTTTTATGTAAATTTTGTTTATGATAGAAAGTTGTGGAATTTGGTACATACGTGATCATAGGATTTCCATGAAGATTAAAAACTAACATTAGGAACCGACGTGACGGGACAACCCGACAGCACTAATACAACGTGACGACTGACGCGATCGTTTTCACGGAACATGTCGCCTTCACTCATTGCACCGCGTGCATCTTGAACAGTGCCGGATTTGGGTGAACGAGGCCATTTCAAACGTAGGGTGCAATAAAATGTATTGATTGATACGATCTCCTTTGTGGAGTGTGCTTTGAAATTGATAAGGATGGATTTAGGTTACCGTTACGACTTGTTTGCAGATTGACAGTCGTTAAGTGTAGGTAAATTTTGTTTATGATGATAAATTTGTCGTGAAATTTGGTACATACGTGAGATCATATGATTTACTTTGACTTTTCAACTCGGAAAGTGTTTTTGTTACCGCGTAATATTGATTTAAAATATACGCGTCTTATCCTGCATGAAACAGTCTTTCATAAGTCTTACTTTGATAAATCTGTCATAATTATTGCATCAGTATAAGAAATAAATAATTAATTTATGTACTATATTTTTTATGATTTACTTAGCACTGACGTCCAGATATTGAAGAAAATATTTAGTTTTATATCATGTTTTGTGCTATATAACAACAGTGCAACAGCCGTCCGTCCTAGGTTGCAGTTAAAAACCAGAGTCATGTACCCTTTTATTTCATACAGAGGAAATACGTTTGAGGACCACAAGCCGCGCGAGGGGGAAAGGTCGCGGCCCGTGTGTGGAATTCGCCAGGTCAGGATACCCACTAAAACCCCTGTGCGATCCTCTAGCGTCCTACCTCTGGGCTGTGGGCTCACTCGCGCCTTCACCTCTAGCCCGGACGGATGAGTTATGCACCTGTTGCTTGGCAGTTTCTGAACTGCACCTATTTGGTACCACCGCAAGACACATTTTTTTTTTGCTATATACATAGTTTAATATCCATTTTATTTTATTTTTGGAGTGAAACTTCTTTAGAATCGAACATTAAATCGACGAAAAAGTGACACTAAAAAGCGACACATAAATCTATGGGACTATACTTAATAATTTAAACACTGCTCATAAAGATATACTTGGAAATGTTTGAAGTTTTTCTTTAATACTTCAAATTTCGTATTTTAAAGTTTAAATATATTATAACGATGTAATATATGAAATGTGACGTCACGAAATGTAGGACCCTTCCCACCCCTCGTCACACTTTGTTTCACTTATAATGCACGTGAACTGCACACACACACATATTTTTTTGGCTCTCAATGTTTCTCGCTATTTGTTTGTGTATGTATGTACAATTTTTGACATCAAAAGTTGCTTGTTTTGTTTGTTGCCTGTTTCGTAATTTGCTAGTAGTATTACAGTTACTTGTGTTTTAGTGTGTTTTTAGTGTTAGTGATTTATGCGTTTTATATTTGTGTTTTATAGTAGATATCTTGTCAAGTTTCTCCAGATACCCAGATCCTTCTTCTATCAGCAGGTCGCCGTCTTCTATCCCTCTGGCTCTTTTTGTACAGCGCCTTCTAATGTTAGATGCATATTAAAGACGATATAAATGTATTTTCTTTATTTTAAATAAATGTATTTTGCCAGGTGGTAGGGCATTTGCTCGACTAGATGGCTACCACCCCTGGTCTAAAGTATGTTGCCAGAACAACCTTGAGTTGTGTTCCGGCATTAGTAACCAGGTTCCAGCCTCCCTTAAGAGAGCAGCAGTGCATTTGTAGCACCTTTGGTGTTGCAAATGTCCATAGGCGATAGTAACCGCTTTCTATCAAGTGGGCCGTCTGCCTGTCTGCTGAACTTCTACAATAAAAGAAATAAAAATAAAATATTTCTTTCAAGAATTATTTGATTTGTTCGTTACCTAAGTCCGTCCCATTACCGACACCGCTTGAAACTAAACAGGTGCGTTGAGTTATTGGGGCGCTGATATATGCAGCACGGGTGCAATGCCGGCCATCAGGTGAAAATGTGCAGTTCTCGACATCCAAATGTAAATACGCGAAATAACCAGTCAATCACCTAAACGGGTTATACGTAAATATCTGTTGAGTGTTATGTATGAAGGATGTATGTAAACAAGCTTACGACATTTTGTTTTATGAGAACATTGCCCTGTTTATTGCATTTCGCCTATGGACAAAGGTGCAAGAAATGCGCTGCTACTCTGTTAAGGAAGACTGGAACTGGTTCTTATGGCGGGATACTCTAGATCAGGGATGGTTGCCATCTTCACTGGCAAGTGCCCTACCTGGCTGTGGGTTGTTTTGTCGCCTCTTACGACAGGCCGTCCGGCCGCAGGAAATTGTACTCTTTCTCCGTTCCTGCACGGACAATGATACATTAATGAAAGAGAGAGTTGAGCCGATATATTATCAAAAAAATAATTTACATTTTTCAATTTGAATGCATTTTTTTATTGCAGGAGATCAGCAGACAGACGGCCCACTTGATGGAAAGCGGTTACCATCGCCTATGGAGATTTGCAACACCAAAGTTGCTACAAATGCGCTGCTGCTCTCTTAAGGGAGACTGGAACATGGTCACTAATGCCGGAACACAATTCAAGGTTGTTATGGCGACATACTCTAGACTAGGGGCGGTAGCCATCCAGTCGGGCAAACGCCCTACCACCTGGCTGTGGGTTGTTAAGTCGCCTCTTACGACAAGCCGCCCGGCCGCAGGAAATTGTATTCTTTCTCCGTTCTTGCACGGATCAACCAAAGTGATACATATAAATACAAAATTGAATTAGTTTCCGGGATAAAATTAAGTAAATTTTCCGGACATGAATAGTTCCTTGATAAAATTTTAATAATTAACATTTATGTTGCTGTCAAAATAAAATCCACATATTAATTAATACGTGAAGCAAAAACTTTGCACCCCTTTTTACGAAAATTGCGCGGAGGAATATGAAATTTCGCAAACTTATAGTTTATATAGAGAAGAAGCGACGAATTTTATTAAAATATTTAATATTTTTTAATATTTTTTTTAAAATTACATACATACATACATAATTTCACGCCAGTTCCCTTGCGGGGTAGGCACGAACAACAGAGCGCCATTTAGGCTTATTCTTACACACCTCACTTGCTTCTTTGACATTCATAACTCTTGTCATGCACGCTCGTCTGTTCTTAACGCTCCTGACATATGTCAAAATTATGTATAAAAAATACATTAAATCAATAAAAAAAAAACATTACACACACTACCATGTATTTGATACACACACGCATATATGTACTCTTTTGTTTATTGTTCAAGTCAAATTAACAGTGTAGCCTTGGCGAAATCTGTGATTATAGAAGTACAGTCTTTGACAACAAATTGTTATGGTCGAATTTCGACCACGGGCGACCACTAGTAACAATAAAACTGGAAAATCTTGGTCGAACACGCACTTGACCAATTTATTTCTAACCCACTGAGGACCTTATTTCTTAAAGCATAAGTTATATTTTTAAAATATAAACAACTTGAATCGCTCGCTCAAAACAAACATTTAAACAAAAATATTTGGCTCAAAATTATTGGTTCATAAAAAATAAGTAACACAAGTCATAGAAACCAATAAATGGGTAATACCCATTCGA
This sequence comes from Dendrolimus kikuchii, assembly GCA_019925095.2. Classification (NCBI taxonomy): domain Eukaryota; kingdom Metazoa; phylum Arthropoda; class Insecta; order Lepidoptera; family Lasiocampidae; genus Dendrolimus; species Dendrolimus kikuchii. The sequence continues at coordinate 26,361,010 of CM034392.1, read as the reverse complement.
ATATCCTGCATATGATAATGACATTATCATCAAATAGTCACGATGAGACAACAAGCACTAAATAAAGTCATAATATGACAAAGGAAATAATTTAATATGCCTTTAACTTCCCACGCGTCGTCAATTTACGAGTATTTTAAATAGGTTACTGATCTCTAGTATTAATGTATGTTATATTATGTCGCAGTTTTATCATCGAAACGATTTCTTTAGAAAAAGTTCTGAGCAACTTGTTTTAGGACGGGACTATGTATTGAATGTATTATATTATTATGTCACAGTTTTATCATCAAAATTATTTCTTTAAATCGGTTTGTTTTATGAGGGGACTAGGTATTGAATGTATGATATTATTATGTCGTAGTTTTATCATCAAATGATTTATTGAAATCAGTTCTGGACAATTAGTTTTATGACGGGACTAGGTACTGAATATACTATATTAATTATGTCGCAGTTTTATCATCATAATGATTTCTTTGAATAAGTTCTGGATAGTTTTTTTTTATGACGGGACTAGGTACTGAATGTATTATATGATTATTAAGCGCAATACACACCAAAGCCGCCGACGCACCGACACAACGCGGCGGCCTATATGAAAGGAATCATGTCGGCAACATGCGCCCGATCGTGCTGCCCGCCGACATATTGGCATCATGTCGGCGGTTTGCGTACGTATGCGCTTAGTCCCGGCGTCACTCAAGCTGTAGTGCTGTGCTGTATTTTTTATTCATCACGTCGAGCCGCCGACATTTTTTTCTGACTTGCGATGAGTGAAGTCGCGATCTATCCCCCCAACAAAAAGTGTAAAACATAGGTCGGCAGGTCAGTCCGTCAGGCTGGAAGGCCTCCGACACTATGTTTACCATTTTTTTTTATTCCTAGAGTACAACAGACAAGCTGACTGCCCACCTGATGGAAAGCTATTACCATTGCCTATAGTCATTTGCGATACTAAAGGTGTTGTCAATATGCTCCCAGCATCGTGGTTGTAACTTGGCTACTTGTGCTAGAATAAAACCCAGGTTGTTATGGTGGTATGCTTTAGACCAGAATACCCTACCATCTGGCTGTGTGTTATTTTGTCGCCGCTTACGACAGGCCGCCCGACCGCAGGGGTCTTTCTCCGTTCACACGATGATAATATTTGACTGAAAAATATAGGAACTAAAAATTACTAGAAGTTTTATAATAAAACTAATTTGACATAATGGCAACAACACTAAAACTACTTATAATAATTATGTTATGATCAGTTAGTCAAATCGTAAAAATTAATGTTTATTTCATAATTTTATTAATTCAAATTATCACTGCTATAAAATATCCAGTTCAAGTTATTCATAATAATTAGTCATATTACATGTTTTAGTTGTTGAAGGTGAATTTTAATATTATTTAAAGATTGCTATATATCTTAAAGCATGATTAATAGGATAAGTAACATTAATCGGTCAAGACCGCTGATATAGAAAGAAGAGTGAATTTGGGGAATAGTTTGAATGGAGCGTTAGGTAAAGTTCTAGGCGCTAAGAACCTCAGCCAGAAAGCCCAGCTCGCCGTACACAACGCGGTGCTAGTACCTACGCTCACGTATGGAAGCGAGAGTTGGGTATGGAAGAAAGAGCATGAAAGTAGTGTAAACGCGATCGAGATGCGAGCACTGCGCAAAATCTGCGGAGTGACGCTCGCGGACCGCGTTCGTAATACCGAAGTAAGAAAGAGAGTTGGCCTGAAAGAGAGTGTCGGGGTGAAGGTAAGGAAAGGAATGCTCCGGTGTTTCGGGCATGTGGAAAGAATGACTAAACAGATATACAATGCAAACGTGGATGGATGCAGAAGTCGTGGAAGGCCACGACACACCTTCCATGATCAAATTGATCGTGTACTAGCAGAAGGTGATGTCAGGAGCCTTAAGAACAGACGAGCGTGCATGACAAGAGTTATGAATGTCAAAGAAGCAAGTGAGGTGTCTAAGTATAAGCCTAAATGGCGCTCTGTTGTTAGTGCCTACCCCGCAAGGGAGGAAACTGGCGTGAAGTTATGTATGTATGTAATCGGTCAAGTACATAACGAACAAAGCATGCGATGTAGAGTTTTGTGAATATCATGAATGTTCTAATCAATGTAGTATGGTTACGGATTCTTGAAATAAAAAAAATATCAAAAATCCACTATTAAAAGTCTCATAAAAGAATAATGTGCAAATAAATTTTGAGTGATTTTTGAAGTGAAACTTCTATATAGACGGGGCCTTACGATTTTTCGCTTAGGTGTTCAAATTGTACAAGTACATTAACAATTTGCCAGTAAAACTTCAAGTTAAAATTTTGTTGCGATTCATTTTGTCACTTGTCAGTTGAAGTTTTACCACTTGTCCGTTGCGATTCGTTTCTCCACTTGTCCGTTGAAGTTTCACTTCTACCATGTGTCCCGGCACACATTTCGATTTTTCGCAGTTTTACTGCAAATTATGATTTGGTTAGGTTAGGTACATTTTAATGAATGCATTTTTTATTTAAACATATTTCATTTTATCAAGCAAAAAAACTAAACTCGATCTGGAACCAAAAAACTCATCCATAGTCTAGGTACTCTAACATTACGCCGCCTCTCACCACGCGATATATCTTCTACTCCACGCGGCCGTAACGCTTTTTCGTGACAGAAAAAAATCCTAATAACCCCCCTCCCCCCCCTCCCCCCGTATATATAAAAGTTTCACTTTAAAAAAACATACATACATAACTTCACGCCAGTTCCCTTGCGGGGTAGGCACGAACAACAGAGTGCCATTTAGGCTTATTCTTACACACCTCACTTGCCTCTTTAACATTCATAACTCTTGTCATGCAAGCTCGTCTGTTCTTAAGGCTCCTGACAGCACCTTCTGCTAATACACGATCAAACTTAAAAAAAAACCCTCCTTATTCCCTAATCTCTACTAAATTCCAATTCTTTCACTTTTGTCAAACAACATATTTCTTGTAACTCAAAAAATATTTCACTAAATACTTGAGATATTCTATGCCGCTGTGTATTTATTGTAATTCCCTACTCATAAATACGATCACTTAAGATTTATTGTGAACTCGCAATATTATCCTCAAACCAAATTTTGCTTGTTTTATAATCGTGATATCTTAAATATTTGGCAGTTTCATTCCGTTGAGTAATTGTTATTATCATTGAATTTTATTTTTGTAAACGCGTGAGACTACTTTGATATGACGACCAATGAATCATTTGTAACGAACCGCGATATTGTCACCGAAGTGCTTTTAGAATGACAATGAAGTATTTTGGTGGAAGATCTGGTCGTCTGTCTATATTTTTTTTTTATATTGATAGGAGTTCAGCAGACTCCGTTTTTATTCGTGCAGGAACGGAGAAAGAATACAATTTCCTGCGGCCGGGCGGCCTGTGGTAAGAGGCGACTAAACAACCCACAGCCAGGTAGTAGGGCATTTGCCCGACTGGATGCCTACCACCCCTGGTCTAGAGCATGCCGCCATAACAACTTTGAGTTGTGTTCCGGCATTAGTGACCAGGTTCCAGACTCACTTAAGAGAGCAGCAGCGCATTTGTAGCAGCTTTGGTGTTGCAAATGTCCATAGGCGATGGTAACCGCTTTCCACCCAGTGGGCCGTCTGCCTGTCTGCTGAACTCCTGCAATAAAAAAAATAAAAAAATGACCGAGAGCCGATTTCATTGCGGTTTTCACTGATCAATAGTAAATTCCCGAAATTAAAATCTTCGTCACTTTATACCCCAGTAATCTCACGGGAATTTTCCTAGAAGCGGTATAAAGTGCTACGATAGAAAAAAAATGGATTTCGGTGTAATACTTTCATTAATCGATAGCTTATCGGTCATAAAATCTGTGATACTTCATGTCCTGCGAATCCCGCGGGATTTTTGAGTGATTTCAAGTTAGGACACGCATACATTAGCTTGTTCTGTCCAACGTGCACGAGTCGCGGGCGAATCGCAGTTTTCATAATAATTTATGTACAAACTATACATCTATACTAATATTATAAAGCTCAAGAGTTTGTTTGTTTAAACGCGCTAATCTCAGGAACCGCTGGTCCGATTTGAAAAATTCTTTCAGTGTTGAATAGTACATTTATCGAGGAAGGCTATATTATATTTTTTTAAATTAGGGATCCTTACTAAAAGTCCAATAATGTAACCCTTGGGTTGTAAAGAAATGACCCGAAAAAATCCTTACACGGCGTGCGCTGCGAAAACTATTGATTATAGAACAAAACAATGTACTACCACTTTGCAGAACATATGATTGTCTACAAAAAATATTGCCTAACCATATGTCTAACTATTGTAGTTATCTCACAATAAGTGTTTTCTTTTATTTTTTTAAAAATTAAAATGTCGGCGCTTAAGAAACTCTATTTTGTACCTTGATATAAATCTTTATCAAAATAAATTACTCCATATTCAAGATGAATTCAATATCTTTCTAGAACTTTTTGAATTATTCAATTCGGACGTTTCATTCGAAAGATATCGCGACATTTAAAATGTAAGTATTAGTGTTGTAGCCAAATATACTAATATTGTTTGATTGAAAGCGCTAATCTCAGGAACTACTGGTTCGATTTCAAAAATTATTTCAGTGTTGGATAGCCCGTTTATCGAGGAAGGCTATAAGCTATATATCATCACGCTAAGACCAATAGGAGCGGAGCACCAATGAAGAATGTTTCAAAATCGGAGGGATTTGAAAGCAAATTCCTCGCGAACGACGTCGCGGGCACAGTAAATTATAAACAGTGAAATATTAACTGAATAATTTATGTATATTTTGAGATAAATAAATAATAGATTAAACTCAAATTTCATTAAATTAACCATTAATTATGTTCTCTGAGTGCGAATGTTTGCTGTAACGCTGCTAAAGTCACAGAATATAGTTCAATAATAATATCGAGGGGTCAAAGGTTATTTGTTTTAAGCGACATTTGCGAAATTGTGTCGACAGAGGAGTTTGAAGTTTCAATCACCCACAAAAAGACTTCATTAGTAAATTACATATTATATTTAAAAAATAAAAAATATGTAGTTTTTAATTTGTAACCAGGTTCCGTTATAATTGCTTAAGTTTGAGACATGAGGATGCAAGAAAACCATCAAGTCAATTCTGTGACAAAATGTCGCTTAAAACAAATAGCCTTTCACCCCTCGATTATATTAGTAGAATAATGGCTGCACAACTGAGTAATCATGTCAGACCGCATTACAAGCGTCACGTTGGTGTTCCTGTCACACTGTGTATCATCATAACAGTTATTTATGACCTAAGAACCAAAATATGACTGTCGTAAAATGTGAAAAATAAAGACTGTGTTAATATTTTATTAGATGTCGCGATGCTTGATAATAAACGCGCGGTTCTGCGGCGATTTATTGACGAGTGTGGACAGGTGCTTTATGACATTGGTTAATATATTCTGGATGTGGTATTTCATAGATACACTTCAGCTTTGCAATCTCGAAACCTAGCATCTGGTATTGTTTTAAACCGACTTCAACAAAGAGTAGTTCTTAATTCGCGTCGTGTGAATATTTTTTCATATGTTCAGTCTGAACCGACTTTGATGATTGTTTTTCTGTTTCAAAATGGTTTCATATTAATTTTATTGCAATTGGTTACCATATACGTAACTTAAAATCGAAATATAAAGGTCTGATATTGGATGAACTTTAACCAAATATCTTTCTAAAATCTTAATTATTTAACATATTTTTGAACGTTGTAACTTTTTTTTTATTTTTTAACTTTTTATTGCAGGAGTTCAGCAGACAGGCATACGGCCCACTTGATGGAAAGCGGTTACCATCGCCTATGGACATTTGCAACACCAAAGGTGCTACAAATGCGCTGCTGCTCTCTTAAAGGAGACTGGAACCTGGTCACTAATGCCGGAACACAACACAAGGTTGTTATGGCGGCATACTCTAGACCAGGGGTGGTCGCCATCCAGTCGAGCAAACACCCTACCACCTGGCTGTGGGTTGTTTAGTCGCCTCTTACGACAGGCCGCCAGGCCGCAGGAAATTGTATTCTTTCTCCGTTCCTGCACGGATAAAGAACAACAAACTTTGAATTTGTGGTTTACTAAGTGTTTATTATTTAATGCTGAAGAATGGTTTTTGAGTCATGGTAACCCTATCATTAGTTCATACTTCAGTACACATTCTTGGTGCATGCATATTTGCTTCTCTTTTGTATACTGGTATGTATGTATATCTATCTCTGTCCCCCAATTATGACTTCACGAAGATGACGCCATTGTGTCGTCGGATTCGGTTTGCGGTGTTAAATAGACAGACATGTAAGAAATAATATTTTTTTTTGGCGAGTGCAGTGAGTTGTTGACACAAAGTAAATGGCGGCCGCACTCAACAGGGACTTTTATTGTTAGAATGATTGATTGAACTGGGTTCAAGATATGTGCAAGATATATACTTATGAAGCCAAGGTGGACGTTCTTAGGCGGCGGGGTTTTGGGTGACTCTATATAATAGTCTATTGTATTTATCTATACTTTACTAATATTATAAAGACGTAAAGTTTGTGAGTTTGTAACGTTGTAGGGAGTAATCTCCGAAACTACTGAACCGATTTAAAAAATTCTTTCACAGTTTCCAAGCTACACCATCCCCGGTTGACATAAACTATATTATATTTTAAAAAAAATAGGGATCCTTACTAAAACTCCAATAGTGTAACCCAAGGTGTAAAAAAGTTACCTAAAATTGCGTGCGCTGCGAAAACTATTGATGATAGAATAAAATAATGTACTACGACTTTGCAGAACACATCATTATTTACAAAAAGTGTCGCAACAGCATATGTCTAGCTATTATAGTTATGCCACAGTAAGTAAGTGTTCTTTTATTTTAAACATTTATTTAAATCGCCGCCGCTAGAAAAGGCTCTTTATTTGTATCTTTGTATCCATCCTTATCAAAATAAATTACTTCATATTCAAGACTACTTCAATACCTTTATATAACTTTTTGAATTATTCAATTCGTACATTTCATTCGAAAGATATCATGAGTTTAAAAATGTAAGTATTAGAAAAAAGTTGCGTGGTCGCCGCGCACCCTAATCGGCTAGATAGGCTTATGCGATGTAGGCGTCACTGGGGTACGGGCAGTACGGGAGGGGAAATATTTTGAATTCGCTTAGTAGGTAATTAAACTCAACAAAAATTAAAGAGGTAAAGTTTGTGAGTTTGTGACGTTGTAGGGGGTTATCTCTGGATCTACTAAACCGATTTTGAAAATTCTTTCACCAGTGGACAGCTACATTATTCCTGAGTGAAATACGGTATATTTGATTGTGATTAGTAATAAGTTTTTTTTCTGATGCCCAGCGAAGTGAGCACGGGTCAGCTAGTTTATTATAATTCAACAAACATTTGCACAACAACTGAAGGCAACATAATTATACTATTATCTTCAGCGGATTCGTGTGTACGGGGTTCATTTTTAACTTCGGAGCCCCGTACACACACTAAGAAATATTGCTCTAGAAAAATTAGGAATTCTCTTAAACCTGGTTCAATGTTCAATTATTTAAATTTTCTACAAAACAGTGAAAAAATCATAAAGGAGGTAGTACGTCCATGCCTAGAGCATGAAAGGACCCCGCATGCAAATTTTCACGATGCTAGCCCAAGTAGTTTGTACTGTCTTTGATATGTAAGTCAGTGAGGTCAAGTAATTATAAATATCTAAATAGATTAACAAAAATATTCCACAAATTATTGACCATGCAAAACATATTTTTTTATAAAATTACAAAGTCTGATTGAAGTCTTATATTAGTATAATATTTTATAAGGATGTCATATATCATTTTAAGCTGTTTGCCCACTACACCGTATCATACCATGACCGTGTCCGGAACGTTTCCGGCAAAAAACATTCCTTGTATCGAAAATCGTTCCGTCACCGACCAATATCGTCGTGTGTCAAGAACGGACCGTCAACAATTATTGTTGGTAGAAATATCTTGCCGGTACGCTGCGCTCATGGCGACGTTTTCAAAACGGTCGTCATACGAGTATGATGGCCATTCTATGCCTGTTTATGCCGCTTGTAGTATATAGTCTTTTTTAATTCCTTCCTCCGAAAGAACGAAATAGTCCGGGTTTGTGCTTTTTTCTTTTGCTCATTTTTTTGCTTTCTTTTCTATTTTGCTTTTATTCTTTCAAATATTGTTACAATAGTGTTATGCTCTAATAAACTTTTCTTTCTTCCAAATTTTTACATATAGATTCTTATATTTCGACATTGTTATCTTTTTACTTTTAATGTTTTATCATATGCACGATTTATACAAAAAAGTACTAACTGACTAAATACATGCTATTATACATTCGCTATTTCAAGCTTCCTACACTATTTGTTTTGCTATTTATTATTGATTTGGTTTACGTTTTACATTTCTATTTCAATTTATACTACTTTGTAGTATAGTATTTAAATATAGTACCTAAGAGCTGGTCTAATAAAGAAAATAGAGAAATGCATTGAAAATGAGAAAACCTTGAGTTGTATTCCGGCATTAGTGGCCAGGTTCATTCCCTTTAGAGAACAGCAGCGCATTTGTAGCACATATGATATTGCAAGTGTTCATAGGCGATGTTAACGGCTTTCCATCAGGTGGGCCGTCTGCCTGTCTGCTGAACTCGTGAAATAAAATAAATAATCTGGAAATGATGTATCTTGAACGCATGATGTGATGAATTGTTGTGATGATGTAAGATTATTGTTGTGGATTATTTTATATAATATGTATTTAATAGCGAAAACGTTATCAATAAAATTCGCTTCTAAAAACCATTATGTTTGACTTGCTCTCACAGAATTTTTTCACAAGTGACATAAAGAGACAAAGAAATGATATAACATACAAATTTAAATTTTGAAAAAACACATTCTAAATAGTTCTAACAATTATATTTCTAATCGAGCTCGTAGTGTGAAAGAGGTGATGAGTGAAATAAGAGTATAGACGAGTTCTAAGTTTTATTTTATGTAAATTGTAAGGTATATTATTATTATTATTGTATATATATTCATGATGAAAGAATGACTAAACAGATACACAATGCAAAAGTGGATGGATGTAGAAGTCGTGGAAGGCCACGACACACCTTCCATGATGAAATTGATCGTGTACTAGCAGAAAGTGATGTCAGGAGCCTTAAGAACAGAGAAGCGTGCATGACAAGAGCTATTAATGTCAAAGAAGCAAGTGAGGTGTGTAAGAATAAGCCTGAATGGCGCTTTATTGTTCGTGCCTACCCCGCAAGGGAACTGGTTATGTATTTAGGTATGTATGTATATATTCATAATATTAAAATACACTATTAAACGCACGCGCATCGCGGCAATTCGTAAAGTGTTGCTTTACTTGCCAGCCACTAACCTCACATAAATACTGTTCTTTTCAGTGTGATTTAACTGCATAATATTTTCATTATTTCATTACTATGATATTTTTACATACCGATATGACACGCGGATGCTGCCGGGTAACATACGCTTTTGATACGTTCTAGTGGGCATTACCGTGCCTGATACGTTCATAGCACGGTCATCGTATGGTACTATGTAGTAGGCAAAGGCCTTTAATCCCAAAAAATCCAAGATGACACATGCATTGATTTACAGCGATGTTTTCGTCAGTAGCATGAATAATTTAGAAAGTATTTTTGACTTAAACCCATACATGTGTATATGTTTGTCAATCGCATGACAAGTTATCGTTGATCGTTTGGTATTTTCATCAAAAATCATGTGTCTGCGCAAGCGATTTTGATTCTTATCAATGAGAGGTCTTGTGCTATTATGAGGTAAAACCTTGGGTAGATTACTCATTGGATTTTTATAAAATTAATGTCGTAAATGTTTTATGAGAAATACTCCGTAATTCGACATCAATCCTCAGTTGTTATAAATATTTCGTGTCATTATTATTTTATTACTTGAACGGATTAAACAATAATCTTAATCGTATATATTTTATCCGTGCAGGAACGGAGAAAGAATACAATTCCTTGCGGCCGGGCGGCCTGTCGTAAGAGGCGACAAAACAACCCACAGCCAGGTAGTAGGGTGTTTACCCGGCTGGATGGCTACCACCCCTGGTCTAGAGTATGCCACCATAACAACCTTGAGCTGTGTTCCGGCATTAGTGACTAGGTTCCAGTCTCACTTAAGAGAGCAGCACCGCATGTGTAGCACCTTTGGTATTGCAAATGTCCATAGACGATGGTAACCGCTTTCCATCAAGAGGGCCGTTTGCCTGTCTATAACTAAATAATAACTCTTTTACCGTCCAGGCTGTGTGTCTTTGGAATGAGCTACCTATTGCTATAAGACAAGCCAAATCCTTACAGTGTTTTGAAAATCAGGTTCAGAAGCATTACTGCTCTATTGTGTATAATAATTCCTAATACTGTTTTATACATATATGTATATATGTGTATATACATATGTATATATATTTATATTCTTTTTGTACTTTTTTTATTGCAGGAGGTCAGCAGATAGGCAGACGGCCCACTTGATGGAAAGCGGTTACCGTCGCCTATGGACATTTGCAACACCAAAGGTGCTACAAATGCGCTGCTGCTCTCTTAAGGGAGACTGGAACCTGGTCACTAATGCCAGAACACAACACAAGGTTGTTATGGCGGCATGCTCTAGACCAGGGGTGGTAGCCATCCACTCGGTCAAATGCCCTACCACCTGGCATTATTTACAAACTGCACCACCGTCAGTATTAAAAATCCATTAATCCCTGCCGAGGGTTGCCTGGAAGAGATCGCTTTTTAGCGATAAGGCCGCCCGTTGTACTACTCTCATGTATTTTTCTATTTCTGTTTATCTATGCCGACGCCAGCTATCTAGATTTGACTCAAGAGCAACTTAATAAACTTGAGCGCCTCCAAAACTTTTCCATAGGGTTCATATTTGGGTTACGCAAGTATGACCACGTTTCTGAATTTCGAAAAAAACCTCAAGCGGTTGCCAATTCGTTTTCGCCGGAATACTCACATTCTATCATTGCTTTATAGTATTTTATTCATCCCTAATACTCCACAGTACCTTAAAGAACGCTTCGAATTTATTTCTTGCTCTCACAATTTACGCCCTTCCAGTCAACATAGACTTATTACTCCTATTCATAATACAAGGTTCTTCAATAATTTTTTCACGGTTAAGGCTGTCCAACTTTGGAATTCATTGCCTGTTGCTGCCAGACAAGCAAAATCCCGAATAACATTTAAGAACTTAGGAAATTCTATCTGCAATATAATGATATGTAATTTTATATAATTAGTAGATATTATATTGCATCAAATATATATAAAATTCTCGTGTCACAGTTTTCGTTGCCATACTCCTCCGAAACGGCTTGACCGATTTTGATGAAATTTTTTGTGCTTATCCGGTATCTATGAGAATCGGCCAACATCTATTTTTCATCCCCCTAAATGTTCGGGGTAGTCCACCCCTAATTTTTTATTTTATTTTTTAGACAAAATTTTTAATTTCTATTTTTTTATGATACAACATACAAAAATACATACAACCCTAAATTTGCACCCCTCTACGATCAACCCCTATTTTTCATGTGTTATTTTTTGGCAAGATATTTTTCATGACTTAGAATAAAAAAAATTATATTACTCTTTTAGATTCACAATTAGCACCGGTAGGTGGCGCTGAGATCGGGTTCTGGAATCCTCCTAATCACCTGGAGCGATTTTGGTGATTTTGTTTTTGTGTGTTTGATTGGGTACCCGGATGGTTTAGATTCGCAATTAGAACCGGTACATGTCTGTGGGATCGGGTTCTAGAATTTTATTTTTTAAAGGCAGGACAACGTCTGCCGGGGCCGCTAGTATAGTTATATGTTTATTATGTTTAAATAGTTGCATATTATCACCATATTTTGTATATTTGTATATATAGTATATTTATTATTAAAATGTAAGTAATCGTACAATAATGATGTATACCACCGTCGCCACTCCTAATCAGAATACTCTTGCCACGGGTTGTCTGGAAGAGATCGCTTTTTAGCGATAAGACCGCCCTTTGTACCCAACTAGACTAATACTAGTTCGTAAGTTTTTCTGTAATGGTGTACAATAAAGTGTTATCTATCTATGTTTTGGTGTACAGTAAAGTGTTGTCTGTCTATCCTATTATGTCTTATTCCTATTGTCAATGTAATTAGAAGCAATAAAGATTCCGATGAAGATAGTGTACTTACTTAAATCTAAACTGCTCCATAACATTACCATACAGCGTAATGCCAAAATGTCAATCAAAATTAAACTTTACAGTCTAAAAAATAAGGTTAAAAATAGCAATATTAGATAAGCCCAAAGAAAACTCTAAACGCTCCAGACCCAGGACATTAAATTGTAATCGAACAGTTTACACTGTTCCTAAGAAATATGGTTGGCTAGACCCTTATAAACAGTGTACGGAACGGGTGAAATCTATTTAAATACGAGACGACACTACAAAGAGTTATTAATACCACCCATTTAAATAAAATCAAGTTCAATACTATCAATAAACGGCCGATCAATAAATGGACGGCCTCTTTGGTTGAGCGGGCTAAGCCTTTGCCGGCGTACCTCACTGCAACGCAGAGGTTTCCGGATTCGATTCCTGGTATAGTAAATTTCGGAAATGTATTTTCTCCGTTATTTACTATGGTCTGGGTGTCTGGGATCGGCCCCAGAGTAGTCCGTTGTATATTACCCATAACACAAGCGTTTAACTTGCTTAATTTGGGGATATACAATGTGTGTGTTTGTCTGCCGATTATTATTATTATTATTATTAATAAAAATGATGCTAATGTAAGTCTATTTAAAATGATAACAAATGTTATGTCAATCAAATGACTCATAAATTAATATCTGCTGAATATATAGGCGTTTATTGCATCTTGAAATAAGAATCTATCACTACTGATAGATAAATGAGAAAAGGTTTGGTTAGCTTAGCTTTCAATATCTACAAAAAAATCTGAAAAATGTGATTGATCACTTAGACACTTTTAAAATGAAATTAAAAGAGTGACAGGTTTATTATAACGTATTAAACCAAATGAATCAGTTTTAATCATTTAATTCGGTTAGTTGACCTAAGTTATATTCCTATGTTATTTATTATTATATTTATCCGAGCAGGAACGGAGAAAGAATACAATTTCCTGTCGTAAGAGGCGACAAAACAACCCACAGCCAGGTGGTAGGGCATTTGCCCGACTGGATGGCTACCACCCCTGGTCTAAAGTATATCGCCATAACAACCTTGAGTTGTGTTCCGGCATTAGTGACCAGGTTCCAGTGACCCTTAAGAGAGCAGCAGCGCATTTGTAGCAACTTTGGTGTTCCAAATGTCCATAGGTGATGGTAACCGCTTTTCATCAAGTGGGCCGTTTGCCTGTCTGGTGATCTCCTGCAATAAAAAAAAATATCTTAATTTTCCAAATACAACAGATAACACTGTTTAATATACTATTGACAATATATTAATTTTAATAATCTGCGTAAGGGCGCTGTATATGTGGTTATAACATATATGTATGTATGTGGTTTCAACAACTCTATAGGTATAACATTTAAAATAGTCAATTTGAAGCAAATACTCTCTACTTATTCCAAACTATATAAAACTTATTTCTCCTTTTTCGTTAAAGGTGGGATTATGCAGCCGAGAGCCGACCACGTGTGTTGCAAATAAAATTTTACTACTACCCGCATTGTTCTGTTTGTGTACTCGCTCGCTCCATGCGTGTCTTGCTGTAAGAGTGAAAGGGATAGACATATAGGCCATTTTCTAAGGGCAATAACTGAGCTCTGACTGTTACCATAAACTCGGGCACGGTGTCTGATTCGAAATGTGAATATATATTTTAAATGAAAAGAAACGAAATAGAGTAGATAGTTGCCAAACAGTTTTTTATTGGATATATTCTTAGGAAAGTCCATTGTGGGACTGTTCCACCTGTTTCTGCTCTCATTATCACTCAGGATCTAGACTTTACAACTCAATATTTTTATTATTATTGCCAAAAGCAAGTAAATAATTAGCTACTTACTGTCAGAGAGGCCAAAACATTACCTACTTTTCGAAACTCACTTAGAAAATACTCATATGACTAATATATTAAACGTTTACTTATTTATCTATTATAATATATGTTAATATAAAAGGCTTTAGTAAATAAATTAGTAATAAGAAATTAGTTTTTATATTTATTGTATGAGTTCAGCAGACAGGCAGACGGCCCACTTGATGAAAAGCAGTTACCATCGCCTATAGACATTTGCAACACAAAAGGTGCTACAAACGCGCTGCTGCTCTCTTAAGGGAGACTGGAACCTGATCACTAATGCCGGAACACAACTCAAGATTGTTGTAGCGACATACTTTAGACCAGGGGTGGTAGCCATCCAGTCGGGCAAATGCCCTGCCACCTGGCTGTGGGTTGTTAAGTCACCTCTTACGACAGGCCGCCCTGCCTCAGGAAAATTGTATTTAGGTAGGTTAGGTTAGGTAAGGTTTGAAATATAGAAGAAGACATTAATGACAATCACCCAGTATTAGTATTGCTATAAAATTAATTATCTGTTGCTAGGTTACGTCACGTACATTGAGTACTTTTTAAAATTACTTCCTATGCTATGACAATACTTCGCAACATGTTATGGTCGTTAAGGAGAAGCGGCAAGAAACTCCCCACCAACTCATCTAGCTAAAAATTGTTTTTATTCTCATTTATCATGAACTCTTTATTAAATATATTTTATACAGAAATATGTTACACAATTACCTACTTTTCGAAGAATTAATTAAGTTGTAGCAAACAGTGCATACTTAGTAAGACAAAGACATATAATACTTCAATATCAAACATCTCCTAGCGTACTTTCGGAGTATGAGAAATGAAAAAGAACTTTCCACTAGTTAGAAAATACAAAATCTAAGAAAAAATAACTTAATAGAATATTTAAAAAATATCAGTTCAAAAAGGCCTCCCTCCCTATTTCAGTAGAACTAAAGCAGATTAATCGGCTTCACACAACAGTAGGCCTGTCGTAAGAGGCGACTTAACAACCCACAGCCAGGTGGTAGGGCATTTGCTCGACTGGATGGCTACCACCCCTGGTCTAAAGTATGTCGCCATAACAACCTTGAGTTGTGTTCCGGCATTAGTGACCAGGTTCCAGTTTCCCTTAAGAGAGCAGCAGCGCATTTGTTGCAAATGTCCATAGGCGATGGTAACCGCTTTCCATCAAGTGGGCCGTCTGCCTGTCTGCTGATCTCCTGCAATAAAATTGTTTTCATAGACATCCAGGATTAATGAGATTGTGGTTAAACGCGAATCTATTTAGTGTAAAAAAGATTTCGAAAGCAATATGTGTTTCAATAATCACACTAAATTGTTCTCGCAATAAATCCAACGACACACAGACAGACATACGTGCAATTAAAATGAACATTATAGCTGTCAATTAAGGCGAAAATGTGTCAATCAATAAACGTGTCAGCTCGACAGACGTTCCCTGAATTTATCGATATTGTCAATCAGACTTAATAACGTTTCGAAATTAATTTAATTTAGGTTTAAAAATAAATACTTATTAATTTTTGACCTTGGTAGAGATTAATAATTCACAAGACATTGTAATACGTACGTGTACAAAATACACAGAAGCTAATTAGAACTAGTTCTATTGAGCTTGATAAGAATTCACTTCTATAAGTTTTAATTTTAAGCCTAATGCTATTGCTTCATTTGTAATATGTCACTTTTATTGAACGTTTCACGCAGATGTAGGCGATGTGTTTAATGCGTTATTTGTTAACGGTGTTATTTTTAACGTTGTATATAAGACGCATTTGGCTACAGTCAATAACTATAACATCATTGCTAGAGATAATAATGACATCCAAGACGTAGATGGAAGTAAATTCATACATAGGAATCCACAAGCTCATAATGCAGATTTAGCAATGAAAATTGCTGAGAGCCTAATTGCTGCAAATACTCCTGTGGACTCCGAGCGTAGATACTGTCAGTAGTTACCCGTCGAATAGCAACTTCTTTCAATTTCTCGTTTACGGTTTATATTGCGTGAAATCGGCAGGAAACACTTGATGATAAATGATTACTGCCGTCTATTAACATTTGCAAGGCTATGTTGGAAGTTAAAGAATCTGTTTACACCCTTATTCAGGAGGCACATATTATTTCACTTCAAGGTAAGTATATTCTATAACTAGGAGATGTATAGCATAAAGATGTGGGTGCCACGAACTGTGGAGGACTATCAAGTATGAAGGAAGTGTAGATAAATCCCAAATCGCTGATGAGTGGTGCAGTGGCATCATGGTGACGTGGTCCTCAGCTCGAACAGTTCTTCAGAGCACTTACCTTAATACTGACTAGAATACACTGATGAGGTGGTTTCTAAAACTTACTATTCATTTACTTGCTTTACCATTGTTTTTTTTTATTATTATTATTAATATCTCTACGGACTCGAGTTCCGTACCCTTTTTCACTAGTTAATTTCTATGAAAAATTTGAGACTCCATACACGCTTATTGTTTATTTTTGTTAGTGTATGTGACATTATATGTAGTAATTTCTCTGTTTTGGTGTACCTTAAGAATAACTTATTATATTAATTTATTCTAATTTTAATACTAAACTTAAACTAATGTAGAGTGTATCTGTTACATGCTGGTGTTGTGAGGAAATGCATGTGCAGTGTTGGCCTTATATCTGTACTTATATATAGTCGTATCTAGTGCCATGTGTGTTCTTTTTTTTCTTTTCTGTGCCTGGGTTATTAGTTTTTAGGCTCTTTGTGTGTCTTGGTTTGTTTGTGGAGTGTGCGTGTAATGCAATGCGATGGTAGTGCGCGTAGGTTTGAGTATGTGTATAAGTTTTATTGTTAGTTATGTGGCTTTACCATTGGTAGAAATTTGACATTACTTGTATGGAGCTTATGACAAATTTTAACTAGTAGCCAAACAAATTATGGGTTAGTAAGATATAGGGATGGCTATTAGAGAATCGACGTCGAAATCCGAGATTTTGTTCCTTAAAGACATTTCCTCACATCATCCCTCAAATAATACGCAAGTATTGGGAGATATGTACATCCTATCTTCCAGATCATTAGTTTTAAGAAAATAAATCTTTATTTTTCCTCTTTGAAATTAAGAAGTGTTTCTATTCAATATCCTAAGTCATAGCCAGTTAGTAGTATAGTATGTACATACATATAATGTGAACGTTCAACAACGAGTAAAGTGCGCTTGCCTTCGTGAATTGCAAGATCCATAAGATCGGTGGTTCAAATCCGGCTCGAAGGACTTTATTCATTTGATTTTTTTCATAACTTGTTGTGGATGGAGATGCCTTGATGTGTAACGACGAGCACGCGTACGCTACCTTGATGAGCGACGTTCCTACTGATGGTAAATTCGGGCGTGTTCATCTAAATGCTGAGTCCGGAAAATGTACGTACTTGCTCCGTTCAGCTATACTCTCCTATTATATTAATGTACTCTGTGAGCTATACTAACTAAGAACTGACTAAGCTTCCAATAAACCTTTTAGGGATTCTTATGTTGAATTAATTGTCAGCCATGAGTAATGCAATAATTGCCTTTAACACCGGCAATAAAACCGCTCTTAATCGCCCCAGTGGCTCCCAACCGGTCGGCTTACGAGTCACCAACTATGTCAAGTGCATTCGGTCAATCAATGTGAATTGATGGCTTTATTTTATTTTCGTCATAGATTAAATAATAACATTTTTAATAGACTGTGAATTAAATAAATCGATACTTAATTTTCATACCAACACACACATTGTATTGTTTCTAAGCGAATCAGCTAACACTATACTTGTATTATGGGTATCATACAATACAATACAATAATAAAAACTTTGATTTAATATTCATGAAAAACTATGGATTACAAAGTTGAAAAAATCTAATCTAAACATACAAAATTTTATATTATTAAAAGTATTTGCTTTATGAGATAAAATGTTCATTGTTTATATACCTACTTGTAATAAAAATGTTGTACATGTAATGTAAAAAACAATGAATAGATAACGAGTTAATAATGAGAATGATATTGTAGTTCAATTGATTAGTAGGTCACCATTATCAATACAATAATCCGACCCGGTAATACTGCCAGCTTTATCGCTAGCAACGAACATGATCAATTCTGCAACTTCTTCTGGATTCGCTACTTTGCCCAATACTGATGCCTGGCCATGAGCATCCCAATCATAGTGTATTCCACCGGTTTCACAAATATCCGTTCTTGTCCCTCCTGGACTGATGGTGTTGACTCTTACTCCGAACTTTCCAAATGCTAAAGCTGCTGCTCGCGTAAAGTGTTCTATTCCAGCTTTAGATATACAATAAGCCATGAAATCAGGAGTCTTCAATAACATCTTTCCTAAAGTACTTGAAATATTAATTATATTTCCTTTGGTCTTTATTATATGCGAAGAAGCATAATTGGTAATGGCAACAGCGGCCCGTAGATTAGTATTCATGATTTCGTCATAGTCTTTTAAGAAGTTGCTTTTCAAAATATCCGTGGGCTTCAACATACCTGCATTATTAACCAATATATCCAGCCGACCATAACGTTCTATTGTCTTATCAATTATTATTTTAGGTGCATCATCATTTACAATATCTATAGTGATAATTAATGGTTTACTTCCAACCTTTGCAATTTCTGCAGCGACGTTGTTCAATCTAGCTTTGTTCCTTCCAACTATAGCAACGTTAGCCCCTTCTTTTGCCAACATAACAGCTGTTGCTGCCCCAATGCCCGCACTTGCTCCTGTGATAAGTACTACTTTGCTCTTGAAACTCATATTTGAAATAATTTCTAATTCTTTCGGATAGAGAATGGTATAAAAACCTTTTCAATATAATCAATGACTGAATATGAGACTTGAAAAAATTTAGATTGAAATTTTAAGTACTTAATAAGTCAACACTACCAACTTTTACAAACTTTTTAAAACTACTGAGTACTGATGTAATATCTTGTATATATATAGAGAAGTTTAAATGAATTAAATATAATTTCATTTGTTTTTTCTTGTCGTGTTCTAGAATAATGAATATCGAGGGTGAAAGGCTAATTGGGTTAAGCGACATTATAGATGATATTGAATGTTACACATATTTGGCATCGGTAGTTTTTTTGTGCGTTGTTTGGGCTAGGTTTGAATTAATCTGGGCATACTTTTTATAAATTATACGATTTCATGGATTAAAACTGAAAATCGGTTTTTATCGCAAATTCCGTTTATGTATGACTGAGAAATTTCCCAAAAAAAAAATTGAGCTTTATAGGAATTAATTGTTGTAGTGAAACTGCGAAAAATAAATAGTAGAGGATGCTGCCCTAAAGGTAGGTTACGGATAATAAAAAAAACCCGTGTTTTTATATTTTTTAATAGTAGTGCGAGGTTTTATTACACAAAACCAAAAAAAAGATTTTTTTCTCTAAAAATATCGACAGGTATTATTTTATAAAACAACAACTATCATAAATAAAACTACGTTTTAACCGTTTGAAGCGGAAACTTGACAACTTTGTCTTTTGTGATAACGGCTACTGAAAATTAGTTCAAACATCCCACTCCCTCTGACTATGTAAATTTCTTACCAGATATCATGATTTGGCAGAAAACATTAAAATATGACTTTACCACCTTTACCCCTTGGATATTGAGGTTATCATTTAACTACACGAATAAATTAGTGAAACATTTATCTACTTGATATTTGGATTGTCTCTGGTTTCACAGATATATAATTTAATTCTTTATTGCAAAATAAAGTACACTTTATATTTAAATGTTATGACATTTGATCATATTTTTTTTACCTAGTTTGTTGTTACGTGTATAATATATTGTTACAAGTCGCGGGACTCGAATTAAAATGCCGTTAGAATTTCTATAGAGTTTATTAGAACTATACAAACACGTATAACACAGTTACAAATATAACCGAACACAACAAGTACAAACGTAATGCAGAAGGTCGTAATTCAATAAAACGCGCAAAGTCAGTCACTTATTACATTCCCGATTGTAGTACACATCTCGCTTCGTTCGTGGTTCTCGTTCGACTGCTTCCACCTCCATCAGGTCATCGTTTTATACTGCACAAATGCAATGTCCCCGTATCTAAGTCGACTTAATCCGCCACACCTGGCTAATGACTCGCCCGAAAACTGCCATAAAAGAGTACAATAAAGAATTACAATTAGTTTAAATACCGGCAGGTAATAAAATGTGATTTGTTTCATAAAAGAGTACAATAAAACAGCCCACTGCTGGACTCGGGCCTCCCATTATAGGGAACGGACAGTATACTCGCCACGCTTGTCCAAGGCGGCTTGGCAGGTTTGACACATCGGTTATCTCGATGTGCTGGTTGCATCACGATACTTACCTTCACCGTTGTTAGCACGTGGTAATTGTAACACTGCACAGGTCAGAAAACTGAGTAAGTGGTGCATGCGTTCCGGCCAGGATCGAACCCGCGCCCTTTGAGATTGGGACGCGTACGCTAGCTATTACGCTACCACGACTTTGTGACTGTGTTGCTACGTGTGCTCAATTTAAATATTGATCAATCTGAGTATTCTATGTATCTATGGAATTGCCACGGTTTTCCCAGAACATTGCAATAGGTGGTTCTTTAAAAAGAGAGTTACCATACTCCTCCGAAACGGCTTGACCGATTTTGATGAAATTTTTTGTGCTTATCCGGTATCTATGAGAATCGGCCAACATCTATTTTTCATCCCCCTAAATGTTAGGGGTAGTCCACCCCTAAATTTTTTTATTTATTTTTTAGACAAAATTTTTAATTTCTATTTTTTTATGATACAACATACAAAAATACATACAACCCTAAATTTTCACCCCTCTACGATCAACCCCTATTTTTTATTTGTTAATTATAAACTTTAAAATCTTTTGGCAAGATTTTTAATCTTATTTTGTCATGACCTAGAATAAAAAAAATATATTACTCTTTTAGATTCGCAATTAGAACCGGTACGTGGCTGTGGGATCGGGTTCTAGAATTTGATTTTTTAAAGGCAGGAAGGACAACGTCTGCCGGGGCCGCTAGTACATATATGTAATTAAGGCTTGATACACTTTCAGTGTACATAGGAGTGCGGGGTCTTTTTAACCGATTTCCAAAGGGAGAACGTCCTGAACTGCATGTTTATTTTGTACTAGCTGCCCGGCGCGGTTTCACCCGCGTTCTGTCCCGCTCCCGTAGTATATAGCGTCATGTTATATAGCGTATGACACTCCCTGTTAACGTAGCTTTCCAACAGTAAAAGAATTTTTTTAAATCGGTTTAGTAGATACAGAGATTACCCCCTACAAAGTCACAAACTCACAAACTTTACCTCTTTATAATATTAGTATAAGAAGACAGGAAGAAGAAAAAATTATACTTTTGCTCTCGTGTCACTCAAGTTTTCATCCCACTCGTGAGCAAAGATACTCAGTAATGGGATAATAGTAGATTGTTGCACGAGGGATGAAAGTGACCTATGTAGGGACGAGATGGTTATGGATAGTGCGAGTGCTTAAATAGGTCTTTCACCCGAGGTAAGCAATCTGCTTTTCATTTCGAAAATGAGGAAAGTAAATTAAAACTGATTAGTTACACAAACAACTACTTCTGTAATGGAATCAGGCGTTAAATCCATTAAAGCAGATGAATTAATTTAATATGTCAAATAAACCCAGGCACAGAAAAGAAAAAAAAACAACACACATGGCACTAGATACGACTATATATAAGTATAGATATAAGGCCAACACTGCACATGCACTTCCTCACAACACCAGCATGTAACAGATACACTCTACATTAGTATAAGTTTAGTATTAAAATTAGTATAAATTAATATAATAAGTTATTCTTAAGGTACACCAAAACAGAAAAATTACTACATATAATGTCACATACACTAACAAAAACAAACAATAAGCGTGTACAGAGTCTTAAATTTTTCATAGAAATTAAGTGTAAAAAAGGGTACGGAACTCGAGTCCGTAGAGATATATATAATAATATAAAAAAAAAAAATGTCAAATATGATACGTCAAGTTTTTTTTTTTTTTTTGGTGGCATTCTACCATCCTGTTTTTTTTTGTCACTGATGATAGTAAATATTTAGCTCAAATTTATGTAAATATATTTGAACTGAAATTGATCGTGTACTAGCAGAAGGTGATTTCAGGAGCATTAAGAACAGACGAGCGTGCATGACAAGAGTTATGAATGTCAAAGAAGCAAGTGAGGTGTGTAAGAATAAGCCTGAATGGCGCTCTGTTGTTCGTGCCTACCCGCAAGGGGACTGGCGTGAAGTTATGTATATATATATGTATAACTATAAAATCATGTTACAAAATTGTTGATGGCACTCTGTTGTTCGTGCCTACCCCGCAAGGGAACTGGCGTGAAGTTATGTATGTATGTATGTATGTAAAATTGTTGATATTTGTAATTACAATTTTATGCCGCGATTTAACAATGGCTGTATAAAATGTTCGGACATAGCTTGTATAGTTATTAAATTTTTTCACAGCACTTAAAATCGTTTCCCAGAGCCCAAAAGTACTGTTTTCACATCTGTGATCAAACATCTTCTAGCGTACTTTCGGAGTATGAGAAATGAAAAAGCACTTTCCACTAGTTAGAAAATACAAAATCTAAGAAAAAATAACTTAATAGAATATTTAAAAAATATCAGTTCAAAAAGGCCTCCCTCCCTATTTCAGTAGAGCCAAAGCAGATTAATCGACTTCACACAACAGTAGTCTCACAATATTCTAGTTCGTAGCTTTTATCCGTGCAGGAACGGAGAAAGAATACAATTTCCTGCAGCCGAGCGGCCTCTCGTAAGAGGGGACTTAACAACCCACAGCCAGGTGGTAGGGCCATTTGCCGGACTGGATGGCTACCACCCCTGGTCTAAAGTATGTCGCCATAACAACCTTGAGTTGTGTTCCGGCATTAGTGACCAGGCTGCAGTCACCCTTAAGAGAGCAGCAGCGCATTTGTAGCAACTTTGGTGTTGCAAATGTCCATAGGTGATGGTAACCGCTTTCCATCAAGTGGGCCGTCTGCCTGTCTGCTGAACTCCTGCAATAAAGAGAAATAAAAAAGTTCGATATCAGCATAGACAAAAATATGGCGCTGCAGTCGTGTTTTGTTTCTGGTACATGCGTTACAATCCACTAACAACCATGTCGTCATGGCAACGCGAACAAAACTCCTCCAGCACTATAGTTGTCAATACAGCTATGGTCATATTCAGAGGGAGTTAGAGTAAGTATCAACGCTTCTTTATGGTTCTTAAGGCTCCTATTGCCGCTATAGGTAGGTAGGTTTCGTTGCTATTTACTAATCAATAATTGACCAAGCAATCATCATAAATCTTTATGATATGAGACATAACGTGTTTGTTTCGTAGTTTTTCTAGGGATATTAGAAGTTAAGAAATAATTCTCAAAATTACATACATACATACATAACTTCACGCCAGTTCCCTTGCGGGGTAGGCACGAACAACAGAGTGCCATTTAGGCTTATTCTTACACACCTCACTTCCCTCTTTGACATTCATAACTCTTGTCATGCAAGCTCGTTTGTTCTTAAGGCTCCTGACATCACCTTCTACTAGTACACGATCAATTTGATCATGGAAGGTGTGTCGTGGCCTTCCACGACTTCTGCATCCATCCACTTTTGCATTGTATATCTGTTTAGTCATTCTTTCATCATGCATTCTTTCCACATGCCCGAACCACCGGAGCATTCCTTTCCTTACCTTCACCCCGACACTCTCTTTCAGACCAACTCTCTTTCTTACTTCGGTATTACGAACGCGGTCCGCGAGCGTCACTCCGCAGATTTTGCGCAGTGCTCGCATCTCGACCGCGTTTACTCTACTTTCATGCTCTCTCTTCCATACCCAACTCTCGCATCCATACGTGAGCGTAGGTACCAGCACCGCGTTGTGTATGGCGAGCTGGGCCTTCTGGCTGAGGTTCTTAGCGCCTAGAAGTTTACGTAACGCTCCATTACCAATTCTCAAAATTATTGACGTGAAACCATTTTGCTCTTTCAATTTTTACCAAATCGGGCTTAAAGAATATCTAAATCTTTATAAAAGAAAGATAAACTTAATTTGGATTTAATAATATTACTTTGATAACACTACATTTTAACGGTTTTAAGCGCGGTCATTTATTTGATTTTTATTATTGCGACGTTTCGCGCGAAAAGAACCGCGCTTAAAACAGTTAAAACGTAGTTTTGTTATGTATACTAGTCGCGAAAACTTAAGAAAATAATACTTATTTATTTTATTCGCGATAAAACAATAATGCACCTGAAAAACCAGCACGATTATGGAATCCCCGCTATCGCCCGAAAAATTCCTATCGAATACTCCTCAAGGACGTTGCCATTGCTTTTTTTTATTATTATATATATCTCTACGGACTCGAGGTCCGTACCCTTTTTTAATACTTAATTTCTATGAAAAATTTGAGACTGTACACGCTTATTGTTTATTTTTGTTAGTGTATGTGACATTATATGTAGTAATTTTTCTGTTTTGGTGTACCTTAAGAATAACTTATTATATTAATTTATTCTAATTTTAATACTAAACTTATACTAATGTAGAGTGTATCTGTTACATGCTGGTGTGTTGTGAGGAAGTGCATGTGCAGTGTTGGCCTTATAAGACCCTGGGCCTCGTGTATCGTTTGAACGCATGACCCTTTGCCCTTACCACAGCCTAGTTTTATTAGGCTCTCTTTCTCTGACTGCGTGTGAGTTAGGTAAAGAGTATTGGCAAGTTCTGTGGGTATGCGCCCTCGCGAGTACCGTTTGAGTTCCAGGGAACGAGCTTGATTTTTGGACGAGTATATGCCTGAGTATACATCACTCATGGCATATGCTACGTCTAGTGGATTTCGGTGTGTACAGAGCTGTTCTCGGGTGATTTTCGCCGAGGGTGTAGGGCGGTGATATAGCATGGGGAACAAGTCGTTCCTGTCTATGAAGGGCATTTGGTTTATGTCGCCCATGAGAGTGAGGTAGGCCGCATGACTATAGAGCCGAAGTGGCTCATGAGGGCTTCATCGACTATGAGACGTTTGGGTCTAAAGTTGGAAGTTAGACCGTTGACTATGAACGACGCCATAGCCATGCCGTTGCCATTGCTACAAGCGTTAAAGAAGCGTTTAAATTTACTCTTACTCAATGAATAAGACCATTAGTCGATACTGTTGTTTAATATTCTTTGACCACCATTAAGCCATAAACAACATAAAAAGGCGCAATTGAGAATAATCATAAATAATGATCATAAATCATAAAATAAGGATATTTTAATATGAATTTCGAGGTTGTTTCACCATAAGCGCGTTACAAGTTTATTATACCAGTATTGAGAAACTATTAAACGTTGATTATTTCCATAATTAATTTTTACAATGAAAGTGTGTTGATTCAGTTTTAATTGCGTAAACAAAGTGCTTAATTGACTTACGTAAATGTTGTACAAGTAACCTGATTTCGTTAACTCAAAGGAACGCTTCGATTTTTTTTACTTATCTAGCTCCCATAATTTACGCCCCTCAACTAGATTTTTTATTGCAGGAGTTCAGCAGACAAGCAGACGGCCCACTTGATGGAAAGCGGTTACCATCGCCTATGGACATTTGTAACACCAAAGGTGCTACAAATGCGCTGCTGCTCTCTTAAGGGAGACCGGAACCTGGTCACTAATGCCGGAACACAACACAAGGTTGTTATGGCGGCATACTCTAGACCAGGGGTGGTCGCCATCCAGTTGAGCAAAAACCCTACCACCTGGCTAAACTAGATACAGAATAAACACACCTGTACACGTGTCCTGTTTTCATGATTAGTCCTTTACAGTCCAGCAATGAGATAAATATTAAAATCAAGTTCAGAGGCATATTACTCTTCTATTCTGTGCCTACGTCGCCATTCTATCGTCGCAGTTGCCGACGATTGGGAGTTCATCCACACTTCATAGACACTTGGAAGACCTCCACGGTATGTGGCGAACGCTCCTACACCATGTGTCCAAGTTATGGAATGAGCGCGGTTTTCCCAGAGCGCTACAATATGGGGCTCTTCAAAAACAGCATGAACAGAGACCTTAAGTCTCAACGAGGTAGGCAACGCATCGGCTCCCTTAATGTTGCAGATGTCAATGGGCGACCGTTGCCACCTATCTACCTATTTGCCAGTTTGCCTACAAGCAAACAAAAAAAAAATTGTTTGTAGTCATTCTTAACCTTATACTAATATATAAAGCTGAAGGCCCAGCTCGCAGTACACAACGCGTTGCTGGTACCTACGCTCACGTATGGAAGCGAGAGTTGGGTATGGAAGAGAGAGCATGAAAGTAGAGTAATCGCGGTCGAGATGCGAGCACTGCGCAAAATCTGCGGAGTGATGCTCGCGGACCGCGTTCGTAATACCGAAGTAAGAAAGAGAGTTGGTCTGAAAGTGAGTGTCGGGGTGAAGGTAAGGAAAGGAATGCTCCGGTGGTTCGGGCATGTGGAAAGAATGCATGATGAAAGAATGACTACACAGATATACAATGCAAAAGTGGATGGATGCAGAAGTCGTGGAAGGCCACGACACACCTTCCAAGATCAAATTGATCGTGTACTAGCAAAAGGTGATGTCAGGAGCCTTAAGAACAGACGAGCGTCCATGACAATAGTTTGAATGTCAAAGAAGCAAGTGAGGTGTGTAAGAATAAGCCTAAATGGCGCTCTGTTGTACGTGCCTACCCCGCAAGGGAACTGGCGTGAAGTTATATATGTATAAAGCTGAAGAGTATGTTTGCTTGAACGCGCTAATCTCAGGAACTACTGGTCTTATTTGAAAAATTATTTCAGTGTTAGGTAGTACATTTATCGAGGAAGGCTATAGGCTATATATCATCACGCTAAGACCCAACTTTTTTTTAAAGTATTTTACGCGGACGAAGTTGCGGGCAGAAGCTAGTCTCTTATATATTTGTGTGTATATACTTATGTATATATAGTTATATTGTTCTTATACTTATATGCATTGTGTATACGTATCAATATTTATAGACTGCAACATGCAACACCGTCAGTATTAATTACCTATTAATCCCTGCCAAAGGTTGCCTGGAAGAGATCGCTTTTTAGCGATAAGGCTGCCCGTTGATCTTAATATGTTTTGCATTTTTCTGCTTTTGTTTGTCTGCGCTTTGATGTGCAATAAAAAGTTACCCACCTACTTACTTACCTAATTTCTATTTGTTCTGTTTGATTTTTAGCAAATTTAGGCTTTTGTACTAGTTGCTCTCGTTTTTCCTGCGATCCGATACACTCATCAGATCCTGATTTGGTAATAATGGGACCACCTCAGAAGTATACTCTTACGAATAAAAAAGAATTAAAACCGGTCAACAATTGACAAAAATATTACAGTAGAATTGAGAGCATCCTTCTTTTTTTTTAAGTCGGTTAATAAACAGCTGTTCCCACTTGACTTCTTTTGCAGCGCCAAGAGCTCTGAATTACGCCGCACTCATAAACGGTCTAGACAATTTTAACCTTAGGGCCCTTTCATATGCATATGGTCACGGCACGGACACCGTATATAAATTATAAATGTTTGAGCTACATTGACAAATAGCAAACAGATGTCGCCGTAAGTGGGAGTTCTACCTCCTCGGGCCGATTCTTTGGAACGTAGGTTATAACTGGATCCTTCGGGTTCCGGTCCTGCCCGGGGTAGGGCTGATCTGCTTTGCGGACGACACCCTACTCACGGCACGCGCTGCGTCATTTGCGGAATCCGTGGACGTCGCCAACGCCGGGTTGGCGATTGTCGTAGATCGAATAGCTAGGCTGGGCTTGAGGGTCTCCCCCGCGAAAACGGAGGCCATCATGTTCCATAGGAAATTTCGCAATCCCCCCGCGGACTTGACCGTTTCGGTCCAAGGGGTGGCCATTAGAGCACAACAGAACCCTACTGCATCGGGCGCAGCAGGTTCTGGCCGTGAGGACCATACGGGGGTATCGCACAGTGTCGCGGACGGCGGCCACCCTCCTGGCAGGCGATCCGCCCTGGCATCTCCAGGCGGACGTCCTGACAGTGGTGCGCCGCACCCGGCAGGATGCCCTAGCTAGAGGCCTGACCTTCTGTCAGGTCGAAATCGAGGCGATCAGGAAGCGGGAAACCGCCTCCATGATCGCCATCTGGTCTCAAGAGCTCGACAACCCTGCGGCCTATGGCGGCTACACGGTGGATGCAATCAGGCCACAGCTGACGGAATGGGTCAACCGCACCAGCGGCACCCTGACCTTCAGGACGACACAGATACTTACCGGACACGGATGTTTCGATAAGTATCTGTGTCGCATTGTGGGCTGCTTGCCTTCCCCGGACTGCCGCCAGTGCGGCGCGCTCGACACGGCGTTACACACGCTAGTCGAGTGCGCCGCATGGGCGCCGCAGCGTTTCGAACTTGAGACGCACGTAGGTCCAGTCGACTCGCTCTGCGACTTGGTCAAGGCCATGTTGCAGAGCAGCGACAATTGGGGGGCTGCGGTTACTTTTTGCGAGACAGTAATGTCACTCAAGGAGGCCGCAGAACGAGACAGGGAGAGAAGTCCTGCAGCGCGTGCCAATGCGTCTTCTCGAGGTCGCCGGCCTTCAGCTGGCACCCGGAGAGGCAGGTACGCGCATTACTTCCCTCCCTGAGTTAGGTTCCGTTTACCGCGGGGGGCCTTTAGCTTGCTAGGAGAGCAAAGGACCTTCTACCCCCGCACAACGAAGTGGGGTGTGTTCTCCCAGGGCACACTCCAGGCACTTTATTGCGCTGGATCGGCTGGGCGTAACTATGTTCTAAATCTCAGCCTTTCCAACACATACAAAGCGCAGGGTCGTCAGGGAGGAGGGGGTTTTTAGTGGGTATTGGGGTTGCTCGCCCGTGCAGCAACGCTCGGAGTCTTCCACACTATTCTGTGACGTCGATCGCGGACGGAGCGCTGCCAAGAGCATACTATTGCTGCAGTGTTATCGCCCCCGACCGACGCGTGTCGTTCCCCTAGCAATGACCCAGTTTGTGCGTGACACTCTCTTTCAGACCAACTCTTTTTCTTACTTCGGTATTACGAACGCGGTCCGCGAGCGTCACTCCGCAGATTTTGCGCAGTGCTCGCATCTCGACCGCGAAACGCGACGTCTTCAGTTTCGAAAATACTGCGACCACCCCGTCTTGCGCCGTCTGGCGACCGTGCGTATACCGTGTACATGAGAAAGAGCTAGCACGGCACGGCAGCGGGCCGTTCAGGCGGTAACCGTATACTTGTGATAAAGCCCTTAGAAAAGACATTAGCGCACTAAAACTGAGTTTCTATATATTAATATTCAAATATTCATTACTTCACCTCACCGTTGGTGGAAAATGTATATTTTTGGTATGGAGTTTATTTCGCATCCAGAACAAATGAATCAATAGTAAGGGTTGGTGCTAGTGGTAATAGTAGAGGTCCAGTAGGTAGATTTTAACCTGTCAATCGATGGTTAAATATTCAAATTCTAACTACTTTCCAGGTGGTAGGGCATTTGCCCGACTGGATGGCCACCACCCCTGGTCTAAAGTATGTCGCCATAACAACCTTGAGTTGTGTTCCGGCATTAGTGACCAGGTTCCAGTTTCTCTTAAGAGAGCAGCAGCGCATTTGTAGCAACTTTGGTGTTGCAAATGTCTATAGGCGATGGTAACCGCTTTCCATCAAGTGGGCCGTCTGCCTGTCTGCTGATCTCCTGCAATAAAAAAAAATAAAAAAATACTGGAGAACACTTTTTGAAGGTCATACATGTAAGTCGAAAATTAAATCTACTGCTACTACTGTTTAAAGGAGAAAAAGCTGCAAAGAACTCCCCAGCAACACGTCTAGCCTATTGTTATCTGACTTCCATTCCCATTTATCCGTGCAGGAACGGAGAAAGAGCCTGTCGTAAGAGGCAACAAAACAACCCACAGCCAGGTGGTAGGGCATTTACCCGTCTGGAGGTTATCACCTGGTCTAGAGTATGCCGCCATAACAACCTTGAGATGTGTTCCGGCACTACGAGCTACGTTTCAGCCTCCCTTTATAAAGCAGCAGCATATTAGTAGCATCAATGGTGTTCCAAATATCCATAGAAAATGGGCCTGCTGGCTGCCTACTGAACTCATGCAATAAAGAAGTCCGAATGTGCTTAAAGTAAAAAATTCTAGATAAGTCAGATTCAACTTTAGAACCGTCAAGAGCCTTAAGAACAGACGAGCTTGCATGACAAGAGTTATGAATGTCAAAGAGGCAAGTGAGGTGTGTAAGAATAAGCCTAAATGGCACTCTGTTGTTCGTGCCTACCCCGCAAGGGAACTGGCGTGAAGTTATGTATGTATGTATGTAACTTTAAAACGATTTTTAATCCTTAATCTAGATTTAAAATACGAAGGCCCATGTTCTTAAGATTATAAAATAGAATTTCCAAGTCAATGATTTAAGGCACCTTAATAAAGTAGTAAACTATATCCAACCTTTGATGTTCGAAATATTGTAGGAAAAAAATAATATAAAAGGCGGGCTACCTCGAGACCTATCAATCAGCCGTCAAGCCGCCGGCTGCAAAGTAAACACGCGACAGGTCAAGGGCCCCCACTCTCCCTTCAACCCCCTCCCATCTGGGGAGAAGGGAGATTCGGACTTGATTGATTTCACATTGACGTCTGCACGTATTTGGCAATATATAAATGATTTGAATGGTTTTGATAGTTGTTGTTGGAATATTATTTGAATACATTTACACTGTGTGATATATTCAAAATAAGTTAATAGTGGACATCAGATTATAGTCGTAAGTTAATAGTTTAAAATCTATAATATTACTAGCTGTCCCGGCAGACGTTGTTCTGCCCTGTAGAAATAAAATTTAGAACCCGATAACAGCGCCACTTACCGGGTCCAATTGTAAATCTAAACCATCCTCGAATCCACTTGAACACACACAAAAAAATTCATTCAAATCGGTCCAGCCGTTTAAGAGGAGTTAGTTCACTGTAAACACACGTACCGAAGAATGATATATATAAAGATAAAATACTATTCCTGTTGTGTTTCTACATTGAAGCTATTAAAAAAAACAACTGGAATAGACTATATAAACCATTGAAAACACGATGCATTTTTTTTATATTTCTTATCTGTTTGTTCGGTATTCACGTAAAAATTAGTGGGCCGATTTTGATACGGTTTTCGCTAATCGACAGATAATTTTTAGTCTTAAAATTTGCGCTACTTTGTATCCCGGGAATCCCGCGGAAATTTTCTCGGGAGTGGTTTGAAATCGTTTGGGTGCGTAAACATTATTTATTATTTTATTTTATATATTTATCTTATATATTTATTCCAATACACTTTTCACTAAAACAATAGTTTACATTCTTTTTTAAATGCTTACTTACTTTTAATACTTTTTGTCCTGGAAATCCTGCGGAAATTTCAAGTCGAACGTGGACGAAGTCGCGGGCATATCTTAGTTATAAAATACAGACAAATTTTATTTTGAAATTTGTATTTGATACAATCTCGTTTATTAGACTGGTATTTTCAAGAGTATAATTTTTTTCTATGTCAAACTTTGTCTTTTGCCGGGTGAAAATTATTGAAATAATACAAGTCCTAGTTAAACATAACGTTTTGTACGGTGTTTAATAAGTTTATACCAAAGAATGAAATAAAGCATAGGATACTTCTAGGTAATAATCACAATATTACTATACCGACCACAACAGCATCTTTACTATCGATATATTTACTAAACTATTTTATAGATTAAAATATTTGATTATGTTAATTAGCATGTATGCAAATTGATTTATTTTCTCTTATTAAGTTTATAGCCATGTAAAACCGTTCAAACGAGCATAAAAAGTACTGTATCACATTTGATAGCCCTTATAACTTTCATCGAGCGATAAAACGCTTCTGTGAAAACATTCAAGCTGATTTAAAAAAAAAAGGTTATTTTGTACTAATGACTACCATTTATTGATAAATAATGTAAAGCATTTTACAAAATACAGTACAAAACTAACTGTAAACATAATAAATGAGAATAAAAGCACAAGTATCAAGCTCGTTAATCCGGGCTATACATCTGAAATATTAATTCTCATCATATCTCGGGTGATTGACGGGTGTCTACGCCGGGATATATCCGTCACGGGCGCGGTAAACACCCCCCCTTTCTGTCCTCGCCTCTCCCCCACTTCCCAGACCCCCGAAAGCCCCCGTCCGGCCCTTGGAGAAATATCTCAATCTTTAGTACGATTTATTGATTGATAAATTCATTGTATATTTTGGGTGTTACAAAAAATATATATACTCTTTAAGCAGTAATAGTAACCTTAAGTGAGTGTACAGTACAGGTGGTTTTAATGAAACACCCCTTAAATATGAACTGTATTTATTATAGGCGCTTACAACAGCAATAGGTATGATTAGTACTGCTGAAATAAACGGCCCTTTAAGGCAATCAACACAAGTCAGCACTAGAACCCGAATGTTCTTCTGAACACTGATAGCACTAATTGTATCTATTTCACCGATCAATACGAGTTGCACTAATCAAACACACTGGTATTCACAAGATCCACGAAAGTCACGCTGAGAGTCCAAATGGCTGTAGAGTCGAATGCTTCTCTTGTGTGTATAACTTGATTCGGAAACTGATTTGACTTGACAAACTAACCATTGATCGTTCCGGTGGCTCGCACCGCACTGTCTAAGGTACTACGTTTAAGCAGACGCTTAGCTGCTAATCGAGCGAGCTACATGCGAGTCAGCAAGTTAACGGGGCGTGGAGGTGATTCTGTCCGCAACAGTGAAGTGTAATGAAAATTTTTGAAGTGTCTTCAATGTAGAAAAAACTTAATTAGTTAATTAACTATTAATGCCTATTAGTTAATGATTATTATTAATAATAATCATTTAATACTATTAGCAAAATACTGAGCATATAACACCGTTATCCATGGCTAAGGTACCCAAGATGGTAAGGTGTAACTTGAAAAACTTTCCATGAAAAAGTTCCATCGAGTAGCTAGTGAGGCTTGTGGTTCCTTCTCTTACACATTTTTGATAGTCTATAGCCAAATATCAAAAACCATTAACGCTTTATTGACTACGCTTCCTCGTTTTTTTATTTTTATTTTATAGTCCAATATTCTGTATTTAGGCCACTAAGATGTATGGAAGCGACAGTTGGGTATGGAAGAGAGAGCATGAAAGTAGAGTAAACGCGGTCGAGATGCGAGCACTGCGCAAAATCTGCGGAGTGACGCTCGCGGACCGCGTTCGTGATACCGAAGTAAGAAAGAGAGTTGGTCTGAAAGAGAGTGTCGGGGTGAAGGTAAGGAAAGGAATGCTCCGGTGGTTCGGGCATGTGGAAAGAATGACTAAACAGATATACAATGCAAAAGTGGATGGATGCAGAAGTCGTGGAAGGCCACGACACACCTTCCATGATCAAATTGATCGTGTACTAGCAGAAGGTGATGTCAGGAGCCTTAAGAACAGACGAACGTGCATGACAAGAGTTATGAATGGCGCTCTGTTGTTCGTGCCTACCCCGCAAGGGAACTGGCGTGAAGTTATGTATGTATGTATGTAGGCCACTAAGATGTTAGAACGTTTATATATCTTATATTAAAAAATATTGTCCGTGCAAATTGTCGATATAGATGTCATGTAACAATAAGCCGAAACTTTCGGCAACTTGGCCCCCGTTCGGGGATAGTGCGGGAAGTGCGACCAAAAAACTGGAGGAACTCCCACTTACGGCGACATCTGCTTGCTATTTGTCAAACATCGTTTACTATTTTAGTTGTCGGAGAATTCACTTTGTCAGTGCAGCGGAAGCGGGTGAGGGCATATTGTATGAAATGTAGCGGGTAATATTATGCTAATATATATATATATATATATATATATATATATATATATATATATATATATATATATATGTATATATATATATCAGCAGCATGTATATATATATATATATATGTATATATATAATATATATATATGTATATATATATATATATATGTATATATATATATATATATGTATATATATATATATATATAGCACGTAAAGTTTAAAAAATGCAGTTGCCTTTTTTTATTTTTTTTATTGCAGGAGTTCAGCAGCAAGGCAGACGGCCCACTTGATGGAAAGCGGTTACCATCGCCTATGGACATTTCCAACACCAAAGGTGCTACAAATGCGCTACTGCTCTCTTAAGGGAGACTGGAACCTGGTCACTAATGCCAGAACACAACTCAAGGTTGTAGCAATCTAGTCGGGCAAACGCCCTACCACCTAAATAAAACGGTTGAATTTTTACATTCAGTCGGGTTATAAGTAACTATTTATTATCTGCTGATTGCAAAATTACCTCTTACTTAACTTTATCTTATGATGTAATAGAAATAAGTAATAAAAATCATAACAACCACAAAAATATAAAATAGATATTAAGTTAATTTAGACACAAAAAATGTATTAGTAATGTGAAAATGGTAATAGAATTAAGTTTTGTCAAAAAAAAGACGGAAAAAGAATAGTAAAAAATAAAGACTACCCCCCTTATTTATCCCTAGAAAAAAAATTAAAGACAATTAAAAAAAAAACATTTTAACACACAATGGAGGTGAAGGTGAAAAAAAACCTTATGATAAGATCATAAATATATTTCTTTTTCTATGTTTACTGTATTTCTTATTTTTATTTTACTAATTATTTTTTATTTTACTTTTATTTATAAATATATTTTCAATCGATCATTATCAAGTTGTCATAAAATATAGAACCAGTATTTATTTATTATAAGATTTAAATGTGATACAATTCTAGTCCCTAAATGATTGAAAGCTCTTCCCAACTAGCCTAAATTGAGGCATAAATTTTATGGTTTTTCTTTAAAAGACCTCATCTTTATTAATATATCATATAGTATTAAAATATTCTGTATCAAAAGCAGATTTAACACATAATTAACTTAATTAAAAAGCATGAAAAATTATTTCAACAACAACTTATCAGTTGTCATTTTTAATATAATCAAGACATTGTTTATTATGTACACGGTAATTTGAGTTCTTTTTTATAATTTTAAAGAAATCAAAATTAACAAAATAAAATTACATATAATCGAATACAATGCAAGAAAACTTAACTTATTTGTATTGTATTCTACTCATAGTCCCTCGAGACTATAAGTAGAATACTGAGCCCAGATCACCGTCTTCCATATTTGATTTATTTTATTGATATTGAAGTAAGTATTAAGTCTATTAAATCGCGCTATTTTACACTGAAACCGCATTCTAAACAAATTTTTACTCCAAAGAATTTCCATCAGCGTACACTCACGGACAGAAGGACGTCTTTCCCTTGACACCTTCAATGCGTGACATTCACTGTTGACAACACATCTCTACTCGACTGTACTTTTGCCATTCACGCGATCCTTACCACTATATTTTAAAGTTTAAAGTCGTTCGATTTAATTCTACGTAAACTATTGTACGAATTTACAAATTTAAATTTGCGCTTGTATTATTCTTTATTGCTTTAAAATAAAGTTTATTTTCGAATGGTTCTGCTGCAATGACATATAAAAGATTCTGTAATTTGTTTGCTGTGAATATGCTCTGTATTGCAATGGAATAAAGTTAAAATTGCTGTGATTGAATACTATTTTAAATTGGTCGGATATGTTTAAGCATGGTTTGATGGAGTGGCCCGTCAATTAAATAGGAGTCAGTAGTCTTGGACGGTGATTGAGTGCAATCATGCAGATTTGACTTTGAAGATGTAGTTGTGATTGATTTTTTATTAACTTTGACGGTTCCTTTTTCAAATCTTTAAATAGAACGGGTATTGTTTTTTTTTATCGAACATTTGTTTTAAATTGTATTTAAGTATTTCTTTTGAATTTAATAGTATATTTATTCGAGAAGCGCCTAGTGATTGACACGTGTCTTAATATACTGGTAGTTGTAAGACATAATATAAAGTTCCACTTTATGTTGATACTTGAATGAATTAATTAATGAAACCGTTTTAATGTTCAACACAATTAAAACCACGGTGGATGTCTCACGTGACCAAAAGACTTTTTTTTTGTTTTGAGGCGAGGGAAAATGCTTAACCAATTTACGCACAAACTGGGTCGTTGCTAGGGGAACGACACGCGTCGGTCGGGGGCGATAACACTGCAGCAATAGTATGCTCTTGGCAGTGCTCCGTGACCAAAAGACTGGTTTATACCTCGGACAACGCATCAGCATTGCCATTCAGAGAGGCAATGTGGCCAGTCTTTTGGGCACGTTTCCGCCTGTCAGCGGTCTAGAACTAGATTTTATACTTTAATTTTAGTTTGTATATATAGTTTATTTTTAGTTTAATTTATTGTATAGTTTAATTTATTTATAATTTAGTTTATTTATAATTAGATACCTATATAATAGTATTTTTAAGATAGTTTAGTTTATTATTTTATTTTATTTTAAAATAAAAATGTAAATAATAAAAAATTAAAGATTTTTTTTTTATTGCATGAGTTTAGAAGACAGGCAGACGGCCCACTTAATGGAAACCGGTTACCATCGCCTATAGACATTTGCAACACCAAAGGTGCTACAAATGCGCTGCTGCTCTCTTAAGGGTCACTGGAACCTGGTCACTAATGCCGGAACACAACTCAAGGTTGTTATGGCGACATGCTTTAGACCAGGGGTGGTAGCTATCCAGTCGGGCAAATGCCCTACCACCTGGCTGTGGGTTGTTTAGTCGCCTCTTACGACAGGCCGCCCGGCCGCAGGAAATTGTATTCTTTCTCCGTTCCTGCACAGATAAAATACACCATAACCAAAATAGAATACACCATATGCGAAATTATCTAATTAAAACCTAGACAATTTAATATGAATAAATTTCTTTTTATTGCTCATAGCGACCTCTTCCAGGCAAAATGTCCAAGGAGACTTTAATTTTTTTTTTTAATAATATTTGGTATGTTTTTGATAAAGATGAATAGAGAATAGAGAATATTGGGAAAGGCTTACGTCGCTGAGGCGACTTCCGTAGATAAGTAATAATGTGTTAAATTTATTCAGAAAAAGAACATAGATAGATTTTATTAATTTGATATCTTTTATAAATTTATGTAACGATTTATGAATTTAATTATGTATCTAGATTTGACCGAAATTTTGTAATATGACGGTAGAATAAAGACTTTTTTTTTCTTGATATGATATTTGTCATGTGAAACTGCGAAAAGAAACTGTTTGGGCCCTCAGTTCCTTTATTTTCCATTACAGAATTAAACATACTATTGGTAGTCTGTGGTCGAAATTCGACCATAATAAATAATGTCACAGATTTCGCCAAAGCTACACTGTTAATTTGACTTTAACAATAAACAAGAGAGTATATATGCGTGTGTCTGTCAAATACATGGTAGTGTGTGTAATGTATTTTTTATGCATAATTAAAAAAAAAAAATTAGCACTCTGTACTTCTTCTCTATATAAACTATAAATGTGCGAAATTTCATACTCCTCCGTCCGCGCAATTTTCGTAAAAAGAGGTACAAAGTTTTGCTGCGTTTTGCTTCATGTATTATAATATATAGATATTTATTAGTATAAGTTTAGTATTAAAATTAGAATAAATTAATATAGTAAGTTATTCTTAAGGTACACCAAAACTACATATAATGTCACATACACTAACAAAAATGGACAATAAGCGTGTACGGAGTCTCAAATTTTTCATAGAAATTAAGTATTAAAAAAGGGTACGGAACTCGAGTCCGTAGAGATATATATAATAATAATTAAAAAATGCCGTTGGAATTGCTATAGAATTTATTAGAACTATACAAACACGTATAACACAGGTACAAATATAACTGGATACAACCAGTACAAACTGCACGATTCAATAACACGCGCAAAGTCCGTCACTATATAGCTTATCAAATGTACACACGTCTTGCTCGTATCGTAATCGTCGCTTGACTGCCTATACAAATACAATATGTCTACCTGCCAAGCGTCGACGCAATTTCCCAGAAAACGTAATCCGCACACCTGCTTAATTATTCCTGCGAACGGCCATAAACTAGTACAATACACAACAGGCTGTTTTTCTAAGTAAACAAAAGAAGTCCAAATGCGGGAAGGTAATAAACTGTGCTTTATGGCAGGCAGGTGTGCATTCACTTCTGTCGGCATGTAACAATATTTTAATTGAAATTTTAAATGCATCTATAACAAATTTTATAGACAATATTTAAACAAATTAATTGTATGTTAATTATGTAGTCGTTTGGTCATGTTAGTTGCAGAATGGATTCACAGCATTTAAAAAAAAAATTTTTTGGTAGCAATATTAATAAATATGTTCAAGTAACAAACTTTTAGGTGCAAAGTGGTCATAAATCGATGATAACAGTCAAGCGAGTTTTTCAGTTCGACGGTACTACCCACATCAACGTTGGGCTGTCAGATTTCATTCAATCAACTAAATAGTATGTTAAGAGATAGACAGACAGGGGTAATAAAACTACGTTTTAACGGTTTAAGCGCGGTCATTTTATTTGATTTTGGTTTTTCCGACGTTACGGCCACTTTTCAGTGGCCGTGATCACGGAAGACAAAGATGTCAAGTGTCAACGAGTATTGTTAAAGTTTTATTTAGCCTACCGCCAACTTGTTAATTTTAATTATTTAGTTTTAATTTTGTTTATGGTTATTATTTACTCTATGGGAGCCTAATCTAAATCTAATTGCGAAGCGGTAGTAAATTAGATTAGGCTCCCACAGAGTAAATAATAACCATAAACAAAATTAAAACTAAATAACTAAAATTAACAAGATGGCGGTAGGCTAAATAAAACTTTAACAATACTAAATCTTATCCCTCTTACCCCATCTTATTTTTATTTTTTTGTATTTTTTATGATTCATTAAAAAATACATACAACCCAAAATTTTCACCCTTCTCCTACTAACCACTATTTTTAATAGCGATATTACTATTTTAATAATTGTCTACTGGGATGATTTAGGTAGATGGCGCCACAATCAGGTACCAGAATGTGTTTTTTTGTTCTTGTATGTGTTCAAGTTTGTCCCGGAATGGTTTAAATGAACGATTGGACCAAGTAGGTGGTGCCGCGATACTCCTAAACGGTGGGCCTGATTTTGATGATTTTTTTGTTTTTTCGAGTGTATTTCAGAATAGTTTAGATTAACATTTGGTCCCGGTATATGGAGCTGGAATCGGGTTCTATATTATTTTTTAAAGGCAGGACAACGTCTGCCGGGTACAGCTAGTTTAACTATATAAATGCCCAACGAAGAATTACTGACGTAAATCAAAAATGTAGCCAAATATAAATGCCATTCAAAACAAATCCTTAATCACAAAAATTAAAAGTCAAAACACGCCTCTCCCGCCAGCATCTAATTAGTGTTGAAATTTTTTTTTCAAACGCCCCTTCTATGCGGACAATGGCAGATGACGAGTAAATAAAGCGCTGGTCGACAAAGACGTTCGTCTGCACGGGACATCTGAGCGACGTGTGTCGTGCCCCCCTTGATGCCTCCCACTCCCCTTGACCCCCCCAGACACCCCAGTCCCCGTGGGGGGTGGGCACTGCCGGTCCGACACCGATAATGATGTTAACTCACGTTTGAGAATCGCCCTCCGACTTTCTATTGCGTTTTTCATGACACTTTTAAGATGTTACTGAGTTTTGTAGACGTGTTATGATTTGTGCTCTCCTGGTATTAACACCATACGAATGCAGAGATGAAAATTCAACTGTGTGGAATTTGAAAACCTAGCAAGTGAAGTACAAGAAATTTTATACCGGTTTGACACGTTTTTGAACGAAGTTTCTTAGCGCACTTTACTCAGCGGATGGGAGCTAGACGAAAAAATGTGTAACCGAAAGCACAAATGCTGACCGCTGTATATTATACAATTTTGAACTTTAATGCAATGGTATAAGATGTAAAATAATACCCATCAATGTACCTAATATACGGTATTTCGAAATTAAAAGGTCTTGTAATTGACCTTATTATTGTACAATATCTTCCATTGTCTTCTTCTTCTTCAGGTTTTGAAGAAACTATAGTATTTTTAAGCTGTAAAAAATAAAGTAGGTACTTTTGGGAAATTTAGGGGAAAATAGTACATGTTTTACATTTTACTATTGAATTTTCAATTAAGTTTGCAAATGTAGCATAATCTATAGAAAAATAAGAAAATAAGTTGAAAAATAAAACTCTTATATCCATCACATATGTATAAGAAAAAAGAAAGATAAAAAAAAAATGGATGAATTATATGAAGGATATGATGATTTGTATTGTGCCAGAATAGAGGAACATGGAAATATAAGACATATTGTGCTGACGTCAAATGATTAAGAGAAGATTCAAACAAAGAAAGAGAGGAATATAGTATAAACTCTATATAACGACACTGAAGGGATTGTACATTTGCAACACCAAAGGTGCTACAAATGCGCTGATGCTCTCTTAAGGGAGTCTGGAACCTGGTCACTAATACCGGAACACAACTCAAAGTTATTATGGCGGCATGCTCTAGACCAGGGGTGGTAGGCATCCAGTCGGGCAAATGCCCTACCACCTGGCTGTGGGTTGTTTAGTCGCCTCTTACGACAGGCCGCCCGGCCGCAGAAAATTGTATTCTTTCTCCGTTCCTGCACGGATAAAAACATTTTATGGCGTTATAGAGAGTTGTCTTTAAATGGAGAGAAGTCTGTTATTTTTGTGGGACGTCTTTTGCTGCACAAGTAATGTTGTTGTATTTTTTACTTATTTTATTCATATCTTGCTATATTGAGGCATCTTGGTGATAAAGGAAGTACTTAGAAATTTTGATATGCATGATGCGGACAGTCGAGTTTATTACGGACTAGGATAATAAAGCGATAAAAGAACGTATACAGCTGCGCAGTTTTTACTAATTTTGGCAACTTAAAAGGTACTTTTTATTACTTAATTTTTGTCGTTATTGAGAGTGTAATGTTATATAGAATGTATCATAGTATGGTAGACAAGTTTTTTTTTTCAGGCGGGGGAAATGCTTTTTACGCCCACACCGATCCCAGCGCAATAAGTGCCTGAGAAAGCCCCTGGAAGAACTAACTCACTCCGACGACAGGGGTGAAGACTCCTCTGCAATGGTAGACAAGATCAACCAACCAAAGCCAAGTGATTTGCATGCTTAAGGGACTTTGTCGTTAAATCGAGTGACCTTACATGGAGTTTAAACTACACACTGTAATTGTTTGGAAAATCTAAGTAAAGTAGGGTTAGAGTGACGATATAATCCTAAAAGAAAGAATCCTAAAGAAAATGTCACAAATAAGTTTGTCTGAAACAAGAAATCTCTTGCTGCATGACTTTAAAATACATCTTCCGTACGGATCCCAGAACGCAAACTGCATCTAACATAAGTTTACTATCAAATAAATTTCATCAGCGCGTACCCCGGTACGGACTTCAGTAAATTGTCTTGCACTGACCATACCCATCTGAGGGGGCATTTGACGGGTGTTAGAGGGTGGAAGGAGGCTAACAGGGCAGAGGGGGCGAACACCCACGTTCGTCTTGCTTATGACTGACGTCTGGACAGCTTGAGTGATTGAGAGTGACTGCGAACTTAATGCGCGCTTGCGAGATATGCATCGTTTAATTTGAAAAAGCATAACACACACGAACATTGTATTAATTCTAAATTTAAATTCAACTGCTCTAAGGTTGAAATTTGATTGGATATTTGTTGGATTTGTGACAGATTTCACGAAACATTTCAACACACGTCTTTGCTATAAATTTTAAAATAACGAACGCATCAGTTGCGGTTTGTAAGATGTGTTCCTTGTAATTACTGATCAAGGACTGACGGTTGATTGATAGTGGGGACGTGTTGGGTTGGATGGAAATGCAGATAATTTAAAACAAAATTATAATAATCAATGTCCGCAAAATCTGCGGAGTGACGCTCGCGGACCGCGTTCGTAATACCGAAGTAAGAAAGAGAGTTGGTCTGAAAGAGAGTGTCGGGGTGAAGGTGAGGAAAGGAATGCTCCGGTGGTTCGGGCATGTGGAAAGAATGCATGATGAAAGAATGACTAAACAGATATACAATGCAAAAGTGGATGGATGCAGAAGTCGTGGAAGGCCACGACACACCTTCCATGATCAAATTGATCGTGTACTAGCAGAAGGTGATGTCAGGAGCCTTAAGAACAGACAAGCTTGCATGACAAGAGTTATGAATGTCAAAGAGGCAAGTGAGGTGTGTAAGAATAAGCCTAAATGGCACTCTGTTGTTCGTGCCTACCCCGCAAGGGAACTGGCGTGAAGTTATGTATGTATGTATGTATGTAATGTCAAATTAATTTACAAGAAAAACTTGATCGCCATATTGATATTATTGAGTACTAGGGAGCTGCTAGGATTTGAAAACATTTCAGTTCCCAAATTAAATATTTTCTAAGCTTTTGTGCTGTATAATATATGGATCAATACAATGCAAGAAAACTTAACTTATTTGTATTGTATTCTACTCATAGTCCCTCAAGACTATAAGTAGAATACTGAGCCCAGATCACCATCTTCTATGGGTATAGTACCCAGAAGGCTGGCTACGTTTCCTCGCTGGATGGCCATACTGATCCGTTTGCCGAGGTAAGCACCAGCCCTCTGATCACCCCAAGAGTCAATGAGTCATTTCGATAAATTTTGGTAGAGGCTCATGGCCTCAGGACCCCCGGGCCAAGCGTCTCGACAGTAAACGGCACAAACATATAACTCTCACAGAGGGTTGCATATTTGCGCCGCTTGAGCGATTCGGCTGTTTCCGCCGCTGAACCGGCCGATTTAGACGTGTTTGGTAAATGGGATGCGGCCAACGTGTCTACGCAAGTCGCATCCCACACCAAAGGCTTGCCACGCTGCCAGGGAATTAGAGTCATTCCGTCGGGACGCCTACCATCGTCACGTGCAATACCGTTCGGCTCCAATAAAGCCGTCACGTTGCCGTATATATGGATTAACACGCACTTGTCCAATTTATTACTTCGATAACATAATATGTGTTTGTAGCTCTTTTTTTGAGTTTAGTATATTATCATCTAGCTTTAATGGAATAAAACAAGTTTCAATTAGTACTTAGTTAATATTTAAACTATTCAGTCCATGCTTACTTAATCCTTTGATTTACTGTAAAGTAAAGAGCTCTCCACATTCTCGCGAGAACACTGCGGTAAACGAGAATGTGGAACGGGTTCTCGCATTCTCACAAGAATGAAAGGTCGATAACTTCTAAAGACGTAAGTGCTCGTGTAGACGGTACGGCTGGACACTTGCAACCACGCCGCCGCCGTACCGCCACCGCGCTGCTATTTTGTGAATTTCTTTATATAATACAACTAACGCTGGTTTATACAGCTATGCGTTTGTTTTATGTGCATTCATTCTCGACAGTAAATATATATATATATTTTTTTTTTAGACAAACACACATTGTATATCCCCAAATTAAGCAAGTTACGCTTGTGTTATGAATAATATACAACGGACTACTCTGGGGCCGATCCCAGACACCCAGACCATAGTAAATAACGGAGAAAATACGTTTCCGAAATTTACTATACCAGGAATCGAACCCGGAACCTCTGCGTTGCAGTGAGGTACACCGGCAAAGCCTTAGCCCGCTCAACCACAGAGGCCGTCGTATCTTTCTTTTCTTTATTTTATTTTACAGCGAATTATTATGTTGATGCGCAGCGGCGACGGGGTTGCGGTGTCGCGCGCCAATAGGTACATATCGAAGGCTTCACAACATATAGGCGTATACGCAAAAATGTCATTTTTTGTTGTTTGCTAAAAACTATGCATGTTATAATTTAAAAAGTCTTACCAGTATGCAAGTCTACCTAAAAAGAAGGGTATTCCAAATTTCAGCCTTATACGATCAACTATACATACATACATAACTTCACGCCAGTTCCCTTGCCGGGTAGGCACGAACAGCAGAGCGCC
Source organism: Dendrolimus kikuchii (assembly GCA_019925095.2). NCBI lineage: Eukaryota > Metazoa > Arthropoda > Insecta > Lepidoptera > Lasiocampidae > Dendrolimus > Dendrolimus kikuchii. The sequence continues at coordinate 26,316,560 of CM034392.1, read as the reverse complement.
ATTTAGGCTTATTCTTACACACCTCACTTGCTTCTTTGACATTCATAACTCTTGTCATGCACACTCGTCTGTTTTTAAGGCTCCTGACATCACCTTCTACTAGTACACGATCAATTTGATCATGGAAGGTGTGTCGTGGCCTTCCACGACTTCTGCATCCATCCACTTTTGCATTGTATATCTGTTTAGTCATTCTTTCATCATGCCCGAACCACCGGAGCATTCCTTTCCTTACCTTCACCCCGACACTCTCGTTTCTTACTTCGGTATTACGAACGCGGTCCGTACAATCAACTAGTTTTGTTTTATTCACAATTCTGTCCCTTGTGTAAAACTACACTTTTGTCTTTACGCTCATTTGTTATGAAGCTCTAAATATAATAAAGTTTTAAGTATGAATTCTTCCTCTGTACATAACTAATCTGTGACCCATAGGTAAATATGTGAGCAAAAATTACTCGGAGGGTTGTAGTAGATTGACGTGATACGTACAGACTGATTGCCTGTCACTTCGCATGTGGACGGACGGACGGATACGCGTATTAATAAACGTGATATTACGTATATTTACTTTTTGTTATATTTTTTTCTGATCCAAAGCAAGTAATCAGATTAAGGCATCTTGTTTTTTTTTTTTAAATAATCAGATTTTATAGCGACCAATATAGCTTTGGTAGCGTAATGGCCACGCGTTCCAAATTCAAAAGACGCGGGATCGATCCTCGCCGGAACGCATTACTTTACTCGTCGAGAATTAAATTTGACTGTTATTTGTTGGCTATTTAACAAAACTTACAAATAAAATATGTGTAGGTTTTGTTTGGGTTAGACAAATATTGCATCGTAACTTAAATGAATTTATATCTATGCTAAGTACTAGCACCACATAAGGTGTTAGGAGGTCGCAAATTATCCTTAATAACCGCATTACATATTCACTTGTACAGCACCTTACTGCTTACAGAATAAAGTTCATTGTTGTTTTATGTGAGTGATTGTATCCTTGTTTTGTGTAGGCGTCAAACACGTGACCAAGCGACGATTTGATACGAAATATATCTTTACGATCCAGTTGTAAACAAGTGCGGTACGTGGGTGAGGGTTCGATTCCCAGACGCGTGTCTTGATGTGTGGTCAATAAAGTTAGATTTTGCGATGTTAACTATTCCTGTGTCTTTGATTGCCTTGAACTTCTTGAGATGGCTTGTATCGAGGTTTTATAATGCTGTCTCTCTCGCTCCTTCGCCTTTTTCTAATTATTTGGGAATCGGCACAATATGTCCTTTTCTCCCATACTCTCCCATTAATCCGTGCAGGAACGGAGAAGGAATACAATATCCTGCGGCCGGGCGACCTGTCGTAAGAGGCGACTTAATAACCCACAGCCAGGTGGTAGGGCATTTGCCCGACTGGATGGCTACCACCCCTGGTCTAAAGTATGTCGCCATAACAACCTTGAGTTGTGTTCCGGCAATAGTGACCAGGTTCCAGTGTCCCTTAAGAGAGCAGCAGCGCATTTGTAGCAACTTTGGTGCTGCAAATGTCCATAGGCGATGGTAACCGCTTTCCATCAAGTGGGCCGTCGGCCTGTCTGCAGATCTCTTGCAATAAAAAAAAACTCCTCTATTCTGGCGTACGACTTCTGTCATACCCCAAATCATTCTTCACACAATCCATCTCTTTTTTGGTCGACCCTTTACTCTTGTACCCGACAAGCTTTCAGTTTAACCTTCTTTTTGCCACGTGATTTTCATCAAATTCAAATTCAAAAGTTTTTATTCAAAATAAGTTCCACTAGAGAACACTTCTTGAAGGTCATACATGTAAGTCAAAATTGAAATCTACTTCCTATTAGGTACACCGCTTCGCAACGTGTTATTGCTGTTAAGGAGAAGAAGCGGCAAGAAACTCCCAAGCAACACGTTTAGCTAAAAATTGCTGTTCTTTATATTTCTTACTAGCTGAGCCCGCGACGTCGTCCGCATGGAATTTGTTTATAAAACCCCCCCGATTTTGAAACATTCTTCATTGGTGCTCCGCTCCTATTGGTCTTAGCATGATGACATATAGCCTATAGCCTTCCTCGACAAATGGACTATCTAACCCTGAAAGAATTTTTCAAATCAGACCAGTAGTTCCTGAGATTAGCGCGTTCAAACAAACAAACTCTTCAGCTTTATATATTAGTATAAGATAAGATTCTATTTAAACCTCAAGTTCTTTTTTTATAAGTTTTATACAGAATTATATTACAGAGTTACTTTTTGAAGAATTAATGGAGTTGTAGCAAACAGTGCATACTCAATAAGACCAAGACACAATAAAAGGAAAGAAAAATATCATCATAGTTATAATAATGACATGACAGTTACTTTCGTATTTATAATGTTAGTACGGAAGTCATGTCTACAGTCTACAATCGACAGACAGGTGGCAGGGTATTTGCCCATCTGGATGACTACCACCCTGGTATAGAGTGTGGCGCCACAACAACATTGAGTTGTTTTCCGGCATTAGTAGCCAGATTCCAGTATGCCTTAAGAGAGCAGCAGCGCCTTTGTAGCACCTTTGGGGTTGCAAATGTCTATAGGTGATGGTAACCACTTTCCATCATGTGGGCCGTCTGCCTGTCTGCTGAACTCATGCAAGAAAAAAAATAGTGGCTTTAAGTGATACAAATTGTATGTCTGTCTATTTAGTATATATATATATAAATCAATTGCTGTTCGTTAGTCTCGCGAACGGCTGGACTGATTTGGCTAATTTTAGTTTTGAATTATTTGTGGAAGTCCAGGAAAGGTTTAAAAGGTGAGTAAATATGAACAAAATGCTTGGAATATAGTAAAAACAACAATTTCGCTTTCCCATAGAAACTATTCCTGTATCAAACATTTGATGTTCGTCCCGTCGTTTAGAAATTAATTAAATTTAAAAGTCGTTCAGATATTAAATTAAATTTAAAAGTGATTTATTTTTTGGTTTTGAATGTCAAACGTTTGATATTCGTCTCGTCGTTCGGAAATCAACGTTGTTTATTTATTGATTCTAAAGCGGTACGAAGTTTGCCGGGTCAGCTAGTATTCAATAAAAAATTTTGGACTAAGCCGCGACAGGCACAGAAGCCTGGGGGGATGTTCGCGACCCGTGTGAGTGTGGGATTCGCCAGATTGGGGGTGGCACTAGCGTGCCCGGTCAGAACCGGTGCCACGCTATTGCCACTCCCCAGTTAGGGATACCCACTAAAACCCCTGGGTGTTCCGTCTGCGCCTTATGCCAGGGCTACGTGAATGCGGGATTCCCAACTCCGCGTGCCCTGGCAGGCGTGGGCCCCCCTCACTGGGCCTCTTCCTATGCCGGAGGACGTATCCCCCGGCTACTGCTAAGTCTAGTCCATGCGTGGGGCGGTCTGTAACGCGCCCCACGGGAAGAGAGATGAGTGCGCGCGGAACACTCGCGCTTTCATCTCGACGGCATGTGCGGGTGAGTGAGAACCCCTATACTCCTAGGGGTAAACTTACGGCGGCCGAAGGTCACTGTCTGACCTCCGGCGTCGACGCGTCCTCCTTTGGCGGGAGTATTCAATAAATACTATAACCATCGCTAAATGAATCAAAAGCAGGCAAATTAGTACATTTTAACACATCTCGCTTACCGGAAGCGTCGAAGTATTATTACCATCATAAACTTATACGAAATTTTTGTGACAACTATGCTAATAATTAAATACTACATAATATTAAATATTAACGGTCTTATTCATATTGAGTTATAGTAAGTTTGTAGGCTTATTTAAGAATCTTAACAGTGCTTAAGGCGTACATAATGAACTAGTGAACTACAAAAATAAATATCAATTTGTTTCATCACTATATCAAGCTAACGATTCCCGAGAAATCCGATACCTTTGAATACTGCAATAATATCTGCCAAGCACTCGTCCGAAACCACCAGTCAGTGTGCAAAACAAAGATGGCGCCCGTCCGTCAGCTGTCACTCGCGTTGACGTTTGATTGAGTTGAACTCGGTACCGCGACGGGCCAATGTCACCGCCCGCATTCAACTCATACAATCAGTGAAACTTAAATATTGTACAATAAATTAAACTAGTGGCCGATTAGTGGTCTGAAGACGTACGTAATTTATTAATTATCGTTTAAAATTTGACATAAGCTCCATCCATACAAGTAATCGCAAAATTCAAACGATGGTAAGGCAAGTGAATAAAAAATTCGTAAGCAGTTTGGAGATTTTGAATTTGTATCATTTTTGATGTTAGTTCCGTTCCTTAATTTTTGATTTGAAATTTTTAAAAGATAGGAAATGTGAGGTGTTTATTGGCAAAATACATACATATATAAATACATAACTTCACGCCAGTTCCCTTGCGGGGTAGGCACGAACAACAGAGCGCCATTTAGGCTTATTCTTACACACCTCACTTGCTTCTTTGACATTCATAACTCTTGTCATGCACGCTCGTCTGTTCTTAAGGCTCCTGACATCACCTTCTGCTAGTACACGATCAATTTGATCATGGAAGGTGTGTCGTGCATACACTTTTGCATTGTATATCTGTTTAGTCATTCTTTCATCATGCATTCTTTCCACATGCCCGAACCACCGGATAATTCCTTTCCTTACCTTCATACCGACACTCTCTTTCAGACCAACTCTCTTTCTTACTTCGGTATTACGAACGAGGTCCGCGAGCGTCGCTCCGCACTTGGCAAAATCATATTTTAAACACAATAACGTGTTTACAAAATGTCGGTGTGAGTTTGTTATCTGCTGATTCTGCTTTGGTGTACAATAAAGTGTTGTATATCTATCTAATGTGCAATTTGTTACAATTATCAAGTGCTAACAACGGTGAAGGAAAACATCGTGATGAAACCTGCACATCGAGATAACTGATGCGTCAAACCTACCAAGACGCCTTGGACAAGCGTGGAGGGTATATACTGTCCGTTCCTCCATAGTCGGAGGCTCGAACCAGACCAACCGAACCGCAGATTTCATTACAAATTATTCAATCGTAATAGAAATCACCACCCGGTTTATACAAAACAAAAATGGCGTCCGTCCATCAGCTGTCATGCGATTTGACGTTTGATTGAGTCGAGCCCGGGCACCGCGACGGGTCAATGTCACAGCGCCCCCATTCAGGTCATAGATGAAATAGTAGTACAGACATGCCATACTTAGAAATTATTTTTACAACGATGGTGACGACTCTGTTTTGTTGCTCAATAAGGATGCGGACACATATTTAATAAATTCTAATGTTTTTGCATATAAAACAACAGCTTCAACTTTTAAAATATGATAAATTAAATATAATTGTAATTATTTTTCAAACCTACGTATGACTACATAAGTAGGCACGCTCGTACAAAATCTATAAGGCTGCATGAATGAATGAAAACACTTTATTGTTCAGCAAAAATTAAAAACTTGGTATAAATGGTGAACTTATCGCTCAAAGCGATCTCTTCCATGCAACCCCCTAAACTAAGGTTGTAACAACAGTGGTGGTACTGGCAATAAATAATATAAAACATTCCAAGAATAAGTAAATAAGTAATCCGGTGACCGAGGGTAGAAGTTTCTGGCAGCGTAAGGCGGTCTCAAGACTTTTAGAAAAAGATAGAAGATTCTGGAAGGAAAAGACAGAGATAGATAGATGTTTAGAAAGGGACAGACATTAAATAAAAGAATAACGAAACGAAGATCGAAATTATGAGTTCTAAAAGATTTTTCCGGGTAATTTAAGCAGCGTAAGGCGCGCCTACGAGTGAGTTTCACTTGGAGACAGGGAACGATTAGTGCGATACGAGAGAGCCGGAGGACAAATTTAATAGAAGATTGTGACGAGTTTAGAGAGTGGGCAGAGAAATTTAGTAAAAAACAGTGACGAGTTTTGTGGACAGTTCAGTGAAGGAGGAGTTTAGAGTAGTGTAAGAGGAGATCCAGAAGCAAACTACGCGTGTGTAGGTCAATAAAAGCATTTAGTTGAAAAGACTGGTGTTTACTTCCAATCCTAAGTTCGTACCCCCGCTCGCACGTAACAATAATGTACTATACAAACATAAAACATATCATACTATAAAATCAGCAGAATTATTAGACCTGGACCAAAGATAATTAGTAACCATCAGTTTAAAAGACGATGCAATGTTCTGTAAGTTTATAAAAAGTATGACAGTTGCTTTAACTCTCCGCTGCCATCGCATGCGACTCTCGGGTACCAATGTGAGTTCGGTGTCCGGAGACGCAGATATGCGCAAAATCTGCTCCCATGATTCCGTCACAGGGGTCCACTTGCATCTGAGGATGCGGTGGAACTAACCTCTGTTGGCGAATTGAGTCACTTTGCTTCCCTGGGTAACTCAAGCCTTGATGCGCGGATGAACATGGGTGTAACTTCGTTCCAAGTCTCGTATTTTTTTAAACACAAGCGCGTACACATGGGAGGTAGGTTCAGGTATAGTGATGTATTTGAGAACGCCTGCATCAGAGTCCCACACAAACCGTGCGGCGCTTAATCTCGCCGCGTAAGGTCTAACCCCCACAAAGGACCCGGTATTGTACAAATTGTATTCCCCCTGCTTCAACAAAAAAAAAACTCCGCTACGATATTGTGTGCCCACCTAGTTCACTGTAACCTTTTCTGTTGCAGTAAATACTTTCAATTATTTTCCAAGTTCAAGTTCTCTTGGATCGTCTTCAGAATTGACCATTGTGTTATCCAGATGAATGGAAAATAGAACATTTTGTTCAAAAACAACCCGTTCTCTCGGTTCGTCTTTTGACATTTCTTCACAGATATCGATCCCTACCAGCTACACTATGATTTGGTATAATAATACGGGTGTGTTGATTTTTCAAAATCAGCCAATTCGATCCCTGAGTATTATTGACTAGATTAGAATTTTCAACATTCTAATGATACCGTTATATTTTTCGTCAAAATTGGCCTCCTGACCCTTTGAGTGTTTTTAGTTATTCAAGCATAGTTTAGGATTTGGCCCTGAAGGCCCACTTGAAAAATTATAAGGCACAAAACTCTTAAGAATGAACTTGACAATATCAGAGTTGAGGTAATATTCAAGCAGGGTTATTTTGAAATTAAATATTCTGTAATTTTCCTATTTAATAATATCAATAGAACATTTTATACAAGTGAAATATATAACGCTGTCTATCTGTCCGCTGTTGTGACAGGAGAAAACTTCCTGATACGTACGGCAGGTGGAACATTGCACATAACAGGGCGAGAGTTTGTTGATAGGAGAAGCGGAGATTTAAGAGTACTTTCACAATTAATGAATCCTTACGTCGGCGATTAACACAAACTTTTCATTCATAACAAGCTCATTTCATTACTACATAATATTATTATGAATCATACATGTCACTCGCCTTACATTCGTTTAACATAAACAACATCTAATATTTCTGTATACATCAAATGTAATAAAAAGCCTGTGAAATCACAAAATACATAAATACTAATCGAAAGCAAGTTTCATTGAATGGGATATCAAATCACCTTACATACAAATAATTGGCAGACAAACACACTCCTCGTATATCCCCAAGCTAAGCAAGTTACGCTTGTGTTATGGGTAGCATACAAGGGACCACTCTGGGGCCAATTCTAGGTTATGGGTAGCATACAAGGGACCACTCTGGGGCCAATTCTAGGTTATGGGTACAAGGGACCACTTTGGGGCCAGTCGCAGGTGATGGGTAGCATACAAGGGACCACTCTGGGGCTAATCCCGTACATCTTTTTTGTGAGGGGAAATCCAATTGTGGGCTATCAGCCGCGCGTAGGGGGAAATAACGGCCGGTGTGTGGGATTCACTAGGTCGAGATGGCGGTAGCATCTCTAGGCAGAACTAAACTTGCCAGACCACAATTAGGGATACCCACTAAAACCCCTCGGTATTCCGTCCTTCGCTCTTAGTGTCAAGGTCACGGGTACATGGCTTAACTTCTCCGCTGACCCTGGCAAGTGGTTATTTTTGTCTCCCGGTGTCTTCAGACTCCCATTGAGTGGGGTGGTCTTTAGCCCGCCTCACCAGAAGAGAGGGGAGCGCGCACGCAATACGTTGCGCCTCCATCTCGACGGCATGACGGTGGGCGAGAACTCTTTCCCCAGGGATGCTTAAGGTAACTCTCACTAATCGCAAGAAACACGATTAGCAGAAGGCTAACCGCATTACGACGATATTCTGTGAGTAATTTTGTAAATATCGGAAAGTTCACGAAATTGACCAGATCAGAAATCGAACTTGGAGCCTCTGCGTGGCAATGTGATGTAAAGCGCCACAGGCTTAGCCCGCTCAACCACAGAGATCGCCGTGTGTCATTTCAAGTTGCCATAGCAACTTCCTCCTCTCGCAGGAATCATAGACTTATAATTTAGCAGAAGGTTTTGTTTTTAAGATTGTACGGGATACTGGTAGTATTTAAATAAAACATCGAAAAATACGGCTGCCAGGCTTCGGGGCTGTGTACACGGCGTGGGAAATTAAATGTACGGCTGTTGCGCTCGCTTCGAACAAGGACTCGCGTGACACTGATTTTCAAAAATGAGCCAATAGCACCGTGTGGCGCACCCCGTCCGTGTTGCCCTTATTTTAATTAAAAAATAACAAATATTTCCGTAAATTTCCGCGCTTAAAAACCGTTATAACATACTTTAATTTTTGTAAACAATACATATATACTAGCTGTCCCGGCAGACGTTGTCCTGGCCTGAAGAAATAAAATTTAGTACCCAATTGCAGCGCCACCTACCGGGTCCAATTGTGAATCTAAACCATCCTCGAATCTACTTGAACACACACAAAAAAATTCATTCAAATCGGTCCAGCCGTTTAGGAGGAGTTCACTGTCAACACACGTACAGAAGAATTATATATATAAAGAATAGCTGTCCCGGCAGACGTTGTTCTGCCCTGAAGAAATAAAATTTAGAACCCGATTCCAGCGCCACCTACCGGGTCCAAATGTAAGCTATCCTATCTTTCAAGTCGTATCAAACTGCACACGGTGTGCAAATTTGATTAAAATCGGTCAAGTAGTTTAGGAGTCCATCGCGGACAAACAACGTGACGCGTAATTTATATAGATTAAGATATATAAGTGTAATAAATATCTATTACATGTGTGCGTCGCCTACAAAGATTATTAGAAAAATATGAATAATCTTAGCTGCTTGACATTCTGGCTACATACCCAAATCTTGCAAAATCGTTAAAAAGAGGAGTACAGTATCAGATTATGCTCCAAAAATGCAAGGTGTCTTGAGCTTTTTTTTTTTTAATCCAGAATAAGTTCCCTTTAATGCCGCCATTTGTAACTTAATAAAGGGTATTCCACTTCACGCTTGAGCTTAATCTGACGAGGCGTTTCGCTGCGCCCGCGCACCTTGTCATTAAACGCTTTCATGCATAATACGAGAATGGCGAGAGCACATACATATCTATGTATTTATTATATTTAAGAGTATAGATATACTAGCTCTCCCGGCAGACGTTGGTCTGCCTTGAAGAAAATTTGAAAGCCAATTGCAGCGCCACCTACCAATCCAATTGTGAATCTAAACCATCCTCGAAACCACTTGAACACACACAAATTTTTTATTGAAATCGGTCCAAACATTTAGGAGGAGTTCACTGTCAACACACGTATAGAAGAATCTTATACTAATATATAAAGCTGAAGAGTTTGCTTGTTTGAACGCGCTAATCTCAGGAACTACTGATCTGATTTGAAAAATTCTTTTAGTGTCAGCTAGCCCATTTATTGAGGAAGGCTATAGGCTATATAGCATCACGCTAAGATCAATAGAAGCGGAGCACCAATGTTTCAAAATCGGAAGGTTTTGAAAACAAATTTCACCCGGACGACGTCGTGGGCACAGCTAGTTATATATATAAAGATTTAGTATTTTCTTAAGTCTTTGCGATTGGTGCATTGTATAATTAATACACCGAACACAAGCCAACTTGATTAACAATTTCTCTTTTTATTTTACCCATTTTAATATTATAGTCAAGATGGTGAAATCCGTCAGTGGGGGAACACCATACGCGTCTCATTATTTCCATGTTCGTAAAGTTCTATCCGTGCAGGAACGGAGAAAGAATACAATTTCCTGCGGCCGGGCGGCCTGTCGTAAGAGGCGACTTAACAACCCACAGCCAGGTGGTAGTGCATTTGCCCGACTGGATGGCTACCGCCCCTGGTCTAAAGTATGTCGCCATAACAACCTTGAGTTGTGTTCCGGCATTAGTGACCAGTTTCCCTTAAGAGAGCAGCAGCGCATTTGTAGCACCTTTGATGTCGCAAATGTCCATAGGCGATGGTAACCGCTTTCCGATGGGCCGTCTGCCTGTCTGCTGATCTCCTGCAATAAAAAAAAAAAGATACGACGATAACAAATCAGTCAGTGAAGGTAAGACACTATTGAATTCTGTCCGAATTGTAGTTGGCGGTAAAAATCCGTTTAAAAAAGTTAAAAAAGGAGCGATGTATGAATTTACCCCATTGACGGAGTCACCACCTTGACTATATAAAAAACTAGGATATGCCCGAGACCCTTGAGGGACTATGAGTAGAATACAATACAAATAAGTTAAGTTTTCTTGCATTGTATTAAATAAAATGTATAATACTTCGGAAAGAATGCGTGATGAAAGAATGACTAAACAGATATACAATGTAAAAGTGGATGGATGCAGAAGTCGTGGAAGGCCACGACACACCTTCCATGATCAAATTGATCGTGTACTAGTAGAAGGTGATGTCAGGAGCCTTAAGAACAGACGAGTGTGCATGACAAGAGTTATGAATATCAAAGAAGCAAGTGAAGTGTGTAAGAATAAGCCTAAATGGCGCTCTGATGTTCGTGCCTACCCCGCAAGGGAACTGGCATGATGTTATGTATGTATGTATAATATTAAAAAAACAAAAAACTAGGATATTTCCGAGACTTCATCTTTGACTGGAAATTTCCGCGGGATTCACAAGACACAGTAACGCAGCATTAAAAAAAAATTTAAACCATCGTTTTGGTGAAAACTGTGTTGGAATAAGCAATTTTTTTTTTTAATTCGGCAGACAAACACACATATTGTATATCCCCAAATTAAGCAAGTTACGCTTGTGTTATGGGTAATATACAACGTACTACTCTGGGGCCGATCCCAGACACCCAGACCATAGTAAATAACGGAGAAAATACGTTTCCGAAATTTACTATACCAGGAATCGAACCCGGAGCCTCTGCGTTGCAGTGAGGTAGGCCGGCAAAGGCTTAGCCCGCTCAACCACAGAGGAAATTTTCATGCACCTGAACAACTACAAACCGCTCCAAGGATAGTAAAATCACACGTATTTTTTTTTTCAATTTAACCTCTTTTATGGTTTAAGAAAGAGGGAACTATGAATCTAGAATATTTTTACTGACACATACATACATAACTTCACGCCAGTTCCCTTGCGGGTTAGGCACGGACAACAGAGTGCCATTTAGGCTTATTCTTACACACCTCACTTGCCTCTTTGACATTCATAACTCTTCTCATGCAAGCTCGTCTGTTCTTAAGGCTCCTGACATCACCTTCTGCTAGTACACGATCAATTTGACCATGGAATGTGTTTCGTGGCCTTCCACGACTTCTGCATCCATCCACTTTTGCATTGTATATCTGTTTAGTCATTCTTTCATCATGCATTCTTTCCACATATACAAATATACAATATCAAAAATACACAATTACAATATTGTCATGGTAGAAACAATAGGCGGCCTTATCGCTTAAAGCAATCTCTTCCAGGCAACCTAACTTAAGGAATAATTTAACCTAATCTGGCGATGTAGGTGGTGCAGATCATTAAGTAGATATATCATAAATAATCATACTTAAACTACATAATTTACGTATTAAATACACATACTTAAATTACTTTATAAATTAAATACATACATATTTATATATACATATGTATATGCTAAATAGTGTATAATATAAGAGTTAGGAATAATTTTTTAAGGAAAAGTAGTGTTTTCTGAGTGCGTTCTTAAATGTAGGTGATGTTTTGGCCTCTCTGACAGTAATAGGCAGCGCATTCCAAAGTTTGACAGCCTGCACTGTAAAAGAGTTATCATAAAAAGATGAAGTGTGTGCAGGTGTAGTGAGTTTACGATACTAATTTATTTATTATTTATAACATTAATGCTGACCACACATTGTATTACATCATATTTGCTATCGGTCAGTGACAAAATCGCATTGGAATTTGATTTCTCAATCCGGCTATTTTGAATCATTACCAGAAATATTTCAAAATATAAATAAATATTTATAAAAAAATAGCGCAGATTTTAAATATAATAATTTGCTGTCGATCAGTGAAAATTAAATTAAAGCAATTAACCAACAAGCAATTCCCTTAAGAGAGCAGCAGCGCATTTGTAGCACCTTCGGTGTTGCAAATGTCCATAGGCGATGGTAACCGCTTTCCATCAAGTGAGCCGTCTGCCTGTCTGCTGAACTCCTGCAATAAATAAATAAAAATAACATTTATTAATAAAATAAAACTACATACATACATACATAACTTCACGCCAGTTCCCTTGCGGGGTAGGCACGAACAACAGAGTGCCATTTAGGCTTATTCTTACACACCTCACTTGCCTCTTTGACATTCATAACTCTTGTCATGCACGCTCGTCTGTTCTTAATGCTCCTGACATCACCTTCTGCTAGTACACGATCAATTTGATCATGAAAGGTGTGTCGTGGCCTTCCACGACTTCTGCATCCATCCACTTTTGCATTGTATATCTGTTTAGTCATTCTTTCCACACGCCCGAACCACCGGAGCATTCCTTTCCTTACCTTCACCCCGAAACTCTCTTTCAACTAGCCTTATATTTTTCTAGCTGTGCCCGCAACTTCGTCCGCGTGGATTTTTTTTTGTCGAGGAACTAAGTTACTCCTTATGAGAGATAACATCAGCTATCTGTCAGTGTAAGTACTGTTAAAATCGGTCCATCCGTTTCAAAGATTAGCTGGATCAAATGACTTCGATTTTTTTTTGCGGAACCCTAAAAAAAATAGCTTAAGTTACTCCTTATAACACCAGCTATGTGCCAGTGAAATTCTTGTCAAAATTGGTCCAGCCGTTTAAGAGAGTAGCCAGAACATCTAAACAGATAGACAGACAATAATTCAAAAGAAATGAATTTTTGGAATCTCAGAACAGACACTTCAATTTCATTTAACTGTACAGATATTAGATATAGGCAGATATAAATAGATGGATGTGACATCCCTATTATTATTATAAATGCGAAAGTAACTCTGTCTGTCTGTTCCGTTTTCACAGAAAAACTACTGGATCGATTTGGCTGAAACTCAGTATATATATATTTTCCATGCCGAGAATGAACATAGGATATTTTTTATCCCGAAAAATGGGATAGTTTCCGGGATAAAAACATATTTGTCTTTTTGTTTGTTATCCTTTTATGGAAAGACTATTGGACCGATTTGGCTGAAACTCGGTACATATATAATTTTAATACCGCGGGTGGCCAAGGGATACTTTTTATCCCGGATAATGGGATACATTTTGGGATAGATTTATGTAAAGTTTATCCCGGAAACTAGGACAGGTTTTGTGATTTTGTCCATTTCGTCCATTGGGTCTACTGGGTCCACTTTGTCCACTGGATCCACTGGGTCCAGTTGGTCCACTGTGTCCACTTGGTCCCCTTGGTCAACTGGGTCCACTGGGTCCACTTGGTCCACTGGGCCCACTTGGTCCACTTGGTCTACTGGGTCCACTGGGTCCATTTGGAACACTTAGCCTACTGGGTCAACTGGGTCCACTGGGCCCACTGGTACTGTGAAGACATACAACCTCCACACAAGCCTTATGTCTTTAAGATATTTATCGTTGCTTAGCAACTTCCTGTTTAGAAGACTAAATTCTTTCTTCTGTCTAAGATACCAAATTAATATTTCCTGTTTGTAAATTATTCTACTAATAATAAAACAACTGCATGTTTAAAAGATTCGTTTATTGTATTAATTTCACAGGTACCACTTAGACTACTGGGTCCACTAGGTCCACTTGAACCACTGGGTCCACTGAGTCCACTTGGTCCACTGGACTCACTGGGTCCACTTAGTCCACTAGGTCCGTTGGGTCCTCTGGGTCCACTTAGTCCACTCGATCCACTGGGTCCACTTGGTCCACTAGGTCCGTTGGGTCCACTGGGTCCACTTGGTCCACTGGACCCACTGGGTCCACTTGGTCCACTGGACCCACTGGGTCCACTTGGTCCACTAGGTCCGTTAGGTCCACCGGGTCCACTTTGTCCACTGGATCCACTGGGTCCAGTTGGTCCACTGGGTCCACGGGGTCCACATGGTCCACTTGGTCCATGTTATCTATTTTGTCATTTTTGTCAAGTTTTGTCATTTATGTAGTTTACATATAGACACGGGGGTGGTATAGTTTGCGATACAAAATGAAGTGAATCTTTCGGGGGCAAATACATACAAATTTAATACAATGTAACCTGTACTACTTGCTCTTTAAACAAGAGACACGCACTAGAGGTTGTAAACTCTAGTATTATATAAATAATGTACATATTAATGGTGTAGTATAATCTAATCGTATTATTTTCTTGTTTCAGGTAATTTCTATATTAATATCCTTGGAGAAAAATTAAGGTACAGTTAATACAACAATTCGTATATATCGCAATTAGTAAGAGCAAGGGAGATGCATACTAGGAATAAGAGTCACCTAAATATTGTTACGAGTCGCGAGACTCGAATTAAAATGCCGTTAGAATTACTATAGAGTTTATTAGAACTATACAAACACGTATAACACAGGGATAAATATAACCGAACACAACAAGTCCAAAATGTAATGCCGAAGGTTCTAATTGAATAAAACGCGCAAAGTCCGTCACTTATTAGATTCCCGATTGTAGTACA
Organism: Dendrolimus kikuchii; assembly: GCA_019925095.2. Lineage (NCBI taxonomy): Eukaryota > Metazoa > Arthropoda > Insecta > Lepidoptera > Lasiocampidae > Dendrolimus > Dendrolimus kikuchii. The sequence continues at coordinate 26,301,519 of CM034392.1, read as the reverse complement.
CACGTCTCGCTTTGCTCGTGGTTATCGCTCGACTGCCTGCTCCCTCTATCGGGTCATTGTTTTATACTGCACAGATGCAATATGTCCGCCCGGCCGCGTGGACCAAATTTCCTAGAATCAGCTTGTTCTTTAAATCCGTAACACCTGGCTAATGATCACAATACAACAATAGGCCGTATACCAATAAGTAAACAAAAAAAGACGATGATAAAAGAATTTAAATGTTATTAGATCAAATGCCGACGGGTAATAAATGTGCTTTGTTTCAGATATGCAGGTGGGTTTTGTGTTTGTCGGGGTCTGAGTTGTAACAATACTTAAACTTTGAAAATATTAGGAACATATACTATATATACTACATATACTATACTATACACATATTAATAATGTATATATTTGATTATATATAATAATATTATTTGTTATTGTCTATTTTCTTTTTATTTATCTTAATTATATGTATTGTGTAATATCTATACATACATACATAACTTCACGCCAGTTGGCTTGCGAGGTAGGCACGAACAACAGAGCGCCATTCAGGCTTATTCTTACACACCTCACTTGCTTCTTTGACATTCATAGCTCTTGTCATGCACGCTCGTCTGTTCTTAAGGCTTCTGACATCACATTCTGCTAGTACACGATCAATTTGATCATGGAAGGTGTGTCGTGGCTTTCCACGACTTATAATATCTATGTATCCTATTAATTACATGTACTTGATTTGCACACCACCGTCATACACTCTCGATTCCTTTCACACAACCCACAGCCCAGGTTGTCTGGAAGAGATCGCTCTAAAGCGATAAGGCGGCCCTTTGCTCCTGCCTTGACACGAGATGACTGTAAATGATTTACTTTATGAATGTGTGGTGAACAATAAAGTATTTTCTATCTATCTATGCAAAACTAGATGGCGCTTTAACAAATCTCCGTTGCTTTTGAAATTAATCGTTCCTTAAGCACTCTGAGTGCGCCAGTGCATTAAACATGACACCAAAATAACTTCATAAACCCAAGCTTTTACGCCCATCATTATTAATAATTCGCATCGGCCTCGTAAAGCATCAATCACCGCGACGCGGCGCCTGCGGCTGCGCCAGCGCACATCCGCGAAACGATCAAGCGGATAACGCCGCCTGTTATCCGATTGTGCGGATATTAACATACTTTTAAAGACATTAAGACTTATTCGTAGGTTTGTTTAAAATATGAAAGCATATTCAGCAAATTACGGCCCATTTGGTGGAAGGTGGTTACCGTCGCCTATGGACGTTTGCAACACTACGTGTTTTTATATGTGCAAGAACGGAGAAAGAATACAATTTCCTGCGGCCGGGCGGCCTGTCATAAGAGGCGACTAAACAACCCACAGCCAGGTGGTAAGGCATTTGCCCGACTGGATGGCTACCACACCTGGTCCAAAGCATGTCGCCATAAGAACCTTGAGTGGTTTTCCGGCATTAGTGACCAGGTTCCAGTCTCCCTTAAGAGAGTAGCAATTTGTAGCAACTTTGGTGTTGCAAATGTCCATAGGCGATGGTACCCGTTTTCCATTAAGTGGGCCGTCTGCCTGTCTGTTGAACTCCTGCAATAGAAAAATTAAAAAAAACCAGGCGCCCGACTTGTAAGAAATTTTATAACGCCCTTCAAAATTCAAAAGTTTTTATTCAAAATAAGTTCCACTGGAGAACACTTTTTGAAGGTCATACATATAAGTTAAAATTTAATTTTACTTCCTAGTCTATGTACACCGCTTCGCAACGTGTTATTGCTGTTAAGAAGAAGAAGCGGCAAGAAACTCCCCAGCAACACGTCTAGCTAAAAATTGTTTTTCTTTATATTTCTTGTTCTATTTATATCTCAAGTTCTTTTTTTTATAACTTTAATGCAGAAGTATGTTACAGAATTACTTTTCGAAGAACTAATGGAGTTTTAGCAAACAGTGCATGCTCAGTAAGATAAGGACACAGTAAGAGGAAAGAAGAATATTATTCTTCTTTTTATTACTTCTCAAACGACCCCATGTAGTAGTGCAGTAACTTCGGCGGGAAGTTACCACCAGATCATTGTTGTACGCAGAATAAACGTTCTAGAAAACCGTTGCATAGTTGAGCGTGGGAGCTCCAGGAAATGGGGGTGAACATCCCGTAGGTCGCGAGAGGTGCGGTTGTAACAACGAGGAGTTGGCACCATATCAAGCAGTTCTTGGGATCACTCTCCGTTGCACAGGCGAACTTGCTGTTTACGAATTAATATCTGATTTTGAAATCTTACTACACATTCACTTACCTTACCGTCGCTTAAATTTTGACATTACTTGTATAGAGATTTTTTTTCGACGCTTCAAACAGGCGACGATCCCGCTCACGCCTAGTAAGTACTTACAACACTAGGGACGAAACTTACATGTTGATAGTCTTTAGGTTGTAGTAGGGGGCTGAGATAGAGGCTCCCGTCGACTTCCCTCCCCTCTTGATGAAGAGGGTACCCTCCCCCAGGGGTACCTTAAGTGGCACTCCATAAAAGCGCATAGGAGAGGGGCGCAGGTTCGGTTTAGTGGGTATCCCCCATCCCCCTTCAAGATTGATCGAAGATCAAGACTCCCACACATCCCTCGGTGTAAAGCCTTCCACGCAAGCCCGAGGATAGTGTCCCAAGAAAAGCTCCAATTTCAAATATTTTGTCAAATACCACGCAAGAAATAGACGTATTTACAACACAATCATTATTCTCACAAATTCAAATAAAAGCTGTGAGTTTTTAATCGAATAACTTCAAGGTAATTATTAATTAAAATAAATTAAACAAGACACATCGCGCCATGTCTCCGGTCAGAGACAAAGTCGCATGACCGCATCAGTCCGTCCGATACGCATCAATCAATCAAACGCTAAAACCAATTTAATTGATTGCGTCATTCAATCAATTACGACCGTTCTAAATTCAAAACAGGAAGCGGGACGTGACGCGATTTAAATCGTCGAAATGTTGGGACATCGTTTGCTTTTATTATTTTTTACTAGTCAAACTCAGAACATTGCATGCTGTGAAAACATACGTGCTAGTAATGGAGTATGGTCGGCTGACGATACTATATATTTTTATACAGAAAATAAGAAAAAAAAATTAAGTTACTAATATTTATTGAAAGTGGATACATGTATCATACTCCTTCAATCCATCAGAGACTTCAAAATAGTCCCATCACTACTTACTCTTGCTATTATAATGATTTAGTTAGTGTCGTCCTGTTGCAATTTTGTGACACTTGACTACTCTATTGACAATAAATGAATGAAAACATTTTATTGTTCACCAAAATTAAAACTACGTTCTTAAAAACTAGATACAATAAATATTGAACAAAGGGCGTCCTTATCGCGCGATCTCTTCCAGGCAACTCCCTAAACTAAAGAAAACAGTAAAACATGACAGTAGCGGATGTAGACAATAAATAATATAAAACATTCGAAATATATGAAATAAGTAAATAAAAATCGTTATTATATACTATATAAACATATCATACATAATACATATAGAATAAGCAGCACTATTATACCTGAGACGATCAAAAATAATTAAAAACCATGATTTTAATATATTTGTATAAATCGTAAATTATTTTATTATTGACAATTAAGTCGCTCAGCGGAAGAGTGGTCTAATCCAAAAAACAGTAAAAGCGTTAAATAAGATTTTTTGTCTTTACGCACAGGTTTAGAAAAAATTGGTTGTTTTTAATAGATTTCAGATGTCGCGTGCAAATCTAGCCCACTAGAGTTTCAAAAATCTATACATAAAGAAAGGAAATGCCTACTTAAGTCTGTTACGGTTTTGTGGATTAGGCCATTCTTCCGTTGAACAAGTCAATTCGTAGCTTTATGTTTTTTGTTACTTATACATCTTCAAAATCTCTGCTTTCCCGTCCGTAATACCCGTTCGTATGTATCATTCATAGACTGTCTAGTCGGACGTCTCCCGTCGCGTTGACTTGTCTTTCTCATCGGCAATAGACGCTGTCCCTTTTGCTGAAGACGACTTTGGAATCAATAAGACAGTCGCTCGGACGACTTGATTGCAGTGTTTTGTGTATTTGACTTTTCCTCGCGTATAGTTTTGTACCGAATAAAGACGTTCAATGTTTTAAGACAGGATAAATTGTATATGCTTTAATTTCGTTATTTAGATATCTTCTATAATATTAGTGATTTTTTCCTATAGCTTAGCACCCTTGTCATGTCCATTAGGGGCCGTCCATAAATTACGTGACACCTAAGGGAGGGGGTGTGTGGACAATGTGTGACCATGCGTGACAAGATGTGACATTGTGTGACAAGGTGTGACATTTAAAAATCTAATATAAGCTAATTGCGAAACAGCTGTCTTAATTTAATAATAATTTCTTGATGTAAAATTGCAAAAATGTGATGTCGCACTAGGGAGGGAGGAGTTTCGCGAACGTGACCAGCTGTGACAAGGACGGCAGAGGGGTCAAAGAATCATGGAATGCGTAATTTGTGGATGGTGCCTTAACACTATGTTCTCTTTTACTGGCTAGATAGTAATTAAACAATGGGTTTTTTTTAAATTAAACTAGTTCTAAATTTGAAAGATTATTTGAAAATTTACGCGCTTCTTAAATTCTATTTGTTGGTGGTGTGTGTGGTATTTGTTGGGTGTTGTATTTGTGTTGAGGTGTACTTTAAAATTAATTATAATATTATGCAATCCTAATTTTATACTAAATACTTATACTAGTGTGGACTGTATCTGTTACATGGTTTGTGGTAGTGTTGTGTGGTAGTATATGTTTAGTGTGGCTCATGTCTACGGTATATGTTTTTTTTAATTACAGTGTAAACTCTATGTAACGACACTGAAGAGATTGTCCATTTTATGGCGTTATAGGGAGCTGTCGTTAAATGGAGAGAAGTCTATTATTTTTGCCTGACGTATTTTGTTGTATTTTTTTACTTAATTTATTCATATCTTGCGATATTGAGGTATCTTGGTGATAAAGGAATTACTTGGAAATTTCGGTATGCATGATGACGATAGTCGAGTTTATTGCGGGTTAGGATAATAAATACTTTTTTTTCTTTTTTTTTAGTAGAAACTTAGTTGATATGTGTATTAAGTTATATGTTTTATATTGTAAGAATTATAATTATTGTATGTTTCCCAAATAAATTAAATAAATAAATAAAGCGATAGAACGTACACAGCTGCGCAGTTCCTAATAACTTTGGCAACTTAAAAGGTACTTTTATTACTTATTTTTTGTCGTTATTGAGAGTGGGTATAATGCTATATAGAATAGAGTGTATCATTGTATGGAAGACAAGCTCAACCAACCAAAGCCAACTGATTTCGACGCTTAAGGGAGTTTGTCGTTAAATCGAGTGACGTTACATGGAGTTTACACTGTATATATATTGTGTTATATTCTATTCTTAATTTAGCCTAGTCTTCAATTGTAACTTATCTAGTGACCAATGGATATTAGAAATACTTGAGTATCAGATCAAGTAATCATATTTGAGTTGATAAATTCAAAATTGAATCTCAGCATTGACATATTATTATATCTATTTAGTTTATATACCTTACTAACTGTTTAACTGTAACTAGCAGAAGGTAATGTCAGGAGCCTTAAGAACAGACGAGCGTGCATGACAAGAGCTATGAATGTCAAAGAAGCAAGTGAGGTGTGTAAGAATAAGCCTGAATGGCGCTGTGTTGTTCGTGCCTACCCCGCAAGGGAACTGGCGTGAAGTTATGTATGTATGTATGTACTAACTGTTTATTGGTACTGTATATTTATTTGCCTCCCTACAGGTTAAAATTTGACATAAGCTCCATATAAGTAATGGCAAAGGAGACGGGGACTTTTGGGCCGAAGAAATGTAATGAGTTGAGATATGGTTTCCGAAAGGCCTTATATTTTTCTATTCCAAATTGTAAAACATCAGCTCTAAATTCTATGTATGAGAGCATGATAAATCTTAAAAATAAGGTCAGAAATAAAATGAGTTATCGATTAACTTAATCAATTGTGATTGAATTTCAACAATTAATAATATTAAAATACTTACATGATACGTTTTTTTTTTTTTTTATTGCTGGAATTCAGCAGACAGGCAGACGGCGCACTCGATGGAAAGCGGTTACCATCGCTTATGGACATTTGCAACACAAATGCGCTGCTGCTCTCTTAAGGGAAACTGGAACTAGGTCACTAATGCCGGAACACAACTCAAGGTAGTTATGGCGACATACTTTAGACCAGGGGTGGTAGCCATCCAGTCGGGCAAATGCCCTACCACCTGGCTGTGGGTTGTTAAGTCGCCTCTTACGACAGTCCGCCCGGCCGCAGGAAATTGTATTCTTTCTCCGTTCCTGCACGGATAAAAATACGTTTAATTCATTCAAAATAACTAGCTCCATTATACAATTACTAAAAAAAAATATGTGTGTATGGTGCATTGCAAACGCAGTAGAAGTGAAACTTCAGAGAATATACATACCTACATACATAACTTCACGCCAGTTCCCTTGCGGGGTAGGCACGAACAACAGAGCGCCATTTAGGCTTATTCTTACACGCCTCACTTGCTTCTTTGGCATTCATAACTCTTGCCATGCACGCTCGTCTGTTCTTAAGGCTCCTGACATCACCTTCTGCTACTACACGATCAATTTGATAATGGAAGGTGTGTCGTGGCCTTCCAAGACTTCTGCATCCATCCACTTTTGCATTGTATATCTGTTTAGTCATTCTTTCATCATGCATTCTTTCCACGTGCCCGAACCACCGGAGCATTCCTTTCCTTACCTTCACCCCGACACTCTCTTTCAGACCAACTCTCTTTCTTACTTCGGTATTACGAACGCGGTCCGCGAGCGTCACTCCGCAGATTTTGCGCAGTGCTCGCATCTCGACCGCGTTTACTCTACTTTCATGCTCTCTCTTCCATACCCAACTCTCGCATCCATACGTGAGCGTAGGTACCAGCACCGCGTTGTGTATTAATCATCGGTCTTATTGACTCTCTAATCTGAGCTGCACAATATAAAACTCGCATCTCACTCTCTCGTTTATCTCTTTTTAGAGTCGTTTTTCCGTTTCATCGAGTTGCAAATCACAACTATTCTAAAGAAGTTTCACTTCTAAATATCAACATAATAAAAAGAAGACTTAAAATCACTGTCAATGTTTTTGCTTTCTGGGCCCAGGGTGTATGAAAGCGCATCCGTCTCCTTTGTACAGTAACATACATACATACATAACTTCACGCCAGTTCCCTTGCGGGGAAGGCACGAACAACAGAGCGCCATTTAGGCCCATTCTTACACACCTCACTTGCTTCTTTGACATTCATAACTCTTGTCATGCACACTCGTCTGTTCTTAAGGCTCCTGACATCACCCTCCGCTAGTACACGATCAATTTGATATTGGAAGGTGTATCATGGCCTTCCACGACTTCTGCATCCATCCACTTTTGCATTGTATATCTGTTTAGTCATTCTTTCATCATGCATTCTTTCCACATGCCCGAACCACCGGAGCATTCCTTTCCTGTACAGTAACACACGTGAAATAATTGTAAGATATAGAATCCGGCCATCATTTAATAAATAAAATAATAATAATAATAATCGGCAGACAAACACACATATTGTATATCCCCAAATTAAACAAGTTACGCTTGTGTTATGGGTAATATACAACGGACTACTCTGGGGCCGATCCCAGACACCCAGACCATAGTAAATAACGGAGAAAATACGTTTCCGAAATTTACTATACCAGGAATCGAACCCGGAGCCTCTGCGTTGCAGTGAGGTACGCCGGCAGAGGCTTAGCCCGCTCAACCACAGAGGCCGTCAAAAATAAAATTAATATTAAACCAACGAACGACGTCTCGACTACAGCAAGTCAGTTATATACTTGCACAATAGCTAACCACTTTGATCGGTTCCAGTAACACTCAGACCTAATTCCGGCATGACATGCGTATCATATTTTTTCGTTCATTATCAAAGTTCGTTAACGCATTGACACTGAATGTGTATCGACGCTAGCTAGATAAACAGATCCGGCGTCGCTCGACTAATGCCTTTGAATACACATCAATCAATCAATTCGTTTGACAGCTTTAAAGTGGAAGCCAAAGATTGAAATAAAATTTCAATTGGATTAGTATGGATGTGACAATTATAATAACTCCATCGTTTGTTTAATGTATTTATTTAAACTGCTCCGGTGATTCGGGCATGTGGAAAGAATGCGTGATGAAAGAATGACTAAACAGTTATACAATGTATAAGTGGATGGATGCAGAAGTCGTGGAAGGCCACAACACACCTTCCATGATCAAATTGATCGTGTACTAGCAGAAGGTGATGTCAGGAGCCTTAAAAACAGACGAGCGTGCATGACAAGAGCTATGAATGTCAAACAAGCAAGTGAGGTGTGTAAGAATAAGCCTGAATGGCGCTCTGTTGTTCGTGCCTACCCCGCAAGGGAACTGGCGTGGAGTTATGTATGTATTTAAATTACGCACCTTTTTTTGTCTCGATTACATCGTCGTGGATAGAGGGCCTTGGGAAAGTCAACGCTAGATAGCGTTGAGCGGTTAAAGATCGGTAGTAGTGAGTCGACCATTGTGTAACGTGTGCGTTTCCCGGTTTCTCAAAAACCAAAAACCAATATCTAATACTCAAAACGAACTGAATACGAAACATAAACAATAAACAGTGAATTAGTTTATCAATACCACAAAAGACCTGTGATTTGCAAGTACTAGGCCTAGCTGAAATCCACGCATGACGGCGTCTGGTAAGTACCATCCCCATTCCTTGGCGTGTGATTCGGGATTGAGAAAAGGGGTTTGCACAACTTATATGCAGATTAATTGTAAAATAAAAATTGAGCCCAAATATATATAAAAATTTAGATAGTTTTGAAACACTAATAATAATCGGCAGACAGACACTTTTTATATCGCCAAGCTAAGCAAGTTACACTTGTACATACATACATATATAACTTCACGCCAGTTCCCTTACGGGGTACGCACGAACAACAGATCGCTATCAGGCTTATTATTACACACCTTACTTGCTTCTTTAACATTCATAACTCTTGTCATGCACGCTCGTCTGTTCTTAAGGCTCCTGACATCACCTTCTGCTAGTACACGATCAATTTGATCATGGAAGGTGTGTTGTTGCCTTCCACGACTTCTGCATCCAACCACTTTTGCATTGTGTATCTGTTTAGTCATTCTTTTAGCATGCATTCTTTCCACATGCCCGAACCACCGGAGCATTCCTTTCCTTACCTTCACCCCGACACTCTTTTTCAGACCAACTCTTTATCTTACTAAGTTACGCTTGTGTTATGGGTAATATACAATAGCCCACTCTGGGGCCGATCTCAGGCACCTAGACCATATTATATAGCAGAAAGTTCGTTTCCAAAATTTACCATGTTAGGAATCGAACCCGGATTCTCTGCGTTCCAGCGAGTTCGGCCGGCTAAGACTTAGCCCGCTCAATCACAAAGGCCGTCAAAATTAGTTCTTGTTTACTTGTCATTTTTCGTATCTTTTTTTTTATTGCAGGAGATCAGCAGACAAGCAGACGGCCCACTTGATGGAAAGCGGTTACCATCGCCTATGGACATTTGCAACACTGAAGGTGCTACAAATCTGCTGCTGCTCTCTTAAGGGAGACTGGAACCTGGGCACTAATGCCGGAACACAACTCAAGGTTGTTATGGCGACATACTTTAGACCAGGGGTGGTAGCCATCCAGTCGGGCAAATGCCCTACCACCTGGCAAATCGACGGCGATATTGACAAAATCAATGTCAATAAAAGTCCAGTCGAGACAAATAGCCGTCATTATTGAAGTCAATTCCATATTAACCTAACGCAATATAACAGAGCAAAAAACCATTGTTTGTCTGTCGATATGTTGAAACGCAAGGTGAAATGTAAAGGGGCTGAATCACGATTCAAGTTCTACTGCAATGTTTACTCATGTCCGAACCTTGTGATTGCCTATGACAGGTGCGGTCTTGCATTTATATTACAAACCAGGTTGACCAGGTTCCAGTCTCCCTTAAGAGAGCAGCGGCGCATTTGTAGCACGTTTGGTGTTGCAAATGTCCATAGGCGATGGTAACCGCTTTCCATCAAGTGAGCCATCTGCCTGTCTGCTGAACTCAAGCAATAAAAAAATATACTGATATTTATCATTATATATATTATAGAAGTGATTTAGAATATGCATCTCATATATGGAACCCACGCTATCATAAATATATAGACCGCATTGAAAGTGTGCTAAAGCGGTTTATTCGACATTTATGCTGTAGGAAAAAGATCCACTGCTCTTTTACTATGGTCTGTGGTGTCTGAGATCGGCCCCAGAGTAGTCCGTTCTATATTACCCATAATACAACCGTAACTTGCTTAATTTGGGGATATACAATAAGTGTCTTTGTCTGCTAATTATTTATTGGAACGAAGTTTTGGAACGAAGTTCCTTATCGCGCGTTGTGAAAGGGGGCTAGACGGAAAAAATTCTTACGAAAAGTTGTCACGACACTTTTTGCTATAGTAAGCTATCAACTTTAATGCAATGAAATAAAATCTAAAATATCAATTAGTGTAATAATATACGCTGTTTTTGATACTATTTGTTTGTTTATGTATTTCTTTCTATACATAGATGTTTGATAAAATTTCGATGGTTTTCGATGTTTATCGACACACTTTTTGAGCAGTTTTGAGAATTTTTAAGACATTTTAGGAGAACTTCGTTCCAAACACATGTCCCAAAGACACCTCATTAGTTTTTTTTTATATACTGATTGTAAAATAATTGTAAGTTTGTAAAAAAAATGTATTTAACTCTGTAATTGTAAATGTTAGTAGTATAAAGCCGCAACTGTCTTGTCACTGACTCTATGATAGTTCACGCGCGATGACCCTGTAAGAAGCCAAACCGCGCGCTAGGCTTACATATCGAGGATCAAAAATCCGTAAAAACTCGAAGGACCAAAAAACTGCAGTGTGTATACAGTTTTAGTATAGGAGGGAAAGGTAAAATGTACGAAATACCAAGCCCAACGAGCGCTGTAATGACACTGATTTAATTTTTTTTTATTGCTGGAGTTCAGCAGACAGGCAGACGGCCCACTCGATTGAAAGCGGTTACCATCGCCTATGGACATTTGCAACACCAAAGGTGCTACAAATGCGCTGCTGCTCTCTAAGGAAGACTGGAACCTGGTCACTAATGCCGGAACACAACTCAAGGTTGTTATGGCGACATACTTTAGACCAGGGGTGGTAGCCATCCAGTCGGGCAAATGCCCTACCACCTGGCTGTGGGTTGTTTTGTCGCCTCTTACGACAGGCCGCCCGGCCGCAGGAAATTGTATTCTTTCTCCGTTCCTGCACGGATAAAATTTAATTATAATAAAACTACGTTTTAACGGTTATAAGCGCGGTAATTTTATTTGATTTTGGTTTTTCCGACGTTTCGGCCACTTTTCAGTGGCCGTGAACACGGAAGACAAAGATGTCAAGTGTCAACGAGTATTGTTAAAGTTTTATTTAGCCTACCGCCAACTTATTAATTTTAATTATTTAATTTTAATTTTGTTTATGGTTATTATTTAATCTATGGGAGCCTAATCTAATTTAAACGTCGGAAAAACCAAAATCAAATAAAATTACCGCGCTTAAAACCGTTAAAACGTAGTTTTATTATGTATACAAGTCGCGAAAACTTAAGAAAATATTACTGATTTAATTACTTAAAATATATGAATATATAGTCGTGGTAGCGTAATGGCTAGCGCACGCGTCCCGAACTCAAAGGGCGCGGGTTCGATCCTGACCGGAACGCATGCACCACTTAGGCAGTTTTCGGACCTAATGTGCATATTGTTACAATTACCATGTGCTAAAAACGGTGAAGGAAAACATCGTGATGCAACCTGCACATCGAGATAACCGATGTGTCAAACCTGCCAAGCCGCCTTGGACAAGCGTGGCGGGTATACTGTCCATTTCCCTATGAGGAGGCCCGAGCCCAGCAGTGGGACATATATGGGCTGCTATTATATTTATATTATGTAATAAACTCTATAATAATTCCAACGGCATTTTAATTCGAGTCCCGCAACTCGTAACAATACTATAGTCACTATAGTAATGTTTACAATAATTACAAATTATGTAACCTTTTCGGTTCATCGCAAATCAGTCCAAGACATGACAGCGTCCACAACAAAAGTTCGCGCCTAGAGGGTTGCGGGGTTCATTGGAATTGTCTGTTCTCCTATAATAGGAGGCCCTAGCCCAGCAGTGGGACATTTATGGGCTGTTATTATATATTATTATATATAATATGAATATAGTGTGTTGCTAAGTATTAGGCCGCAGTTGTTCGTTCGTAAAATGCTGACCATTATTGTACATACTTTGTACAACTCTAGTGATTCATATTTTGATCTTTGCAAAAAGTTTCACCTCTTGCCACTTGAAGAGCGACGAGATATTGCTGACTTTTTACTTCTTCTAAAAATTATCACCACTGATATTGACTGTCCAGATTTACTAAGTAAGCTCCACTTTCATATTCCTGCTAAGTCCATACGATTTAATCAACCCATAAAAGTACCCTTAAGTTTTACTAACTACAGACAAGACTCATTTCTAGTGCGAGCAAGTATTTCTTTTTTTTTTTTATTGCAGGAGATCAGCAGACAGGCAGACGGCCGACTTGATGGAAAGCGGTTACCATCGCCTATGGACATTTGCAACAGCAAAGTTGCTACAAATGCGCTGCTGCTCTCTTAATGGAAACTGGAACCTGTTGACTAATGCCGGAACACAACTCAAGGTTGTTATGACGACATACTTTAGACCAGGGGTGGACCATCCAGTCGGGCAAATGCCCTACCACCTGGCTGTGGGTCGTTTTGTCGCCTCTTACGACAGGCCGCCCGGCCGCAGGAAATTGTATTCTTTCTCCGTTCCTGGACGGATAAAAGTAATTATTTAAATAATATAAGTAAATACGCTGACATCTATCCGTTTGCAATCAGTATTTCAGGAGCCAAGCGATGTCTAAGCCTTAAATTTTTCAACAGTGACTAAGCATCTCGGTGCCTTTTTACGTCTGCATATTAATTTTAACCAATAGCTTATTCGTGAAAACCTGTCATTGGCTTTCTTTTATTAATCATAGTTATCTAATCAAACTGTGTTAAGCTGTAGGTTTTCCATAATTAAATTAATAAATAACTTGTTTTATTTTTGTTGTATCATAATATTATTAATAAATAATTCGTCATAGTGATATTAATAAACTAGGCAAATCAGGTGTGCAATTTCAAAACTTAGCAACTAACATTGCGTTTTAAATGATTGTTCGTGCGTTTATCATTATATTAATACGTGAAGTAAAAACTTTGTACCCCTTTTTACGAAAATTGCGCGGACGGAGGAGTATGAAATTTCGCACACTTATAGTTTATATAGAGAAGGAGTGCAGAATGCTAATATTTTTTTAAATTACATACACACATATATAACTTCACGCCAGTTGCCTTGCGGGGTAGGCACGAACAACAGAGCGCCATTCAGGCTTATTCTTACACACCTCACTTGCTTCATTGACATTCATAACTCTTGTCATGCACGCTCGTCTGTTCTTAAGGCTCCTGACATCACCTTCTGCATATTTTTTTTTAAATTATGCATTAAAATACATTAAATCAATTAAAAAAAACATTACACACACTACCATGTATTTGACACACACACGCATATATACTCTTTGTTTATTGTTAAAGTCAAATTAACAGTGTAGCCTTGGCGAAATCTGTGATTATAGAAGTATAGTCTTTGACAACAGAACCTTAATAATATTCAAACTTAAAATTTTAGTTTGTGGTATTTGTGATTGTTGTTGACGTACAATGAACAGATAGTATACAATGTTCTTCATATTGTTACGAGTTCCGGGAGTCGAATTAAAATACCGTTGGAATTACTACAGACTTTATTAGAACTATACAAACACGTATAACACAGGTACAAATATAATTGAACTCAACCAGTACAAACGTAATGCACGATTCAATAACACCCGCAAAGTCCGTAACAATATAGATTATCGAATTTACACACGTCTTGCCACGCTTGTGGTTATCGCTCGACTGCCTCACCCATCCATTTAGGCATTGCTTTATACTGTACAAATACAACATGTCTGTAGACTGAATTTTTAAGAATCACACCTGGCTAATGACTACCATAAAGATTACAATACACAATGGACTATTTCCCCAATCACAAATTTTAAACACAAAGTAAACAAAAGAAGACGGTCATAAAAGCGCTTCAATGTTATTAGCTCAACCACCGACGGGTAATAAATGTGCTTTGTTTGCAAATATGCAGGTGGCCCAAATTGTAACAATATCAACAATTACGTGATAGTTAATGTAATAAACAGTGATTAAAAACTGATATACATGTAAAATATCTTACTATAAAATATATAAATACAAACAAACAGGTATACCGTCAATAACAAATCAAGTTGAAAGACGTTGTCTACTTAAGAAGCGCACTACTAATGAACAAGCAAATAAACAGGCTTGCACACAAATTAATAGAAAATCAACTGTATTCTCTACATTACAAAGTACTTTTTCGAATGTTTCTGACTGAAAATAATTAAATGATGTGTCAATAAAGATTAGGCTGTGAGTCGTCAAACAGACAGACAGACTGACAAATCCGCCGTTGACGTGTGATGGACAGGAAGGTCCGATTTGTGTCGATTGAAGGGTTAATCTGTGGTCGTATTTTTTGTTAGTTCGGAGAAGTCTGTCGTTATTTTAGAATCTCGTTTCTTTTTTTTTTATAAGTTATATTAGGCTGCTTCCATATAATTATGTATCATTTCGGGCGCGTTCCTCTAGTAGCTCACAACGACCAAAATACTCCGACAGCCGTTCCACATAGCGACCACGGTCTTTATGGTCGTGGCGAAAACGTCACTAATGACGTCATTATTTTCATGACCTATGTGAAGAGCTGGGTCGAAGTTTGCGTTGAACACAGAGCATTATTTCTCTCTATCGATTGATATTATAAACGCGAAAGTTTGTAAGAATGTATGGATGTATGTATGTTTGTTACCCTTTCACGCAAAAACTGCTAAATGGATTTTGATGAAACTTTACAATAATATAGCTTATACATCAGAATAACACATAGGCTATAATTTATAAAGATATGGTGTGAATTATCCAAAATATAACGATTTTTCTGCGGGTGAGACCGCGGGGCGCAGCTAGTAATAAATATAAAAGTGACTTTGTGATTATAACAGAAATTTTATCTTATACCTTCGTTTATATAATAATAATAATCGGCAGACAAACACACACATTGTATACCCCCAAATTAAGCAAGTTACGCTTGTGTTATAGGTAATATACAACGGGACTACTCTGGGGCCGATCCCAGACACCCAGACCATAGTAAATAACGGAGAAAATACGTTTCCGAAATTTACTATACCAGGAATCGAACCCGGAACCTCTGCGTTGCAGTGAGGTACGCCGGCAAAGGCTTAGCCCGCTCAACCACAGAGGCCGTTTATGTTTCGTTCCAACATCTAGGAGGGTTCAGAAGATTTCCTATCTAGTCCTTAATTCGTAGACATTTGAAAGTTATTTTTCCTGTTAAATTGACACGGTTAACAACTTTATCGATTCCACAATACGATGACTGTTAAATCGATTAATGGAATCGATAATCATCAATCGAATCGGACGATGGGCACCGGCTCGTACTGAACAAAAGGTTGGTTTAATTTTACCAAATAACAGAATCGTGATCCGATGCCGTGGCCATAACTAAATCCGCGGTATACAATAATAAGTAGAAAAATAAAGCGGCAAGTGGGGTTATCGCTTTAGAATTATGGGTTCTGTATCAAAACTAAAATTCAATACAAATGCTACACTTAATGATAATATCCGTCGGTCTCTTGTCACTGCCGGGGCAC
Source organism: Dendrolimus kikuchii (assembly GCA_019925095.2). Lineage (NCBI taxonomy): Eukaryota > Metazoa > Arthropoda > Insecta > Lepidoptera > Lasiocampidae > Dendrolimus > Dendrolimus kikuchii. Next base: position 26,285,395 of record CM034392.1, on the reverse strand, counting down.
CAGATGTTCTTGAACCAAATGGGCTGTGTCGCGGCGATGGTAAGAGACCAGACGGGATGTCGTTCGACGTCCCATCTTCCAGATACAGCCGTGACAACCGGGGCTACTGATACACACCAGGAGGCCCTGAAATGTCGCAAATATGTGTCCATTGGTAGTGGGTACGTATTTGTGGCTTTCAGGGTCGAAACCCTGGGGCCATGGGGGCCTGGAGCTCATCACCTCTATCAAATCAAAATTATTAGATATTAAGATTAAGTTATATATTACACGTAATTTAAATTAAATATATAGTTTTTAATCGGAAGTATCTTCACACCGGGGTGCTATAGTTGGTAGGTCCGAGTATGCTATCGGGAGTCCACTACTCAGCTGCTATCTTCGGGTGGTAGGGTAGTGTATCCATAATACCCCTAAAAAGGCTGTACGATTTTTACGGTGCGACTATTACCCATCTGTTTAAATAACGGCAAAGATTTAGTTCCGCTGATAGTAAGGGGTAGTGAATTCTATAACTGGACAGCTTGGACAAAAAAGCTGTTGTAAGCAAAGGGTAAAGGTATGCCTGCGTAAAGTAGACACTTTGAATGTTTAAAATATTTTGTAATGTAATTATGACGAAAAGTAATGGACTGAAGATAGAGCCCTGCGGGACGCTTGACGCGGCAGTTATAGAGTTAGACTGCAGGCCGTTGATGACAAATTTTTTGTCTTGTTGGTTACATATGATGACAATCAAATTTATTATTTATGATATAATTATTGTAGATCAAATAAATTTACACTTTTTTTCAATATTTGCTCTAAAACAGACATTTTAAAATCAAAACTCAAAAAGCGAGGAAATAATTAGGTGTGCTTACGTAGCAGAATAGCAGCCTATCCGTCTGCAACTACTACGAGACAAGTTTTTTTGTCAAAACAGTTATATTATAAACTTACAGTTTTTACAGAGTTTTTATAATATTATAGGAATTATGTAGAAAGAAGATTGACAAAAAATCATTAACATTTTCTTTTCAAGAGATCCCCATAGTAGACAAATGTCTTCGATTTTATGAGGGACTATTACGTCTTAGTATGATGGAACCCAAAATATGATAGAGCCATACCTTGGCCGATGTCTCTGATACCGATCAAATTAACGGTCAACCGAACAAAGCCGGCCCAATCAGCGGAACGATTCGTTTCGAACGCTTCACGTATTTACGTCGCATTTCTTCGATTTCGCAGCACGTCCGGGACGTAATAAGCGGCGTTGGGGCAGGGGGGCAGTCCGTCAAGGGGTGGCCAGGGTTGCTAGGTGAGCTTAGATCTTACCGCGATGAGCGTCGTACTGGCCTTTATCCGATTTTTCTGTTTATACTTACGGCTGTTATACATAATTCCTTCCTGTTGTTAGGGATCACTGTACGTTGACTAGGATGAAATCTGACACAAAACTGTAATAATCTATTTAACGCTAGAAAGCAATATACTGAACTCATGAAATAAGTCGAAAGATTAGATGTAGCAGACATTTATGTAACTAGGGACTGAAATTTTTTGACTGTACCTAGTTCTGTGGGGTATTGCTAGTTAAACTTAAAAAAAGCAGGACGATGTTTGCTAATGACTTTTTTAATTAAGTCTTCTTAGCCTTAACTGTATCCTGTCTACATTTTATACTATCAGATAGAAAATTCTGAATAGAATCAGAGTGATAGAACTTAAGAAGTACTTCTCAACGGAATTTGTTTATAACGATATTCGTTGATAATTTTTGAGGTATGGGTTATTTTCGAATGAATGTATCTGTGACCAAATAACAAAAGCAGTAAAGTCCTAAAACTTTACGAAGTTGAACGTTTTCAACTTCGTAAATAATAAATATAAATGTGACATAATTGATTTTTATTTAATAATATTAATTTAATTTACAACTTATATGTATTTGATATGATATGTCGATTTAGTTGATTGGCATAGTATGTATACTGTTACGAGTACGGGACTCGAATTAAAATGCCGTTAGAATTACTATAGAATTTATTACAACTATACAAACACGTATAACACAGGTACAAATTAACCGGACGCAATAAGTCCAGATGTAATGCACAATACAATAACCTGCGCAAAATCCGTCATTAAAATGTACACACGTTTTGCCTCGCGTGTGTTATCGCTTTGACTGCCTCCTCTCTCCATCCTGCCGTCGTTTTTATACTTCACAAATACAAGTGCGCCCGCCCGTATCGTCGACTTAATTTCCTAGAAATCGTAATCCGCACACCTGACTAATTATGCCTGCAAACGGCCGTAAACGAGTATAATAGGCTGTTCGCCACAATAACCAATACATAAGTAAACAAAAGAAAACGACCATAAAGGTATTATTACAATTGGTTCAAATGCCGACAGGTAATAGCGTGCTTCGTGGAATTTGTCTTTGTCGGGGGGCTAAGTTGTAACAATACGTTTAAAGGAATAATTAAATTTTAATAAATAATTTGGTTAAGCGATTGTAAAAATATGGATATAAATATATACAAATTTACATATAAGGATGTTAAAGAAGACGGAATTTTCAAATAATGCACATAATATATATATAAATATTAAATTAATTTACAATTATTATTATTTTTTGCACACCATGAAAATGGTACAATGTATAAGACATCAACTTATCATTGTAACAACTTTTATACTACGTTCTGGCAAATAAGAAATATCTATATATTAATACGTGAAGCAAAAACTTTGTACCCCTTTTTACGAAAATTGCGCGGACGGAGGAGTATGAAATTTCGCACACTTATAGTTTATATAGAGAAGAAGCGACGACTGCTATTTTTTTTTAAATTATGCATAAAAAATACATTAAATCATTAAAAAAATATTACACACACACGTATATATACTCTTTTGTTTATTGTTCAAGTCAAATTAACAGTGTAGCCTTGGCGAAATCTGTGATTGTAGAAGTATTATAATCTTTGACATTAATTATTATGGTCGAATTTCGACCACGGGCGACCACTAATAAATATACTTATATAACAGATCAGAAATTACTATACAAGTAAAAAGTACAACATGGTATAATCAAAAAATTACTTGTGTGAATGAAACAGTTGAATTGCTTCCGTTGTGAATTCAGTCAGGTTATAATTGTTTTCACAGATAACATTTTTTTGACAAAAAAAAAAGGCGTAAAAATAAAAACTATTATAAGATACTCCAACAATTCTATCTATTAGAGAGATACGTTTTTTTAATTTTTTTTTATTGCAGGAGTTCCAGACGGCCCACTTGTTGGAAATCGGTTACCATCGCCTATGGACATTTGCAACACCAAAGTTGCTACAAATGCGCCGCTGCTCTCTTAAGGGAGACTGGAACCTGGCCACTAGTGCCGGAACACAACTCAAGGTTGGTATGGCGACACACTTTAGACCAGGGGTGGTAGCCATCCAGTCGGGCAAATGCCCTACCACCTGGCTGTGGGTTGTTTTGTCGCCTCTTACGACAGGCCGCCCGGCCGCAGGAAATTGTATTCTTTCTCCGTTCCTGCACAGATAAACAGACGTATTATAGGGACTATGGACTAGGGACACTGTAGTCTTAAAAAAGTGGCTGATTAAGGAATGTCAAAGAGGCAAGTGAGGTGTGTAAGAATAAGCCTAAATGGCACTCTGTTGTTCGTGCCTACCCCGCAAGGGAACTGGCGTGAAGTTATGTATGTATGTATGTATGTATTAAGGAATGTTTCTATACCGTAGATGAATTTCTTAAAAAAAGTGCTTGTCGTTATTATCTATATGGAAAATCGTAATGATCTATTTGTTAATTTTTCACTTGACATTAATTGCTTACATATTACCAAAAATTGACATTTTTTTTTTTTATAAATTAGAATATTTATGTAAATTATAATCTTAATTTTATTGTAATATTTAATTCCTTTTGTACACCACTATGTGGTAGAATGTACTGTGCTTCTACATCTGTATAACACCTGTATAAACTACATTCTTGCAAATAAAGATATTGATTGATTGATTGATTGATTGGAGCTAATTAGGACATTTCATTTATGACTGATTTATGTTTAAAAAATATATTTTAAATAATAAGACGTTGATTGAAAGTTCTGCTTCAATTTTTTTTATAAAACTAGTAACGCCAACTGATTTTGGAATGTTTGTTAGAAGTTAAGATTTGTACTTGGCTATTGCCTCTCCATAGTATTTATTCTTCCTCCAGATACAGTTTGACCAGAGGCAAATAGTTCTCATCTCTTCGGCACATAATAGAGCCGTCTTATCAAGGGAAATAACCGCCTAAATCCACTCCGGTATCGGACTTTTTCCACCAATAATATCTGGCAAGTTTATCCGGGCCGGGAATGGGACCGAGTTAATGAAGTTTTCCCGGCGCGAGTCCCACAGGTCGTCACATGCGGGACGAGTTTGCGGGCGCGTATTGTGCGCGATATTGGCCCGGGTGAAAATGTTTTAATAAGCGCATCTAGGGGACACGGCCGGTCGGTTATGTGTCCCGTCTTGCCGCACCCCGCGTCGCCACCCCCGCAGACATCCTCAGACGTCTTATTAATGTCTATTGTTTGGAGTTTTTGCGTTATTGCGTGCCGTACTGTGCCGTACGTTTGATAGGGTTGGGCGGACGTGTGGAACCCGCCGATTGTTAATAGAATTCCTTTGTATATTAATATTTTTAATTAAATATTTCTTCTTGGTATTCTATCGATGTCAGATAGCACGAGATAGAAACGAATTGGTATTTTTGGAGGAGACCTTCACCCAACCTGGGCTGCTAACAATTTAATGTTATGAGTGAATTAACCATAACCAACCATTATGCGTGCAGGAACAGGCAGCCAGGTGGTAGGGCATTTGCCCGACTGGATGACTACCACCCCTGGTCTAGAGTATGTCGCCATAACAACCTTGAGTTGTGTTCCGGCATTAGTGACCAGGTTCCAGTCTCCCTTAAGAGAGCAGCAGCGCATTTGTAGCACCTTTAGTGTTGCAAATGTCCATAGGCGATGGTAACCTCTTTCCATCAAGTGGGCCGTTTGCCTGTCTACTGAACTCCTGCAATAAAAAAATGTATAGATATTTTTGATCCCGGGAGATGGATAGTTTCAGGGGAGGATTTAGAAATATGACGCCGGTAGGATATTCAAATTTTACCGCCCCTATACCGATAAATCGATACCCTAATTCACAATCATATTAATTAGATCATTTTTTTGTCGATGAAATTGTAACTTTATGATTTGTCTACATACCGTGAGACGTGTATAGTCTTGAATTAGACCTCCTTTTTATCGTAGTTTGAAGATTGTGTAAGATATAAGATATAAAAAATTTGGCCCCAAATTTACCGCCCCTCCAAAATCTGCCGCCTTAGGCTCCAGCCTACTCAGCCTATTGGTAAATTCGCCACTGGATAGTTTGCGATAGGAAATGAAATTAATCTTCCGGGTGTAAATAGCACTAACATACAAACTTAGTACATACATACATAACTTCACGCCAGTTCCCTTGCGGGGTAGGCACGAACAACAGAGCGCCATTTAGGCTTATTCTTACTCTTGTCATGCACGCTCATCTGTTCTTAAGGCTCCTGACATCACCTTCTGCTAGTACACGATCAATTTGATCATGGAAGGTGTGTCGTGGCCTTCCACGACTTCTGCATCCATCCACTTTTGCAGTGTATATCTGTTTATTCATTCTTTCATCATGCATTCTTTCTACATGCCCGAACCATCGGAGCATTCCTTTCCTTACCTTCACCCCGACACTCTCTTTCAGACCAACTCTTTGATTTTGCGCAGTGCTCGCATCTCGACCGCGTTTACTCTACTTTCATGCTCTTTCTTTCATACCCAACTCTTGCTTCCATACGTGAGTGTAGGTACCAGCAATGTAACCTGTATTAACGCCCGCTCTTTAAACCCTTTAGCTCACTATTAGCACATATGTGTCCGCGATGAGAGTGCAGATCGCGTTTGTGCACGTAGTCGTTAATTGTGTTGTTGTCTCACTCTGTTTATATAGGAGTTGTATGAGTTGTATGAAATGGGTATATTTGCTTGGTATATCACGAGATAGTGATAGTGCTAGTCTTGCGGCTTTTTGGAATATCGATAACTGTCTTAAGGGTTAAACGAGATGCACGCACTAGAGGTTGACACGCGGCACAGCTGCGAAGTAAACTCTAGAAATGTTATTTAGGGTTACGGTTCCAAAGTTTAAATGAACAAAAATAATAAAAATTAACCACAATAACCGAAAAATGGTTACAGTTTGACCAAATTTCTAGGTTTTTCTTAAATGCCCATAATTTTTCAAACTGCATGGGATAGATATTTTTTCTGATTCTTTTCATGATGGTTACAATCACAATTTTGCCAGGTGGTAGGGCATTTGCCCGACTGGATGGCCACCACCCCTGGTCTAAAGTATGTCGCCATAACAACCTTGAGTTGTGTTCCGGCATTAGTGACCAGGTTCCAGTTTCTCTTAAGAGAGCAGCAGCGCATTTGTAGCAACTTTGGTGTTGCAAATGTCTATAGGCGATGGTAACCGCTTTCCATCAAGTGGGCCGTCTGCCTGTCTGCTGATCACCTGCAATAAAAAAAAAAAAAACAATCAATCCTGTCACCCCGTTTCGGCTTGACATTGAGTTCTGGGACACCCTGTATAGATTATCATAGATGAGGTATTTGCATTAAAATTCTCCTGCAAAGGTTTTTAAAAATATGACTACATATTTCTACCATCAATACTAGTATTTTAACTTGTGCATCTGCCAAAAGACCAGATTGATAGATGTGTATAGACAGGTCTGGTTCATGCCAAAATATATTTATTTTAAAAATAGACATTCGCGTTGAAAATTGTTGCAGTAGTACATCTCGTGGTAGCGCAATGGCTAGCGCACGCGTCCCAGACTCAAAGGGCGCGGGTTCGATCCTGGCCGGAACGCATGCACCACTTAGGCAGTTTTCTGACCTAATGTGCATATTGTTACATTTCACCACGTGCTAACAACGGTGAAGGATAACATCGTGATGCAACCTGCATATCGAGGTGTGCAGATTTCATTACGATGTTTAATTTCTCGTTGTTAGCACGTGGTAATTAAAAAACAATATACCTATTAGGTCAGAAAACCGCCTAAGTGGTGCATGCGTTCCGGCCAGGATTCGAAACCGCGCTCTTTTTTTTATAAGAATAATCGGCAGACAAACACACATATTGTATATCCCCAAATTAAGCAAGTTACGCTTGTGTTATGGGTAATATACAACGGACTACTCTGGGGCCGATCCCAGACACCCAGACCATAGTAAATAACGTAGAAAATACGTTTCCGAAATTTACTATACCAGGAATCGAACCCGGAACCTCTGCGTTGCAGTGAGGTACGCCGGCAAAGGCTTAGCCCGCTCAACCACAGAGGCAGTCTTTTGAGTTTGGGACGCGTGCGCAACCTATTACGTCACATTTTAACATCATAAAGTTATACCTATGTATGTAAAATATTCTCGAATTTGTTGTAAACTGCTTCTTAAACCAACAAAACATACACATATATACATACACATACTCAAACCAACGCGCACTACCACCGCATTGCATTACACGCACACTTCACAAACAAACCAAGACACACAAAGAGCCTAAAAATTAATAACCCAGGCACAGAAAAGAAGAAAACAACACACATGGCACTAGATAGGACAATGTATATAAGTATAGATATAAGGCCCACACTGCACATGCACTCCCTCACAACACCAGCATGTAACAGATACACTCTACATTAGTATAAGTTTAGTATTAGAACTAGAATAAATTAATATAATAAGTTATTCGTAAGATACATACACCTCAACACAAAAATCAATAAATTAATGTCACAAACAAGAACCAAAATAACTAATAAGCGTGTTAAATTTAAAACTTTTAATCTAGAAATTAAATTGTAAAAAAGGGTACGGAACTCGAGTCCGTAGACCTGTTCATAATATAAAAAAAAAAACAAAAAACTAAGTACTTGCGTAATGTACAACGTATAAATGTTTTCCCCCGAAGTCTGCTGCGTTTCTCAGAATCTAAGGACCACCGTAGTAGACAAGCTTATTGACAAGCTTACTGCCGAACACACGGTGATGACTAACATAACACGTAATTGCCCTGACTTCGATGTTTGTCAACCGCAGTTGGAATATCCAATTAAATTTTGTAGGGTTTCCTAAACATTTTAGCAATAACGTAATCGATATGAAATCGTTATATCCGTCCGATTGTGCATCTGTTTTTATACGTCACAGTCATTTGTCTCGGATACTACCGGGTACAACTGCATTTGTCTCGGATACTACCCGGTAAACAGTATTTGTCTCGGATACTACCGGGTAAACCGTATTTGTCTCGGATACTACCGGGTAAATCTTATTTGTCTCGGATACTACCGGGTAAACCGTATTTGTCTCGGATACTACCGGGTAAATCTTATTTGTGTCGGATACTACCGGGTAAACCGTATTTGTCTCGGATACTACCCGGTAAACAGTATTTGTCTCGGATACTACCCGGTAAACAGTATTTGTCTCGGATACTACCGGGTAAACCGTATTTGTCTCGGATACTACCGGGTAAATCGTATTTGTCTCGGATACTACCAGGTAAAACCACATTTGTCTCGGATACTACCCGGTAAACAGTATTTGTCTCGGATACTACTGGGTAAACCGTATTTGTCTCGGATACTACCGGGTATACCGTATTTGTCTCGGATACTACCCGGTAAACAGTATTTGTCTCGGATACTACCGGGTAAACCGTATTTGTCTCGGATACTACCGGGTAAACCGTATTTGTCTCCGATGCTACCGAGTAAAACCGCGAAGTTACCAAAATGCGAGTTTTGTTTTGTTTATTTTCATATTAACAGCGTTTTACTAAACGCCAGGTACCAGGTGGTAGGGCATTTGCCCGACTGGATGGCTACCACCCCTGGTCTAAAGTATGTCGCCATAACAACCTTGAGTTGTGTTCCGCCATTAGTAACCAGGTTCCAGTCTCCATTAAGAGAACAGCAGCGCATTTGTAGCACCTTTGGTGTTGCAAATGTCTATAGGCGATGGTAACCGCTTTCCATCAAGTGGGCCGTCTGCCTGTCTGCTGAACTCCTGCAATAAAAAAAATGCATATGAAAGTATATTAAAAAATTGCCGTCAAAATTGGTCCAGCTGTTTCAGAGATTAGCCAGTACATTCAGACAGACAGACAAAAAATTTTAAAAATAATTTTTGATATTATAATTTTATATACATTTAGTTAAAAGCTGTTATTTTATATTTATAGATTAATGAGTATATTAAATAGAGATAACAAAATGTGAACCAATCAAAAATTCCCTTCCAAAAAAATCCCTTCAAATCGTTTATTTACCTAATTTTCAATACATTGCGCGTTATGTTAGATAGATAGAAGTTTAATGAGTTAGTTTACGATCGTTGTACAGCAAGTTTAGTTTTATGATCGACATAAAACCGCTTTACGCGGAGTTATTGTACTATTAAACGGAAAAAATAAAGACGCACTAATTTTAATAAAACAGACATTAATTTTATCTGTGACAAGTTTTTACTTTTTTTTTATTGCAGGAGTTCAGCAGACAGGCAGACGGCCCACTTGATGGAACGCGGTTACCATCGCCTATGGACATTTGCAACACCAAAGGTGCTACAAATGCGCTGCTGCTCTCTTAAGGGAGACCGGAACCTGGTCACTAATGCCGGAACACAACTCAAGGTTGTTATGGCGGCATACTCTAGACCAGGGGTGGTCGCCATCCAGTCGAGCAAATACTCTACATGGCCGTGGGTTGTATTGTGCTTATAATAGATAGGCCGCCAGGCCTCAGGAAATTATATTCTTTGTAACCAAATAAATAAATTTACGCTTGTGTTATGTGTAGTTTACAACGGACCACTCTGGGGCCGATCCCAGACACCCAGACCATAGTAAATAAGAGAAAGTTCGTTTCCGAAATTTTCCATGCTAAGAATCTAACTCGGAGACTGCATTCCAGCAAGTTCGGTCGGCTAAGACTTAGCCCGCTTAACCACAGATACCGTAAAATTTTATGAATGTAATGAAAAACTGCATATATTTTCTCAATGATTAACAATTGTAACATGCCCCTTTTATCTAGAAGGTCGTCTAGTAGACATCGCCGATGGCGACAAGACCTATTTTATATGTATTTTTTTATTGCAGGAGTTCAACAGACACGCAGAAGGCCCGCTTGATGGAAAGCGGTTACCATCGCCTATGGACATTTGCAACACCAAAGGTGCTACAAATGCGCTGCTGCTCTTTTAAGGGAGACTGGAACCTGGTCACTAAGTCCGGAACACAATACAAGTTTGTGATGGCGGCATACTCTAGACCAGGGGTGGTCGCCATCCAGTCGAGCAAATACCCTACCACCTGACTGTGGGTTGTTTTGTCGCCTCTTACGACAGGCCGCCCGGCCGCAGGAAATTGTATTCTTTCTCCGTTCCTGCACGGATGAATGATGTATGATATATGCAATAAAAACATTTCATTTATTTCCATGGTAACACTGGTGAAATCGTGATAGAAGCCTTGGCTGTAAATTTAAATTTAAACATGGAATCAAAATAAGGCACGTCACTTATAAAGCGGAGTGCACACTCGTCGGAAACTTTGTTAATCGTCCGGCAATTGCAATTGGGACGGACGTCGCGTCCCACGCAACTTCGGATTGCATCTCGTTCGAATAAATACCTTAGTTTTAGACGGGAGAGACGTTGCGGATATGTGCGGTACTGAACGTTACGTAAAAGTTTTGCAATGGTGTGCTTGATTGGAAATCTAAGCCCTTACCTACGATGTATAATATTGGAGAGATTTTTGCCGCTTCTTCTCCTTCAACAGCGATAACACGTTGCGAAGCGGTGTACATAGAATAGGAAATAGATTTAAATTTTAACTTATATGTATGACCTTTAAAAATGTTCTCCAGTGGAATCTATTTTGAATAAAAACATTTGGATATATTTTTTGGAATTTACTTTTATTATAACAAAAACAATAGACAGACATATATATCTGATTTGTGCATAGATTCTGTGACACGTAGGATTTAAGAATTGTAATTATGCTGCATTATCCGTGCAGGAACGAAGAAATAATACAAATTCCTGCGGCCGGGCGGCCTGGCGTAAGAGGCGACAAAACAACCCACAGCCAAGTGGTAGGGCATTTGCCCGACTGGTTGGCTATCATCCCTGGTCTAAAGTATATCGCTATAACAACCTTAAGTTGTGTTCCGGCATTAGTGACCAGGTTCCAGTCTCCCTTAAGAGAGCAGCAGCGCATTTGTAGCAACTTTGGTGTTGCAAATGTCCATAGGCGATTGTAACCGCTTTCCATTAATTGGGCCGTCTGCCTGTCTGCTGATCTCCTGCAATAAAAGAAAAAGATTTATATATCTCACCTTCATAATAAACCTTCCATGATCAAATTGATCGTATACTAGCAGAAGGTGATGTCAGAAGCTTTAAGAACAGACGAGCGTGCATGACAAGAGCTATGAATATCAAAGAAGCGAGTGAGGTGTGTAAGAACAAGCCTGAATGGCGCTCTGTTGTTCGTGCCTACCCCGCAAGGGAACTGGCGTGAAGCTATGTATGTACCTTAATAACAAAGTTAAAACATGAATTAGTTGAATTTACAAAACCATAATATATTTCAATAATAACAAACAACAAAAACGTGTTGCTAAATTTTGTTCCAAACATGTCGAAATATCCAACCGGTCCATCCTTATCCGACAAAACTGTATAAAACACTCAATACACGTGACCCGTGGAGTGCATTAATGACATTTTTCACATGTTTCTTACTCCGATCACAGGTCAAGTCAGCTATGCCCCCATGCCCCCACACCAGTGCGGGCGAACGGGGGCTTAGGTGCCGGGGGGGCATCGGGAGTCGGGGGCGTGGGGGGCAAGGCGCGGACGTCTCGCGTCAATCAGTTCGCTGTGACGTGACCGGAATGCTGCTGAAACGTTTTAACAGTTGAGATAGGTTTTTCGCAATCGGCTAATATTATACGTCGGTAGCGTGATCGTGCGCTGATGTGCGAGGGGCTTTATTTAATGTGTACAACGCGAGGGCTATTTTTCTTTCTTCTAATAATTGGCTGGTATTTCAACCAAAATAAATTATAAAACTTTTTTTATTTTATTATTTTATAACAGGAACTAGCTGTGCCCGCGACGCCGTCCGCGTGGAATTTGTTTTCAAAGCCCCCCCGATTTTGAAACATTTTTGATTGCTGCTCCGCTTCTATTGGTCTCAGCGTGATGATATATAGCCTGTAGCCTTCCTCGATAAATGGGCTATCTAACACTGAAAGAATTTTTCAAATCAGATCCGTAGTTCCTGAGATTAGCGCGTTTAAACAAACAAACAAACAAACTGTTCAGCTTTATATATTAGTACAAGATATAAGATTTCAACCAAAAAAATTACATAACTTTTTTTTATTTTATTGTTTTATAACAGGAACTAGCTGTGCCCGCGACGTCGTCCGCGTGGAATTTGTTTTTAAAACCCCCCTGATTTTGAAACATTCTTCATTGGTTCTCCGCCTTTATTGGTGTTAGCGTGATGATATATAGCCTATAGCCTTCCACGAGAAATGGGCTATCCAACACTGAAAGAATTTTTCAAATCAGATCAGTAGTTCCTGAGATTAGCGCGTTCAATCAAACAAACAAACAAACTCTTCATACATACATACATACATAACTTCACGCCAGTTCCCTTGCGGGGTAGGCACGGGCAACAGAGCGCCATTCAGGCTTATTCTTACACACCTCACTTGCTTCTTTGACATTCATAACTCTTGTCATGCACGCTCGTCTGTTCTTAAGGCTCCTGACATCACCTTCTGCTAGTACACGATCAATTTGATCATGGAAGGTGTGTCGTGGCCTCAACTCAAACTCTTCAGCTCTATATATTAGTATAAAATAATGCAGACAAACGCCACCTTTACTATCATGTAAGTAGTATATATGTTTGACTTCTATAAAAATAACATTATTTGCTCTAAGCTTCTAAACGAGTATTGTAGTAAACAAAAAAAAATAACATATTTTTACATATTCCTGGAACATGACATTTCAATCTGCATGATTGACAGGTGAATCTGTCACGCGAGTGACGTGCCGGCGTAATGGCGACGCGACGACGAAGACCGTCGCCGCGTGGCGCTGTCGTCAGGCCGGACAAACAGATGACAGAACGACGAATCCGTCGAATAATGTCGGCCTCACTTTCCTATTTACATCCACAAATAATCACCGTTGACAAACGTGTGACAGCTTTACTATGCTTTATTAAATGTACATTGATTAAGAACATGTTACAATATAATAACATGTAATAATGTAATGTATGCGAAGAAAACAAAGGTTATGGTGTTTGAAAGTGAAGAAACCAGAACGAATGCAAGGATAATGGTCGATGATGTTATACTATACTATTGGCGTCCGCCAGGGCTGCGTGCTGTCGGCTTTGCTGTTCATCCTATATCTGGACGATTGTCTCCAGAGAATAAGATTGATGGATGTTGGGGTGCGGATGAGTGATCTAGTTGTAAGCACCTTGCTTTATGCGGATGATGCCGTGCTTTTAGCCGAATCGCCATCAGAACTGCAAACACTTGTCACAATGATGAAAGATGACTGTCAGGCGAGAGGCTTACATTTGAATGCGAAGAAAACAAAGGTTATGGTGTTTGAAAGAGAAGAAACCAGAACGAATGCAAGGATAATGGTTGATGATGTTATACAAGAGCAAGTGAATGAGTTTGTATATCTTGAATGTGCTTTTAGCAGGGATTGGAAGGTACACCGCTGATATAGAAAGAAGAGTGAATTTGGGGAATAGTGTGAATGGAGCGTTAGGTAAACTTCTAGGCGCTAAGAACCTCAGAAGGCCCAGCTCGCCGTACACAACGCGGTGCTGGTACCTACGCTCACGTATGGATGCGAGAGTTGGGTATGGAAGAGAGAGCATGAAAGTAGAGTAAACGCGGTCGAGATGCGAGCACTGCGCAAAATCTGCGGAGTGACGCTCGCGGACCGCGTTCGTAATACCGAAGTAAGAAAGAGAGTGTCAGGAAAGGAAAGGAATGCTCCGGTGGTTCGGGCATGTAGAAAGAATGACTAAACAGATATACAATGCAAAAGTGGATGGATGCAGAAGTCGTGGAAGGCCACGACACACCTTCCATAATCAAATTGATCGTGTACTAGCAGAAGGTGATGTCAGGAGCCTTAAGAACAGACGAGCTTGCATGACAAGAGTTATGAATGTCAAAGAGGCAAGTGAGGTGTGTAAGAATAAGCCTAAATGGCACTCTGTTGTTCGTGCCTACCCCGCAAGGGAACTGGCGTGAAGTTATGTATGTATGTATGTATGTACATTATAATAATAGGTACTTACCATATATTGATTGCAGCTCGCTAGGCCCCAAATATAAATACAACTCAAATTGGCAATCGATCTCGGCTGAATATTGAATCGATCTTGATTTGACCGAGACTTATTTAATATGAATTTTAGAGACTACGAATATTTGAACATCGTCAGTTGAATGGATGTTGACTCGCACTAGCATGGTTTTTTTGTGAAGCTTGACTCGGGGCCCCTGGGCAGGCTCGATTGGTGTGACACCATGTGAACACAGAATATCTACGTAGAACGATTGACTGCGCTAGTCGTGATTCGTAGGGTTATTGATGGAACAAGAAGTAAATTTCGTAATTTTATTGTGAGCTCTAACAAAAAGTTTAGTAGTTACAAGGCAAGCAAAAATTGTATTAACGTGTTGTATTAGTAGTCAAATTATACCTACATGGCCTTACTTATAATCGTCTCTTAAATTTTAGGCAATTGCTCAGCAACTGAATAATGAAAATCTTACCCATAAACTCCTCTTAAGGATAAGAGGTGGTAAAGTAACTCTTAAGTAACTGTCAAAAATAACCAACGACGAGACGTAATTTAAAGGACTGCTAAGAGGCAAGATGGCGATTCGTAATACTGACCATATTTCGCTCTCTTCTGGTCTTTAATCGATTAATTTGGTTACAACCTACGTTTATCGTTCAAATTTGATTTACTTGTACCAGTACCACTCTTAGGTTAACAACATTATTAACACAAATTAATTAAAAAGCATCTTGGTAAAAAGGGGATACTACACTATTGAAGAATACTTAAATGACAAAAATTCATTTACATAGCAGCTCGTTCCAACCTTTTATACTCAATTTTGTATAAAGTTTTATCGTTTTATTTTTTTATTTTTTATCTTGCCATGCTTGTAAGGAATTTATGGAGACATATTGCAGCATAACATTTTAGCACGTCATGTCATTATTATAACTATAATATTATTTTTCTTTCCTTTTATTGTCTTGGTCTTATTGAGTATGCATTGTTTGCTACAACTCCATTAATTCTTCAAAAAGTAATTCTGTAACATACTTCTGTACAAAACTTATAAAAAAAAAGAATTTGAGATATAAATAGAATATGAAATATAAAGAAAAACAATATTTAGCTAGACGTGTTGCTGGGGAGCTTTTTGCCGCTTCTTCTCCTTTACAGCATCAATACGTTGCGAAGCGGTGTGCATAGAATAGGAAGTAAAAATTAAATTTTAACTTACATGTATGACGGTCAAAAAGTGTTCTCCAGTTGAACTTATTTTAAATAAAAACTTTTGAAAATGAATTTGAACAGCTAATACACGTTTATGATTTAAGAGCCTGTTACTTAAGAGATGACTAATCGTTTCTTAACGAAATTATTATAAGTAAGGCTAACAAAGTTTAAAAATTCACCAAAAGAACGCAGCTTTCATTCGTTCTTTTGGATTTCGAACGTCGAAAAAAGAGCGTGGCATATCACACGGTGATCAGCCGTCACTCGAAACGGGTGAATGATACGAATGAACGAGTAAGTGAATGGATGAGTGAATGAATGGGACACCGGGACACCAGTTGATCAGGCGTGATGCTTCGGTGTCTGTCAAAGTCGGGATATAAAATATGGAAATGGTTTTTTTATTACTCGATTATTTGACTTATTTATTCACGAATATTAAAAACGAGCGTTGAGCGGTCTATATGCTAATATATATCAAGGGCTTCATAACAAATGGACGTACAGACAAAAGTGCAGTTTTACACAAGGGACAAAATTGTTAATAAAACAAAACTAGTTGATTGTATAAGGCTGAGATTTGGGATACCCTTCTATTTAGGTACACTTACATACTGGTAAGACTTTCTAAATTGTAACATTTCATAGATTTTAGTAAACAACAAAATAATGCCATTTTTGCGTATACGCCCATTTGTTATGAAACCCTCGATATACATATAATTGTACGTTAAAATATTATAATTTATTTACTAGACATATGTAAAGATATATAAAGTTCAAAATTTAATTCCATGAAAAGGTCGACATGTAAAAAAGTATTAACATCTTGGCTTCTAACTCTAAATTATATGGAAACTGAAAACCTTATAAAACTTTAGATTGTAACCAAAATAATTTAATTCACTCTCAAATAGTCACACACACAGTTACGTTTAAATGACACACACGCTCATACACACATATTTTAAAATTATAATAAGTACTTTAATTAATAATTTACAAGAGGGGAAGGCCAGGAGTACCACAGTACGGGTTTTTTCTCAGTTTGGGCTTCTGTCTCCCGCTACTTAGGTCTGTAATTTTATAACAACTTTAAATTTAAATCAAACAATTATTTATAGCATTTTTATAGTTTTGCAAAATTTTTCTTGTTGCTTTACTTTAGTATTTAAGGGAGAAAATAAATAAACATTTTATTATTATTATTTATTATTGGTAAATGTTTTCCTAGTTTCACCGATGTCAGGAATATAATTTGCAATTGAGTCATATTTACCTAATATCTCTTTTTATTTTCTAGTTTTTTATATATTTCAAAAAGTTATATATTTATAAAACCTTTACAAGATACATGTTTATAAAATTAAAGCGTAACTTATAAAGCTAACGCGGCTATAAGTAATAATATATATAAATACTATTTTTGATATAATTAGGTGAATTAATGCCATTGGTTTTTTATTTTCACTAATGATTTGTTGAATAATTATATTTGTATAGTATTGTATAATCAAAGTTTGAAATTTTTATCACTGGCACAAAAGATATTCATATACTTCATTAAAGATTTTCTCATTACTTGTAGTAGTTACTTTAATGTTCATAAAAAATATACATGTAACCGGCAAAACACGTCATGAATTACTTTGGTACAAATTGCATTTTTCGTAGTAATTTGTCATTTTTATTTCGCTATACATCTGTCGTTAAATAGTTTCTGCGTTGGCTATAACGTTTGTTTGTAACACAATTAGTGTCAGAGTGATTTATAATAAGGTCATGTGTTAATGTAGTTTTTAAGCTCTGTTTCCGATCGACACGTATGCTTTTGAGCTGATGGAAGAATTCTTTGTTGCTGTTGGCTTTACACAAACCTTGAGCTATAATTGCTATAGCTCTGGATTTAAATCTAGAACTCTTTTCTTACCCGATTAACAAATATAGGTTTAGGTTTGAGACATTTATTTCTCAAAAAAATTCACTTACAGAGAAATAACTAGTTACATTTAAGTATGCCTCTGTAAATCATAACAATAACGAATAGTATTAAGTATGAAGTAAAGAAAGGTTGCTGGGCAGTTTGTTGCGCCGCAGGAGAAGTCCTTTAGTAGTAACTAAAACTGCTTTGAAAACGGTAGTAGGTCATAACTTTCAATAAGTAGTATGTAAGATTCCATTTTTTAATAAATACATTAATTTTTATTTCTTTAGTTTTAGTGTGTTATTGTGCAATTAAATTAGCTAGCATTACTACTAGTATTAAGAAACTTGTAATTGTATGTTGATATTACCTATTGAAGTTCATTAAAACAATTATATTTGTTGTAAAATAATAAATATCATTCCGCACTTTTAAAGATAGATTGTTACTAAATTAAATTTTGTAGAATTTTGTTTTTAACTCCATCTATCTTAAAATTATGTAATCTAAAAGTTGAATTTCACTTTTATTCGAAATTCCGCATAAATGGGTGGTGTTTAAATTTTACGTTACAATACAAAGTTTGATTGGCTTGGTAAATTCAATAACATTTTTTGTATAGCACCTATGGACTCATTTGTTGAAAAACGATAGGAATAGTTTTATTGTCTCGATAAATACAACTGCGAAGCCAGATAATAATTGAAAAAATAAAAATAATTTTTTATGTGTTTTATCTGTCTTCAAACGAGCGATTTCACTAAGAACTAACTCCAGTCCTATTACTAATCAAAAAGATAAGAATATACGTAATCAGTAATATTGCATACTTGTACTATAATGGCACTCTGTTGTTCGTGCCTACCCCGCAAGGGAACTAGCGTGAAGTTATGTATGTATGTATGTATGTACTATAATACTGTTGACAACAACTTCAATCTAAAATGAAACAATTTCATTGATTATACCTAAAAGTCGGAACGTGTTGACTATAGGGCAATGGTTTCCGCACATGTCAAATTCCCAACACATGTGGATGAAATCATAAGAATTTATGTGCATAGATGTCAGAATGTTCAGCTGTCTGAGATCTTTAGTGTTAAGTGCTATGGCAATTAGCCTAGAAATACTAGCCTGGGATGTAGATTAAACTGGACGTGTGATTTAAGCCCTTCTGAAGTTATAAATGTGACATTCCATAAACTCAGACTAGAATTTTTTTTATTGGTCTGAGCTTATAAATTGATTGATTGACATATACTTTTTATTTGGCGAAATGAAATTTAAGTATCATTTTTAAGTCTTATGCGAGTTATTACTATTAGGAATTTAGCGAATGCTTTAATACTAATTAATAAATGCAGGATGTACTTATGTTCCTCTTAAACCACATTATACACTGCATTACTGTTCTTCACTCATAATCAAAATTTAATTCAGTATTAAAGTATATAGTATTGCACTAAATGAAAACTATGAAATTCTATAGGACTATATGGTACTTTTCTATAAGTCTCATTAATATAAATATTGTATAAATATTATTTTTATGTCACTCGATGTAAAGTCACTGCATTTAATGTTCAGTATACTAAGATCTAAACTAATTACTACTGATTTTGTTAACAGAACACAATATTAATCTCAATTGGAAACAGTTATACCAGTTGACATTCCATTCATTGGAAAGTGCTTACCACATCATACGAACTGCCCTCTATGGCAAATGTATCGTTGTATACAAAATTTTAGCTTCATAATGTGAACTGGTCTAACATACGACCTACTTCTGTCGAGCAACAAAACCGCGTAAATCAAATGCCCATAAATGCCACAATTCGGTGGAAGCCGACTCCATACTAGTGCAGCGCTTGATTTACAACCCGGTGTCCGCGGGCCTAGTGACGTCACGGGCCTTTTTTCCGCTTGTATTTTTTTTTTTTATGGATGGCATTCGGCAAAAGTGGTCGATGTTGGGACGGGCGATGAATGAATTGTGAGTGGTCGTTCATTCAGTTCATTGTGTTTTTTTCATGAACTATGTTTATTTATTGTTGTTTTAATCTATTGATGCATGCCGGTGAATGCGTTTTTTATTGCAGTAGATTTGATAGACTGCTTGTCTCTATAATTACATACATGTAAGTCACATTTGGTTTATTTTATTTTGTTGTCATTTTACGTAATACCGAAGTAAGAAAGAGAGTTGATCTCAAAGAGAGTGTCGGGGTGAAGGTAAGGAAAGGAATGCTCCGGTGGTTCGAGCATGTGGAAAGAATGACTAAACAGATGCACAATGCAAAAGTGGATGGATGCAGAAGTCTAGCTAGTCTAGTACTAGCAGAAGGTGATGTCAGGAGCCTTAAGAACAGACGAGCGTGCATGACAAGAGCGATGAATGTCGAAGAAGCAAGTGAGGTGTGTAAGAATAAGCCTGAATGGCGCTCTGTTGTTCGTGCCTACCCCGCAAGGGAACTGGCGTGAAGTTATGTATGTATGTGATTTTAAATTAAGATTTATTTTTTATTTTTATTGCAGGAGTTCACCAGACAGGCAGACGGCCCACTTAATGGAAAGCGGTTACCATCGCCAATAGACATTTGCAACACCAAAGGTGCTACAAATGCGCTGCTGCTCTCTTAAGGGTAGACTGGAACCTGGTCACTAATGCCGGAACACAACTCAAGGCTGTTATGACGGCATACTCTAGACCAGTGGACTCTATATACATGAAATCTGGCCTCCTGGCCAGTAGGCGAAAGTAAGAAGGCTTCGATTAGCCAGAAATGATTTCTCCCGCGCTACCTCACTTTGCAGACATTTGTCAGTTTGCCCAAAAAGACGCATGTGCCGCAACACCGTGTTTTATCTTTTTTAAGCTTTTACTGTATTCCATCCGAGCGAGTGTTGCCATGTGTTGTTTAGAATAGCAAGTTGGTTATTGTGTAGATTTAAATTTTAACTTATACTAGCTTCTTCCCGCGACTTCGTTCGCGTGGAATAGTTTAAAAAAAAGTAAGTTAAAAAACACCCCCCGATTTTGAAACATTCTTCATTGGTGCTCCGTTTCTATTGGTCTTAGCGTGATGATATATAGCCTATAGCCTTCCGCGATAAATGGGCTATCTAACACTGAAAGAATTTTTCAAATCAGACCAGTAGTTCCTGAGATTAGCGCGTTCAAACAAACAAACTCTTCAGCTTTATATATTAATATAAGATCTGTGACTTTCATAAAATGTTCTCAAGTGGAACTTATCTATACATATAATAAATCTGTAGAGAGTCAGGGGGATGTAAGAAGTGAATTACAACTAATTTAGATTTTTTTTAAATTTTTGTTTCTCTGTTTGTCTATCTGTTTGTACCGGCTAATCTCCGAAACGACTGGACCGATTTAAATGAAATTTTGTATGGTGGTAGCTTATATCCCTGGTCAACATATAGGGTACTTTTGATTTCGAAAAATTACGCCGGGCGATGTCGCGGACATCAGCTAGTTTTGAATAAAAACTTTTGAATTTTAAGTTCAAATCAATATGGTTGGAAGATGCGAAACTGAAAGAATACAATTCAATTTTGTTTTTATATGAATCACTGATTGCTTCATCCATTACAAGACAGAAGTGAATAGTGTATCACCATTATGGCAAGTCGGGTAAAAAAAAACCCTGCCGGGAATCGAACTCCGTATCTTTACATTTCAGTGCACTAGGCAGTAGGCAGGTCAAGATTTAGTCCACTAGATTACAGAAAGTGGCTTAAATCCATATAATATTTTCTTAAGGTTTCGCGACTTGTATACATAATAAAACTACGTTTTAACGGTTTTAAGCGCGGTAATTTTATTTGATTTGGAATAAATCCATATATTTCAACGTAACCAACAAACAGTGGTGTCGTATTTAAATCCGCCAGTTACCAACTTTTCGAGGTTTTCGCTAAATGAAATCGTAAATCGGGTTTGTTGGCCACGTGTATATATGGCCACGCTGCATATATACATAATTACGGATGAAATATATACACGGAATGGCTGCAGCGGTTTGGCTGGACGTTTTTGCGGGAGCAGCCGCTTCAATCAGGCATTTTACAACTTTACAACCGCTTAAATTGTTTTATGCGGGTATTCGGGATATACAGTGATGAAGTAGACTAGTAATGCATGCGAAACTTCATACGCGTTGCCCTAACTACGTTAGTGATTTGGAATGGTAGCTCCAAGAAAAATGCTCTCTGCTTATACTCGTCTAACTCACAGATACCAAGCACTTCATACGTCACAAATATTCTAATGTATTCATTTATGAGTGTTTTCTGTTGTGTGAAATAAACTAAACTAGTGGTCGAAATTCGACCATAATTAATTTAAATTATAAGTTTGAACATTATTAAGGTTCTGTTGTTAAAGACTACACTTCTATAATCACAGATTTCGCCAAGGCTACACTGTTAATTTGACTTGAACAATAAACAGAAGAGTATATATGCATGTGTGTGTCAAATACATGGTAGTGTGTGTAATGTTTCTTATATTGAATTAATGCTTATTTTTAATATTAGCATTCTGCACTCCTCTATAGAAACTATAAGTGTGCGAAATTTCATACTCCTCCGTCCGCGCAATTTTGGTAAAAAGGGGTACGAAGTTTTTGCTTCACGTATTAATATAATGATTAAAACAATGAAAAGTATGACCAACTCAGTTACTGAGTTATTCAGGTTTTTTTAATTTTTTTATTGCAGGAGATCAGCAGACAGGCAGACGGCCCACTTGATGGAAAGCGGTTACCATCGCCTATGGACATTTGCACCACCAAAGTTGCTACAAACGCGCTGCTGCTCTCTTAAGGGAGACTAGAACCTGGTCATTAATGCCGGAACACAACTCAAGGTTGTTATGGCGACATACTTTAGACCAGGGGTGGTAGCCATCCAGTCGGGCAAATGCCCTACCACCTGGCTGTGGGTTGTTAAGTCGCCTCTTACGACAGGCCGCCTGGCCGCAGGAAATTGTATTCTTTCTCCGTTCCTGCACGGATGAAATTATATTATGTTATTTATGTAAATATCTTATAGCTATTACTTATTATCTATTTATTTAAAAATTTATTTAAATCGGCAGACAAACACACACATTATCCGGGGCCGATCCCAGACACCCAGACCATAGTAAATAACGGAGAAAATACGTTTCCGAAATTTACTATACCAGGAATCGAACCCGGAACCTCTGCGTTGTAGTGAGGTACGCCGGCAAAGGCTTAGCCCGCTCAACCACAGAGGCAATCAATCTATGATCCTTATATAAACATAGTGCCAGTGTTATATTTTAGACGCTTTTCTGTTACAAGACTTTGCATACATACACCTGTATACTTCAATCGTGGGGGGACTCCCCTGTGCATAAACTAAGAATACGACCTCCCCCCGGTAAATGAAAAGCGATAAAAAATAATTTAACACCGCCGCGGGACGGGTGTGAAGTGAAATGTGTAAATTATGATTACTAAACGTATGCAAGTGCAACTCGGGGGGTGAAATATCATGGTGGATGAAATGCCGGGGGGGCGAAGAGGCGTGCTTTATGTTCACAATATCACTGCATGAAGAAGTAATGTACACCTTCATGCTGCATATCCCAGAGGGTTTGGCAGACGTTGTTACAAGAGCTTTTTTATAGCGCAGGGTCGTCAGGGAGGAGGGGGTTTTTAGTGGGTATTGGGGTTGCTCGCTCGTGTAGCAACGCTCGGAGTCTTCCACACTATTCTGCGACGTCGATCGCGGACGGAGCACTGCCAAGAGCATACTATTGCTGCAGTGTTATCGCCCCCGACCGACGCGTGTCGTTCCCCTAGCAACGACCCAGTTTGTGCGTAAATCGGTTAAGCATTTTACCTCGCCTCAAAACTAAAAAAAAGAGCTCTTTTATAGCTGGAGTAAGATAGGTTGACGGCCCACCTGGGGCCCAGTTCTACTATTACTATCGCCTCAAAATCACCGGATAGTATCGTCTCAATCGTAGGTTTGCCTGACTTCGGTATTCTATCAATTCCAATGACATGCCCGTGGCACGCCACTCTACGTTTATATTATAATATTGTTACGAGTCGCGAGACTCGAATTAAAATGCCGTTAGAATGACTATAGAGTTTATTAGAACTATACAAACACGTATAACACAGGTACAAATATAACTGAACACAACAAGTCCAAACGTAACGCAGAAGCTCGTAATTCCATTAAACTCGCAAAGTCCCTCACTAAAAGTTTCCCGATTGTAGTACACACATGCTTTGCTCGTGGTTATGGCTCGAGTGACTCTTCGTCAATCGAGCCATTGCTTTATACTGCACAAATGGAATACGTCCGCCCGGCAGCGTGGACCGAATTTCCTAGAATCAGCTTGTACTTTAAATCCGTAACACCTGGCTAATGATTACAATACAACAATAGGCCGTATGACAATAAGTAAACAAAATAAGACGACCATAAAAGAATTTCACTGTTATTATATCAAATGCCGACAGGTAATAAATGTGCTTTGTTAAAGATATACAGGTGGATTTTAGTAACCGAGACCGAGTACCCGAGTACCCGAGTTGTAACAATGTTTATAAGCGAAAATTTGTGAAATAAGTGTTTAAAATTTTTGAAAACTTTTAACTTTTTTTTAATGGATAGGTTTGCGTTTGACCACTGTCTCACCTGATGTTGAGTGATGACGCAGTCTAGGATGCTTACTTAGAAGATACCTATTCATTCGTGACTTGAAGACTTCGATATTGTATTTATTAGGACAAACAGACTCCGGCAAATTCATCAATCATTCAACTCATTATTTATTTCAGCTAAAGTCATCATCATCCGAGCGTTAAATCCCAGTTGCATTCGGAGCGTTCACTCCGACGCCCAGGGTCCGCTTTCCTACTTTTTCTACTCCACTTCGCGCGGTCTTCGAGCATCCCCCGTTTTGAGACCATTGGCACGTCCGGTCAGTGTACCAATATTCCACGTCACGTAGCGGAGTTTCCTATTCTGAGTGTGGACTCGCGTCGTTAGTCGTGCCCGCCCTTGACACGGTAGCCCTTGCCCACTTGTCGCAGGTGTAAGGCGATGTGCCTGCGCGTCGTTTAGCGGCGACGCCCTAGCCATACCCAGCGCTCTTATATGACTATCCATGAATGATGTGGCGAATTATGGTTTTAAGTGTAGCGGCTGCCGCCCGATCTACACAACCCGTATAGGGAAACCAGGAATGGATAGCAGTATGTGAGAAGGAGTAAAGATGAAGGATACTAGGATGAGGAGAAGGGGGGACACCACTGTCACGGAGCAAAGGGAAAGTAACAGGGGCCGCGTGGAGGACCTCGGGCTTGCGTACCCGTGTGCACTATAAAATGTCGGACAGGCATTTTACAGGAGGCACCCTCTGAGGGGTAGGTAGGTAGGTTATTTCGGCTAAAGTCATTTCTGCTAATGATAATATCAATTTTTTGCTACCATTACTTCGTCGCGACGATATCGAGAAGATATTGTGGATTTAGTAGAATACGAATTTTTGACACTCAATGGAATCGTTCTTTGAATATTTTCGCGACGTTAAGATATTGAAATAGCAGAATTGGGCCCCTGATGCAAAGCAGTTATCATCGTCTATGGATGTTGGAGACATCAGACATAAATTTCATGACATACTTTTTTGAAAAATTCTATATGCTAGCACTGTAGCAAAATCTATTGATCATGTTTTTAAAATATCTCTTAAAGACCCTTGCAATTGAATTTGAACATTATAATATTATTTTTAAAGGGGTGGTAGAATCATAGGTTTTAATATGAAAGAAAAGTACATACATACATACATAACTTCACGCCAGTTCCCTTGCGGGGTAGGCACGAACAACAGAGCGCCGTTCGGGCTTATTCTTACACACCTCACTTGCTCCTGACATCACTTTCTGCTAGTACACGATCAATTTGGTCATGGAAGGTGTGTCGTGGTCTTCCACGACTTCTGCATCCATCCACTTTTGCATTGTATATCTGTTTAGTCATTCTTTCATCATGCATTCTTTTCACATGAAAGAAAAGTAGTAGTAACCAAACTCACCATTAACAGTCCAACGATTGATACATTTTATCATATCACAAACTGCCGAAGCTCTTTAAATTTTGTACGAGAATAGCAAGTTATGACGTCACATCTCCAATGATTCCAATAATGCTTTAATTATTGTTTTAATTTTAAACAAGAATTTAAACTGCAGGAACGGAGAAAGAATACAATTTACCTGCGGCCGGGCGGCCTGTCGTAAGAGGCGACTTAACAACCCACAGCCAGGTGGTAGGGCATTTGCCCGACTGAATGGCTACCACCTCTAGTCTAAAGTATGTCGCCATAACAACCTTGAGTTGTGTTCCGGTATTAGTGACCAGGTTCCAGTTTCTCTTAAGAGAGTAGCAGCGCATTTGTAGCAACTTTGCTGTTGCAAATGTCCATAGGCGATGGTAACCGCTTTCCATCAAGTGGGCCGTCTGCCTGTCTGCTGATCTCCTGTAATAAAAAAAGAAGAACCTTAAAACATATTTATATTAAGACTGCTTTTAATTTAGCAAGATTGTAGCGCCCGTTCTCTGATCCTCGCTGGTGATCTTGCTGCTCGCTGGTTCACGGGCCGAAGGGCGACTTACACTACGTTTGACGAGTCGTAGTCTCCACTCCAGAACACGTCTGCTCCGTCGGCCATTAGTCCTGCGTCAGACGTGACCTGCTCTAACACTGAAATATTTATTTTTAAATTAATATTATTTTAAAATAAACTACATCTATATCTCAATATTCAACATGTTTCTATTTAGTTGATAATTATTTAGAAATATCTACGTCAATCCTAATTAAAATATTATAAAATATATATATATATATATATATATTTTCGATTTACGAAAATACTAAATATTAATAAAATATAACATATTCACAAATAATGTCGCGTAATAACGTACTTGCACAACACTAATTCGCAGGAACACGCAAAAATAATAACGCTTTTAATACGCGCACATTAACATACGTAACGTGTTTAGGGATGGGAAACATTGTGTATCGATGAAGTGTAAACAAGTGGCGGCTGGAATTTTATTGACGCCCGTCCAAACATGGCGTCTTAGGGTTGGCACTCCATTTACTATTTTTAATAGAATATAAGAATAGGATAGAATATACTTTATTGCATAACATTAAGATACAATTAAAGAAGTTTAATTACAGAAGAGAATAGGCGGTCTTATCACTAAAAGCAATTTCTTCCAGACAACCTTAGGATGGATTAGAAAAATTGTGTAACATGTGGGTTTTGCAATATAACTAGAATAAAAAGTATATAATATAATAAGTAATGTATAGAATTACGTAAATATGGGGGAGATGAAGATGTTATGATTGACTTTAGAGCCCGAGGTAATAATCCTTCACGAGTCAGTTGAAGGCCTGAAGAGACTGGCGACGCCTGATTTTCACAGGTAGCGCATTCCAGAGGCACACTGCATGAACTGCACTATTTAATATCAAGTATAATCAATAATATGTTTATTCCATAAACACTCCACTGCTGGGCTTGGGATACACTATTCCAAAAAGAACAGATGATATATCTGCTATACTTTTCCAATACGGATATATATATTAATAGCAAAATAGACATTAAACACATTTTGTATTTTTGTAAATCATCGTTGTCAAAGAAGCAAGTGAGGTGTGTAAGAATGGACCTAAATGGCGCTCTGTTGTTCGTGCCTACCCCGCAAGGGAACTGGCGTGAAGTTATGTATGTATGTATGTATGTAAATCATAACTTTGAAAATTTCCGATTTAAACATTAGAATGTTTTTTTTTATTTGTACCTATAAAAATATACATACATACATATATAACTTCACGGCAGTTCCCTTGCGGGGTAGGCACGAACAACAGAGCGCCATTCAGGCCTATTCTTACACACCTCACTTGCTTCTTTGACATTCATAACTCTTGTCATGCACGCTCGTCTGTTCTTAAGGCTCCTGACATCACTTTCTGCTAGTACACGATCAATTTGATCATGGAAGGTGTGTCGTGGCCTTCCACGACTTCTGCATGCATCCACTTTTGCATTGTATCTCTGTTTAGTCAGTCTTTCATCATGCATTCTTTCCACATGCTCGAACTACTGGAGCATTCCTTTCACTACCTTCACCCCGACACTCTGGGTGAAGCTTCGGATGCAGAAAGCAGCCCTGCTGGACACGGCCCGTATCTTGAGGACGTTACTGTCTCTGAAGCCCTAACCACCGGTAGCTTGGACCCCAGGCCCCGCTGCCGGCGGAGATCGATTTTTAATTTTTTTTGAGTATATTTTTTTGTATATAGTACTAGCTGACCATATTTTCTGAATTAGTAAAAGAATTTGTTTCATGACAGAAAAACAAAGTCACCATAATCGGTCCAGGAGATTAGGAGGATTCTAGAACCCGATCTCAGCGTCACCTACCGGTTCTAATTGCAAATCTAAACCATCCGGGAACCCTCTGAAACACACGAAAACAAAATCACCAAAATCCCTCCTGGTGATTAGGAGGATTCTAGAACCCGATCTCTGCGCCACCTACCGGTTCCAATTGTGGATCTAAACTATCTATAAATTTCATCAAAATCGGGGTAAAGTCGTTCTCAAGTTATAAAATTACAACGAAAAGTGGCATTGATTTTTATATATATAGATATGAATTTAAAGGAAAAATATAAATAATTTGAGGCCAAATAAATATGTTTAAATAAATAATACAACAAATTAAACTATTCTTATTTTCACGTGAAATATCGTTCTAAAAATTACTGCCAACCCTATACAAATGAGGGAGCATAGGGTAAAAAGAGTGAATGGCGGCCAAAACGAAACACAATATCAACCCTAAGCAAACGCGTGGAATCAGCAAAGAAACCTTATTAAAACAATGGTCCTGAACTAAATACGTGAGGACAGGGCTAAGGGGGTACGAGGCGAGAGGAGGGGGGGTTATTACAATATTTGCTAGGATCTCGTTATTTTTAAGTATCTTGCTGGCTTCTCTGAAAGTTTAGGGCCTTTTGCATTATATTATACTTGTATATATGTGTAAAATGGTTTATTTTATTATTTTAACATACTGCTGTTATCCGACCACGGTGACGACAAAAAGAAGGGTTATGTTTTGTTGCGGGGATAACCCATGAAATGATAGCTTTTTGTGGCTAATAAAGATATTTAATGGTAAAATGGAAATACATGCAATTTTTAGCTTTGTAACAGACAGAATATAATTTTTAATGTGACAAGCAAACTTCAAATCATTAAAAAAATATATATGATAAATTTATCCGTGCAGGAACGGAGAAAGAATACAATATCCTGCGGCCGGGCGGCCTGTCGTAAGAGGCGACTTAACAACCCATAGCCAGGTGGTAGGGCATTTGCCCGACTGGATGGCTACCACCCCTGGTCTAAAGTATGTCGCCATAACAACCTTGAGTTGTGTTCCGGCATTAGTGACCAGGTTCCAGTCACCCTTAACAGAGCAGCAGCGCATTTGTAGCAACTTTGCTGTTGCAAATGTCCATAGGCGATGGTAACTGCTTTCCATCAAGTGGGCCGTCTGCCTTTCTGCTGAACTCCTGCAATAATATATATATATATATATATATATATATATATATATATATATATATATATATATATATATATATAAAGTAACGGATGTCCGCAACTTCGTCCGCGTAATTAAAGTTTTCTTAACTATCCCACGGGAACTCTTGATTTTTCGGGATCAAAAGTATCCTATATGTTGACCAGGGATGTAAGCTATCACCATACAAAATTTCATTTAAATCGGTCCTGTCCTTTCGGAGATTAGCCCGTACAAACAGAGAAACAAAAAATTTGAAAAAAATCTTAATTAGTTCTATTTCACTTCTTACATCCCCCCGACTCGGTTTTTAGTATTTTTTTTCAATGTACAGAAATTCGATCTCTACAGTTTTATTATATATATAGATAGTTGTACAGAAAAACAGTATGTAATCTTTTTTCTATAGTCCGATTATAGTGTTTGAAAAGTCCTATATTATTAATTTACAACAATAGTGTGTTTGTTTGTGATTTTAAAATAAATTCCAAAATTTTATTAAGAATGAATAAACAGATATACAATGCAAAAGTGGATGGCTGCAGAAGTCGTGGAAGGCCACGACACACCTTCCATGATCAAATTGATCGCGTTCTAGCAGAAGGTGATGTCAGGAGCCTTAAGGACAGACGAGCGTGCATGACAAGAGCTATGAATGTTAAAGAAGCAAGTGAGGTGTGTAAGAATAAGCCTGAATGGCGCTCTGTTTTTCGTGCCTACCCCGCAAGGGAACTGGCGTGAAGTTATGTATGTATGTTCTTCTTTAAAAAGCCGATAAACCTCTTATAACATCCTTTACCTGATATGTTTTTAGATGGGTTGGTTCTGAATCACTTTTGTGCCATACCATCTTTAAAATCGTTACCCTTGATAATTCTTAATCGTACCTACCTTTAGAAAGTTTTGCTTTTGCATATGTAGGCGATGGTGACCACTTTCCATCAGGGCCATCTGGCTGTTTGCAAAAGTCGTGCAATAACAAAAATGTCCTTATTAAAGTGTAAAAGACATATATATTTGCTAATGTAATTCCAGTAGATCTGTATCTGAGTGTTGACATAAGCTTAACTGGATTTTAGATGATTTTTTTAATCTTACTATTACCATTTAGTAAATTTATCTAGTGGCCTCCCATTATCTGTTGTTTGCGGCATTATTTCTATCACCTACATCATTGTTTAAAAAGGTTATTAATTTGCGTGCTATGGATTCGTGCTGTCCGTTTTTTTTTTTTTTATTGCGTGAGTTCAGCAGACAGGCAGACCTTCACCCCGACACTGTTTTTCAGACCAACTCTCTTTCTTACTAAGTTACGCTTGTGTTATGGGTACATACATACATACATAACTTCACGCCAGTTCCCTTGCGGGGTAGGCACGTACAACAGAGTGCCATTTAGGCTTATTCTTACACACCTCACTTGCCTCTTTGACATTCATAACTCTTGTCATGCAAGCTCGTCTGTTCTTAAGGCTCCTGACATCACCTTCTGCTAGTACACGATCAATTTGATCATGGAAGGTGTGTCGTGGCCTTCCACGACTTCTGCATCCATCCACTTTTGCATTGTATATCTGTTTAGTCATTCTTTCCATATGCCCGAACCACCGGAGCATTCCTTTCCTTACCCTCACCCCGACACTCTCTTTCAGACCAACTCTCTTTCTTACTTCGGTATTACGAACGCGGTCCGCGAGCGTCACTCCGCAGATTTTGCGCAGTGCTCGCATCTCGACCGCGATTACTCTACTTTCATGCTCTCTCTTCCATACCCAACTCTCGCATCCATACGTAGGGGATGTGTTATGGGTAATATACAATAGCCCACTCTGGGGCCGAACTCAGGCACCTAGACCATATTATATAGCAGAAAGTTCGTTTCCGAAATTTACCATGCTAAGAATCGAACCCGGAGTCTCTGCGTTCCAGCGAGTTCGGCCGGCTAAGACTTAGACCGCTCAACCACAAAGGCCGTCAAAATTAGTTCTGGTTTACTTGTCATTTTTCGTATCTTTTTTTTTATTGCAGGAGATCAGCAGACAAGCAGACGGCTCATTTGATGGAAAGCGGTTACCATCGCCTATGGACATTTGCAACACTGAAGGTGCTACAAATCTGCTGCTGCTCTCTTAAGGGAGACTGGAACCTGGGCACTAATGCCGGAACATAACACAAGGTTGTTATGGCGGCATACCCTAGACCAGGGATGGTAGCCATGTATTCTTTCTCCGTTCCTGCACGGATAAAAGATCCGTACAGGAAAGGTATTTGCCCGTCTGGATGGCTATCACCCTAGTATAGAGTAAGCTTGTAACAACCTTGAGTTGTGTTCCGGTATTAGTGGCCAGGTTCCAGCCCAACCTACGAGCCCGGCAGCACAGTGGTAGCACCTTTAGTGTCGCAAATGTTTATACGCGACGGTAACCACTGTCTGCTGTAATCCAGCAAATTAAAAAAATGGATGCGAGGTATGGATACGTGCTATAGATGATAGTGGTCTATGTGCAGAGTAGTATACCTACAGTAGGCGCACATTTGTCACCGAAATGCGACGGCGCATTTTCGTAGCACATCTTACTCGCTCTGCTACATGGTGTTGCGAGCCGAATGAATGAATGAATGAATGAATCTATATTTGTAAAAATACAGGTAATAGTTATAAATATTACTACCGATACTAATCCTTTGCAGGTTTCTTTGATCTATTGTTCGCGCTAATCTCTTTGTTCATGCCGCCGTAAGACGTCATAAAACCTTCTTTCCTCTGTTCGTATTTCATGCGAATTCTTATAAGCCATTACGCCGACCATTTAATGATTTCTATAACCAGTAGGTGACATGTTGCTAGGATGCCATGTCTAATTTACAAATGGATCCCACATATACTGTTTGTCCTCGATCTTACACAAAGATCACTATGTACGATTGAACTCCGTACAATATACGCGGCCATAGAGCAACGTAAGAAATAAGCGCATAAGCCTGCCAATGTGAGCCATCTACCCCCGCCGTGGGTCGTTTAACACGGTTAATAATAGCCCCCCCCCCACCCCCCACACCGCCTTATCTCCCGTATTAAACCATAAAACATTATAATTTACAGCGCCCCGTGTCGCGGGGCTATGACGCCGCGACGTAATGTACACTTATCAAAGTTACAACGAGGTATCTTGTGATATACTTAAAATGAGGTAAGTGTTTATTGTGTGAAGGCTAAGCTCTGTGCCCCGAGACGCTACTTAGGGGGAGTATTATCGAGGTATTAACGTCGTAGCGATGGATAACCAATCGAAATTCAAAAATAGCCATCTGGCTAATAGTTGTTCAATAGCCGGCTAAAAACCAGTTGATGGCTATTTAGCTAACGGGTGATCGTGATATTTGATAATTTACACATATATTGTACTAGTGGTCATATTTTCTTTGTTGTTTGCCTATATATATTTTTTAATTTCATTTTGCCAGGTGGTAGGGCATTTGCCCGACTGGATGGCTACCACCCCTGGTCTAAAGTATCTCGCCATAACAACCTTGAGTTGTGTTCCGGCATTAGTGACCAGGTTCCAGTCTCCCTTAAGAGAGCAGCAGCGCATTTGTAGCACCTTTGGTGTTGCAAATGTCCATAGGCGATGGTAACCGCTTTCTATCAAGTGCGCCGTCTGCCTGTCTGCTGAACTCCTGCAATAAAAATAAAAAAATATATATATATTTTATTTTTAGACTCTATCCGCAATTACTGTAATGGTCCTAGCGGAAGACCAGGGCTGGTTGATTCAACCAGCATCATGCTGAGCTAGGACCGAGTTAGAACTGCATTTCCTAGTTGCATTTTATTTTTTATAAGTAGACTTTTCTTGCTTGTAGTTAAAAAACTTTCTATAGTGTTGGGTAACCAAAAGAAATTTCAAAAATAGCCATTCGGCTAGTAGTGGTTCCATAGCCAGCTAAAAAACAGGTGATGGCTGTTTGGCTAGCAAGTAAATGACTCGCTAACTAAGAGCCGACAGCAGACGTCAAAGCTGTAAACTTGTCAGTTTTCGATTTTATTCGAGAACTATTAGCTAGCTG
The DNA here is from genome assembly GCA_019925095.2 of Dendrolimus kikuchii. NCBI lineage: Eukaryota > Metazoa > Arthropoda > Insecta > Lepidoptera > Lasiocampidae > Dendrolimus > Dendrolimus kikuchii. Next base: position 26,251,894 of record CM034392.1, on the reverse strand, counting down.
GCGAGTTGATGGATAACTTAGGCGCTGCTTTATGAACAACAGCTATTTATCTAGTTTTTGCAACGGCTACCCATCTTTATAACGGTATATAGTAAAAAATATATAAACATAATCATGGTTCAGTTTTAATCAATTTGGTTATCTATTCTTAGCCGTCGAACTCGCTGGAACGCAGAGGCTCCGGGTTCGATCCGTGACATGGTAAATTTCGGAAAGGAACTTTCTGTTAATTACTTTAGTCTGGGTGTCTGGGATCACCCCAGTGAAGTCCATTGTACCCATAACACAAGCGTAACTTGCTTAGGGCTATACAATGTGTGTGTTTGTCTGCCGATTGTTTTATTTTATTTATTTTAAAGACATACGTGTACCACATGCCACCAGTATATGGTGGAAATACCAACAAAGCCGGACGAAACGCTATGCTTCCACTTTTATCATACGCACCCCTGAAGAGTGGAACTTTTTACCGTCGTCTGTGTTTCCTGAAGAATACAATCTAGGTGTCAAGTCTCGCGTGAACAGGTATCTTCTACTTCTTCCACCTTAGAGTGGAGCCCGTTTATCTTTTTTGTTATTGCAGGAGTTCAGCAGACAGGCAGACGGCCCACTTGATGGAAAGAGGTTACCATCGCCTATTGACATTTACTACACCAAAGGTGCTACAAATGCGCTGCTGCTCTCTTAAGGGAGTCTGTAACCTGGTCACTAATACCGGAACACAACTCAAGGTTGTTATGGCGGCATACTCTAGACCAGGGGTGGTAGCCATCCAGTCGGGCAAATACCCTTCCATCTGGCTGTGTTCACGTGAATGTCTAAACTACATTTCCACCTGACATCAGGCGCAATTTCAGTCAAATGCGAACCTATTCATTATTTAAAAAAAAAACCCGCGGCTGCCAGTTTCGCAATTTAAAAAAAAATACATTGAAGTGCGTATTGTTGACAAGAGTCCTGTAACATTGTGTTAGTATATAAAAACAAAGAGTCGGTCTGTTTGTAGATTAGCGTTGTTACGGCAGGACGGTGGAGATGCAGAATTAATGCCTGCATCAATGGCGGCCGCAATCAGTAGATTCGTGTAATCTCGGCCAACGCAACCCGACGATAACTGTTACGCTAACACAAGGGGGCTTAAGTTACACGCGGGGGAAGGGAGCGGAGTGTGTTCTAAGATCTTCGTGTATTTTTTTAAGTATAGTCTAGAGCCGCTATACTCGACCTGCGGCTAGGGCTGCCAGGTGTGTTCGTAAAAAAAAAACCGGACAACGTTTTTTATCTATACAGATAAATAAAATTGAAGTATCTGTGTTTGTAATCCTACTAATATTATAAAGGCGAAAGTTTGTAAGAATGTATGTTTGTTACTCTTTCACGCAAAAACTACTGAATGGATTTTAATCAAACTTTACAATAATAAAGCTGACACATCAGAATAACACATAGGCTATAATTTATAAAGATATAGTGTGAATTATCCAAAATATAACGATTTTCCATCACCACGCGTGTGAAACCGCAGGGCGCAGCTAGTGTCAAAATCGAGATGTGGAAAAAAAATCAGGGAGATTCCAAAAATGCAATTTTTAGATTTTTTGTCTGTGTGTTTGTCTGTCTGGATATTCCGGCTAATCGCTGAAACGGCTGGACCGATTTTGACGGGACTTTCACTGGCAGATAGCTGATGTTATAAGAAGTAACTTGCGCTACTTTTTTTAGAGTTCCGCGAAAAACATTCCACACGGATGAAGTCGCGGACATAACTAGTTAACATATAAATTTATTGAAAACTAACTTTTTAGTTACTAAATTATCATTAAATGCTAAATCAAAGGCCAATTTACTTTTTCATATATTTAGTACTCTATGCAGTGGCATCGAGTATTTAAAAAAACTAGTGGCTTTTAATAAAGCTTTATTACCTGAAATGATATCTTTGGATTCACTAACGGAAGACCGGCGTTGGCTGTATCAACCAGCATTAGCTCCGTTAGGTTGTTAACCTTTGGTTTTCGTTAAACTATATATAATTTCCATTTTAAATAACTCTAAATAAGCATTATTTCCTTTCTCTCGTTCAGTGTAACTAGCAGCTATATTAGAAAGAACTTCGGATAGCGGCACGTCCACCCAAAAGTTCAATCAAGTATTCTTTCCAGTTCGCTTTATAACGAACGAATTTAGCAAGATTTTCTTGCCCGGACAAACACAAAAAATCGGACTGTCCGGTCGAAATCTAAACATCTGGCAACTCTACCTGCGGCCCACCGAGCTTTTATCAGTCGTCCTGACGTACATGACACAGATGTATATTATAATAGATTTACAATGTCACACCTCTGAGGTCATATTAGGATTTCCCTTAAAACTCTAGTAGCGCATAATAGTACATTATGGTACTAGTGTGTAACAGTGTACTTAGTGCATCCGGGGATATCGACCACGACGTCAAGGCCCGTATCACAGCAGCTTGGGCCAAGTGGCGTGAGATGACAGGTGTCATTTGTGACCCCAAAATGCCGGTTAAATTAAAAGGACAGGTCTATAAATCTATCATTAGACCTGTCCTTTTGTATGGCAGTGAAGCGTGGCCTGTACTTGAGCGACACAAGCAAGAACTGCGTGTCACGGAGATGAATATGCTGCGATGGATGTGTGGAGTGACGCGGAAAGACCGAGTCAGGAACTCCCGCATCCGCGGCAGTCTTCATGTCCGTGACATAGCAGACAAATTGCAAGAGTGTCGCTTACGTTGGTACGGCCACGTTTTACGGAGACCGGCTAATTATGTGGGGAACAAATGTCTAGCCATGCCGCCTCCGCCAGGTCCCGGTCGAAGGGGAAGGCCCAAGAAATGTTGGCTTGACGTTGTGAAGGATGACATGCGTACCAATGGTCTCAAAACGGGGGATGCTGAAGACCGCGCGAAGTGGAGTAGAAAAAGTAGGAAAGCGGACCCTGGGCGTCGGAGTGAACGCTCCGAACGCAACCGGGAATTAACGCTCGGATGATGATGATGATGATGGTACTAGTGTGTAACATTGGTGATTACCGCCGAGGCGCCATTGAGACTCGAGCCGTAGGCGAGGGTCTTAAGAGAGCCGAGGACGGTAATCATCAATACACACGTGTATCATACGACGTTTTTCAACACACTTGTGAATAAAATAACAACAAAAACTCATTTTATTTAGTAGATATCCGTGCAGGAACGGAGAAAGAGTACAATTTCCTGCGGCCCGGCGGCCTGTCGTAAGAGGCGACTAAACAACCCACAGCTAGGTGGTAGAGTATTTGCTCGACTGGATGGCGACCACCCCTGGTCTAGAGTATGCTGCCATAACAACCTTGTGTTGTGTTCCGGCATTAGTGACCAGGTTCCAGTCTCCTTTAAGAGAGCAGCAGCGCATTTGTAGCACCTTTGGTTTGCAAAAGTCTATAGGCGATGGTAACCGCTTTTCACCAAGTGGGCCGTCTGCCTGTCTGCTGAACTCCTGCCATAAAAAAAAGATAAAGATAAAAAAAGTTATATATAAGTGAAAGTTTTATTTATTAAACACGTACGAGTTAAAATTATCTATTTAAATAAGAAGTTGCATGAAATGAGCAAGCAATAGGAACATTAATTTATTTGTTCTATAGAACACGATCTTTTTTTTTTAATAAAAACTTTTTTAAGAACAAAGCAACTCAACCGATAAAATTAAAAAAAATAATCTATAACTCACTAGTGAGTTATAATGTTTTTTACTCACAGTTTGATAGTGGGTGTCATTCTGTGCCTAATTGCGGTGACCATAGAGCCACTTTATGAGCAAGTGTGTTGAAAAATAATTTATATCCCGTTAGACACCATAACCCGCCACCCGCTTCAGACCTACGCCGCTCTATATCACCATGCAATATTGATAGAGGCTGTTGTAGAAAGCAGCGCTAAGAAGGCGGCTCCACTCCTCTCACGTCTCCAGTGCCCACTTTGCCCGTGAGATATTGCCAATATTAGGTGCCATTGTTCCATCCCAACACATGAGCATTAACAATTCGGCTTTTTATACCTTGTACGTTGAGCATTCGTCATCGCTAAGACTTGCCTATTTGGTTGCTTGCCATTTTAAGGAATACGGACAGGAAATACATCATTATAATATTTTCTTAAGTTTTCGCGACTTGTATACATAATAAAACTACGTTTTAACGGTTTTAAGCGCGGTAATTTTATTTCATTTTGGTTTTTCCGACGTTTCGGCCACTTTTCAGTGGCCGTGATCACGGAAGACAAAGATGTCGAGTGTCAACGAGTATTGTTAAAGTTTTATTTAGCCTACCGCCAACTTATTAATTTTAATTATTTAAAACTTGACTGATAATAACTTTTATTTTTCCTTCCACCCATTTTAATATTATATAAAATTATTAGAGCTAGGCAAGTTGGCTGAAGAGTTTCTTGCGCCGCTTCTTCTCTTCAAGCCATAACATGTTGCGAAGCGGTAGTAAATTAGATTAGGCTCCCATAGAGTAAATAATAACCATAAACAAAATTTAAATTAAATAATTAAAATGATAAGTTGGCGGTGGGCTAAATAAAACTTTAACAATACTCGTTGACATTTGACATCTTTGTCTTCCGTGATCACGACCACTGAAAAGTGACCGAAACGTCGGAAAAACCAAAATCAAATAAAATTACCGCGCTTAAAATCGTTAAAACATAGTTTTATTATACATCTTTATATATATAATTCTTCTGTAAGTGTGTTGACAGTGAACTCCTCCTAAACGGCTGGACCGATTTGAATGATTTTTTTGTGTGTATTCAAGTGGATTCGAGGATGGTTTAGATTCACAATTGGACCCGGTAGGTGGCGCTGCAATCGGGTTCTAAATTTTACTTCTTCAGGGCAGAACAACGTCTACCGGGACAGCTAGTACTTCTATAAATTAGAAGTAATTATTCGAACCAGTGGTCGCCCATTCGATCATAATTAATTTAATTATAAATTTGAACATTATTAAGGTTCTGTTGTCAAAGACTTATACTTCTATAATCACAGATTTCGCCAAGGCTACACTGTTAATTTCACTTTAACAATAAACAAAAGTGTATATATGCGTGTGTGTGTCAAATACATGGTAGTGTGTGTAATGTTTTTTTTATTGATCTAATGTATTTTTTATGCATAATTTAAAAAAAATATTAGCATTCTGCGCTCCTTCTCTATATAAAATATAAGTGTGCGAAATTTCATACTCCTCCGTCCGCGCCATTTTCGTAATAAGGGGTACAAAGTTTTTGCTTCACGTATTAATATAATGATCTGTCTATTCATCTAAGTATATTATGAGCTAGTATTCGCTTGTGACTTCGTCCACGTTGGGCAGATAGAAAGGATCAAAACCATTTTTCCAATATCTGTATATATAAAACAAAGTCGTGTTAGTTACACCATTTATAACTCAAGAACGGCTGGAACAATTTTTATGATTTTTGTGTTTTTGGAATTGTCTTCGTCCGGAATAGGATAATAAGTATTAAAATATGATATCCATTATTAAAAAAAATTACCATTAAATAAATATCATTCTAGCCATTAATTTGTAATGATCTTTCCCGGCCGATTTTGGCAATGGTGACTGCATTTAGACTCATTTTCATTTGTCTGATTTAGGTGAATTATTTTTGTGTGTGTTCAAGTGGATCCCGGGATGGTTTAGATTCACGGATCCGGTAGGTGGCGCCGCTGAACACCTCTTTAACGGTGGGTGGGACCGATTTTGGTGTTTTGTTAAGCAGATTCGAGAATGGTTTAGATTAACAATTGGTCCGGGTTGATGGCGCTGCAATCGGTTTATTAAGGGCAAGACAACGTCTGCCGGGTACAGCTAGTACATTATAAAAAGAAAAACTAATAAATTACACAATGACATTTCCACGAAATCTAGATCCTTGTTTCTTTTGCTTAGAAGGAACTTGTAACTTGCATGTACAAAAAATAAATCAAAACTACCTGCAATTTTAGAATTTGTGCTTTCTATCTCGTTATCAATTACAACGTATTTTCAATAATTTATAAATGTTCTCACAGTTTAAGTGGATTCTAAAAACTCTTTTATCTATATATATATATATATAAATCAATTGCTGTTTGTTAGTCTCGCTTAAACTCGAGAACGGCTGGACTGATTTGGCTAATTTTGGTTTTAAATTATTTGTGGAAGTCCAGAGAAGGTTTAAAAGGTGTGTAAATATGAAAAAATGCCTGGAGTATAGTAAAAATAACAATTTCGCTTTCCCTTACAAACTATTCCTACCTGTCAAACATTTGATGTTCGTCCCGTCGTTCAGAAATCAAATTAAATTTAAAAGTGATCTTTTTAATCTTTTGGTTTTGAATTTCCAACGTTTGACGTTCGTTCCGGTTAAGTTTTGACCACATTTTTTACTAAAGTTGAAACATTCTGCAATTATCATTCAGCTTTTTTATTTATTTTTCTGAAGCGGTACGAAGTTTGCCGGGTCAGCTAGTTACAAATAAAGTTCTTTAACCCGAAATAAGTTTAAAAAATAAAGAAAATTTGAATTTTAAAAGCAATGATAGTGTTTATGCCCTTATAGTCAACAATGGACCTACTTACGCAAAACAGAACCAATCCACAAACATGCCAAAATTGAGTTAAGGATGCAGAAGACTTTCAAAATGCACCTTCTATCAACTCAATAAAAATCATAACTAGAAAATAGAATATACAATATTCTAAATGTTTTTTCCAAAATATAGACATATTTTTTTGTACGCAAAATTTTAATAAAAACGGCTTTTTCTCAAAACTGTCAGTATGTGGGTTGGTTCCGTTTTGCATAAGTAGGTCCAATTGACAGTTTATTTCCAAATACCGGAATGACGTCACGCCGAATCCAACATGGCGCATGACAAACCGCGTCCCTACAGCGTCGTTTATACGTGAGATATGGCAAATATTAGGTAAGATCGTTCTGGCAAATAGTGGGATTAGGAGAGCGGCTTTCTGATTGCAGCCTGTTTGCTTTTTTATTAGGTCGTTTAACGTAAGCCTTTGTGTGAAGCGATTTAAGCGTATTTACTGTATAAAGTTGTTTGAGTTGTACTAATCTTTGTGTTATTGCGGTTCAGAATAGATATTGTTAGGAATTAATTCTTGTTAAACAATATTATACGGCCAATCTTGTTGGTCCTTGTGGAGTGTTTTAACAGAGATAATTTAAATACAGTGTAATGAAACTCCATGTAACGTCACTCGATTTAACGACAAACCCCCTTAAACGTCGAAATCACTTGGCTTTAGTGCAAGGGCGCCGCAGCGTTTCGAACTCGAGACACAAGTAGGAGCGATCGACTCGCTCTGCAGTCTGGTCAAAGCCATGCTGCATAGCAGCGATACCTGGGGGGCGGCGGTTACTTTTTGCGAGATAGTAATGTCTCTCAAAAAGGCCGCCGAACGAGACAGGGAGAGGAGTACTACTGCGCATACTAATGCGACTCGCGGACGCCGGCGGTTAGCTGGCATCTGAGTTGAAGAATACCGCTTCGGGGGGCCTTTAGCTATCAAGGGAGCAAAGGATTCATCACCCCCGCTGACGAAGTGAATGTGTTCTGATTCCCGGGGCACATTCAGCCACTTTTTGCACTGGATCGGACTGGGCGTAACTACGTTCTAAGTCTCAACCTTTCACACACCTTTGGCACATGGCAGGAGGGTGGTTTTAGTGGGTACTGGGTGTTGCCCGTGCAACTTCTCTGAGTCTCCACACAAGCTGGCTTGATTAGTGTTCGGATTGCCCCTTGCCCAAGGGGGAAAGCCCTCATGATCAACTATGGTCTAATCCCTTGCAAAGGACCCAGTATTGTGCGTAAAATAGCAGGTCCCCCGCCTTAAAAAAAAATAGCTCGTCTTCCATACTATGATACACTCTATATAGCATTACACCCACTCTCAATAACGACATCATTTAAGTAATAAAAAGTACCTTTTAAGTTGCCAAAATGAGTAAAAGCTGCGCAGCTGTCTGCGTTTTTTATCGCTTTATTATCCTGGCCCGTAATAAAGTCTACTGTCGGCATCATGCGTACCGAAATTTCTAAGTACTTCCTTTATCACCAAGATGCCTCAATATCGCAAGTATTAGTAAACTAAGTAAAAATATACAGCAAAATTACTGATGCAGCAAATGACGTCATACAAAAATAACAGTCTTCTCTCCATTTAACGACAGCTCTCTATAACGCCATAAACTGCATAGTCCCTTCCGTGTCGTTATATAGAGTTTTCACTGTATTTACGTGTCTCGTCTCTTTCTGTTCTGATGATAAAATTCCGTAAAAAAAAGTGTAAATTGAAAATCTGTAATCAACTGACGGTTAATGCTTTCAGTTCATGGTCTGCTAGTTGGCTCAGTTTACTAACTTTGAACACACATTCTTGGCATCCAAAAATTCAAAGACATATTAAGCCTTAGAAATCCTTGCCATAGAATTTATCTTATATCTTATACTAATATATAAAGCTGAAGAGTTTGTTTGTTTGAACGCGCTAATCTCAGGAACTATTAGTCTGATTTGAAAAATTCTTTCAGTTTTAGATAGCCCATTTATCGAGGAAGGCTATAGGCTATATATCATCACGCTAAGACCAATAGGAGCGGAGCACCAATGAAGAATGTTTCAAAATCGGGGGGTCTTGAAAACAAACTCCACGCGAACGGCGACGCGAGCACAGCTAGTAATTCAATACATTTTGAATAACTAACTTGAAAAAGAGTATTAAGAGAATTCCTAAGTTCAGACTAAGCCGGTTTTCTGTCCTCACAAGAGTTTTTATGTGGTGTTACCGACGCGAATATCTGGCGCCACCATTAATTACCCGAAAGTGTATCTGTTTCCTTACTAGTCAACGTCATGTTAGAACATTAGAAAAAATAAAATAAAATCCTCTTCCATTTTTAACATTCAATGGCGTCGTTTTATTTCTTGCACAAAATCACCATTTCACTTTGTAGAAATTCCAAACATTACCCATTTAGTATTAGTATAAGTTTAGTATTAAAACTAGAATAAATTAATATAATAAGTTATTCGTAAGACACATACACCTCAACACAAAAATCAATAAATTAATGTCACACACAAGAACCAAAATAACTAATAAGCGTGTTAAATTAAAAAAATATATAGAAATTAAGTTGTAAAAAAGGGTACGGAACTCGAGTCTGTAAAGTTGATAATAATTTAAAAAAAAAAATACCCAAACACACGAACAAGCTACATATGGCAACCCGAAATTATACACTATTGTAAACAGTTATATCTTTAAGGCAAATTATTCCAGATTAAAAGAAATAATATTCATTTATCAAATTAGTACATTTTATCAAAATAACACTGATCATCATAATTTCACGCTTCAGCTACCCACCAAAAACTGTAAAGTTTATCAAGTTTTCTATTTTAGAAATAAAACATTCTAAGAGAAACCAAACACACGCACGTTCCTAAAGAAGCGGAACGCGTAAAATGAAATGATTTAGGTTGTTCATTTTGAAACAGTTCTGTATTTTTCGCCTACCCGCAAAAACACTACAAAAGTTCACAGAACTACCCACAAAAACACTACAAAAGTTCACAGATCTTTCAACTTCAGAAAACAAAACATTCCAGAACACAATCCATATTCAAATCGCTCCACACACACACACGTGCAAGTAAAGAAGCAGATGACGCGTATGTGTGCAAGGTGGCATGAAAATGAAATTACGTAGGGGGGCGAAATGCAAAGGAATCAGCCGTAAAGGGGGCCAGTCCCCGACCGGACACTTTGAACGAATTATGACGGTCATTATTAGAACGTGGACAGAATTAAATTGCCGCCCCCTCCGCCCCCCTGCAGCCCCCTTTCCGGCTAAGTATTCCCGCATAATGATACCTATGCAATAACAACACTTGTCTTGCACAGTACGTGGCTATGAGTCTTGTATTGAAGTTGTTTTGTTGCTATTAATTCTATGAAAAATGGAATATTAATAAGATGTGTATGTTTTCCCGGAGCCAGAGAGAGACAGGGGCGCGGGTTATATAAGTCTAGTATTAATCTGTTACTTATCTTTTTTTTTATTGCAGGAGATCAGCAGACAGGCAGACGGGCCACTTGGTGAAAAGCGGTTACCATCGCCTATAGACATTTGCAACAGCAAAGTTGCTACAAATGCGCTACTGCTCTCTTAAGGGAAACTGGAACTTGGTCACTAATGCCGGAACACAACTCAAGGTTGTTATGGCGACATACTTAAAACCAGGGGTGGTAGCCGTTCAGTCGGGCAAATGCCCTACCACCTGGCTGTGGGTTGTTAAGTCGCCTCTTACGACAGGCCGCCCGGCATATCTACTCATTCATAAATACTTTGAATTGACTACATACTTTAAATTAATGACCTAAAAGTCATTATTATAGGTGATATACAAACAGCAGGATTATAAACATGACTTTCAAAATATTACTCTGGTATGGATTAAAAAAAAGAACTAGACAATGCTTTAAAACCTATAAACTAGTGATAAATTTATTTGCACATATAATCTATTTTTATTTTAATAATAGTTAACATGGTCTTTCGAGCCTGATATAAATTTAGAATGTATAAAGTAGCGAATATTAGGAGATTGAGGGCCGCTTGCATAACGGTCGCCTTTAAATAAAATTAGTTAATCATATTAAACTGCCTAAATACGTTTTACACAAAACATATCGACAGTTCTTTAAACGTATTCAGCGGCATATTTTGCGTTGTGCAAGACGCTAATTGTATTTAAGGGTATTAAATACGTTTTGTGTTTCTTAAATAAATTTAAGAAACCTTATGCAAGCGGCCCTGAGATTTGGGAAAAAACCGTTGTTTAAATACCTTAAACAACAGTTTGTTATGTTTCAACCATGTCAACTGCCACTGTTATGTTTTTAGCCCAGTATATTGACCTAGTGAATTTGGGGAATAGTGTGAATGGAGCGTTAGGTAAACTTCTAGGCGCTAAGAACCTCAGCCAGAAGGCCCAGCTCGCCATACACAACGCGGTGCTGGTACCTACGCTCACGTATGGATGCGAGAGTTGGGTATGGAAGAGAGAGCATGAAAGTAGAGTAAACGCGGTCGAGATGCGAGCACTGCGCAAAATATGCGGAGTGACGCTCGCGGACCGCGTTCGTAATATCGAAGTAAGAAAGAGAGTTGGTCTGAAAGAGAGTGTCGGGGTGAAGGTAAGGAAAGGAATGCTCCGGTGGTTCGGGCATGTGGAAAGAATGCATGATGAAAGAATGACTAAACAGATATACAATGCAAAAGTGGATGGATGCAGAAGTCGTGGAAGGCCACGACACACCTTCCATGATCAAATTGATCGTGTACTAGCAGAAGGTGATGTCAGGAGCCTTAAGAACAGATGAGCTTGCATGACAAGAGTTATGAATGTCAAAGAGGCAAGTGAGGTGTGTAAGAATAAGCCTAAATGGCACTCTGTTGTTCGTGCCTACCCCGCAAGGAAACTGGCGTGAAGTTATGTATGTATGTATGTATGTATGTATATTGACCTATGGTCGGTGAGGGTTAATTCGAACAACTAGAACAATGACTACTTCTTCTTTTATTCTCTTTATAGGGAGCCAAGTAAAGAGTACAACAATATATCCAAGTTCATTAATTGTCCTTAAAGCTATTACAGGAAATACGACCAGGTCTCGAATCCTGGTTACTGGCTCCGAAACCAACGGACTTCAGTCCGGGAGAATTGTCAAGGCGTGGGGAACCTAGACTATTATCAAGGTGTGAAATATACCGAGGGTTATATCTCTAAATGTAAATGTTACAGTTAGTAAGATTAAATTTTAATTAAGGTGATAATTTTTGGGCGCCATCCGAGTCACTCGTCTCGGAGATCTGCCCCGACGCTACTGCATACGGCTGCCAGCGTCGGAGGCCGTGGTAGATAGAAGTAGTAGTTAATATGGTGTGAAGAATGTGTTCCAAGGGTTGGCCCATTGCTAGCCAACCACGTGGACAGGAGATTGTGCGGTCCAGACCTGACTCCCTGAAATTGATACATACAAACAGCACCATGTGTTGTCACCATGTCAGCAAAAATGTGACAAGTTTTTGGTTGTTTAAAGACTTTAGCTATGTTAGGGGTGAGGCAGGGCCTGAAGGGCCTTTTTTTTAAAAGTAGTAGTGAACACCAATATGACGTCCAATAACCAAATACTGCAATTTCTTGCAATGGCAAAAACTTTGCCAGGTGGTAGGGCATTTGCCCGACTGGATGGCTACCACCCCTGATCTAAAGTAAGTCGCCATAACAGAGCGTTGAGTTGTGTTCCGGCATTAGTGACCAGGTTCCAGTCTCCCTTGAGAGAGCAGCAGCGCATTTGTAGCAACTTTGGTGTTGCAAATGTCCATAGGCGATGGTAACGCTTCCCATCAAGTGGGCCGTATGGCTGTCTGCTGATCTCCTACAATAAAAAAAACTCTTGAAACTTAACTTAATTAATTGTGCAATGACTTGCAACGTTCAATGTTAACTGCTGGGCTCGAATCTACTAATTTCAGGGTAATGGACAGTATACCCGCCGCGCAGATGAGCGAGTTTCACACATCGGTTATCTACAATGTAAGCCATGGTAGCATAGTGGCAGTTTTCTGACCTAATGTGCATATTGTTACAATTACCTGCACATCGAGATAACAGATCAAAGTTCAAACTCTGCATTTAAATATTTAATAGTAATATGCCTCGATCGCAGCTTTTCGAAACTCGCTATTGTTCTTTAGCAACCCCTAAATAAATATACAAAACAATATTAACAAAATTATCACATAAACATTCTTCATTTAACCCCTCGCCATTATAAAAGATAATGCTGCGAAGATCTGTGTCCATGCACGCCGCCATCTTGGATTTGCGTTTGTGTGCAGGCTCCCCGGCGGTTTTATCAACACATGTAGCTAATATTAAGTTTGATTTATAAGAGTTATATCGTAAATGGATTAAGGAAATGTTTAGGGATGGGACAAACACGCTTGTGCGCTTTATCGATAGTTTCTAAAACTCGAGTGTGATGTGGCGAAACAAAATTTAAAATGTTTCATTTTCATGCTTTATATGTACAGGTATTGAAGGCTTCATAACAAATGAGCGTACAGACAAAAGTGTAGTTTTACACAAGGGACAAAATTGGGAATAAAATAAAACTAGTCGATTGTATAAGGCTATAATATACAATGCAAAAGTGGATGGATGCAGAAGTCGTGGAAGGCCACGACACACCTTCCATGATAAAATTGATCGTGTACTAGCAGAAGGTGATGTCAGGAGCCTTAAGAACAGACGAGCTTGCATGACAAGAGTTATGAATGTCAAAGAGGCAAGTGAGGTGTGTAAGAATAAGCCTAAATGGCACTCTGTTGTTCGTGCCTACCCCGCAAGGAACTGGCGTGAAGTTATGTATGTATGTATGTATGTATGTATAAGGCTGAAATTTGGAATACCCTTCTTTTTAGGTACACTTGCATAATGGTAAGACTTTCTAAATTGTAACATTTAATAGATTTTAGTTAACAACAAAAATTGGCATTTTTGCTTATACGCCCATTTGTTATGAAGCCCTCGATATGTACAGGTAATAAAAAGACTTGTACTTAAATTTTTGTTTGTGTATTTATTTTCTACAGTAAATACTTTTCTTTGAAAAAGAAAATGAATGAATTTATTTCAAAAAGGAATTTTACAGATTACCTGTTGAAAGTCATGAGTGTAACACCGATTCCAAAGCAATTTTTTTCTACTTTCTTTCCCCTATGCGGGGATAGGGTGGAACGTTTGGGACACCACGGACTATCCTGCTGTAGAAGCGCCGGTAGAGTTTCCCGACAAGCGGCATTCAACGATATCATCCGCCGGGCTCTTGTCACCGCCGGGGTACCTTCCATTTTGGAACCAAACGGCTTATGCCGCGACGATGGTAAGATACCGGATGGGATGACGCTGATTCCTTGGAAGATGGGCCGCCCCTTAGTGTGGGATGCTACTTGCGTTGACACTCTGACGGCGTCCCATCTTTCAAGTACGTGCACTACCGCCGGTTCTGCTGCAGCCGAACAGGAGGCTCTCAAGCGCCGCAAATATGCCACAATTGGAAATGGTTACACATTTGCGTCTTTTGGGCTGGAAACTCTGGGTCCGTGGGGTTCTGACGCCCCAAAAGTCTACCGTGACGTCGCCAAACGTCTGGTAGATGCCACACGCGACACGCGACCAGAAGGCTGGCGTCTATTTTGCTCAAAGATTAAGCGTTGCTATACAACGTGCTAACGCCGCCAGCCTTCTGGGAACGTTCCCGCAAAATGACAGTGGTTTGGGACCATTAACTTATTTTTAGACGTTTTTCCCTTTTTTTGTTTAGTTTTAGTTTTTATGTACTTTCTCACATAACTTTTAATAAATTTCCGTTCTGTATAATGAATAATTTATATAGTATTTATTCAATGATTTTTATATAGCAAGAGAGATTATAGAGCGCTAAGGAGAAATAGAGTGGTAAAACCGTTATGATATACATATAAAAAAAACACCCAAAAATGTCTTTTAGGTACAAATCATTTTTTGTAATCTTTCAGTTTCATGTAAGGTGAACATTCTTATTTCTTTGCTGTTCCACTAATCATCGTACAATGATATATAAAATACATGTTGTACAAGACATAGAAGATATTTAATGAATTTATCGCATCGTGCTTTCACAATTAGCTGGCAAGACTAAATATAATTTGTATGTGTGACAACACTGACCTTTAATAAACTCTTTTCCAGTATCGCTTTGTTGCATCTCATTTTCATCGTCTTACTCCTGTAAAATAATTTAATTAAACTTTATTTACTATAGTCACAATATGCTTACTAAATTTTATTCATAATGGTTGAAAAAAATTACAATGAAATGTATTATGAAACAGAAAGACAGACATATCGGTTTTATGGGTTTTGTTCTTCCAAGCTGGCCACAGAATGATAAAAAGCTTTTTAAATTAACACTAAAAACTGTTAATTAATACCTTAACACCGTCAACTGCAATAAACATTCACACAGCGTGACATTGATTGTATAATTATTCGAAAAATCAATCGATTATAATAGTTATAGATAGTCATCAAGTGTCGCGTTTCCCATCCCTACGCGTCCCTCCGGTACAGTTGAATACAGAAGTGCTCTAATGTCCCCGTTTTATGGGAATTCGTAATTCGTACCGAACCATGGACGGGGGTTGCCAGTAGTAAATCTTTTGCCCGTTTGTAATTAACAAACTGATTCTAAGTGTATCTTTTTATTTTTTCAGGTAAGCTTTTGCTGTTAGTGAAAGAGAAGTACATTCGTTGGCGAAAGTGTAAGTGGATTTTAGAATGAATTGAAATGAATTAAATTGTGCATTTATTTGGTTAATTTAAATCCATTTTTCCTACTTTAACATCTCTAACTTTAGACGTTCCTTAAATTGACTAAGTCACTTAAACATCATTAAATAGTGTAATTGAGTGAAAAAATGAAATATCAGGATGTTATTTACCCTGTTCGATAGATGGCGCTATAATCGATAATTCTATAAATTTCAAAAGGTGGTACTAATAAGTTATATAAATTATTCTAAATTGGGAGAAAGGGAAAGGCAGAATAAAATTAGTTTAAAAAACTTATATATAACATTATAATTTATGCCAAAAGTAAATAATGGTTGACATGAAACTTTATGTGGAAGTGTGCGAAACTCGCCAAATATGACCATAATTTGTGATTTCATTTATGCTCTTACGATCTCGTCGGGTATTATTCGCGCTTTCTAATAATTTATCTATTAAATAAATAAGAAGCACGTCTTCATATAACAGACATTTATTTGGATCTAATAAATTGACATCTATATTTTTCTCTTAATATGTCACTTATAATAAAAGAGTCCGTAACATTCCTCCCGGGGGCGGATTATAGAGCACAAGTAAACACATAACATTCTCAAAATATTACATTGAAGTCAGTACAATAAAAACAATTTAAACTCAAATCTATGCACATAGCAAAACAAAATTATTGCACCCAGAGAGCGTCGTACTCAAAAAAAGAAATAAAATCATTCCATAAAACGAATTGGAAGTTTAATTTGCCTACCAAACCTAGTAGACGTAGCTAAAGGGATAGGCATACACTGATCTTTACCTGAAGGTTCGTCTCTGGGAATCGGGATGTTATTCAGCCAATCTTGAGATACCGTAGAGAGCTCCAGAGGATATAATCTTTGATAAGGCCTTACCTTTTCACCGGATCCAGTTCGGACTCTTGCTACACGTGAGAAACCGTCTCGTCCTATGTAGATTTCCGTAATTACTCCGACTGGCCAATGTAACCTACTCTTTTCTGTTTCAATAAGGACTAGTTCTCCTACCTTTGGTTCGTTTTTAATCTCCTTCCCTTTGCTAATAAGCAATGACAAATACTCGTTCTTAAATCTTTTTCTAAAATCTTCTCGTAGCGTTTGTAAATGTTTATACCGTATATGCAAATTTTCTTTATCGATTTTATCGAAATCTGGTGTGTCGCTTGTTGGAATTCCTTGTAGAAATAATATGGGTGTAAGAGGTCTTACATCTCCCATTTCTACATATGTAAGAGGTCTACTGTTTATAACGACTTCACAATCACATAAAATAGTTGAAAGTTCTATCCAGTCGACTGATGATTTTCCTAAGATCCTACGAAGCATTTCTTTAACTACTCTTATCAATCGTTCCCACCATCCTCCCCACCAAGGAGCGGTTGGTACTGAGAACTTCCATTGGATTCTGTCGATATTTGTAGTCTCTTCGATAGTTTGCCAGTCTAATTCTTTAAGTAAATTGGCAGCGCCTACGAAGTTCGTACCATTATCGGTGTAAATGGTTCTTGGTCTTCCTCGCCTCGCAATAAATCTTCTTAAAGTCATCAAAAAACTATTTGTAGAGAGAGATTCTGTAAGTCCTAAATGTACAGCTCTGTAAACAGCACAAGTGAACAAAACTATCCAACATTTCTGATTACTCCTTAGAAATAAGGGCCCGGCCAGATCAATTCCAGTGACTTCAAATGGAGCCGTATTTTTAATGCGATCAGCAGGCAGAGGCGGTTCTGGCACAACGTAATGCTTCGCTTTGTATCTCTTACATATTATACATCTTGAAACGATAGCCTTTACTAATCTTCTGATTCCTAAAATCCAATAATTATTTCTTAAATCTGCTAGTAAAGTTTGCGTTCCAGCATGATTCATTTTTCGATGCTTCTCTTCGACCATCCTCTGCACTATTTCATGTTTTCCTTGAAGTAATATTGGATATATAAAATCTCTATCTTCATTGCTGAGATCTAACCTTGTTTTAACCTTGCATATTCCTTCTTCTTTTATTATAATAAGCTTTTTCCCCGTAGTAACTTTATCTATCAAACTTTCTCTTTGTATTAGCTTGATTAGAGTTTTTTCAGCACTTTTATATTCTTCAAATCCAATGCATTCCGTATCTGTATTATACATTCTTCTGATTCTAAGACTTATTCTTCGTAGTCTAGCTACTAATCTCACTATCTTACTATATTGGTTAAAATACAAAAGCCTGTTGCTAAAAACTTCTGTACATATCTCTACAGTAACTAATATGTTCTTCTTTTGCTCACTGTTTATAATTTCTTCTTCGTTTCCTGTGTAATCAATAGGAGATCTAGGCCACTTTTCTTTTTCATCGTATAACCATTGTGGACCTGTCCACCATTGTGTTTCTAGTAGTGTCTTTGCATTGCAACCTCGTGAACATAAATCAGCAGGATTATACTTTCCAGGTAAATGAAACCAATCACTCCTTTTTGTATTAATACATATTTCTTTTACTCTATTTGTCACAAATGCTTTCCAGGTATGTTGTCTTTGTACCCATGCTAATACTACAGCTGAATCAGTCCAACAGTATACACTATATTCCCTGCAAGTTGCCAGGAATCCCGATGTATTAACCTCATGGTATAATCTAGAAGCTATAAGAGCCCCCATTAGTTCTAAACGAGGCAAAGACATTTGCCTTTTAATAGGCGCAACTCTGCTTTTCGCTAAGATTAATTGGACTGTAACTGTACCTTTGTATTCTGTACGTATAAAAACACACCCAGCATAAGCTTCTTTACTCGCATCACAAAAAACATGAACCGTAGTGTTACATTCGTACAACGGAAAGTCTGAGATACGCCGTGCAATCTTACACTTTTCAATATGGCTAACAGTATTCAGCCACTCTTTATATTCTGTCTCTAAGTGTTTAGGTATTTCTTCATCCCACCCAGTACTTAATGACCATACTTTCTGTATAATTAACTTTGGTACTAGTGTGGTTGGACACAAAAAACCTATCGGATCAAAAATTTGTTGTGTGATTGACAACAAAACTCTCTTGGTAATTTTATTCACTATAGTTTTCAGTTTTAAATTGCATCGCAACTCATCCGTGTTTCTTTCCCATTGTAATCCTAACACTGATACTGTATTCGTTTCCTCATTTTTATTTACTAAGTTTGTCATCCAACCTCTTAAGTCAAATTTTCCTTGTTCCATTAGATCGATTGATTCTTTTATAAACTCTTTCACTTCTTCTTCTGAATCCAAACTTGTAACACAGTTATCAACATAAAATGATTCTTTCAATCTTTTCGCAGTTTTAGTATATAAATTAGTATACTTCTCTAAATGATATTTTATAGTAGCGGCTAAAAGATACGGACTACACGTAACACCAAAAGGCACACGTGCATGTTGATAAGTTACTATATCATTTTTCTCCTCAGGATTTTTCCACCATAACAGTTTAAGATATTTACGATCTTCTGGTGAAATCGATATCTGAAGAAATGCTTTCCTAATATCTGATATGACACCGTATTTTCCAACTCTGAATAACATCAATAGCTTTGGAATGAGCTCTATTAGGTTACCTCCTTTCTCTATGCATGAATTTAATGATCTGTTATTTTCATCTTTACATGAAGCGTCAAAAACCGGTCTAATTTTAGTAGTAGTACTTTCTAACTTAATTACTGCATGGTGTGGCATATAATGACCATCATCCGTATTATCATTGTGTACTTCTGTTATAATACCTTCTTTTTTCCAGTCTTTGAATACATTATGATATCCTTCCAGCAACTTCATTTTCTCCAACTTCTTTGTAGTTGACCATAATCTTTTCTTCGCTTGGTCATAGTTGTTTCCTAGTTGTGGACCATCTTTCCATATGAGATTCACTTCATAACGACCTTCTTCATTAACTGCAATGTCGAGCGGAATATTAGATATTTCATTATTATATGGATCTTTAATACCTAATGATTCTAAATTCCATAAAAATTCTATTTCATTTTCTACATGTGGTAATGTTGTGATTAAATTTGAATTGATTACATTATTATATACTCCATAACTCATCTCCATAGGTCCTTGCAAAGTCCACCCTAATTTTGTTTTAACTGCTATAAGGTTATCTGTTATGTGAACAATGACGTTGTCTAAAATAGAACCTAAGTAATCTGATCCTATAAGTATATCTATATCTTTTATATCCGTATATTCTTTATCCGTATCATTTAAATAGATATTGTTCTTTTGGAGTCTTTGTATCAATGCCAAATTACATATTTTTGGTAAATCACCACAAAGTATTTCTTGCTCTATGCCCGTCATTATTACAGAGTAATTGTTAGCAGTATTACTTACTTTGAATTCAAATACCCTATACGTCTTCGAACTCTTTATTACACCACCAAAAAGTGTGTGTCCTAATTTTTCCTGTCGTATTACAGGTAGTCCAAGTTCTTCAGCTACTTTCTTTTTTATGTATGTTCGCTGTGAACCAGAATCAAGTAAAGCTCGAACTTTAATTTCATTATTGTTCCCTGATATTTTTACAATCAAAGTTTGTAGAAAAGTCGTCGTCTTATTATGAGAAAAATTGGTGGAGACTTCTTCTATCAAACCGGATGGTTTGTCTTTATTCTTTAGCTTATGGACTTGGTCATGTAACGTAGGACATAAAATTATGGGATGCCTTTTACCACAAGACAAACACTTAACATATGACTTACAGTTTTTGGCAATATGCCCTCGTTTTAAGCAAACATAACAACCACCTTTCACTTTAATTGCCTGTTTCTTTTCTTCTAAACCTAAATCTCCAGACTTACTACATTGAAAAGCACTATGTGGTTTATCACAAAAATAGCATACAACCTTACCTTGTTTCGTGCTAGACAGACTCCCACTAGTCTTATCTATCAGCTGCTTAGATGTTAGACATGTAGCAGTAGGCTCCTTGGATGAGCAGCTATCTAGAAAGTCACTTGCCAACTTCACGCGTCTTTCTGCTTCCACTTCTGTCTGTAAATAATCTAATAAACTATTAAGCTTTTGTACCCCTACCCCACGTGGTACTTTACTCCATGACAATAAGACGCTCTCTGGTAACGCTGATTCTATTAAAGGTAACAAGATACATTCATATTTATTCTGAATAATACCTAGTGTTTCTAAAATTTGTAAATTTGCAACAATTTTATCGTACAAAACGTCTAAACCTATTTGTTGCCTGCATGTAACTAATTTCAGCAGTTCTCGTACGTAAATTTCAATTAGAGTTTCGTCTTTAGCAAAGCGGTCTTTTAGAGTCTTGATTACTTTCGGGTAATTTTCTGCAGTTGGTGGATAGCTTTCGACTAAATTTCGAGCAGTGCTACCATCAGTCATCGCTTGTGTTAAATATTGAAATTTTGTTTCTTCGTCCATGCTGACATTCTCATGTATTTTTTTGTATTGCCCCCAAAACGGTAGCCATGATTTGGGATTATCGTCAAATTTCCTAATGTCAATTTTAGGTAAATTCAAATTCTTTAAATTAGAACACTGTGTCTCTTCTTTTTTCTCTTTCTTGAACTCATCGCATAGTTTAGCTTTTGTTTTGAGCCATCTTATTTTTATATTATCACAGTCTTCACACTCTTTTTCATATTCTTCTTCATCAATTTTTTCTGAACTCAACATCTCATTTTGTATTGCTGTGTCCAATCTATTTATTCCATCTATTTTTTCTTTTAAAAATTCGTAGTCTATACTTGAAGAAGCGGCCATCTCGTGTCTTAAAAAAACACGTCTCAATTGCTCCCTTTGTCGTTTCAGAATATTGAGATCCATCGTAAATTAGTTAAAAATATCGTCAGATTCTTTGCCGTAAACGTTTGGTGTCACGGTCGCCACTATGTTGGGGTATTATTCGCGCTTTCTAATAATTTATCTATTAAATAAATAAGAAGCACGTCTTCATATAACAGACATTTATTTGGATCTAATAAATTGACATCTATATTTTTCTCTTAATATGAAAAAAGTGCTTGGAATATAGTACAAACAACAATTTCGTTTTCCCTTAGAAAGTATTCCTACCTGTCAAACATTTGACGTTCGTCCCGTCGTTTAGAAATCAGTTAAATTTAAAAGACATTCTGAAATCAAATTAAATTGAAAAGTGAACTTTTTTTTTTCTTTTAAATGTCAAACATTTGATGTTCGTCCCATCGTTCAGAAATCAATGTTTTTTATTTTTTTATTCTGAGGCGGTACGAAGTTTGCCGGGTCAGCTAGTAAAGAGATAAAAATCAAGAAAGCTAATTTGGAAACCAGATTCCGAAAACACAATTTATTTGATTTTTGTCTGTGTTTTCGAGCGTCACTTGAAAACTACTGAACTGACTTTGAAGGAAACTCCAGACAGAGCTAGTTTATATCCTGGATGAACTCTTAGGATACTTTCTATACCGACACGTCGTTTCTGTGGGACAGGCCTTCCTGGTCCAGAGTATGTCGTCATAACGACCTTGAGTTGTGTTCCGGCATTAGTGACCAGGTTCCAGTCTCCCTTAAGAGAGCAGCAGCACATTTGTAGCGACTTTGGTGTTGCAAATGTCCATAGGCGATGGTAACCGCTTTCCATCAATAAAAAAAGGCGAATATATCCAAAAATATGGCGCTACCGTCGCGTTTTTTCCTACCGCCGTAACAATTATCTGAGGAATACGTATTCGTTATGGCAACGCGAACGAAGTTTCACTGGCACTAGCTGGTATTAAATAATTGACTGCTAGACACTTAACTGAGTTCAAATTTAATACAAAACCAAGTTTAAAAGCCCTCTTAAAAGAGATTTGCATAGTTAATCGACGGAGATATTAGACATCGCCGAATGGCGACATTGTAGTGTCGTATGTATGTAGGAACTATTTCATTTACATAATGCTTACATACATACATACATACATAACTTCACGCCAGTTCCCTTGCGGGGTAGGCACGAACAACAGAGCGCCATTTAGGCTTATTCTTACACACCTCACTTGCCTCTTTGACATTCATAACTCTTGTCATGCAAGCTCGTCTGTTCTTAAGGCTCCTGACATCACCTTCTGCTAGTACACGATCAATTTGATCATGGAAGGTGTGTCGTGGCCTTCCACGACTTCTGCATCCATCCACTTTTGCATTGTATATCTGTTGTATACATAATGCTTGTGTGAGAAAATAATTGGATAGACTTTAATTATAGACAGGTTCAAATTTAATCACAAATACTATATAATTAAAAGTACGCGGCATTTTATTTAATTTTTGTTCTGACGTTTCGGCCACTTTTAAAACCGTTAAACGTAGTTTTATTGTGTGAAGGTACTAGTCGCGAAAACTTAAGAATATGCAAAATACTGTAATTAAAGTATGAATGGTATAAATACAATATATAATAATAATAATCGGCAGACAAACACACACATTGTATATCCCCAAATTAAGCAAGTTACGCTTGTGTTATGGGTAATATACAACGGACTACTCTGGGGCCGATCCCAGACACCCAGACCATAGTAAATAACGGAGAAAATACGTTTCCGAAATTTACTATACCAGGAATCGAACCCGGAACCTCTGCCTTGCAGTGAGGTACGCCGGCAAAGCCTTAGCCCGCTCAACCACAGAGGCCGACAATGCATTTGGTCATTGATATTGAAGCTTAAATTTTTAAAACATATATTTTATCGACAAATCGCTTCCTTATTACTTTTTTCTTCCCACAGCGGAATAGCCTTATGTTTTTTTTTATATACAAACTCACAGCCTCGTGTATTAGTTATTAATAACATCCCATGTAAGAGATACTATCACAAAAAATACACCATTTTTTGTGATAGTATCTCTATCTGGTTTTTTTTTCAAAAAGTTGCGTTTTACATTAAAATGAAAAAAATAATTAGGGCGCGATTTGTCGATATAATTTAGGATATATTCTACTGTCATTTAACAAACATATATGTATACATATATACAACTACATATAAAATAATGGTAACAAAAACTTTTTTTTTTTTAATTGCAGGAGTTCAGCAGACAGGCAGACGGCCCACTGGATGGAAAGCGGTTACCATCGCCTATGGACATTTGCAACACCAAAGGTGCTACAAATGCGCTGCTGCTCTCTTAAGTGAGTCTGGAAGCTGGTCACTAATGCCGGAACACAACTCAAAGTTGTTATGGCGGCATGCTCTAGACCAGGGCTGGTAGCCATCCAGCCGGGCAAATGCCCTACCACCTGGCTATGGGTTGTTTAGTCGCCTTTTAGGACAGGCCGCCCGGCCGCAGGAAATTGTATTCTTTCTCCGTTCTTGCACGGATAAAAAAGCTTATATAAAACAAAGAGATAAATGAAAGAAAATGCATCCGACGCCAGCAAAGCGCGCTCATCAAAAGAAATCCAAACAAGCAGAGGAGACAGCCGTCCGTCCGGTGAATATAAAGTCCGGGGAGCTTAGGGGGGCCTTCGAGATGCCCCCCTCGTGGCAAGGAGGTGGGGGGACAAAAAACATTTGCTTCCACTAACGAAACAATCGCAGGCATAATTGATTTTAACGTAGTCTCGACTGCAAATGAAGTCGAGTGGGGGGGACCGCTGAATGTGTGTCGGAAATGGGGGGGGGGACTGATTGTATTGAATTTTGTAGTTTTCCTCGATCTTTTTCTTGGGTGTATTAAAGTTGTAATGCCGGATTTGTATTTCAAGTTGAATTTAAGAATAAAGTTAGACGCACACTGAAGCATTTTAGTAACGCCAATCAATACGGAAAATATTTGCATGTATGTACCTGGCTACCTTATCCATTAGTAGAAGTATATGCCTTAATTCATAGGATCATTTCTGTAGTAAATTCTTCCTGAGTATGTGTGTATAATGTATTTTTTAGAAAATTTAGTCAATTGTCAAGCATACAAAATTATGACGTCAAGTAAAAAGAGTCAAATATACATACATACATACATACATAACTTCACGCCAGTTCCCTTGCGGGGTAGGCACGAACAACAGAGCGCCATTTAGGCTTATTCTTACACACCTCACTTGCTTCTTTGACATTCATAACTCTTGTCATGCACGCAAGAGTACGCAAGAGTCAAATATCACAATTATTATTGTTTAAAGAGTAATGCATATCTTTATATATATAATTCTTCGGTACGTGTGTTGACAGTGAACTCCTCCTAAACGGCTGGACCGATTTGAATGAATTTTTTTGTATGTGTTCAAGTGGATTCGGGGATGGTTTAGATTCACAATTGGACCCGGTAGGTGGCGCTGCAATTGGGTTTCAAATTTTCTTCAAGGCAGGACAACGTCTGCCGGGACAGCTAGTACTTCTATAAATTAGAAGTAATTATTTGAACTACTGGTCGCCCAGTAGTCGAAATTCGATCATAATTAATTTAAATTATAAATTTGAACATTATTAAGGTTCTGTTGTCAAAGACTTATACTTCTATAATCACAGATTTCGCCAAGGCTACACTGTTAATTACACTTTAACAATAAACAAAAGAGTATATATGCGTGTGTGTGTCAAATACATGGTAGTGTGTGTAATGTTTTTTTTGTTGATCTAATGTATTTTTTATGCATAAAAAATATATATATTAGTATTCTGCACTCCTTCTCTATATAAACTATAAGTGTGCGAAATTTCATTCTCCTCCGTCCGCGCAATTTTCGTAAAAAGGGGTATAAAGTTTTAACCATCCGGTTTAGATTCACAATTGGACCCGGTAGGTGGCGCTGCAATTGGGTTTCAAATTTTCTTCAGGGCAGGACAACGTCTGCCGGGACAGCTAGTTATTTCTATAATCATAACATAATGTGAAAACTTGTTGTAACCTAGGTCCGTATTGAATATATGTGACCTTGAGTTGTGTCCCGGCATTAGTGACCAGGTTCCAGTCTCCCTCCCTTAAGAGAGCAGCAGCGCATTTGTAGTACCTTTGTTGTGGCAAATGTCCATAGGCGATAGTAACCGCTTTTCATCAAGTGGGCCGTCTGCCTGTCTGCTGAACTCCTGCAATAAAAAAAATATGTAAGGCCTTGTGCTCACTGCGCATATTTCAGCGCGATTTTACCACATAATTTAACGTGAGGAAATTGTTTTTCTTATTGCATAAGTTCAGCAGACACGTAGACGGCCCACTTGATGGAGAGCGGTTACCATCGCCTATGGACATTTGCAACATCAAAGGTCTTTAACCGAGATTGGAACCTGGCCACTAATATCGGAACATAACTCGAGGTTGCTATGGCGGCATACCCGAGACCAGGGGTGATAGCCATCCAGACAGGCAAATATCCTACCACCTGGCTGTGGGTTGTTTTGTCAGACGACAAAAACGAAACGACGCCATTGTAGTATTTCTTCATTCTTGCACGGTTAAAAAGCTACCTAGAAATAAATAAACACTATTAATCTTATTATTATTTATGTTATAAATAATAATAGTAGTAGTAGTCGTGGTAGCGTAATGGCTAGTACACGCGTCCCAGACTCAGAGGGCGCGGGTTCGATCCTGGCCAGAACGCATGCATCACTTAGTCAGTTTTTTAATCTAATGTGCATATTGTTACAATTATAATAGGAGGCCCGACCTCAGCAGTGGGACATTTATGGGCTGATATTATATATATATATATATATATATATATATATATATACTAGCTTGTCCCGGCAGACGTTCTTCTGCCCTGAAGAAATAAAATTTAGAACCCGATTCCAGTGCCACCTACGGGGTCCAAATGTAAGCTATCCTGTCTTTCAAGTCGGATCAAACTGCATACGGTGTGCAAATTTGATTAAAATCGGTCAAGTAGTTTAGGAGTCCATCGCGGACAAACAACGTGACACGTACTTTATATATATTAAGATTTATACACAGAATTACATTATATTCGATATTATTAAAAATGTCTACTTAAATAACATTAGAATGTAATTTTAATTTTACAATTAGCATATTAAGACACAGTTAAGTCCAGTTCTTCTCTAAAAGCATCCTGGTAGTTAAAAATAAAGACTCAGGCAAAGGTCTCAAGGCCCTGCAGTAAAGCAGAGTGGCAAACCGATTCGGATTCGCCGCAAACGGAGCATTGCGTAAGCCGTAAGCTAATACTTTGATAAATATTCAGCAAAGTACCTGTATAATAGGCTCGCCTCATACACACAGCATAATGTCTCGGCCACGACTAGTCGTGATCGTCTCCAGTAGCTCTACGATCACATCAAATCATAATTCACTTCATTCTTATTGCTACAAAAATGTAATCGCACCCATAGCATTTCCATAATTCGAATATAAATTATTCATTATTGTATCAAGTGACCTACCGCAAGTAACCACGCCCTAAGCCCCGCCAATCGGCGGAGCTTCAGAGTTGCCAGATGCTTTCCCTAAAATATCTCATGACAATTAAAATATCAAATTTAATCATGCAATAATAATCATGCAATATATGAATGAAACTCTTTATTATTCCCCGTAACTTAAATCTAGACAATTTAATATGAATACATTTGCAGTAGAAGTAGATGTCTTCAAGGAAACCCGGTGTTCAAGGAAACATCAAAAGATAAAATAAATAATATTTGGTGGTTTAACTAAATTAAAACACAATCGTAATTAAATAGAATTAAAAGAAAAATAAACTACTATAGATATTCATTAAGTAGGTTATAATAATCTACATTACATATACCTACATAAGAACAATAACATAATTCTATTTACTGCAATAAATTTCACTTATGGCGGGTTTCTATATCTTAACGACCGTTCATTTGCCTTACTATCGTTTAAAATTTGACATAAGCTCCATACATCTAATGTCATAATTTAACCGATGGTAGGGCAAGTGAATGAATAGTAAAATATAGGAACGACGTCGTAATGGACAAATAATGGTCAGTGATCAAGTGTTTGAATGTAGAAACGGATGTAACTTGTCTGATTTTCAAGGCGAGGGACTTCCGCAGGCAAACAGCCTATAGCTGTTTGCCTGTGGAAGTCTCCACTGGAAGTCCCAGAATAATGTAATTATTTTCTCATAAAAGTTTCAATTGTGGTGGAACACTTACAAGCCAATAGATCGGGTATCACCCTTCACAATTATATACAATGAATGTCATACTCTTCTACCCTGACATACGTCCTTTGTCTTTTTTTTTATTGCATGAATTCAGCAGACAGGCAGACGGCCCACTTGATGAAAAGCGGTTACCATCGCCTATGGACATTTGCAACAGCAAAGTTGCTACAAATGCGCTGCTGCTCTCTTAAGGGAGACTGGAACCTGGTCACTAATGCCGGAACACAACTCAAGGTTGTCATGGCGACATACTCTAGACCAGGGGTGGTAGCCATCCAGTCGGGCAAATGCCCTACCACCTGGCTGTGGGTTGTTTTGTCACCTCTTACGACAGGCCGCCCGGCCGCAGGAAATTGTATTCTTTCGCTGTTCCTGCACGGATAAGAATAAGAATAAGATAATTGTCACACCACAAATCATCATATCATCTCTTCACACAATCCACCCATGTCTTTTTTTGGTCTACCTTTATATTTGTACCCATCAATCTTGCAGTTTAACATTCTTTTAGTCACGTAACTTTTATCCCTCCTCATTACATGCCTATACCACCTCAGTCTTCTTCCTCTCAATTTTTCAGCAACGGGTGCAACTTTCAAAGATCCCCTTATGTACTCATTTCTCACCTTATCCCTTCTTATAACACCACAAATCCATCGCGACATTCTCACCTCAGTTGAGTGGAGTCGTTTGTAGCTTATCACCTTAGTGGCTCAACATTCCGACCCGTATAGCATGACTGGTCGTATGACAGATTTATATATTTGACCTTTTAGTTTCAGTGGCATTAGTTTGTCGCACGTCACACCGGTTACCTGTCTCCACTTCTGCCATGCTACATTTATTCTGCTCCTTAAATCCCTCTCTATATCACAATTACTCTGCAGTAGTGAACCAAGGTATCTGAATTCAGGGTTACATGGTAGTGTGACTGATTGTAGTTTAAGAGGCACAGCACTAGAGGTCCCGCTCAAATCATAAAACAGGTATTCGGTTTTGGTTCTGCTGATTTTTAATCCAACGCCCTCTAGCGCTTACCTCCACCTGTCTAGTTTGTTTTGAAGTGCTACTCCATCTTCATTCACCATCTGCGAAGAGCATGCACCAGGAGGCCTCATCCTGTACCTCTGCGGTCAGCTGAGTGGAGGCTATCACTTTCGTGGCCCAGCATTCGGACCCGTAGAACATGGCCGGCCTAGCCTTTATATTGTTTAGAAATTATTTCATTACAATTAAACGTTTCCTATGTTTATAATATTTTCTTAAGTTTTCGCGACTTGTATACATAATAAAACTACGTTTTGACGGTTTTAAGCGCGGTAATTTATTTGATTTTTATTATTCCGACGTTTCAGCCACTTTTCAGTGACCTATTTTTCCTTCCAACCATTTTAATATTATATAAAATATTAGAGCTAGGTATGTTTTCTGAAGAGTTTCTTGCGCCGCTTCTTCTCTTTAAGCTATAACATGTTGCGAAGCGTTGGCGGTAAATTATCACATCAGGTAAATTAGATTAGGCTCCCATAAGGTAAATAATAACCATAAACAAAATTAAATTGAACAAGTTGACGGTAGACAAAATAAAACTTTTACAATACTCATACACACTTAACATCTTTGTCTTCCGTGATCACTGCCACTTTTTAGTGGCCAAAACGTTGGAATAATAAAAATCAAACAAATTACCGCGCTTAAAACTGTTAAAGCGTAGTTTTATTATGCTTTCTTTTTTAACGGATAAATGTCTAAACGTTAATACATTGCGCGTTGTGTTGGTAACACTAACTGAGCGACTTTAGTTCCTCGTCGATTACCATATCTGCGCCTTTGGATCGGCGAACGCCAGCCGCTGCCTACAGACAGCAAATTGGCTATCTACAGCATGCATCTAGCATGAATCGAAGCCTGTGACTCGATCGCGAATATTTAGGAGATCGTGCGCACCGGTAGCCGGTTTGCAGACGCCCTTATTTAGTTATGTGTTGCCCGTTTTTTGTGTTATTTTACAGTTTATTGTTTCATTGTGCTTTTTATAAAAGTGCAAAACATTACGATTTAACGAGGATAATTGATTTTTTAGAAGGCAATAAACTAGTCATGATAAATGTGTGTGTCTACTCCTTAAATACGATTGTCTTTGATTATAGACTTTTTTTATGGCAGGAGATCAGCAGACAGGCAGACGGCCCACTTGATGGAAGGCGGTTACCATCGCCTATGGACATTTGCAACAGCAAAGTTGCTACAAATGCGCTGCTGCTCTCTTAAGGGAAACTGGAACCTGGTCACTAATGCCGGAACACAACTCAAGGTTGTTGTGGCGACATACTTTAGACCAGGGGTGGTAGCCATCCAGTCGAGCAAATGCCCTAGCACCTGGCTGTGGGTTGTTAAGTCGCCTCTTACGACAGGCCGCTCGGCCGCAGTAAATTGTATTCTTTCTACGTTCCTGCACAGATAAGATTTTTCACTGCATTTATCCACTTTTGTCGTATTTCACATAACCAAGGCAAGTGAGCACTATTCGTGGGAAAGTATTAGAATTTTACATCATTTAACTTATTCTTATTTTTCTTTGAAGTTGTTAAGAGCATCCAGAAAAGCAACAATACATTTCACTTAGTTAGTTACTTAGTTAGTTGCTTAGTTAGTTGCTTAGTTAGTTACTTAGTTAGTTACTTAGTACGGTGCATATCTAAACAAATGAGGTTGGCACTCAGCATATACTTATATATGCTGGAGTTTCCTCCAGGATAGCGCTGATTTTCATCATCAACCTCACCTCAACTATTGAACCTTATGACCCACCCATTGACAGTCTCTGTGGCGCGGCCAAGTCTTAAGGTTCAATTCCTAGCATGGTAAATTTCGGAAACAAATTTTCTCCGTTATTTACTATGGTCTGGGTGTTTGGGATCGGCCCCAGAGTAGTCCGTTGTATATTACCCATAACACAAGCGTAACTTGCTTAATTTGGTGATTTACAATATGTGTGTTTGTCTGCCGATTATTTTATGCACAGCGAAACGTTTCACTCAAGCCCTTTCTAAATACTTCATCATCTATCTATCAATAACTTTCTAGAACATATCGAAGCAATACCTATAACGTTCGCGATAATGTGAGCAGGAGACTAGGCGTCCGCTGATGCAGCATCCCAGTGCCCACAAGTGGGTGGCACGTAGGCCGTAGTCCAGCGTCCGGAATACTAATTAACAATTATACTCTGGGGGCAACGTCTTGGCAGGAGGGTGGTGTTACGCAGACGACGGCGAGATTATTGCGGTATATGAGACAACGGGGATGTTTTGTCAAGTCAATTGAGGTACTTGTATTTTTGTGTAAATTAAATTTCGAACGGTCTGCGCGGTTTGGGCTAAGCTTTAGCCGGCCGTGCTCACTGAAATGTAGAGGTCCTAGGTTCGATTTTAGGTATAGTAAATTTCTTAAAGGAACTTTCTGTTATTTACTATGGTCTGATCGGACTGGGTATCCGGAACCGGCCTTAGAATGTTCCGTTGTACTCATAACACAAGCTTATTTTGGAATTTTATACCTGTCTTTATAATGAAATAATTAAAAGAAGTAATTAATTTCATTAATTAATTAAACAAAATTTAATTAAATCAATTAATTAAACAAATTAATTAATTAAAAATGATTAATTAAACAAATTAATTAATTAAAAATGATTAATTAAACAAATTAATTAATTAAAAATGATTAATTAAACAAACTAATTAATTAAAATTAATATATAAACAAATTAATTAATTAAAACAATTAATTAATTAAACAAATTAATTAATTAAATCAATTAATTAATTAAACCATTATTAATTAAACAATTTATTAACCAAATTAATTTTTGGTGGTAACTTGAATTACTGTTTTGCTGAGCAGTTTTAATTACAAATAGACTGGGTAGGTGCATAGTAGTCCGTAGACAATGAAGAGTTCTGGACGGGTGATAATATTTTTTCTCTGTTTTCATTATTTTTGATACAAATATAAATAAAATAAGCATTTATGGAAAACACCCCATATCTCAAAACATACTCAATGGATATTTTTTAACCGATTTTCGTTGAAAATATTTTTGAAGTTTACCTTACATAACTTCAATTTTTATGTGCAGTTTCTAAGTCACAGATTAAAATATCGAGGGAGACACAGAAGGCCGCCATCACTAATTTTTAATTCTTTCCCGAGTTTACTGCAGCGTTGTGTAGCACCATATAGACTATTCTTTCCTACCTTTAATCAATGTAGATCTAAAAATGATTCCTCGTCGTCGTCAGCCATTCGTAGTCCACTGCTGGGTGTAGGCCTCCTCGAAAGTCGGCGCCACTCATCCCTGTCCTCTGATTTCCTCTTCCTGCGCCTACCGACGACCTTGCAAAGGTCGGCGGCCAGCCGGTCACGTCCCACTGTCACTTCAACTTGCTAATTTTGCGAGATATGTGGGGGGTTACTTTAGTTCTCTTACGGATATCCTCATTTCTAATTTAGCCTTAAGAGAAACACCCAACATAGCTCGCTCCATAGCCCGTTGAGCGACTTGGAACTGGTGGACCAATCCTGCCGTCAGTGTCCATGTCCGGCCCCGTAGGTCAGGATTTAAAATGATTCTGTCATACAAATATTGATGAATGGACGATCACAACGAAAACACAGTAGTTCTCTTTTTGCTGAAATGGCTACGAAACTTTAACAACAAAACATACATACATAACTTCACGCCAGTTCCCTTGCGGGGTAGGCACGAACAACAGAGCGCCATTCAGGCTTATTCTTACACACCTCACTCGCTTCTTTGACATTCATAGCTCTTGTCATGCACGCTCGTCTGTTCTTAAGGCTCCTGACATCACCCTCTGCTAGTACACGATCAATTTGATCATACTTTATACTACTAATTTACAATTTTTATATTTACAACATTTACTCTCTATTGCTTATTATATATTACTATGTACTTATACTGTTTCCAAACGATTATTATACTTTTGAGGTTTAAGAATTGTTTAAAATATGTCCATATCCGACAAATACCTCTGACAACGGACCAGTACGGTGATCCAGTGAAGAAACGTAACCAGGCTTCTGAGCACCGTACCCATAGAACAGTGGGGCCCTGTAGCAAAATGTGTTGGGGGGCCCAAACGAAGGCTAAATTATTTTTATTAAAGTAACAATAATAAGCTTTTTTAAATACAAGCTTTTGAGATCCTGGATATCATGTAGCCGCAGAGTGCTAACCAAGATGATGTAGGTATTTCTAAATACTTCACTTTCTAATAACTTCACGCCAGTTCCCTTGCGGGGTAGGCACGAACAACAGAGCGCCATTCAGGCTTATTCTTACACACCTCACTTGCTTCTTTGACATTCATAACTCTTGTCATGCACGCTCGTCTGTTCTTAAGGCTCCTGACATCACCTTCTGCTAGTGCACGATCAATTCGATCATGGAAGGTGTGTCGTGGCCTTCCACGACTTCTGCATCCATCCACTTTTGCATTGTATATGTGTTTAGTCATTTGTTTAGCCTTTTCTTATCTTCACCCCGACACTCTCTTGCTCTCACAACAAAACAATTATTTATTATTGAAAAACTGTTAAAATGAGGGCGTGTTAAATCCATCTTAATATTAATTAACAACAACGCATAGCGATTAATTGGGATGTCAAAAATAAATCATAATAATTCAATCAACGCCTGATTGATGGCCGCGTCGTTCCTTTCCGGTCCTTTCGACTGCTTTTGTATTTTTTAGATATACATTTTTCAAAAAGATGAAAAGGTTTTGAATGGCGCCATGGCATTTGGTAGTGTTGCTAGGGTACCGAATTAGCATGAGAACTTTTGCTTTTATGAGCCTGTCAGGGTAGACCACTGTAATGACATTTAATTTTATTAATTAATTAAGAACAGACGAGCGTGCATGACAAGAGTTATGAATGTCAAAGAAGCAAGTGAGGTGTGTAAGAATAAGCCTGAATGGCGCTCTGTAGTTCGTGCCTACCCCGCAAGGGAACTGGCGTGAAGTTATGTATGTAATTAATTAACGATCTCAGCAGACGTTGTCCTGCCCTGAAGATTTAAAAATCTGAACCCGATTCCAACGCCATATTTTTTTTACGGTTGGAGTACAGCAGACAGGCTGACGGCCCACCTGATGGAAAGCGGTCACCGTCGCCTATGGACGTTTGCAACACCAGAGATGTTACCAACGCACTGCCGGCCTTGAAGAAATTTTATGACAGGCTTTTTGAAAAACTGAATATCGTAGCGTTGTGGGAAAACCTTGGCTGGGAGCTCATTCCAAATCCCCATGGTACGGAAGAGAAACGTATCTACTGGGTTTAGTGAAGACATGGCGAAATCTGTGATTATAGAAGTATAGTCTTTGACAACAGAACCTTAATAATGTTCAAACTTATAATTAAAATTAATTATAGTCGATTTTTTTTTATTGCATGAGTTCAGCAGACAGCCAGACGGCCCACTTGATGGAAAGCGGTTACCATCGCCTATGGACATTTGCAAAACCAAATGTGCTACAAATGCGCTGCTGCTCTCTTAAGGGAAACTGGAACCTGGTCACTAATGCTGGAACACAACTCAGGGTTGTTATGGCGACATAATTTAGAGCAGGGGTGGTAGCCATCTAGTCGGACAAATACCCTACCACCTGGCTGAGGGTTGTTTTGTCGCCTCTTTCAACCTATAGGCGACCACTAGTTTAAATAAATTTACCTTCTTTTATAAAATCAGCTAAAACTTCTCTTCGTGCATAATTATCCATAAACAAAGGAGACGGACACGCTTTCAAACATTCTTGGGCCTAGATTCTTAAAAGATGAGAGTGGTTTTAAGATTTATTTTTATTATGTTGATATTTTGAATGAATTAATCGTGTGGTGTACGTGTTTTTATAGTAACTAGTGGTCGCCCGTGGTCGAAATTCGACCATAATAATTAATGTCAAAGACTATACTTCTATAATCACAGATTTTGCCAGGGCTACACTGTTAATTTGACTTTAACAATAAACAAAAGTGTATATATGCCTGTGTGTGTCAAATAGATGGTAGTGTGTGTAATGTTTTTTTGTTTATTGATTTAATGTATTTTAAATTAAAAAAAATATTAGCATTCTACACTCCTTCTCTATATCTTAATATATATAAATTACGTGTCACGTTGTTTGTCCGCGATGGACTGCTAAACTACTTGACCGATTTTAATCAAATTTGCACACCGTGTACAGTTTGATCCGACTTGAAAGATAGGATAGCTTACATTTGGACCCGGTAGGTGGCGCTGGAATCGGGTTCTAAATTTTATTTCTTCAGGGCAGAACAACGTCTGCCGGGCAGCTAGTAAACTATAAGTGTGCGAAATTTCATACTCCTCGGTCCGTGTTCATTAAAACGAGTACAAAGTTTTTGCTGTTTGCTTCACGTATTGGTATATAGATTATGGTAATCGATACTTTATGTTATCTATGACCTTATTTTTAAGATTTCTCAACTCATTACATTTCTTGGGCCCGAAAGTCCCCGTCTCCTTTCATTATTTCCAATATAATATTTTCGTGGAATTAACAAATTGTACACTGGCAACATGGGATGATAGGGTTTTTTTTATTTTTCTGGCACGATTTTGATTGAGTGCAGCCACTTTTGGCGGCTTCCGTTTAATTAGGGTTCGGACTGATTTATCACGTGGTTAGTCGCGCTCTAAATAACTCTATAAAAATGTTGGCAGGTTATTAAAAATTTCTCACCTCATACATTTTTGTCGACCATTGGGGTTTTTCGGGTTGATCCATATCTAAGACCCTGAAAGCAATTGGTAGTTTTATTTTTTTTGGAAAATGTGTTTACATCAGCCCTCGACCTTGGGACATATGTGGGTAGCTAACTTGCTTAATTTGGGGATATACAATATTTGTGTGTTGTCTGCCGATTATTATATAAAAGGGTTGACACATACGCGCCGATTCTGCTCAGTCTATTAAGAATCTCAAGACTGTTCAAATCCTCTTTAATTTTATCACAACCCTAAGCTCAATACTACTTATCCCTCATCATTACCACTCTAAGATTATACATAGTTCAAATTCAAATTCAAAATAAGTTCCACTGGAGAAAACTTTTTGAAGGTCATACATATTAAAATTTAATTTTACTTCATATTCTATGTACACCGCTTCGCAATGTGTCATTGCTGTTAAGGAGAAGAAGCGGCAACAAACTAAACCCACACATTCAGCTAAAAATTGTTTTTCTTTATATTTCTTATTCCACTTATATCTCAAGTTCCTTTTTAACCGACTTTAAAAAAAGGAGAAGGTTCTCATTTCGTCGGGTTTTTTTTTGTTTTTTTTTATGTATGTTCACCGATTACTCCGAGATTTATGATCCGATTTACGTGATTCTTATTTAGTTTGATGCGAAATAATTGCTATTTGGTCCCCTAAAAATTTAATATAGTTTGGCTCAGTAGTTTTCATTTTACGAACATTTTTTGTTTCCGTTTCTTGGGACCTATATTTTTTAAGGAGCGCGGCACCTTTCGTAATTCTACCCATACATAACTAGACACTAAAAAGTAACAAATAAAATAAAAAAAACCGACTTTAAAAACTAAAAAACTAAAAAGTATAAAATAACTTATTTCTAAAGCTTATTATTATTAATATATATTATCTAAAACATCTCGAAGTCGGTGCAAAGTAAAACATAAAAATTACTATATTTTTTTGAAAATTACTAAGCACCGCCTTTAAGATGTTTTAGATACATACATACATACATAACTTCACGCCAGTTCCCTTGCGGGGTAGGCACGAACAACAGAGTGCCATTTAGGCTTATTCTTACAAACCTCACTTGCCTCTTTGACATTCATAACTCTTGTCATGCACACTCGTTGATGTGCATGACAAGAGGATGTTTTAGATAATATATATTAATAATAATAGCTTTAGAAATAAGTTATTTTATACTTTTTAGTTTTTGAAGTCGGTTTTTTTAAACGAAGTTTTTTTTTTTTTATAAGTTTTATACAGAATTATATTACAGAATGACTTTTCGAAAAATTAATGGAGTTGCAGCAAACAGTGCATACTCAGTAAGACAAGGACATAATAAGAGGAAAGAAGAATATTATTATTGTTATAATAATGACGATACGTACTTAAAGGTTGTATTACAACATTCGAGGACTATATAACAAATGGCCGTACAGTCAAAAGTGCAGTTTTACACAAGGGACAAAATTGTGAATAAAACGAAACTAGTTGATTGTACATACATACATACATAGCTTCACGCCAGTTCCCTTGCGGGGTAGGCATGAACAACAGACCGCCATTCAGGCTTGTTCTTACACACCTCACTCGCTTCTTTGACATTCATAGCTCTTGTCATGCACGCTCGTCTGTTCTTAAGGCTCCTGATATCACTTTCTGCTAGTATACGATCAATTTGATCATGGAAGGTGTGTCGTGGCCTTCCACGACTTCTGCATCCATCCACTTTTGCATTGTATATCTGTTTAGTCATTCTTTACACATGCCCGAAACACCGGAGTATTCCTTTCCTTACCTTCACCCCGACACTCTCTTTCAAACCATCTCTCTTTCTTACTTCGGTATTACGAAGTATTTTTTGATTGTGTAACGCTGAAATTTGGAATACCCTTCTTTTTAGGTGCACTTGCATACTGGTAAGACTTTCTAAATTGTAACATGCATAGTTTTTAGCAAACAACAACGATGGCATTTTTACGTAAACGCCTTATGAAGCTCTCGAATTATCTCCATAAACTCCCTACATGTTTGACAAACTGGTTCGGGCATGTGGAAAGAATGCATGATGAAAGAATGACTAAACAGATATACAATGCAAAAGTGGATGGATGCAGAAGTCGTGGAAGGCCACGACACACCTTCCATGATCAAATTGATCGTGTACTAGCAGAAGGTGATGTCAGGAGCCTTAAGAACAGACGAGCTTGCATGACAAGAGTTATGAATGTCAAAGAGGCAAGTGAGGTGTGTAAGAATAAGCCTAAATGGCACTCTGTTGTTCGTGCCTACCCCGCAAGAGAACTGGCGTGAAGTTATGTATGAATGTATGTATGTATGTTTGACAAAATTAAAACGTTATACAGACGATTGTATAAGAGGCTAGAGCGTGCTGCTATATAAGTGAAGTTTAATCATTTATATATAGTTCAGTGTATAGTTTTTTAGATAATCTTTATATATATAATTCTTCTGTACTTTGCCAGGTGGTAGGGCATTTGCCCGACTGGATGGCTACCACCCCTGGTCTAAAGTATTTCGCCATAACAACCTTGAGTTGTGTTCCGACATTAGCGACCAGGTTCCAGTTTCCCTTAAGAAAGCAGCAGCGCATTTGTAGCAACTTTGCTATTGCAAATGTCCATAGGCGATGGTAACCGCTTTCCATCAAGTAGGCCGTCTGCTTGTTTGATGATCTCCTGCAATAAAAAAAAAATGTGTGTTGACAGTGAAATCCTCCTAAACGGCTGGACCGATTTGAATGAATTTTTTTGTGTGTGTTCAAGTGGATTCGAGGATGGTGTAGATTCACAATTGGACCCGGTAGGTGGCGCTGCAATCGGGTTCTAAATTTTATTTCTTCAGGGCAGAACAACGTCTGCCGGGATAGCTAGTTACTTATAAAGCTTTGGAACGCGCTACCAATTGCTATCAGATAAGTAACATCGCTACCAATATTTAAAACGATGATCAGAAGATATTACTTATCCTTGGAATATGATGATATTTAAATTTATTTACATTTATATTTATCTATAAACTATCTATATATATGTATTTGTAAGTTATGTATGTATATTAAGTACTAGCGGCCCGGCGCGGTTTCATCCGCGCTCTATCCCGCTCCTATGGTATATAGCGTCATGTTATATAGCCTATGACACTCCCTGTTAACGTAGCTTTCCAATAGTAAAAGAATTTTTAAAATCTGTTTAATAGATCCAGAAATTACCCCCTACAACTTCACAAACTCACAAAATTTTCCTCTTTATAATATTAGTATAGATATGCCTATCTTATACTTCTTATACTAATATATAAAGCTGAAGACTTTATTTGTTTGAACGCGCTAATCTCAGGAACTACTGGTCTGATTTGAAAATTTCTTTCTGTGTTAGATAGCCCATTTACTGATGAAGGCTATAGGCTATATATCATCACGCTAAGATCAATAGGAGTGGAATAACAATGAAGAATGTTTCAAAACCGGGGGTTTTTGAAAACAAATTTCACGCGGACGACGTCGCGGGCACAGCTAGTTTAATATATAGAACATCTATGAATGTAAGAAATTGTACTATGTATTATGTATACCACCATATTCATTATAATCTCAATTAATTCCTGGGGTTGTCTTGAAGAGATCGCTTTTTAGCGATAAGACCGCCCTTTGTGCATAATGAGACATAGTTTTAGTCTGTAAGTTCTTTTTTGTATTGGTGTACTATAAAGAGTTATTGATTGATATTGTTACCAGTGCGGGACTCGAATTAAAAATGCCGTTGGAATTACTGTAGAATTTATTAGAACTATACAAACATGTATAACACAGGTACAAATATAACTGGACACAACCAGTACAAATTGCACGATTCAATCATACGCGCAAAGTCCGCCACTATATAGCTCATCGAATGTACACACGTCTTGCTCGTATCGTAATTGTCGCTCTCCATCCTGCCGTCGTTTTATACTTCACAAATATAAGTGTGCCCGCCCTTATCGTCGAGTTAATTTCCTCGAAATACGTAATCCGCACACCTGCTTAATTATTCCTGCGAACGGCTATAAACTAGTACAATACACAGTAGACTGGTTTTCTAAGTAAACAAAAGAAGTCCAAATGCGGGAAGGTAATAAACTGTGCTTTATGGCAGGCAGGTGTGCATTCACTTTTGTCGGCATGTAACAATACTTTATGCATGCTGTGTTTGTACAAACACAATATAGGATTAAACTATGCAACGGTTAAGTCAACGCAAGCTAAAAACGACGTTATCTATCTATATTCAATTTTGCTGATCAATAAAAAAAGTAATAATATAAACTGGATAAACCCAACCACTACATCAGATTCGATAACCCACAAATCCTCGCGAAAGAGAATCGTTTCATACCTAGAATGATGCGTGAGGCTATTGAAATCAAAAAACACCCAAATTTCAATAGAGAAGACGGTTGGCAAGTACCACCTGTTTGGGATCGAATTATCAAAACTATTAAGACCCAAACCCAGCAAAAACCAGCTGCCAGACCTCAAGACACTGTGAGCTCTTTCTGCGTACAACGGAACACAAACCAACTTGACTGATAATTACTTTTATTTTTCCTTCCACCCATTTTAGTATTATATAAAATTATTAGAGCTAGGCATGTTTGCTGAAGAGTTTCTTGCGCCGCTTCTTCTCTTCAAGCCATAACAAGTTGCGAAGCGGTAGTAAATTAGATTAGGCTCCCATAGAGTAAATAATAACCATAAACAAAATTAAAATTAACAAGTTGGCGGTAGGGTAAATAAAACTTTAATAATACTCGTTGACACTTGACATCTTTGTCTTCCGTGATCACGAAACGTCGGAAAAATCAAATAAAATTACCGCGCTTAAAACCGTTAAAACGTAGTTTTATTATGTATACAAGTCGCGAAAACTTAAAAAAAAGTAATTCAAACAATAATATAATAATGTTTTGATCTATTAATTTTAATAGTCATTTCCAATCAAATAAGTACGTTTACTATTCAAATATACTACTATTAAATGTGTATTTTAATAATTCAAGTTCAATAAAATTGTTATAAATTTCAACAGCTTTATTAGACTAATAATAATTTATTTGCGTTGAGTCGTTAATATTTTGATATTACGATGTTTTATTAATTGGCAGTCGTAAATAATAATTCTATTGCTTAAATATGCTGAATAGGTGCTGGCGTTATTATTAAATTATAATATCCGCACGCATCAAGTGTTAGTCGAGGTCTATACGCATTATTATGGCCGAGCGCTTATTTGTTTTCAAAATTGCTTTATTCATTCTCTTTTTATTCTTCCTAAAGGCCTTAGCCACACTAGGCTATGTCGCCTTAATAATTAACAATCAACATATTGTTACATACCGACAAAGAAATGCGCACACCTGACCTTCGTAAAACGCCGTTTATTGCCTTCTTTTTGATTTAGGAATTCTTTTGTTTAATTCTTGTTCACAATTTTTAATCCAGAAAAACATGCTATTATTGTTGAACTTGTTTTATGGCCGTCGAAGCTTGCCAGGTGTGCGGGATTAATTCGGCGAACGCGATCCTTTGTTCTATTATACAGTTTAGTATAAAACAATGCCCGAACGGAGGGGTGGGGCAGCCAATCGACGACTACGATACGAGTAAGACGTGTGTAGTACTTTTATCTAACGATATAGTGACGGACTTTTCGCGTGTACGTCACGCGTGTGTACTGGTTGCATCCAGTTTTATTTGTACCTGTTTTATACGTGGTTGTACAGTTCTAATAAACTCTATAGTAATTCCAAGGGCATTTATTTTAATTCGAGTCCTGTAGCTCGTAACAATATATTTAAATTAGGTGGTGTGTGCAAGAAAGAAAGAAAATAATGTTTATTTAGAGTTATTTAAAATATAAATGATATATAAGCAGTTTAATAAAAGCCAAAAGTTAACTAACTAAACAAACCGTAACTCAGCAAATTCTGGTTGACAACAACCAACGCTGGTCTTCCGTTAGTGCCAAGCAGTAACGTCACTGCCTGGCATTATATATAAATTAACTTATTGATGTACCTATATATATTAATATAGTACATGTTAGTATATATAATATTAATATATTACGTATTATCGAATTACTTATGTCTCTCAAGACCACGCGCCATAAAAATGGACCGGACTTTGGGAGGCCTTGCGTAGGGCCATGGGAAGGCCAACACGCAGTGGCCCTTTGACAAATTTAATGTAAATATGGCGTGATACTGACCGGCGATTATCCCTGTCTACACCATATAAAAATGCACTCAAGGCAAGCCCCGGCTAGTGTAGGGCAATTGTGTGAACTGCTAGTGATAGTAGGGAAGGACTATGGGGACTATGGCGTCTGCCTTTCGCAATGTTCGGGGAAAATGGGCAGACGGTGACTCTCCACTCCCTACTTGGGCCCATAAAAATTGCCGTTGAAGGTTGACGAGAGGCGACATTGGTATGAGTGGCTAAGGGGTCTAGAGATGTGGGCTGCAGGTTCACCGAACCTACTTCCGACGTTATACCATTTATCACTTCCACCCCTGGAGCTCGAGTCTTAGATCTAGTCGATCTCCACTCCGTGTCGTCTGGTTGGGCAAGCCTTATTTTTGTAAGGATCTTGTTACGAGTTTAGCGGGACTCGAATTAAAATGCCGTTGGAATTATTATAGAGTTTATTAGAACCATACAAACACGTATAACACAGGTAAAAATATAACCGAACACAGCAAATCCAAACGTAATGCAGAAGGTCGTAATTCAATAAAATACGTAAAGTCCGTCACTATTAGATTCCCGAATGTACACATGTCGCTCAACTGCCCCCTCTCTCCATCAGGCCGTCGTTTTATACTTCACAAATACAAATGTGCCCGCCCGTATCGTCGACACACTTTCCTACAATTCGCTTGTATTTATAATCCGTAACACCTGGCTAATGATGGACCCTGCAAGCGGCCGTGGACGAGTACAATAGAACAATAGGCTGTTCTTCACAATAACTAGAAACGTATGCCAAAAAAAAGTAAAGAAAAGGAGACGATCATAAAAGAATTACAATTTGTTCAAATGCCGACATGTAATAAAATGTGTTTTTACAGATTAGTACGTGGAATTTGTCTTCGTCAGCGTCTAGGTTGTAACAATATTTTGTAAAATTCTGATGCTTACAATATTTTGAATCCTTTGCAATGCTTATATTAAAGTAACCGTCTGAACAAACTTGTGAACAGGCCAGACGCCTAATCTCGTCTGAAATTTAATTATATTAGAAAATCCATATTTATTTCCGGATTCTGTATTTTTATGTGATTGTTTGGGCCATTAAAACTCTATACCGGACCATTTTATTACTGTTTTACGATCCGAAATCGGATAGTACGTCTTTTTAACGGTTTCACGATGATTTTTATTATATTCCCGTAGTTTTATGTACGGATTAATTTTCATTGTTACAAAAGAAATGTTGTCAAATCACTCTTTAAGTATTTTGTTTCGTGTTTTTATTGGTCTCCTTTGATATACCGATTGTTTTGAATGTTACATTTTGTTGTATAATTGTAACTACTTTTTAATGGATTTTTATGAGCGCAGCGTGTTCAAGCTGATTATGGTGATAGGACAACACAAAAAATAATTAACGGTAATTATAACGTAATAACGGTAAACATAGACGTTCTTGTATATTTTGATTTGATATACCGATTGTTTTGAATGTTAAATTTTGTTGTATAATTGTAACTATTTTAATGGATTTTAATGAGCGCAGCGTGTTCAAGCTGATTATGGTGATAGGACAACACAAAAATTATTAACGGTAATGATAAGTTAATTACGTTAATAACGGTAAACATAGACATTCTTGTGTATTTTGATTTGATATACCGATTGTTTTGAATGTTACATTTTGTTGTATAATTGTAACTACTTTTTAATGTATTTTAATGAGCGCAGCGTGTTCAAGCTGATTATGGTGATAGGACAACACAAAAATTAATTAACGGTAATAATAACATAATAACGGTAAAGATAGACACGTTCTTGTGTATTTTTTATTCTCCAACTCCACCGTCATATTTCAAGAGTTTTATTTTCATGACTTTATATTTTTTATACACATTCTAAAAACACACCTAATTCTAATTCTAGTGGTTTCTAATTGTGAATCTAAACAAGCCGGGTACCCAAACAAACACATACAAAAAAAT
Source organism: Dendrolimus kikuchii (assembly GCA_019925095.2). Lineage (NCBI taxonomy): Eukaryota > Metazoa > Arthropoda > Insecta > Lepidoptera > Lasiocampidae > Dendrolimus > Dendrolimus kikuchii. Next base: position 26,208,204 of record CM034392.1, on the reverse strand, counting down.
TAATCAAAATCGGTAAAGCCGTTCACAAGTTATGCGCGTACATATATTTCTACGTTTCATTTTTATGTATATAGAAAACTAGCTTCTGCCCGCGACCTCATCCGCGTGGAATAGTAAAAAAAAAGTAAATTAAAAAAACCGCCCCATTTTGAAACATTCTTCATTGGTGCTCCGCTCCTATTGGTCTTAGCGTGATGATATATAGCCTATAGCCTTCCTCGATAAATGGGCTATCTAACACTGAAAGAATTTTTCAAATCAGACCAGCAGTTCCTGAGATTAGCGCGTTCAAGCAAACAAACTCTTCAGCTTTATATATTAGTATAAGATAAGGTTATTATTCTAATAATGTAACAATAGCAGATTAATATATAAATTAAAAATAGTCAAAACGTATTTTTTAAAAGTACAGTAATTCAGAATAGTATTTGTTGAATAAAAATTGGGTTGTGTTAAAATAAACCAAAAATAGATAAGACGTACGTGCCTTTCATTCAAAAAGCTTAAGGCACGTAAAGACTCATACGCACGCCTCATATATTTATCGCATGTTCTCGGACGTTTAACAGATCGTATATTGTCTTACTTTATAGTCGTTCCCGCGTCAAATCGTGCCCACATACATATATTTACGATCGAATCGCTTAACCGGAATATCGTAAAAAAGGGTTTTACCACATTTAGATTGTGGCGCCTTCAATTTCTTTTTACTTTATTGAGTTGTCAGTGACTGGTGAGTTTTTCGGCTGATGTCTTTTTGTTTACGACTCGCTGTAAACTGAATATTTTAATGAGATACGCGACTTTATTGCTTGATCTCTGTATTGATTAATTTACTGTTGCAATTCTGAGAATGATTACTGAAGAAAGTTGAGTTTTTATTCCCACCTGGACATGCCGTATATTGTGTCAGTAATAAGGAAATAATAATTATGAGTCACTTTTATTGCGGTAACTTGTCCACTATAAAAATGATTTGGGTTTATTACGGCATATTTTAACTTTGTATGGGATTCATAAATATTTATTTTAGTCGTAAATTTGCAACATTGATTCGACAACACATTTTTTTATAGGATATTTACATTTTAGTATTTCGTACGAATAATTCCTATTTTTTTCTTTGATCGTAAGAAGTATTTCGAAGTATTAATAGTTATATAATCATTTATGAACCACTTTGGTTAAGATAGCATTTGTAAATATTATATATGGATAAGGGAATGACCCTTGTCATAAAAAGTACATATCTAACCAAGAAACATAAATAAAACTCATTATTGTTTGAGTTCAGCAGACAGGCAGACGGCCCACTTGACGGAAAGCGGGTTACCATTGCCTATGAACATTTGTAACACCAAAGGTGCCACGAATATGCTGCCGCTCTCGAAAGGGAGATTGAAACGTGGCGACTAATGCTGGAACTCAACTCAAAGATGTTGTAGCGGCATATTTTAGAACAGGGATGGTAGCTATTTTGGTCGCAGGAAATTGTATTATTTCTCCATTCCAGCATGAATATAATATACAATTAGGTATTTTAATCAACATATACTTATATAAGTATATGTTGATGATTATCATATGATAATCTGATCTTCCTAATGAGATTTACACTTACTTCATTATTCACTAGTTTAATTAATGCAAACAAATACAACGTGTTATAATATCAACTCACTTTGAAACGTCAGAACATTCCAAGGTTACTTGTTCGGGATCTTTATAATTTGGCATATAGACTGATTTCCATGACATGGTCAAAGAGTATTCAAGGAAAACGTTAGAACTCCGTTCGGGAAATGAACCACAGACTTAAAAAGGCAAGCCGCGTATAAAACCCCAGTTGTACGTGTATATAATGCACATGACAACGTTGCGCCCAAAGACAAAGTATCAATCAAACTCATCCCACGCATGAAAACAAACAAATGGACTTGAAATAAATTAGAGTAAAAGAAACATCGGGACATCGCAACAAGGGTTCACACTTAACCGTTATTGATGGAAGCATTTCAGACGCCGTTTAGATAACGCACTGGCGTTAACAAGAGAACACGCACTGCTGCTCCTGTATCGCAGACGCTCCGGTTACTCAGCTCATATTATTACGGGTGAGTCCATTTATCTCCATTCCCTCTTACCCTTGCACCCTTGAAATCTGGCAATCGGCCAGATCATATGGTCTTTCGAACCGAATATTCCAACTGGCGACCTATTTATACAGTCTGCAACAACCGTATTTTGCCATTTTATGGTTAATTCAAACCAAATTGTAAATTTTCGCATACCTAAAAAGTTAAATAAACAATCATTATCAATCTGCCCATTTACCCGTTTTCTGCCCTTGTTTTTTCTTTTTTGTTTTCTTATAAACATATTACTTCTGCCCTTATATATTTGAATACCCATTCCACATTCCTCAGATAATTACGCAAATTGCTACACGATAACTATTTTTTGGTACGTAGGTAGGTTAATATAACCTCGAGTACGTATTCTGTACTTTATTCAGCACACCTATTCTCGAATACTTGCACTAAACGTGATATCGGATCGATATAATAATATTGAATATTATATTCGTTTCACTCGGTGTGGTTAGCTTGCCGTGCAACTTTTATAGCTTATATATAGCTTCGTGTTTATTAAGACTCAGCGCACACGACAGTTTGATATATATTTTTTTTCCTAATCATTTTTATTTATTTCGTATTTCTTACGTTTCTCTGGCTGCTTTCTTGCGTGTTCTTTATTAGCATCAGTAAAAAAAAAAATAAAAAAAAAAAAAAAAAAAAAAAAAAAAAATTTTTTTTTTTCGTTTGCTTTTCCTTTTCTTATTGTGCACTTCTCATCGTCATGCCTACCAAATCGCAATCTGCCATCTTTATGCAAACCCATAAGTACATAACTTTCCTATTAGAGATAGCTAACCTTATATTAAAAGGAGACAAAAAGTATAGTGTAAACGATTTCATAGGGCGCTTTACAAAATTGGACGATATAAAGGGCAAGTTGGATACAGTATATTATGAGATCTTGGACTCTAAAGACCTTGACGACAAAGTGGAAAAATGGTACTTTGACTACTACACCTCGGCTATAGAAGCATATGAAAAAATTTTGGTGGCAAACATCACCATCAGCTCAAGCATCAAACCAAGCTCGCCCACATTCTCCACGTCTACTGTTCTGCCCAAAATAGATCTACCCAAATTTTCTTCCAAGCTTGAGGATTGGCCATCTTTCATAACTATTTTCAAAAGCCTTACGGACACTGCCGGTAATTTGTCAGGTGCAGTTAAATTACACTATTTATTTTCTTGCCTCTCCGGAGAAGCTCTCAGTATGGTATCACACCTCAAGGTTACCGATGAGAACTACGATGTAGCGATGACAACACTTGCCAATCGCTACGAAAATCGCCGAGTTCTCATTGATAGGTTTATAGATATGATACTAGAGTTACCCCACATCACCACCCGCTCACAAATCAGACAGTTATTTTTAGCCCCTCTTATTTCAACCCAATCGGCGCTTAAAAACCTAAACTTACCACTACATGACTCAGACTACGTCCTAGTGTCAATAGTAGTGCGGAAGTTAAAGGGCGAGCTTCGCACATTATTTGAACGAACGCATGGGTCTTCAGACACTCTGCCCACCTTAAAGGATGTAATCACATTCTTAGAAGACCATGCACGTTGCACAGAAACTGAGACATATAACCCACCCCCCCCTCCCCTCAGCCCGACATACAGACAAACTGAACGTGCTTCTCCCTCAGCACGGTACCAACCACGCGCTTCTGCACCCAGACCAGAAATTCGGCACGTTCGTTTTCAGCCCACTACTTCCGTCCGCCCACCTTTAACGCGCCCTGCATATCCTCTACAAAGTCAAGCGTACCCTGTACAGTACGCTCAAGGATACCCACAGTCTACACAATATTTCGAGCCCATAGCACAAGATTCCGCCCACCCACCAGCACCGACCAATAATTATTACTGCCCTTGGTGTCACGTTAGAGGACACAGGTTGCTGAACTGCGGTGAATACCTAAGACAGCCTACGCAAGGGCGCTGGGATTTTATCCAAGCTCATGAACGGTGCCGTAAGTGTCTAGGACCCCATTACTCTGACGAGTGCAGATCCACAGGACGGTGTAGAGAATGTGATAGCGAGAAACACCATACCACCTTACATCGCAGTGGCTTTGAATCACCCACATATGACAATTCTCACCTCTTGCCCCCACAACTAAGAGGACAAGAACACACCCGCCCAACCACGGAATCAAGAAACTCTTCTCGTCGTAATTCACCTATTAATTCACAACAATGACTACCTGCTACTCACTTACACAATACTACACTACACCCACCCATACCATCGCTACAATATACACCATCCACTACATCACGTAAACAAAATAAATCCCAGTTTCATACTCAGCACTATGATAATAAAGTTTATCATAATAATCACTTGCCCGGCAGCCCTGTTACTTCCTCTGATAAAGCTAACCAAAATGACAGTCATATTTCAGCACATACTCAGCACATTACAGTACACGATCCACCAGTTTTATTACCCACTGTGTCCCTAGAACTAGCAGACAACGCTGGAGAATTTCATAAGGCAAGAGCATTATTAGACAGCGGTTCCATGCTAACCTTGTTAACTAAAACTATGACACAAAAATTACGTTTGCCTGTCGAGCACACAGAACTAAAAATTACAGGAGTCGGTAATCAGCAGACTCAAAACTCTAGTTCTTCAACTACCATCACATTCCGCCCTATTCACACCGAAGTCCCAGTAATTAGCGCAAAGGCATACATTCTACCAGATTTGACAGGTCTTTTACCATTAACAATGTTACCTGACGTTGTTCCACTCCTCGACTCGACACAGCTTCCCCTAGCAGACTCGTCTTATCGTTTTCCAGCCGCTATTGACTTGATTATGGGTTCTGATGTCTTGGGCCAAATTTTGGATGGTAACAAAATTTTTTTGGGCCCCGGCAGGCCAATAGCCTTCGGCACGATCTTCAATTTCGCTCTTTTAGGTCCTATCAATCCAAACTACACAAAGCCTGAGCCTCAAGTTAATTCAGCACTAGTAAATATTGACTGTTTACAACCCCAACACTCAAATAAAGAAATACACTCCGCTCTGGAGAGATTCTGGGAAGTCGAAGAAGTGCAATCAAAGGACAACTCAACCTCTGACGAGTGTGAGGAGAACTTTCGTTCTACCACCACACGTGATCCCACAGGGCGATACATAGTATCCCTTCCCTTTCTTACAAAGGCACCTAAGCTCGGTGCAACCCACGCTATTGCACTACGACGATTCCTTAATTTGGAGCGCAAACTCCAAAGAGATCCTACCCTCCGCTCAAAATATATCGACTTCATGAAGGAATACATTGACATGGGCCACATGGCTCTTTGTCACCCCAGCACATTCAAAGGAAAAGACCATTTTTACGTCCCGCATCATGGCATCTTCAAAGCCAACTCTGAAAAACTTCGCACGGTTTTTGATGGCAGCTGTAAGAGCTCTAATGGTGTCAGTCTTAATGACTGTCTGCACACTGGCCCACCGCTCCAACGTGATATTACTGACATCATTCTAAATTTTCGTACTCACAAAGTGGTCTTTAGTACAGACATCCAGATGATGTTTAGAAATATACTAGTTCACCCAGACCACAGACGGTTCCAACTCATTCTATGGCGCTCTTCTCCAGATCAACCTCTGCTCACTTACGCCCTGTCCACTGTCACGTATGGCCTACGACCCAGCCCCTTCCTCGCCAATCGATCTATTATACAGCTGGTCACTGATGAAGGTCACCGTTTTCCCCAGGCTGCACAGGTTCTTACGCACTCCATATTCGTGGATGACATTCTGACTGGGCATGATTCAGTTGACAAGGCAATAGCTCTGCAGACTGAACTCATTGAGTTACTAGCCCTAGGGGGATTTCATTTGCGAAAGTGGACCTCAAACTCTCGTCAGCTTTTAGAACGCTTCCCGGATGATCAATGTGACATACCCAAGGATTTTGATGTTGTACCCGACTCCAATGCAATCAAGGTACTTGGTATGCAATGGATACCCCAAACGGACGAATTTACATATCACATTTCGGTACCTACACTGGAAAAATTTACCAAAAGGTCAATACTCAGTACCATCGCTCGTTTATACGATCCTAGTGGATGGATCAGCCCAGTTATTTTCCGCGCAAAACTGCTCATTCAGCACCTATGGACTCTAAAGTTAGACTGGGATGAATCGGCTCCCAATGATGTCACATTTCAATTTCAGCACATTTTTGAAGACTTACCTCTACTCTCTGCTCTTCGACTCCCCAGAACAATTTGCACCAGCAAAGATTCCACCTACACCCTACACGGTTTTGCCGATGCATCCGAATCCGGATATGCAGCCGCAGTCTATCTTCATGAAACGAATATCACGGGTCAGGTACACGTCAGACTACTTGTTTCTAAATCCAAGGTAGCCCCCATTAAAACCCGACAGACTATACCAAAGCTGGAACTTTCAGCTGCACACCTCACTTCGCTGCTCATTTCTCGCGTCTCTGTTCAACTTTCTGCCCACATTACCATTCAGCAACACTTTTGTTGGTCAGACAGTACTATCGTACTCGCCTGGCTTAAAACTCCTTCTCAATCCCTACAGGTCTTTGAGGCCAATCGAGTCTCTGCCATTGCAGCCAATCCATGTAACCCTACTTGGAGACATGTACCCTCAGCTCTTAACCCTGCCGACTGTGCTAGCAGGGGAATATCAGCACAGGAACTCTTAGCCTATGACCTATGGTGGTCGCCTACTTGGCTCAAGGCCCCACCTGATACCTGGCCCACGATGCCCCCTGCTTTGGGTCATCACGTACTGCCTGGTCTAAAACCCAGAAAAATGGTAGCTCACATCGCGGTTCCTGATCTAGACACGGATTTACTCACGAGATTCAGCTCCTTAGACACACTTGTAGGCGTAACCGCATGTATTAAACGTTTTGCACACAATTGCTTGGTATCTTCTCACTCTCGCATCGTTGGTCCCATTACCGTAGACGAACGTAAGAAAGCGCTCTTACACTGGGTACGCTCAGTCCAACAAAATATGTTCGCTGAAGACATCCACCGACTGCAAACTAACAAATTATGTACAGTGCGAATACAACGCCTCTCGCCCTTTCTCAAGGATGGTCTTCTTAGAGTAGGAGGGCGCTTGTCCAACTCAGCCCTTAGATATGACACACAACATCCCCTCATCTTACCCAGTTCAAGCCCCCTTGTGGACCTAATTATAGATCATTTCCACACTATACACTGCCACCCGGGCGCAGATACACTACACGCGCTACTCCGTCAACAATACTGGATTTTATCTGGAAGGCGAGTCATTCGTCACCGTGTCTTTAAATGTGTACGCTGTTTTAGGCATCGAGCTCAGCCGAATCCCCCTTTTATGGCCGACCTACCGGCTGATCGAGTCAGCCCACAACCGGTGTTTAGTCAAGTGTCCACGGATTTTGCCGGACCATTCCTAATTAAATCAAGTACTCTACGCAATGCCAAACTTCTCAAAGGCTACTTGTGTGTTTTCGTTTGTCTCGCCACCAAGGCAGTGCACTTAGAGGCTGTCTCGGAACTTTCTACGGACGCCTTTTTTGCGGCATTGCAAAGGTTCGTTAGTCGGCGCGGAATCCCTACCCTAATTCGCTCTGATTGCGGTACAAACTATGTCGGCGCAAGAAATCAGCTCATAGAAGTACAAAACTTCTTAAAGGCCAATGATGATAGAATTACGCACAAGCTAGCCACACAGCAGATCACATGGTTGCTCAATCCGCCCTCAGCTCCTTCTTTTGGCGGTCTGCACGAGGCAGCCGTGAAATCTACTAAGCAATTACTCTATCGCGTATTAGGTGAGCAGCATCTGACCTTTGAAGAATTTTCTACACTTCCCCTCGACGACACCAGCACTTAGTCAGCACTATAAATGGGAGCCGTCACCTTTTCCCCGGGCCCCAGGATGTTCACGCCACCGCGTAACGAACGATGATTCCCCGAAAAAGTAATTTACCCCGCACTTCCGCGTCTCAACGATCAGTCTGAATCGATCCGTCGTAAAAACATTCACGCATCGCGCGCGCATTTGAGATATCCACCCAATTGCAATACTAACCGGGTTCCAAGAGCTTGGTGATAAGTGGCAAGTGTAAGAATAAGCCTAAATGGCACTCTGTTGTTCGTGCCTACCCCGCAAGGGAACTGGCGTGAAGTTATGTATGTGTATGTATGTAATTTTCAATAATTGAAATACAGCGTAAACTCTATATAACGACACCGAGGGGACTGTGCATTTTATGGCGTTATAGAGAGTTTTCGTTAAATGGAGAGAAGTTTGTTATTTTTGTGTGACGTCTTTTGCTGCACCAGTAATTTTGTTGTATGTTTTTGACTTATTTTATTCATATCTTGCGATATTGGGCATCTTGGTTATAAAGGAAGTACTTAGAAATTTTGTTATATCGGAATTTCTTATAAATTTCCGTATGCATGATGCCGACAGTCGAGTTTATTACGGACTAGGATAATAAAGCGATAAAAGAACGTAGACAGCTGCGCAGCTTTTATTAATTTTGGCAATTTAAAAGGTACTTTTTATTACTTCATTGTTGTCGTTATTGAGAGTGGGTGTCATGCTATATAGAGTGTATCATTGTATGGCCAAATCCAAGTGATTTAGACGCTTAAGGGAGTTTGTCGTTAAATCGAGTGTCGTTACATGGAGGTTACACTGTATATAGATATAACGTAATTAAGTTTTTATGTAAGTAAATTAGAGCTACTTCCTAGAGTTTCACTCGGGACCTAGTCGCGGGAAAGACTTCAGTACTGAAATAAATATAGCTTTTCAAGGGTAAAAGTGCCAGCCCTATGGAAAAGGGACATATGAGCACTCCTCACATTAGGACAGCTTTCGATCGACTTCATTCCACCATCTTCTATTGAGGAGAAAACGAGTTTTTATTATTCTATATATCGAAACATGTTGGAATTTGTGCATCAAAATGCATCCAGAGGGATTCCTCTAAGGGAACTAACTACCTTTAGGAGTATTCTTGCTTTTGTATACATTAAAACGAACCACTGCCGGGTTATTTGTTTTTAGTGAATGGTATTTCGACATATAAAGTTACTAGCTGTGCCCGAGACGCCGTCCGCGTGGAATTTGTTTTCAAAACCCCCCGATTTTGAAATATTCTTCATTGGTGCTCCGCTCCTATTGGTCTTAGCGTGATGATATATAGCCTATAGCCTTCCTCGATAAATGGGCTATCTAACACTGAAAGAATTTTTCAAATCACACCAGTAGTTTCTGAGATTAGCGCGTTCAAGCAAGTAAACAAACATTTTACTACTTACAACTTATCATTTAGGGGTATGAAAAATGGATGTTGGCTGATTCTCAGACCTACCCGATAAGCACACAAAATTCCATACAAATCGGTTTAGCCGTTTCGGAGGAGTTTGGTAACTAACACCGCGACACAAGAATTTTATATATTAGAATTTTAGTTTGGATATATAGTTTATTTTTAGTTTAATTTATTGTATAGCTTAATTTATTTATAATTTAGTTTGTTTTTAAATACAATTAAAAAGATTTAATAAATAATTATATAAGCTTAATTCATAATGTAATCAGATGAAATTAAAAAAAATTGGTGAATCATTATTCATTTAGTTTCTTCCACAAAACATAAGAGTAAAGAAAAAGCGGGTGGAAAAGCCGAAAGCCCAAAGTAGGAAAAAAACCTGTTATTATGGCACTCCTGACCCCACACCTTCATCTAAAGTAATTGTATAATAGATTTAAAAACAAATATTACTTAATTTCTGAGTTAATCTCCTCTTAAGCACTCTGAGAGCGGATAAAAGTAAAAATTACATTGGCAGAAGAACGCAATCTAACAGACGCGTTAACAAATCAGATGCTCTGCCTCAGCGCTAGGGTGACAAAGCGTCGCATGTCCACGGACAATGTCCGCGGTACACCGTGTTCACACGATCAGATTGCGTACTGTTTTATGGCAACGTACGGCCAGCCATTAGCACGGCCCAGCGGTTGAATTGCCTAATTAGAAACATGGCTGATCTGTTACTGGCTGCACTGACCGGTTTTTGTGCGATTCCACGCAGTGAACGCGTGTCCCACTATCTAGATTTGTGTTTGCCTGGTATGCAGATTTGCGGTTTTTCTTAGACTATGACTAATTTGCAGGAAAATAATTTTATTCAAATACTTTACTGGAAGTCCCGCTATGAATGTTTCTTATGATATTCTATTTAGTAGTTCGTATTTTAGTACCTATATAATAAGTTGAAAGTCAGCAATTTTGAATTCAACGCACTAAAATGAAGTCGATTGATGTTATTACATCGACTATTAAGCTGTAATTAGCAAATGTAGATTTAAATTTATTATAAATACTTAAATATTAACGATATCCCTCGACGCAAGAGCGATGTTGTTGCACGGCAACCATTGCCATACTAGATGGTGACCTTGCTAGTTGCACAGCAAGACGTGTCACCATACTATACCTTCAGCGATCAGTCTACTTACAATTTAGAAAATATGCGCTCAATATAAAATGGCTTGTTTAAATTCACAAGGTATAGTAAAGTAGTACGGTATTTACCGATTTTCATTTCCCATGAAAGTTTCTCACACGAAAATAACTTGAATGAAATATATAAATATTAAACCGGTTGACACTTGAATAATTTTATATCATTGGTTTATTCCTTGAGATAATTGTATGCTACAGTTTCATTATCTGAGTTAAGAGCATAATAATTTTGTATTTTTGTAAAAGCGAGATTATAAAAACGGCGGCATATCAGAGTAGGCTATAAAATGAGTATCACTTACATCCTAAAATTGGATTCAGACTGGTTCAGTTTTATTAGCCGTATATGTCCCAGCAAGATTAGAGTTGTGATATGAGGTACTTTAAAAAACAGTTCAAGCAAATCAATTCACGAATTGCAGATAAACAGAAATTTCTCTGTGATAATAATATTTATAATCTTTTTTATTTATTGCAGAGCAGACAGGCAGACGGCCCACTTGATGGAAAGCGGTTATCATCGCCTATGGACATTTGCAACACTGAAGGTGTTACAAATGCGCTGTTGCTCTCTTAAGGGAGACTGGAACCTGGTCACTGATGTCGGAAGACAACTCAAGGTTGTTATGGCAACATACTTTAGACCAGGGCTGATAGACATCCAGCCGGGCAAATGCCCTACCACCTGGCTGTGGGTGGTTTTGTCGCCTCTTACGACAGGCCGCCCGGCCGCGGGAAATTGTATTCTTTCTCCGTTCCTGCACGCTAATGCTAATCTAATTGTATATCTCTATAATATAATATGTTTTTGAATTTATAATAGTTTAAATTTTATTACTCTGCCAAAAAATATTTAAATGATTCATTTAGCAACTTCTTATCGCTATACATACATATAAAAATATTTCCAATTACAGATTTTTCACAACAAACATTTTACGAAAACCAATTTGTCTCTTTCTTTTCTTTCACCGTCTCGCTCCTCACCACCGCATCTCTCGTTCGTGAGATGTCTTTTCCTTCCATACTCGTCTATTCTGGCATAAGTTCTTTGTTATACCACAAATCATCATATCACTCTTCATACAATCCATCCATCGCTCTTTTTTGGACTACCTTTACATTTGTACCCGTGAACATTTTTTTGTCACGTGACCTTCACACATTCCAGGATCCTTATACCCATGCCACGTATATGTATGAAGGAATAATGGAAGTAGATGAAATGAAATATGTTTGTCAGGATCGTAGCAAGATGAGATCCGTCGTTTCTGTCTATCTCAATGGGAAACAGACGTGACAGTATGTACGTATGTACCATCTTGGTCTTCTTTCTCTTAATTTGTTTAATATAGAGATAAAATGTATGGTTTCATATTTTATTCTAACAGCAATGTTCAGAACTGAATCTCATACCCCTTTATTATCGGCCGGTGGCGTTAAAAATGCTCCAATAATCTTACCAGAACAATAACGTTATCATTGAAATATCGATCCCTTTCTCATGATCGGCAAAATAAAGTAAGTGCCGAGGCTTGATGTGTCCGTGAAATTTATGCGCGTACGCAAGCAAGCAAGGTTGTCGTAAAATTGAAGACGTTATGTCCGCTGATAAGTGCGATGTTCGGTATCGGACTGTCTCGCATTGACAGGTTTATTGTGGACACCCTACATAAGGGCGATTCTCAACATTGAAAAATTGTAAGTACCTTACCTCATTTATGTATAATGTCCTTTAATTTATGATTACTTGGCTTTGTAAATTATTGTTGTAATTATCTTTATGCATATGCCTGGGGTTTGCTTAACTGGTTTTTAAAGTTATTTGAATACTTTTGCCCGTCAAACGATTTTGTTATCTTTGTCAAATTTTGTAAATCAGCAATTTTTGATAAAATGTGTTTATGAATTAAATTATTCCGTGAATGGGGTTAACTCAAGTGAACTGAGCCATGGAAGTTTGTTGGTTAAATTACCTTCATCTCATTTCTATGTTAGGAGTTCAAATCCTATCAGGTAACATATAACAGTTACGTAGTTTTTCTGACGTAATGTACATCCCTAATAACTAATAACATTTAAGAACTTAGTTAGGAAATTCTATCTGCAATATAATGATATGTAATTTTATATAATTAGTAGATATTATATTGCATAAAGTTATATGTTTATTATGTTTAAATAGTTGCATATTATCACCATATCTTGTATATCCCAGGAGTCTAACGTTACACAAAAAAATTCATGAAAATAGGTCAAGTTGTTTTTGCGTTTTAGCCAGGCTAACAAACAGCAATTAATTGATTTATATATGAGAAGATTCTGTATTAACTGGACTGTTGCCCTTACTGTCTTATTTAAAAGTAAAAAAATAACAGCTTTGCGAGCTCACATCATTCATTTAAGTATGGACCTTGTCAGTGGTTTTTTCACACACTTATCGTCACTTGCTGTCGACCCCTAAAAATTATTGACAAATCATCAATCAACCAGACGCGAGCACTTATCAATCATTCCTTTAATTAATTTATCAATCAGCTCTAGACTACTTGTTTGGGAAGCAAGCAATTTTGAAAGTTAACAATTTAAAAATAATGATCATTTTCGGTATTTGTTGTGTCTCTTTGGACCTCAGTAGATAAATGGATAAGTCAAAAAATACCAATTTTACATATACATTATTATGTGTCACCATCGAAGTTACAAGGTTTAAAAATTTACTGCTGTACTTAGCATGGAACAATAATTAGTTAACAATAAGTAGCTATTGCTACTTATTACATTTTTATCAATAATACTGATTTTAATTTACTGTCAATCCCTGTATTATAAAAAACCTCTTTGAGTTCATTGTCCTTCAAAATACTTTTATATCAACCCATGACTAATTCTATAATTTTGAGAGTGTTTTAAAGTAAATTTTAAAACACTAATTTGACAATTTTTATATAATATTCATTGAAATTATTAAAAAAAAAATTTTGTTGTGGTATAATTTAATATTTGACCAAAATCTCGCCTTATTGTTAAGCAATTGTATGTACTATCCTTATCAACTAAATATGTCATACAAACTACTTAATTAGTGTATGCTTTACTATCAGAATATGATCCCACATATCGTTTGAAGTACGAGTACATTAGCCACTAAGCTACCACGGCTGTATCAAGATAATAAGATAAAGCGTGCCGTATTCATAAATGATACCATATAATACAATACTGTATTTGTAGATATATACATAAAAATATACAGATAATTATCTTACAAACCATAAAGTAGTGCAATGGACGCACTTAATACAAGCAATCTTTTGTGTGTGAATATTTTATTTATTTTTGGAAAACCTACAGCTAAATACATTTGTTTAGATAACTATAATTAACGAAAGAAGGTCAATGACAGGTTTTCACGAATAAGCTATTGGTTAAAAGTAACCACATGCAGACGTAACAAAGGCACCGAGATGCTTAGTCACTGTTGAAAAATTTAAGGCTTAGACACCGCTTGGCTCCTGAAATACTGATTACAAGTGGGTCGATGTCATCGTATTTACTTATATAATTTAAATATAGTTATTAAAAATAGTTGTATGCGTGACTAGCTGTGTCGTGGATTTTTTTTCGCGGAACCTTAAAAAAGTAATGTATTTTGTTTTGCCAAAGTTACTCCTTATAACATCAACTACCTGCCAAAAAAAACACCTTTCAAGATCAGTCCACCCATTTCAAAAATTAGCCGAAACACCTAGACAGACAGAGAAAAATGTAAAAAAATGATTTTTTTACATAATTATCGTATACATTTTCATACGCATTTAGTAAAAAGCTGTTATTTTGACATTACAAACAGACACTTCAATTTTATTTATCTGTATAGATGTAGAAATTTTGACATTTAAAAATTGATGTCACAATGAAAATGTCAAAGTAAAAATTAAAAAAATCCAACTTATTTGTTTTACCGTTGACACCCAGAGACGATGTTTAAGGGGTCCCTAAAACTGTTACCAATTATAGTGATGTTTACCTGGTGCGAAGTGGATCCAATCAATCAAAGCCATCTGCGCGTGCGACGGTCGCTGATACGCTTTAACATTTTTAACGCCCCGATAACGTCATTATTATTATCGAAGCCTTATTTTTTTCTGTCCTAAGTTATTATTAGTTTTTAGGTATTAAAGATTTTGATTAGCTTTTTAGAATTTATTTTGAAATGAATAATGCCTAAAGTCGTGGTAGCGTAATGGCTAGCGTATGTGCCCCTAACTCAAAGATATTTTTAGTACATTTTTCTAGTGTTTACATATTTTTTTTTTGTATGTAACAACAAGTGTATTTACTGTTTTTTTGTGCATTATTTTGCGATAATAAATATTTTTCTTTCTTTCTCGTTCAAAGTGCATGGATTCGAATCTTAGCCGGAAAGCATGCACCACTTAGGCAGTTTTCTGACCTAATGTGCATATTGTTACAATTACCACGTGCTAACAACGGTGAAGGTAAAGCATGCTGATGAAACCTGCTAATCGAGATAACCGGTGTGTCAAACCTGCCAAGCCGCCTTGGACAAGCGTGGCGGGTATAATGTCCATTCTCCTCTAAGGGGAGACCCGAGCCCAGCAGTGGGACATTTATGGGTTGTTGTTATATTATTATATACAAATAAATATAATTAAATAAATAATTATTATATATAATAAAATAAATTCAGCCAGGTGGTAGGGCATTTGCCCGACTGGATGGCTACCACCCTTGTTCTAAAGTATGTCCCCATAACAACCTTGAGTTGTGTTCCGGCATTAGTGACCAGGATCCAGTCTCCCTTAAGAGAGCAGCAGCGCATTTGTAGCGTCTTTGGTGTTGCAAATGTCCATAGGCGATGGTAACCGCTTTCCATCAAGTGGGCCGTCTGCCTGTCTGCTGATCTCCTGAAATAAAAAAAAATAACGTGATAGTGCTATGCTGAAATCGTGATATCACGTTCTCAGCGGAATCCGGCTCGAAGGACCAAATTATGTATTATACAAAGGCTAAACATGGCACAAGCTATGATAGCTTAAGCTTGATCTATATTTGCATTAGTTAAGTAGTTAGTTAACTTGAGAATATATCCCTAACACCGTTTTGACAGACATGCACTTAATCAACAACTTATTACTTAACTGCAAAATGTATGTCCAAAGGACGTTAATGGGCTTGCAGCCCAAATCCATATGTCGCGGGTTCGAGTCTTGCCTAATTACTTATTTTACCAAATTTTTAATGGTGTACAGTTTGTACACCATTATCCTAACAGTTGCTATTTAATTTATGATGTACTATAAACGTGAATAATATTAATTATCTTTGTTAATTAATTATTATTATACAATATTATTGTTACATGACGTCATAGGAATGCGCACACCTACCTGTCGTAAAACGCAGTTTATTAACTTTTCTGCATTTAGAGTTCTTTTGTTTACTTCGTATTTAGAATTTGTAATTAAGAAAAACATCCTATTGTTATCGTACTTGTTTTTTGGCCGTCATTAGTGTTGAACTAATCCTTGTTGTTATTGATTGCATTGTGTCAAAGCTTGCCAGGTGTGCGGATTAACTCAGTGAATGCGGCCCTTTGTCGGTATTATACAGTTTAGTATAAAACAATACTCGAACGGAGGGGTGGGGCAGTCGAGTGAAGATTACGATACGAGTAAGACGTACATTTCGACAAGCGATATAGTGACGGACTTTGCGCGTGTTATTGTAACGTGCATTTGTACTAGTAGTGTCTAGTTATATTTGTACCTATGATACACGTGTTTGTATAATTCTAATAAATTCTGTAATAATTCCAACGGCATTTTAATTCGTGTCCCACACTCGTAAAATTATAAGTAATCACTGAGAAACTTGTATAAAAAGTAATAGTAGTCACTAATGAACGCCACCTAAAGATGAAATTGTGAATAATGTGTTTAGGTAGTTACTAATCCTTGACTCTGAACCATTTCTATTTTAAACATGACCATTAATAAGAATCTCCAACAAAAAATCAACATTAAAATGACAAACCGAATTATCCCGTTAAAAGGGTTTTGACGGATCAAGTCGTCGCTGGCGACAGTCGGCCGACTGTCCGGCGACGCGGTGATTGATGCGCCAATGTGGACAATCGGCCGATCAATCACTGACCGGTCGCTCACGACGTCTCGACCCGTGTGGTCTGCACTTTAGTAGTGCGCTATTGTTCTTGACGCTGTTGAAGATGACATTGAACTGCTTCGTAGACGATAAAGATTACTAATAATGTAGTGGATACACTTACCACGTTCATAGTTGTAGATATTTTTGTATTCTTTACTTTGCTTAATATACCATGATTCTGGTTACCACGCGTTCGGGTTTCCAGCTCAATTATTCGCTCATACACATGTCTATTAGAAACTTTGGCAATAATATTAGTAAAATGTAATTCCTTCATAAACAAAAGTAGTTCAAGTTCAAGATCAATCTTTTGGCATTTGGCTTTTAACATTTGACAAGTGCTATTGTAAGAAAAACATAGCAACAACATCTCTTGATCTATGCTATGTTTATCTATACTAATATATACTATAATATTATAAAGCTGAAGAGTTTTTTTGTTTGTTTAAACGCGCTAATCTCAGGAACCGCTGGTCCGATTTGAAAAATTCTTTCAGCGTTGAATAGTAAATTTATCGAGGAAGGCTATAGGCTATATTATATTTTCAAAAAAATTAGGGATCCTTACTAAAAGTCCAATAATGTAACCCAGGGTGTAAAAAAATGACCCGAAAAAATCCTTACACGGCGTGCGCTGCGAAAACTATTGATTATAGAACAAAACAATGTACTACCACTTTGCAGAACATATAATTGTCTACAAAAAATATTGCGTAACCATATGTCTAACTATTGTAGTTATACACTCACAATAGGTGTGTTCTTTTATGTTTTAAAATAATTAAAATGCTGTCGCTTCAAAAACTCTTTATTTTGTACCTTGGTATTAATCCTTATCAAAATAAATTACTCCATATTCAAGACGAATTCAATATCTTTCTAGAACTTTTTGAATTATTCAATTCGGACGTTTCATTCGAAAGACATCGCGATATTTAAAATGTAAGTATTAGTGTTGTAGCCAAA
The DNA here is from genome assembly GCA_019925095.2 of Dendrolimus kikuchii. Taxonomy (NCBI): domain Eukaryota; kingdom Metazoa; phylum Arthropoda; class Insecta; order Lepidoptera; family Lasiocampidae; genus Dendrolimus; species Dendrolimus kikuchii. The sequence continues at coordinate 26,190,359 of CM034392.1, read as the reverse complement.
CATACTAATATATTGTTTGATTGAACGCGCTAATCTCAGGACCTACTGGTTCGATTTGAAAAATTCTTTCAGTATTGGATAGCCCATTTATCGAGGAAGGCTATAGGCTATATATCGTCACGCTAAGACCAATAGGAGCGGAGCACCAATGAAGAATGTTTCAAAATCGGAGGGTTTTGAAAGCAAATTCCACGCGAACGACGTCGCGGGCACAGCTAGTTATTCATATATAATCATAATTTCTAATTGTAAAATAAATTATATATAACTATGCACTTCAAATTCCTTATTTATTTATTTAAATTTAATTTGTTAAATACTTAATGATCTACTTTTGTTATTGTTAATCAATGCCTATATAGCTATGTTAGCCAGGACGTAAGGATACGACTAACCAATGAGAGATGTGTATAAAACTCGCTCTCATTGGTGGTAATTGAAAAATGTAAAAAGGTTACCTATTAACGCGTTGTATAATTCTCATTTTTTTTTTATTTTTTATTGCAGGAGTTCAGCAGACAGGCAGACGGCCCACTTGATGAAAAGCGGTTACCATCGCCTATGGACACTTGCAACAAAGGTGCTACAAATGCGCTGCTGCTCTCTTAAGGGAGACTGGAACCTGGCCACTAATGCCGGAACACAACTCAAGGTTGTTATGGCGGCATACTCTAGACCAAGGTTACCTATTAACGCAATTGTATAATTCTCAAAGCAATAGTATTTGAAATAAAGTGCATAAATAAATTCGATAAAAGTTGCTGAGTGAATATCGTAGGCATTCATCAATACGGCGGCCATCTTGGATGTTGTGTTGATGTCACCGCGCGTCGACCAATTACACCGGTGCGCACGCGCTGCGTTGACGCGAACAACGCACCGGAGCGATACCATAAACCCCTCGCGCCATTTATAGAAGTGAAATCTGCGCGTTGCAGATCGGCAGCTCCAATTAATGCGGGCCCCGGCCGACATCTGATAGTAGCCTTTATTTTAAAATAGGCAGCCTCTTCTGACTCGAGCGGGATGGGAGATAGCCTGTAATATGGATGGACGTGTTTTATTTCAAGCTTCGAAATTATTATTTTTATTTGTAAAATTATCTTCTTCCTCTAATAGATAGGATTGTTGGAGTATCTTATTTTTACAGTTTTTTTTGTCAAAAAATTTTATCTGTAAAAAAAATTATAACCTGACTGAATTCAAAACGGAAGCAATTCCACTGTTTCAGTCACAAAAGTAATTTTTTGATTATACCATGTTGTACTTTTTACTTGTATAGTAATTCCTAATCTGTTATATAATTATATTTACTAGTGGTCACCCGTTGTCAAAATTCAACCATTATAATAAATGTCAAAGACTATACTTTTATAATCGCAGATTTCGCCAAAGCTATACAATGTTAATTTGACTTGAACACTAAACAAAAGAGTATATATGCGTGTGTGTCAAATACATGGCAGTGTGTGTAATGTTTTTTTTAAATTGATTTAATGCAATTTTTATGTATAATTTAAAAAAATATTAACATTCGTCGCTTCTTCTCTATATAAACTATAAATGTGCGAAATTTCATATTCCTCCGTCCGCGCAATTTTCGTAAAAAGGGGTACATAGTTTTTGCTTCACGTATTAATATATAGGTATATTTATATGTATATACATATGTATATATAGTTATATATTGTACATATGTATATATTGTTTTTGTATTTATATGCACTGTGTATAATACTTATCATCATTATTTATGGACTGCACCACCCTAAGTTCTAAAAATCTATTAATCCCTGCCAAGGGTTGCCTGGAAGAGCTCGCTTTTTGGTAGGCCGCCCGTTGTACTATTTTTTGTATTTTTCTACTTCTGTTTGTCTATGCTTTGGTGTACAATAAAGAGTTACCTTACCTTACCTTACCTTACCTTACCGTACCTTACCGCACCTTACCTTACCTTACCTTACCTTACCTTACCTTACCTTACATTACCTTATTCTATGATTAACTTTTGTGTGGTATTTGAAAAATCGGCCCTTAGAAATATAATATATTTTATTATGTGGGTTAAAGCTATTTATCTTTGTTTTACAACATGTTCTTTTAATCTATTGTCATGGTCTTTTTCCTTCATTTTCCTTCTAATCAAATATTTACTTTATTTCGACTCGGCAGCCAAAAGTAGAATCCTTATACAATACTGTTGTTTGTTGGTCACAACTGTTTTTCTCAGAAACTGCTGGGTGTTTATGGATGATTTGCCAGAAAGATGTATGATTTCTGTATGATGCAATACAAAAATATAGTGTACCTACATTATATATCCATATTCATGTGTAACACTCTGATTTTAGAATAATAGGGTAGAATTTAATGAAAAAAATCATATAAGTTGAGTTTGTTTACTATTTTTAAAGAAGATTGGTTTAAACAAGGTCTGTATTTAATTACTTTTTCGTAAATATTCCAGATTTTTTATTAGCTGTTAGTATTGCATAAACACATCCAAAGATGCAGTAAAGATATGAACCATCATCCTCGACTTGCAAAATCCAACGTATTCCCAGTATAGTCTTACATAAGCCGTGGATATGTTTATGCAGTAACAAATCCACACATCAAACGACGCATCAAAGAGTCAATTTATTCTTTAATATACATACAATGCCCCGTTTGGACAGCATTGGACATTGGGGCGGTGCTATGCCTTATATGAACCAGTGCCATCGTGCACGCTCTAGCTGGCATCGTCCATTTTAACATGACCCATGCCTTATATGCGCAGGCGCATGGGGCTAGGGTCAATCTATAACTGTGTGCGTATCAAACAGATTTTAATGAAAGTTTATCGGGTAGCCTTTTTTAGACTTAGTGATATGCTAATCTATCTTTCTATCTATATATATGTACGCCACACATATAAAAATCAATTGCTGTTCGTTAGGTCTGTTATAACTCGAGAACGGCTGGACTGATTTGGCTAATTTTGATTTTTAATTATTTGTGGAAGTGGAAGCTTTAAAAGGTGAGTAAATATGAAAAAATGCTTGGAATATAGAAAGAACAAAAATTTCGCTTTCCCTTACAAATTCGTACCTGTCAAACATTTGATGTTCGTCCCGTCGTTTAGAAATCAATTAAATTTAAAAGTCGTTCAGAAATCAAATTAAATTTAAAAGTGAAGTTTCTTTCGCTTTTTTGGTTTTGAAAGAAAGAAAAAGAAAGAAAGAAAACACGTTTATTTGGTCATCACACAACGAGATATATAGCAATGAATGAATTGTACGGTGATATATACAAAAAAGTCTCGCAATGGTACCTAAAATAGGTGCAGTTCAGCATTTGCCAGGCAATAGGTGCCTGACGCTGGTTTTCAACTGCACCCTGGGACGGACGGATGTTGCACTGTTATTTGTATATAACTATATATATATATATAGCGTGAATAATATATTTTTTTTTGTATGTCAAGCTTTTGATGTTCGGCCCGTCGTTCAGAAATCAACGTTTTTATTAATTGATTCTGAGGCGGTACGAAGTTTGCCGGGTCAGCTAGAAATATAATAAATTGATTGTCGGTATTGAGTTTGTACAATAGATTTAAAAAGGCAACAAATATTCTGATCACCAAAATATCCAAACCCTAAGCTCTTTCACCAAGAAACTATAGTAAAAAATTAAGTAAAATAATATGTACTAACCAAAAAAAATATCAAAATTACAACAGTTCTAGCCGTTTTAGTAGCGACACTAAAACGAGATGAACACATAAATCTATAGCCTTTTTTTATTGCAGGAGTTCAGCAGAGAGGCAGGTGGCCCACTTGATGGAAAGCGGTTACCATCGCCTATGGACATTTGCAACAGCAGTTGCTACAAATGCGCTGCTGCTCTCTTAAGGGAGACTGGAACCTGGTTACTAATGCCGAAACACAACCCAAGGTTGTTATGGCGACATACTTTTGACTAGGGATGGAAGCCATCCAGTCGGGCAAATGCCCTACTTCCTGGCTGTGGGTTGTTTTGTCGCCTCTTACGACAGGCCGCCCGACCGCAGGACATTGTATTCTTTCTCCGTTCCTGCACGGATAAAAATGCGGATGTCTGCGAGAGATTGAGATAGAATACATTATATATAATAATTTAAACATTATAAAGATAAAGTTGGAAATGGTTTGAAGTTTTTCGTTAATATTTCAAATTTCGTGTTTTAAACCTTAAATCTTATACTAATATATAAAGCTGAAGAGTTTGTTGGTTTGAACGCGCTAATCTCAGGAACTGCTGGTCTGATTTGAAAAATTCTTTCAGTGTTCGATAGCCCATTTATCGAGGAAGGCTATAGGCTATATATGATCACGCTAAGACCGATAGGAGCGGAACACTAATGAAGAATGTTTCAAAATCGGGGGGTTTTGAAAACAAATTCCACGTGGACGACGTCGTAGGCACAGCTAGGATATTATAACGTATACAGTATGAACTGCACACACGCAGACATTTTATACGTTACATTTACTATATCTGTTGCTAAGTTTAACATAAGCCATTTAAAAATGAAAAAATAATCAGGGGATTAATCCGCTGATTACGAAAATGAAACTTTTAGATGATTCGTCTATCTGTCTGTTAGAACATCACGTGAAAACTACTGCACTGATTTAAATGAAACTCGACATCCCAGCTAGCTTATTTCCCGGGTCAACAATTACGATACTTCGTATCTCGATATAATTATGACGGCGTTTCCGTAAGATCCATCCGTGCAGGAACGGAGAAAGAATACAATTTCTTGCGGCCGGGCGGCCTGTCGTAATAGGCGACTTAACAACCCACAGCCAGGTGGTAGGGCATTTGTCCGACTGGATGGCTACCACCCCTGGTCTAAAGTATGTCGCCATAACAACCTTGAGTTGTGTTCCGGCATTAGTGACCAGGTTCCAATCTCCCTTAAGAGAGCAGCAGCGCATTTGTAGCAACTTTGGTGTTGCAAATGTCCATAGGCGATGGTAACTGCTTTCCATCGAGTGGGCCGTCTGCCTGTCTACTGAACTCCTGCAATAAAAAAATTAAAAAATATATAGATGAATATAATCAAAAAGATGGTGCTGTGGATTTTTTTTTGAAGTCGCCGTTGCACTAATAAATACTTCGCCACCATGGCAATGCGAGCGAGGTTTATCTAGCACTGTTACTTGAATAATAAACTGGAACCACCCACTAAACGGCTTAAGGCATGATACCACCCATTCCTATACCACGATATGTGCATCACGATGTTTCTTAAATGGGACGGCACCGCCCTACGCATCCATTTCTGATCTCCATTCATTATTATGTATGTATACATACATAAGAATACATACCTACGCTCACGTATGGAAGAGAGAGCATGAAAGTAGAGTAAACGCGGTCGAGATGCGAGCACTGCGCAAAATCTGCGGAGTGACGCTCGCGGACCGCGTTCGTAATACCGAAGTAAGAAAGAGAGTGTCGGGGTGAAGGTAAAGAAAGGAATGCTCCGGTGGTTCGGGCATGTAGAAAGAATGACTAAACAGATATACAATGCAAAAGTGGACGGATGCAGAAGTCGTGGAAGGCCACGACACACCTTCCATGATCAAATTGATCGTGTACTAGCAGAAGGTGATGTCAGGAGCCTTAAGAACAGACGAGCGTGCATGACAAGAGTTATGAATGTCAAAGAAGCAAGTGAGGTGTGTAAGAATAAGCCTAAATGGCGCTCTGTTGCCTGTGCCTACCCCACAAGGGAACTGGCGTGAAGTTATATATGTATGTATGTATGTATACATACAGCTTACCACTATAGGGATGTAGACATATGTTACAGTAAATTCTAACATTCTTCTTAACTTCGTCCGCGTAGAATTTAATTTAATTTAAATTGTCTTTTTGTGTGGTGACGGCGGCGGCGTGCTTTTTGGTGGTCTTCTTCCTCTTGGCGATTTGAGGCAGCGAGGAGGTTGGGGCTTTGAGGAAAGTGTCTTTGCCCCGGCTTCTACTCGACGGACAACTACCCGTCGGTGGCGGGGTTTGGAGCCATTGGAGCCTTCCTAACGGTGGTCTCTCAACGGCTCTCGTTGGTCAGTCTGCGGTATCCGATGACCTTCGCGGGCTTTGTGTTGGCTTCGTCTACGGCTTAGTTGGCGTTCGGTTTCCATTTCGGACTTTGGGTGGCCATCTGTGGCTTCTGGTAGCCTATCAGGCGGCGGCGTGTGCGTGGGCCTTTCAATTTTTTTTTCTAAAATAAAATTTAATTATTTAATTTACTTCCCATAAAAAGAAAAACAAAATTTAAAGAGTACAAAAATTGGATAAACTTAATTAAATGGGAAGGACAGGAGCCCAAACTAGGTAAACCCTGTATGATGGTACTCCTGGCCCTCGCCTCCCATTAACCTTACTCCTTATAAAATCAGCTATTTACAGTTAAAGTTAAAGTCTTCAGTGAAATTTTCAAATATTTCAAAATTTTAAAAGTTAATTTTTTGATATAGGTACCTACCGTATAAACTTTTAGTAGAAAGCTGTTACTTTGACATTACAAACAGACACTTTAATTTTATTTATTTATTTAGATCAAAAGACTATGTATTAAAATGACATCTTACTTTTAAAATAAGCACGATATAAATAATTTTAATTATATTTAAATAAGAAATAATGCATTGCATTGCATGCATTTATCCGTGCAGGAACGGAGAAATAATACAAGCGACAAAAAAAAAACCTACAACGAGGTGGCAGGGTATTTGCCCGACTGGATGGCTATCACCCCTGGTCTAGAGTACGCCGCCATAACAACCTTGAGTTGTGTTCCGGCATTAGTGACTAGGTTCCAGTCTTCCTTAAGAGCAGCAGCGCATTTGTAGCACCTTTGGTGTTGTAAATATCTATAGGCGATGGCAACCGCTTTCCATAAAGTGGACACTCTTACAATAAAAAAAAAGAAAAAAAAATGTATGACTCCTTTTCTTGTGACGTCATAATTTTGTACGGTTGTAGAAAATTATGAGACTACGACATTTTGTAAGATATTAAAGTGTCTCAGTTGACTTAACTGTCCGATCCAATGTGCTAACGGACTTCACATAAAATAAATAAAATAAAAACTTCTTCAAAGAGATTTGCAGGAAACTCTTTGATGCCACCCGTGATCAGAAGGCTGGCTCATATTTCGCCCAACAAATAAGTATCGCCACACAGCGCGGCAATGCAGCCAGCCTTCTGGGCACGCTCCCGTCTGGCAGCGATTTGTTACACTGTCTATAATCGCTTGTACTTTATAAATTAGTTTATTTTAGTTTTTAGAAGTCGGTTAAATGTAAACTCATTATATTCATATCTTGGTTACTAAATTACATAATAGTACATTATGGTACTAGTGTGTAACATTGGTGATTACCACCGAGGCACCATTGAGACTCGAGCCGTAGGCGAGAATCTTAAGAGAGCCGAGGACGGTAATCATCAATACACACGTGTATCATACGACGTTTTTCAACACACTTGTGAATAAAATAACAACAAAAACTCATTTTATTTAGTAGATAAAAAAGAGTTATATATGAGTGAAAGTTTTATTTATTAAACACGTACGAGTTAAAATTATCTATTTAAATAAGAAGTTGCATGAAATGAGCAAGCAATAGGAACATTAATTTATTTGTTCTATAGAACACGATCTTTTTTTTGAATAAAAACTTTTTTAAGAACAAAGCAACTCAACCAATAAAATTTAAAAAAAAATCTATAACTCACTAGTGAGTTATAATGTTTTTTACAAAAAATTTTTCAACAAACTTGCTCATAAAGTGTCTCTATGGTCACCGCAATTAGGCACAGAATGACACCCATTATCAAACTGTGAGTAAAAAACATTATAACTCACTAGTGAGTTATAGATTTTTTTTTTTAATTTTATTGGTTGAGTTGCTTTGTTCTTAAAAAAGTTTTTATTCAAAAAAAAGATCGTGTTCTATAGAACAAATAAATTAATGTTCCTATTGCTTGCTCATTTCATGCAACTTTTTATTTAAATAGATAATTTTAACTTGTACGTGTTTAATAAATAAAACTTTCACTCATATATAACTCTTTTTTATCTACTAAATAAAATGAGTTTTTGTTGTTATTTTATTCACAAGTGTGTTGAAAAACGTCGTATTATACACGTGTGTATTGATGATTACCGTCCTCGGCTCTCTTAAGACCCTCGCCTACGGCTCGAGTCTCAATGGCGCCTCGGCGGTAATCACCAATGTTACACACTAGTACCATAATGTACTATTAAAGGCTCCTCTTGAGTCTTGCCACAAAAGGTGGAAAGTGGATTACAAACGAAATAATTTTTAGTTGGCACTTACTGATCAATAATTTACCAAAGAAATTATTGTAAACCATTAACTGAATTATTTACACTATTTGTTTTTTTTTATTGCAGGAGTTCAGCAGACAGGCAGACGGCCCACTTGATGGAAAGCGGTTACCATCGCCTATGGACATTTGCAACAGCAGTTGCTACAAATGCGCTGCTGCTCTCTTAAGGGAAACTGGGACCTGGTCACTAATGCCGGAACACAACTCAAGGTTGTTATGGCGACATACTTTAGACCAGGGGTGGTAACCATCCAGTCGGGCAAATGCCCTACCACCTAGCTGTGGGTTGTTTTGTTGCCTCTTACGACAGGCCGCCCGGCCGCAGGAAATTGTATTCTTTCTCCGTTCCTGCACGGATAAAAAAAAATGAAATTTGTTTGAATTGAAATTTTTAAAAAATCACAATAATTATTATTATAGGTATATTTAAAAAAAACAGTAAATTATATACGTAATAATAAACTAAGGGCCGCTTGCACAACGATCGCCTTTAAATAAAATTTGTTAATCACATTAAACTGTCTAAATATGTTTAACACAAGACGTATTGACAGTTCTTTAAACGTATTTAGCGGCATACTTTGCGTTGTGCAAGACGCTAATTGTAATTAAGGGTGTTAAATACGTTTTGTGTTTCTTAAATAAATTTAAGCAACCTTATGCAAGCCGCCCTAAGTGCTTAATTGACGTTTATCGATTTTTTAAAAAGTTCTTACATTAGTAAGTTAGACACAATTAATTTGAAATTAAATATAACTAATTTCGGATATATCAGCCCGATATCGCTTCAATCACACGTGTCGGCGATTCTGCGTTGCCGCTTTACGTCGCTGCATTAACATAAAACAAGGGTTTGGTCGGCGTCCATATTTCGCTACTGTCGTGACGGAGGGCCTCGGCCGCGGTATTGTCCACTGAGATAGAGATCTGGACGTGCGTTGCACCCGCCTCGGATATTTAGAAGATGCTCCGTATATCTCGCTAACGAGTACGCACTATCCGAGCCCAGTGCGGTTATTCGGATATTTTTGATGTGCGGATTTTTGAAGTGAAACTTCTTTAGAATCGTGTTTTGAAATTCGATGAAACGAAAAAGCGACACCAATAAAGATAAACAGATCTATACATATAATAAAACTGTAGAAGTCGAATTTCTGTACAATTAAAGAAATGCTAAAAACCGAGTCCAGGAGATGTAAGAAGTGAAATAGAACTTATTTAGATTTTTTCAAGTTTTTTGTTTCTCTGTCTCTGTGGTAGCTTATATCCCTGGTCAACATATAGGATACTTTTGATCCCGAAAAATAAAGAGTTCCCATGGGATAAATCTATAAAACTACGCTTGCGGGAGAATGAGATACGAGTTTTACATTGTGCGCAACAGATTAGGGAGTCAATAAGACCGATGATTAAACATACGTCCAATTTGATAATAATATTTTTTGGACTAAAACAGTGAAAATTTTAAAGTAATACTTAAGAAGTGTATTTTGAATTTTATTTTAAAGTTTATAACACGTTGACAAACATAGGCTAACGGAATTATATGTATATTAATAAAAGTTATAGAACAATTATCTGTAAGTAATGTTCTTTGAAAACTTCAAAACGTGAAGCAAAAACTTTGTAAAAATGTATTTTACGAAAATTCCACGGAAAGACGAGTATGAAATTTCGCACATTTATAGTTTACTAGCTTCTTCCCGCGACTTCGTCCGCGTGGAATAGTTAATAAAAACCCGTCGATTTTGAAACATTGGTGCTCCGCTCCTATTGGTGTTAGCGTGATGATATATAGCCTATAGCCTTCCTCGATAAATGGGCTATCTAACACTGACATAATTTGTCAAATCAGTCTAGTAGTTCCTGAGATTAGCGCGTTCAAACAAACAAACTCTTCATAAAAATACATTAAATCAATAAAAAACAATACACACACTAGCATGTATTTGACACAGACACGCATATATTATACTCTTTTGTTTATTGTTCAAGTCAAATTAACAGTGTACCCTTGGCGAAATCTGGGATTATAGAAGTAGTCTTTGACATAAATTATTATGGTCGAATTTCGACCACTAGTTAAATTAAAACGAGTATAAGGGCGAAAACTTAACCTTTAATGTATATAAGACTATAACTTAGTTCAGTTTAGTCATCATCAAGTCATAAATGAAGTCAAACCATACAATTTCCTACGGCCGGCTACCACCCCTGTTCTAGAGTATGCGCCATAACAACCTTGACTTATGTTCCGGCATTAGTGACCAGGTTCCAGTTTCCCTTGAGAGAGCAGCAGCGCATTTGTAGCAACTTTGATGTTGCAAATGTCCATAGGCGATGGAAACCGCTTTCCATCAAGTGGCCCGTCTACCTGTCTGCTGAATTCCTGCAATAAAGAACTGGCAACGTTACCTCGCTGAATCACCATACTGATCTGTTGTCCGAGGCAGGAAAAATGAAATATAGAACTATATAAACCATAGCAAATTTTAATATAAAAAAATCTGTCCAGACGCTTGGACCGTGGGGTCCTGAGGCCATGAGCCTCTATCAAAATTTATCGAAACGACTCATTGACTCTTCGGGTGATCAGAGGGCTGGTGCTTACCTCGGCCAACGGATCAGTATGGCGATCCAGCGAGGAAACGTAGCCAGCCTTCTGGGCACCTTACCCATAGAAGACGGTGATCTAGGCTCAGTATTCTGCTTATAGTCTTGAGGGACTATGAGTAGAATACAATACAAATAAGTTAAGTTTTCTTGCATTGTATTCGATTATATGTAATTTAATATAGCTTTGTACAAATTTATTATAAAAAAAAATGTACAATCAATGATGTAAACTACAAAGAAGTAAAACCCTAGCCAACATGAGCACCTTTATTCTCGCCCCCTCCAAGTTAAGCAAACATCTTCCCACTTCACTAATCTAAATCTCGCCCCCTTTTCTCGCCTTTTTTCCCCCGAGATTCCCCCGGGAGCCTACAAATCAATCCCGCAGCCGCACTCCATAAATTAAGTGAAACAATGACCCTAAATTATTGGGCCGTCTCCTTTATCGTCAGACTTATTGTTCTTTTTTTTTTTAAACGAGCGTCCTACACAAATGAGACTCGGCCCGACTTATTAGCTTTCGGAATTTCGCTCGGGCCGATCGCAGCGCTCAGATAGTGCGTACGTCCATTTCAGGTTAATTATTTATTTTAAATAACCATTTGTTATGTACTTAGGTTTTTTTTTTAATTTGTTCGTCTTCTGCGAAGTTTTTTGTCAGGGTGTTTTAATGTACACATATTTTTTTGTGCTTTTCATTTTTTTTTGCATTTCTTTTTTCTTCTTATTTGTTACAATATTACTCTACATACATACATAACTTCACGCCAGTTCCGTTGCGGGGTAGGCACGAACAACAGAGCGCCATTCAGGCCTATTCTTACACATCTCAGTTGCTTCTTTGACATTCATAGCTCTTGTCATGCACGCTCGTCTGTTTACAATACAATATTACTACTAACTAATAACATTCTACTCATTACCTACATGCATACTGTTAGTTATTTAGTAGCATAGTTGTTCCTGTCATGTTTCTGTTTAAAGTTAATAATTAATTTTGTTATGTACCCTCTTATTTCTAAACGATACAAATCTGTGTTTAGCGCCTGTTTTATATAGAGTAGTTGTCTATAATTTACAATAATTTTTTTACAATATCTATCTTTTGTATAATGTGATAATTGTGTAGATTACAATTCAAAATGTCTTAATTGTATATAGACGGTATTCACTACATTTTGTTTCCATGTTGGCAGACGCGATAGATTTATACTGTGTTCGGCTTATTTTATTGCATATAAAACTTTAACTATAATATTTTATACAATATCTTATATAAAATATTATCTGAAATATCCAAACAATAATGTATTAAATTCTTGTCATGCATAACCCTTTAACTCAAATAGTTTATCCATGACTTCAATCCGCTGTCGGTTGTGCCAATATGCTAAGTTTCTTATACTGTTAAATTGTTGGAGGGATGGCGAGGTGTTCTAAAAGTGCTCGAGGACACATTACAGACACTAATCTTAGTGTCTGTAATGTGTTAAAACGTAAGGTTCTCTAATTATAACTATGTGACCAGCTGCTGTTCTTTTATTAATATAAACCCTTCAGAGTTGTTGCAAGTATTATCATACTTTACATACATACATAACTTCAGGCCAGTTCCCTTGCGGGGTAGGCACGAACAACAGAGCGCCATTGAGGCTTGATCTTACACACCTCACTTGCTTCTTTGACATTCATAACTCTTGTCATGCACGCTCGTCTGTTCTTAAGGCTCCTGACATCACCCTGCTAGTACACGATCAATTTGATCATCGAAGGTGTGTCGTGGCCTTCCACGACTTCTGCATCCATCCACTTTTGCATTGTATATCTGTTTAGTCATTCTTTCATCATGCATTCTTTCCACATGCCCGCACCACTGGAGCATTCCTTTCCTTACCTTCACCCCGACACTCTCTTTCAGACCAACTCTCTTTCAGACCAACTCTCTTTCTCAATTAAATAATTAGATAAATATATTATACCACAATTTGTAAGCAGGATACTTGTATACATGCATGTTGAAAGGTGGAATTTGGGAAGCTGTACTACGTTAAATTTAACACCTTTTTGTATACCCATTTTCGTATTAAATTAATTGAATTGATTTGAACAATAAATGCTTCAATTGAATTAATTAATTAATGTATGTTATTACTTATACTTACTGCTCCTAGGAGCTAAGTAAGACAAACAATTCAAATCAAAGATACAGTCTTCTCGCCTTTTTATCGTGAAACTTATTTATCAAATCACCTATAGTTGAAGACGATTTTAGTTTTTCTAGATTCTCTTTCTGTATAGACAATAAATAAAGAAAGAAAGAAAGAAAATATTTATTTCAAATTGCGACTCACACAATACAAACTGAAAAGAAAATAACAATAAAAGAAAGCCGCAATATATAAAATGAGGTTGGCACTCAGTGTTTCGCTGTGCCGGAACATGTTCCGACACAGCACTGGTTTTCAGTGCCCACCTCCATAACCTCATATGTCCTAAGACCCCAAGTATGTAGATGACTTTGAACCAGTACATTAATAAACAAAATATATATATATATAAGAATTATACAATAATATACCCAAACAAAACAAGTAAATAATAAAAAAAAATTACCTATAACTAAATGTTACTGAATGTATTCTAGAAACTGTCAACAACTATAAGATATCTTAAGTATTACTTGAAAAATGCACATACAAATCATGGATATAAACCTAATTACAAATTCCATTAATTCCTGCCCCCAGGTAAGTAAAATCATATGTACCATTCATATAGAAGTCGAGAATAATGAGAAGTCTGATAGCCGTTTCTGTTGGCCCAGCAGCTGTTCAGCAGACAGGCAGACGGCCCACTTGACGGAAAGCGGTTACCATCGCCTATAGACATTTGCAACACCAGAGATGCTACAAATGCGCTGCTGCTCTCTTAAGGGAGACTGGAACCTGGTCACTAATGCCGGAACACAATTCATGTTGTTATGGCGACATACTTTAGACCAGGGTTGGTAGCCATCCAGTCGGGCAAATACCCTACCACCTGGACTGTGCTGGCTGTGTGCTGGCCGCAGTAAATTGTATTCTTTCTCTGTTCCAGCACGGATAAATAACATGAATCGATCGCGTCATTTCATATTACTTCTTTACCGAACTTAGTACGACGACAATTTGGTTGCGGTGAATACGCTATCCTAAACGCAACATGTTAATACGAAAGAAATTCGCGTGGACGTGCAATACCGCTAGAGACCACTTACCACGAGGCTAAAATCGTCGGACTTTCAGTAGAAGCTTGACGCATCCCATTAAAAGGCTGGGTGCTTTCATAAATATTTTATTGGTGGCGAATGTGTGGTGTCCAGGGTTGGCAGATACGGAAAGTAAATGTCTAAATTGTCATTAATAATTTTGACAGAAGTAATATATCTAAGTCGTGGTAGCGTAATGGCTAGCGCACGCGTCGTAAACTCAAAGGGCGCGGATTCGATCCTGGCCGAAACGCATGCACCACTTAGGCAGTTTTCTGTCCTATTGTGCATATTGTTACAATTACCACGTGCTAACAACGGGGAAACCAGACTGACCCTCTTGACTCCACCCAGCGTCACGCCGTTCGTATAGTCGATGATTCCATATTAACATTATTTTATCTGTGCAGGAACGGAGAAAGAATACAATTTCCTGCGGCCGGACGGCCTGTCGTAAGAGGCGACAAAACAACCCATAGCCAGGCGGTAGGGCATTTGCCCGACTGGATGGCTAACACTCCTGGTCTACAGTATGTCGCTATAACAACCCTGTGTTGTGTTCCGGCATTGACTAAGGGAGACTGGAACTCCCTTAAGAGAGCAGCAGCGCGTTTTTAGCACCCTTGGTGTCGCAAATGTCCATAGGCGATGGTTACCGCTTTCCATCAAGTGGGCCGTCTGCTTGTCTGCTGAACTCCTGCAATAAAAAAATAAAAAAACAGGCGGTTTAGAATTGCTTAGTCTTCGGAGAGACTTTGCGTACCTCTGCGTATTCTACCGCCTGTACAACGAACAGTGTTCCGAGGAGCTTTTTTTTTTTTGAGGCGAGGGAAAATGCTTAACCGATTTACGCACAAACTGGGTCGTTGCTAGGGGAAAGACACGCGTCGGTCGGGGGCGATAACTCTGCAGCAATAGTATGCTCTTGGCAGTGCTCCGTCCGCGATCGACGTCACAGAATAGTGTGGAAGACTCCGAGCGTTGCTGCACGGGCGAGCAACCCCAATACCCACTAAAAACCCCCTCCTCCCTGTCGACCCTGCGCTTTTGTTTGTGTTGGCAAGGCTGAGATTTAGAACATAGTTACGCCCAGCCGAATGTTCCGAGGAGCTGTTTCAGCTGGTGCCAACGCCTCACTTTTACAACCGCACCGCTCGCCATCGACAGGATATTCACCCCCCCATGCTTAACTACGCAACGCTTCTCTAGAACGTTTATTCTGCGTACAAAAATGATCTGGAGACAACATCCCACCGAAGAGTTCTCTCTCGCTACGACATGGGGTCGATTAATAAAGGCGATATAATATTTCTTAGAGGCTGGAAACGCGTTGGCAACGCCCCTAATATTGCAAACGTCCATAGGCGACGGTAACCATTTTCCATCAATAGGGCCGTCCGCCTATTTGCCTGCTTCAGGTAATAAAATTGAGAAAGGCCACATCAAACCTGTTAGCCAGGACTTTTAGGATGTTGTTAGAGTTGGCCCGAATCCGGAAGAGCAACGAGTATATACACAAAAATCCCTGAAAAATTAACTGCCTGATGGTGAAGACTGCTTAAAAATCCATTGCGTGGTTTAGGAGGAGTTAGCGGATATACAAACAGACAGACAGACACAGACGCGGAAAGCGACTATATTATACAACAATTTGTAAGCAGGATACTTGTATACATGCATGTCGAAAGGCGGAATTTGGAGAACTGTACTACGTAAAATTTAACACCTTTTTGTATACCCATTTTCGTATTAAATTAATTGAATTGAATTGAACAATAAATGCTCCAATTGAATTAATTAATTAATGTATGTTATTACTTATACTTACTGCTCCTAGGACCTAAGTAAGACAAACAATTCAAATCAAAGATACAGTCTTCTCGCCTTTTTATCGTGAAACTTATTTATCAAATCACCTATAGTTGAAGACGATTTTAGTTTTTCTAGATTCTCTTTCTGCATAGACAATAATGAGAAGTCTAATAGCCGTTTCTGTTGGCCCAGCAGTTGTTTCCAAAAATGTTTTATTTTTATTGAAGGAGTTCAGCAGACAGGCAGACGACCCACTTGATGGAAAGCGGTTACCATCGCCTATGGACATTTGTAACATCAAAGGTGCTACAAATGCGCTGCTACTCTCTTAAGGGAGACTGGAACCTGGTCATTAATGCCGGAACACAACTCAAGGTTGTTATGGCGACATACTTTAGACCAGGGGTCAAATACCTTACCACCTGACTGTGGGTTGTTTTGTCGCCTCCTACGACAGGCCGCCTGGCCGCAGGAAATTGTATTCTTTCTCCGTTCCTGCACGGATGAAAAAAATATTTGTCTTCCGCAATCACTGCTACTGAAACGTCGGTATAAAAACCAAATAAAAAAATAGCGCACTTAAAACTGTTAAAACGTAGTTTTATTACAATCATGTAGCATATTAAGCTTGTTTAATATTGTTTTTTTTTTTTTTTATTGGACTTGACTTTATGTTGTTGGTCCGAAGACCTTACAACTTTACCGGGGTCTATTAATATTGTTTGTCTAAGCATCAGAGCATAAGCCAGTCGTCGATAAAGTACAATATGAAGTTGCAAGTCAACCCTAGAGCGGCGCTCATTAACACCGGTGTCGGCGAACGGTCGCGATCATTAGTCGGCGATAAAATGCGGTGTCGGCGAACTTGTCGGCGTACGGGCATTCTTAACGCACCGACACTGGGGTCGCGGTTCTGGATGCCATTGTTGATCGCCGATGTGTTACGTTCTGATCGTGATTCAATTGTTTCTAGACAGTTTGTCTTTTGACAATTTCAACTGTCAATTGACAATAGAGCAGCGCACTGTCAAATCAATTGAGTTACTTTTTTATACTTAGGATACGTCGCCGCCTTTAAGATTTTATATGAGCGTACCTACTAACAACGTTATAAGTAGATAGGTACAATTTACAATTTATACGTCTTTGACATGACATGTAGGTTTAGTTGATTGACATACATGTTCTATAAAAATAAATTATACGTAATATATATACATCCAGAAGTCGTGGAAGGCCACGATACACCTTCCATGATCAAATTGATCGTGTACTAGCAGAAGGTGATGTCAGGAGCCTTAAGAACAGACGAGCGTGTATGACAAGAGTTATGAATGTCAAAGAAGCAAGTGAGGTGTGTAAGAATAAGCCTAAATGGCCCTGTGTTATTCGTGCCTACCCCGCAAGGGAACTGGCGTGAAGTTATGTATGTATGTATATATACATCCAATTAGGAAGGAGGTCCCCGAGATACAGGTCGACCTAGTTTGGGGGACCAATGAGTTTCAAAAATTGTGAATTATGTTTTTCTCAGTAACTGATTTTAGATTTGATTTGATTTGATCGAAAGGAATAATAATATTAAAAATAATTAAATAATATTTTCTTAAGTTTTCGCGACTTGTATACATAATAAAACTACGTTTTAACGGTTTTAAGCGCGGTAATTTTATTTGATTATCTTTGGGATCCAATCATCAAAACTATTAAGACCCAAACCCAGCAAAAACCCGCTGCCAGACCTCAAGACACTGTGAGCTCTTTCTGCGTACAACGGAACACAAACCAACTTGACTGATAATTACTTTTATTTCTCCTTCCACCCATTTTAATATTATATAAAATTATTAGAGCTAGGCATGTCTGCTGAAGAGTTTCTTGCACCACTTCTTCTCTTCAAGCCATAACATGTTGCGAAGCGGTAGTAAATTAGATTAGGCTCCCATAGAGTAAATAATAACCATAAACAAAATTAAAATTAACAAGTTGGCGGTAGGCTAAATAAAACTTTAACAATACTCGTTGACACTTGACATCTTTGTTTTCCGTAATCACGGCCACTGAAAAGTGGCCGAAACGTCGGAAAAACCAAAATAATATAAAATTACCGCGCTTAAAACCGTTAAAACGTAGTTTTATTAAGTAAATAATATGTTACAAAGGAGAGTGACCCACAGCCAGATAGTAGGGCATTTGCCCGACTGGATGGCTACCACCCCTGGTCTAAAGTATGTCGCCATAACAACCTTGATTTATGTTCCGGCATTACTGACCAGGTTCCAGTCTTCCTTAAGAGAGCAGCAGCGCATTTGTAGCACCCTTCTATCAAGTGCGCCGTCTGCCTGTCTGCTGATCTCCTGCAATAAAAAAAAGTGAGAATATATTTTTTTTTTAATAAAAAAAATGCATACATGGATCCCCGAGTCACTGATGCTAAAGATATAATTCTTTTTCTATAATAGCACATTACTGTTTTATTGCACGAGAGCGTCGATATAAGCCCTCACAAGAATACATAGCATACAGAGGAGTCAAAACCCGTTAAGAGCAGCGTGCAAAACTTAATATATGTAGCGATATTCCGTCTCGATTACACCGGTGGCCGTTCAAAGCAGATAGTTGGTGCTCATTAACATAAAACTCTTGTGGAAACGCTGACTTAGATGGTGCACTTTGATCTAAGTTTTATGTAAGCTTAATCAGATTCAATGGGCATCGGTTAACGTGAAAGCTAAGTGAGTGTTTGGTAAACGCTCTGCTGTTAATATTCTTTGATTTTAATAGGTTGATCTTGTATTTTTTTGAAGTGATAACTTCTTATGGAAGGGTAAACCGCTTCGTTACGTAACGCGTTACAGCGCCAGTCTGGCTTCGCTTTCTCTCAAGCATACGGCAGCGGTAGGCAGGCTCCTGCACTCTCACTCTAATCCCCAGCGCTAGCCGTATTTCGGTAATTAGATTAAATAATGATACTAATAATTTACATATTCAAGAATTATAACTGGGTGACTCCCGGGTTATACTCAGGGTACCGTGAGGGTGAGTATTAACCCTTATTAATATCGACCTGTATATTGGAATCTTCATTAGATACCAACCTTTGGTACAATACATGAAATAACACAATTAAAAAGATATCGCCTTTCATTAGAGAACAGTGACATCTAGTGAGCGATCAAATATAACAATTTATATTGAGCAGATGTGGAGTGTTTAACAATAACTAAGAATAAAATATATTTTATATTCAATAAAAGATTTTATTAATACATAACCTTACCTTACATTATCATATTAATATACATAAAATTTAAGTAATAACCTAAGCTTTTCTCAAGTTAAACAATTTCAATATTAAATAGTTTAACTTAGTTTAGTTTAAGTTATCACTTCTGTCCGACGTCCCGAGACGCACACGTTTTTTAAATTATGGCTTCAACTTCGAGGGACTGGAGACCTAGTAATAAGCATTATTGAATTTTACGAGGTCCAGGAAATGGGTGCGCCTATCATTAGTTGTAGCCAGTTTTTTTTTTAAACTAGATAATTGACTAGAGCTCATTGTTGTTATTAACAAGGCGCTTATAACGGATTACACCGTGCCTACCCCGCAAGGCAACTGTCGTGAAGTTATGTATGTATGTATCAATATAGAATGTGATGTCAGGAGCCTTAAGAAAAGACGAGCGGCACAGAAAAGAAAAAAAAACAACACACATGGCACTAGATACGACGATATATAAGTATAGATATAAGGCCAACACTGCACATGCACTTCCTCACAACACCAGCATGTAACAGATACACTCCACATTAGTATGAGTTTAGTATTAAAATTAGAATAAATTAATATCATAAGTTATTCTTAAGGTACACCAAAACAGAAAAATTACTACATATAATGTCACATACACTAACAAAAACAAACAATAAGCGTGTACAGAGTCTCAAATTTTTCATAGAAATTAAGTATTAAAAAAGGGTACGGAACTTGAGTCCGTAGAGATATATATAATAATAATAAAAAAAATAAAGAACAGATGAGAGTGCATGACAAGAGTTATGAATGTCAAAGAAGCAAGTGAGGTGTGTAAGAATAAGCCTGAATGGCGCTCTGTTGTTTGTGCCTACCCCGCAAGGGAACTGGCGTGAAATTATGTATGTATGTATGTATGTACTTATAACGGAAAAATACTTGACGAAATGGAAAATTGCTAAGACTATATTATGTCACGTATGTGGAATAGTTTATCTTATACTAATATATAAAGCTGAAGAGTTGTTTGTTTGCTTGAGCGCGCTAATCTCAGGAATTACTTGTCTAATTTGAAAAATTCTTTCAGTGTTAGATAGCCCATTTATCGGGGAAGGCTATAGGCTATATATCATCATGCTAAGACCAATTGGAGCGGAGCACCAATGGATAATGTTTCAAAATCGAGGGGTTTTTTTGACATAATTTTTTTAAGCTATTCCACGCGGACGAAGTCGCGGGCAGAAGCTAGTTGCTAAATAAAAAGCAAGGTTAAAAGTGGGTAGTCCACGTATGTGACAAAATCTTTTAATACAGAAAATAGAAAACCTTCGGAGATGTATCTACGAACGTGTTTAGGGTTTGATATATTTTCACGTAGCATTTAAGATTTATGTATGTATAGTCTTAAGTTTAATGTTAAATTAATTAAGCTATTCGCTCAAAGATTAAGCGTTGCTATACAACGTGGTAACGCCGCCAGCCTTTTGGGAACGTTCCCGGTAAATGACAGTGGTTTCGGACCAACAACTTATATTTAGGCATTTTTCCCTTTTTTATTTAGTTTTTATATATAATAAATACTTTATAATTTATTTGTAAGTTAATTTATTTTTAGTATTTAATTATATTGTTACGAGTCGCGAGACTCGAATTAAAAATGCCTATAGAATTTATTCGAACTATAAAAACACGTATAAAACAGGTACAAATATAACCGAACGCAACAAGTCCAAACTTAATGCACAATTCAGTTACACGCGAAAAGTCCGTCACTACATAGATTACCGAATCTACACAAGTCTTGCTTCGTTCGTGGTTATCGCTTGACTGCCTCATCTCTTAATTGAGGCATTGTTTTATACTGCACAGATACAATATGCCTGCCTGGACCGAATTTCCTACAATCAGTCCGACACACCTGGCTAATGTCTGTTATAAAATATTACAATACACAATGGGCTGTTTCCTAATCACAAATTTTAAACACAAAGTAAACAAAAGAAGTCCAAATGCCGAAAAGGTAATAAAGTGTGTTTCTACAAGGCAGCAGGTGTGAATTTGTCTTTGTCGGCACCTAGGTCGTAACAATACGTTTTAGTTTGATATTATTTGATTTGAAGTGAGATTATGTACAATTTGCCCGTGCTAAAATAAATTTCTTAAAAGCAGAAAAATAGGCTGGTTAATTCGGACCAGCTGTAAAACACTTCATTAAGCAATAGTTACATAGAGAGTACGACGGACGTTGTCATATTTTGTATTCCCCTCCAGCAGTTGAGCCTAGTTCCTGCGGCGATAGACCCATGGGATCTTGCCAGTGGTGCATCACTCTCATCCAACGGGAAAACATCATGGACCACCGAAGCACCACACTAAATTAACTAAACCCCGATAAGTGGTGCCGTGATTTTTAAGTAGACAGTATCTGTTACGTCACGTACGTGGAATAATTTATTGCTTTATAATTATATTAGCTTTACCAAAGCAATGTCATTTTTGGCTTTGTTACCTTTTTTTTTATTGCAGGAGATCAGCAGACAGGCAGACGGCCCACTTGATGGAAAGCGGTTACCATCGCCTATGGACATTTGCAACATCAAAGTTGCTACAAATGCGCTGCTGCTCTCTTAAGGGAAACTGGAACCTGGTCACTAATGCCGGAATACAACTCAAGGTTGTTATGACGACATACTTTAGACCAGGGGTGATAGCCATCCAGTCGGGCAAATGCCCTACCACCTGGCTGTGGGTTGTTAAGTCGCCTCTTACGACAGGCCGCCCCAACGCAGGAAATTGTATTCTTTCTCCGTTCCTGCACGGATGTTACCTTATCTACTTTATGCCGTTTTTATATTTTATCTACTTTCCATGCTTTACCTTACCTTTGGCGATGAAGTAAAATTTTAACTATATTAGAAAACAGCCAATATGAAATATCTCAAGTCAAGAAGTCTTTCATACGCCAACAACGTCTGTAGTACGTATCAGACCTCTAAGTGCTTGAGACTTGGGTCTAAATAATTCCAACAATCCTTTCCTATAAACGGCTAGGGCCGTGTGCATATGTGAATTATTCCTTGAGATTGGGATTCACGCCGAGTCCAATTTTGGATTCGATCTCATTACCATAACGCGAGTGCAGTTGCGGATGCTGCGGTCGACTGCACTGTCCGAGTCGAGTTTATGATACACACGGGGAATAGGGATGGCGTGCCTATTTGTTTAGACTTCCACAAAATTTAAATATGTACATCTTTCAAACTTCTTCAAAACTCAATATCATACTGTATAATATAATATATTCTTTCAATTTAAGAATTTGTTTTTTATTTTTATTTAGGTGTGACATGGTTTGAATTGCCGAACATTTTATTAAGTTTCGATGTTAAACTGTTTTGTTTTAGAGTATTGGGTTTATTCTTAAATATCGACATTGTGTTATCCATGGATATGATTAAATGTAACATGAAAACTATTATAAAATAATATCTTTACATATTAGTAACTGATAACTGTTTACTTTGTAATGGATAAAAGTTCATCTGATTTTTGTGGTTTTTGCTAAATGATATTTTTTCAGTTAATTCTGTGATGTACTAGCTGACCCGGCGAACTTCGTACCGCCATATTTTCTGAATTCCTAGAAGACTGTTTCATGACACAAAAACAAAATCACCATAATCGGTCCTGGTGATTATTACGATTCTAGAACCCGATCTCAGCGCCACCTACCGGTTCTAATTGTAGATCTAAACCATCCCGGGACCCACTCAAACACACACACAAAATTTCATCAAAATCGGTAAAGTCGTTCTCAAGTTATAAAATTACAACGAAAAGTGGCATTGATTTTTATATATATACCCATTTTTTACATGTTCCTTGAACATTGCGACGGACAACACCATAGTCCCCATAGTCCCCGATCTGTAACTCCACTAGCAGTTCATCCCAATAGCCCTGTACCTTTTGTTCTCATTCCCTACAATAGTCCTACACGGACCGGGGTTTGCCCTTAGGTGCATTTTTATATGGACAGGGGCAATCGCCGGTCAATATCATGCCACATTTAGATTAAATTTGTCAAGGCGCCTCTACGTGTTGGAAGCCCTCCAAAAGTCCGGACCATTCTTATGACCCGTACTCTCTAGAGACAAACAAACAAGGCTCACAATCAAAGTCTGCAAGTTCCGAGCAAATAGAATCGCCATTCTTAACAACCATATTTCACGCCAACTAGAATACTATTTTACGTTGTATTTAGATGCGCATTAAGAGCGTCCTTAACTTAAGAATGTCTCGATCGAGTTTCATTACCATACCGCATGTCGAGCACCCGACGCGTACCTACTGGATTTTATATATGGAATACATACAAACACCCCTGTTTGTTATATTATGTTGAGTCTATTTGTTATCCAAGTCTTGATTTTTATCTATGGTGCTTGTCTATAAGGACTTAAAAAACGTCTTCTGACTGTAATAGAAATATGTTGTCAAAATTCTCAAAAGATGTTTTTATTTTTAAGATATATGTTAGTAATATATGTATGTCGCTATTTGTTCAAATATTTTTTTTCTTTCTTTCTAATATATTAAACCTGTATTATATATATTAGGGATTATAATATAAAAATGGCGATACGCATGAGAGACAAGACGGTGGTCCAACGCCTAATGGAGGGCCAATAATCCCCCTCTTAAACCATCCATCATCATCAACACCAACTGAAAATTTTTCATGTCACAACAACTAAACAATAAATTATAACACCACACAAAGTCACAAACACATAACTAACAATAAAACTTATACACATACTCAAACCTACGCGCACTACCATCGCATTGCTTTACACGCACACTCCACAAACAAACCAAGACACACAAAGAGCCTAAAAATTAATAACCCAGGCACAGAAAAGAAAAAAAACAACACACATGGCACTAGATAGGACAATATATATAAGTATAGATATAAGGCCAACACTGCACATGCACTTCCTCACAACACTAGCATGTAACAGATACACTCTACATTAGTATAAGTTTAGTATTAAAATTAGAATAAATTAATACAATAAGTTATTCTTAAGGTACACCAAAATATAAAAATTACTACATATAGTGTCACATATACTAACAAAAATAAACAATAAGCGTGAATGGAGTCTCAAATTTTTCATAGAAATTAAGTAGTAAAAAAGGGTACGGAACTCGAGTCCGTAGAGATATTAAAAATGGCCCGGACATTTGGAGGGCTTGCGTGGGGCCATGGAGAGGCCAACACATAGAGGCCCTTTGACAAATTTAATGTAAATGTGGCGTGACACTGACCGGCGATTATCCCTGTCTACACCATATAGTAATGCACCCAAGGACAATCCCCGGCCAGTGTAGAACTATTGTGGGAAATGAGGACAAAAAGTACCGGGCTATTGGGGTGAACTGCTAGTGGTACTAGGGGTCTGGGAATATGGGGACTATGGCGTCTGCCCGTCGCAATGTTCAGGGAACATGGAAAAATGGGCAGACGGTGACTCGCCACTCCCTGCATGGGCCCCAAAAAATGCCATTAAGACAGGGGCAACATGGGTGTGAGTGGCTAAGGGGTGTAGAGAGGTGGGCTGCAGGTTCACCGAAGCTACTTCTGACGTGATGCCATTTATCACTTCCACCCCTGGAGCTTGAGTCTTAGCTAAGGCAAGCACGGAGGCGGGGACCTTGCCTTGGCCCCCGGAGTCAGGTACGAGGTGTCGCTACTCACCTAAGGCTTCGCCACAAAGCCCCCCTGCGGGAATAATAATTATAATAATAAATTTATAAAAAACTTAATATTTTTTTTTATAAATTAATTTGTATATTTTATTAGAAAAATGTAAAAAATTTGGAATAAATATATATATGTAAATAATAATAAAAAAAAACCTGTATTAGGTCTTCTGGTATGTGGTGATTTGGTCAAGATATTTTTCTTATGTTAACAATGGCCTCCTTAGAGTTCATACATTTGTAGTGTTTTTAAATTTAGGCTTACTATTGGTTGCTAAGTTGCAATCATTAACAGTGTAAACAAAGATTTCCAATAAAGTGCGTTTCGCAATCACAGAGCATTTTCTTTCTGGTATTCATTAATATACCTATAGAACTTTTATACCACTTGGCCCACTTGATGGAAAGCGGTTACCATCGTCTATGGACATTTGTAACATCAAAGGTGCTACAAATGCGCTGCTGCTCTTTTAAGGTAGACCGGATCCTGGTCACTAATGCCGGAACACAACTCAAGGTTGTTATGGCGGCATACTCTAGACCAGGGGTGGTAGCCATCCAGTCGGGCAAATGCCCTACCACCTGGCTTATTCCTTTTTCATCTTCAATATTAATTTTGATTATTTTTAAAGGTGTAAAGTCTACATTTTGTAGAAGGCGTAAATAACATAACGACAGCCATATTAAAAGAGATTAAAATTAATTCAGTGATGCCAATCAAACATACATACATAACTTCACGCCAGTTCCCTTGCGGGGTAGGCACGAACAACAGAGCGCCATTCAGGCTGATTCTTACACAACTCACTTGCTTCTTTGACATTTATAGCTCTTGTCATACACGCTCGTCTGTTCTTAAGGCTCCTGACATCACCTTCTGCTAGTACACGATCAATTTGATCATGGAAGGTGTGTCGTGGCCTTCTACGACTTTTGCATTGTATATCTGTTTAGTCATTCTTTCATCATGCAATCAAACAATCACTATTAATTCATATATATCTGTTTATAAATATGTATTATGCATTTCATATATGTCATATAATATTATAACATTTTTCTTAAATATTTTGTGTTTCTAATTTGCTTAGTACTAATTATTATTATGTTTATAGCAATATGTATGATGTGTATATATATGTATGTAATTTATTATTGTTCATACTATATATTGTTATAAACCGACACAGAAATGCGCACATCTGCAGGTCGTAAAACGCAGTTTTATTGCCACCGGATTAAGAAATTCTTTTGTTTATTTTGTGTTTAGAATTTGTAGTTCAGAAAAACATGCTATTGTTTTTCTATTTCTTTTATGGCCGTCATTAGTGTCGAACTAATCCTTGCTTGCCAGATGCGCGGATTAACTCGGTGAACACGGTCTTTTGTTCTATTATACAGTTTAGTATAAAACAATGACCGAACGGAGGGGTCAGGCAGTCGAGCGACGATTACGATACAAGCAAGACGTGTACATTCAACAAGCGATATAGTGACGGACTTTGCGCGTGTTACTGATCGTGCAGATTGTAACAAGTTGTGTTGGTTGTATCCAGTATATTTGTACCCGTTTTATATGTCTTTGTACAGTTTAAATAAACCCTATAGTAATTCCAACGGCATTTTGATTCGAGTCCTGTGTAGCTCGTAACAATATGTAAATAAATAACAGTGTAATATCCGTCTGTCCTAGGGTGTAGTTGGAAACCAACGTCAGGCACCTGTTGCCTGGCATATGCTGAACCTATTTGGTACCATCGCGAGACTTTTGGTTTATACCTACATCATTAATATCATTAACCTTCATGGGTGTCATATGTGAAGACCATATAAACGTTTTTTCTTTCTTTCTTCTTCCTTTCTATTTGACATTTTAAACAATTACTAAATAAAAAATCTAGCTGAAAACGCATCAAAGGCATCTGGTATAAAACAATACGAAATATCCATTCTCTAAAGAATGGAGACATTTTTTATATTATTTTTACATCAGTATGTTTCAAAATTTAGTAGCTATTTATCAAAGTCGTAAAATAAGCCGTTTCCTGGCCACGTCAGTTTATAATCAAGCCGGGAATAGAATCCGAGACTTTATTATAGATCTGGGACAAACTTATTTTGTGTATCATATTTTTTTATGTAGAGATTTATCGATGTCCGCGGCGATGCGTCAACGTCATTACGTTTCTTTTATGTCTCGACTAGCTTTCGCCCGTTACTCTCTTTGCGTAGTTTTAAATTTCTTTTAATTAAAGGTGTTTATACAAATTTTACTTAATTTTTTTTAAGCTATGCATATAATATTTTCTTAAGTTTTCGCTACTTGTATACATAATAAAACTACGTTTTAACGGTTTTAAGCGCGGTAATTTTATTTGATTTTGGTTTTTCCGACGTTTCGGCCACTTTTCAGTGGCCGTGATCACGGAAGACAAAGATGTCAAGTGTCAACGAGTATTGTTAAAGTTTTATTTAGCCTACCGCCAACTTGTTAATTTTAATTTACTCTATGGGAGCCTAATCTAATTTACTACCGCTTCGCAACATGTTATGGCTTGAAGAGAAGAAGCGGCGCAAGAAACTCTTCAGCAAACATGCCTAGCTCTAATAATTTTATATAATATTAAAATGAGTGGAAGGAAAAATAAAAGTAATTATCAGTCAAGTTGGTTTGTGTTCCGTTGTACGCAGAAAGAGCTCACAGTGTCTTGAGGTCTGGCAGCTGGTTTTTGCTGGGTTTGGGTCTTAATAGTTTTGATAATTGGATCCCAAACAGGTGGTACTTGCCAACCATCTTCTCTATTGAAATTTGGGTGTTTTTTGATTTCAATAGCCTCACGCATCATTCTAGGTATGAAACGATTCTCTTTCGCGAGGATTTGTGGGTTATCGAATCTGATGTAGTGGTTGGGTTTATCCAGCGTGTGTTCACTGATCGCAGACTTCGATCCGATCGATTTTATTATCTATGCATATAAGTTAAAAAATAAGTAATGGAAGAAAAATACTGAGGAATATATTCGTGCAGAAACGCAGAAAGAATATAATTTCCTGCGGCTGGGCGGCGTGTCGTAAAAGGCGACAAAACAACCCTCAGCCAGGTGGTAGGGTATCTGCCCGTCTGGATGGCTACCACCCTTGGTCTAGACTAGTCTAGAGTATGCTGCCATAACAACCTTCAGTTGTGTTCCGGCATTAGTGGCCAGGTTCCAGACTCCCTCAAGAGAGCAGCAGCGCGTTTGTAACGCTTTTGGTGTTGCAAATGTCCATAGGCGATGGTAACCGCTTACCATTAGGTGGCTGTTTGCCTGTCTGCTGAACTCATGCAATAAAAAAAATGTTCAAAAGTATAACAATGTTCTCGGATGGAACTTAGTTTGAATAAAACTTTTCTAATTTGAATTTTGATTTTAACAAATATTTTGAAGCTTAGTCGATTAAGTTCTCTTGGTATTTAAAAGCTTCGTATTTCTGTACGAAGCTATAGTAAATCACTAATATACCCAAAAACTGGTTCATTATCACAAGGACTTTGATATGAGTTAATCTTCACCTTGCTACTGTCAAGTTGAAGTCGAGCGGAGGTCACGGCTGATGGTGCTTAACAATAAACTACCCAGTCACGGATGTGAGGTTCTGTCCATGTCATAAGAGGCAGAAGAGAACTCTCAATAAAATCAGACAAGTATGTGACTATGTACGGACAAACTTCGAAATGGTGAAAAACGTCCAGTGTCTTCCTCATTTGAGTACAAAACTATAGGAAAAGCATTTGTTGGAAAATACCGTCTATGAATAAATATCTTGTGGAGGTTCAGAAATACGTATGGTGCTTCAATGATGGCTGATCCGTAGTGTTGTTGGAGAAGCACCATGCCAAAACCCATGGTTTAATCGCTGCCGGAGCTAGAGTCAACCGCTGGAGAGGTGAGTTTAAAATAAGACGTACTCTTGTTGTATATTGCTTGTTTAATTTTTTTATTTTTTTATTGCAGGAGTTCAGCAGACAGGCAGACGGCCCATTGGATAGAAAGCGGTTACCATCGCCTATGGACATTTGCAACACCAAAGGTACTACAAATGCGCTGCTACTCACTTAAGTGAGTCTGGAACCTGGTTACTAATGCCGGAACACAACTCAAAGTTCTTATGGCGGCATGCTCTAGACCAGGGGTGGTAGCCATCCAGTCGGGCAAATGCCCTACCACCTGGCTGTGGGTTGTTAAGTCGCCTCTTACGACAGGCCGCCCGGCCGCAGGAAATTGTATTCGTTCTCCGTTCCTGCACGGATAAAAATTGTTGTAGCAGCATTAGGTAGAGGTTAAATGATACTTCATATGGCAGAGAATAGTCTTCACTGTCGAGTGCTGATGTGAACTGAAGTCAACTAATTTACTTTGGAAACGGTAACCTTAAGTACAAATATTAACAAGTCGTACAGCTACTTCAATATATAGCACAATTTGTGAACGGGACAGGATGATGCGCAAGCGAGATAGAGCATCTATTAATATGTACGCTCCCGCGTTGCACTAGCCAGTAGTTCGTTGTCCACTGCGATTACTAGACGTATATAGCTCCCATATTGTTCCTAATTTAACTTAGAGCCGATTTTTGAACTGTCAAAAGTGAAACCAATTAACTATTCTATCCATGCAACTGGCATTTTAAGTTTTTCCATGTTATACATTATCCTATGAGTAAGTTTTATTTAGTGATGAAAAAATTGGCTCTTAAACTACATATACAAAAACCTTATCATTTACGTGATGTGCGCATCAATTTTAAATATTATATTTCCAGACTTATGACATAAAAAAGACATGTTGAGATGGATGTGTGGTGTTACAAGAATGGATTAGGTGAGAAATGAGTACATAAGGGGATCTTTCAAAGTTGCACCTGTGACTGAAAACCTGAAGAAGATTAAGTTGGTATGGGCATATAATGAGGAGGGATGAAAGTCACGCGACAACAAGAATGTTATACTACAAGATCGATGGGTACAAATTTAAAGCTAGACCAAAAAAAAGATGGATGGATTGTGTGAAGGATGACATGATGATATGCGGTGTGACAGAAGAGGTATGTCAGAATAGAAGAGTGCGGAAGGAAAAGACATATTGTGCCGACCCCAAGTAAATGGAATATGGTGAAAGAAAAGAGAGACTTATGACATAAAAAAATGTAATAATATAGATAAATCTAATCTTCAGCAGCTCTAACAGTGATATCTATTATCTGATGGCCATAGACATTGACTGCGTTAAATTACAGATCAATAAATTGGTGCATGATACGTGATGTAACATATTTCAAAAACAACTCAAAGAATTTTGTTTTTGCCTTCAGAATTTTTATATATTTATTTATTAACAGGACAATAACTATTAAATTACATATAATCGAATACAATGCAAGAAAACTTAACTTATTATCGCCTGTCCCTATTAACAGAGTTAGATTTGCAAATCAGCAACTTTACAGGAGAGCGCTCTGAACTTTGAATTGCTTATATTTTTTTTAATACAAGAATTAATTTTTCAAAAAAAATATTATATGTTAATATATGTTCGAGAGCTTATTCGCAATGCAATTAAATAATATTTTTACTTATCTAAATGTTTGAAAAGCTAGTAATGGCTTTGTTATCCGTACATGGGTCATCATGATTTGTCGGATCTGTCACATCCAACAAAGTTACACGGACAAACATATTTATTCTTTGTAAGAAGTGCCACATACAACATTGTCATTAGTAAATCCTGTTTAAGTTTATGTCGTATTTAAATTGATATTATAAATTAAATACAATTTTTAATAAATTTGTTTCACAAATAACAAATAATCAAACATAATTGACAATTTAGGGACAAAATGAAAACAATCTTTGCCATAAAATTTGTTAAGATCATTAATTATAAAGTCTACCTGTATGAATGGCACTTAATAATCACATTTCAGGTTTCATTAGCTTAGATAATCAGTCTTAGTAATTTCTTTCTTACAAAAATATACCCCGCATACCCCCCTCGGGCCCATAATAACGTCGGGAGTTAACATTCGTCATTGTTAATGGGAGATGGTGGCATATATGACATTGTCAATGTCGCTATTTTAAAAACTATGAGCAAAAAAATACCTTTTTGTTGCTGTTATTGAAAAACAATGCTTTTTTTAGGGTCATTAGTGAAATAAAACCAAAATGTCGAAAATTGCATATCCTACATTGTTAATAGGGACAGGCGATTTGTATTTATTGTATTCTACTCATAGTCCCTCAAGACTATAAGTAGAATACTGAGCCTAGATCACCGTCTTCTATGGGTAAGGTAAGCCCAGAAGGCTGGCTACGTTTCCTCGCTGGATCGCCATACTGATCCGTTGGCCGAGGTAAGCACCAGCCCTCTGATCTGATTTATTAACTTACAAACATCACTATCATTACTGATCATACTCAGTCGCTTTTGATGTAAAACCACAATGATGGAAATATAGCTGCATAGAACACAGGGAAATACAAGCAGTTATGTCAAGGAAGGATTACACAGTACCTTTACGTAGTGAAGAGATTCCTCTTTGTTTCTTAGAAGTTAGCACGACACGCACAAATGTTCAAATTTCACTGCTCTACCTAATTTGATGGTGTATTAAGTATCTAGACGAATTGGTTACAATATTCAAAACGATGCGTACGCGTTGCAGTTCGTTAGCAAAGGGTAATTTTTTCTAAGATATTGCGATGCCGTTGACGTCGCATGCCGTCTCCTTTCTTCCGCTTGCTAAGGTATGTACAGGAGAGGGAAACAAGATAGGAGGTGGTTTTACATTCAAATTCATTTATTTATACAAACTTATTTCTAGGCCTTATATAATTATATCTAAAACTTATATAGTAGTTAAAATTAAGGCCAAAAGCCATCCATGTAAAAGTGGATGGATGCAGAAGTCGTGGAAGGCCACGACACACCTTCCATGATCAAATTGATCGTGTACTAGCGGACGGTGATGTCAGGAGCCTTAAGAACAGACGAGTGTGCATGACAAGAGTTAACAATGTCAAAGAAGCAAGTGTGGTGTGTAAGAATGGGCCTAAATGGCGCTCTGTTGTTCGTGCCTACCCCGCAAGGGAACTGGCGTGAAGTTATGTATGTATGTAAAATTAGGGCTACAAATTTTTTGGCGGCGGTTGCTGCACTAGACTCTAGGTCTGTATCGCGGCGCCCAACACAATTTTATTATAGAAACTTAAATATAATTGATGATGATGTCATGATTTTAAGAATTACCATTCGTTCCGTTACGTTAAGAATTTTCAATATAATAATATGATATATGCGCGACCAATTGCAGTTGTCACGATAGCGTGGTACACATAATACATTATAGATATATACAGAGTTCAAAATTTAGAGTAAAGGAAGAGCATACAACAAGATGATGTTACCACACACATGGCACTAGATAGAACAATATATATAAATATAGATATAAGGCCCACACTGCACATGCACTTCCTCACAACACCAGCATGTAACAGATACACTCTACATTAGTATAAGTTTAATATTAAAACTAGAATAAATTAATATAATAAATTATTCGTAAGATACATACACCTCAACACAAAAATCAATAAATTAATGTCACACACAAGAACCAAAATAACTAATGTGAAATTAAGTTGTAAAAAAGGGTACGGAACTCGAGTCCGTAGAGTTGTTAATAATAAAAAATAAATAAATAAAAAAACCACACACATAAACCCCCACATGTACTAATCGCGAAAATGTTTTAATTTTTTTTTCTATTTTGTCCGCTCCCGTTTATAAATTGCTCCACGTGGGCCTATCATAAAATCATTTTTCATAATTGCACGCCAGCGATCAATCATACGCTTTCGACGGCCACGGAAGCCACTCCAAGTTACATTTCGGCTCTTATTGTGCTTTATTTTTTGACTGGCAGCTTGGCCATCCGACTTATTATTTGAACACGCGATATTAATGCGGTCTTTACACCATTCCGGCCTAAATGATTGGGCTAAACCTTTGCCGGCCTGGCTTATTAGATCCCTGAGGCTCCGTGTTCGATTCAAAATCAAAATTTTTATTCAAAATAAGTTCGACCGGAGAACACTTTTTGAAAGTCATACATATATATAAGTTAAAATTTAATTTTACTTCCTATTCTATGTACACCGCTTCGCAACGTGTTAATGCTGTTAAAGAGAAGAAGCGGCAAGAAACTCCCCAGCAACACGTCTAGCTAAAAATTGATTTTCTTACATACATACATAAATTCACGCCAGTTTCCTTGCGGAGTAGGCACGAACAACAGAGCGCCATTTAGGCTTATTCTTACACACCTCACTTGCTTCTTTGACATTCATAACTTTTGTCATGCACGCTCGTCTGTTCTTAAGGCTCCTGACAGGGTCGAAAGCGCCGTGCATTAATTGGAGTTACGCGTTCTGTTCAAACATATTAGTACTAGTGTCTCTATAAATTAACTAGCGACCAAAAGGTAATTTCTACAACAGCGGTGTAGTCGGCGCTTGCATCATACGATGTATTTTTTCAACCGACTCACCCTAGCCGAATTTCCACTCCGCACCGCTGATAGGTGTGGATATAGTAGTTTCAAAAATGGCGGGAACATCCATATGTAGATAAACAGACAGAGGTCGGTTTTATTCAAACTGGCAGAACTTTAAAAACGGCATCAAGTAAATCACAATCCTTAGCCAATAAATCTTTCAATATAAAACAAAACGACCTTAATATATTCAAACAAAGTTGAACGGACCTTTCAAAGGTTAACAATGCAAAGATACTGGACTACCTTAAGGCTCCTTAATAAATCTACCCGCAAAATCTAAAACTAAATAAAACACTCCCAGTAAAGTCATCGGATTCCACGTAAAGAAAATATCGCACCCGAATTCCGTCGGTTGACATTTTTAAAAATGGAAAAGCATTCGGAATTTGAAGTACGGACGCGAGCCACGCCCACTTGTATCCGTCTATTGACAGGTGAATGCGTGCGCGCGCGCAGCTGTCTGAAACGTGCTGATTTGCTGTTTTTTTTTTCTTTTTACCGATGTACAATGGATGAGCACTGACAGAGGATTCTGTACTGTTTTTTTTT
This sequence comes from Dendrolimus kikuchii, assembly GCA_019925095.2. Classification (NCBI taxonomy): domain Eukaryota; kingdom Metazoa; phylum Arthropoda; class Insecta; order Lepidoptera; family Lasiocampidae; genus Dendrolimus; species Dendrolimus kikuchii. The sequence continues at coordinate 26,156,109 of CM034392.1, read as the reverse complement.
ATGTTCTTGTAGTTATGTACTGTTTTTGACCTATTTATAATAGTTTTGAGATTAAATATTAAAGGACTTATTCTTCTCACTTCTTCTGCTTAAAGAACAATATTACGTTGCGAAACGGTGTAAGTAAAACAGAAAGAAGACTTAATTTTTTGTATAACCTTCAAAAAATGTTCTCCAGCGGAATTTAGTTTGAGTAAAAAACTTGAATACACAAAATATTTTCTTAAGTTTTCGCGACTTGTATACATAATAAAACTACGTTTTAACGGTTTTAAGCGCGGTAATTTTATTTGATTTTGGTTTTTCCGCCGTTTCGGCCACTTTTCAGTGGCCGTGATCACGGAAGACAAAGATGTCAAGTGTCAACGAGTATTGTTAAAGTTTTATTTAGCCTACCGCCAACTTATTAATTTTAATTATTTAATTTTAATTTTGTTTATGGTTATTATTTAATCTATGGGAGCCTAATCTAATTTACTACCGCTTCGCAACATGTTATGGCTTGGAGAGAAGAAGCGGCGCAAGAAACTCTTCAGCAAACATGCCTAGCTCTAATAATTTTATATAATATTAAAATGGGTGGAAGGAAAAATAAAAGTAATTATCAGTCAAGTTGGTTTGTGTTCCGTTGTACGCAGAAAGAGCTCACAGTGTCTTGAGGTCTGGCAGCTGGTTTTTGCTGGGTTTGGGTCTTAATAAAATTACCACGCTTAAAACCGTTAAAACGTAGTTTTATTATTGAATACACAACTCAGAAACTTAAATAAAATTTAAAAACGATTTTCATAAAGAATAATGCGTTGCTTAGTTTCTAAATATAAATAAAGCATTGAAGATGCTAATTACTCCTAAATTTTGCAAGAAAGCCATATTTTGCTATCAACTCGATAAAGATCATTGAGACACAGAAAAGACAGTGATATATCAACTGCACATTTTGCATACACAAACATAGTGTTTAAACGCTTCACGTATATCCGAATGCAACAGAAAGACACACAACAATGAACAATGGAGGCATAAATCAGTATAATTAGTTTTGTCCGTAGCAAAGCTGAATCATTGGTCAAAACGCGTAGAGGCCCCGCCCCCTGCCGCAATCGCGTTAGAGCAGGTACTGCAACGCGAATTGGATCAAATGTAACCTCAGCAACGGGAAGAACTGCTAAGCGTGTTCCACGTAAGTGACGATAATATATCGACGGGTGTAAAGTAAAAGTGCAGCCGTGATAATGCAAGTATTGGAAATCGAATTGGATCATATGTAACGTCAGCAACTGGAAAAAATGCTTTGCTTGTGCCACGAAAGTGACTAGTATTCTATTCGACCGGTGTAAAGTAAAAGCGGAATAAGATTTTTTTCCCATTTTTACCAAAACCATATTGACAAGGTTAGTTAATCGTAGTATAGTTGACTCAGAAATCAACTGAAATGCATTTTATCATCTTACAAAAGCAAGTTATGACGTCATGGTTTTAATGACGTCGAATGTTTTGCCAGGTGGTAGGGCATTTGCCCGACTGGATGGCTACCACCCCTGGTCTAAAGTATGTCGCCATAACAACCTTGAGTTGTGTTCCGACATTAGTGACCAGGTTCCAGTTTCTCTTAAGAGAGCAGCGGCGCATTTGTAGCAACTTTGGTGTTGCAAATGTCCATAGGCGATGGTAACCGCTTTCCATCAAGTGGGCCGTCTGCCTGTCTGCTGACATTCTGCAATAAAAAAAATTAAAAAAAAATGAATCAGAAAAGCGTATTAATTTTTGTTTAAACAGTAATTGTAAAACAAAGTAACTTGAAATAAAACAATATAATAATTATATTAACAAGATCAATTCGAGAGATTTCTCTGATTGATTGCAAAATTAGTTAAGCCGTTTCGGAGTCTATTCATAGCCTAATTATCAGACCGACACAAAAACAAGAACTCTTAAAACTATCATTTATGACTAAACATCGTATAAATGCGATTTTCAATTACATTTTTCCATTTATTTTGAAATAGAAAGACACTTGAAATTAAGGCTGGGCGCAAACGGGCTACCGACCACAGCCACCGCTGTTCAGCGACAAACAGTTCACTCTCTTTTTCATAAATTTAGGGACTCGCCGCACACGTGTAGCCACCACCGCTGGCTGGCATCGATGGCCCATTTGCGACCAGCCTTATTGGTATCTATACATACAGATAAATAAAATTAAAGTGTCTGTTCTTACTGTCAAAATAAAAGCTTTTTACTAAATGCATGTGAAAGTATATACGATACTTATATATACAAAAAAAGTCTGTCTGTCTATCTATCAGGATCCTTCAGCTAATCTCTGAAATGGCTGGGCCGATTTTAAGGGGACTGGTCGATTGAATGTTTGATATTTTGGCAAAAATGCGCTTGTAAATAGTTAGAATAGCATTAGTTACCTACGCTCACGTATGGAAGCGAGAGTTGGGTATGGAAGAGAGAGCATGAAAGTAGAGTAAACGCGGTCGAGATGCGAGCACTGCGCAAAATCTGCGGAGTGACGCTCGCGGACCGCGTTCCTAATACCGAAGTAAGAAAGAGAGTTGGTATGAAAGAGAGTGTCGGGGTGAAGGTAAGGAAAGGAATGCTCCGGTGGTTCGGGCATGTGGAAAGAATGCATGATGAAAGAATGACTAAACAGATATACAATGCAAAAGTGGATGGATGCAGAAGTCGTGGAAGGCCACGACACACCTTCCATGATCAAATTGATCGTGTACTAGCAGAAGGTGATGTTTGGAGCCTTAAGAATAGACGAGCGTACATGACAAGAGCTATGAATGTCAAAGAAGCAAGTGAGGTGTGTAAGAATAAGCCTGAATGGCGCTCTGTTGTTCGTGCCTACCCCGCAAGGAAACTGGCGTGAAGTTAAGTATGTATGTGAATTGTTAGATTCGACTCACTGATAGCTCGTTGTAGATTTTTGATTTGAAGAGACTGAAATACAGTATCGTATGGACGGTGGCGCCACTCGTAGACGTGTTGAAATGCCGATCTGATTGACTTTACAGTGACGTTTAGACGAGCATTTTCGAATTTAAATACAAGCGTTTAATAGCAAACCCTACAGGGTCTTTTACTGGCAGATAGCTGATGTTATATGAAGTAACTTAGGCTACAAAATTAACTCTAAAATAAAAAAAAATAGGGTTCCGCGAAAAAATACATGCGGACGAAGTCGCGGGCATAGCTAGTATAATATATTACCTCCAACGAACATGCTTATTTACCACTAGATATAAGAAGATAATCAGTTCCTGCTTAGTAGATCGTAAAATCTACTTTTATTATTTGATCAAATGATAAATAAATTCTTTTGTTTTCTAACAATGTCGTTAAAATATTTAATTTAATAACAAACTGCTACTAAACAATAAAACTTATCTAACAACATGATCAGAATATTTTATGAATTTTACCATTAAAAATGGATATTGGGTTTAATGTAGATGAATAATTAAATTAAAGTTCAAATGTTTATCTTTTTTTTTTAAGGCGGGGGAAATGCTACTTACGCTCAATACTGGGTCCTTTGCAAGGGATTAGACCATAGTTGATCATGGAGGCTTTTTCCTTTAATAAGGGGCAATCCGAACAATAATCAAGCCAGCTTGTGTGGAGACTCAGAGAAGTTGCACGGGCAACACCCACTACCCACTAAAACCACCCTCCTCCCATGTGCCCCGCGCTTTTTATGTAGGAAAGGTTGAGACTTGGAACGTAGCCAGTTCGATCCAGCGCAAAAAGTGCCTGAATGTGCCCCGGGAATCAGAACACATTCACTTCGTCAGCGGGGGTGATGAATCCTTTGCTCCCTTGACAGCTAAAGGCCCCCCGAAGCGGTATTATTCAGGGTGGGAAGTCATGCGCATACCTGCGTCGGATGCCAGTCAACCGCCGGCGTCCGCGTGGAGTCGCATTAGTACGCGCAATAATACTCCTCTCCCTATCTCGTTCGGCGGCCTCTTTGAGAGACATTACCGTCTCACAAAAAGTAACCGCAGCCCCCCAGGTATCGCTGCTATGCAGCATGGCTTTCACCAGACTGCAGAGCGAGTCGATCTAACTCTAAACTAACTTATAGTAATGTATCTTACGGATTGTCTGGAAGAGATCGTTTCTTAGCGATAAGACCGCCCATTGTGCAAATTTAGAATCTTTTTTGGCTATAAGTTTTTCTGTGTTTTCTGTAATGGTGTAGAATAAAGTGTTCTCTCTCTCTCTCTCTCTCTTTTATTGCAGGAGTTCATCATACAGACAGACGTCCACTTAATGGAAAGCGGTTACCATCGCCTGTGGACATTTGCAACACCAAAGGTGCTACAAATGCGCTGCTGTTCTCTTAAGCGAGACGGGAACCTGGTCACTAATGCCGGAACACAACTTAAGGTTGTTACGGCGACATGCTTTAGACCAGGAGTGGTAACCATCCAGATGGGCGAATGTCCTACCACCTGTGGGTTGTTTTGTCGCCCCTTACGACAGGCCGCCCGGCCGCAGGAAATTGTATTCTTTCTCCGTTACGGATAAAAGACCACCGGGCCGATTTGGATGCGTTTATCGCTGATCGACAGCGAATTCTTTGACTTAAAATCTGCGCTACTTTTTATCCTGGGAGTCCCGGGGTGATTTTTCTGGGAATTACTTAAAATGGCCTAATTAAAAAAAAATCGAATTCCAATTTGATTTTGTTCATTGATCGATAGCAAATTTTGTGCAATGAAATGTGTGATAGTTTTTATCCCGGGAATCTCGCGGGAATTTTCCCGGGAGCAGTTTGTAGTTGTTCGGGTGCATAAGAGTTAGTTTATTCAGATACAGTTTTCACTACAACGATAGTATAGATTCCTTTTACATTCTGTTCTTTGTGTCCTGGGAATTCAGCGAGAATTTCAAGTCAACCGTGGAGGAAGTCGCGGGCATATCCTAGTAAGTTATAAAGTTATACAGGATGTGGCGTAATTCTTTTTTTATTGTAGAAGTTCAGCACACAGGTAGACGGCCCACTTAATGGAAAGCGGTTACCATTGCCTATGGACATTTGCAACAGCAAAGGTGCTACAAATGCGCTGCTGCTCTCTTAAGGGAGACTAGAACCTGGTCACTAATGCCGGAACACAACTCAAGGTTGTTATGGCAACATACTTTAGACCAGGAGTGGAAGCCATCCAGATGGGCAAATGCCCTACCACCTGTGGGTTGTTTTGTCGCCTCTTAAGACAGGCCGCCCGGCCGCAGGAAATTGTATTCTGAATTAATGAATAATCCTTTACCTGCGGGTGGGGAAAATCATGACTGATTAGAAAATCAAAATGTATGCTTATTAAAAGTATCATAGTTTCTTAGTTATCGGCTAGTTTCCAAATTTATAAAAAACATACACCTCGGCTCACTGTTTTTGGTGCCACTTACACAAATCTAGGACTTTTTTCAGTCTGTTTTTTAACGTTCTTCTCGAATAGCTGTACTATCAAATGTGTTTCGCCATTTTTCTTTTTTTTTATTGCAGGGGCTCAGCAGACAGGCAGACGGCCCACTTGATGGAAAGCGGTTATCATCGCCTATGGACATTTGCAACAGCAAAGTTGCTACAAATGCGCTGCTGCTCTATTAAGGGAAACTGGAACCTGGTGACTAATGCTAAAACACAACTCAAGGTTGTTATGGCGACATACTTTAGACCAGGAGTGGTAGCCATCCAGTCGGGCAAATACCCTACCACCTGGCTGTGGGTTGTTAAGTCACCTCTTACGACAGGCCGCAGGAAATTGTATTTTTTATCCGTTCCTGCACGGATAAAAATTTTTGTGCTAGTGTTTAATTAAAAAATTAAATAAACAAATATTTTGAACATTGAGTATTTATTCATGGCTTTGGGCTCTTGTGTTATAAAAAAATTGTACTGAGACAGCTTAAAAAACACTAGATTGATCTAGATATATGCGAGTGAGCCAAGTTGTATAATTTTTAAATATTTGGAAAATGTCCGTACTAAACATAAACTTTTTTATCCGTTAAGGAACGGAGAAAGAATACAATTTAGAAAGAGGCGACTTAACAATCCACAGCCAGGTGGTAGGCCATTTGCCCGACTGGATGGCTACCACCCCTGGGTTTAAGGTATGTCGCCATAACAACCTTCGAGTTGTGTTCCGGCATTAGTAACCAGGTTCCAGTTTCCCTTAAGAGAGCAGCAGCGCATTTGTAGCACCTACGGTGTTACAAATGTCCATAGGCGTTGGTAACCGCTTTCTATCAAGTGGGCCATCTGCCTGTCTGCTGATCTCCTGCAATAAAAAAATAAATAAAAAAAAAACTTAGATTTTCTAATCAGTCATGATTTCCCCCACCCGCAGGTAAAGGAGTATCCATTAACTACGCCACACCCTGTAGATAAGTTAACACTCAGAGACATATTTAGTAAAAATTAATGATCGAAACGTGGTTAACAGTATAATATTAATGATTCGTTCATACATAATTATCTCAAATCTGTCACCAGGTGGTCTTAGAAAATTTCCATCTGACATATTTTTTTAGGAAATTTTGTTATCGTATTTTATCATCGTATAATAGGATTATAAGTCATATAGACAGGAAGTGGGTTATTAGTTTTACGTCAAATCGCCTATTTCTTTAACCGAGTTATGTTATTTGTTATGTCAAAATTTTGATTTTTATTGGCCGCCATTTTGAATATTTTCATGGTCACGCTTGTAGTGCAATGCAAAAGTGGATGGATGCAGAAGTCGTGGAAGGCCACGACACACCTTGCATGATCAAATTGATCGTGTACTAGCAGAAGGTGATGTCAGGAGCCTTAAGAACAGACGAGCGTGCATGACAAGAGTTATGAATGTCAAAGAAGCAAGTGAGGTGTGTAAGAATAAGCCTAAATGGCGCTCTGTTGTTCGTGCCTACCCCGCAAGGGAACTGGCGTGAAGTTATGTATGTATGTATGTACTCTTGTAGTGTATACGAATGTGCTCTGTTGTGTTAACTTCATTTTTCGACGACTTAAGCTGTTTTATGGTTCTTTTTCTGTTGATTACTTTTGGACTTTGAAAGGATTTTTAAATTGTTAAGAGGTAAATTGTTTAACCCAGGTGTATTAGACGGCCTCTGTGGTTGAGCGGGCGAAGCCTTTGCCGGCCTACCTCACTTCAACGCAGAGGCTCCGGGTTCGATTCCTGGTATAGTAAATTTCGGAAACGTATTTTCTCCGTTATTTACTATGGTCTGGGTGTCTGGGATCGGCCCCAGAGTAGTCCGTTGTATATTACCGATAACACAAGCGTAACTTGCTTAATTTGGGGATATACAATGTGTGTGTTTGTCTGCCGATTATTATTATTATTATTAGCTGAAATCGATTGAAAATTCCAGCGAATTTTGTGCTGAGACGTAGGCAGCCACCAATGTTCGTAGTACCACCATACGGCAGGACCAAGTTGCTTAATAAGGCGCCGATGACAGGCCTTGCGAACATTGAACAAGATATGTAAACAAATTGACATTTTTATTTGTATTCTGACTGAATTCACAAGAACTGCATATAATATTATACGTTATGACGACTAAATCTTATACTAATATATAAAGCTGAACAGTTTGTTTGTTTGTTTAAACGCGCTAATCTCAGGAACTACTGGTCTGATTTGAAAAATTATTTCAGTGTTGGATAGCCCATTTATCGAGGAAGGCTATAGGCTATATATTATCACGCTAAGATCAATAGGAGCAGAGGAGCAATGAAAAATGTTTCAAAATCGGGGGGGTGGGGGGGCGTCGCGGGCACAGCTATTATGTATATATAATGTGTACCACGGTATCATATTGGTGACAATTGTAATGATAACGATGTTTTTAAGTTAATAAATAAATAAATAAATAAAAATTCAACGTTGGACCTATGGATATGAGTGCAATATTACTGAAAAAATAAGTGAGGTTATGTTTATTAAAAAAAATATATTTCAAGATCTCCGGACCATAAGCGTTGTAGTAGAGGTAAGTAAACCTCCCCCCTCCCCCACTCCACCTCTCCATTATTTAAAAATCGTGTATCAAACATCTATAGATTTTCCTCAGAATTTAACGTAAGAATGATAATACAGACTAAATACAACACTAATGGTTTAATAATAGAGGATATTTAACCCGTTGCTTTCATTCCATAATCGTTAACCCTGTAAATGCCAACAGCGAATCCGAAAAAAGCCAGACGGATCGAAAGGACCTCTGACCGTCTGAACATTAGTACAAATGGGTGAATGTCGAGACGCTAATGAGAATGATGTCCGGTTGTCTGAGCGACGACACATACGGATAGCACGCGATCCGGGTAAGCCTGAGGGGTCGAAGGGGCCAAGCGCATTGACAGTGTTATCATTAAAGCTCAACTTTTGATTTCTTTACGTGTTACTATTATTAAGTCTTATCGGTCTGATATTTGAGAATAAAAAAAACCCGTTTCATAGTTGCAAAGCGAGTGGGGTAGGGAGACATTTTTTTGCGACTAGGCCTAGGCCTATTGGCGGCAGTTGCTTCTTTTAAAAATTGATATAGAATGGACTGTATGATTATTAGTAAACTATTTACATAAATTAAATTATACATAAAGTATGTGTTGGTGCTATTACGAATGACCAAGTAATTGCGCGAGAGAGTCGAATGAGAGTGAGTCCTTCCGGCCTCCAAGGCACATACATACCGCGTCCCGTCCGACGCCTAGCTGCTAATTGTGCGAGCTATAGGCGTCGGCGGTATGTAGGGCGCGGAGAGGTGTGCACCGGCGGGCGTGTCTGGCGGTCGTCCTCTGTCCGCAAGAAGGACAATAGCCAATAACAGAAAATTGGTTTAAGAATTTGACCCAGTTGTAGTAAAGTCGGAAAAAAAAGGCTTAGCCCGCCGAACTACAGAGGTCGTTTTAATTACTTCCTAAGCTGTGACGAGGGAAAATATCAAGCTAATTCACTTTTATATATATTTTTATATTAACAAAAGTCCAAGCGAAATCACGCTAACAGACTACAGTTGACAGATGACTGATGACTCAAAGCACTCTAAACATGACGCCACGATTGTCGTGTCGTGACTCAAATACGATTTTTTATAGTAATTGATATTTACGACGACGTTGTACATCTGACAATGTCATAGCGATACACTGTCCGGTTTGAAGGCAATAAAAAAAAGTTAAATAGATAATAAAATATTAAACAAAGTGTTTTTCTGTTTATTTAGCGCTCTTTATATTAGACGGGCTGTTTACTAAGCCTTCAAGCTTAGACTTAAAGCTTGGATTACAAGGTTTTCCTAGAACTTATTCGTAGAGGAACGGAGAAAGAATACAATTGCCTACAGCCGGGCGGGCTGTCGTAAGAGGAGACAAATGGCTACCATCCCTGGTCTAGAGTATACCACCATAATAATCTTGAGTTGTGTTCGGCATTAGTGACCAGGTTCCAGTCTACCATTTGAGAGCGCCCGCACATTGGTAGCACCTTTGGTATTACAAATGTCTATAGGTAACTGCTTTCCATCACTTCTGTTTGGTCTGATTCAGGTCGTCTGTCTGTATGCTGAACTCATGCAATAAAAAAGAATTTGTACGGCCTCCGTAGTTGAATGGGCTACGCCTTTCTTGTCCGAGCTCACTGGAATGCAGAGGCTACGGATTCGATTCCTGGCGTGGTAAATGTCATACACGAATTTTCTGTTATTTATTCTAGGTGTCTGGGATTGAGGGAGGCCCACGCCTGCCAGGGCATGTGGAGCCGGGAATCCCAATTACCCGTAGCCCTGGCATAAGGCGCAGGACGGAACACCCAGGGGTTTTAGTGGGTATCCCTAACTGGGAAGTGGCAATAGCGTGGCACCAGTTTTGACTGGGCGCGCTAGTGCCACCCCCGATCTGGCGAATCCCACACACGGGTCGCGAATTATTCCCCCAGGCTTCTGTGCCTGTCGCGGCTTAGTCCTCAAACGGATTTCCCCTGGCCAAAAAAAAAAAAAAATTAGGTGTCTGGGATTGGCCCCAGAGTGGTTCGTGTATTACCTATAACACAAGCTAACTTACTTAGCTTGTGGATAGACAACGTTTGTCTACCAATTATTTACACTTTTACAGGGCAGGCTGTCAAACTTTGGAATGCGCTGCCTCTTATTGTCAGAGAGGTCAAAACATCGCCTACATTTAAGAACGCCTCAGAGAATACTACTTTTTCTTAATTAATTATGCCTTAATAAAACTACGTTTTAAATTTTAATTATTTAATTTTTAATTTTGTTTATGGTTATTATTTAATCTATGGGAGCCTAATCTAATTTACTACCGCTTCGCAACATGTTATGGCTTGAAGAGAAGAAGCGGCGCAAGAAACTCTTCAGCAAACATGCCTAGCTCTAATAATTTTATATAATATTAAAATGGGTGGAAGGAAAAATAAAAGTAATTATCAGTCAAGTTGGTTTGTGTTCCGTTGTACGCAGAAAGAGCTCACAGTGTCTTGAGGTCTGGCAGCTGGTTTTTGCTGGGTTTGGGTCTTAATAGTTTTGATAATTGGATCCCAAACAGGTGGTACTTGCCAACCATCTTCTCTATTGAAATTTGGGTGTTTTTTTGATTTCAATAGCCTCACGCATCATTCTAGGTATGAAACGATTCTCTTTCGCGAGGATTTGTGGGTTATCGAATCTGATGTAGTGGTTGGGTTTATCCAGCGTGTGTTCACTGATCGCAGACTTCGTAGACCTTGTGTGTTTCATGTCATGTCATGACATGTATACAAGTCGCGAAAACTTAAGAAAAATATTAATTATGCCTTATTCTTAGACTATAGACTAATTAATATATATCTTATAAATATGTTTGTATATATTAAATTTATAAAATATATAGTTTAAGTATGTTTGTTTAAGATCTACCTAATAATCTGCACCACCTACATCGCCAGATTAGTTTAAAATATTCTTTAAGTTAGGTTGCCTGGAAGAGATTGCTTTAAGCGATAAGGCCGCCTTCTACCGTAACAATATTGCAATTGTGCTTTTTTGAAATTGTGTATTTGGTGAGCAATAAAGTGCTATCGATCTATCTAGCTTACTCTATTTACTATACTTTAGGACTGTAATCTGGTGTCCATGTCATGTCATTTTTAATTTTCATTTTTTTTTCTTTCTTCATCTTTATATGCATAATAATTATAGATAATTTAAGAATTTCCTTTGACTCAGGTTGTCTGGTCGAGATAGCTTTTAGGCTTATACTTACCATTTACCAAATAACTCTTGTCTTGTTGTACATTTTTGTAATCTTTGTTTTGGTGAACAATAAAGTTTTATCCTTGTCTATTAATGTACTGAATGATATGATACGGAGTAGTGTAATAAGGGAACGTCGTGGATTGAAAGAAGACGTAATAACAAGAGTTGAAATGGGAATGTTAAGGTGGTTTGGGCATGTAGAGAGGATGGATGAAAATAGAATCACAAAACAAGTGTATGACAGTATTGTGAATCGTAGAGTTGGTACCGATAGACCACGACGTACACACCATGATCAAATAACAGAAGTGTTAAAACGAGGTCAGGTAAAAATCATATCAATAAAACGTGCATGTATCAAGAGGTTAATGAAAGTAGATGAAGCGAAAGTTGTATGTCAACATCGTCGCAAGTGAAGATCTATAGTCGCTGCCTACCCTCATGGGGAAAAGGCGTGATAATATGTATGTATGTATTATTTATTTGTCAGCGCTGTTTATTATTATAGCCTATTTATTAAGCGTTCTAACTTAAAACTACGACGTTGACTGTCATCTCTATGGAACCCTTCATAGTTTGTGTACTGCATTTAATTTATTTAAATTTGTTATATCATAATTGCCAGACAATCACAAATAGTATATCCCCAAGTTAAGCTTGTGTTATGGGTAATATACAACATACCTCTTTAGGATCCCAGACAAGAACGGTCTAATTCATATTGAGTTAGAACAAGTTTGAAGTATTCTTTAAGGATAGCAAAGAAACCTTCAAACCGATTCTTAACTCCATATAAATAATACCGTTGTAGTATAATAAATAATGAAAGTTGTTTACGAAATTTACTATGCCAGGAATCCAATCCGATATAGTTTTGTATCCAATTTCATATTATACAATTGATATATTAGAGTAGATAACACCCGGAAGCTTTATTAATTATAAATATAATATAACAAATTACCCATTTAAATGTACAACGTCCACTCCGTGCGTTTGCGATACGATGATCGATGCTATATTTTGTTTTGGCCGTGTAACGCGCCCAATCAATCAATGCCCAACGATTTGATTGATATCCGACGACACTCAATCGCGATGGTATTAATTTAACTTCAGCGGGTGACGTTGATTGATATTTATGATATTGTGCCGCGATATGTTATAATTATGGCGAGGAATGGCTGGCGTTTATCGCGAGGGGAGCGCGGGGAAGGTATGGCCGTTATTTGTCTCATGCCGCGTACAGACAGAGCCAACTAAGGTCCACCAATCTATTCTGTTGGCCTTCATTGGTTTTAAGTGTACATTTCGTCGAACGGTCGAATGGTTCGGTTCGTTTAAGACGGCTGTAACTGCTTAAAGTGTTCTTTGAAAAAGTAATGACGACCCCTGTGGTTGAGCGGGCTAAGCCTTTGTCGGTCTACCGCATTGCAACGCAGAGGCTCCGGGTTCGATTCCTGGTATAGTAAATTTCGGAAACGTATTTTCTCCGTTATTTACTATGGTCTGGGTGTCTGGGATCGATCAGAGTAGTCCGTTGTATATTACCCATAACAAGCGTAGTTTGCTTAATTTGGGGTTATACAATGTGTGTGTTTGTCTGTCGATTATTATTATTATTATTATTATTGCGTGCAGTGTGGTACATTAGAGCAAAGTATGTTCCGCAAAGTATGTACCGCGACACACTAGTGTACCGTGATCATTGATTGGTGTGACTCGGAAAAATAAGGTTATGCTGCAATTTAAACTTCAGGTTTGTTGATTAATAATAAATATTGTTTTGATGATTAATAAGTAAATGTTGATTAATGTTACTTCAAAAATGATTTTTATTTGTGGTGTACCTCCAAAAATTTGCGTTTTCCTAGATGTACCTGGAACACAAAAAGTTTGCGGAACACTGCATTAGAGGATCTCCTTCATGTTTTGGTGAAATGTGTCCTAAACGAAGAGTACAAGAAGCACAGCTTTGGAAATAGTCTAAAAAAATAGGAGAATGTGACAATATTCTGGCTTATCCCATGAAGAACCAGGTGAGAATACTGTACAAACTCGCACAACTAAAAATATAATAATAACAGAGTGACATAATAACTATGGTAATAAAGCTCTTTAAATAAAGAAAAAAAATCCTTAGAAAAGTTTACACAGTTAAAGCTGTATCTAAACGTAGGCTTCACCTCTATTTGTTTTAATAATATTAGTTACGCGGATGACATGGTGTTACTGGGTCCGTCTATCAGCGCCGTAAGGACAATGTTGTCTATATACGAGAACTACTCGGAAGAGCATGGGCTGAAGTACAACTCTAAGAAGAGTGAAATATTAGTTTTTAAAACACAAAAGACACAGAAGCGTTCACCTACCCATGTCCCTCCTGTGTTTCTCAATGGCGTAGCTCTTAAGATGGTTGATAGGTTCAAGTACTTGGGGCATATTGTAACGAGTGACCTTAGGGATGACGAGGATATAGAGAGGGAACGTAAGGCGTTGGCGGTTCGGGGCAACATGTTGGCTCGCAGGTTCGCTCGAAGCACAGTTGAAGTAAAAACTACTCTTTTCAAAGCTTATTGCCAGTCATTTTACTCGAGCGGCCTGTGGGTAGATTATACGCAACGAGCCATTAACGCCCTACAAGTACAATATAATAATGTTTTCAGAATGCTGTTGGGGTTGCCGCGGCACTGTAGTGCATCTGGGATGTTTTCGGAGGCCCGCACAGATGGTTTTAAGGCGATTATCCGAAAAAAATCCGCTTCGCTGATGCAACGCTTGCGCGGCAGCACCAACAGCCTTCTGAAGGCTATGGCGGTCAGATTTGACTGCCCCTTCCAAGAACATTGGATAGGGGTAGTCATCGGCTTAAAATAAGTGGCTTAAAAAAAAAAGTCTTAAATACTTGAAAAATAAATATTACTAACACTACTAACATTATTTTAGAAGATAATTGTAACTAACACATTAACAAAATATGGACCCCGGTCTGAATTAAAGTTTATATTATTATTATTTATAATATTCGTATTTATTTTTCATCGCATATCGCTAAAATAAATAGTAAAGTACCAATTTAACGTTATTGCAACTGTAAATAGGAGTTCTATGCGGTGGTTGGCTCTCTTTGGACCTGTGTGTATGCGACCTTACATGATACCTATATAAACACATGAGTTTAAACTATAATTAGTGGTATGAAGATTGTATTGCAGAACAATTTATCCATGTAGAAAAGGAGAACGATTCATGCGGCCGAACTCCTTCTCATGAGAGGCGACAAAAAACCCATAAGCAAGTAGGGTATTTACCCATCTGGATGGTTACCATTGTTGGTCTAAAATATGATTTTTATCCGTACAGGAACGGGGGAAGCATACAATTCCCTGCGGCCGGGCGGCCTGTCGTAAGAGGCGACTTAACAACCCACAGCCAGGTGGTAGGGCATTTGCCCGACTGGATGGCTACCACCCCTAGTCTAAAGTATGTCGCCATAACAACCTTGAGTTGTGTTCCGGCATTAGTGACCAGGTTCCAGTTTCCCTTAAGAGAGCAGCAGCGCATTTGTAGCAACTTTGGTGTTGCATATGTCCATAGGCGATGGTAACCGCTTTTCGAGTCCGGCAGCACATTTGTAGCACTTTTGGTGTTACAAATGTCCACGGAGGCGGTAACCACTTTTCATCAGACCGTCTCCTTATCGGCTGTATTTATGCAATAAAAAAAATCTTGTAATGTGTCTCGTGCTAATGATGCTTCAAGTCTTTGTATATTTAACGTATTACAGAATATTACGCTTCCCAGCAACCCTCGCAGAGATACCGGGGGGTTAATGTGGGGGACGAGTGACGTGAAATCCGTCCGACAGCTACAAATGTAACCTGTTGCTAACGACAATTTGTATTCCGGATGTTGTTTAACCGTGGTAGCTTAGTGGTGAACATACTTGTATTGCAAAACCAAATTATGGCGGCACGAATTTAGGTTAAAAAAAAAGTGCATCTCTTAGGCAGTTTTCTAACCTAATGTGCCTATTATTACAATTACCATTTACTGCCGCTGTGGACAAGCTTGGGGGTTATACTGACCGTTGCCATAAAAATTTGGGAGGCCCAAGGCCAGCAATGGGTTGTATTAAACAATTTCCTGCGGCCGGGCGGCCTGTCGTAAGAGGCGAAAAAACAAGCCACAGCCAGATGGTAGGATATTTGCCCGACTGGATGGCTACCACCCCTGGTTTAAAGTATGTCGCTATAACCACCTTGAGTTGTGTTTCGGCATTAGTGACCAGGTTCCAGTCTCCCTTAAGAGAGCAGCAGGGCATTTGTAGCACCTTTGATGTTGTAAATGTCCATAGGCAATGGTAACCGCTTTCCATCAAGTGGGCCGTCTGCCTGTCTGCTGATCTGTACAGTTACTTTACTATTTTTTTTAATAATTTGTTTACTGTGTAGCCGCAGACATCCGATCACCACGGCGGCCTTTCGCAAATGATCGGCAAGCGCGCAACTCCTCAACTCCTCGTTGGCCCCTCGTGTTTCCCTCCGCACACACCTCGCCTAACCTCACCTCAGCATGTGTAACCGCTCGAGTGCGCTTATTATTATTAAATCTGATATGTCGTTTAGCAGCTAAATGTGTGCTGTATAAAATATTAATCGGCGTTTTTACAAAATAAATATGCAGCCGTACAAGATTAGCTTAGGCGTGTGCTGGAGAATTTCTTCCGCCGCTTCTTCTCCTCCAGCTATAACACGTTGCGAAGCGGTAGTAATGATAGACTAGGATCAGCTTCGCCGGCGGAATCGATAATTCCTCCCCAAATAATGACTTCAGCCTGTTGGTTTAGCTCATTCAGACTTTTACGGCTAAATCTCAATATAGAGTCATTCCCCCATAGCGGTTGAGCCGAGGTCGAACCTCACAGGAGGTGCCTCCTCGAGCGCGCTGCTTCCGCTCCCACGGAGTCGGGAAGCCCCTAAAGTCCGGTATCGCTGAGACAGCCATATGCGGTTATTCAGCTGGGTCCAGCTCCAAAAAAAAAAATTAAATTCTGAACTGCTTTCATTTCTACCCGAAGACCTCCAAAGTAGTACAAGCAGACTTTTAAAACTGAAAGCTCATGAACGTTGTCTTGTAATTCCTTAAAATTCTTCTTCCATGCTAATAAGTGCAAAATTATTAACGTAATAAGTCTAAAAGGGTTGATTTTGAAACAAAAACAAACACGATATCTGAATAGAAATTTCTCGAAAATCCGCCGAAACAATCGAGCGACAAAAGTGAGAGCAATCCGCCTAGCAACGTTTCAATGACGCTTAATCATCGCCGTCAAGCGACGCGCCTGTCGGAGCAACAGGTGGCGCTAACATCTGTGTTCCCATTGTCGGTTTAACGTAACAACTTTGAGTTTGGAAAGCAAACTTGTTCTTCTTTTAACTTTGATTATTTTATTGTTGTAGAATTACATGTTCAACGATGTTTTTTTTTTTAATTCCTTTAATTTACAGATTTGAATTAGTAAAAAGTTTTAAAAAGTCGTGGTAGCGTAATGGCTAGCGCACGCGTCCCAGACTCAGAGGGCGCGGGTTCGATCCTGGCCGGAACGCATGCACCTCTTAGTCAGTTTTCTGATCTAATGTGCATATTGTTACAATTACCATGTGCTAACAACGGTGAAGGAAAACATCGTGATGCAACCTGCACATCGAGATAACCGATGTGTCAAACCTGCCAAGCCGCCTTGGACAAGCGTGGCGGGTATACTGTCCGTTCCCCCTATAATGGGAGGCCCGAGCTCAGCAGTGGGACATTAATGGGCTGATATTATTATTATATTATATATTTAAAAATGCGCGGGATATTTAAAATAGCAAAACGCAACGCTATTAATCAAATGGAAACGTGACGTCGGAGTTTTTGGCGGGAACTGAAAGAAGACGCTGTGCTGTGCAGTTTTATTTTCTAAAAATGTGTAAAATGACTCTAAAATGAGCAATAGTTGTAGGATATTGATAGTTTTTGAGTTGTAATTATGTGTTTTGTGAGAAATGTGAACTGTATAGTCAAATGTGACCTTTTGAGTTGTCACAAGAACTCCGTTGAATGGCACTAGCTGATTACCTACAGTTCAGCTGTGCTACACATAGGCTTAAGAAAATGAAGAAACTATATTGGAAACTAAGGCTTAAAGGCCTAGCTTCCAAGCCATAAACTTAAATAAAATAAAATGAAACGTGACGTCAGTTTTCATTTTGACATTTTCAGATTGTCAACAAAGGCGAACTTCCTGCATGGTGCTTTTAGTTTTGCGATTGTTTGTCGTCTGGCTGTCTGTTAGAGCATCACGTGAAAACTACTAAACGGATTTAAATGAAACTCGTCACTGAACTTATTACTACTATTACACTATGTCCGGAGTCAAAACTTTTGAACACCACGAGCATTAACTAGTTGACTTCCTAATTTATGTTCACAGTTCCATATTGATGCCATTCCTTGGCAATCATTTTTTATTTTATTTTATTGCAGGAGTTCAGCAGACAGGCTGACGGCCCACTTGATGGAAAGCGGTTACCATCGCCTACGGAAATTTGCAACACCAAAGGTGCTACAAATGCGCTGCTGCTCTCTTATGGGAGACTGGAACCTGGTCACTAATGCCGGAACACAACTCAAGGTTGTTATGGCGACATACTTTAGACCAGGGGTGGTAGCCATCCAGTCGGGCAAATGCCCTACCACCTGGCTGCCGTTATTTGCCTATCCAAAATTTTCCCAGTCTACAGTTAATGTATTATTTTAAAATGCAATATTTTCCTCAGTAGGGATGAGACAGCCACTCATTAGCATGGAGGCGATCATCCAATAGCTTATCTTTTAACATCGAGACGAATCTGTCGTTGGTTTCGTGCGGACGCGCCGCGCGATGTATCGGCTGCGCGCACGCAATTTTAGGGTTGCCACTTGAAAATCGTCAATATTCATAAAAGTATATTATTTAATTAAAACTAAGTTCCTACTGGTCACTGGTACTAACTGGTTTTAAGCGCGGTATTTATTTTTATTTTTAGTCTTAAGCTTCAGCCAATTTTCAGTAGCCATGACCACGAAAGACCTACCTACTAGACCTGAGGACGCTGAAAAGTGGCAGAAACGTTAGACTAAAAATAAAAAGCAAATAAATGCTGCGCTTAAAACCGTAAAATGTAGTTTTAATTGTGTGTATTAGTCGTGAAAACTTAAGAAAATACTATGTAACTGTACTATACTATACTTATGAAAAAGATCTACTGTATAAATAGTATAAACGGTGACGTTAGAACATTTCAATTTTATAAAAAAAATATTTTATAGTGCACTTGGGTCTCAAATTTACATTTAAAATGACGTGGGTTAGAATCCTGACCAGGAAGCATGCATCACTTATTTTTTGACCTAATATGTATATTATTGATAAACTTACCTCGTGCTGACGGTGATATAAAATATTGCGATGAGTCCTGCACATCATGATAAACGTATCAAATACGACAATACGCCTTGAATCAGAGTGGTGGATATACTGTCCCTTTCTTTGAAGATGAGGAGGCTCGAGCCCCACCCGTGGGACTTTTAACTTTTACCATTTTATGAATACTTCAGTGCTTATGAGTGATCGAATTTAGTAAATTAATACTATGATGGTTTGATATTCTTCTAGCATACATTCAGAAATTAATGTTAGTCCATTTTTATTCAAAATAAGACATAGCTTTCTTTAATTTTAAACAATCAAGCAATCTATGATTTTGGTGAAGTTAAATAAGAATTAAGTAATCGGTATGATGGCCAAAACAATAAACACATTTTTAGGAATTTTATAAAAAGTTTCTTGCATGTTACGGATTTTTCAATTGTATGGCAACCCTAATATTGCATTGACAATAAATCCTGTACGCAACGCCTAATTGGACGAGGCGATGTATGTCGAATTTGTCCATTTGAGAAGACGTTTTTATAAACTGTACCAATTATACAAAACCAAACTTGTTCCCTTGAAAGATTGATTTAGTTTTTAACTTGTATTTTTTTAAAGGTAGTTTTTTACTGTAGGATATTTATTTCAATGAGTAATTAAAATTAAAATGAAAAAGTTGGAGTAGGTTAAATAATGTCTGCGCTGGATCGGACTGGGCGTAACTACGTTCTAAGTCTCAGCCTTTACTTCATAAAAAGCGCGGGGCACATGGGAGGAGGGTGGTTTTAGTGGGTAGTGGGTGTTGCCCGTGCAACTTCTCTGAGTCTCCACACAAGCTGGCTTGATTAGTGTTCGGATTGCCCCTTGTCAAAGGGGAAAGCCCTCATGATCAACTATGGTCTAATCCCTTGCAAAGGACCCAGTATTGTGCGTAAATAGCATTTCCCCCCGCCTTAAAATGTCGTGAAGCTAGTTAGAGCAGGCGGAATGCCGCTCGCTAGTCGATCATGGCCGTTAAGCGACACTGGCCGCAGTCAGTACGTGGATGGGTGAAGCCCAATTCAATGAAAGATGAATTTGTGGCGAATCTCATCCACGAGTGTGATAGCTTACCCGGGGAAGCCTGGGCTCGGCCAAATGTGCCAGGAGCTGAAGCCTCATTGCACGGGTGCGAAACATGGTGGATAAATTCGGACATGTTCTGCCCTTGTCGCGGCTTAAGTCCGGATTTCTTCTGGATAAAAAAAGGCTAAATAATGTCACAGATATAGTACCCACGGTCTAGTGCTTGTGGCACTCTATAAAAGCATGTTGGATATGGGCGCAGGTTGGAATTAGTGGGTAGTTTGACAGCCGAACATTCTCTGCCCTCCTCTTAGAGGCCATGGTGCATACGACCGATCAAGAGTCCCGGAGCTTTCCCTTGCAGGCCCGAGGTTGGTGTCCCAAGAAAAGACATTCCCCTGCGTCATCAAAAAAAGGCTAAATAAACCAACATTACTCATTAAAACTTGACATCTTTGTCTTCCATTATCACGGCTACTTAAAAGTGGTTGAAACGTCAAAATAAACATCAAATAAAACACCATGTTTAAAACCTTTAAAACGTATTTTTAATTAAGTATACTAGTTGCGAAAACTTAAGGGAATATTATGGGTTATTCCCAATTCAACCCATGACAATATTTTAATTTTTCATTCCCAAATCAACCCAAATCTATTTCAAACTCAACCTATTTTAAAGCTAGAATAAAAAATCAGAGATTTTGTGTACGGTCTTACCAAAAGTCATAGTTGAAATCTTAAGACAGAAATTTCATATTTAAGCGGTACTTTTTATCTCGGGAAACCCGCGGGAAAATTCCTGGGGATGGGTTAAAATGACCGTTGTACGGACTAGTAGCCGTACATTGCCGTGTCAGCAATTTATGTCGACACGTACTCGTATAGCAGCGTCTTTTAAAATGAAACTCGATATAGACTGGACTGTATCATTATTATTGACCTTATTTACAATTAAACTATACATAGAAGTAATAAAAACAGAAAGTGCGTATTGGTGCTATTACAAATGAGCAAGTAAGTGCGCGAAAGAGTCGAATGAGAGTCCTTCCGGCCTCCAAGACCGCTTCTACATCCCGCGTTCCGTCCGACGCCTAGCTGCTAATTGCGCGAGCTATGGGCGCGGTATACCGGACGCGGAGAGTAGGCGTGCTCCGGCGGGCGGGTCAGGGGGGTGCTCTCTGTCTGCTCCAATTACTTTAGCAATAAACAATTTACATCTACAAACCTCTATCATTAACATCCTATGTAGTAAAGCCCCTACAATCGTGTTGTAAGAATTTTTAGAATCCGATGCGATCTTATCATTGATGGATAGCAAATTTTCTGAAATAAAGCCTGTATCAATTTTGTATTTTTTTCAGTCTTAATTTTACCTACCTTAGCAGCTTTGAAATATTAACGCTTAGTTATACTTACATAAATTGTAAGCACTTTATTGCCTGCGAACATGAAATCGCGCGAGCGGTCAACGTGGCCACCATTATAAATCTCACGGTGGCCATTTATCGAGTTTCACAAGCTATCTACCGTGTACAGGTCTTAGGAGCCCGGTATCTGACATTTTACGAGGATCACCTTACGTTCACCTCGTCTGTTACCGTAAGGTGCAGTTGCCGCGTTCGCACTGTCAATAGATACAGTTAATTATATATAATCACTAGAATAGCTACCAAAGTCGTGGTAGCGTAATGGCTAGTGCACGCGTCCCAGACTCAAAGGACGCGGGTTCGATCCTGGCCGGAACGCATGCACCACTTAGTCAGTTTTCTGATATAATGTGCATATTGTTACATTTACCACGTGCTAATAACGGTGAAGGAAAACATCGTGATGCAACCTGCACATCGAGATAACCGATGTGTCAAACCTGCCAAGCCGCCTTGGACAAGCGTGGCGGGTATACGTCCGTTCCTCTATAGTGGGAGGCCCGAGCCCAGCAGTGGGACATTTATGGGCTGATATTATATTTATTATATATACTAGAATATGCCCGCGACTTCGTCCGCGCCTGTGTTGAAATTCTCGCGGGATACCCGGCACGCAAAGTATCATAGCATTTGAAAAAGAATGTAAGCTCTTTTAGTTTTAGTGAAAACTGTGTCGGAATAAGTTAATTTTATTCATCAACTACGGCGTCGGCGTTTGAGCTAATAATGTTGAAACTGTTTTATGACTATCCTCTTTTGTTTTCTTTGTGTTCAAAATTTGCAATTAGACAATAGCCTATTGTGTATTGTACTCGTTTATGGCCGTTCGCAGGCATAATTACGCAGTTGTGCAGATTATGTTTTCTGGGAATTGCGCCGACGCTTGCCAGGTAGACATATGACATCGGTGCATTATAAAGCAATGGCCCAAGGTAGAGAGGGGCAGTTAAGCGACGATTACGATACAAGAAAGACGTGTGTACATTCGATAAGCTGTATAGTGACGGACTTTGCGCGTGTTATTGAATCGTGCAGTTTATACTGGTTGTGTCCAGTTATATTTGTACCTGTGTTATACGTGTTTGTATAGTTCTAATAAATTCTATAGTAATTCCAACGGTATTTTTAATTCGAGTCCTGCGCTCGTAAAAATATAATAAATTTTAAATAAAAACATTTCATAAAATTTTCTATCAGTGAAAAAAATCACTTTGGAATTCGTTTTTTTTATCTGGCCACTAAATGTTATTATAATATAAACATGTTTATGGACGATAAAACATTATGAACTGACATAAATACATTTGACATTCTGTAATGATAGACATTTTATTATTTAGATTACTTATTAGACCATTATTTTATATCTTTTAAGACCACGGGCCATAAAAATGGCCCGGACATTTAGAAGGCTTGCGTGGGGCCATGGGAAGGCCAACACGTAGAGGCCCTTTGACAAATTTAATGTAAATGTGGCGTGACACTGACCGGCGATTATCCCTGTCTACACCATATAGTAATGCACCCAAGGACAAGCCCCGGCCAGTGTAGGACTATTGTGGGAAATGAGGACAAAAAGTACCGGGCTATTGGGGTGAACTGCTAGTGGTACTAGCGGTCTGGGAATATAGGGACTATGGCGTCTGCCCGTCGCAATGTTCAGAGAACATGGAAAAATGGGCAGACGGTGACTCGCCACTCCCTGCATGGGCCCCAAAAAATGCCATAGAAGACAGGGGCAACATAGGTGTGAGTGGCTAAGGGGTGTCGAGAGGTGGGCTGTAGGTTCACTGAAGCTACTTCCGATGTTAGGCCATTTATCACTTCCACCCCTGGAGCTTGAGTCTTAGCTCTAGCGATCTCCACTCCGTGCCGGCTGGCTAAGGCAAGCACGGAGGCGGGGCCTTGCCTTGGCCCCCGGAGTCAGGTACGAGGTGTCGCTACTCACCTAAGGCTTCGCCACAAAGCCCCCCTGCGGGTAGAGATTATTATTTCTTATATGCATTTATTTTCAAAAATTTAACATTTTTTTAAAAATATATAGAGTAGACATTTTTTTATAAAAAAATAAATAACATTATTCTTTTATAAAAATACATCAAAAATAAAATACATATTCAATAAAAAAAAAAAAAAAAATCTTGCCGATCACCGCCAGCGGGGCCTAGGGTCCAAACTACCGGTGGTTAGGGCTCCAGAGACAGGAACCTTCTCACAATCCGTGCCGTGTCCAAGAGTGCTGCCTTCTGTATCTGGCCCTTCACCCAGCCTCCCAGTGAAAGCCTCTCTAGATGACAGATTATTATTATTATTATATTAATGATTAACAAATTTAATTTTTATTTTTATTGATTTATTGATAATATAAAATGTTTATTTGTAAGGCCATATTGTAATGATAATTTTGCACGCCCAATTATGGGCCGAATGCATTGACATACATACATACATACATACATAACTTCACGCCAGTTCCCTTGCGGGGTAGGCACGAACAACAGAGCGCCATTTAGGCCCATTCTTACACACCTCACTTGCTTCTTTGACATTCATAACTCTTGTCATGCACACTCATCTGTTCTTAAGGCTCCTGACATCACCCTCCGCTAGTACACGATCAATTTGATCATGGAAGGTGTGTCGTGGCCTTCCACGACTTCTGCATCCATCCACTTTTGCATTGTATATCTGTTTAGTCATTCTTTCATCATGCATTCTTTTCACATGCCCGAACCACCGGAGCATTCCTTTCCTTACCTTCACCCCGACACTCGCTTTCAGACCAACTCTCGAATGCATTGCATACTATAAAAATTGTAACATCTCTATGCATGTACTACGCAATAAATATATTCTATTCTATTCTATTCTATTAACACTCTTAAACGTTCTGTTTACGGTACTAGATATAAAAAGAAGTAAGGTATCTCATTGTTATTTAATAAACATTATAAAAAAATATATAGCCAGTCCGTCTGTCCGTTTAGCAATTTCCTTGTAGCGCCACTATCGCGTTGTCTGCGATCGACAGTTAAAAGATGCTTTTGTTAGCGGCTTGAATTCCAGACTGCAATGAATTGAGTTTTAAATTGATAGGCCATTGTCGTTGAGAACTGAGAACATTGTTGTTTTGCTCTCACGGCAAAAGGAAGGTTTGTGTCAAAATCGGCGTTGTGTCGGTTATATTTCCGGCACAACAATATGCTGAGTGCAAACCTTGTTTGCTGAAAATTCAAATGAGTATATAATAACGTCACGACCGAGGTGCCGACAAAAGTGGATTGACACCTGCTTACCATAAAAAAAACACTTTATTACCTTTCCGCATTTGCACTTCTTTTGTTTGCTTTGTGTTTAACATTTGTCATTAGAAAAAAAGCCCATTGTGTATTGTAATCTTTTATGGTAGTCATTAGCCAGGTGTGATTCTAAGAAATACAGTCACGTGAGCGAGAGACATTGTATTTGTGCAGTATAAAGCAATGCTCCGAGAGTCAAGACTTGTGTACATGCGGTAATCTATTTAGTGACGGACTTTGCGCGTGTTATTGAATCGTGCATTACGTTCGAACTGATTATGATCAGTTATATTTGTACCTGTATTATACGTGCTTGTATAGTTCTAATAAATTCTATAGTAATTCTAACGGTATTTTAATTCGAGTCCTGCAACTCGTAACAACAATAATAATATGTAAAAATGTAATTACGTCGCCATTTTTCTTCAAAAAAAATATCTTTTTCTTTCTTTCTTCCTTCTCTAACTGGACAATCTTTAGATCGATATAAAAAACAACACACATTATATTACCATGCTGCTTAGTTATTCAAATTCAAATTTTCAAATTCAAAAGTTTTTATTCAAAATAAGTTCCACTGGAGAACACTTTTTGAAGGTACACCGCTTCGCAACGTGTTGATGCTGTAAAGGAGAAGAAGCGGCAAGAAACTCCCCAGCAACACGTCTAGCTAAATATTGATTTTCTTTATATTTCATATTCTATTTATATCTCAAATTCTTTTTTTTAATAAGTATTGTACAGAAGTATGTTACAGAATCACTTTTTGAAGAATTAATGGAGTTGTAGCAAACAATGCATACTCAATAAGACCAAGACAATAAAAGGAAAGAAAAATAATATTATAGTTATAATAATGACATGACGTGCTAAAATGTTATGCTGCAATATGTCTCCACAAATTCCTTACAAGCATGGCAAAATAAAAAATAAAAACGTTATACAAAATTTAGTATAAGAGGTTGGAGCTAGGTGCTATGTAAATGAATTTTTGTCATTTAAATATTCTTCAATAGTGTAGTATCCCTTTTTTAGCAAGATGCTTTTTAATTTAATTTTAAATTTAGTGAAAGGCAGATAGGCTAATTCGAACAATTCAATTATTTTACTATCACAATACAGATGAAGTCACGGACAGGGCTTAGTCTGTATTAAATACAAGAGTTCTGCTACTACAGGATTTATCAATCGATAGTCGCATATTATCAATATATCGATCAACCGGCAGATGGCACTAATCCATCCTACTTGACAGACGATAAACCGTCAACACGTTTGCAATAACACCACTCTGTTTACTCGTATTCTCTATAGGTGGCTGATAATGTTGTTTGTTGGGGGCTACCTTAGCTTATCGCGTTAGTTTTAATGTGTTTTTTATTACTAGGGTACAGCAGACAGACTAAGGTCCTACCTGATCGAAAGTTACTTGTCTATCAGTATTCTTTAAGATTCACTTCGAAGAGTGTGCGGTAGAACTGTTGTCGATGTGATTCCTCCTACAGCATTCCATCTTCGGACGAAAAGGCGTTCTGGTCTACGCCATCGTTTCACAGTGAAAACACCATCAGGGCGAACGATACGTTTTGCCTCCACGTTCCTTCTGCGTACAGTAGAGCTGTAGAATGCACTACTAGAGTCAGTGTTTCGCGAAAAGTACAATCCGGGTGTCTTTAAGTCTCGTGTGACTATTCACAAGGTATTTTATTTCTAGGTAAGCGTGCTTCTACTGAATCATCGTTTGACAGGTGTGATCGTGGTCAAACGCGAACCTAATTATCATAAAAAATTGGTTACCGTCGTCTTTTAACATTTGCAAAAACAAACGTGCTATCAATGTGCTGCCTCGATGTGGATCTGGAACCTTGCTACTAATGCCGGAATACAACTCAAGGTTTGTATGGCGACATGCTTCAGATAAGGGTCTTTAGCTATCCAGACAGGAAAATGCCCTACCACTTGGCTATGGGATGTTTTGTCGCTTCGTATGACAAACCGCCCGGCCGCAGGAATATTCTTCCTCCGTTGCACGGATAACCTGTACTATGTATTAGGTATACCTGTGACTTCTTTAGCAACACAAAAAATTAAGGTGAAATTGCTATACTAACCCCTAAGATGTTAATTGAAAACTATTGAGCCGTTTCCGAGTTTCTTCGAGAAAAACTTTTAAACGAATAGATAGAAGTTCCAAAAACGGCCATCTACATGATTAGGCATAAATAGCTGTCTTCATTTAGGTAATAACAGTCCACAACCATACCACTGCTGGGTTCGAGCATCCCCATTTTTAGGGAATTGAATAAATTACCTGCTACATTCCAAGATGAATTAGCGGATTTCACAGATCGGCTATATTGATGTGCAAGTTTAAATTTCATTATCAGTTATTGGTAATTCTTCTTCTCGGGCAAGATTGGAACCTACGTCAATGAAATCCAAGTGCATTAGCTATTAAGCTACTAAACTTTAGAAATGATATAAACAGTAAGATCTGAATATTTAAGTACGACAATGTCTAAAGCAAAGTCTACTTTCTGATGTCTTAAATCTTCATTCCTCATTGTTTGATCATCGATTATTTAGTATCGATTTAAAATATAGGTCACTATTGTTGAAATTATCAAAATTTTCAAATCAAATGATACGCGGAGAATCGATTTAGACGCTGTCAACCGAGTTACAAAGGCTTAATCGGTAAATCAAAAGCCGTATCGATTTCACGCTGATTTTTCGACGATTTCCTATTGTTACAGTTTGGTTATAGTTATTTAAGTCGGTGAAATTGAAGAAAGTTGCTTTGATAAAGATATTTCATGGTTCAACTAACAATAGTAAAAAAAAAACAATCGGTGAAATGTTTCATTTTGATTAAGTTCATGAAGATATTAGGAATTCATGCATCTACTAGAAGTTGCTGAATGAGCACTCCTCGTGGTTCTGCCAGAGCGATATAACACGGGGTTTTCAAGAAGAGTGTAAACAGAAACTTCAAGTCTCAACGTTTCTCTTGTATACTTTAGATCTGGGGAGAGCCGAGGTACTGTCGCAGCACTACCCTATGGGGATTTTTAAAAGTTTAAAAATTGAATGAAATGTCATCATCATTGAATATGACAATGACAATTAAGATGACTGGGGGCCTAAAGTGTCCGTTTTTGTGAATTCGTACTACGAATTTGCCAAGTATCACAATATAGTGGAACTTTGTGATATCTCTTACATCTACTAGTATGTCTAACTACAGACGTGTTAGTTCACTAAGCGATTCTCCAAAAGCGACCGAGGCCCTCTGGGCTAGAATTCTCTTATACTAATTTTTTAGGTTTTTGTAATTGATAAATTTTTGGGTATCTACCTAAATCTCCAGGTGGTAGGGCATTTGCCCGACTGGATGGCTACCACCCCTGATCTAAAGTATGCCACCATAACAACCTTGAGTTGTGTTCCGGCATTAGTGACCAGGTTCCAGTTTCCCTTAAGAGAGCAGCAGCGCATTTGTAGCACCTTTGGTGTTGCAAATGTCTGTAGGCGATGGTAACCGCTTTCCATCAAGTGGGCCGTCTGCCTGTCTGCTGAACTCCTGCAATAAAAAAAAATATAAGATTTTCGGGATGCTGCCTACAAATGGTGTTTCTCAACGGAATAAGATGGTCCTTCGACAAAGTCACTATACGGCTTTTCAGCAAAGGTAACAGCGGTTATCAACTGCAGATCCTTTTGATGCGTATCCAGTGCATTGGTTTGTGGATGGCCGCGGGCTGACTGCGGTAAGTCTTTAGTTGTGGCGGGCTTAGTGATAAGATATAGCGGGGCGGATTTATTTAACTTCATGTAGCGAATTTCGTGTGATAAATACTAAACAAATCGAAGTTAAGTTGTAAGTTAAACTGTGATTTACTATACCTAAATTAGTTATTATAATAAATCTACATTAAAAACTAAAAGTTAAGTAACAAATACATGTATGCTAACTTAAAATAAATACAAGATAAATAAATAGATTTTTAATTTGATAAATATGGATAGTTCTTGGCATTAACTTAAAGGTTGATGTTTTACTTATGAAAAAGTATAATTTCGTTTGAAAATTTATAAAATGGTAGCACTTTGCTATAACCACTGTTTTTTTTTCTATGTTAGTAAAAGTCTTACGATGTGTTCGCAACTATCGGATCTTATATGTATAATTATCTTCTTAGTCGGTTAACACCAGCTAAATACACAATCATGCAGTCATATTTAAATTTGTTGTTTCTGTGACTTTATATTAGAACCCGATTCCAGCGCCACCTACGGGATCTAATAAATATAGCCTATATTACCCAGAGATAATATAGCATTCGAATGGTGAAAGAATTTTTGAAATCGGCCCAGTAGTTTTTGAGTTTATTCGTTACAAACATACAAAAATTATTATTTTAGTCTTTAAGTTCATTTTTGCATTGGTGTATAATAAAGTGTTATCTATCTATCTAAAAATACAAATCTTTTCTCTTTATAATTTAGTATAGATTAACAAATCCCCGCTGTCGCTTATGCCCTGTGACACGGTCTAAATCGTCCACGGCGGATTGACACGGTGCGTTTTAATCAATTAGCGAACACAGAGCCGTTTCACAAGCCAGTGGACAGTGAAATAAGCGTCGGCGTTGTACGGGACCACCGGACGGCGTTTTTTGGGAACGCTCATGTTTCAAAAGTGAACAGAATTTTGGGGGCCAGTTCTGTGATGCGTAAATCGATGCTCCTTTTTTGCGTTTGTTCAGTCACTTGATTACTCGCGTGAGATTGTATTTGAAACAGGGCTTGAAAACGTAATCAACGCCCTTTTAAAATATCGTAAATAAGCGGCATTTTCGAAAAATATATGGTATGGTTTTGTATCGTAACTTACGTAAAATTTATAATTTTAACGTTTAAAATACCGTTATAATCGTATTGTTACACGCCGACAAAACCCCGGCGCCGGATGCACACCTGCCTACCATAAAACACACACTTTATTATCTTTCCGCATTTGGACTTCTTTTGTTTACTTTGTGATTAAAATTTGTAATTAGAAAAACAGCCCATTGTGTATTGTAATCTTTTATGGCAGTCATTAGCCAGGTGTGTCGAACCGATTCTAAGAAATTCTATCTACGCGGTCAAGCAGCCATATTGTATGGGTGCAGTATAAAGCAATGACCCAATGGAGAGATCGTCAGTCGAGCGATAAGCACAAGCGAAGCAAGACGTGTGTACTACATTCGGTAATCTGTTTAGTGACGGACTTTGCGCGTGGTTTTTATATATTTTGTACCTGTGTTATACATGTTTGTATAGTTCTAATAAATTCTATGGTAATTCTAGCGCCATTTAAATTCGAATCCCGTAACTCGTAACAGTATATTTAAGGTTGTACTTACCGGTAATTTTACATTACCGGAATAGTCAACCAACACAATTATAAATCAATTGCAATTAAATTAACGTGAATACAGCCGCAGGTAAAAGCCAGTTTATTATAGTAACTAGCTTCGCCCGCGCTTTCACCCGCGTGGTGATGTAAAATCGTTATATTTTGGATAATTCACACTATATCTTTATAAATTATAGCCTATGTGCGATTCTGACGTGTCAGCTATATTATTGTAAAGTTTCATCAAAACCCTTTCAGTAATTTTTGCGCGAAAGAGTAACAAACGTACATCCATACATTCTTAAAAAAAATGGCATTTAAAATATTTATAGAGATACAATAATTTGTTGATAAAACAACAAAAGTACGGGTTGAATTTTTTTTAATATTTTAACTGTCATAAATCAAATAATTTTCTTTCTTTCTTCTTTCATTTGCGCACTGTCCCCGGATCCGGGAGGAAGTTGCCGGCCGGAAGTTGTGCGACTGCCAACGGCCAATCCTCCACTCTTAAATTATATTAACGTGTATACAGCCGCGGGGAAAACAACACAATAATTCGTTAATAAAACAATAAAAGTATTGGTTGAATTTTTTAAAATATTTTAACTGTCCTAAATAAAATCATTATCTTTTCTTCTTCTTTCATTTGCGCATTGTCCCCGGATCCGGGAAGAAGTTGCGCGACTCCTAACGGCTGGTCTTCCACTCCTACATTATATTAACGTGAATACAGCCGCGGGCAAAAGAATACAATAATTCGTTAACAAAACAATAAAAGTACTGGTTGATTTTTTTTAATATTTTAACTGTCCTAAATAAAATAATTATCTTTCCTTCTTCTTTCATTTGCGCACTGTCCCCGGATCCGGGAGGAAGTTGCCGGCCGGAAGTTGTGCGACTGCCAACGGCCAGTCCTCCACTCTTACATTATATTAACGTGTATACAGCCGCGGGGAAAACAACACAATAATTCGTTAATAAAACAATAAAAGTATTGGTTGAATTTTTTAAAATATTTTAACTGTCCTAAATAAAATCATTATCTTTCCTTCTTCTTTCATTTGCGCATTGTCCCCGGATCCGGGAAGAAGTTGCGCGACTCCTAACGGCTGGTCTTCCACTCCTACATTATATTAACGTGAATACAGCCGCGGGCCAAAGAATACAATAATTTGTTAACAAAACAATAAAAGTACTGGTTGATTTTTTTTATATATTTTAACTGTCCTAAATAAAATCATTATCTTTCCTTCTTCTTTCATTTGCGCACTGTCCCCGGATCCGGGAAGAAGTTGCGCGACTCCTAACGGCCGGTCTTCCACTCCTACATTATATTAACGTAAATACAGCCGCGGGCAAAAGAATACAATAATTCGTTAATAAAACAATAAAAGTACTGGTTGAAATTTTTTTAATATTTTAACTGTCCTAAATAAAATAATTTTCTTTCTTCTTTCATTTGCGCACTGTCCCCGGATCCGGGAGGAAGTTGCCGGCCGGAAGTTGCGCGACTCCTAACTGCCGGTCCTCCACTCTTACATTATATTAATGTGAATACAGCCGCGGGCAAAAGCCAGTTTATTATAGTAACAGAATAAATCAATAAAAATATTGTTGAAAACACATTAAAATTATTTGAGTTATCACTTAACTTGATTTTTTTTTACTATTTTAAGCACCAGTCGATTAATTCATTAACGTGGCGAAATTTTTTTTTTATATTTGATTCGAGGATTTTCAGTTATCGGCGTCCCTTTAAAGCGGATTATAAATTTGAAACAAGTCATTCATGAATCATGACGGATCATCGTCAAAATCGATAGGTGTATGCTTATTTGGTTTTGTAGCTTTACGGGCAACTTGTGCTTAGTTCGCGACTTATAATCGTTTTATTATTATTCCAAATCTGGCAAACCGGCAGACAGCTCATCTAGTATAATGTGGTTATCGTTCCCTATAGACGTTTGCAATACCAGAAGGAGGAGAAGCAAAGCCAGCGTATTGCTAGCTTTTATTTTATGTTATTTGTGTTGTCAATCAATCAATACAATCAAACGCCAGTTTTAGAAAACGTGTTAAAAAGATGTTAACCGTTAAGGCATATTACAGTATAATATAAATTGTATGAATTTTAATTGACATAATCATAATTTCATACACAATTTTATAATTTATTGGTTGACATTTTATTACGTAAATAATTAAATAAATAATAAGATAAATATATTATAATAGAATTTGTAAGCAGGATACTTATGCATGCCTTTCGGCGGAATTTGGAGAGCTGTACTATGTTAAATTTAGCACCTTTTGTATACCCATTTTCGCATTAAATAAATTGAATTGAATTGAATTGTATTATCCTCCGTGATGCTACCTGCTGGTCTCAGGTGGAAGAACAGCATCGGTCGATGGGAGAATAGTGACCAGCATTACGTTGAGTCTGAATCCAATTTTAGGTCTTTTATTGGCCCCTTTTTGTTATTTAATTTATCTGAGTATTGTTAGTGTCTATTTGTCCTAAATTAAATAATTCTTTCTTTCTTCTTTTTTAACTTTAGAATGGGATAGAAGCATGAGATAAGAAAAAGAGAAGTGGGCTATCAGAACTCTCACTCGTGTCTATTTGTCCTAAATTAAACAATTCTTTCTTTCTTCTTTCTTACCTTTAGAATGGGATAGAGGAATGAGATAAGAAAAGGAGAAGTGGGCTATCGGAACTCTCACTCATGTCTATTTGTCCTAAATTAAACAATTCTTTCTTTCTTCTTTCTTACCTTTAGAATGGGTTAGAGGAATGAGATAAGAAAAGGAGAAGTGGGCTATCGGAACTCTCACTCATGTCTATTTGTCCTAAATTAAACAATTCTTTCTTTCTTCTTTCTTACCTTTAGAATGGGATAGAGGAATGAGATAAGAAAAGGAGAAATGGGCTATCGCGACTCTCACTCATTATACAAAATACAATTAGCTCAAAGCTAACCGCTTCACCACGATATTCTGTAAGAGCGTGATATCACACCGATCGAGCGGGTCCTGAAAGCTGTAATCAAGCACCACGTCTTACATTAAATCTGTCTAAATTTTGACACTTTTAAGAGTTAAACATAATTTGAAGTCAAAAGGATCTCCTGCAATAAAAAAAAAGAAAAGCTTTTAAGAGTTAAACATAATTTGAAGTCAAAAGGACGGGTGTACAAATCCATCATTAAACCTGTCCTTTGCTGCAGTGAAGCATGGCCTGTACTCGGCACAAGCAAGAGCTGCATGTCACGGAAACGAATATGCGGTGGATGCGTGGAGTCACGCGGAAGGAGCGCGGCAGTTTTCATGTGCTGCAAGAGCTTCGCTTATACCGCCACGTTTTACGGAGACCGGTTAGTTACATGGGATACAAATATCTAGCCATGTCACCTCCGCCAAGTTCCGGTAGGGAGGTCGAAAAAATGTTCGCTTGACGTTGTGAAGGATGACATGCATGCCAATAGTCTCAATATAAGGGTTGCCGAAGACTGCTCGGAGTGGAGAAGAAGAAGTAGGAAAGCGAAAGCTCCGAACGCAACCGGGATTTATGACGATGATGAGACTTAACCATACTTGCATGCTGAACGTATGTAAGCCTTACTTGTCAGGCACAGAAAAGAAAAAAACAACACACATGGCACTAGATAGGATTATATATAAGTATAGATATAAGGCCAACACTGCACATGCACTTCCTCACAACACCAGCATGTAACAGATACACTCTACATTAGTATAAGTTTAGTATTAAAATTAGAATACATTAATATAATAAGTTATTCTTAAGGTACACAACAACATAAAAATTACTAAATTAATGTCACACACAGTAACAAAAATAAACAATAAGCGTGTATGGAGTCTCAAATTTTTCATAGAAATTAAGTAAAAAAAAAGGGTACGGACCTCGAGTCCGTAGAGATATTAATAATAATAATAATAAGATCTTGCTCACAAGGTTACCGCTATGTGGAACCTGGACTCTACAATCATAGTACCGTGTGGTGTCAGTGAATGGACTAATAGCGAAGAGCCTTGACCGCCACCTTGAAAGGCTCTCGCTTGGTATCTGGTTGAAGGGTCGGATGCAGAAGGCAGCTCTGATGGACACGGCCCGTATTGTGAGGAGATTCCTGTGTCTGGAGCCTTAACCACCGGTAGCCTGGACCCTAGGCCCCACTGCCGGCGAGGATCAGTTTTTTTATAAATAAATTTGTATTTTTTATAAGAAAAATGTAAAAAATTTGGTAATAAAATATATATGTAAATAATAATAAAAAAAGCCTTACTTGCTTGTTGACGTCAACATTTAAATATAAACTTCGAACGTTTCGCAATCACAAAGAAATTACGTCTGAAAAAAATTCCTACCCAATAATTAATCATGATAAAGTTTCACTTTAAATCCCCTTATTTAGGTTGATTTAAAGGAAATAAACAGATAAGGCGTCGCTTTATCGCTTTATGGCAATCGTCGATCATCAAAATACAATAAACGCGATAAAATGTGATAAAAGTAAAATATATATTGGAACGGGGTCGGTAGTCGCATGCGCATAGTGTTGCGCAAATAAATACGACCTCCACATTGCATAGACTAAGGGAGATATGTTAAAAATAATATATACATACATACATAACTTCACGCCAGTTCCCTTGCGGGGTAGGCACGAAGAACAGAGCGCCATTTAGGCTTATTCTTACACACGTCACTTGCTTCATGCACGCTCGTCTGTTCTTAAGGCTCCCGACATCACCTTCTGCTAGTACACGATCAATTTGATCATGGAAGGTGTGCCGTGGCCTTCCACGACTTCTGCATCCATCCACTTTTGCATTGTATATCTGTTTAGTCTTTCTTTCATCATGCATTCTTTCCACATGCCCGAACCACCGGAGCATTCCTTTCCTTACCTTCACCCCGACACTCTCTTTCAGACCAACTCTCTTTCTTACTTCGGTATTACGGACGCGGTCCGCGAGCGTCACTCCGCAGATTTTGCGCAGTGCTCGCATCTCGACCGCGTTTACTATTTAATGATAATTGCAGAATGTTTCAACTTTAGTAAAAAAATGTGGTCAAAACTTAACCGGAACGAACATCAAACGTTTGACATTCAAATCCATTTTTTTTTAAACTTCACTTTTAAAATATTGCAGGAGATCAGCAGACAGGCAGACGGCCCACTTGATGGAAAGCGGTTGCCATCCGGGACGTCCGGAAACAATGTGCACGCCTAGAATCGGACGCGGCTTTTGTGCTGCCAACTTTCTTTACTGAAAACATGCTGTGTGAACTTTTAATAAGCGCTAGATTGGCAAGAAATTGGGAAAAGCGCTGAAAATAAAGTAATAAGACTAGATACTTTCTTGGTTTACTTTTTTATAAACACTTGGTTTTTTGACGATAATATTGCAATAGACATTGATAATTCAGTGAAGAGTTACATAGTTCAAAAAAGCACGAAATAAGGTGCCAACCTCTGAAAAATAACTTTGTGTGTGCATACATAGAGGTACATAGAGATAAAAATCTAACACTGAAAGCGCTAAGTTGGCAACAGTAGGTATCCACCGCAAGCTCCGTAAAGGAACTTCGTTTCAATAACAAGTAAATAACAATTTCCATGATCAAATTGATCGTGTACTAGCAGAAGGTGATGTCAGGAGCCTTAAGAACAGACGAGAGTGCATGACAAGTGTTATGAATGTCAGGGAAGCAAGTGAGTGTGTAAGAATAAGCCTAAATGGCGCTCTGTTGTTCGTGCCTACCCCGCAAGGGAACTGGCGTGAAGTTATGTATGTATGTATGTTATTTAATAACAGATAATCACTGTTGTTAATATTTGGATAACAGTAACAGGAGTAACAGATATTTAAATTGACCTGTTATAACTCATCTCTAGAATAGGGTATAAGGGGGGTGTCCCGTACAGGATGGAGGAGCGAGATGGAATGTTCCTCCGTCTCAAAGGAAGATCTTCCAGTGAGGCTATTGTTGTGCTTCGCAGGCCCATCTGTTACATTTGAAAATTTGTATATATTCTTTGTATGTTTCGGGAAACGTTTGTGACATCAGTTATTGTACAGCGCCATCTATTGGCTTGTAAGAGTTCCACTACAGGTAGTTTATCCCGATTATATCACAAGTCATGCTCACAATGAAGCAAACTATATTGATTGATTGATCGTTAGTCATAGAACACCTCAATCGTTAATGCGGCTGTGCGCTGACATAATTCCACCTGATAAGACGACTGATATCATCTATCTATCGTAATCAGGCGAATTATCGACTCCTCGCCTAATTACATACTCACCATGATATTAGTGGAATTTTTGACATCGACCAAATTTGTGGATAACACCATCTCAACAATCAGAATTAGTAGAATTGTAGGATCCTTACACGCTTTATTGACTTGATTTATTTCATCTTGATAAGCAACATTTGTGCTGATGGTAAAAGCAATCTTTGCGCGTGTTCACCTAAAACGCTGAATCGCAAAAATGTACGTACAAGAATCATCATTATATTAATACGTGATGCAAAAGCTTTGTACGCCTTTTTACGAAAATTGCGCGGACGGAGGAGTATGAAATTTCGCACACTTAGGGCCTTACTTATAATCGTTTCTTAAATTTAAAGAAAGTGCTCAGCAACTGATTAGTGAAAATCTTACACATAAACTCCTCTTTAGTAGAATATTTTGGGTACAACCTACGTCAATCATTCAAATTTCGTTCATCTGTGCTCCTCTTAGGTAAACAACAGGTAATACACGTTTATAAGTGAAAAAAAAGATATTCATTGATTAGGGTCTCATTCTGATTCACTTACTTAAGAGATGGCAAATTGTTTCTTAACAAGATTATTATAAGTAAGGCTGTTATAGTTTATATAGAGAAGGAGTGCAGAAGGCTATTATTTCGTAAAAATTATACATAAAAAATACATTACACACACTACCATTTATTTGACACACACACACACACACATATATATATATATATATATATATATATATATATATATATATATATATATATATATATATATACATACATAACTTCACGCCAGTTCCCTTGCGGGGTAGGCACGAACAACAAAGTGCCATTTAGGCTTATTCTTACACACCTCACTATATGTATATAGCCATTTTAGAGGCTGGCTCTTCTAAAATCTCTTCTAATATACCTACATCAGGTCTTTCCAGGTGGTAGGGCATTTGCCCGACTGGATGGCTACCACCCCTGGTCTAAAGTTTGTCGCCATAACAACCTTGAGTTGTGTTCCGGCATTAGTGATCAGGTTCCAGTCTCCCTTAAGAGAGCAGCAGCGCATTTGTAGCTCCTTTAGTGTTGCAAATGTCCGTAGGCGAGGCTAACCGCTTTCCATCAACTGGACCATCTGCCTGTCTGCTGAACTCCTGCAATAAAAAAAAATAAAAAAAATACGTCAAAACCATTCAGTCCCAACTTCCTCATCAGTTGTTCTCTTCCATCTTTATACTTGCTGCATTTCATTAAGAGATGTTGGACATCCTCAAGAGTTCCACGCAGTCTTTCTCAATTTAGTATGGTGGCAACTTCTAACTTTTCTTTTCTTGCAATTTTACTACACAATTGTAATGGCGGCATATGTATGTATAATAAATAAGTCTTATTCATAAATTTTACCTATATACACCCATTTCTTTCTAAGAAAAATAGCTGTGATAAACATACAAAGATAGACGAACGGACAGATATGACGATTTTATACGTGTTTCGATTTTGCCAAAATATCTTTTTTTTTTATTGCAGGAGTTCAGCAGATA
Source organism: Dendrolimus kikuchii (assembly GCA_019925095.2). Lineage (NCBI taxonomy): Eukaryota > Metazoa > Arthropoda > Insecta > Lepidoptera > Lasiocampidae > Dendrolimus > Dendrolimus kikuchii. The sequence continues at coordinate 26,118,319 of CM034392.1, read as the reverse complement.
GGCAGATGGCCCACTTGATAGATAGCGGTTACCATCGCCTATGGACATTTGCAACACTAAAGGTGCTACAAATGCGGTGCTGCCCTCTTAAGGGAGACTGGAACCTGGTCACTAATGCCGTAACACAACTCAAGGTTGTTATGGCGACATGCTTTAGACCAGGGGTGGTAGCCATCCAGTCGGGCAAAGGCCCTACCACCTGGCTGTGGGTTATTTTGTCGCCTCTTACGACAGGCCGCCCGGCCGCAGGAAATTGTATTCTTTCTCCGTTCATGCACGGATAAAAATTTTATCTTCTTTTTATCTTCAAGACTATGAAAACTTCGTTTAAAGAAAACATATTATGAGCCAGAATTCTTTATCAAAAGTTATCGGATTATATTATCGGGACATTCCCTTATAATCACAGTTGCTAAGTGACAGGAATTTTTACAAGTTATCAAATAAATTTTCGAAGTCTAGGACACGCAGTGTCAATAGTTTTGTTATAAGGTTGCATACAAAAAAAAACGGTTTTTACGTTTATTTAGGACTTTAGAGATACATACATACATACATACATAACATCACGCCAGTTCCCTTGCGGGGTAGGCACGAACAACAGAGCGCCATTTAGGCCTATTCTTACACACCTCACTTGCTTCTTTGACATTCATAACTCTTGTCATGCACGCTCGTCTGTTCTTAAGGCTCCTGACATCACCCTCCGCTAGTAATACCGAAGTAAGAAAAAGAATTGGTCTGAAAGAAAGTGTCGGGGTGAAGGTAAGGAAAGGAATGCTCCGGTGGTTCGGGCATGTGGAAAGAATGCATGATGAAAGAATGACTAAACAGATATACAATGCAAAAGTGGATGTATGCAGAAGTCGTGGAAGGCCACGACACACCTTCCATGATCAAATTAATCGTGTACTTTAGAGATAAGCGAGGTAATCAAAAATTTCGTAAGTAGTTGATTCATAATGGGTGGTAATCAAATTGCTAGTTTTAAATTATATTCAAATAATTAATTCATCCGTGCAGGAACGGAGAAAGAATACAATTTCCTGCGGCCGGGCGGCCTGTCGTAAGCGGCGACAAAACAACCCACAGCCAGGTGGAAGGGCATTTGCCCGACTGGATGGTTACCACCCCTGGTCTAAAGTATGTCGCCATAACAACCTTGAGTTGTGTTGCGGCATTAGTGACCAGGTTCCAGTCTCCCTTAAGAGAGCAGCTGCGCATTTGTAGCACATTTATTCGGTGTTGCAAATGTCCATAGGCGATGGTAACCGCTTTCCATCAAGTGGGCCGTCTGCCTGTCTGCTGATCTCCTGCAATAAAAATAAAAAAAACAAACATCCAAAATTGCTTTTGTAACACGGAGGTGTCATTCATCATTTTTTTTTAATTATTCGAAATCCGATTGAGGACTAAGCCGCAACAAGGGCAGAACCTTGGGGGGTTAATTTGCGACCTAGTGTGGGATTCGCCAGATCGGGGGTGACACTAGAGCATGCCTAGTCAGAACTGGTGCCATGATATTGCCACTCCCCGGTTAGGGATACCCACAAAAACCCCTGGGTGTTCCGTCCTTCGCCTTATGCCAGGGCTACGGGTATATGACTTAGCCTCTCCGCAGCCCTGGCTGGGTGTCATTCATCTGGGCCAACCTCTACCGACGTTTACGAATATATAATGTTCACGTCCTGAAACACAAACTTCGTAGACATAATCTACGATATTATAAGACGTTTTCTGAAATGTAAATAAATCCAAGTTTATCTCTGACATCAACTACAGTACCTTGTGGTAGCTTAGAATATATAAACTACTATACTTTAATATTTATATATTATTGTGGATTCAATTCCCGACAGTTGCCTATAATGCATATCTATACATGAATAAAAATCTTTGCTTGAATGTATATGTATTTATCCATGGCCTAACATTAAATGATTGTCATGAAATGTGTTGCATAAGACCAGATATAATCATCACTCAAAGAAATATTATTAACTTTATATGTAAACATATTCCCCCCCACCACTATTTTTTAAAGGAGACAAATACAAAGAACTCCATCGAAAACTTCACGAACGATTGAAAATTCTGACAGGCAGTTCAGGAGCGACACGCCTAGCAAAATTCTTATGAAAAATTGCCAAGGCATCCATATTCTTTTGTATATGTTGATTAGCAATGATTAAAGTCGCCAGAATCTCTTCGCTCAAATATCCACATTTTTCTTATATCCTATCTCTTATTGTTACAGAAGAAGCTACCAGCCCAGAAGGCGGGGTGAAGGACCGGGGAGAAAGAACGGAGCGGGGTGAACGGGGCGAGGGATCTCGCTCCGTTTCCCCCGCGTCCCGCGCCTCCCCAGCACCAGACGAGCGGGACGACATCGAGCACAGTATACCAGCTACCCTCATCCAAGATCCAAATGTGGAGAGGTAGGTGATCTTCTTGACTTCTTCTGAATCAAAGTGTAGTACATCACTACTTGTGACACTATCATAGCATTCCCACTTTAAAAGATAATATTATTTCCTAAGTTAATTATGAATTACAGTTGGTCTCAAGGAGTTTCTTGCTCTTTGCCTATGTCGATACATCCACCAGACTATTTCAATACTAAATTGCATTAAAATTTATAAAGCTGGTGTCTTAGAGAGAGGACCGTACTTGTATACCTTAACTCAATCTTAGGGGTTATCTCTCACAACAAAAGCAGTCCTATTTTCCAAAGAATATCGAATACACAGTTCGGTCTTATGCTGCCGTCACGCTAGAAGTGTTAGCTGTACAATCTTACCACGTCTTCTTTGTCATCATCAGTGAGGTTTTCTCTTCTCTTTCCTTTTATAGACATGAAGAGAGTTGATACTGTACATCATGCTACCTTTTCTTTGTTATTCATCAGTAATATTTCATATTTACTTTCGTTTTATACAAATGGAGTTCTTAATGTACATTACGCCACCATACTACGCCTTCTTTGTTATTCATCAGGTGTCTTTTCCGTTGTGCAGAAACTAAGAGAGTTGACACTCTATATCACTCCAAGTCTTTTTTGTTATTGATCAGTAATGCTTCTTCTTCTTTGGTCTTTTACAGAGACTTAACGAGAATTATTACTCTTGTACTTAGTCTAATTCTTTGAATAAGGCCTTATCCTATACTTTCACCATATGTTTAAGCAAGGTAGTAATTTGAAGAATGTACACAATTAATACTTTTTTTTAAATATAAACTTTGAAGTGATTGTTAGGCATCAGTGTCATAATTTTATCAATTTTATTTTTAGTTTTCAAGGCCAATCGTTCTATTAGTGGAAGATTTTAATTTCTAATTAACAATTGCACCTAAAGATTACTATCGCATATTCGATCATTTTTATCAATCTTAATTAATTTATTTATATTTCCTTTAAAATGTGATTGAAATTTGGTTAATTTCTTTGAAATGTGATTTATTTTTCTAAAAATTCTAAATCACCTTGGGAAATTTTATCATAATTATCGTTATGGCAGTCATACCCATGGTTACGGCCCCGTGTCGCCTCATTATGATGCGATGCCTTTGCTGGAAGGTTTAATGGGTAGTCTGGCAACTCCTTCTATCATCAGAAGTTTGTGTGTAGCGTAGGCCGTCAGTAGTTCCTACATACCCCTCGGTGACCTCTTCCGGGACCCGAGGGTATGCGCAAACGCATTCTCCAGCGTTAACAAAAAAGAGCGTGCTCCATCCTAGACCATGTTGTCACTCAACATCTACCATCCATTCACCATTACGCAAAATTTTTTCATTCTAATACATTTTCAGTCTAGGAGAGCAGGTGAGACAGTGGCCAAAGGGCAACTAATACAATCATAAAAAAATATCTAGCAGGATTCAGAAAATTATAAAATACAAGAGCCGCTTTAACGTTGTCGCAAGCAGCGCTTGTTAACAATAAGTTTAATAGAAGCAATGTTCGGACAGAAAGCGATTTATCATAATGTCTATGACGTAATCTCATATTCTGGCTGTCAACATGACGGTGGTCTGTGCGTCATAATGCTAATGACACTATTGTTTCGATGTCAGGTATTGTCAACCGCCATCAATGACCGTCAAATATAAATTATCAAGACTACTGGTTTAGTGGTCTAAGCGCTTCTTGTCTGTTTCGTTGCTCGGCTTAATTCCGCTCTCAGGATTTGACAATGCTCCATTAATTTCTAATTCAATTCACGCGATTTAACAAAGTAAATGTTAGTTGAGTTAGACGAATAGAGATAATGATAAATGATAATTGTAAGTAGCGTAATAGGCTAAGCGCGTGTCACTCCACGCATGATTATTATTATTTCCCTATTGGGAAATAAGGGAAAATTCGTAGTATTATTATTGAGATTTGTGTAATAAAGATTTGTTGAAGTAAACTCTGTCAAATTATATTGTTACAACCTAGGCACCGACAAAGACAAATTCCACGGACAGATTTGTAGAAGCACATTTATTACCCGTCGGCATTTGAACTAATAACATTGAAACTATTGTAATTCTTTTATGATAGTCTTCTTTTGTTTACTTATTTATTGGCATACGTTTCTAGAGAACAGCCTATTGTTGTATTGTAATCATTAGCCAGGTGTTACGGAATTTAAAGTACAAGCTAATTCTATGAAATTCGGTCCACGTTGTCGGGCGGGCACATTGCATTTGTGCAGTATAAAATGATGGCCTGATTGAGGTAGAGAGGCAGTCGAGCGAGAACCACGATCAAAGCGAGACGTGTGTACTACAATCGGGAATCTGATAGTGACGGACTTTGCGCGTTTTATTTAATTACGACCTTCTGCATTACGTTTGGGCTTGTGGCGCTCAGTTATATTTGTACCTGTCTTATACATGTTTGTATAGTTCTAATAAACTCTGTAATAATTCTAACGGCATTTTAATTCGAGTCCCGTTAAACTCGTAACAATATCTTTAAAAATACGCAAGCAATATCGCGAATGCGGCAGTTGGTAACAGTTTTAGTTATATATGATAGAAATCAACAAAAAAATCGGGGAAATATTCCCTTAATTACAATTATTTACCAATTACATCCGTTTCAGATAAAATCAATTAATTGAACAAACATTGTTATCAATCATAAAATGTTTGATTAATTTTACTTTATTTACGAAGAGAAATCAATCAACAAGTTAGACTTATTTAAATGTTGCGAAATTTTTCATTAAGCGAGTCAACTTTTTTCGCTTACCTTCTTCTAAGTCATTCCCTCACTGCTGATGATGATCATGCCTTTGATGGCAGTGAACAATTGTTCTCCTCATCATCGAGATCGATTTTGATCACGGTGCAGGGCCGAATTTATCGACATATCCACTGCAACGTGGTAGATGTCCAAATCCACCTATTTGGAGATCTACCACGAGGTCTCTTGCCTTCAATTTTGTCAGTGACCACAAGTCTCTTCATATTGTCTGGGTTCCTATGGGCTGTGTGGAGTATCCGTTGTCGGCATACTGCTGATAACCACTGTTGATCTCAATCTGGAGTCCTTTCTGGAGGCATTCGTTTGCTGTACGTAGAAATTAAATAGCAGACAGAGCGCCCACCTGATAGAACGTGGTTAATGTCACATATGGACGTTTGCAAAAATTGGGAGCAAAAAAATTTGGGACGTAAAAATTCTAGCCAAAGACGGTCTAAGTCAAAAGTATCTAATAATGATGACGGACTGCATGTCATGGTATTTTTGGTATAATAAACTCATCATATTGGGTACATTCCTAAAACTCAATCTGGAAGGTGTGTGGCCAACTCTTTATAGAGGTATTTAAATTACGCCCTTCTTAGATAATCCGTGCAGGAACTGAGCAAGAATATTAACTAATTCCTACGACCGGGCAGCTTGTCATAGGAGGCGACAAAACAACCCACAGCTAGGTGTTAGACATCCAGACGAGCAAATAGCCTACATTTGCTCGTCTGGATGGCTACCACCCATAGTCTAGAACAGTGTTCCGCAAAGTTCCGCAAAGAATGTACCGCGGCACACTGGTGTACCGTAGTCATTAATTGGTGTACCTCCAAAAATTTTAGTTTTCCTAGATGTACCTTGAACCGAAAAATTTTGCGGAACACTGGTCTAGAATATTCCGCCATAACAACCTCGAGTTGTGTTCCGGCATTAGTGGCCAGGTTTCAGTCTCGTCTCTTAAATTCTTCTATCCGTGCAGGAACGGAGAAATAATACAATTTCCTGCGGCCGGGCGGCCTGTCGTAAGAGGCGACAAAACAACTCACAGCCAGGTGGTAGGGCAGTTGCCCGACTGGATGGCTACCACCCCTGGTCTAGCGTATGCCGCCATAACAGCCTTGAATTGTGTTCCGGCATTAGTGACCAGGTTCCAGTTTCCCTTAAGAGAGCAGCAGCGCATTTGTAGCAACTTTGGTGTTGCAAATGTCCATAGGCGATGGTAACCGCTTTCCATCAAGTGGGCCGTCTGCCTGTCTGCTGAACTCATACAACAACAAAAAAAATTAAAAGAGCAGCAGCGCTATCGTGGAAATGTATGATTATTTTTGGTAAATGATTGATCAGTAAATATCAATGAAAACTTGTTTTGTTTACCCCCCACTTTAGAGCCTTTGCGGAAATAGGACCCTTAATTATAGTTTGCTAATTATAAAGGTAAAGCACAAAAACAAGGTAAATTAACTTTAATATGTCTGCTGTCTCTATCTATTAATTTAAATCCTATGATTTGTGACTGATGTATCGTCTGATTAGATTAGTTATATTATTTTATTACGAGAGTATGATCTTAATGGCTGATTAGGTTGTTTACAGCTTATTCAAGTACATTTCAGTACTTTTATTGATATTGTTACATGCCGACAGAAGTGAATGCACACCTGCCTGCCATAAAGCATAGTTTATTACCTTCCCGTATTTTGACTTCTTTTGTTTACTTAGAAAAACAGTCTATTGTGTATTGTACTAGTTTATGGCCGTTCGCAAGAATAATTAAGCAGGTTTGCGGATTACGTTTTCTGGGAAATTGCGTCGACGCAGGTAGACATATTGTATTTGTATAGATGAGTATAAAACAATGCCCGAACGGAGGGGTGAGGAAGTCAAGCAACGATTACGATACGAGCAAGACGTGTGTACATTCGATGAGCTATATAGTGACGGACTTTTTTTTTATTATTGCAGGAGATCAGCAGACAGGCAGACGGCCCATTTGATGGAAAGCTGTTACCATCGCCTATGGACATTTGCAACACCAAAGTTGCTACAAATGCGCTGCTGCTCTCTTAAGAGAAACTGGAACCTGGCCACTAATGCCGGAACACAACTCAAGGTTGTTATGGCGACATACTTTAGACCAGGGGTGGTGGCCATCCAGTCGGGCAAATGCCCTACCACCTGGCAATTTGGTGACAATTTGAACAACTTTGCGCGTGTTATTAATTCGTGCATCACGTTTGTACTAGTTGTGTTCAGTTATATTTGTACCTGTGTTATACGTGTTTGTATAGTTCTAATTAAATCTATAGTAATTCCAACGGCATTTTAATTCGTTGAAGGCATCGTCGTGGAAGGCCACGACACACCTTCCATGATCAAATTGATCGTGTACTAGCGGAGGGTGATGTCAGGAGCCTTAAGAACAGACGAGCGTGCATGACAAGAGTTATGAATGTCAAAGAAGCAAGTGAGGTGTGTAAGAATGGGCCTAAATGGCGCTCTGTTGTTCGTGCCTACCCCGCAAGGGAACTGGCGTGAAGTTATGTATGTACGTATTTTAATTCGAGTCCCGCACTCGTAACAATATGATATGTCATACAGTAATGTAGCCAGCCTTCTGGTCACGCTTCCCTCTGGCAGCGATTTGTTACATATATACATACATACATAACTTCACGCCAGTTGCCTTGCGGGGTAGGCACGAACAACAGAGCGCCATTTAGGCTTATTCTTACACACCTCACTTGCTTCTTTGACATTCATAACTCTTGTCATGCACGCTCGTCTGTTCTTAAGGCTCCTGACATCACCTTCTGCTAGTACACGATCAATTTGATCATGGAAGGTGTGTCGTGGCCTTCCACGACTTCTGCATCCATCCACTTTTGCATTGTATATTGGTTTGTTACATACTTTATATTAATTTATAATTCAGTTTATTTTTAAGTATTTAGTTTAAATAGAGTATTGTTTTATGTCAAGAGATACAAATAAAGATTAATCAAAGAATTTTAAATAGTTAATTATTTATCTCTATAAATAATTAGTCCATAATCAGTGCAGTTATAGTCGCGTTCGCGACATAGCATTATGTATTTAAACAATAGTAATACGCTATTTGACTTGTTAACATTATTACGACATAACCTGCCATTATGGTACAAAATCTAGAGTTTGGGGTTTTGTAAGGTGATAAATAGTGTCCTAATTCTGTCATCTATCAGATTCTACTTTCACAACTGTGATAAAAAGCTAAATAGCATTTCTTAATTAAAAAAAAAAATAACCATAAATCTATTAAACATGATAAATCTCCAATAATACACATAAATTAAATTAAAGTACATACACTCGTAATACGTTCATTAATCAAACAATAATTTTGAAATAACAAGGTTAAATCAATTCATGTTTAGGGCTGTCACGATAAACAAAAAATATTATTATGTATAATAAAACTACGTTTTAACGGTTTTAAGCGCGGTAATTTTATTTGATTTTGGTTTTTCCAACGTTTCGGCCACTTTTCAGTGGCCGTGATCACGGAAGACAAAGATGTCAAGTGTCAACGAGTATTGTTAAAGTTTTATTTACCCCACCGCCAACTTATTATTTTTAATTTTGTTTATGGTTATTATTTACTCTATGGGAGCCTAATCTAATTTACTACCGCTTCGCAACATGTTATGGCTTGAAGAGAAGAAGCGGCGCAAGAAACTCTTCAGCAAACATGCCTAGCTCTAATAATTTTATATAATATTAAAATGGGTGGAAGGAAAAATAAAAGTAATTATCAGTCAAGTTGGTTTGTGTTCCGTTGTACGCAGAAAGAGCTCACAGTGTCTTGAGGTCTGGCAGCTGGTTTTTGCTGGGTTTGGGCCTTAATAGTTTTGATAATTGGCCACTGAAAAGTGGCCGAAACGTCGGAAAAACCAAAATCAAATAAAATTACCGCGCTTAAAACCGTTAAAACGTAGTTTTATTATGTATACAAGTCGCGAAAACTTAAGAAAATATTATATTATTATGTATTTACATAAATAAACTAATATCTATGTGGGGGGTATTTGCCCGTCTGAATGGCTACCACCCCTAGAGTATGCCGTCATAACAACCTTGACTTGTGTTCCGGCATTAGTGACCAAGTTCCAGTCTCCCTTAAGAGAGCTGCAACGTCTTTATAGCAAGCACCTTTAGCGTTACAAATGTCTATAGGCCATGCTAACCGCTTTCTATCAGGTGGGCCGTCTGCCTGTCTGCTGAATTCTGCAATAAAAAAATTCTTAACGTAGTCTGTACCTTATTTAACATTTTGAATTCCTTCGCTTTTCTACTTCCCACAATTTGCGCACTCATAGTTATCGTAAACTCACTACACCTGCACACACTTCATCCTTTTATGATAACTCTTTTACGCAGCTGTTAAACTTTGGATTGCGCTGCCTCTTACTGTCCGAGGCCAAAACATCGCTTACATTTAAGAACGCACTCAGAAAACACTATTTTTACTATAAAATTAAGCCAAAAAAAAAATATTACTCATTTAGATTCACAATTAGAACCGGTAGGTGGCGCTGAGATCGGGTTATGGAATCCTCCTTATCACCTCGAGCGATTTTGGTGATTTTGTTTTTGTGTGTTTGAGTGGGTTCCTGCGTGGTTTGGATTCGCAATTAGAACCGGTAGGTGGCGCTGAGATCGGGTTCTGGAATCCTCCTAATCACCTGGAGCGATTTTGGTGATTTTGTTTTTGTGTGTCTGAGTGGGTGGGTGGGTACCCGGATGGCTTAGATTCGCAATTAGAACCGGTACGTGGCTCTGGGATCGGGTTCTAGAATTTTATTTTTTAAAGGCAGGACAACGTTTGCCGGGGCCGCTAGTTTTTACTATAAAATTAAGCCTTCCTAAAATGACGTAAGTTCCCATTTTTTTTTTTTGAGTGTCTGTATACCTTTGTTTATAACAATATCACATATGACATATATAAAAACTAGCCTTGCTACTTTGACGTAAGTTAGCATGGTTATTTTCTACCGTTGATAGCTGCTACCTGAAAAACGGCCCCGCTTTCAGCTTAGCGAATATCCATTCCTTTCTAAGTTTATATTAAACTACCGATCCTAAAAATTTCATCTTTCCTAAAATCACGCAAGTCTGGGATGACCGGGAACCCAATATATTAATATCTCGTAAGAAATCAGAAATCAGAAATCCATAACAAATATACTAGTCAATTTACATACATACATAACTTCACGCCAGTTCCCTTGCGGGGTAGGCACAAACAACAGAGTGCCATTTAGGCTTATTCTTACACACCTCACTTGCCTCTTTGACATTCATAACTCTTGTCATGCAAGCTCGTCTGTTCTTAAGGCTCCTGACATCGCCTTCTGCTAGTACACGATCAATTTGATCATGGAAGGTGTGTCGTGGCCTTCCACTAGTCAATTTGTATAATATAATTATGTTAGCAATTAACATTATTAAGTCACTCATAGACTCTTCATGACTATAAAAGGTATAATTTAATAATATTTAATGATTTAAATTTAAAATCAAATCTGATCAAGATACAATTTATAATTAAGAATATAATGGTTTTTTTTCATTGCAGCAGATCAGCAGACAGGCAGACGGCCCATTTGATGGAAAGCGGTTACCATCGCCTATGGACATTTGCACCACCAAAGTTGCTACAAATGCGCTGCTGCTCTCTTAAGGGAGACTGGATCCTGGTCATTAATGCCGGAACACAACTCAAGGTTGTTATGGCGGCATACTTTAGACCAGGGGTAGTAGCCATCCAGTCGGGTAAATGCCCTATCACCTGGCTGTGGGTTGTTAAGTCGCCTCTTACGACAGGCCGCTCGACCGCAGGAAATTGTATTCTTTCTCCGTTCCTGCACGGATAAGAATTACAGAATTACAGATTAAAATAAATTTACTCAAACGAATATAAATCTATACATATAATAAAACTGAGGTCCAATCTGTCTGTACAATGAAAATAAATGTTAAAATCCGAGTCAGGGGGATGTAAGAAGTGAAATAGAACTAATTAAGATTGTTTTTTCAAATTTTTTGTTTCTCTGTTTGTCTGTTTGTACGGGCTAATCTCCGAAACGACTGGATCGATGTAAATGAAATTTTGCATGGTGGTAGCTTATATTCCTGGTTAACATATAAGATACTTTTAATCCCGAAAAATTAAAGAGTTCCTGTGGGATAGTTAAAATAACTTTAATTACTTAAACAGCTTATTATACAACTTATGCACCTAATTAAGTATTGATATTGCCGGTATCATCATACAATAAAACAATAATAGGCTATATATCATCACGCTAAGACCAATAAGAGCGGAGCACCAATGAAGAATGTTTCAAAATCGGGTTTTTTTAACTTACTTTATTTTTAACTATTCCACGCGTACGAAGTCGCGGGCAGAAGCTAGTTTATAATAATTTATTGAAGGTGGATTTAAAAGTAATTTTATTTAATTTTTTAAAATGATTAAAAATTAAAATATGTACATATTTTACGAACGGAGAAAGAATACAACTACCTGCGGCCAAGCGGCCTGTCGTAAGAGGCGACAAAACAACCCACAGCCAGGTGGTAGGGCATTTGCCCGACTGGATGGCTACCACCCCTGGTCTAAAGCATGTCGCCATAACAAACTTGAGTTATGTTATGGCATTAGTGACCAGGTTCCAGTTTCCCTTAAGAGAGCAGCAGCGCATTTGTAGCATCTTTGGTGTTGCAAATGTCCATAGGCGATGGTAACCGCTTTCCAGCATGTGGGCCGTCTGCCTGTCTGCTGAACTCCTGCAATAAAAAAAAAGAAACATATATTTTACCCGTCACTTTCATATATAAGTTGAAATAACTTAACAATACTAAGTTGTGCTTGACTAGATAGTAATACTATACATAATACTTAAAAAAAATATCACAGTACATATGTCAATAATAAATACGTATTTCCTAGAATAGGAATCTGATCACCCTATTTTCATTAAATATGTTTAAACATAAATCACTTTAATATTTAACTGTCGTTTGTTTTTAAATTTTGTTAACAACTGTATAAAGTTTTAAATGTGTTTAATTTAAGACACAAATAATTTATTTGTCGCCAAATGCTTCAATAATTGCTATTTATAGACCTCTACTTATATGAAAACGTGTTACTTAATTGGAAAATTTCTGTCTTAAAGACAATAAGGACTTGCTGGCCAGTTTCTTAAGTTAAATAACTATATAACAAGTTCAATATTGTTACGAGTTACAGCACTCGAATTAAAATGCCGTTGGAATTACTATACAATTTATTAAAACTATACAAACACGTATAACACAGGTACAAATATAACTGAACACAATCAGTAATAACACGTGCAAAGTCCGTCACTAAATAGATTATCGAATGTACACAAGTCTGGCCTTGATTGGTTCTCGCTCGACTGCCGATCTCTCCATTGGGTCATTGCTTTATACTGCACCGATACAATAAGGCTGCCCGCCCGCGTAGATCGAATTTCCTAGAATCAGTTCGACACACCTGTCTAATGATTGCCATAATAGATTACAATACATAATAGGCTGTTTTTCTAATTACAAATTTTAAACACAAAGTAAACATAAGAAGTCAAAATGCGGAAAGGTAACTGCAGGTGTGAATTGGTCTTTTGTCGGTCGTAACAATATGATAGATGACAGTCAAGTTAACTGATGACCGGTAACCAGGGGGCTGCTGGGCCAACAGAAATGGCTATTAGACTTGTCATTATTGTCCGCTATAGACAGATAATCTAGAAAAACTGAAATCGTCTACAGCTATGGATGGTTAGATAAATAAGTTTGCCGAAAAAAAGGCGAGAAAAGTGTATTTCTGATTTGAATTGTTTGTCCAACTTCAAGAAGCATCAAGTATAAATAATACTTATTTTAATGCAATTCGAGCATTTTTTGGTTCTTTTATAAAAAAATGTTTTTTTTTTATTGCGGGAGATCAGCAGACAGGCACACGGCCCACTTGATGGAAAGTGGTTACCATCGCCTATGGACATTTGCAACAGCAAAGTTGCTACAAATGCGCTGCTGATCTCTTAAGGGAGACTGGAACCTGGTCACTAATGCCGGAACACAACTCAAGGTTGTTATGGCGACATACTTTAGACCAGGGGTGGTAGCCATCCAGTCGGGCAAATGCCCTACCACCTGGTAAATGTCACCCTTTACTCTTCCTTTGCGGGCCCGGTATCAAAATGTGCTGGGGGGGCCCTAACACACTTTGACATGGGGCCCGGCCCTCCCCTTACCAACAATTAATTTGCCTTACTATCGCTTAAAATTTGACTTAAACACCATAGGTATAATGTAATATTAAAAAGGGTAAGGCATATGAGCTAAATCGACGGCATCTTGACGTTTGAGCGGGCTAAACCTTCTCCGACCTATCTCACTGCAACGCAGAGGGTCCGGGTTCGATTTCTGATATGGTAAATTTCGAAAACGAATTCTCTCCGTTATTTACTATGGTCTGAGAGAGTTGTGCGTTGTATAATACCCACAACAGTATGTGTGTTTGTCTGTCGATTTAAACAATTATAATTAAATTTTTATTTTAGTTTGAATTCAAATAATTTAAATATATTATATGTCATATTAGACAAACGTCATTCAAAATAATACATTATAATTATAAAGGGTAGAGGTAAGAAGAATCATCTCATATAAGAAAATAGTTGAAGAAGTGTCCAGTTGTAAGCTGTAAATAACAGTTCAAAAACCGTCCACAATGGCGCTGATGTAGACAAAGGGTATGGTATGAATGTAGCTGTTGTAGACAAATCGTAGTATGTCGAGTTAAAAAAAGTAATATCTTTGGCGATTAGAGTAGTTGGTGACAGTACACTGTTATAAAACGTCAACTATTTACATAGTACAAAGTAATTTACTAAATATAACTTCAAAGAATTGCTATGTGAAAACGTAAATAGTGATTTATATTGCGTGAATTTTGAATAATACGCTTACTGATTTTATAATATTTAATTTTATAAAAGTAAAACACTATAACACTACTCTAATAACTTTTGGCGCTTTCTTTAAAATTCACCCTGATGCCAAGAAACTCTTCAGCAAACAGTGGCTTTCTTTAAAATTCACCCTGATGCCAAAGTGGCGCCACCCTAATTTAATGCATTTCGATGAACACTTCTTCATATACAGAGATGTTTCTCCTTACCTCTACCCTCCATAATTATAATACAGTAAGCCTTTATTTCTATAATATACCATTGTGTAGAAGCCAAATAGCAGCATACAGAATACACATTTGTATCATCCATATATATTCACTAGTTTCGAAGAAAAATAAACACAGAAGCCATTTAAACCAAGTAGGTTTAATTTTAAAGATTCACTGAATGTTGTCTACATTTGAACTTTACTACTTTTGTCTGAAAGAGAATGTCGGGGTGAAGGTAAGGAAAGGAATGCTCCGGTGGTTCGGGCATGAGGAAAGAATGCATGATGAAAGAATGACTAAACAGATATACAATGCAAAAGTGGATGGATGCAGAAGTCGTGGAAGGCCACGACACACCTTCCATGATCAAATTGATGTCAGGAGCCTTAAGAATAGACGAGCGTGCATGAGAAGAATTATGAATGTCAAAGAAGCTAGTGAGGTGTGTAAGAATAAGCCTACATGGCGCTCTGTTGGTCGTGCCGACCCCGCAAGGGAACTGACATGAAGTTATGTATGTATGTATGTACTTTTGTCTTACAAATAAATTCATTAGAACGTTCAAATCAACTCAGTTCCTTCCATTAAGCTTTCATTTAATGTAACAAGTTCCCAAGATCTTTATTACTCCAGATACGTCACCTAAATATTATAATGACCCAAAAAATCTAATCTCAACCCATAATATAACTGATCCAAGTGCATTAGTTGAGAGTCCATCTGGTGTCTTAATTAAAAATCTCAATTTAAAAATCTGTTATTTCCGTTGAAAAAATATAAATCCTTATCTATCCGGGACTGCGACAGGTAGAACTTACAATGTTATCTGCAGCTGATTTCTTATTGCATTCATTATTTTAGACTCTATTACCTGAGTACTAAAGTGGTAAGGTGTTTTGGGGATTGAATGGATAAGTGGGTTCTGCTCCCATGTTGGATGTTCCATCACTGTCAATTAGTTGTAGTGAAGAGACGTCATCGATCATAAGCCGTGCTGTTCAGAAAGCTAGTGGTCTAAAGGCACCATTGTTTAGATTTTGAATTTGAAATGTTATTTTAGGTCGCTTCTCCTGTCTACGTTTTCAAATGCAATATTTACAAATGCAACAAAATTGTAGAAGGTGTTTGTATTTATTTGGACAATATTATCGCAAAGCTTATTGCTGTTGAAAAAGTAGAAAATTATTTCAGAGAAATTTGAGACATATCTTCTAGCAGCTAGATTACTGCGAAGTCCTTATCTACTTTATGTAATATACACTTGCAGTGTTTCTAGGTGTCAAGCTTTAGTACCTCAGTGGGTAAGGTATTCAAATCTTAAACTCGCGTTTCAAAAGAAATATTGATTCCAATCATGACCGGGACGCATGCATCAGTTAGGCAGTTTTGTGACTAAGCGTGTACATGCTAAAGGTAAAACAAAACATCGTTATGAAACCTGCATATCGATGTGTCAAACTCGCCAATCTGTCTTGGGAAGAGTATCGTGTATAGTAGATATATTTTTTGCGAAAATGCTCCAAACGTCTAAACATATTGATTGATACTTCTTAGGTGTCTGCACATCTTTACATTTGCTCTAGTGAAAATTACTTTTTAATCCATGCAGGGAAGGAGAAAGAATACAATTTCCTGAGATCGGGTGGCCTGTTACAAGAGGCGACTAAACAACCCACAGCCATCTCTGGTCTAGAATATGCCGCCATAACAACCTTGAGTTGTGTTCCGGCATTATTGGCCAGGTTCCTGTCTCCTTTCAGAAAACAGTAGCACATTGGTAGCACCTTTGGTGTTACAAATGTCTATAGGCGATGGTAACTGCTTTCTATCAGGTTGGCCATCTGCCTGTCCGCTGAACTCATGCAAATTAAAAAACTTCTAGACCTCTTTACTAAAAGCGTATATTAGTTAAATAGTTGTTATTTAGGCACTATTTCTCACATCGACGAGTTAATAACATGCTCAAGCGAATTACACTTAACGATAATTCATTAAATTTATGACATTGGATCTAGGTAAATCCCATACAAGGTTGCATCCACCATTTTTACATCTCATAAAATAATGAGGCAGTCATTAAATTATAATTTACGATCAAGTATAAATCGTCCTACGGTTTTATGCCTGTTAAATGATTTTCTAGAAAATTTCATCGCGTTGGAGATGTAATGAATAGGCATATAGTTAATGGGCTATTGGTCAATTTTTAAAATCATTTATGGTTTTTAAGTAACTGCGATTTTAAGAGGTAAATATTTTGTACTTATATTATAATTCAATAAATCCAAACCAATAAATATAATTCACAAGTGTCTCTCTATGATTACTCATACAAGTGTCTCTCGATGATTACTCATACAAGTGTCTCATCTATGATTACACATATAAGTGTCTCAAGATGATTTTAAACTAAATTATAATTTTTCATTGAAAACTGTTTACCTAATTATATTTTTTTTTTTTCAAACTCAATAGGTTTTATTGAAACTAAGTTAACATATAACTTTATAATTATTATGTGCAAGTTTGTTATTGAAACATTCTTCAATAGATTAGTATCCCTTTTTAAGTAAAGTACTTTTTACGACTTTACAGTACCAATTATAAGATAATAAGTAATAAACTAAAATAACTTACATAATAATAGTATTAATATTAATACTCTTTCAAGTTTTCCTAAGTACTTTACAAGATCTGTTTTGCAGACGCCGCCATTGCATAAAAATTATCAATCGATCAGCAATTAACATGAATTTAAGTAATAGCAAAAGAATTTCCAATTGGATCCTAATCGATATTAAATTTGTTTATCGTTGTTTTTCCAGTCACCACCTCATTGAGACAAGCTGTTGGTGATAAATTACACATGTATTAACTTGTTTTTTAAATATTAGTGTGACTAAGCATCTAGTTTTTGTTTTTTTAGAGGTTTCTACAGTCTGGCTACAAGGCCTTTTCAACCAGTATCATGTGATTAAAATGTCTATGTTAAATCACTGCTATAAAGTAATAATATTTCTTTGATCATTGTTCATTACTAATCACGTCCATACATTATCCTCTCTATTTCGCCAACAATAATCATTTAATAGAATTATGTTATTACAATATTAAACCAATGAGAGGCCTTAATTTTTGCATTTTATTTATATGAAATACTTAAATCTAATAAAAAAAATCGTATAACTTCGTGGTGTAATATATATAATAATATCCCATAAACGCGTCCCACTGGTAGGCTCGGACCTCCTTCTATAAGGGAACTGACAGTATACCCGCCACGCTTGCCCAAGGCGGCTTGACAGGTTCGACACATCGGTTATCTCGATGAGCAGGCTTCATCACGATGTTTTCCTTCACCGTTGTTAGCGCGTGGTAATTGTAAGAATATGCACATTAGGTACAGAAAACTGCCTGAGTGGTGGATGCGTTCCGGCCAGGATTCGAACCTACGTCCTTTGAGTTTAATTAATTAATTATTTCTATAATCATATTGTAAAATTACATTTTAAAGCATGCTCTTGGTACGTAAGTAATATTATAATTTATGAAACGTGTGTGATTAAGGATTTAATTTCTTATTGTTACGTAACTAAGACGAATGAGAAGAATTACTAAAAAATTGACATCAACTAGTATTCAAAATATACATACATACATACATAACTTCATGCCAGTTCCCTTGCGGGGTAGGCACGAATAACAGAGCGCCATTTAGGCTTATTCTTACACACCTCACTTGCTTCTTTGACATTCATAACTCTTGTCATGCACACTCGTCTGTTCCTAAGGCTCCTGACATCACCTTCTGCTAGTACACGATCAATTTGATCATGGAAGGTGTGTCGTGGCCTGCCACGTCTTCTGCATCCATCCACTTTTGCATTGTATATCTGTTTAGTCATTCTTTCATCATGCATTCTTTCCACATGCCCGAACCACCGGAGCATTCCTTTCCTTACCTTCACCCGGACACTCTCTTTCAGACCAACTCTCTTTCTTACTTCGGTATTACGAACGTAGTTCGCGAGCGTCACTCCGCAGATTTTGCGCAGTGCTCGCACCTCGATCGCGTTTACTCTACTTTCATGCTCTCTCTTCCAAACGTGAGCGTAGGTACCAGCACCGCGTTGTGTATGCCAAGCACTTAGAAGTTTACCTAATGCTCCATTGACATTATTCCCCAAATTCACTCTCCTATTTATATCAGCGGTGTACCTTCCATCCCTGCTAAAAGCACATCCAAGATATACAAACTCACTCATTTGCTCCAGCATAACATCACCATTATCCTTGCGTTCGTTCTGGTTTCTTCTCTTTCAAACACCATAACCTTTGTTTTCTTCGCATTCAAATATAAGTAAATGTATTCAAAATATATAACTGTAAATATATGAATTATGTTTACTTTGCACTAATTCGATGTACTACTCATTTGCATTCAAAGTCCGATAGATAAGTGCTGCACTTTTATTTCTAGAACATATGTGTGTTTAAAATTCACCATATTACTGCGAAATTATTCAAACAGTGTCAGGTGTCCCTTATATTACCCACCCGCACCGTGCGAATGACGTGTATACGCTGTATATCCTACGCACATCAAAACAACCACATGCCACGAATTTGTACTGCACTCGTTTTTAACAACTGCCAGTTTGCTTTTATGGATGTTAGATAATTCTTTTGTCTATGCCGTTGATTCTATTTTTGAATCTATCTGAAAGAGATAGATGTATTGTCACATAAATGTACTTGATTGATTGGCCCGCACTTCACTAATGCGCGGGAAGTAATAAACAGCTGTTGATGTTCTTTTTATTCGAATTAGAAAAAATAAAATAACGGTCGATTAATTTTAATTGAGGATATCGTCGCATCAATAAAAATCTTGATGTAATTTTGTGAATTGCAAATCTTGATATGAATCTAAATAATAGTTTTGTGTCGTTAAGATTTTACTTGATTTCCCTAATTGTTTTGTAGCTTTCTATTGGCGGTAAATTATATTGTGTATAGTTGCTATTGTTAAACTAATGGTCTACACAAACTGTCAACGGAATTAACATCGTCAACGGAACACGTTAGTCCGTCGTTTCCACGTAAATAAACTGTACAAATAAACATCTAAAGGAAATATTTCTCCTTTTGTCAAAGCAGGAAATCTGGTCATGATACCCGTAAATCCGTCGCCGTCCCCTGTCCGCTAGCGATGTTAAAAGGACTCGTCTCGGGCGTTTTGTTACGCACCATTTCCTTGTCAACGACGTCAACCCCGTCAACTTAATCCCCCCGAGCCTTCCTCCCCGAGTTTAATAAACCAATTCCGTAAACAGAGCCGTTAAAATGATATTCCGCTCATTGGCCGTCAAGGATTCTCTGTACATCTTTCATTGGCGTTACGACTGTGACTCAGCTATGCGGAGTAGCTCCGCGATGTCAGCCGCCTGTCATCGGAACGATCGCCCGTCACTGCATGTCCACCTCGCGCATCGTACACACGTTTGCATTACGCAGCGCCACCCCCCAGAGCGGATTACGTACTGTCGTCTCTGTCTTTCTCGGTGGCTCGGTGTTTGGGGTAGCACCTGTCCCTTTCTCGCGAGGAGTGTGCGGGGCGAGGGCGCTGCAGGCGGGTCGTAAATCACGCGGCGTCTCATTCCACGCGGGACTGCCGTCGCCGCCGCAGGCACCGCACTTCCCTCACGGCCGCCGGCGTCGCGGCACGTCTTACGCGACGTGTTTACATTGTTCTCAAACAATTCTTTAGGGAAGTAAAACAGTTGTTTTCTCTCAATATATGTGATAAAGTGATAGTTTATTGATGGATCGTATAGTTTCAACGTATTTGTCACGGACAAACTGAAAAGATTACGTCCAGAATGATCGTCGAGCCCGACCACGTGAGGTAGGTTCGCTATTTAATCAAGTGTTTCAATTGTTTCGTGTAATTCATCATTATTTCTCTTGTTATTCATGTACGTTAATGTTCTTAATTCGAACTTGTGTTTGAATAATTAATTTCCCATTACACTACCATAGAAACTTCCTCCGAAGTTAATTTTATGATAATCGTATTACAAATTTGCGTTTTTTATACGCCTCTTCTGGGTTTCACGTGTATGGATAACACTCATGAATTTTCAATTATCGTCTCGATACATAAATTGAAATAGGAATAAAGTTCTTGTGACATCTGATTAAAATATTCTTTCAAGAATTACAATAAGAATACTAATCACCTGATTAACGTATTATTTCTGTTAGAAAATATTCAAGATGAGACCCGATTGAATAAAAAAATACAAGTTAAATTAATTTAATATCGGAATAATGATTGATTCTGAATAAAAAGTTCCACTTAATTTCTTTTACGTGTTTCTACGTATAAATGTACTATATCGTTATTCCTTTACACTATCAAGGTGGGTCGTAGAAATTATAGAAATCAAAATCGCTTTTGAGTGTAGCAACGTCGGAAACCTGTTTTTGATACATATATTTTTATTGTGTTCATAAATAACCGATAAGGCCAAGTTTGGGGCCATTGTGCTATGCACATTTATCACGAGATTATTATCTTGATTCCCTGAATAATTATTTTTTATATTATTGATTTAGTATTTTAATCTATCGTTGTAGCCATAAATGTTGATCACTCAGTTTTATTGCTGTTATTAATGTTTCTCCTATGGATACATTATATTATGTTCCTTTTATGATATCTTGACCTATTTGTACCGCTATCGTCATTTATCCGTATCTAATTGATAATTAAAATAGCCATTGTCTGCTTTAGTTTTTGTTTTTGACAGCACAAATTGTTTTGTTCATTTTTTATCCCATTTACAATTTATATAGATTCTGGTGAAGTAAATTTATTTGGACATTCTTTTTATTTTATAGTCTATTTGTAGACCAATAAAGTTGTTTTTACAGTTTGCTGGGTAATAAATTTATTAGAATAAACTCTGCTTATCTACAGCCAAATCTGTAACCAGTTTAACCTAGCCATGTCAATCTCCTGTCCGCTCAATTCAATTTTTATAAACGAATTATGGTAAAAATTTTGTTTAGGTAAATATGACAGAAGCTTTTTATTCTGGCTGTACAAATGTCAATCTATAATTGAAAAATATTGTCCACAGGGAGAGTCCGCGGTGTTTGTCACGAGAGTCGTCGGGCGCGCCGCGCTGTCCCTCAAATGACTCGGTGTACTCGGGGCGCAGTGGGGCCGGCCTGCCGCTGCCCGCTGCGCTGACGGCCGCCCTCCCCGCCGCCTTACTGCCCCCCCATTCAGCCGCAGTCGCCGCCTACTTGGGCGCCGCGGCCGCTGCTGCCCAACACCGGCTCCTCATGTCCTGTCAAGAGGACATGGTCGATTCCGAACGACCAGATGCAGTACTCGACTTTAGCACAAAACGAAGCGAATCACCTCACGACGATGACGATGCTGATGACGCTGTCAATCTTATTAAGAATGAAAACGGCCCGTTAGATCTTTCTGTAGGCACTAGAAAACGCGGGCCAGAGGATTCCCCATCTCCGGTACCGATTAGAAAAAGTTCCCGGTCGACTGAATTTAAGCCGACCCCGAGTCCTTGGTCTACACCAGTAGCACCCCACTTGCCATATTTTGCTGCTGCGGTTGCTGCAGCAAGCCTTTCACCTAAAGGGGGGGTTCCTGGCGATTGGAACGGTAAACTAAAACATGGGGCCCCGACCCCAAGTGATGCCACAAAGGCCTTAGAAAAAATGAGTGAGCTAAGTAGATTAGGAGGTGAAGAATTATTTAGATCTGTTCAAACAGCTGCTTTAGGAGCGGGTCTAGCGCCTAATGCAGCCGCTAGGCACTCTGCTTGGCAATCCCATTGGCTTAATAAAGGTGCCGATCAGACTAAAGATGTCCTTAAATGTGTCTGGTGTAAGAAAAGTTTTAATTCTTTAGCTGATCTCACTGTTCATATGAAAGAAGCCAAGCATTGTGGTGTAAATGTCCCAGTACCACCCTCGACTGGTGCGTCTATGCTACCATCACTTCAACCACCTTCTAGTTCACCTTCAACGCCTTCTCATAACTCTTCTTCCTCTAGTGGTTCATCAAAGCCAAATCCTAACGATCTGAATATGCTAATAAAAGAAAACATGCCAATACCCAGAAAATTAGTCCGGGGACAAGATGTATGGCTAGGTAAAGGGGCTGAACAGACTAGGCAGATTCTAAAATGCATGTGGTGTGCTGAAAGCTTTAGGTCTCTGGCCGAAATGACTAGCCACATGCAAAGGACGCAACATTACACAAATATCATATCCCAGGAACAAATAATATCATGGAAATCATCCGAAGAAGCTAAAGGGTCTAACTCTACCGCTCCTGGCACAAATAATACTGTAGCACCCACCACTGGTACAAGCAGTCACGTAAGCGCCGTTTTAACTTGTAAAGTATGCGATCAAGCATTTAGTTCATTGAAAGAATTAAGCAATCATATGGTTAAAAACTCTCACTACAAGGAGCACATTATGCGCTCAATTACCGAAAGCGGAGGCAGGAGAAGACAGACGCGCGAGAAAAGGAAGAAGTCTCTGCCCGTCCGAAAACTTCTTGAATTAGAAAGAGCACAGCATGAGTTTAAAAATGGTGAAGGGAACGGTGTCCCTATGGGCAAACCTATTAGAGACTTTGGTGCTGGTAGCCGTATTACATGTGAAAAATGCGGTGATAAAATAGAGACTGCTGTATTCGTAGAGCATATAAGACAATGTATAGGCGCTCCGATATCAAATAACCAAAGGAATTTTTTGAAGAGCGCTTTGTTATCAAACAACATTATTCCGCCTGATGTTCCAGGCCACATCACACCGACAAATCGCGATGGGCGCAAGAGCATAAACGAGGAGTTGCCTTCACCAGGCTCCGCCCATCATCGCTCCCCGTCTTCTATCAATGATTCATCTCCAAGTTCCAAAGACCCTAATATGAGCAACGATAAGAGCTCGTCGCCTTCAGTACTCAATGCTATAGAACAATTGATAGAAAAAAGCTTTGATACGCGATCTCGTCATTCAGTGCCCGGTATACCGGGAGGGACGTCACACGCCCCGATTGGCTCCAGTATATTGAAAAGGTTAGGAATAGATGAAAGCGTTGATTATACTAAACCATTAGTTGACCCTCAAACTATGAATATGCTAAGAAACTATCATCATCAGCAAGGGTATGGGCGCCGGGAGAGGAGTGGTAGCGAATCTAGTTCAATGTCTGAACGAGGTGGTAGTAGAGTAGAATCTCTTACACCTGACAGAAAGTTAGATGCGTATCATATGACACCTCGTACGACGCCAGACACTCGTGGCTCACAGACTCCCGCATCCGAAGATCGTCCAGAAGTCAGGATAAAACGGGAAGTCGATGAGGAAGAACGTGAAAACGGCGTCGATTTGAGTAGCCAGCCGGTTCGAGTTAAGACTGAAGTTGATGAAGAAGATGAACCTCTCCGACCAAGCAGCTCCATCGAAGAAGAGATGAAAGCTGTGCCTAAGAGGGAAAGCGAAGGGCCAAGTCCTGCTGTTAGTCCGCGGAGCCCATCCAGTGATCGTTCAGCCAATACACCTGGGGTAGATAGAAAGCCTGCTTCTAGCTTAGGGGCACTTTCATCGATGTTCGATAATTTGGCTGGTGGTGGCTCATCTAGCGAGCCAAGCTCTTCTCGCCGCGGTGGCAGCCACCCATTAGCCGCTTTGCAAAAGCTATGTGACAAAACAGAAAACAATCCTTCTCGTGCTCCAGCCCCGGCGCCTTCACCTGCAGGTCCGCCTAGTATTTTAACCTTCAGCTGGGCCTGCAACGACGCCGTCGTGACTGATTCCATAATGAAGTGCGCTCTCTGCGACACTCCATTCATATCCAAAGGCGCGTATCGGCACCATCTATCCAAAATGCATTTCGTTAAGGACGGAGCTCTGCCCGAGCCCGTGCCTTTGAAAGCGCCCACGGGTGCTTCGTCCCCCGGCGCCCCCAAGAGCGGGGGGTCGAACGCGGCTTCACCGCAGGACCCGCGCAGCCCGTCGCAGTCCTTCGACGAAAGTCCCCACTCGAAATTCCTAAAGTACACTGAGCTGGCGAAGCAGCTGTCCAGTAAATACGTGTAGGAAGCCATCAGTTGTGATGTTATCATATCTTGCTACGTTAAACCTTGCTAGGGTTAGGTCGCCGCGGCGACGCCTAAGTATTTCGAAACTCTTTGCCAATTTGATTATTTAGTTGATAATCTAGGTAAGACCGCATGAATCGGTTAGTGTAATTAAATATAGCGACTTAAGTATACGCCAAACGTCTTACGTTCGATTTTTTTATAGATTGTAAGAAGGATATTTTCAAAATATTACATATTAGATGATCGCTTGTTCGATCGGCTTTCTTCCACGGTACATCGTAATTCCATTTCGAAAATATGTAAATATTAAGGTTCAAGTTAAGTGAAATTGTTCGATTCGATCTCTTTATGAATGTTATGTAATTTTTTTTTTTTGATCAATAATTTTCGCCATTTTGTTTGGTTGTAGTGTTTTAAATCGAGCAGTTGCCTGTCGGCTTACAGTATTTAAAAAAATGTTGCAATATATTTTTCCTGTGTTACTTAATATTTTGTGTACATCGGAATTAGTAGTTATGTTAGTTTATCTTCTATGTATATTTTGATTTTTTTTTTTAATAAAGAAAGAGGTCCGTCGATGGTTATAATCTCAGAGATTCAATCTCAAAACATTTCAGTTCATGTAAATATATATAAATCTCGAAATAGGATGCAATATTATAAACAACTTAGTGTAAAGGCTATAGGGCGCAGTCAACGCGTCAATGCTATTTATTATTTAGTAATTAAGTAATTTAGACAAAAAAAAACTACGTCTGTGAACATATGTATACCATTTACCAGCGCATTCGGTTGTACATCAACCCTTATATTTAAAAAAAAAAGTGATAATTCTTTTTTCTTTCGATGAGGATCGACTACATTCGTATACGTTAGGAAAATTCAGATTGTACTGACATTCTTCCATTTGTAACGACAGATATACGATTATCTATTATACGATACTTGTGAGTGAAGAACTCTTTTATATTTAATAAAAAAAAAAATAATAATAGTAATGTAAACTGGCTAATGTAAGTTTCAGATAATATCAAAACAACATTGATCGATACATTGTCAAATTCTAGGCGTCATTGGACGTTCCAATTTCAAAATTCAAATACGATTTACAGAGGCCCATTCACTATCCTGATCTGTGTTGCCGGACGCAATGCAGGCTGTGACAATATTCAGAAATCTGCATAACTCGGCGAACTGCCAAGCAAGGTAGTGAATGGCCATCTTAAATTTTGAACACAATTTAAATTATAAATACGTTCAAAATAACGACCAAACACGCCTGGAATCGATTTCGTAATACTAAACTATAAAAAAATCGATGAAAACCATCATTTTAACGATAATAATGAGAACATACGACAAATATTATGTATACGCTAGCTCTGATGAGAGACTTTTTGCTCATTCTTAAAAAAAGTGGTGTTAAAATTGATTTTACCAAATTGAATAATCTTATTTAATATTTTATGTTGTATTTCAAAATGCAATTAAAAGCTCAAAGAAATATATATGTTACATACTTTAAAAATGTTTATTTTATTTTATATCCCTAAAACACACAACACTACCTGCCGCACTCAAATACGGTTAATGTATCGTTAAATCTGTCAAAGTAAAGACTAATATAAACAATTCATACCTAATATTTGTAAGACGTTTATCTACTCTTAAAGTTTTTTTTTATTATTCTTTTACAATCACATTCTCAATGCAATTATGGAAAACTCTTTTGAACTACATTTTAATGAGCCTATAAACCTCTTATAATTATTATGAATAAGGGTAAAGTTTAGTTCAGGGTAAGTTTGTGATAAAACTGAAAATCATTTTCAGTTAAAAATTGCATTGTTTTAATATTAAATGATTAATTAATTTTAATGTGAATCATCTAATGATCTCTATGAGAGTGGAATTTAAATAAAAAAATATTTTTGATCCTAATTCAGTTTTATAGCAAACTTGAACTAAGAGGACACTCAGTTTTTGGTGTAAAGGTTCTATTACCATCTTCGGTCTGAAATGAAACTATGAACTGATATCTCACTATGGGTATGATAGAAATGACTAAGTAATCTATGCATATAATGAAACTGTAGAAGTCGAATTTCTGTACAATGAAAAAAAAATGCTTAAAACCGAGTCAGGGGGATATAAGAAGTGAAATAGAAATAATTTAGATTTTTTCAAATTTTTTGTTTCTCTGTTTGTACGGGCTAATCTCCGAAACGACTGAACCGATTTAAATAAAATTTCGTATGGTGGTAGCTTATATCCCCGGTCAACATATAGGATACTTTTGATCCCGAAAAATTAAAGAATTCCCGTGGGATAGTTAAAAAACTTTAATCACTTAAACAGCTTTGAAGGAATATAAATACCACGCGGACGAAGTCGCGGGCATCAGTTAGTTACCCATTAAAATCATATCTCAGAACGCTTCTAAACCTTACATGACCAGGGGGCCTAAGGCGGCCGCTTTCGCAGATTAGCACTACGAACATCACAAGTATCAAAATAAAATGGAAATTGATACCATCTCTTGAACCTACCAGTATATCCAGACATTCGGCAATTTTATTAAGCGATTCTCTTATCTCTAGATTTTTGACGTTTCCTTCTTAAAGTAAACAAGAAACAAGCGATAAAAGTTCGACGACTGAAGGATCTGCGTCTATCCGAATGCGGCGTAATTTCCGCTGATGTGTCATGGTGTATTTAGTCGAGCTTGCAGCGCTATACGTTCTGCAGGTGTGTCGTTAGGCTTATGGTCTTATTCCGGCAGAAGAAACAGAGGCTCATGTCTTGCTAGAATGCGGAGGGATGCCCAATAACAGGGCGAAGTATCCTGCTGCTGTTTATTGCGAAGGTGGCAAACAATCAGACGGCCCAGGTCTGGGTGGAATGTGGTTACCGTCACTTGAAGACCTTTGCAACACCAATGCCTTACCAGCCTTGATAATTATCAAGATAATAATTCCAGCATAGCTCTACCACGTACGTAAAAAAATACTGAAATTTTTCAAAATCATCTTTAAATTGCATTTTCTAAAAGCTGAAATTGTTACCTATGTTTTAGTCTATTGATTATAAATTTTTGAATACATGTAGTAGATCAAAATATACATCCTTATTAATATTATAAATGCGAAAGTAACTCTGTCTGGTTGTCTGTTTGTTCCGTTTTCACGGAAAAACTACTGAACCGATTTGGCTGAAACTAAGTATATATATTTTTTCGATGCCGAGAATGAACATAGGATACTTTTTATCCCGAAAAATGGGATCGTTTTCGGGATAAAAATATATTTGTCTCTCTGTTTGTTATGCTTTTACGGAAAAATTACTAGACCAATTTAGGTGAAATTCGGTATATATGTAATTTTAATACCGAGGGTGGACAAGGGATACTTTTCACCCCGGTTAATGGGATAAGTTTGGGGATAGATTTATGCAAAGACTAGAGATTACCCTCTAGTAAGTAGTAAACTATTTAGTACATAGAAGAAAACTTAACTTGTATTGCAGTTCTTAAGACTATAAGTAGAATACGCAGCATAGGTCTTCAAAGTCAATAAGGTTCCCAGGAGGCCGGCTTCATCTTTGATATTCAAAATTCAAAAGTTTTTGAAGGTTATTCATGCAAGTCAAAATTTCAATGTATTTCCTATTCTATGTACACCGCTTCGCAACGTGTTATCGCTGTTTAAAGAAGAAGCAGCAAGCAACTGCCCAGCAACACGTCAAGCTAAAAAAAAATTTTTTTCGTCATATTTTTTTTTTTATTGCAGGAGATCAGCAGACAGGCAAATGGCCCACTTGATGGAAAGCGGTTACCATCGCCTATGGACATTTGCAACACCAAAGGTGCTACAAATGCGCTGCTGCTCTCTTAAGGGAAATTGGAACCTGGTCACTAATGCCGGAACACAACTCGAAGGTTGTTATGGCGACATACTTTAGACCAGGGGTGGTAGCCATCCAGTCGGGCAAATGCCCTTCCACCTGGCTGTGGGTTGTTAAGTCGCCTCTTACGACAGGCCGCCCGGCCGCAGGAAATTGTATTCTTTCTCCGTTCCTGCACGGATGAAATATTTATCTATCTCAGGCTTTTTTTTTATAAATAAATTCAATAAAGAATTTAATTGGAAAACAATAAAGCCGAATTCTAATTATGAATATAAATACATATCTTCTACTTCTTATTCTAATATATAAAGCTGAACAGTTTGTTTGTTTGTTTAAACGCGCTAATCTCAGGAACTACTGGTCTGATTTGAAAAATTATTTCAGTGCTGGATAGCCCATTTATCGACGAAGGCTATAGGCTATAAATCATCACGCTAAGACCAATAGGAGCGGAGCGGCAATGAAAAATGTTTCAAACTCGGGGGGGCTTTGTAACCAAATTATGTATGTAAAAATTCGCTATTTTTGAGATTTGTGTAATACAAATTTGTGGTGGGTAAATTTATCAATTTATATCTTCGATAATTTGGTAATGATAAAACGAGTCAGCTACTTTCAATACAGTAATAACTTTGTAACAAACAATTGAAATTTTTACGCATTATAAATTATCACCTGTTCAATCTTACTATTGAAACATTTATTATACCGACGTTATAATTGTTTATGAATATCAATAAATAATTTACACAATGTATAGTAATCATGACTATATTAAATGAATCAAATTTTTGTGAAATGTTTAAAACACTACGTAGGGGGGCTATTTATGAATTACGTCACACGTAAGGTGGGGAATCTCAACAAAGTGTGACGTTGTGTGACAAAGGATGGATGCATTTCGTGACTTCACATTTCAAAATCGGGGCTGCGCTTATATTTAAGCTTTTAAACACGATTTTTTTTTCCAATAAGTTTAATTTTCACTCAATCAATAACAAGCGTTAATCTTATATCTTATACTAATGTATAAAGCTGAAGAGTTTGTTTGTTTGAACGCGCTAATCTCAGGAACTACTGGTCTGATTTGAAAAGTTATATCAGTGTTAGATAGCCCATTTATCGAGGAAGGCTATAGGCTATATATCATCACGCTAAGACCAATAGGAGCGGAGCACCAATGAAGACTGTTTCAAAATCAGGGGGTTTTGAAAACAAATTTCAAGCGGACGACGTCGCGGGCACAGCTAGTATATAATTACTATATATCAGTAAAATATATCTTACTAGAGGTGGCGGTAGAAGTCGTGCTGCTCTAAAAAATATCTAGGACCCGATCCCAGCGCCACCTACAGGTTCCAATTGTAGATCTAAACTATCCCGGGGAGCCACTTAGACACACACAAAATAATACATCAAAATCGGTCCAGGAGATTGAGAAGATCCTAGAATCCGATCCCGGCGCCACCTAGGTTCTAATTGTATATATCATCATGCTAAGATCATTAGGATGGATGCAGAAGTCGTGGAAGGCCACGACACACCTTCCATGATCAAATTGATCGTGTACTAGCGGAGGGTGATGTCAGGAGCCTTAAGAACCGACGAGCGTGCATGATAAGAGTTATGAATGTCAAAGAAGCAAGTGAGGTGTGTAAGAATGGACCTAAATGGCGCTCTGTTGTTCGTGCCTACCCCGCGAGGGAACTGGCGTGAAGTTATGTATGTATGTATGTTTGAACGCAATAATCTCAGGAACTACTGGTCTGATTTGAGAAATTATTTCAGTGTTAAATAGCCCATTTATCGAAGAATGCTTTAGGCTGTATATCATCACGCTAAGACCAATAGGAGCGGAGCACCAATGAAAAATGTTTCAAAATCTTTTTTGAAACATTCTTCATATAGGTTATGAAAACAAATTCCACGACGACCTCGCGGGCACAGCTAGTCCACTATATACTTTTGGTAACAATAACTGTATAAGCAATAATACCAACTGAACAAAAAAAACTCGAATAATAATTAAACAAAAAGCAACATGCTATTATTACGTTGGCCATAAAAAGATGATAAACAGCGTATAAATCAAACTATCCATCTCTGGCGGGCCCGTGCCATAAATTGTAGCCCCCTCCCCGTGCACCCCGTGCAAGGGGGTCGTGGTTTTCATTAATTTGGGTGATATAAATAATATCATTATATAAGCTGATCCTCTAGCTAAGAAAATGAATGTACCAACATTGCTTAGGTTTGTTTGTTATCTGTCTATCTATATATATATACAAGAAAGTCGTGTTAGTTACACTATTTATAACTTAAGAACAGCTGTACCGATTGGGCTGAAAATTAGTGGGGAGGTAGCTTAGAACCAGGAGACGGACATAGGATTTTTATTCAAATTCAAATTCAAAAGTTTTTATTCAAACTAAGTTCCACTGGAGAACACTTTTTGAAGGTCATACATGTAAGTTAAATTTAATTTTTTACTTCCTATTCTATGTACACGTTTTTATCTATTACGTATTTATCTCGTTGGAACCGGTAGGTGGCGCTGAGATCGGGTTCTACAATCCTCCTAATCACCTTGAGCGATTTTGATGATTTTATTTTTGTGTGTTTGAGTTGGTTCCCGGATTGTTTATATTCGCAATTAGAACCGGTAGGTGGCGCTGAGATCGGGTTCTAGAATCCTCCTAATCACCTGGAGCGATTTCGATGATTTTATTTTTGTGTGTTTGAGTTGGTTCCCGGATTGTTTAGATTCGCAATTAGAACCGGTAGGTGGCGCTGAGATCGGGTTCTAGAATCCTCCTAATCACCTGGAGCGATTTTGATGATTTTATTTTTGTGTGTTTGAGTGGGTTCCCGGATGGTTCAGATCCGCAATTAGAACCGGTAGGTGGTGCTGAGAGCGGGTTCTAGAATCCTCCTAATCACCTGGAGCGATTTTGTTTGTTTGAGTGGATTTCCGGATGGTTTATATCCACAATTGGAACCGGTAGGTGGCGCTGGGATCGGATCCTAGATTTTTATTTTTTCAGAGCAGGACAACGTCTGACGGAGCCACTAGTAATAATATTATAAAATTCTAAACATGCCGTGTCTGTACATTGAAGCTAATAAAAAAAAACAATTGTAATAGATTATATAAACGACAGAGAACACGATGCAATTTTTTTTTAATTTCTTGTCTGTTTATCAGTGTGATTGTTTGTTCGGGATACACGTGAAAACTACTGGGCCGATATCGATGCGGTTTTCGCTGATCGACAGCTAATTCTTAGATTTAAAATTTGCGCTGCTACTTTTTGTCCCGGGAATTGCTCGGAATGTTTTCTGGTAATGATTTAAAATGGGCAGATTAAAACATAATAATTTCAATGCGACTTCTTTACTCATCGATAGCAAATTTTCTGTAATAAAATATGTGATACTGTCTAGTCCGCAAATCCTGCAGGAATATTCCCGGAAGCGGTTTAAAGTTGGTGAAGTGCATAAAAATTAACTTATTCCGACATAGACAACGATAGATTAATTTCTTTTTTAAATCCTGCGATATATTTAACGGCCTCTGTGGTTGAGCGGGCTAAGCCGGTGCCGGCCTACCTCACTGCTACGTAGAGGCTCCGGGTTCGATTCCTGGTATAGTAAATTTCGCAAACGTATTTTCTCCGTTATTTACTATGGTCTGGGTGTCTGGGATCGGCCCCAGAGTAGTCCGTTGTATATTACCCATAACACAAGCGTAACTTGCTTAATTTGGGGATATACAATGTGTGTGTTTGTCTGCCGATTATTATTATATATTATATTATTATTGTGTCCCGGAAATCTCGCGGTAATCATCCCAGGTATGGTACAAATTAGTTCACAAATTATCTGATTTCAATACGATTTAATTCGTACGATAGCTTAAGTTCTTTTTCAAGTGATGCGATACTTTATATCCCGGGAATTTTTCCGGGAGTGTTTTGAAGTTATAATAAAACAATGTAATCCGGGACTTCTTATATTCCCCGGGATTTCCTAAGTTCGAAACCACATGATACTAGTGTTGCGTACTCCTTGTAGCTGCAACTTTTTGTATATTTTTTTTAATTAGTCTTAAGTTGACTTGTCAAAAATAGATTCTCTCTGTCTGCCACATGTAATAATTGCATTGTATTTTTTACCATTTATTCATTAAATACACTCATCCTCCCAAAGCTTATCATTCCTTCGGTCTTCTCCGCAACAATTAGAACTTGCTTGATATGACAGTTTCTATGTTTATTAGACATCTTTAGTAGAGTTAAATATGTATACCTTTAGTAACATTATTTATCCCGGATTTTTACGGGAATCTTCGGAATTCACGTATTTTCATTTCATTGAAATGCCTTTTGATTTTGGCAAATATATTGCAAAATAATTGTAAGCTACGTAACGTGTCAAACGTGGACAAAATAGCGGGCAATTCCTAGTATAATATGTATTAATAACCATATGAAAGCAGGTATTTCATTTTGAGTTATGAATGTCAAAGAAGCAAGTGAGGTGTGTAAGAATAAGCCTAAATGGCGCTCTGTTGTTCGTACCTACCCCGCAAGGGAACTGGCGTGAAGTTATGTATGTATGTATTTTATTTTCTTTCCTCATCTATTATTCTTTCAATGCCTCACTAAAATTAATAATTTATCTCTTAGATTTTGTGTTATTTTATATCTTATGCTATACTTAATATATAAAGCTGAAGAGTTTGTTTGTTTGGACGCGCTAATCTCAGGAATTACTGAGCTGATTTGAAAAGTTATTTCAGTGTTAGATAGCCCATTTATCGAGGAATGCTTTAGGCTATATATCATCACACTAAGACCAATAGAGGCGGAGCACCAATGAAGACTGTTTCAAAATCGGGGGGTTTTGAAAATAAATTTCAAGCGGACGACGTCGCGGGCACAGCTAGTATTATATAATTACTGTATATCCGTAAAATATATCTCACTAGAGGTCCCGGTAGAAGTTGTGCTGCTCTAAAAAATATCTAGGACCCAATGCCAGCGCCACCTACCGGTTCCAATTGTGGATCTAAACTATCCCGGGAAGCCACTTAGACACACACAAAATAATACATCAAAATCGGTCCAGGAGATTAAGAAGATCCTAGAACCCGATCCCCGCGCCACCTACAGGTTGTAATTGTAATTCTAATAATCCTGGGACCCAGTCAAACACACAAAAAAATCATCAAAGTCGTTCTCAAGTTATACGCGTACATACATTTCCATAATTATTTATTATACCTTTTAAACTAGACTTCTACAAATATTTCAAAATCAAAATTAGGCGAATCGATACAGCCGTTATCGAGTTTTTGTGAGACTAACAAACGTCAATTCATTAATATATATATATATATATATATATATATATATAGGTGAAGGTAAGGAAAGGAATGCTCCGGTGGTTCGGGCATGTGGAAAGAATGCATAATGAAAGAATGACTAAACAGATATACAATGCAAAAGTGGATGGATGCAGAAGTCGTGGAAGGCCACGACACACCTTCCATGATCAAATTGATCGTGTACTAGCAGAAGGTGATGTCAGGAGCCTTAAGAACAGACGAGCTTGCATGACAAGAGTTATGAATGTCAAAGAGGCAAGTGAGGTGTGTAAGAATAAGCCTAAATGGCACTCTGTTGTTCGTGCCTACCCCGCAAGGGAACTGGCGTGAAGTTATGTATGTATGTATGTATATATACTAGCTGTTTCGGCAGACGTTGTTCTGCCCTGAACAAATAAATTTTAGAACCCGATTGCAGCGCCACCTGCCCGATCTAATTGTAAATCTAAACCATCCTCGAATCCACTTGAACACACACAAAAAAATCATACAAATCGGTCCAGCCGTTTAGGAGGAGTTCACTGTCAACACACGTACAGAAGAATTATATATATATATATATATATATATATATATATATATATATATATATATATTAATCTTAACAATTTAACCTAACCTTCATCGCCAGATTAGCGTAGAATATCCTATAAGTTAGGTTGCCTGGAAGAGATCGCTCTAAGGGTTCGTACTTGTTTAATACAAATGATTTATTATTATTTATTTAGGTTTATGGCTTGGCAGCTAGGCCTTTAAGCAAGATCTTAGTTTACAATATAGTTTCTTCATTTTCTTAAGCCTATATGTAGCACAGCTGAACTGTAGGTTATCAGCTGGTGCCATTCAACGGAGTTCTTGTGACAACTCAAAAGGCCACATTTGACTATACAGTTCACATTTCTCACAAAACACATAATTACTACTCAAAAACTATCAATATCCTACAACTATTGTACATTTTAGAGTAATTTTACACATTTTTAGAAAATAAAACTGCACAGCACAATATCTCCTTTCAGTTCCCGCCAAAAACTCAAAACAAATGAACGAGTAAGCAGTGATGCGTGGTGGGAGGCGCTACTTGCCTCGTACTCGTCGTATTTGCTAATCAACTCGACTAAATTTTTGTTGTTCAGACACGTTTAGTTACTAAATTACCACTGGTACTAAATTACTAGCGTAGTTTGAACTAGGCTTAAGCGATAAGGCCGTCTATTGTTCTGCCTAAAATACTATAATTAATGTATTGTCTTTTTTTTTATTGCAGGGGTTCAGCAGAGAGGCAGACGGCCCACTTGATGGAATGCGGTTACCATCGCCTATGGACATTTGCAACACCAAAGGTGTGCTGCAAATGCGCTACTGCTCTCTTAAGGTAGACTGGAACCTGGTCACTAATGCCGGAACATAACTAAACGTTATTATGACGGCATACTCTAGACCAGGGTTGGTAGCCATTCAGTCGGGCAAATACCCTACCATCTGGCTGTGGGTTGTTTAGTCGCCTCTTACGACAGGCCGCCCGGCCGCAGGAAATTGTATTCTTTCGCCGTTCTTGCACGAATAATAATCATAATGAGCATCACGTGAAAACTACTGAATGGATTTAAATGAAACTCGACATGAAGCTAGCTTATATCCCGAGGCGTAACATAGGATACTTTTTATCCCGATAAATGACGTCATTTCCGTGGGATAGACGAAAGTAGCGAAAAAGATGATACAGTCCAACATCGAGTTTTATTTAGAACAAGCAACTGTCATCAATAATCCTTATATTATAAATGAAAGTCATTATATATCACGACAAGGGTGGTATAAATCAAACTATACATCTCGTGGCTGGTATTCAACCCCCGTTCACCCCCCTCGCGGTTGTGGTTTTCATTAATTTGATGATATAAAACAAAACGTCATATTAATTAGTCGCCATTATTAGGAGTACAGTGACAGACAGCGCTTGGGCCCCGGGACGTTTGTCTTGTTCAAAGTGCCGAATGGGGGCTAGTGTACATACGGGGCGAAAATTGCTTTCGAACACCGCGTTATAGAATACAATAGAAAACTATTGTTCACCAAATAAACAATTACAGAATGAATAATTACAATAATTTAACGGTAAAACAAAAGGCGGCCTTATCAGGCAACTTGACTGAGATGATATTTTTAACAACTTATGTCTATGTATAATTAAATTAAAACGAAGTAAAATAAAAAAGGAAGAACAGCATTACGTGGACAGTAAACAGCTAAGTTAAGAAGCATAGAAAACTATATATTTGATTATAAACTAAGGAAATGGTTTTTGCCGATTTTTTAAATATGGCAAGTGATTTAGCTGTTCTGACATCTACGGGTAAAGAGTTGACGTTATATGTCATGATATGGCAGTTTATATCCTCTAGCGGGCATAATATAACGACTGACATCTGGAGATGAAGCTCTTTTTTCTTGTTTATATGAAAGTGTAATGGGTCATGAACCCTATCACCCAGGGATAACAGTAAGCTTGTGTTGGACCCCCGATATTATGCTCGGCCTTACCAACTAAACCCTTCCTTCGCATAGCTGTCTGTCAAGGTCTCGGGAACCGAAAATACTGGAGGTAAAGCACCTCGATGAACTCTTCTTGTAGTACACAATAAGAATCGCCTGCGAGAATGTCACGGGCTAGTATAATATTTTCTCTAGTAACAGTATAGTATTCTCTAATTTGCCATCATTTGAGCTCTTCTGGGAAAAGGCCTATTCTAACTTAGGATTGTCTGTCTCTAGCGAAATAAATAATCAGTACAATGCTGTGCTTCTAAGGATGTTAGTACAGGCCTCTTAAGAATAATATTTGATCTCTTACTTTCAACAGAAGATTGCCTAAAAAACAAAAGTTTCGTAGAATTTTGACGATGTCTGCTTAGAAAAGTTTTGTTCATATTTTAGTAAAAAGTGTACACTATTAAGGATGTTAATAGTTTTAATGGGAATTTATAATTAAGACTTTTTACCTCCAAATACGGTTATGTATAATGAAGACGTTTTATCTCCAAATATGTACCTGTACAGCTTTTTACTTTCGGTTTCCATATTTAATGTAATATATTCAAATTTAATTCAAAATGAAGAACTATAAACCATGAGAGAGAGTCTGAAAGAGAGTGTCGGGGTGAAGGTAAGGAAAGGAATGCTCCGGTGGTTCGGGCATGTGGAAAGAATGCATGATGAAAGAATGACTAAACAGATATACAATGCAAAAGTGGATGGATGCAGAAGTCGTGGAAGGCCACGACACACCTTCCATGATCAAATTGATCGTGTACTAGCAGAAGGTGATGTCAGGAGCCTTAAGAACAGACGAGCTTGCATGACAAGAGTTATGAATGTCAAAGAGGCAAGTGAGGTGTGTAAGAATAAGCCTAAATGGCACTCTGTTGTTCGTGCCTACCCCGCGAGGGAACTGGCGTGAAGTTATGTATGTATGTATGTATGTATGTATAAACCAGATTCAATTAGATAAATTTACTTTTTTTTTATACACATTAAACGCTGCGTTAATCACCCAAATATGCTTTCGTATACACCCACTACCTGTAGCGACTCACGTTCGCTTTTAAGGGTTTGACTGACAGCCTGTCTGTCACGTGCCAACCCAACGATTTAGAGTAGCACGTCATGCATTGCTGCTTCACTTAAGAGTGTCGCTACCTTTGTCATTGTTAGTTAGCAATGTATAGCGATTTGTGTGGTCTGGTCGTTCTGTTTAGGGTCGGTGGTAGAGGCAGTGCGTAAACGGCGATGGATGACGTCATTATTGTGATTAAGGCAGGGTTCCACTGGAGTTAAGACGTCGACTTGAGTAATACCTTTTCGGGGATTTCAAACGCGGTTCTGCGGTGACAACCTGCTTATTGTTCGTTAGGGTTTAGTATGATTTTTGATTTGCATGATTTCAAGTTAAGAATTCGTGGTAGCTTATCTATATATATACTAGCTGTCCCGGCAGACGTTGTTCTGCCCTGAAGAAATAAAATTTAGAACCCGATTCCAGCGCCACCTACCGGGTCCAAATCTACGCTATCCAATCTTTCAAGTCGGACCAAACTGCACACGGTGTGCAAATTTGATTAAAATCGGTCAAGTAGTTTAGGAGTTCACCCAGGACAAACAACGTGACACGTAATTTATATATATTAAGATATAAATCAATTGCTGTTCGTTAGTCTCGCTTAAACTCGAGAACGGCTGGACTGATTTGGCCAATTTTGATTTTGAATTATTTGTGGAAGTCCAGGGAAGGTTTAAAAGGTGAGTAAATATGAAGGAAATGCCTGGAATATAGTAAAAACAACAATTTCGCTTTCCCTTAGAAACTATTCCTACCTGTCAAACATTTGATGTTCGTCCCGTCGTTTAGAAATCAATTAAATTTGAAAGTCGTTCAGAAATCAAATTAAATTTAAAAGTGAAGTTTAAAAAAAATATGGTTTTGAATGTTAAACGTTTTATGTTCGTTCCGGTTAAGTTTTGACCACATTTTTTACTAAAGTTGAAACATTCTGCAATTATCATTCAGCTTTTTTATTTATTGATTCTGAGGCGGTACGAAGTTTTTCGGGTCAGCTAGTTCATTGGCAGACAAGCACACACATTGTATATCCCCAAGCTAAGCAAGTTACGCTTGTGTTATGGGTAATATACATCGGACCACTCTGAGATCGATCCCAGACACCCAGACCGTAGTAAATAACGGAAAGTTTATTTTCGAAATTTATCATGCCAGGAATTGAATTCGGAGCCTCTGCGTTCCAGCGACTTCGGCCCGCTAAGACTTAGCCCGCTCAACCACAGATGCCGTCAAATCCAGAAGATGGGGGTTGGAATATTAACTAGGAATCTTACCAGAGGTAATAGTTGCTTTTGAACACAATATTCTATCCGTGCAGGAACGGAGAAAGAATACAATTTCCTGCGGCCGGGCGGCCTGTCGTAAGAGGCGACAAAAGAACCCACAGCCAGGTGGTAGGGTATTTGCCCGACTGGATGGCTACCACCCCTGTTTTAAAGTATGTCGCCATAACAACCTTGAGTTGTGTTCCGGCATTAGTGACCAGGTTCCAGTCTCCCTTAAGAGAGCAGCAGCGCATTTGTAGCAGCTTTGTTGTTACAAATGTATATAGGCGATAGTAATCGCTTTCCATCAAGTGGGCCGTCTGCCTAACTGCTGATCTCCTGCAGTAAAAAAAAAAGTTCTATTTTCCATACATTAATTAAACATCAAATTGCGCCGGTCAGTTGACCGCACCTCTGTTGAACGTAATCAATTTTTACCCATTGACTGATTTGATTGAGTAGGGTAATTAATATAAGACGCCCATTAAAAATGGTTGTATTAAAGCTTTAATTATTGTATGAAACATTTTGTTCAAAAACAAGCTGTCGCGAACGCGACTGTCACTTTAAACATCAAACGTCACCGTGACACTAGAAAGACGTTATACTTCAATTTTTGAATACCAACTTCAACCGATGCCTTTGTAATCTTCCAATAAATAAATTAGTTATTCTCAAGAAATTAGCGCCTATGGTTTCATGATTTTATGATTTATTATTAAATATATATATATATATATAAACTATAAGTGTGCCTTAAGAACAGACGAGCTTGCATGACAAGAGTTATGAATGTCAAAGAGGCAAGTGAGGTGTGTAAGAATAAGCCTAAATGGCACTCTGTTGTTCGTGCCTACCCCGCAAGGGAACTGGCGTGAAGTTATGTATGTATGTATGTATGTATGTAAGTGTGCGAAATTTCACACTCCTCCGTCCGCGCAATTTTCGTAAAAAGAGGTACAAAGTTTTTGCTTCACGTATTAATATAATGATTAAACATCTATACTTGTTTCACAACACGATCATAGTTTGGTTAAGACTACCAACCAGTGGAAATGTCTGGAAAGGCGAAGTAGCCTGAGTGATGAGTGCCAGTGACCCG
Source organism: Dendrolimus kikuchii (assembly GCA_019925095.2). Taxonomy (NCBI): domain Eukaryota; kingdom Metazoa; phylum Arthropoda; class Insecta; order Lepidoptera; family Lasiocampidae; genus Dendrolimus; species Dendrolimus kikuchii. The sequence continues at coordinate 26,078,380 of CM034392.1, read as the reverse complement.
TCGTTGAGTAAATAGCCCGGATTCGGTTCGCACAATAAATGATTTACTCGAGCTCCCGTAATAAGTGGATTGATGTTCCAGCGCCCTCTCATTTGTCCACGACGAGCACCGAGGGCACCAAAGCTGGAGGTTTTTTACTTAATTCTTATAGACCTGTTGATGTTGACACGTTGTCTTTATTTCTTTTGTTGCGAGGTGGAATTCCTTTGTACTTATCTATTACATTATTCTTATCACACTTATTAGTATATTATTGTATATTATAGATAGATAGATAGATAGATAACACTTTATTGTACACCATTACAGAAAAACTTACGAACTAGTATTAGTCTAGTTGGGTACAAAGGGCGGTCTTATCGCTACAAAGCGATCGCTTCCAGACATCCCGTGGCCAGAATATTCTGATTAGGAGTGGCGACAGTGGTATACATAATTATTGTACGATTATTTACTTTTTTATTTTATTTTTTTTATTGCAGGAGATCAGCAGACAGGCAGACGACCCACTTGATGGAAAGCGGTTACCATCGCCTATGCACATTGGCAACACCAAAGTTGCTACAAATGCGCTGCTGCTCTCTTAAGGGAGACTGGAACCTGGTCACTAATGCCGGAACACAACTCAAGGTTGTTATGGCGACATACTTTAGACCGGGGGTGGTAGCCATCGAGTCGGGCAAATGACCTACCACCTGGCTGTGGGTTGTTTTGTCGCCTCTTACGACAGGCCGCCCGGCCGCAGGAAATTGTATTCTTTCTCCGTTCCTGCACGGATAATATGCAACTATTTAAACATAATAAACATATAACTATATGCAATATAATATCTACTAATTATATAAAATTACATATCATTATATTGCAGATAGAATATCCTGACTAAGTTCTTAAATGTTATTAGAGATTTTGCTTGTCTGACAGCAACAGGCAATGAATTCCAAAGTTGGACAGCCTTAACCGTGAAAGAATGATTGAAAAACGTTGTATTATGAATATATTATATTATATAGAATATTCTTTATTGCACACAAGAAAATAATACACACGAGTTAACAATCATTTAACTAGTGCAATCGGCGGTCTTATCGCTAACAGCGATTTCTTCCAGACAACCTTCTGGAGATAATTTCACATTTCTAATAATGGGTCGGTATTCAGTGCGCATAGTTTAAAATATGTACAAACACATATACATATATTAATAGCAAATAAAATACACATACATATATGTACATAGAGTTACATACACATAAATAAATTACTGTTTACAAATTTAGATAGTGATCTTTGAGGAGTTTATTAAAAGATGTAAGTGACTTGGCACTTCTGATGCTGATTGGTAATGCATTCCACAACCTTACAGCCTGCACAGTAGAAGATTTCTCATAAAATTGCGTTGAATGTATTGGCGTCATTAGTCGCAGATTTGCTGATGATCTCAAGAGCCTTGTACCACTTTCTTGAAAGAACTCAAAGCGTTCCTTCAAATAGGGGGATTATATATATTATCATTAGATCCTTGTTCATCGAAAGGTTGCCTGGAAGACATTGCCTTAAGCAATAAGGCCGCTCATTGTACTACAACCGTCTAATTTTAAGATATGAAAATGTGTTACTCTTTTTGTGTTGTTGTACAATAAAGAGTATTGTTGTTGTTGTTATAAATAACCTACAGTAGATAGGAGTAAGGTAAGGTTAGATACCTGATGGCATGCTAACTAAAAGGCATCAGATTCAGCTCCCGACCAGTCAGTCGAAAGAAACAAAATTGACGTGTCTTTTTTTTATTGGACTTGATTTTATGTTGTTGGTCCGAAGACCTTACAACTTTACCGGGATTTTTGGGGCTCGAGCCCGGGGGGCAACTTGCTCGAGGGAGCTCCCTAAGGAGTTTAACCTCGGCTGGACTGTTGCCATGAGAGGGGGATGAATTTAATGATGCCCACCATAGGGCGACACAAAGCACTAATTGAGAACGGGCGACGGGTGATATAAAGCCCGAGGGGAAGGATCCCGGCGGGCCGGGATCGGTGGTTTGCGGCGCCCTACGCTATCTTACTGCCGTTTCGGAACGTGTTATGGCTGCGAGAGAAGAAACGACTAAAGAAACTTCCCAGCAACACGCCTAGTCTATCCTGTGGGGGGAGCTATATCCCCTAGTGTCCCTCGCGGGGACGTGGAGAGATCTTGATTAGCGGTGTCTGAGACGCCGCCGTCTGTGTCTGTCTGTCGGTGAATTGACAGTCTACGAGTCTACGACGAAGTCTACGAGCGACAGTCTGCATTGGTAGTCTTGGATCAGGAGCACATAATGTATTGTGGTCGATAATTACTGCTTGATAATCACAGTATTCTTGGAGGGCAAATTGCTGCTCGACACCTGACAAGCGTGGATGCAATTCTTGGAGTTGTCCTAATATATCTGTGTATTGTTGTGCAATATTTAATATCGTAATTGTGATAATTCTAGTGTAATAGACTGTGATTATAATATTTCAGATTATTATTATTGTTATTATGAAAGTAGAGTAAACGCGGTTGAGATGCGAGCACTGCGCAAAATCTGCGCTGGCGGACCGCGTTCGTAATACCGAAGTAAGAAAGAGAGTTGGTCTGAAAGAGAGTGTCGGGGTGAAGGTAAGGAAAGGAATGCTCCGGTGGTTCGGGCATGTGGAAAGAATGCATGATGAAAGAATGACTAAACAGATATACAATGCAAAAGTGGATGGATGCAGAAGTCGTGGAAGGCCAAGACACACCTTCCATGATCAAATTGATCGTGTACTAGCGGAGGGTGATGTCAGGAGCCTTAAGAACAGACGAATGTGCATGACAAGAGTTATGAATGTCAAAGAAGCAAGTGAGGTGTGTAAGAATGGGCCTAAATGGCGCTCTGTTGTTCGTGCCTACCCCGCAAGGGAACTGGCGTGAAGTTATGTATGTATGTATTATTGTTATTCTCGGCGCGTCATTCGTTCGCTCCCGGCGTGAACCCGACATGTATAATTTTCTCTTTTGTATTTACATTACCAAATGAAGAAATATCATATGTACAATTAGATAATTGTGGATATAAATAATATATCCTTTATGACGACTTTTCTTTCTTATGTTAATGATAGTTGTCAATCACAAACTCAAAATCTGGCCAGTGGGCGAAAAGGTTGTATTGTCTATTGTGCGTAGACTGCAAAGCAATTACCTAGTTTATTTTTAAAAATTAGTTTTACTATTTAATTGTACTTATAACGATGGAGGTCTGTACAAACGCCATAGATGGCGTGATACCATACGCGACCGCCGAATGATTACTATGTTAATGCAGTTCCTATAGTGTCTCACTAACTAAAAACTGCATGTAGAACGCCGCATCCGCTGTCATGCGTGAGCATTTGTGACTTCAATTAATCTGTCAAGCAATGTGTAGTAACTAATTAAAAATACGAATTGAATAGATATAAGTTTTGTTAAAAGAAAATAAATAAATCAAGCCTAAAATCTTCTTAAAAAAGTACAAGAAAAAACAAAAGTAGAAATACAAAAGAAAAGTAGAAATACAAAAGAAAAGTAGAAATACAAAAGAAAAGTAGAAATACAAAAGAAAAGTAGAAATACAAAAGAAAAGTAGAAATACAAAAGAAAAGTAGAAATACAAAAGAAAAGTAGAAATACAAAAGAAAAGTAGAAATACAAAAGAAAAGTAGAAATACAAAAGAAAAGTAGAAATACAAAAGAAAAGCAGAAATACAAAAGAAAAGTAGAAATACAAAAGAAAAGTAGAAATACAAAAGAAAAGTAGAAATACAAAAGAAAAGTAGAAATACAAAAGAAAAGTAGAAATACAAAAGAAAAGTAAGTTTCCAACAAAATTATATTTTGTTTATGTTAAAAAAATTATCAATTTTTTCCAGTCATAGGAAATGCAAGCGATAAACAATGGTATAACGTAATCCGACGCCGAAAGCAGCGTGTAATGTCGATTGACGCTATACGTTATGGACTTACCTCACAGTACCATTCTTTGGAACAGTCCCTCGGAACACGATACCGTCAAAATTGCATTTCCCAAAGGTAAATCGTAACCTGAATATATTTAGTGTGAAAACGAGGCCAGACCACACTGCAGTGGGCTATATTGAAACTGAACTGAGCTATAACTCTTATGGAAACAAATGCCGTCCACTCGGCGACATCTGTCGGCGCTGATGGATGACGGAACACATGTCCATTACTGGGTGCTTCCCATTTCGAACCAATAATGAATCGGTAGAGAAACTGATATCCAGCTTCTATAATTAATTCTAATAATTACTTTTATTTACATATATACATAAATAAAAGTAATTATTATTTTGAGTTCTAAGTTCTCGCTTGAAATCTCGACAGCAAATAGAAATCGGAGTCTTAGTGTTTTTATGATAACGTTGCTAGAGTATTAGATGACAATTTTATAACTTACTATATATTAATATATCGCGTTATTAAATTGAATGAATATAATTTATTTGTTCAAAAATACTTACAATAATGAAAAACATACATTTTTTCGAAAATAGTAAAGGAATGTATGTTATATAGGGATCCTAACAGAGTCACTGTTATTCTACTCTTTAGAGTAGAACTAAATAAATTTTAATTGATTTAGTTCTACTCTTAACTCTGAACAATATTTATTATAATAAGAATGCATGTAGCCACGTCAAATAAAAAGTTAAATGAATCTGTATTGTAGAACAAAGCCTACGCTTTTTTTGCTTTCCTATGAAAACAGATCGCAAAAAAGGTTTTTTTTTTTTGTTTTGAGGCGAGGGAAAATGCTTAACCGATTTACGCACAAACTGGGTCGTTGCTAGGGGAACGACACGCGTCGGTCGGGGGCGATAACACTGCAGCAATAGTATGCTCTTGACAGTGCTCCGTCCGCGATCGACGTCACAGAATAGTGTGGAAGACTCCGAGCGTTGCTGCACGGGCGAGCAACCCCAATACCCACTAAAAACCCCCTCCTCTCTGACGACCCTGCGCTTTGAATGTGTTGGAAAGGCTGAGATTTAGAACATAGTTACGCCCAGCCGATAGATCGCAAAAAAGGTTACCTTAACGCTAAACAGCAATCTCTTCCAGTCAATCCTAGACTAGGATTGATGAATAAGACAGACGCCACTGACTATTCTTATATTGCATGAATATCGTTTGCAATTATAAAAAATATTTTTCAAGCTTGACAGCGCAATTGAGGACGAAACGGGAATGATACCCATTACGGCACAACACGTCGGACAGCGGTGTATGAACGCTCGTTTTCGGACAAAAGACATGCAGCAAAAACGCGTGGTTTTGACACCGTCATTAATCAAATTATGCGCGATTTGTGCACAGTGCAATTATATGAGAGGTAATAAATTTTGGTGGGATTTTTTTCATGATACGGGTACCGGTGGCGTTTTTGTTTGAGTGTCTGTGCTAGTAGCTACTATTAACTTTTTTTTTTTTTTTTTTGGCGGGAACTGAAAGGAGATCTTGTGCTCTGCAGTTTTATTTTCTAAAAATGTATAAAATTACTCTAAAATGAACAATAGTTGTAGGATATTGATAGTTTTTGAGTAGTAATTATGTGTTTTGTGAGAAATGTGAACTGTATAGTCAAATGTCACAAGAACTCCGTTGAATGGCACTAGCTGATAACCTACAGTTCAGCTGTGCTACACATAGGTTTAAGAAAATGAAGAAACTAATTGTAAGCTAAGATCTGGCTTAAAGGCCTAGCTGCCAAGCCATAAAATCCAACAAAAACAATACTTTTTTTAAGTAGACATATTTCAAACGAATGATACTTCATTATTATGTACAAAATTTACACACACATTTATATACAACGACTAGCTGACCCGGCAAACTTGGTACCGCCTCAGAATCAATAAACAAAAAAGCTCAATGGGAATTGCTATTTGAAATATAATTTACAATGAAGTTTTTTTCATTTTTTTGGTTTTGAATGTCAAACATTTGATGTTCGTCCCGTCGTTCAGAAATCAAATTAAACTTAAAACAATAATTATGTTTTTTATCATAAAAGTATTCTTTTAAATTTAATTCGATTTCTGTACGACGGGACGAACATCAAAAGTTTGACATTAAAAACAAAAAAGATGAAAAAAATAAACTTCACTTCTAAATTTAATTTGATTTCTGAACGACTTTTAAATGTAATTGATTTCTAAACGACGGGACGAACATGAAATGTTTGACAGGTAGGAATAGTTTCTAAGGGAAAGCGGAATTGTTGTTTTTACTATATTCCAAGCATTGTTTTCATAGTTGCTAACCTTTTAAACCTTCCCTGGACTTCCACAAATAATTAAAAAGCACAAGTAGTCAAATAACAGCAATTGATATATATATATATATATGTATGTGTATATATATATATATATATATATATATATATATATATATATATTATATTAGCATTCGTCGCTTCTTCTCTATATAAACTATAAGTGTGCGAAATTTCATACACCTCCGTCTGCGCAATTTTCTTAAAAAGGAATAATAGCATTTTTTTTATTGCAGGAGTTCACCAGACAGCCAGACAGCCCACTTGATGGAAAGCGGTTACCATCACCTATGGACATTTGCAACACCAAAGGTGCTACAAATGCGCTGCTGCTCTCTTAAGTGTCACTGGAACCTGATCACTAATGCCGGAACACAACTCAAGGTTGTTATGGCGACATACTCTAGACCAGGAGTGGTAGCCATCCAGTCGGGCAAATGCCCTACCATCTGGCTGTGGGTTGTTTTGTCGCCTCTTACGATAGGCCGCCCGGCCGCAGGAAATTGTATTCTTTCTCCGTTCCTGCACAGATAGCATTCTGCACTTCTTCTCTATATAAACTATAAGTGTGCGAAAGTTGATACTCCTCCGTCCGCGCAATTTTCTTAAAAAGTGGTACAAAGTTTTTCCTTCACAAGTTAATATACATACATACATACATACATAACTTCACGCCAGTCCCCTTGCGGGGTAGGCACGAACAACAGAGTGCCATTTAGGCTTATTCTTACACACCTCACTTGCCTCTTTGACATTCATAACTCTTGTCATGCACGCTCGTCTGTTCTTAAGGCTCCTGACATCACCTTCTGCTAGTACACGATCAATTTGATCACGGAAGGTGTGTAGTGGCCTTCCACGACTTCTGCATCCATCCACTTTTGCATTGTATATCTGTTTAGTCATTCTTTCATCATGCATTCTTTCCACATGCCCGAACCACCGGAGCATTCCTTTCCTTACCTTCACCCCGACACTCTCTTTCAGACCAACTCTCTTTCTTACTTCGGTATTACGAACGCGGTCCGCGAGCGTCACTCCGCAGATTTTGCGCAGTGCTCGCATCTCAACCGCGTTTACTCTACTTTCATGCTCTTTCTTCCATACCCAACTCTCGCTTCCATACGTGAGCGTAGGTACCAGCACCGCGTTGTGCAAATTAATATATATAGATAATAATAATAAATAACCCGTTAATTTGGATACTTATCCATACATATAATATATTACGATTGTATTTGTGTAATGTCATCGGCGGAGCGGTCGCCCGTCGCAGCCTGTCACCGTGGAGTATTGATGGACGGCTGCATGTGGCGCACCCTCGCGGAAGTGCCGTCACCCATCCATCACAGTCGGCGTCGACGACCGCCAGAGAGGCCGCGGACAAAGCAATGCTAAAGGGTTGTATACAGTATTCCACAAGTTGTATTGCAGTAGAATAGAAAATCGTATTAAGGCAATGAGTATGTACTTGTCCTATCCTACTCATATATATTATAAACGCGAAAGAATGTAAGAATGTATGGATGTATGTTTGTTACTCTTTCACGCAAAAACTGCTGAATGGATTTTGATGAAACTTTACAATAATATAGCTTACACATCAGAATAACACATAGGCTGTCCTACTAATATTATAAACGCGAAAGTTTGTAACAATGTATGGATAAATGTTTGTTACTCTTTTACGCAAAAACTGCTGAATGGATTTTGATGAAACTTTACAATAATATAGCTTACATATCAGAATAACACATAGGCTATAATTTATAAAGATATAGTGTGAATTATCCAAAATATAACGATTTTCCACCCACACGGGTGAAACCGCGGAGCGCAGCTAGTAGTAGTATCGTACTGTATTTTAGCAAATTGTACTATATACAAGTATTATAGAAAAATAATATAGTACGAAATCTATAATATTACAAAATTCTAAACATGTTATGTCGGTACATTGAAGCTATTTAAAACCAATTGGAATAGACTATATAAACGATGGAGAACACGATGCAATTTTTTAAAGATTTTTTGTCTGTTTTTTTTTTTTTTTGGATTTCAGGTAAAAACTACTGGCCTGATTTCAAATTGTGAGGCTTAAAATCGACCCAACTTTTTATTCTGGGAATGATTTAAAATGGCAAGATTTAAAAAAATTGAATTTCGAAAAGTTTATATAAAAAAATGTATGATACTTTTTATCACGAGAATCCCGCGGGAATTTCAAGTGAAGCGTGGACGAAGTCGCGAGCACAACTAGTACACTAATTTAGCTTAATTTGGTACATAGACAGATGGACACTCAACAGATGTTGATAAAAATTAATATTTTGAAACTGACTCGACATAAAACCAAAGATCAATAGTCGGACCATTTTCCAAAAAAAAAAATAACACATGACCAGACCAGTAACATTCTCATTAACCGGAACTACTTAATCGATTGAAAAGCTTAGCCTGTTATTCGATTTTTGACCTTATAGCGTTATGATAAGGTTGGTTTTAAACGGCCTCAAATCCCCTGAAATATGAGTGGTACAGTCGCCACGAACAGTGATTGATGTGCGCTGACTGACGGGTGCACGAAAGTGGGTGCGACGTAATGGCTCAAGATGGAAGATATAGCGGTTTTTAATATTCTGAAAATAATATTTAAAGCGAGAAAAATAAAGGTCATATATCTAATAATATTAGTCATATTTACAGTATTACATACATACATACATAACTTCACGCCAGTTCCCTTGCGGGGTAGGCACGAACAACAGAGCGCCATTTAGGCCCATTCTTACACACCTCACTTGCTTCTTTGACATTCATAACTCTTGTCATGCACACTCGTCTGTTCTTAAGGCTCCTGACATCACCCTCCGCTAGTACACGATAAATTTGATCATGGAAGGTGTGTCGTGGCCTTCCACGACTTCTGCATCCATCCACTTTTGCATTGTATATCTGTTTAGTCATTGTCACAGTATTGTGAATGGTAAAGTTGGTACCGGTAGACCACGACGTACATATCATGATCAAATAGCAGAAGTGTTAAAACGAGGTAAGGTAAAAAGCATATAAATGTGCATGTATGCAGAGGTTAATAGAAGTAGATGAAGGGAAAGTTGATTGTCAGTATCGTCACATGTGGAGGTCTATAATCTCTGCCTACCCCCATGGGAAATAGGCGTGATAATACGTATGTATATATCTACGTATGACGTACTAGTCATATTTTTATAGCTGTCATATGCACTACATATGTGACAACCAGCAGATCCTAAAGAAGATATAAGAAAGACAACTAGAGATCTTATAAAACCATATTAAATTACTGTACAAAACCAATTTTTTATCCGTGCAGGAACGGAGAAAGAATATTTCCTGCGGCCGGGCGGCCTGTCGAAAGGAGCGACCTAACAACCCACAGCCAGGTAGGGCATTTGCCCGACTGGATGGCTAACACCCCTGGTCTAAAGTATGTCCCCATAACAACCTTGAGTTGTGTTCCGGCATTAGTGACCAGGTTCCAGTTGCCCTTAAGAGCGCAGCAGCGCATTTGTAGCAACTTTGGTGTTGAAAATGTTCATAGGCGATGGTAACCGCTTTCCATCAAGTGGGCCGTCTGTCTGTCTGCTGATCTCCTGCAATAAAAAAGAAATTACAGCCTGGGCTTTGGTTTGGGACCAACCTGTACCTACAATGTTTTAACTTTGAACTTAGTATTACGTGTTATTAGTACTATTAAATTTTGAGTTACTTTAGTTTGTTATTTATTTTTGGCTTCAGAGTATGTGTTTATTATATCATATAAACCCAATTTAAAACCACGTAATTCAAACTGGATTTTAGAAATGTCAAGTTTTACTATTTTAAATAAAACTGTGCGGAATTATGATTCCCATACAAAAGATACCTACCCCGTTCATTCTCATACACATTGGTACAAATTTTAGAATATATATTCTACGTAATACATAATAAAGAATACTTCTTTCATACTGTAAGGATCTGATCTCGAGGATGTTATTCTTCTTTCGCTTTTGCTTTTGTAACCATAATTACAAAATAATTTTTAAGAGCATGAAAACGGACGCTAATGTTGCAAACGTCTCTAAGGGATGCTAAATATATCCCTCAGATGACGTTGTCAACTATTCTGTATATATAATATTACAAAAACAGCCCGTAAACGTTGCATGCATGCTGGGCTCGGGCCTCCCACTATAGGGGAAACGGGCAATATACCCGTCACGCTTGTTCAAGGCGGCTTGACAGGTTTGACACATCGGTTATCTCGCTGTGCAGGTTTCAATTTCAATTGTAATAATATCCACATTAGGTCGAAAAACTGCCTAAGCCTAACCCTTTGAGCTTGGGACGCGTACGCTTGCCATTCCGCTACCACGACTTTCTGGTATATTGTTCTGTATAACCCAGTTCTAACATTCAACTAACGACTGACCCTAATGAATTATTCATTGGTCATTAATATTTTCTACTAATATCGGTTGCATTCCAAAGGCCATACAATAATTAACCGCTTATATCCTAACACTTAGACCTCAGTTAGCCCTGGCTTGTTCTGTGTACAAAGCACACGGCCACAATGGCGGTGACCTGTTCTGTTTTAGTTTCAATTTACAACCGCATATCGATTGTTCAGTTTATATATCGTTAATAACCCTTTAGAAAAAAAAAAACTTTGATCACTTATGTAAATTACTTGACCACACAGAGCTTCAACGTATATCCGAAAGATGAGACTGTTTTATACGATATCTGTGCAGGAACGGAGAAAGAATACAATTTCCTGCGGCCGGGCGGCCTGTCGTAAGAGGCGACAAAACAACCCAGCGCCAGGTGGTAAGGCATTTGCCCGACTGGATGGCTACCACCCCTGGTCTAAAGCAAGTCGCCATAACAACCTTGAGTTGTGTTCCGGCATTAGTGACCAGGTTCCAGTCTCCCTTAAGAGAGCAGCAGCGCATTTGTAGCACCTTTGGTGTTGCAAATGTCTATAGGCGATGGTAACCGCTTCCCATCGAGTGGGCCGTCTGCCTGTCTGCTGAACTCCTGCAATAAAAATAATACGAAAAATGTAACACGATAAAGGTTGTAGCATTCGATTGCCCAGCAAAGGCGATCACATCACATCACTCTGGGTAAATTTTTGGTCCTTTTCGACGCTCAAGGTTCTATCTCTAGCAGTAAAGATATAAACACTACGTACCTGAGTCAGCAGCTAGCAACTTTCTCGAATATTGAGATTTTGGTCCCATGAATTTTGCGTGATTGCACTGGTGTTGCGACTCTCCGCTTTGATCACGTAGTATTGATAATATATGAATGGCTGCTTAGCCGGAGCAAACCCTGTTTCTCTATTAGACATGATGCCGCCTCGCAAATCCTAGTGAACCAGAAACCTGAACGCTTACCGTCACTAGAACTGTGTAAGGAATTATCCAGGTTTTTTTTTTTTGGAGTTCAGCAGACAGGCAGACTGCCCACTTGATAGAAAGCGGTTACCTATGGACATTTGCAACACCAAAAGTGCTACAAATGCGCTGCTGCTCTCTTAAAGGAGACTGGAACCTGGTCACTAATATCGGAACACAACACAAGATTGTTATGGCGGCATAATCTAGACCAGGGGTGGTCGCCATCCAGTCGAGCATATACCCTACCACCTGGCTGGCTGGTTTTACACTTTTACAAAAACACTACACTAGACGTTCGAGACACAATTGGCACTTTAGGGAGCGGTTATAGGGCTCAAAGCAGTAGTTTTCCGACGGTTTTGGGCTATTTATCGGGGAGCGTGGCGTCGCGACGGTATTTAGGCAGCCATTGTAAGATTCGGCTCGGCCAATAAGATGCATGTGTGTGCGCAGCGCCCTCTGGTTAGTACCGACCGAATTAAGGTGGAAGAGGAAATGTTACCGGTAAAGGGATGCTTTCTGGGAATGTGACGGGATGTCGTAACATAGTATTACATACATACATACATAACTTCACGCCAGTTCCCTTGCGGGGTAAGCACGAACCACAGAGCGCCATTTAGGCTTATTCTTACACACCTCACTTGCTTCTTTGACATTCATAACTCTTGTCATGCAAGCTCGTTTGTTCTTAAGGCTCCTGACATCACCTTCTGCTAGTACACGATCAATTTGATCATGGAAGGTGTGCCGTGGCCTTCCACGACTTTTGCATCCATCTACTTTTGCATTGTATATCTGTTTAGTCATTCTTTCATGATGCATTTTTCCACATGCCCGAACCACCGGAGCATTCCTTTCCTTACCTTCACCCGGACACTCTCTTTCAGACCAACTCTCTTTCTTACTTCGGTATTACGAACGTAGTTCGCGAGCGTCACTCCGCAGATTTTGCGCAGTGCTCGCACCTCGATCGCGTTTACTCTACTTTCATGCTCTCTCTTCCAAACGTGAGCGTAGGTACCAGCACCGCGTTGTGTATGCCAAGCACTTAGAAGTTTACCTAATGCTCCATTGACATTATTCCCCAAATTCACTCTCCTATTTATATCAGCGGTGTACCTTCCATCCCTGCTAAAAGCACATCCAAGATATACAAACTCACTCATTTGCTCCAGCATAACATCACCATTATCCTTGCGTTCGTTCTGGTTTCTTCTCTTTCAAACACCATAACCTTTGTTTTCTTCGCATTCAAATATAAGTAAATGTATTCAAAATATATAACTGTAAATATATGAATTATGTTTACTTTGCACTAATTCGATGTACTACTCATTTGCATTCAAAGTCCGATAGATAAGTGCTGCACTTTTATTTCTAGAACATATGTGTGTTTAAAATTCACCATATTACTGCGAAATTATTCAAACAGTGTCAGGTGTCCCTTATATTACCCACCCGCACCGTGCGAATGACGTGTATACGCTGTATATCCTACGCACATCAAAACAACCACATGCCACGAATTTGTACTGCAAGAGAGTGTCCTCTTTCACACCAACTCTCTTTCTTACTTCGGTATTACGAACGCGATCCGCGAGCGTCACTCCGCAGATTTTGCGCAGTGCTCGCATCTCGACCGCGTTTACTCTACTTTCATGCTCTCTCTTCCATACCCAACTCTCGCTTCCATACGTGAGCGTAGGTACCAGCACCGCGTTGTGTATCGCAAGCTGGGCCATACACAACGCCAACATAGTATTGACAGTCAAAAAAATTGATGTCTCGATATTGCTAGAGAGCTGCTACACTTGAGCATCGATCAAATCAAAATTAATTCGATATGGTAACGACACAAGAACCCTTGTACCGTTCCCTTTTCTACTCTTGTTATTACATCTTCTTTCAATCCGCAACGTTCCCTTATTACACTATTCTGAGTAGTCCATATATTAATTACCCATAACATCACTCATTATAACTCATACTTCTTCTAAGAGACATATGAAATCACATCAAACTTTGACCAACTCCGTATACGCAATTTCAAGATTGTATCAACAGTAAAGTCAGAGGATTGTGAGATATACGAACCGGGCATTATACAACGGCGGCGTGTTGGACGAAGACCAATTTTCTATAAGACTCGTTATGTGCTATCTTATCATTGAGTTATCACCAATTCCCTCTATCTCATACTTCTGGTAAGGGACATATGAAATTACATCAAACTTTGATGCATATACGCAATGTCAAATTCGTACCAATGGTAAGGTCAGAGGATTGTGAGATGTACGAATCGGGAATTATACAGTGGCGGCGTGTTTGACGAAGACCAATTTTCTATAAGACTCATTACGTGCTATCTTATCATTGAGTTATCACCAATTCCCTCCATCTCATACTTCTGGTAAGGGGCATATGAAATTACATCAAACTTTGATGCATATACGGAATGTCAAATTTGTACTAATGGTAAGGTCAGAGGATTGTGAGATATACGAACCGGGCATTATACAACGGCGGCGTGTTTGACGAAGACCAATTTTCTATAAGTCTCATTACGTGCTATCTTATCGTTGAGTTATCACCAATTTCCTCTATCTCATACTTCTGGTAAGGGACATATGAAATTACATCAAACTTTGATCCATATACGCAATGTCAAATTTGTACCAATGGTAAGGTCAGAGGATTGTGAGATATACGAACCGGGCATTATACAACGGCGGCGTGTTCGACAAAGACCAATTTTCTATAAGTCTCATTACGTGCTATCTTATCTTTGAGTTATCATCAATTCCCTCCATCTCATGCTTCTGGTAAGGGACATATGAAAATACATCAAACTTTGATCCATATACGCAATGTCAAATTTATACCAATGGTGGTCAGAGGATTGTGAGATATACGAACCGGGCATTATACAACGGCGGCTTGTTTGACGAAGACCAATTTTCTATAAGACTCATTATGTGCTATCTTATCATTGGAGTTATCATCAATTCCCTCCATCTCATGCTTCTGGTAAGGGACATATGAAATTACATCAAACTTTAACCAACTCCGTAATACGTAATGTCAAATTTGAGTCAACGGTCAGGTCAGAGAATTGTGAGATATATATGAACCGGGCATTATACAACGGCGGCGTGTTCGACAAAGACCAATTTTCTATAAGTCTCATTACGTGCTATCTTATCTTTGAGTTATCATCAATTCCCTCCATCTCATGCTTCTGGTAAGGGACATATGAAATTACATCAAACTTTGATCGATATACGCAATGTCAAATTTGTACCAATGGTAAGGTCAGAGGATTGTGAGATATACGAATCGGGCATTATACAACGGCGGCGTGTTTGACGAAGACCAATTTTCTATTAGACTCATTGCGTGCTATCTTATCATTGAGTTATCATCAATTCCCTCCATCTCATGCTTCTGGTAAGGGACATATGAAATTACATCAAACTTTAACCAACTCCGTAATACGTAATGTCAAATTTGTGTCAACGGTCAGGTCAGAGAATTGTGAGATATATATGAACCGGGCATTATATAACGGCGGCGTGTTTGACGAAGACCAATTTTCTATAAGACTCATTACGTGCTATCTTATCATTGAGTTATCACCAATTCCCTCCATCTCATGCTTCTGGTAAGGGACATATGAAATTACATCAAACTTTGATCCATATACGCAATGTCAAATTTGTACCAAAGGTAAGGTCAGAGAATTGTGAGATATATATGAACCCGGCATTATATAACGGCGGCGTGTTTGACGAAAACCAATTTTCTATAAGACTCATTATGTGCTATCTTATCATTGGAGTTATCATCAATTCCCTCCATCTCACGCTTCTGGTAAGGGACATATGAAATTACATCAAACTTTAACCAACTCCGTAATACGTAATGTCAAATTTGAGTCAACGGTCAGGTCAGAGAATTGTGAGATATATATGAACCGGGCATTATATAACGGCGGCGTGTTTGACGAAGACCAATTTTCTATAAGACTCATTACGTGCTATCTTATCATTGAGTTATCATCAATTCCCTGCATCTCATACTTGTCATAAGGGACATATGAAATCACTTGAAATCGACGTGCTCCCACGCCACAGCGAAGTTTTTGTCGCCGACGACACTCTGGCTTATTAAGCGGCGCTCGTTTAAACAACGCCCTTTGATTGCGTTGGAATTGTGTGGATGAGGTCTCTATTTCAACAATCTTGAGATATTCCTATTGATTTTTAATTTTATAACCAAGAAAGTTTATGAGAATGGATGGACGTTTGATATTGTTTCACGCAAAAGCTACTAATAGCTGAGATAGGTACTTTTTACAGAACGTTGTAGTCTCATGAATGTTATACCTATGACGTCATAAGTAAGTACAAGTAAAATTAGTCAAATAACGTAATAATTATTGTTTGAACGTGATTAAAAAAATATTTCTATCGTGATATTTTGAAAATTAAATTATTAGATATTAAAGAACAGGTTCTTTAATAAGAAAAAAATTACAATTTATTGTAACATTTGTCCTGCACCATTTTATTGTGGTTTTTTGACATAGTACAGATATGTTGGGGTCAATATCTTGATCACAGCACACGGATGCGCACAGAACTCGCAGTGCCGCATACGAGGATGTGCGCAATTCTTGCGTGGAACGTTATTGCTGTAACATACTTGACAGGCGTTTCCATGCCCACTTCGTTGGTCATAAAATATTTTTACTTTTTTTATTTATTTATCACAATCAAATATAGCCTATGTCACTCGTAATTAATGTAGCTTTCTATTGATGAAAAAAAAATCGAAATCGAATCAGTAGTACCGGCGATTACCCCGAACATCCAAACTCACAAACTTCTTATAATATTAGTATAGATAAAAAAATAAGAGTGAACAAAGTTGCGGGCAACTAGCAGTACTTTACATAAATCCCACGGTCTTACGTATTACGAAATATTCCGCAACACAACCAATAAATTTCAATAATGCATATCGTATAATATTTTTCGTGTCAAAACTTCAATTTTATAACGTGACAGTTGCAAAATAAACGGTGACTAATTGGTTTATTGACTTATATCTGTAGGTGTATTACATAAAATAATAAATAAATTGCCCACACCGCGATGATAATATATGAAAATAATGTTATCTTAGATATATAGCGGTTCCATACTTTATATACTTTTAAGACATTTCTTGCTTTAGTGGATTATTGCTTCATATTTGCAATGTGCATTGTATGTTTAAAGCGTACAGATCATAGATAGATGATATGTCACTTTATTGCTTACCAAAAATAAAGAATTATAATAACAGATACGTAATTATTAACAATATTTTTAATTTTTCTATAAATATGTTTCCTTTATGTACAAACTACATATTATAAAAAAATGAGTTTTAGGGGTTTAATTTTTAAAATACCAGTAGTAGTTTCTTTGTTAGAATTTACAATTAAAAAAGTGAGTTTGAATTAGTTTTAAAATATTCATGCAAATGTTTGCAAGCTCAAAGGTTAGGAAGAATCATCGAACGGTCTTCCCACATATATGGCAGACCTATTGATTAGTATTGCCATATTTCTCGTCGCGGCCTTCGAAGCGGATTTCTGCCTCCCGACTGTGGTGAAGGCTCTTTCTGCAAGACCGTCTTGTCCAGGAGGCGGTGGAGCGGGAGAGGGAGCAGTCCGCCACGCTCCTTTTTCGCCAGAGCCGGCGTGGTACGCTACGGCCGTGCGGGCGACCGGCGGGGAAACCGGACCCGCCCGCACATAAAAACCGGCTAACCCATGGTGAGGCTAGCCCGCAAAGGGGCTGACCGTCGTCCGTCCGGGCTGGAGATGAATGCGCGAGCGAGCCTACAGCCCCGACGAAGGGCGCTCGAGGATCTTACGGGGGTTTTATTGAGTATCCCTGCAGTGTAACTGCGGCGTGGCAATAGCACTTCACACGTGAGGTGTTATTGCCACCCCGATCTGGCGAACCTTTCACCCTCGCGCGGCTCACGGTCCTCAAACGGATTTCCTCTGTATAAAAAAAATATATTGGCATACTTAAATTAAGTAATTTTGACTATTGACTATCTTGTTGTCTTCTGGTGATAACCTACACATGATATACGCACACTTATAATTTTATTTTTATCAATTTTTTTAGGTTATCACTTTGTAACTATTATATCTAACCCCACGACATTGATATCATTTCAAAACGGACTATTAACGCATATCACTAGTCATCATATCAATTAATTAGCACATCACTAGCAATCATACAAACTAATTTAGCACATCACTATCATCTGCCATTTTGTCAGCGACGCACGCGCATGTAACACACAGTGCAAACAGGATTGAAAAATTAAGGTAAAAACAATCCCCAACACGGACTTCTATTTATGTTTATTGCAGTTAATGATAATATGTAACGGATATCTACATATTGGAGTCAGCATTTAGATCACATATATTACTTTCACACGCATAGAAAACAGACGTAGGCGTAACTGTCCCATCCATATCAATAAGACTCAAAGCAACGCAGTACTACATCAATCGTCAATAACATTCTGACTTTCCATCAAAGTTTATTTTCGACTTCAAATTTTTACTCGCACATAATACTTCATAACATCAAAAAAAGGCTTATCTTTATAATTCTTTCGACTCATTCCTATATTGAAGATTACGATGTTGGTGCTTTTGACAATTGATTTATGTCTGTCACGTCTCGTCATGCTGGCGGCTGCGCGGGCGCATCTGCGACGACGACGCGCCCCCCTGCCTCACCGCGACTCACACTGCTTAGAGATGATAAGTAAACATTGATCAAAGAATATTAGTACAGAGGTATCTTTTTGTCGACACATTCATCCCTGTCCTCCAACTTCCTCATTTAGCGCTTACCCGGTATATAATCTTTGACAGTACTGTTTTGAACAACCAATAATTCCTCCCGATATACCTGTGCAGTAGAAAAAATTTAGTAGCGCGGGAAACTTTTGAAAGTATACAAATCGTGCAAACGGAACAAGCTAAGAATGCATAGCGAGCAATATTCTGCCATTTCTGCTGGGGAATAAAGCTCTAGATATTTTCTTAAGTATTCACGACTTGTATACATAATAAAACTACGTTTTAACGGTTTTAAGAGCGGTAATTTTATTTGATTATGTTTGGGATCCAATCATCTAAACTATTAAGACCCAAACCCAGCAAAAACCAGCTGCCAGACCTCAAGACACTGAGGTCTTTCTGCGTACAACGGAACACAAACCAACTTGACTGATAATTACTTTTATTTTTCCTTCCACCCATTTTAATATTATATAAAATTATTAGAGCTAGGCATGTTTGCTGAAGAGTTTCTTGCGCCGCTTCTTCTCTTCAAGCCATAACATGTTGCGAAGCGGTAGTAAATTAGATTAGGCTCCCATAGAGTAAATAATAACCATAAACAAAATTAAAACTAAATAATTAAAATTAACAAGTTGGCGGTAGGCTAAATAAAACTTTAAAAATACTCGTTGACACTTGACATCTTTGTTTTCCGTGATCACGGCCACTGAAAAGTGGCCGAAACGTCGGAAAAACCAAAATCAAATAAAAATACCGCGCTTAAAACCGTTGAAACGTAGTTTTATTACTCTAGATATATTGTTTACATGTCGGAAACCGGTCTGCACTTTTCTGCGTAAATTACAATTAGCGATCGGAATTATAAGTTGTGTAATATTTTAAACTCAATGTACAGTCGTGGTATGAAAATGTTTGCAAGTTGTAATGAAATTTTATGTGTGTTGAGTGGGATCAGAAAATTAAAAATTAAAATTTCATCAAAATCTTAGAGCCCGATTCCAGCGCCAAGTATTTAATTTAGATTGATGAGTTACATTATTGAAGTTTTAGTAGCGATCCCAAATGTTTATATAGCCTTTATTAATTAATCAGGGATATCACAGCATTCAAATGAGTACATAAGGGGATCTTTGAAAGTTGCACCTGTGACAGAAAAATTGAGAGGAAGAAGATTAAGTTCGTATGAGCGTTCATACGCTCATACTCATTATTGAGGAGGGATGAAAGTCACGTGACAACTAGAATGTTATACTACAAGATGGATGGGTACAAATTTAAAGGTGGACCAAAAAAAAGATGGATGGATTGTGTGAAGGATGACATGATGATATGCGGTGTGACAGAAGAGGTATGTCAGAATAGATGAGTGCGGAAGGAAAAGACATATTGTGCCGACCCCAAGTAATTGCGATATGGTGAGAGAAAAGAGAGAACACAGCATTCAAATAGTTTTTTTTTAAATCGGTCCAGTAGTTTTTAGTTTATTCCTTAAAAACTAAAAAACACAAATCTCTCTTCTTTATAATATTAGTATAATAGATGATGTCAGTGATATTCTGTCTGTGGACGTAAAATACAAAGAAGTTTGTGGGGAGTTTTTGGCGGGAACTGAAAGGGGACGTTGTGCTGTGCAGTTTTATTTTCTAAAAATGTGTAAAATCTCTCTAAAATGAACAAAAGTTGTAGGACATTGATAGTTTTTGAGTAGTAATTATGTTTTTTTGTAAGAAATGTGAACTGTATAGTCAAACGTGGCCTTACGAGTTTTCACAAGAACTCCGTTATATGGCGTCGATTGTAGCCTACAATACAATTGCGCCTGGCTTAAAGGCCTAGTTGCCAAGCCATAAATACAAAAAAAAGACGATTGTGGTGGTTTATTTTAATCTGTCTGGAGCGTCGATGATGGTTACCCCGTTGGATAGAGTGACATACCACTGTCGAGAGCCCATGGCTCCATCGCCGTGGAAGCTAGGCTCAATCGCTGAAGTACAAAATAAGACGACGAGTGTTGTACTCTCTATGTAATTATTGCTTAATTAATTTAACATTAAACTTTACAATATATATACAGAAATCTTAATTGCTACGTGAAAATATGTAAAACCCCAGAAATGAAATGTATATTGATAACTTGATAATTAATATAGTGTGATGCTGCTGAAGTTGAAGTTATGTATGTATGTGATGCTGCTTCAAAAGCTGAAGCTCTCAAACGGCGCAAATATGTAACCTTAGGAAGGGGTTACATGTTTGTGCCGTTTGGAGTTCAAACATCAGGTCCGTGGGGTCCATCGGCAAAAGGTTTCTTTATATATAAAAAAATATTTTACATAATTTTATAACGAATGTTTATGGTTTTAATCACTTAGAGCTACTTGTGGAAGATCAGCGCTGGTTGTGAAACTAGCATTACGCTGAGCAAGAGCCTTTTTAGGACATCACAATTAATTGTTACATATATTATCATATAAGACTTTTTGTATCTTGTCCTAAATAAATATTTCTTCTTTCTTCTTCTTCTTTCATAAATTTGCAAGAAACTCTTCGATGCCATTTATTATATTATATAAGGCCCAAGTCCGTCCCCATGTGGAGTATTGCTCCCATCTCTGGGTTGGGGCACCTCAGTACCAGCTGCTCCCACTTGACTCCTTGCAGCGCCGAGCGGTCCGAATTGTCGACGATCCCGAACTTACAGACGGCTTAGAACCTTTAAGTCTCAGAAGAGACGTAGGTGCTCTAAGCGCATTCTACCGTCTGTACAATGGGGAGTGTTCTGAGGAGCTGTTTGGTTTGGTACCTACATCGCCATTTTACCACCGCACTGCTCGCCGGCGACTGGGAGTTCATCCACACTTCCTCGACACCTGGAAGTTATCCACTGTACGTGGAGCTCGCTCTTTTATGCCATATGTGAGCAAGCTGTGGAATGAGCTCCCTCCCGCGGTTTTCCCAGAGCGCTACAATATGGGGCTCTTCAAAAAGGGCGTAAACAGATTTTTAAAGTCTCAACGAGGTAGGCAACGCATCGGCTCCCTTAGTGTTGCAGATGTCCATGGGCGACGGTAGCCACTTGCCAACAAGTGGACCCGTCTGCCAGTTTGCCTATACGCAAACATAAAAAAAAAAAAAAAAAAAAAAAAAATGCCATCCGTGATCGCATTTTTCGAAGGCTGGCTCATATTTCGCCCAACAAATAAGCATCGCCATACAGCGCGGCAATGCAGCCAGCCTTCTGGGCACGCTCCCGTCTGACAGCGATTTGTTACACTGTCTATAATCGCTTCTACTATTTATAACTTCGTTTATTTTTAATTTTTAATTGCATTTTTAAATATTTAATGAATATAATAGGTAAATACTGTTATAAATTATGTAATCATAAATATAATGTGATTTAAATGAACTAAATTGTAAATAAATTTATATAAAGTATGTAACAAATCGCTGTCAGAGGGAAGCGTGCCCAGAAGGCTGGTTACATTTTTTTAATATTTTTATTGATGGAAAGCCTATCGCCTATGGACAT
Source organism: Dendrolimus kikuchii (assembly GCA_019925095.2). Lineage (NCBI taxonomy): Eukaryota > Metazoa > Arthropoda > Insecta > Lepidoptera > Lasiocampidae > Dendrolimus > Dendrolimus kikuchii. The sequence goes on along the minus strand of CM034392.1, from coordinate 26,056,184 downwards.
TTGCAATAGCAATGTTGCTACAAATGCGTTGCTGCTGTCTTAAGGGAAACAGTAACCTGGTCACTAATGCGGGAACACAACTCAAGGTTGTTATGGCGACATACTTTAGACCAGGGTTGGTAGCCATCCAGTTGGGCAAATGCCCTAACACCTGGCTGTGGGTTGTTCTGTCGCCTCTTAAGACAGGCCGCCCCAACGCAGGAAATTGTATTCTTTCTCCGTTCCTACACGGATGAAAATTCGTAAATGCATCCAGAAGGTTGTCAGATTTTGGCACGTACATAGACTACTCAGTTTTAACCTTGCCGTTATGTAGCAATAAATTATTCCATGTACGCGACGTAACAACGATTATTGTATGAATTGACTTCTCTATACGATTTTAACATATTATAGTACATGACAGAAGCTTAAGACGGGAAACTTGGTGATTTATTGTAAAAACCGAAATAGTTGTCGAGAGTCTGCGGGAGTGGTTTTAGCGAAAAATAAGCCGCTATTTATTTATTTTAATAAGCCCTGATGAATTGTTAACATGTGTCTCTATGATATTTCTGTGGAGGCGACGTAAATCCTTACACTTTGTTGGCTTTTTGTTACGGTGTGCCTTAGTGTCATTGTGCTTCTACATACATACATAACTTCACGCCAGTTCTCTTGCGGGGTAGGCACGAACAACAGAGCGCTATTCAGGTTTATTCTTACACACCTCACTTGCTTCGTTGACATTCATAACTCTTGTCATGCACGCTCGTCTGTTCTTAAGGCTCCTGATATCACCTTCTGCTAGTACACGATCAATTTGATCATGGAAGGTGTGTCGTGGCCTTCCACGACTTCTGTATCGATCCACTTTTGCATTGTCATTCTTTCATCATGCATTCTTTCCACATGCCCGAACCACCGGAGCATTCCTTTCCTTACCTTCACCCCGACACTCTCTTTCAGACCAACTCTTTTTCTTACTTCGGTATTACGAACGCGGTCCGCGAGCGTCACTCCGCAGATTCATTGTGCTTCTAAAGTGGATAAATATGGTACAAAGCTTCCCATATAAGTAAGGTCAGATAAAATGCTGATAGCGGATTGAAGTCATTGACAAGCCATTTTAATTAAAAAGGTTATGAATGACTAGAATTTATTAGTCGTGTGAAGTGAGAGTGTCGGGGTGAAGGTAAGGAAAGGAATGCTCCCGTGGTTCGGGCATGTGGAAAGAATGCATGATGAAAGAATGACAATGCAAAAGTGGATGGATGCAGAAGTCGTGGAAGGCCACGACACACCTTCCATGATCAAATTGATCGTGTACTAGCAGAAGGTGATGTCAGGAGCCTTAAGAACAGACGAGCGTGCATGACAAGAGCTATGAATGTCAAAGAAGCGAGTGAGGTGTGTAAGAACAAGCCCGAATGGCGCTCTGTAGTTCGTGCCTACCTCGCAAGGGAACTGGCGTGAAGCTATGTATGTATGTATGTATGTATGTATACCAACATCGTCATTAAAATCTCAATTCATTCCTGGGGTTGTCTGGAAGAGATCGCTTTTTAGCCATAAGACCGCCCTTTGTGCATAATGTGTGTAGCCATTAATGCCGGAACCTAATTCAAGGTTGTTATGGTGGCATACCCTAAACTAGAGGTGGTAGTCATCCAGACGGGCAAAAACCGTACCACCTGGCTGTGGGTTGTTTTGTCGCCACGCTTTGTCGTTTGTGCCTAACCCGCAAGGGAACTGGCGTGAAGTTATGTATGTATGTAAAGATTTACACATGTATTAATTAATGTAAACTAGGACAGTGAAGGAAACTTAGCTTATATATTGTATTTTACCTATAATCCCTTAATACTATAAGTAGAATACTGAGCCTAGCTCATCGAAGTCAATGGGTAAGGGTCGTAGAAAGCTGGCTACGATTAAATTTTACATGCAATAAAATAAATGGAACACAGTAAAAATCTATCGCGTCTGCCAACATGAAAATAAAATATAGTGAATTCCGTCTATATACAATTGAGAGATTTTGAATTATAATCTACACAATTATCACATCATATTAGAGATAAATATTGTTACATATAATTATGGTAAATTATAGTAAGCTACTCTATACAAAACATGCGCTAATCTTATACTTCTTATACTAATATATAAAGCTGAACAGTTTGTTTGTTTAAACGCGCTAATCTCAGGAACTACTGGTCTGATTTGAAAAATTCTTTCAGTGTTGGATAGCCCATTTATCGAGGAAGGCTATAGGCTATATATCATCACGCTAAGACCAATAGGAGCGGAGCACCAATGAAGAATGTTTCAAAATCGGATATACAATTGAGAGATTTTGAATTATAATCTACACAATTAGCACATCATATTGTTGGCAACACCAACATAGTATTTTTTTTTGAACTTGCAATATTGTGTGCATTTTTGTTTATCATCCGTTTGGGTTGTAGCCGAAGGCAGACGCTTTCGTATGTAAAGTGATTTATTACAAGTTTTCACCAACTAACTGTGTTTTAACTTCGACACCTACATGGGCCTGGGTATCCTAGGTCCACCACCTTCAGCGTGCACCAAATATATATATATATATATATATATATTATGTATGAGAGCTTCGCACATATATTAGGCATAAATATTGTTACATACAATTATGATAAATTATAGAGAACTACTCCATACAAAACAGGCGCTAATCACAGAATAAATAAAAATATAATATTGATGGGTGGGACCCGATAGGGTGGAGGAGCGAGATGGAATGCTCCTCCGTCTTAAAGGAAGATCTTCCAGCGAGGCTATTGTTGTTCGTCGAAATTTTGCATATATTCTTTGTATGTTTCGGGAAACGTTTGTGACATCAATTATTGCACAGCGCCATCTATTGGCTTGTAAGTGTTCCACTACAATATTATTATTCAATCAGGGGAAGTGCCGATTGTATCGTTTAGAAATAAGAGGCTACGTAACAAAATTAATTATTAACCTTAAAAAGAAACATGACAAGAACGACTATGTAACAAAATAAATATTAGGCCAGGCACACATGGTACCCTTCGAGATGAGCCTCACCTCTCCTCCCGTGGGGCGAGTTACAAATCGCCCCACGCACTTAGAGCTTGAGGATGCCGGGGATTAAAGGAAGCCCCCCCCCCAGTGGAAGTGGTCTTCCGAGGCCCACGCCTGCCAGGGCTGCGGAGAGGCTAGGTCATATACCCGCAGCCCTGGCATAAGGCGAAGGACGCAACACCCAGGGGTTTTAGTGGGTATCCCTAACTGGGGAGTGGCAACAGCATGGCACCAGTTCTGACTGGGCATGTTAGTGTCACCCCCAATCTGGCGAATCCCACACTTCTGAAGGTTCTGTCCTTGTCGCGGCTACACATTATACTAGTTAGGATAATATATGTAGGTAATAGACATAAGGCACACACTGCACATGCACTTCCTCACAACACCAGCAAGTAACAGATACACTCTACATTAGTATAAGTTTAGTATTAAAAATAGAATAAATTAATATAATAAGTTATTCTTAAGGTACACCACAATATAAAAATCACTAAATTAATGTCACACACAGTAACAAAAATAAACAATAAGCGTGTATGGACTCTAAAAACTTTCATAGAAATTAAGTTGTAAAAAAGGGTACGGAACTCGAGTCCGTAGACTTCTTTAAAAAAAAACAAAATAAATGTAACAATATGCAGGTGTCATTCGACAATTAAACATTTTAAATTCGAATTTCGAAATATTGCTTTTAGTAATGCAATTATTTAATTTCAATTGAATTTTAAAACTAAATTCAAAACAAAACTATGTGTAATACGTAACAAATATTACCTACTCTGTTTTACGTCTAATTAACAAACTGTCTTCTCGGCGTGACAGGTAAGTGACAGGTGACGTGCGCCCTGACAGGTGACAGTGACGTGATGTGACAAGCGACGTGACGTAATGAAATTGGGCGTCGGTATACCAAAACGAGACGTTTTAGTGTAAAATCATTTTCGTAATTGAATAGGGGTGGTTTTGTGTTTCACTATAATATTTTATGCTTAGAAACGAACTATATAAAAATTTGAAAAGTAGGTATATAAAGATCTATTAATACGATTGATTCTTTGAATGATCAGAGGGTTGGTTGATACCTGGTTTTATTTTTCTTTCTTTCTTCTTTTATATTGTTACAACTTAGGTTCCGACAAAAACAAATTCCACCTATATATCTGTAAAAACACATTTTATTACCCGTCGGCATTTGGACTGGTTGTAATTCTTTCATGATCGTCTTCTTTTGTTTACTTATTTATTTGCATATGTTTCTAAAGAACAGCCTTGTTCTATTGTAATCGTTTAAAGCCGCTTGCGGCCGAATCACTAGCCAGGTGTTGCGGATTACGTCGACTACGATACGGGCACATTTGTGTTTTTGAGGTATAAAACGATGGCTTGATGGAGACAGAGGCAGTCGAGCAAGAACCACGATCAAGGCGTGACGTGTGTATAATCGGGAATCTAACAGTGACGGACTTTGCGCGTTTTATTGAATTACCTTCTGCATTACGTTTGGATTTGTTGTGTTCGGTTATATTTGTATCTGTGTTATACGTTTTTGTATAGTTCTAATAAGCTCTATAGTAATTCTAACGGCATTTTAATTTGAGTCCCGCTAAACTCATAACAATATTTTTCATTTTTCTTTCTTATATATCTTTTTTTTTAATCTAATACAAAGTTTTCTTATACTGATTTTCTTACTATCTATTACGTTTTCTTACTGTCTACTACTTTCTCTTATTTTCTACTACATTTCTTACTTTATATTACATTTTGTTTCTTCTACTCTTTTATATATATAAAACTATGTTTTATTGTTTCTTACTTCTCATTTCTATTTATTTAACACTGATTACGTTATACATGATAGTGGATTAAGGCAGCTGGATATGAGTAAATCGAATAAATACTAGCGCTACGACTATTCTCAGCGAAGCAGGTTATATCTTCCTTCTCGCGGCCACCTCGCTTCCTTAGCAACGACACTCCGCGATAGTGACATTGACAACATATCACTGTTGACAGTATGAAAGTGAAGTTTCAGTGAACCTTCTACATATTAAACAGCAGTATAAATAAATAGATAGTAGTACATGTAAACATAGACCAATAAACACAATAGATATAAGCAAACTTAGTAATAGAAAATAAGTATTTTGAAATATGATGAGAAAAATAAGTTTTTATTTTTTTTTATTATTATTTAGGGCAACGAACAATTACACCACTAAGAAAACTAAAAAATACAAACTATAGGTAAATATTACTCGTGGCGCAACCAGCGATGTTGCCCACAACTATAATAGAAAAATTAAGAAATAAATCCGTCTGTCTGTCAGTCAGTTACTACCCAGAGAATTACGAATTGAATGAAAGATTTGGTATACAGTCGTCAATAGACATAAAATTCACTACAGTACTTAACTGATATCTGTTAGTAATTTTCTTTTTGTACAAAGAAGGTGTTAGAAAAAATATCAGGTGTATAATATTCATTGTAAAGTTTCATTATCCTGTTAATTGGGGCACGTTCACCTGCGTTAGTTCTATATATCTTAGCCGTATATGTATCATATATATGTATATGTCCGTATCATTGAAATCTTTGCGGAACCCTAAAACTTATTTGGTTCGATAATGTAATGCAATCAAATTTATCATGACAAATGTTGTATAAAAGCATAGCATCCAGGAGATTTCGCCTTGTCTCAAGTTTATGCATAGAGTACTTGCTAAGGAGTGTCTCGTACGAGGACTTAGAATGGAAACAGCTATAGTTAACGGAACGTAAGAATTTACGTTGAACGGATTCTAACTGCTTATTATATTTGGTATAGAATGGGTTCCAAATTGCTGTGGCGTATTCAAGCTGAGATCGAATTAAGGACATGTATAGCAGAAGGTATGAAGAAGGTCTCTTAAACGGTTTACATGTTCGCATTACAAAGCCGAATAATTGGAATGCCTTATTTAAAATATAGTTTACATGGAAATCAAAATGCAATTTGGAATCCAAAAAGATGCCCAAATCTTTTATTACTGTGACTTTTTCTAGAGGGTTACTACACAGTGAATATGTAAAGTCGATTTTGTTGGTTTTTTTTGAAAAACTAATTGATTTACATTTCTTTAGTTCTTGAGTTATAAATAGTGTAACTAACACGACTTTCTTTTATATATATAGAGATATATAATCTAAATACTACCTACATGGTTGTATATTGACAGCTAT